>JAKEPQ010001013.1:7500-1207500 GCA_024500445.1 Entomyzon cyanotis | reverse complement strand
CGCTGGCGGCTGTAGGGCTGCTACCTGTAGGCGTGGCGACGCTGCTGCTGGGTGTCGTGATGGTTGTGGGGTCAGAGCTGCCGCTGGCGGCTGTAGGGCTGCTAGCTGTAGGCGTAGAGACGCTGCTGCTGGGGGCGGTCGTGCCGGTCGTGGGGGCAGAGCTGCCGCTGGCGGCTGTAGGGCTGCTAGCTGTAGGCGTAGAGACGCTGCTGCTGGGTGTCGTGCCAGTCGTGGGGGCAGAGCTGCCGCTGGCGGCTGTAGGGCTGCTAGCTGTAGGCGTAGAGACGCTGCTGCTGGGTGTCGTGCCAGTCGTGGGGGCAGAGCTGCCGCTGGCGGCTGTAGGGCTGCTAGCTGTAGGCGTAGAGACGCTGCTGCTGGATGTCATGCCGGTCGTGGGGGCAGAGCTGCCGCTGGCGGCTGTAGGGCTGCTACCTGTAGGCGTAGAGACGCTGCTGCTGGGGGCGGTCGTGCCGGTCGTGGGGGCAGAGCTGCCGCTGGCGGCTGTAGGGCTGCTACCTGTAGGCGTAGAGACGCTGCTGCTGGGTGTCGTGCCAGTCGTGGGGGCAGAGCTGCTGCTGGCGGCTGTAGGGCTGCTAGCTGTAGGCGTAGAGACGCTGCTGCTGGGGGCGGTCGTGCCGGTCGTGGGGGCAGAGCTGCCGCTGGTGGCTGTAGGGCTGCTAGCTGTGGCGTAGAGACGCTGCTCCTGGGTGTCGTGATGGTCGTGGGGGCAGAGCTGCCGCTGGCGGCAGTAGGGCTGCTAGCTGTAGGCGTGGCGACGCTGCTGCTGGGTGTCGTGATGGTTGTGGGGGCAGAGCTGCCGCTGGCGGCTGTAGGGCTGCTAGCTGTAGGCCTGGAAACGCTGCTGGGGGCGGTCGTTCCGGTCATGGGGGCAGAGCTGACGCTGGCGGCTGTAGGGCTGCTACCTGTAGGCGTAGAGACGCTGCTGCTGGGTCTCGTGCCGGTCGTGGGGTCAGAGCTGCCGCTGGCGGCTGTAGGGCTGCTACCTGTAGGCGTAGAGACGCTGCTGCTGGGGGCGGTCGTGCCGGTCGTGGGGGCAGAGCTGCTGCTGGTGGCTGTAGGGCTGCTAGCTGTAGGCGTAGAGACGCTGCTGCTGGGGGCGGTCGTGCCGGTCGTGGGGCAGAGCTGCCGCTGGCGGCTGTACGGCTGCTAGCTGTGGCGTAGAGACGCTGCTGCTGGGTGTCGTGCCAGTCGTGGGGGCAGAGCTGCCGCTGGCGGCTGTAGGGCTGCTAGCTGTAGGCGTAGAGACGCTGCTGCTGGATGTCATGCCGGTCGTGGGGGCAGAGCTGCCGCTGGCGGCTGTAGGGCTGCTAGCTGTAGGCGTAGAGACGCTGCTGCTGGGGGCGGTCGTGCCGGTCGTGGGGGCAGAGCTGCCGCTGGCGGCTGTAGGGCTGCTACCTGTAGGCGTAGAGACGCTGCTGCTGGAGGCGGTCGTGCCGGTCGTGGGGGCAGAGCTGCCGCTGGCGGCTGTAGGGCTGCTAGCTGTAGGCGTAGAGACGCTGCTGCTGGGGGCGGTCGTGCCGGTCGTGGGGGCAGAGCTGCCGCTGGCGGCTGTAGGGCTGCTAGCTGTAGGCGTAGAGACGCTGCTGCTGGGGGCGGTCGTGCCGGTCGTGGGGGCAGAGCTGCCGCTGGCGGCTGTAGGGCTGCTAGCTGTAGGCGTAGAGACGCTGCTGCTGGGGGCGGTCGTGCCGGTCGTGGGGGTAGAGCTGCCGCTGGCGGCTGTAGGGCTGCTAGCTCTAGGCGTAGAGATGCTGCTGCTGGGGGCGGTCGTGCCGGTCGTGGGGGCAGAGCTGCCGCTGGTGGCTGTAGGGCTGCTAGCTGTAGGTGTAGAGACGCTGCTGCTGGGTGTCGTGCCGGTCCTGGGGGCAGAGCTGCCGCTGGCGGCTGTAGGGCTGCTAGCTGTAGGCGTAGAGACGCTGCTGCTGGGGGCGGTCGTGCCGGTCGTGGGGGCAGAGCTGTCGCTGGCGGCTGTAGAGCTGCTACCTGTAGGTGTAGAGACGCTGCTGCTGGATGTCGTGCCGGTCGTGGGGGCAGAGCTGCCGCTGGCGGCTGTAGGGCTGCTAGCTGTAGGCGTAAAGATGCTGCTGCTGGGTGTCGTGATGGTTGTGGGGGCAGAGCTGCCGCTGGCGGCTGTAGGGCTGCTAGCTCTAGGCGTGGCACGCTGCTGCTGGGTGTCTATGGTTGTGGGGCAGAGCTGCCGCTGGCGCTGTAGGGCTCTAGCTGTAGGCCTGGAAACGCTGCTGGGGGCGGTCGTGCCGGTCGTGGGTCAGAGCTGCCGCTGGCGGCTGTAGGGCTGCTACCTGTAGGTGTAGAGACGCTGCTGCTGGGGGCGGTCGTGCCGGTCGGGGGCAGAGCTGCTGCTGGTGGCTGTAGGGCTGCTAGCTGTAGCTAGAGACGCTGCTGCTGGGGGCGGTCGTGCCGGTCGTGGGGGCAGAGCTGCCGCTGGCGGCTGTAGGGCTGCTACCTTAGGCGTGGCGACGCTGCTGCTGGGTGTCGTGATGGTTGTGGGGTCAGAGCTGCCGCTGGCGGCTGTAGGGCTGCTAGCTGTAGGCGTAGAGACGCTGCTGCTGGGGGCGGTCGTGCCGGTCGTGGGGGCAGAGCTGCCGCTGGCGGCTGTACGGCTGCTAGCTGTAGGCGTAGAGACGCTGCTGCTGGGTGTCGTGCCAGTCGTGGGGCAGAGCTGCCGCTGGCGGCTGTAGGGCTGGTAGCTGTAGGCGTAGAGACGCTGCTGCTGGGGCGGTCGTGCCGGTCGTTGGGGCACAGCTGCCGCTGGTGGCTGTAGGGCTGCTAGCTGTGGCGTAGAGACGCTGCTCCTGGGTGTCGTGATGGTCGGGGCAGAGCTGCCGCTGGCGGCAGTAGGGCTGCTAGCTGTAGGCGTGGCGACGCTGCTGCTGGGTGTCGTGATGGTTGTGGGGGCAGAGCTGCCGCTGGCGGCTGTAGGGCTGCTAGCTGTAGGCCTGGAAACGCTGCTGGGGGCGGTCGTTCCGGTCGTGGGGGCAGAGCTGCCGCTGGCGGCTGTAGGGCTGCTACCTGTAGGCGTGGCGACGCTGCTGCTGGGTGTCGTGATGGTTGTGGGGTCAGAGCTGCCGCTGGCGGCTGTAGGGCTGCTAGCTGTAGGCGTAGAGACGCTGCTGCTGGGGGCGGTCGTGCCGGTCGTGGGGGCAGAGCTGCCGCTGGCGGCTGTACGGCTGCTAGCTGTAGGCGTAGAGACGCTGCTGCTGGGTGTCGTGCCAGTCGTGGGGCAGAGCTGCCGCTGGCGGCTGTAGGGCTGGTAGCTGTAGGCGAGAGACGCTGCTGCTGGGGGCGGTCGTGCCGGTCGTTGGGGCAGAGCTGCCGCTGGTGGCTGTAGGGCTGCTAGCTGTAGGCGAGAGACGCTGCTCCTGGGTGTCGTGATGGTTGTGGGGGCAGAGCTGCCGCTGGCGGCTGTAGGGCTGCTAGCTGTAGGCCTGGAAACGCTGCTGGGGGCGGTCGTTCCGGTCGTGGGGGCAGAGCTGCCGCTGGCGGCTGTAGGGCTGCTACCTGTAGGCGTAGAGACGCTGCTGCTGGGTCTCGTGCCGGTCGTGGGGTCAGAGCTGCTGCTGGTGGCTGTAGGGCTGCTAGCTGTAGGCGTAGAGACGCTGCTGCTGGGGGCGGTCGTGCCGGTCGTGGGGGCAGAGCTGCCGCTGGCGGCTGTAGGGCTGCTAGCTGTAGGCGTAGAGACGCTGCTGCTGGGTGTCGTGCCAGTCGTGGGGGCAGAGCTGCCGCTGGCGGCTGTAGGGCTGCTAGCTGTAGGCGTAGAGACGCTGCTGCTGGATGTCATGCCGGTCGTGGGGGCAGAGCTGCCGCTGGCGGCTGTAGGGCTGCTAGCTGTAGGCGTAGAGACGCTGCTGCTGGGTCTCGTGCCGGTCGTGGGGTCAGAGCTGCCGCTGGCGGCTGTAGGGCTGCTAGCTGTGGCGTAGAGACGCTGCTGCTGGGTGTCTTGCCGGTCGTGGGGGCAGAGGTGCCGCTGGCGGCTGTAGGGCTGCTAGCTGTAGGCGTAGAGACGCTGCTGCTGGGTGTCGTGCCGGTCGTGGGGGCAGAGGTGCCGCTGGCGGCTGTAGGGCTGCTAGCTGTAGGCGTAGAGACGCTGCTGCTGGGGGCGGTCGTGCCGGTCGTGGGGGCAGAGCTGCCGCTGGCGGCTGTAGGGCTGCTAGCTGTAGGTGTAGAGACGCTGCTGCTGGGTGTCGTGCCGGTCGTGGGGGCAGAGCTGCCGCTGGCGGCTGTAGGGCTGCTAGCTGTAGGCGTAGAGACGCTGCTGCTATGGGTGGTCGTGCCGGTCGTGGGGCAGAGCTGCCGCTGGCGGCTGTAGGGCTGCTAGCTGTAGGTGTAGAGACGCTGCTGCTGGGTGTCGTGCCGGTCGTGGGGGCAGAGCTGCCGCTGGCGGCTGTAGGGCTGCTAGCTGTAGGCGTAGAGATGCTGCTGCTGGGTGTCGTGATGGTTGTGGGGGCAGAGCTGCCACTGGCGGCTGTAGGGCTGCTAGCTGTAGGCGTAGAGACGCTGCTGCTGGATGTCGTGCCGGTCGTGGGGGCAGAGCTGCCGCTGGCGGCTGTAGGGCTGCTAGCTGTAGGCCTGGAAACGCTGCTGGGGGCGGTCGTGCCGGTCGTGGGGGCAGAGCTGCCGCTGGCAGCTGTAGGGCTGCTAGCTGTAGGCGTAGAGACGCTGCTGCTGGGGGCGGTCGTGCCGGTCGTGGGGGCAGAGCTGTCGCTGGCGGCTGTAGAGCTGCTACCTGTAGGTGTAGAGACGCTGCTGCTGGATGTCGTGCCGGTCGTGGGGGCAGAGCTGCCGCTGGCGGCTGTAGGGCTGCTAGCTGTAGGCGTAAAGATGCTGCTGCTGGGTGTCGTGATGGTTGTGGGGGCAGAGCTGCCGCTGGCGGCTGTAGGGCTGCTAGCTGTAGGCGTAGAGACGCTGCTGCTGGGGGCGGTCGTGCCGGTCGTGGGGTCAGAGTTGCTGCTGGCGGCTGTAGGGCTGCTAGCTGTAGGCATAGAGACGCTGCTGCTGGGGCGGTCGTGCCGGTCGTGGGGCAGAGCTGCCGCTGGCGGCTGTAGGGCTGGTAGCTGTAGGCGTAGAGATGCTGCTGCTGGGTGTCGTGATGGTTGTGGGGTCAGAGCTGCCGCTGGCGGCTGTAGGGCTGCTAGCTGTAGGCGAGAGACGCTGCTCCTGGGTGTCGTGATGGTCGTGGGGGCAGAGCTGCCGCTGGCGGCAGTAGGGCTGCTAGCTGTAGGCGTGGCGACGCTGCTGCTGGGTGTCGTGATGGTTGTGGGGGCAGAGCTGCCGCTGGCGGCTGTAGGGCTGCTAGCTGTAGGCCTGGAAACGCTGCTGGGGGCGGTCGTGCCGGTCGTGGGGTCAGAGCTGCCGCTGGCGGCTGTAGGGCTGCTACCTGTAGGCGTGGCGACGCTGCTGCTGGGTGTCGTGATGGTTGTGGGGTCAGAGCTGCCGCTGGTGGCTGTAGGGCTGCTAGCTGTAGGCGTAGAAACGCTGCTGCTGGGGGCGGTCGTGCCGGTCGTGGGGGCAGAGGTGCCGCTGGCGGCTGTAGGGCTGCTAGCTGTAGGCATAGAGACGCTGCTGCTGGGGGCGGTCGTGCCGGTCGTGGGGGCAGAGCTGCCGCTGGCGGCTGTAGGGCTGCTAGCTGTAGGCGTAGAGATGCTGCTGCTGGGGGCGGTCGTGCCGGTCGTGGGGCAGAGCTGCCGCTGGCGGCTGTAGGGCTGCTAGCTGTAGGCGTAGAGACACTGCTGCTGGGTGTCGTGCCGGTCGTGGGGGCAGAGCTGCCGCTGGCGGCTGTAGGGCTGCTAGCTGTAGGCGTAGAGATGCTGCTGCTGGGTGTCGTGATGGTTGTGGGGCAGAGCTGCCGCTGGCGGCTGTAGGGCTGCTAGCTGTAGGCGTAGAGACGCTGCTGCTGGATGTCGTGCCGGTCGTGGGGGCAGAGCTGCCGCTGGCGGCTGTAGGGCTGCTACCTGTAGGCGTAGAGACGCTGCTGCTGGATGTCGTGCCGGTCGTGGGGGCAGAGCTGCCGCTGGCGGCTGTAGGGCTGCTACCTGTAGGCGTAGAGACACTGCTGCTGGGTGTCGTGCCAGTCGTGGGGGCAGAGCTGCTGCTGGCGGCTATAGGGCTGCTAGCTGTAGGCGTAGAGACGCTGCTGCTGGGGGCGGTCGTGCCGGTCGTGGGGGCAGAGCTGCCGCTGGCGGCTGTAGGGCTGCTAGCTCTAGGCGTAGAGACGCTGCTGCTGGGGGCGGTCGTGCCGGTCGTGGGGGCAGAGCTGTCGCTGGCGGCTGTAGAGCTGCTAGGTGTAGGTGTAGAGACGCTGCTGCTGGGGGCGGTCGTGCCGGTCGTGGGGGCAGAGCTGCCGCTGGCGGCTGTAGGGCTGCTAGCTGTAGGCGTAGAGACGCTGCTGCTGGGGGCGGTCGTGCCGGTCGTGGGGGCAGAGCTTCCGCTGGCGGCTGTAGGGCTGCTACCTGTAGGCGTAGAGACGCTGCTGCTTGGTGTCGTGCCGGTCGTGGGGTCAGAGCTGCCGCTGGCGGCTGTAGGGCTGCTAGCTGCAGGCGAGAGACGCTGCTGCTGGGGGCGGTCGTGCCGGTCGTGGGGGCAGAGCTGCCGCTGGTGGCTGTAGGGCTGCTAGCTGTAGGCGTAGAGACGCTGCTGCTGGGGGCGGTTGTGCCGGTCGTGGGGCAGAGCTGCCGCTGGCGGCTGTAAGTCTGCTACCTGTAGGCGTGGCGACGCTGCTGCTGGGTGTCGTTATGGTTGTGGGGGCAGAGCTGCCGCTGGCGGCTGTAGGGCTGCTAGCTGTAGGCGTAGAGACGCTGCTGCTGGGGGCGGTCGTGCCGGTCGTGGGGCAGAGCTGCCGCTGGCGGCTGTAGGGCTGCTAGCTGTAGGCGTAGAGACGCTGCTGCTGGGTGTCGTGCCAGTCGTGGGGGCAGAGCTGCCGCTGGCGGCTGTAGGGCTGCTAGCTGTAGGCGTAGAGACGCTGCTGCTGGGGGGCGGTCGTGCCGGTCGTGGGGTCAGAGCTGCCGCTGGCGGCTGTAGGGCTGCTAGCTGTAGGCGTAGAGACGCTGCTGCTGGATGTCGTGCCGGTCGTGGGGGCAGAGCTGCCGCTGGCGGCTGTAGGGCTGCTAGCTGTAGGCGTAGAGACGCTGCTGCTGGGGGCGGTCGTGCCGGTCGTGGGGGCAGAGCTGCCGCTGGCGGCTGTAGGGCTGCTAGCTGTAGGCGTAGAGACGCTGCTGCTGGGGGCGGTCGTGCCGGTCGTGGGGGCAGAGCTGCCGCTGGCGGCTGTAGGGCTGCTAGCTGTAGGCGTAGAGACGCTGCTGCTGGGGGCGGTCGTTCCGGTCGTGGGGGCAGAGCTGACGCTGGCGGCTGTAGAGCTGCTAGCTGTAGGCGTAGAGACGCTGCTGCTGGATGTCGTGCCGGTCGTGGGGGCAGAGCTGCCGCTGGCGGCTGTAGGGCTGGTAGCTGTAGGCGTAGAGACGCTGCTGCTGGGGGCGGTCGTGCCGGTCGTGGGGGCAGAGCTGCCGCTGGCGGCTGTAGGACTGCTAGCTGTAGGCGTAGAGGCGCTGCTGCTGGGGCGGTCGTGCCATTCGTGGGGGCAGAGCTGCCGCTGGCGGCTGTAGGGCTGCTAGCTGTAGGCGTAGAGATGCTGCTGCTGGGTGTCGTGATGGTTGTGGGGGCAGAGCTGCCGCTGGCGGCTGTACGGCTGCTAGCTGTAGGCGTAGAGACGCTGCTGCTGGGGGCGGTCGTGCCGGTCGTGGGGTCAGAGCTGCCGCTGGCGGCTGTAGGGCTGCTAGCTGTAGGCGTAGAGACGCTGCTGCTGGATGTCGTGCCGGTCGTGGGGGCAGAGCTGCCGCTGGCGGCTGTAGGGCTGCTACCTGTAGGCGTAGAGACGCTGCTGCTGGGTGTCGTGCTGGTTGTGGGGGCAGAGCTGCCGCTGGCGGCTGTAGGGCTGCTAGCTGTAGGCCTGGAAACGCTGCTGGGGGCAGTCGTTCCGGTCGTGGGGGCAGAGCTGACGCTGGCGGCTGTAGGGCTGCTACCTGTAGGCGTAGAGACGCTGCTGCTGGGTCTCGTGCCGGTCGTGGGGGCAGAGCGCCGCTGGCGGCTGTAGGGCTGGTAGCTGTAGGCGTAGAGACGCTGCTGCTGGGGGCAGTCGTGCCGGTCGTGGGGGCAGAGCTGCCGCTGGCGGCTGTAGGGCTGCTAGCTGTAGGCGTAGAGACGCTGCTGCTGGGGGCGGTCGTGCCATTCGTGGGGGCAGAGCTGCCGCTGGCGGCTGTAGGGCTGCTAGCTGTAGGCGTAGAGACGCTGCTGCTGGGGGCGGTCGTGCCGGTCGTGGGGGCAGAGCTGCCGCTGGCGGCTGTAGGGCTGCTAGCTGTAGGCGTAGAGACGCTGCTGCTGGATGTCGTGCCAATCGTGGGGGTAGAGCTGCTGCTGGCGGCTGTAGGGCTGCTAGCTGTTGGCGTAGACACGCTGCTGCTGGGGGCGGTCGTGCCGGTCGTGGGGGCAGAGCTGCCGCTGGCGGCTGTAGGGCTGCTAGCTGTAGGCGTAGAGATGCTGCTGCTGGGTGTCGTGATGGTTGTGGGGGCAGAGCTGCCGCTGGCGGCTGTAGGGCTGCTAGCTGTAGGCATAGAGACGTTGGTGCTGGGGGCGGTCGTGCCGGTCGTGGGGGCAGAGCTGCCGCTGGCGGCAGTAGGGCTGCTAGCTGTAGGCGTAGAGACGCTGCTGCTGGGTGTCGTGCCAGTCGTGGGGGCAGAGCTGCTGCTGGCGGCTGTAGGGCTGCTAGCTGTAGGCGTAGAGATGCTGCTGCTGGGTCTCGTGCCGGTCGTGGGGGCAGAGCTGCCGCTGGCGGCTGTAGGGCTGCTAGCTGTAGGCGTGGAGACGCTACTGCTGGGTGTCGTGATGGTTGTGGGGGCAGAGCTGCCGCTGGCGGCTGTAGGGCTGCTAGCTGTAGGCGTAGAGACGCTGCTGCTGGGGGCGGTCGTGCCGGTCGTGGGGGCAGAGCTGCTGCTGGCAGGTGTAGGTCTACTCCCTGTAGGCGTAGAGACGCTGCTGCTGGGGGCGGTCGTGCCGGTCGTGGGGGCAGAGCTGCCGCTGGCGGCTGTAGGGCTGCTAGCTGTAGGCGTAGAGACGCTGCTGCTGGGGGCGGTCGTGCCGGTCGTGGGGGCAGAGCTGCCGCTGGCGGCTGTAGGGCTGCTAGCTGTAGGCGTAGAGATGCTGCTGCTGGATGTCGTGCCGGTCGTGGGGGGCAGAGCTGCCGCTGGCGGCTGTAGAGCTGCTAGCTGTAGGTGTAGAGACGCTGCTGCTGGATGTCGTGCCGGTCGTGGGGGCAGAGCTGCCGCTGGCGGCTGTAGGGCTGCTAGCTGTAGGCGTAGAGACGCTGCTGCTGGGGGCGGTCGTGCCATTCGTGGGGGCAGAGCTGCCGCTGGCGGCTGTAGGGCTGCTAGCTGTAGGCGTAGAGACGCTGCTGCTGGGGGCGGTAGTGCCGGTCGTGGGGACAGAGCTGCCGCTGGCGGCTGTAGGGCTACTAGCTGTAGGCGTAGAGACGCTGCTGCTGGATGTCGTGCCGGTCGTGGGGGCAGAGGTGCCGCTGGCGGCTGTAGGGCTGCTAGCTCTAGGCGTAGAGATGCTGCTGCTGGGGGCGGTCGTGCCGGTCGTGGGGGCAGAGCTGCCGCTGGCGGCTGTAGGGCTGCTAGCTCTAGGCGTAGAGATGCTGCTGCTGGGGGCGGTCGTGCCGGTCGTGGGGGCAGAGCTGTCGCTGGCGGCTGTAGAGCTGCTAGCTGTAGGCGTAGAGACGCTGCTGCTGGATGTCGTGCCGGTCGTGGGGGCAGAGCTGCCGCTGGCGGCTGTAGGGCTGCTAGCTGTAGGCATAGAGACGCTGGTGCTGGGGGCGGTCGTGCCGGTCGTGGGGGCAGAGCTGCCACTGGCGGCAGTAGGGCTGCTAGCTGTAGGCGAGAGACGCTGCTGCTGGGTGTCGTGCCAGTCGTGGGGGCAGAGCTGCTGCTGGCAGCTGTAGGGCTGCTAGCTGTAGGCGTAGAGACGCTGCTGCTGGGTCTCGTGCCGGTCGTGGGGCAGAGCTGCCGCTGGCGGCTGTAGGGCTGCTAGCTGTAGGCGTGGAGACGCTACTGCTGGGTGTCGTGATGGTTGTGGGGGCAGAGCTGCCGCTGGCGGCTGTAGGGCTGCTAGCTGTAGGCGTAGAGACGCTGCTGCTGGGGGCGGTCGTGCCGGTCGTGGGGGCAGAGCTGCTGCTGGCAGGTGTAGGTCTACTCCCTGTAGGCGTAGAGACGCTGCTGCTGGGGGCGGTCGTGCCGGTCGTGGGGGCAGAGCTGCCGCTTGCGGCTGTAGGGCTGCTAGCTGTAGGCGTAGAGACGCTGCTGCTGGGGGCGGTCGTGCCGGTCGTGGGGGCAGAGCTGCCGCTGGCGGCTGTAGAGCTGCTAGCTGTAGGTGTAGAGACGCTGCTGCTGGATGTCGTGCCGGTCGTGGGGGCAGAGCTGCCGCTGGCGGCTGTAGGGCTGCTAGCTGTAGGCGTAGAGACGCTGCTGCTGGGGGGCGGTCGTGCCGGTCGTGGGGTCAGAGCTGCCGCTGGCGGCTGTAGGGCTGCTAGCTGTAGGCGTAGAGACGCTGCTGCTGGGGGCGGTCGTGCCGGTCGTGGGGGCTGAGCTGCCGCTGGCGGCTGTAGAGCTGCTAGCTGTAGGTGTAGAGACGCTGCTGCTGGATGTCGTGCCGGTCGTGGGGGCAGAGCTGCCGCTGGCGGCTGTAGGGCTGCTAGCTGTAGGCGTAGAGACGCTGCTGCTGGGGGCGGTCGTGCCGGTCGTGGGGTCAGAGCTGCCGCTGGCGGCTGTAGGGCTGCTAGCTGTAGGCGTAGAGACGCTGCTGCTGGGGGCGGTCGTGCCGGTCGTGGGGTCAGAGCTGCCGCTGGCGGCTGTAGGGCTGCTACCTGTAGGCGTAGAGACGCTGCTGCTGGGGGCGGTCGTGCCGGTCGTGGGGGCAGAGCTGCCGCTGGCGGCTGTAGGGCTGCTAGCTGTAGGCGTGGAGACGCTGCTGCTGGGGGCGGCCGTGCCGGTCGTGGGGGGCAGAGCTACCGCTGGTGGTTTCAGTATGAGCGGAGGGTGCCCTACTGGTGGGTGTAGAACTACTCATTGTTGATGTAGGGCTGGTAGTGGTATCTGTGGACCTGGGAATGTTTGGAGCAGAGCTAATAGTTGTGTTTGTAGGGGTGGTTGTGAAGGTACTACTGGTGGCAATAGAGCTACTACTTGTAGGTGGAGAGCTACTACCTGTTGGTGTTGAGCTGGTAATGGTTGGAGTAGGTCTGCCAGTTGTAACCGTAGAGATGGTGGTGATTGTAGCTCTACTACTGGTGGGTATGGAGGTGCTACTTGTTGGTGTAGAAGTGGTGGTGGTAGTAGTGCCTGTATTTTTAGGTGTAGAGCTGCTACTGGAAGGTGTGGAGATGGTGGTGGATGTAGGGCTACTACTTGTAGGTGTAGAACTGGTACTGCTGTGTGTAGTATCTGTATTTGGTGCAGAGCTACTACTTGTAGATGTAAAGGAGCTACTTGTAGAGCTGCTAGTGGTGGCTGTAGAGCTACTACTTTTAGGTAAGGAACTTCTACTGGTTGTTGTGGAGACTGTGGTGGGTGTAGCGCTGCTACTTGCAGGTGTAGAGCTGCTACTGTGGGGTGTAGTGCTGGTGGTAGGTGTAGAGGTACTATTGTTCGGTGTAGAACTGCTACTTGTTGTTTCTGAGCTACTGTTGGTTGTTGATATGGTGGTAGAAGTAGAGCTGCTACTTGTAGCTGTAGAGCTCATACTTGTGACTGTAGTGTCATTGGCAGGTGTAGAGGTACTATTGGTGTGTGCAGAGGTGTTACTTGTAGTTGTAGAGATTGTGTGTGTAGTGCTGGTATTTGTAGGTGTAGAGGTGCTACTTGTGGTTGTAGAGGTGGTGGTATGGGGTGCAGACTCCTTTATGATGGGTGTAGATTGGCTACTCTTAGGTGTAGAGATGGCTGGCTGTGTAGACTTACTACTGCTGGAAGTAGAGCTACTACTGGAGGGTGTAGAGCTACTACCAATAGTTGCAGAGCTGGTATTGGCTGGTGCAGAGCTTTCATTTGCAGGTGTAGTTACGGTGGTGAGTGTAGTGCTGGTATCTGTAGATGTAGAGTTACTCCTGGGGTGTGTAGAGTTGCTCCTGGTGTTTATAGAGGCCTTACTTGTTCCTGTAGAGCTGCTGTAGGAACCCTCGGAGTTGCTCCAGGTTGTAGCGCTGCTCCAGGTGGATGTAACCTCTGTGGAACTTCCCATGATGCTGTTGTTGGTTTTGGTCCTTATGTTTGGCTCGACTTCTCCATCTCTCCCCGCGCCGTTTTTCCCCCCAGAAATTCCACTCTCCTCAACATTTCCATCTCTCCTGTTTTTTGTCCAGTTTTCTGGGGGAATCCTTGAGGTGTCCACAATTTTGGGTCTCTCGGTGGTCGAGTATCCTGCAGAGAGAGCAGAAATCCTGGTCTGAGATGTTTTCGGGATGACCTGGACTTGGCGTTCCCGTTGTCCAGGTGGTTTTTTGGACCTTTGCCCCTCCCCGGTACCTTTTGGGGCTCATGGAAGGATTTGGACCCACCTGGAGCAGGTGGGACCTTCTGGGATGTTCTCCTTAAGTCACAACTCCTCAATTTTGGGAAAACTGAGAACCTCCCCCTCCATGGGACCCTCTGGAATGTTCTCTTTAGGTCACAATTCCCCACTTTTGGGAAAATTGAGAATCTCCCCCATGTGAGGCCTCCTGGAATATTTCCTTTAAATCACAACTCCTCAATTTTGGGAAAACTGAAAACCTCCTCATCCCTGGACCCCTCTGGAATGTTCCCTTTAATCCCAATTCCTCGATTTTGGGAAAATTTATAACCTTCCCCAGGTGGGACAGTCTGGAATGTTCTCTTTAAGCCACATTTCCTCAATTTTGGGAAAATTGAGAACCTCCCCCTGGTGGGACCCTCTGGAAAGTTCCCTTTAATTCACAATTCTTCAATTTTATGAAAACTGAGAACCTCCCTCTCCCTGGAACCCTCTGGAATGTTCCCTTTAGGTCACAGTTCTTCGATTTTCCCAAAATTGAGAACCTCCTCCTCCCTGGGACCCTCTGGAATGTTCTCTTTGACTCACAATTCCCCAATTTCAGGGATATCGAGAATCTCCATCAGGCAAGACCCTCTGGAATGTTCCCTTTAAGCCACATTTCCTCAATTTTGGGAAAATTGAGAACCTCCCCCATGTGGGACCCTCTGGAAAATTCCCTTAACTCACAATTTCCCAATTTTAGGAAAATTTTTTTTAGCAAAATCCTTCCCCTCCTTTTCCTCCCCATCACCCCAAGGCTGACGAGACCCCCAGTGTCTCCCCCAATTATTCCCACATTTCCAAAATCTCAGTTTTGCAAAAATTGAGAACCACCCCGGGGTCCCCCCAGGTAACACTCCCTGAAATGTTCCCTTTAAGTCACAACTCCCCAGTTTTAGGAAAACTGAGAACCTCTCCCAGGTGGGACCCTCTGGAATGTTCCTTTTAACTCACAATTCCCCAGTTTTGGGGAAATCGAGAATTTCCCTCAGGCATGACCCTCTGGAATGTTCCCTTTAAGCCACATTTCCTCAGTTTTGGGAAAACTGAGAATCCCTCCCTCCTTGGGACCCTCTGGAATGTTCTCTTTAAATCACAATTCCCCAATTTTAGGAAAACTGAGAACCTCCCCCTGGTGGGACCCTCTGGAATGTTCCCTTTAAGTCACAATTCTTCAATTTTCCCAAAATTGAGAATCTCCTTCAGGTGGGACCCTCTGGAATGTGCACTTTAAGCCACATTTCCTCAATTTTGGGAAAACTGAGAACCTCCTCCTCCCTGGGACCCTCTGGGATGTTCTCTTCGACTCACAATTCCCCAATTTTGGGGAAATCGAGAATCTCCTTCAGGTGGGACCCTCTGGAATGTGCACTTTAAGCCACATTTCCTCAATTTTGGGAAAACTGAGAACCTCCTCCTCCATGGGACCCTCTGGAATGTTCTCTTTAATCGTAATTCCCCAATTTCAGGGAAATCGAGAATCTCCCTCAGGCAAGACGCTCTGGAACGTTCCCTTTAAGCCACATTTCCTGGATTTTGGGAAAACTGAGAACCTCCCCCTGGTGAGACCCTCTGGAATTTTCCCTTTAATCCCAATTCCTCGATTTTGGGAACACCGAGAACCTCCCCCTCCTTTTCCTCCACCCCTCTGAACTCCCTGATCTCTCCCAGCCCTTCCCCACGTGCCGTTATCATCCCCAGGTTCTCCTTATCATCTCCAGGTACTCCTTATCACCTCCAGGTACTCCTTATCGCCTCCAGGTTCTCCTTATCACCCCCAGGTGCTCATTATCCTCACGAAATGCTCATTATCCCTCCCAGGAACCTTTATCAGTTCCAGGGAATCTCTTATCTCTCCCCTTATCAGCTCTACTTTCGTTTCTCGCTGCTCCTTCCCCGACCCGGACTTTGTCTCTCTCCTCCCTTCCCTTCCCGAGATTTGAGTTTTGAGTTTCGTTTCCCGCAGGGAAGCTCGGACACTCCCACACGGGACCGTGGGCGCGTGGCACGTGCCCAGGTGAGCGCCCAGGTGAGCGCGGCCAGGTGAGCGGCAGGACCGTGACACCCGCGGGGGAGCAGCGGGGACACTTTGCCCTCGTGCAAGGGTCACTCAAATCGAGATTTTTTTTTATCGTGAAGTTCCTTTCCGGCTTGGAAAAAAACCCCGAATTTACAAAAAGCAAAATCAAACCCCTGAATTAATAAAAATAACTCCTAAAAAAACCCTTTAAAAGCCCCAAAAAGCCTCGTTGTCTGCGGAATTCGCATTTTCCCGGCCGGGTTGTTATTTTCTTGAGGTTCTCCAGCTGTGACCGCTTTGATTAGCCACTCTCGTGTAATTAACGCTGCTTCTTAATGAGGTTTCCCGGCTGGAATTAGCAAGGGCGTGAGGAGGAGGAGGGGGAAACCGGGAAGAGCCGGAGCAGAGTGGGAGGAGGGGGATTTATAGCGGGAATGTCGCGGTGGTGGCACCGGATGGGGACAGGGGGAGGTGGCACCTGTTTGGGGACATCGAGTCATGGGGGAGGGGGCTTCGTTGGACCACCGAGCCACTCCTGTGGACCCCAAATTCACTCCCGTGGATCCCTGATCTATCCCTGGAGATCCCTGGAGATCCTGGATCCATTCCTGGAGATCCCAAATCCATCCCTGGAGATTCTGATCCATCCCTGGAGATCCCCAAACCAACCCTGATCCATCCCTGGAGATCCTCCATCCCTGGAGATCCCAAATCTATCCCTGATCCATCCCTGGAGATCTCTGATCCATCCCTGCAGATCACTGGAGATCCCTGGAGATCCTGGTCCATCCCTGGAGATCCCAGATCCATCCCTGCAGACCCCAAATCCCTCCCTGCAGACCCCAAATCCCTCCCTGCAGACCCCAAATCCCTCCCTGCAGACCCCAAATCCATCCCTGCAGACCCCAAATCCATCCCTGCAGACCCCAAATCCCTCCCTGCAGACCCCAAATCCATCCCCGCAGACCCCAAATCCATCCCCACAGACCCCAACCCCCCATCCATCCCCGCAGATCCCAAATCCACTCCCTGCAGACCCCAAATCCCTCCCTGCAGACCCCAAATCCATCCCCGCAGATACCAATCCATTCCTGCAGACCCCAAACCCATTCCCCTCCACCCCACAATGGGATGAAACCTTGGAAATGGAAATTTCATCCAGGGAATGGAGATGACAGAGAGTGAAGCCACAATTCCACAGGGAATCCCCGCAGAAAATCCCGAGGGGAAACAACATCCTTATTTTCCCCCCAAAAAAAAATCCCAAAAATCCTTTCCCAGCCCTACTCACTCGCTGTCCCTTCGGGGATGAAGAGGAGGAAGAAGAAGAAGCGGAGATGAAGGATGCAGAGTTTCATTTTCTCTCACGGCTCCTCCGCCGGCACCATGCCAGTGCCAGAATGCTCTCGGATCCCCAGAGCCGCGGGAAGAAAAGGAACCTTTGTCCCCTCGATGGGAAGGGACAGAACCTCCCTGCCACCCCCTCGGGTGACGCAACGGTGGAGCGGCCAAAGCTCCTCCAGGAGCTCTGCTGGACTTCGGGAATCCCGTGGGGACAATTTGGGGTTGAGTCTGGGGTCGTGGGGAGTTGAGATTGGGGTCCTGGGTGGGGTTTTGGGGTCGAGTTTGTGGTTTTGGGGTTGAGTTTGTGGTTTTAGGGGTCAGTTTGAATGACCAACCCTTGGATTCTGGTTGGGTCACGTTTGGGTCATGTTTAGGTCATCGGGAATCCCATGGGGACCCTTTGGGGTTGAGTTTGTGGTTTTGGGGTTCAGTTTCTGTGACCAACCCTTGGATCGTGTTTGGGTCACATTTGGGTCATCGGGAATCCTTTGGAGACCCCCTTGGGTCACCTTTGGGGTTGAATTTGGGGTCGTGGGGAGTCGAGATTGGGGTCCTGGGTGGGGTTTTGGGGTCGAGTTTGTGGTTTTGGGGTTGAGTTTGTGGTTTTGGGGGTCAGATTGTGTGACCAACCCTTGGGTCACACTTGGGTCACGACTGGGTCATCGGGAATCCATTGGGGACACTTTGGGTTTGAGTTTGGGGTTTTAGGGGGTTGAGATTGGGGTCCTGGGTGGGATTTTGGGGTCAAGTTTGTGGTTTTGGGGTTGAGTTTGTGGTTTTGGGGTTGATTTTGTGGTTTTGGGGTCAGATTGTGTGACCAACCCTTGGGTCACATTTGGGTCATGTTTGGGTCATGTTTGGGTCATCGGAAATCCCTTGGGGACACTTTGGGTTTGAGTTTGGGCTTTTAGGGGGTTGAGATTGGGGTCCTGGGTGGGATTTTGGGGTCAAGTTTGTGGTTTTGGGGTTGAGTTTGTGGTTTTGGGGGTCAGATTGTGTGACCAACCCTTGGATCGTGTTTGGGTCACATTTGGGTCATCGGGAATCCTGTGGAGACCCCCTTGGGTCACCTTTGGGGTTGAATTTGGGATCGTGGGGAGTCGAGATTGGGGTCCTGGGTGGGGTTTTGGGGTTGAGTTTGTGGTTTTGGGGTTGAGTTTGTGGTTTTGGGGGTCAGATTGTGTGACCAACCCTTGGGTCACATTTGGGTCACGACTGGGTCATCGGGAATCCATTGGGGACACTTTGGGTTTGAGTTTGGGGTTTTAGGGGGTTGAGATTGGGGTCCTGGGTGGGATTTTGGGGTCAAGTTTGTGGGTTTGGGGTTGAGTTTGTGGGTTTGGGGGTCAGATTGTGTGACCAACCCTTGGGTCATGTTTGGGTCACATTTGGGTCATCAGGAATCCTTTGGAGACCCCCTTGGGTCACCTTTGGGGTTGAATTTGGGGTCATGGGGTGTCGAGATTGGGGTCTCAGGTGGGTTTTGGGGTTGAGTTTGTGGTTTTGGGGTTGAGTTTGTGGGTTTGGGGGTCAGATTGTGTGACCAACCCTTGGATCATGTTTGGGTCATCAGGAATTCCATGGAGACCCCTTTGGGGTCAAGTTTGGGGTTTTGGTGTCAGTTTGTGTGACCAACCCTTGGACCATGTTTGGGTCATGTTTGGGTCATGTTTTGGGTCATATGTGGGTCATTGGGAATCCCATGGGGACCCTTTGGGGTTCAGTTTGTGGTTTTGGGGTTTTGGGGGGTTGAGATTGGGATTTTGAGGTGCCAGGTGTGGTTTTGGGGTTGAGTTTGTGGTTTTGGGGGTCAGATTGTGTGACCAACCCTTGGGTCACATTTGGGTCACATTTGGGTCATGTTTGGGTCATCAGGAATCCCATGGAGACCCATTGGATCCCCTTTGGGGTAGAGTTTGGGGTCGAGATTGGGGGGCTTGAGGTCCCAGGTGAGGTTTTGGGGTCAAGTTTGTGGTTTTGGGGTTGAGTTTGTGGTTTTAGGGGTCAGTTTGAGTGACCAACCCTTGGATCATTTTTGAGTCACATTTGGGTCACATTTGGGTCATGTTTGGGTCATGTTTGGGTCATCAGGAATCCCATGGAAACCCTTTGGATCCCCTTTGGGGTCGAGATTGGGGTCCCAGGTGGGGTTTTGGGGTCTAGTTTGGGGTTTTGGGGTCAGATTGTGTGACCAACCTTAGGGTCATGTTTGGGTCACATTTGGGTCACATTTGGGTCATGATTGGGTCATCATTGGGTCACCATTGATCACCACGGGGTATCAATAGCCAAACCCCATCCCAAAAAACCCCAAATTCCATGGAAATTAGGATTTCCCAGCAACCCCAAACCCCCCAGGGATATCCTCCCCAAGGACAAACCCCCATCCCAAAAACCCATTTTGGCGACCAAAACCAACATCCCAAAACTTCCAAAATCCCCGAAAAATAAATCAGGGAACCCCCTGAATTCCCCCCACCCCCTCAATTTGACCCCAAATCCTCCAGCCGCCCTTTTCCCCGCTTTCCCAGCCCCTCCCGCACACCTGCCGGGAGTAACAACCCAGAAAACAAACACTGTTATCTGCCCAGGGCTGGGAAGGGTGGGAATCGGAATTTTGGGGTGGCAGGAGGTCAGGTTTTATTGGGTTTGGGGTTCCGCCCCGGCCGGCGTTTGGCAAAAGGGTGTTTTGTGGGATTTCTTCCTTCTCCGGTGGAAAAAAGGTGTTTTGTGGGATTTTTTCCTTCTGTCCGGTGGTGGTTGGGTTGTTGTGGGTTGGTTTGGGGTGTTGGTTGGTTGTGTTGGGGTTGGGATTTCCTTCAAAGTCACCCTGTGATCCCCCAAAAATGACCTCGAGTGTCAAATTCCACCCATGATCCCTAAAATCCCAGTTGTGACCCCAAAACCTCCGATCTCAAAACCCAAAATTCTGATTTCAATGGTTAAAACCCCAAATCTGTGTCCCAAACCCCAATTGTGACCCCAAAACCTCCAATCTCAAACCCTGAAATTCTGATCTTGATAGTTAAAACCCCAAATCTTGCCCCAAATCCCAATTGTGACCCCAAAACTTCCGATCTCAAACCCTGAAATTCTGATCTTGATCAGAAACCCAAAATCCCAAATCCCAAAAACCCCAAATCCCAATTGTGAACCCTAAACCTCCAATCTCAAACCCCAAATCTGTGCCCCAAACCCCAATTATGACCCCAAACCCTCCCACCTCAAACCCCAAAATTCTGATCTCGATAGTTAAAACCCCAAATCGCAATTGTGACCCCTAAACCTCCAATCTCAAACCCCAAAATCTTAATCTTGATGGTTAAAACCCCAAAACCCCAGTTGTGACCCCAAAACCTCGATCCCAAACCTTAAATTCTGATCTCGATAGTTAAAACCCCAAAACCCCAGTTGTGACCCCAAAACCTCCGATCTCAAACCCCCAAATTCTGATTTCAATGGTTAAAACCCCAAATCTGTGCCCCAAACCCCAATTATGACCCCAAAACCTCCAATCTCAAACCCCCAAATTCTGATCTCAATGGTGAAAACCCCAAATCTGTGCCCCAAATCCCAATTATGACCCCAAAACTTCCGATCTCAAACCCTGAAATTCTGATCTTGATCAGAAACCCAAAATCCCAAATCCCAAAAACCCCAAATCCCAATTGTGAACCCTAAACCTCCAATCTCAAACCCCAAATCTGTGCCCCAAACCCCAATTATGACCCCAAAACCCTCCCACCTCAAACCCCAAAATTCTGATCTCGATAGTTAAAACCCCAAATCGCAATTGTGACCCCTAAACCTCCAATCTCAAACCCCAAAATCTTAATCTTGATGGTTAAAACCCCAAAACCCCAGTTGTGACCCCAAAACCTCGGATCCCAAACCTTGAAATTCTGATCTCGATAGTTAAAACCCCAAAACCCCAGTTGTGACCCCAAAACCTCCGATCTCAAACCCCCAAATTCTGATTTCAATGGTTAAAACCCCAAAATTCAGATTTCAATGGTGAAAACCCCAAATCCGTGCCCCAAACCCCAATTATGACCCCAAAATTTCCAATCTCAAACCCCCAAATTCTGATCTCAATGGTTAAAACCCCAAATCCCAATCATGACCCCAAAATTTCCAGTCTCAAACCCCAAAATTCTAATCTCAATGGTTAAAACCTCAAATCTCAATCGTGACCCCAAAACCCAACCTGGACCTTTGAAACCCCAATTGCGCCCTTCAAAATCCCAAACTCGACCCCAAAACACCAACTGTGACCCCAAAATGCCGACTGTGACTTTCAAAATTCCAACCTCAACCCCTCCAAAACCCCAATCTTGAACCCCAAAACCTCAACCTGAACCTTCAAACCTTCGACCTCAACCTTCACAACCCCAATCTCCACATCCAAAACCCCAATCTTGACCCCAAATTCTCAGTTTCAACCTCCAAACCCCAATATCAACCCCAAACTCTCAATTTCAACCTCCAAACCCCAATCTTGACCTCCAAAACCTCTTTTTGCCCCCAAAACCCCAACCGTGACCCCAAATCCCCCAATCTCGACCTCCAAAACCCCAATCTCGACCCCAAATTCTCAATTTCAGCCCCAAAGTCCCAATCTCGACCCCAAACTCTCAATTTCAAGTTCCAAACCCCAATCTCGACCTCCAAACCCCCATTTTTGTCTCCAAAACCCCAACCGTGACCCCAAATCCCCCAATCTCGACCCCAAACTCTCCATTTCAACCCCCAAAACCCCAAACCGTGACCCCCAACCCCAAATCTTGTCCCCCAAATAATTCCTTTGGGAATTCCCTCATTCTGTTTCCAGGTGATTTTTTGGGAGATGAAATAAATTCGTTAATAAATATAATTTCCGTGGAAATTAGGATTTTCCGGCTCCCTGAGCTGGATGAAACCCCAAATCCCCCAGGGATTTCCTCTCCGAGGAGAAATCCCCCCAAAAAATGGACCAATCGGGGGATCTCCTCCTCTCTCACAGAGGATCCTCATTTCGCCTTTTTGTCCCCAAAAAATGAGGGTTTTGAGGGTCTTTGGGGACATCTTGGTCACATGGCTGCTGCACCTTCTGCCAGCACCTGGAAAATGGGGAGGGGGCTGAGGGTTAGGGGTTTTGGGGTCAAAATTGGGGGTTTGGGGTCAAAATTTGGGGGGTTTGTAGTCAAAAGTGGGGGTTTGGGGTCAAAATTGTGAGTTTTGGGGTCAAAATTTGGGGGGTTTGGGGTTAAAATTGGAGGGTTTGGGGTCGAAATTTGGGGGGTTTGGGGTCAAAATTGGGGTGTTTGGGGTCAAAATCTGGGGTGGTTGGGGGTCTCACTTGGGGTTTTGAAGGTCAAAATTGGGGGTTTGGGGTCAAAATTGGGGTTTTGAAGGTCAAAATTGGGGTTTTGAAGTCACAGTTCGAGTTTTGGGGGTTAAAATTGGGAGTAGAAGTTGGGAGTCCTAATTGGGTTTTGGGATTAATTTTGGCGTTTTGAGGTCACAGCTTGGGTTTTGGGGTTTAAAACTGGGAGTCTGGTAGCCCTAACTGGGATTTTGGGACGGATTTTGGGACGGATTTTGGGGTTAATTTTGGTGTTTTGAGGTCACAATTCATCTTTTAGGATCCGAGATTGGGGTTCCCCCCACGGTGTCCCCATGTCACCCACCGGCGCCGGCGGCTCTGCCACCTCCGAGCTGGCCTTGTAGGTGTTGTGTCCATAAACCCCTGCGAGGAGGAAGAGGATGAGGAGGAAAATCCCATTAAGATTTTGGGATTTTTGGGGGGTTTTGGGGGTTTTTTGGGGGTTTTTCCCCATTTCGGGTCCCACCTGTGCCACCTCTGCCGTTGACGTGGTAGATCCCGGTGACGCGGCTGTTGCGTCCACCGTCCGGCCAGGTGTCCTCGCTGTAGGGCCGGGCAGTGGTCAGCGGGCTGGGGAGGGGTGGGGTGTGGGGTTTTGAAGGTCAAAATTGGGGGTTTTCGGGTCACATTTGGGGTTTTGAAGGTCAAGTTTGGGGTTTGTGGGTCACATTTGGGGTTTTCAAAGCCAAATTTGGGGTTTTGAAGGTCAAAATTGAGATTTGTGGGTCACATTTGGGGTTTTGAAAGTCACATTTGGGGTTTTGAAAGTCACATTTGGAATTTTAAAGGTGAAAATTGGGGCTTTTGGGTCACATTTGTGGGTTTGAAGGTCAAACCCCAAAATTTGGGGTTTGTGGGTCACATTTGGGGTTTTGAAGATCAAAATTGGGGGTTTGGGTAAATAGGGGTTTTGAAGGTCAGATTTGGGGTCTGGGGGTCGCATTTGGGGTTTTCAAAGCCAAATTTGGGGGGTTTGAAGGTCAAAATTGAGATTTGTGGGTCACATTTGGCGTTTTGAAGGTCAAATTCAGGATTTTTAAGTCACAATTGGCCATTTGGGGCCACAGCTCACCCAAACCCCAAATTTTGGAGCCAAACCACCCCAATCCCATTCCCCCTGACCCCACAAAGCCCCTTTAGGGTTTTCACCTGGCTCCGGGGGATTTCTCGCGCCCTCGGGCCAAGCAGATGGTGAGGACGATGCAGACGATGAGGAGGATGATGATGGTCAGTCCCAAGCCCAGCCCCACGCCCAGGCCCAACCCCAGCTTGCTGATGTGGGTCTGGCAGCGATCGCCGGCCGACAGGTACCAGGGCAGCTCCGGACAGCTGGACAGGTGACAGGTGAGACAGGTGACAGGTGAGACAGGTAGCAGGTCACGGGGAAGGTCATCAGCCCTCCCAGCATGGGCACTTGGCGTGGAATCATCCAAGGAAGCTTCTGGAATCTTCCCTGGAGATCCGTGCCCAGGGCTGGGGGTTGGGATTGAGGTTGGAGGGGTGTGGTCAAGGGGTTTGGGGGTCAAGGGTTGGGTGTTGGGGGTCAAGGCGTTGGGGTGTTGGGGGTCAAGGTCAGTTTGGGGGTCAAGGGTTGGGTGTTGGGGGTCAAGGGTTAGGTATTGGGGTCAAGGGTTGGGTGTTGGGGGTCAAGGGTTAGGTATTGGGGTCAAGGGTTGGGTGTTGGGGGTCAAGGTCAATTTGGGGGTCAAAGGTTGAGTTTGGAGGTCAGGAGTTGGGTGTTGAGGGTGAAGGGTTGGGTGTTGAGGGTCAAGGTTGGTTTGAGGGTCAAGGGTTAGGTACTGGGGTCAAGGGTTGGGTGTTGGGGGTCAAGTGTCAGTTTGAGGGTCAAGGGTTAGGTATTGGGGTCAAGGGTTGGGTGTTGGGGGTCAAGGGTTGGTTTTGGGGTCAAAGGTTGAGTTTGGAGGACAGGAGTTGAGTTTGGGGGTTGAAGTTGAGTTTGGGGGTCAAGGTCAGTTTGGGGGTCAAGGGTTGGGTTTGGAGGGCAGGAACTGCCAGGAGCCAAGGGTTGGAGCATTGGGGTCAAGGTTTTGGGATCAAGATTTTGATATCAAAGTTTTGGAGGTCAAGATTAGGGGATCAGGGTTTTAGGATCAAGATTTTGGGATCAAGACTTTTGGATCAAGGTTTTGGGGGTCAAGATTTTGGGATCAAGATTTTGGGATCAACGTTTTGTGGGTCAAGGTTTCAATATCAAGATTTCGGGTTGCGATGGGACTTTGGTGATCAAACCTCGGGGCGTTAAGTTCAAACACTCAAATTTGGGGTCAAAATTTGGGATTCAACTTCTTTGGCCTCAAGGGGAGGTTCAAGACCCAACCCAAGATAGGTCGAGTGGGCGTGGCCAGGGTGGGCATGGCTGGGGTGGGCGTGGCCGGGGGTGGGCGTGGCCAACTCACAAGCACTGCGGCCCGTCCAGGGTGATGTGGCAGAAGCCGCGGTGGCAGTCCAAGGAGCCGGGGACGTTGAGGGTGCAGTTGGTGACACAGAGGACGCTGCCGGCCGTGCGGTACGGGAAGTAGAACCGGCTGAAGTTGGCCGACGCGTGTCTCCGGCAGAGCTCTGGAGAGGCCGAACCGGTCAAGGGTCCATTGTCCCCCAGGCCACCCCACCGCGATGTCCCCACGTGTCCCCAGGCCACCCCACCGCTGTGTCCCCAGGTGACACAGGGACACCTCGGAGCAGTCAGGGGGCGTGGGTGACACAGGGACACCTTGGAGGGGACAGGGGGTGTCCGTGACATGGGGCCACATCCTCTGATCCCACCGCAATGTCCCCACATGTCCCCAACTGACCGGTGTAGTTGGGCGCCAACATTGCAGCTCTGGTGGCTCTGGCAGAGGTGGTGGTGAAGCAGAGTCCATCTGGGAAAGGGGACAGCATGGGGTGGTCAGTGAGAGTGACCAAGAGGAGAGTGTGGTGTGGTCAGCAAGAGTGACCAAGGGGACAGCGTGGGGTGGTCAGTGAGGGTGACCAAGGGGACAGCGTGGGGTGGTCAGTGAGTGACCAAGGGGACAGCATGGGGTGGTCAGTAAGAGTGACCAAGAGAAGAGCGTGGCGTGTTCAGCAAGGGTGACCAAGGGAACAGCATGAGGTGGTCAGTGAGAGTGACCAGGGGGACAGTGTGGGGTGGTCAGCAAGGGGGACCAAGGGGAGAGTGTGGGGTGGTCAGCGAGGGTGAACAGAGGTGTTGGGGACCAGCCTGGGGTGGCCGAGGGTCACCTACCGGCCAAGGGTCACCTACCGGCCGAGGGGCTGCAGTTGCGGGGTTGGGCGGCGTTGGCCACTGCCAGCAGCTCCAGGGCTCGGTGCTCCAGGCTGGCGTTGCTGGGCACTGGCCACAGCTGGACCTTGTAGTTGACCACGACGCTGCCACGGCTGGAGGGGATGGAGGGTCAGGGGGGCTTGGGGTTCCTCAGGGGATCTGTCCTGTCCCATCCCATCTGATCCCAGTCCATTCCAACCCATCCCAGAGGTTCCTCACCCATCCTAGAGGTTTCTCCCCATCTCCATCTCCACCCTCCATCCCAATCCTCATCTCCATCTCCATCCCTATCTCCATCTCCATCCCTATCTCCATCTCCATCCCTATCTCCATCTCCATCCCTATCTCCATCTCCATCCCATCTCCATCTCCATCCCCATCTCCACCTCCATCTCCCTCCATCTCCACCTCCATCTCCATCCCTATCCTCATCTCCATCTCCATCTCCATCCTCATCTCCATCTCCATCCCCATCTCCACCTCCATCATCTCCACCTCCACCTCCACCTCCATCTCCACCCCACCCCTGCTCACCTCAGGCTCAGGACACGAATCCCGCGGTAGTCAGAGATGTTCCGGTAGATCCCGTCCACCTGCGCACAGACGGACATTGGTCACCCTCAGGGTGGTCCTGGGGGCCCTTTGGGGGATCCTTTGGGGTGGTACTTTGGGGTGTTTCTGAGTGTGCCTTTGGGTGGTCCTGGGGGTCCCTTAGAGTGACCCTGAGGGTCCCTTGGGGTCATCCTGGATGTCCCATGGGGTGACCCGGAGGGTCCTTTGGGGTGGTCTCTTGGGTGTTCCCTTGGGGTGATCCTGAGTGTCCCTTAGGACAAACCCAAGTGTCCCTCAGGATGTCGCCTTGGAATGTCCCCCCCCCACCCAGGGGTCCCACTGAGGTGGTCTCACCGTCCGGCTGAATTCCTCGGCAAATCGCTGGTGGCCTGGGGACGAGGGGTCACTCATGTCCTCAGAGAAGTCCCGGTTGGTGACACGAGCCACCATCATCACGAAAGGCCCCAGCTCTGTGGGGACAAGGGGTGTGGGTGACATGGGGACACCTCGGAGGGGTCAGGAGGTGACACAGGGTCACCTCGGAGCGGTCAGGGGGTGTGGGTGACATGGGGACACCCTGGAGGGGTCAGGGAGTGTGGGCGACACAGGGACACCTCGGAGGGGTGGGGGGTGACATGGGGACACCTCGGAATGGTCAGGGGGTGTGGGTGACACCAGGACACCTCGGAGGGGACAGAGGGTGACACAGGGACACCTCAGAGCAATCAGGGGGTGACACGGGGACACCTTGGAGGGGACAGGAGGTGACATGGGGACACCTAGGAGGGATCAGGGAGGGTGGGTGACAAGGGGACACCTTGGTGGGGTCAGGGGGTGACACGGGGACACCTCAGAGGCGTCAGAGGTCACCGGGGGGCGTGTCCCCAGCCCTTACCTGCGGTCAGGTTGATGGTGGTGGCACCGAACTCGCAGCGAGGTCCCTCCACGTTGGGGGGACACACACACCCCATGCCCATCCAGCGCCCCCCGTTCTGGCACGGGTCTGGGGGTGACATGGGGACACCCCAGTGAGGTCACTGGGACAGCTGTCCACCCCTCCCAGTTAGACCCAGTTGGTTCCACCAGCGCCATGACCCCCAGTTTGGGGCAAAACCAAGAAAAACCCAAGAAGAACCCAAGAAGAACCCAAGAAGAACCCAAGAAGAACCCAAGAAGAACCCAAGAAAACCCAAGAAGAACCCAAGAAGAACCCAAGAAGAACCCAAGAAGAACCCAAGAAAACCCAAGAAAACCCAAGAAAAACCCAAGAAAAACTCAAGAAAAACCCAAGAAAATCCCCACAGACTGAGGGTGTCCCCACCCCAAATAAAGTCACCAACCTCTGGTGGTGGGGACAGCAGTGGTCGTGGTTCTCCTGGCCATGGCCATTGTCCGGCGTGGCGTGGGTGGGGGTCTCGTGGTGGGTCTGGGGTCTTCACAGCGCGGTCCGGTGAACCCAGGTGGACAGTAGCACTCAGTGCCCACCGCGGTGCCGCCATGGCGACAGGAGGTGACCGGGTCGGGGGTGGCACAGCGTGGTCCGGTCCGGCCGGGTGGACAGATGCAGTGGTCACCCACAGCGGTGCTGCCGGCGGCACAGCGGTCATTTGGGTCTGGGGTCTCGCAGGTGGGGCCGGAGTGGCCGGGGGGACACAGGCAGTGGGTCAGGTTGGCCACGCCGCCATTGTGGCACACGACTGGGGTGGGGACAAGGACAGGGTGAGGGACAGGGGTGGGAGAGAGGGACTTCCGTCAGCCTTGGGTCACATGGAGAACCCTGGGAAGGAGATCCCAACCCAGGAAACCCCAAACCAGGAGATCTCACCCAGGAGACCCCAGAACCTCCATCGTCCTCTTTCTCCCAACAAAGGAGACCCCAGAACTTCCATCTTCCTCTTCCTCCCAGTCCAGGAGATCCCAGAGTCTCCATCCTGCTCTTCCTCCTCACCCCAGGAGACCCCAGAACCTCCATCCTCCTCTTCCTCCCCACCCTAGAACCTCTATCCTCATCCTCCTCCTCACTCCAAGATACCCCAGAACCTTCATCCTCCTCTTCCTCCCCACCCCAGATCCTCCATCCTCCTCTTCCTCCCAGTCCAGGAGACCCCTGGGAAGGAGACCTCCAACCCAGAAGACCCCAGAACCTTCATCCTCTTCTTCCCCCCACCCCAGGAGACCCCAGAACCTCCTTCCTCCTCTTCCTCCCACCCCAGGAGACCCTCCTGACCCCAAAACCAACACCCCCATGACCCCCAGGACACCCACTGGCCGGAGGGCTGGAGCCGTGCGGCAGGTAGAGGCAGATGGTGGCCACGGTGGGGACAGCAGAGGTGGGCGTGAAGGTCAAGAAGTCCCCAGTGGTCCCGCCGGAGCCGTGGCCCAACGCCCCGGTGGCTTCGGTGGTGTTGGGAATGGGCTGGGTTGTCACCTCCGTGGTCTCGGTGGCATCCAGGGTGGTGTGGGTGGCATTGGGCTGGGCTGGCATTGAGGTGACGTTGGCAGCAGCGGTTGGGAGGGTGTGGTTCTCCGGGGTGGTGGCCTTGGTGTCACTTTTCAGGGTGGTGGCCCTGGTGTTCTCCATGGGCCTGGTGTGGCCTCCTACAATGACCGGTGGTGTGGCTGTGGTGTCACTTTCCATGGGGGTGGCTCTGGTGTCACTTTCCGTGGTGGTGGCCCTGGTGTTGTTCTCCATGGGCCTGGTGTGACCTCCCATGATGACTGGTGGTGTGGCTGTGGTGTTGCCCTCCATGGTGGTGGCCCTGGTGTCACCTCTCAGGGTGGTGGCCCTGCTGTTGTTCCCCACAGCTGTGGTGTTCCTCACCCTGGTGGTGGCCCTGCTGTGGCTTCCCAGGTGCCCTAGCAGCACCGTCACGGTGTCACTTCCCACCGTGGTGGCCCTAGTGTGGCTCACCATGGTGGCCACTGGTGTGGCCTCAGTGTCACCGTCCAGGGGGGTGGCCTCAGTGTCACCATCCATGATCGTGGTGTCATCATCCATGGCTGTGGTCTCACCCTCCATGGCCGTGGTCTCACCTTCCAGGAGGTTCGATGGCGTGACCGTGGTCTCACCATCCAGGACCGTGGTGTCACCATCCATGACCGTGGTGTCACCCTCCACAGTGGTGGCCCTGGTGTGACTCCCCATGGGTGACAAGGTGACATC
Source organism: Entomyzon cyanotis (assembly GCA_024500445.1). Classification (NCBI taxonomy): domain Eukaryota; kingdom Metazoa; phylum Chordata; class Aves; order Passeriformes; family Meliphagidae; genus Entomyzon; species Entomyzon cyanotis. Next base: position 1,179,143 of record JAKEPQ010001013.1, on the reverse strand, counting down.
TCTCACTCGGCGCACCGGCAGCGCCGTCGTGGTGGTGGCCATGGTGACACTTCGCCTGTCCACAGTGGTGACCACAGGGTTGTGCTTCATGGTGGTGACCACATCATTGACCATGTTGCTACCAACCGTGGTGCTCGTCTCCACGCTGACCAGATCACTGACCGTGTTGGGACCAACCGTGGTGTCCATCTCCACGCTGACCAGATCACTGACCGTGTTGGGACCAACCGTGGTGTCCATCTCCACGCTGACCAGGTCACTGACCGTGTTGGGACCAACCGTGGTGCTCGTCTCCACGCTGACCAGGTCACTGACCGTGTTGGGACCAACCGTGGTGTCCATCTCCACGCTGACCAGGTCACTGACCGTGTTGGGACCAACCGTGGTGGTCGTCTCCACGCTGACCAGGTCACTGACCGTGTTGGGACCAACCGTGGAGCTGATGACCACGTCATTGTCCGTGCCGGGGTTGACCACAGTGTCCCTCTCCGTGGTGGTGACAGTGCCATTCCTCCCCGTGACAGTGCCATTGGTGGTGGCCCTGCTGACACCTCCCACAGTGGTGGCCCTGGTGACACTTCCCGCAGTGGTGGCACTGCCCTCCCCAGCTCTGGCCGTGACATTCCTCACCCGCCGCACCAGTGACATGTCCGTGGTGATGTCCCCTCCTCCCGTCACCGTCCCATTCGTCCCCTCAGTGTCACCGACATACAACCTTGACCTCAGTGCCATCCCGGTGCACTCACACCGAGGTCCCCAAGCCGTCGGGGGACACCGACACGTCCCCTTCTCCAAAGTGCCACCGTTGAGGCACGATCCGGGTTCCTCCGGCTGCTGGCAGGTGTCACCGCGGAACCCCGGGGGACACACGCACCTTGTCCCAAACGCGGTGCCACCGTTGCGGCAGGCGCTGGCCGGGTCACGGAGGTGACAGCGCTGTCCCCTGAAGCCCGGGGGACAATAGCAGGAGGTGCCCACGGCGGTGCCACCGTTCTGGCAGACGCTGGAGGGGTCAGCGGTCTCGCAGAGGTGGCCGGAGTGGCCGGGGGGACAAACGCAGCTGTCCCCAACCGCGGTGCCACCGTTGGCGCAGGAGGCTGCAAGGGACAGAGGGTGGGGTGGGGTGGGAATGGGGTTTGTCCCCAAATTGGGAGGGGAAATGGAGTTTGTCCCCAAACTGTGGTGGGAAATTGGGGTTTGCCCCCAAACTGGGGATTTGTCCCCAAACTGGGGGTGGGAGATGGGGGTTTGTCCCCAAATTGGGGAGGGAGATGGGGTTTGTCCCCAAACTGGGGGTTTGTCCCCAAACTGGGGGAGGGAAATGGGGTTTGTCCCCAAATCGAGGGTTTGTCCCCAAATTGGGAGAGAAATGGGGAATGTCCCCAAACTGGGGAGGGAAATTGGGGTTTGTCCCCATACTGGGGGTTTGTCCCCAAACTGGGGAGGGAAATTGGGGTTTGTCCCCAAACTGGGGAGGGAAATTGGGGTTTGTCCCCATACTGGGGGTTTGTCCCCAAACTGGGGAGGGAAATTGGGGTTTGTCCCCAAACTGGGGAGGGAAATTGGGGTTTGTCCCCAAATTGGGGATTTGTCCCCAAACTGGGGGAGGGAAATGGGGTTTGTCCCCAAATTGGGGGAGGGAAATGGGGTTTGTCCCCAAACTGGGGAGGGAAATTGGGGTTTGTCCCCAAACTGGGGATTTGTCCCCAAACTGGGGGAGGGAAATGGGGTTTGTCCCCAAACTGGGGAGGGTAATTGGGGTTTGTCCCCAAACTGGGGAAAGGACATGGGGTTTGTCCCCAAATCGAGGGTTTATCCCCAAACTGGGAGGGAACTGGGGTTTGTCCCCAAACTGGGAGGGAACTGGGGTTTGTCCCCAAACTGGGGACAGAAATGCTGTTTGTCCCCAAATTGGGGAAGGGACATGGGGTTTGTCCCCAAACTGGGGGAATGGTTTGTCCCCAAACTGAGGAGGGGACATGCGGTTTGTCCCCAAATCGAGGGTTTGTCCCCAAACTGGGAGGGAGATGGGGTTTGTCCCCAAACTGGAAAAGGGACTTTGGGGTCCCTCCCTGCTCCCCCCCCACCTCTCATGGATCAACATCACCCAACCCAACTCCCTCGGGAGAAAACCCACAATTTTGGGGGAAAATTGGGGAGTTTCACCCCAAATTTGCTCCATGAGGCTCCAAACCCCCTCCCCAAAATGGGACAAGGGGAGGTGACACCCACAGGTGACACCCAGAGGTGACATCCCAACCACCTTGGGCTTGGGATGTGCTGAAGGTCATTGGGTTCCCCAAGGTCATCACCGGGAACCCCAAAAAGAACCAAAACTCCCCCCAAAAAATTCCCAGAATCCCCCCAAAAAATCCTCCAAAAACTCGCCTAAAAAAATCCCAAAAAAGAACCAAAAAAATCCCCCCAAAAATCCCCCCAAAATCCTCCCAAAAATCGTCCAAAAAATCCCCAAAAAGAACCAAAAAATTCCCCCCAAAATCCCCCAAAAATAATTTCCAAAAATGCCCCAAAAAACTACCAAAAAAGAACCCAAAAAATAAAAAAAAAACCCAAAAAAGAACCAAAAAAATCCCAAAAAAGAACCAAAAAATCCCTCCAAAAAATCCCCAAAAATTCCCCCAAAAAATCCCCCAAAATAACCAAAACTCCCCAAAAAGAACAAAAAAATCCCCCCAAAACTCCCAAAAAACCTCCCCAAAAATAGGAATTTCGGAGGAGTCAGGATGGAAACACCTCCACCTCATCCCCGTCTCACCTGCCAGAGCCTCCGAGGGGACGAAGAAGAGGAAGAAGAGGACGATGAAGATGTCACCACCCAAGTCCATCCTGGACGAACCGAAGCCACTGGAGCGACTGAGCCGAATCCAGTGGCCGCGGCGACTTTGTGGCCGAAATCCGTCGTGGTCAGCGACCGCAGGGCGGTGAATAATCCCCTGAGTCACGAATTTTATCAAAACCCCAAAACGGAAAAAAGGGCGTGAGATTCCTCCTGGAATTCCTTGACCACTCCTGAGTGGCCACTGGTGGCCCAACCCTGGTTGGTGATAAGATACGGGGGAGTTGGTGACACCCAGGGTGACACTGCCACACCTCTGGGTGGTGACACGAAAATCCCCAAAGTGCTGGAGATGTTGGAGGTGAGAGAGGGGGAGGTTGGGGTGACGTCACCCCGGGGTGGCGGTGATGTCACCTCCCACCCTTGGGGACAGGTTTGGGGTGGGGAGGGGGTTGGGTGTCACCTGGTGTCCCCAGGGTGTCCCTAGAGTGTCCCCAAGGTGTCCTCAGGAGGTCCCCAGGGTGTCCCCAGGGTGCCCCAAGGTGTCCCCAGGATGTCCCCAAGGTGTCCTCAGTGGGATTTGGGGTATTTGGGGTCTTTTGTTCTCCTCACTGGGGTTTTGCCTCCTTCATGGTGCTCCAGTGTTTCCCAGTAATTCCCAGTTTGTCCCAGTATGTCCCAGTACCTCCCAGTATCTCCCAGTGCTCCCAGTGTCCCCAAGTGCTTCCCAGTGTTTCCCAGTAATTCCCAGTTTGTTCTGGGTGTCACCTGCTCCCAGTACCTCCCAGTACCTCCCAGTGCTCCCAGTGCTCCGTGGTGTCTCCCAGTATGTCCCAGTGATCCCAGTTTGTTCTGGGTGTCACCTGCTCCCATTATGTCCCAGTACCTCCCAGTAATTCCCAGTCCTTCCCAGTAATTCCCAGTTTGTCCTGGGTGCCACCTGCTCCTTGCAGTGTCCCAGTCCTTCCCAGTGTCTCCCAGTGCTCCCAGTGTTTCCCAGTAATTCCCAGTTTGTTCTGGGTGCCACCTGCTCCCAGTATGTCCCAGTATCTCCCAGTGCTTCCCAGTGTCTCCCAGTACCTCCCAGTAATTCCCAGTACTTCCCAATCCTTCCCAGTAATTCCCAGTTTGTTCTGGGTGCCACCTGCTCCCAGTATGTCCCAGTATCTCCCAGTATGTCCCAGTAATTCCCAGTGCTTCCCAGTGTCTCCCAGTACCTCCCAGTAATTCCCAGTGCTTCCCAATCCTTCCCAGTCCTTCCCAGCAATTCCCAGTAATTCCCGGTATTTCCCAGTGCTCCCCAGTGCTTCCCAGTGCTTCCCAGTGCTCCGTGGCGTCTCCCAGTACCTCCCAGTATGTCCCAGTGATCCCAGTTTGTTCCGGGTGTCACCTGCTCCCAGTATGTCCCAGTACCTCCCAGTATTTCCCAGTACTTCCCAGCCATTCCCAGTATTTCCCGGTATTTCCCAGTGCTCCCAGTGCTTCCCAGTACATCCCAGTCCCTCCCAGTCACGTGACACCCCCACCCCACCCCAAACCCGCGGGAATTCCGACAAAATCCCCCAAGATTCCTAACAAATCAATCATTTATTATCAACACATCGATTAATTATTTACAATAAATACGGGGAGGGACAGAAAAAAACCAAAAAAAGGGTTTTTTTGGGGGTTCATCGACCCCCCCAGGCTCTGCCCAGGGGGGTTTGGGGCTTCATCACCCCAAAAAATAAATACCGAGGGGTTCAACCCCCCAAATCCTACAAAAATCCTTAAAATCCCCCCAAATCCCATAAAAATCCCACAAAATACGATTAAAATCCCCCCAAATCCTCCAAAATCCTACAAAAACCTCTAAAATTCCCCATAAAAGTCCCCAAAATCCCCAGTCTCGCCCAGTTTCCGGCACGTCCTGCATGCCATGACAAACTGGGAATGACTGGGAACAGTGGGTTTGGGGTTTTCTCCTGGGTTTTGGGGTTTTTCTCCTGTGGGTTTTGGGGTTTTCTCTTGGGGATTTTGGGGTTTTTCTCCCGGGGGTTTAGCGGTTTTTCTCCTGGGGTTTTGGGGTTTTTCTCCTGTGGGTTTTGGGGCTTTTCTGCTGTGGGTTTTGGGGTTTTTCTCCTGTGGGTTTTGGGGTTTTAGAGTTTTGGGGGTTTTCTCTTGTGTTTTTGGGGTTTTACTCCTGGGTTCTGGGGTTTTTCTCTTGGGGATTTTGGGGTTTTTTCTCCTGTGGGTTTTGGGGTTTTTCTCCTGGGGGTTTGGGGCTTTTCTGCTGTGGGTTTAGGGGTTTTTCTCCTGTGGGTTTTGGGGGTTTTCTCCTGTGGGTTTTTGGGTTTTTCTCCTGGGGTTTTAGAGTTTTGGGGGTTTTCTCTTGTGTTTTTGGGGTTTTTCTCCTGGGGTTTTGGGGGTTTTCCCTTGGGGATTTTGGGGGTTTTCTCTTGGGGATTTTTGGGTTTTTCTGCTGTGGGTTTGGGGTTTTTTTCCTGTGGGTTTTGGGGTTTTTTCTGCTGTGGGTTTTGGGGTTTTTCTCTTGGGGATTTTGGGGTTTTTCTCTTGTGGTATTGGGGTTTTTCTCTTGTGGTTTTGGGGTTTTTCTCCTGTGGGGTTTGGGGTTTTTCTCCTGGGGTTTTGGGGTTTTAGAGTTTTGGGGGTTTTCTCTTGGGTTTTTGGGGTTTTTCTCCTGTGGGGTCTGGGGTTTTACTCCTGTGAGTTTTGGGGTTTTTCTCCTGGGTTTTGGGGTTTTCTCTTGGGGAATTTGGAGTTTTTCTCCTGTGAGTTTTGGGGTTTTTCTCCCGGGATTTTGGGGTTTTCTCTTGGGGAATTTGAGGTTTTCTCCTGGGATTTTGGGGTTTTCTCTTGCGGAATTTGGAGTTTTTCTCCTGGAGTTTTGGGGTTTTCTGCTGGTCCCGGTCGAGGTCTCCTCGTGGAGCTCCAGGAGGTCCCACGGAGAGGTCACAGGTCAGGGGTGACCTTCGGCCTCGGGGTCCTCAGCTGGGGGGAGGGGACAGGGTGAGAGGGGTCCTGGAAGGGGTTTGGGGTCCTTTTGGGGTCCTGGAAGGGGATTTAGGGTCCTTTAAGGGGATTTGGGGTCACTTTAGGATCTGTGAACGGGATTTGGGGTCCCAGAAGGGGATCTGGGGTCCGTTTAGGGGCCTGGAAGGGAATTTGGGGTCCATTTAGGGTCCCGGAAGGGGATTTGGGGTCTCTTTAGGGTCCTGGAAAGGGATTTAGGGTCCTGGAAGGGGATTTGGGGTCCATTTAGGGTTCTGGAAGGGGATTTAGGGTCCTGGAAGGGGATTTGGGGTCCATTTAGGGTTCTGGAAGGGGATTTAGGGTTCTGGAAGGGGATTTGGGGTCCATTTAGGGTCCTGGAGGGGGATCTGGGGTCCCAGAAGGGGATTTGGGGGTCTCTTTAGGGTCCTGGCAGGGATGTACATACCTGCACATAGGGATCCACCCTCTCCAAGGATGGTCTGAAGGCTCGGGAAGCCCCCAGACCCCCACGGGGGGCAGCAGGGGAGATTCCCGGGGGTCTTCTCCGCATTTCGGGGTCCTCAAATTGAGTCTGGGGGTCCCGGCGAGGGGGCGGAGGGGGAAGATCCCGAGGGTCTTCTCCAGATTTCGGGGTCTGAGACCCCAAATTGGGGCTGGGGGTCGCGGTGGGGGGTGGGGGGCGAGGGTCTCGAGGGTCTTCTCCAGATTTCGGGGTCCTCGAATTGGGTCTGGGGGTCTTGGAGGGAGGAGACCCCCGGGTTTGGGATCACAGCCCCCCCAGCGGGGGGTCCAGGTGAAGTCGTCGAATTCATACCAGGAACCCCCAAAATATGGGGGGAGGTCGCTGGGGGGGAAAAAGGGGGTGAGAAATGGGGGAGGAGTGGGAGACCCCCACCCAAAATGGGGAATCCAAACTGGGAGACACCCCCCAAAAATGGAGAAACTGGACTGGGAAAATTCCCCCAAATCGCCCCAAAAATCCCCCCAAATCCTCCCAAAACCCTAAACTGGGAGACCCCTCCCCAAAATGGGGAACTGAAACTGGGAGAAACCCCGAAAAGGGGAATCCAAACTGGGGAATCTAAACTGGGAGAAAACCCTGAAATGGGGAATTCATACTGGGAGAAAACCCTGAAATGGGGAACCTGAACTGGGAGACCCCCCCCCCTCAAATTGGGGAATTCAAACTGGGGAATCCAAACTGGGAGAAAACTCTGAAATGGGGAATCCAAACTGGGAGGAACCCCCGAAACTGGGAATCCAAACTGGGAGGAACCCCCGAAACTGGGAATCCAAACTGGGAGGAACCCTAAATGGGAAACATGAACTGGGAGAAAACCCCAAAATGGGGAATCCAAACTGGGAGACCCCTGCTCAATGGGGAACTTGAACTGGGAGTTTCCCCCTAAAATGGGGAACCTGAACTGGGAGACCCCTCCTCAATGGGGAAGCTAAACTGGGAGAAACTCCCCGAAAATGGGGAAACTGTACTGGGAAAATCCCCCCAAACAGGGAACCTGAACTGGGAGACCCCTCCTCAATAAGGAACCTGAACTGGGAGTTTCCCCCCAAACAGGGAACCTGAACTGGGAGACCACCCCAAAACTGGGGAATCTGAACTGGGAGACCCCTACCCCAAATGGGGAATCCAAACTGGGAGAAACCCCCCAAAAATGAAGAAACTGGACTGGGAAAATCCCCCCCAATCCCCCCAAAAATCCCCCAAAATCCTCCCAAAACCCTAAACTGGGAGACCCCTCCCCAAAATGGGGAACCTGACCGGTGAGACCCCCAGGATGACCCCACCCAGTACCTGTGGTATCTCCGCCGCCGGCGGCAGAGCAGAATGACCACGAGGATGACGCAGATGAGGAAGATGATGGCCAGTGCCACGCCCAGCCCGGTGGCCACTTTGCTGACCCGGCCGGAGCACTGGGCACCAGTGTACCAGTAGAGGGACTCATCCGGGCAGCTGGGGGAGGGGACAGAGGTCAGACCACCCTGTCACACCCCCATGGGACCACCGGGGTGGGCAGGAAGTCTCTGATGTCACCATGGGGATGGTGGGACACTACAGGAGGTGGTGGGACCCCGTGGTGGACATTGGGACCCCATGGTGGACATTGGGACACCCTGATGGGTGTTGGGACCCCGTGGTGGGTGGTGGGACCCCATGGTGGACATTAGGACCCCATGGTGGACACTGGGACCCCACAGGAGGTGTTGGGACCTCACAGTGGGTGGTGGGACCTTGTGGTGGACATTGGGACCCCATGGTGAAGATTGGTACACCCTGATGTGTGTTGGGACCCCAGAGTGGACATTGGGACCCCACAGGAGGTGTTGGGGTCCCAGAGTGGGTGTTGGGACCTCACAGTGGGTCGTGGGACCCCGTGGTGGACATTGGGACCCCATGGTGGCCATTGGGACCCCATGATGGGTGTTAAGACCCCATGGTGGACACTAGGACCCCATGGTGGACACTAGGACCCCATGATGGACATCAGGACCCCACAACAGACATCAGGACCCTATGGTGGACACTGGGATCCCACAATGGACATCAGGACCCCACAATGGCCATCAGGACCCCCCGGTGTCACTCACAAGCACTGGGGTCCCTCGCGGGTGACGTGGCAGCGGCCGTGGTGGCAGTCGAGGGTGTGGGGCAGGTTTGGGGTGCAGTTGGTGACGCAGTGCAGGAACCCCGAGGTTGTCACCGGGAAGAAGGAGTGACCATAGCCGGGCGGCGCTCGCTGGTGGCACAGCTCTGGGGGGGACAGGGGACAGTGGGGTGGTCAGGGGACATTGGGGTGGTCAGGGGATGATGGGGTGGTCAAGGGGCAATGGGTGGGCAGAAGGGGACAATGGGGTGGTCAGAGGGCAATGGGGTGGGCAGGAGGGGTCAGTGGAGTGGGCTGGGGACAGTGGGGTGGGGGGGGGGGGTGGTCAGGGGTCAATGGGGTGGGCAGAAGTGGACAATGGGGTGGTCAGGGGATATTGGGGTGGGGGGTGAGGGGGTGGAGGATGGGCAGTGGGGTAGCTAGGAGAGGTCAATGGGGTGGCCAGGGATCCATGGGGTGGACAGGAGGGGTCACTGGGGTGGCCATCGGGGTCAGCAGGGTGGTCAGGGGTTGATGGGGTGGGCAGAAGTGGACATTGGGGTGGTCAGGGGTGATGGATGTTCAGGAGGGGTCAATGAGGTGGTCAGCGGGGGGTCAGTGGGATGGTCAGGGGTCAGTGGGATGGTCAGAGGGAATAGGGTGGTCAGGGGTTGATGGGGTGGGCAGAAGTGGACAATGGGATGGGCAGGGGGGTCACTGGGGTGGTCAGGGGGGTCACTGGGGTGGTCACTGGCATGGTCACAGGGTCACTGGGGTGGTCATAGGGTCACTAGGGTGGTCAAGGGGGTCAATGGGGTGGTCATGGATGGTCACTGGGGTGGTCATAGGGTCACTAGGGTGGTCAAGGGGGTCACTGGGGTGGTCACAGGGGTCACTGGGGTGGTCATAGGGGTCACTGGGGTGGCCGGGGGTCAGCAGGGTGGTCACAGGGTCAGTGGGGTGGTCAAGGGGGTCACTGGGGTGGTCACAGGGTCACTGGGGTGGTCATAGGGTCAGTAGGAAGGGTCAAGGGGGTCACTGGGGTGGTCACAGGGTCACTGGGATGGTCACTGGGGTGGTCAGGGGGGTCACTGGGGTGGTCACAGGGTCCTCGCCACTCTCACCTTCCAGCTCCACCTCCCTCATGCCGCTGACCACAGGGTTGGGTTTCACCACGAGGCACAGCACGGCTGGGGTGGGAGGAGAAGACATCAAGGACCACCCTTGGGTGGCCCGGCTGGACCTCAGGGGTCCAGGGGAGGTCCTGCAGGGGTCTGAGGGGTCATTTTGGGTTCACCCACAGGTGTTGAGCCGACAGTCGCCCTGACTGGCTGCCGTCTCCTGGAGCTTCTCCACCAAGCTCTCCGTGGTCTCCTGGAACTTCTCCGTGGTGTTGACACTCTGGGCCATGGCGAAGAACACCTGGTGTCCCACCACGACGCTGCCGGACCTTCGGGGAGGTGACACGGGGGGGTCACAGGGGGGTTGGGGACATCCCACCCCACCCACCCCTGGTGGGTCAAGGACTCCTTACTCGAGGCTGGTGATCTCCACACCTTCATAGCCACCGATGGTCCCGTAGATCTTCCTGATCTGCAAGGGCCAGTGGTCACTTGGTCACCTCTTGGGGACACTGTGGTCACCCCTGAGGGGACAAAGTGGCTGTAGGGACACTCAGGGTCACCACACGTCCCCACCTCCTGCCGGAAGTGGTCCTGGAAGGAGCGGAAGGTCTCGGAGTTAGGGTCCTTCAGGTCCTCGGAGAAGTTGAAGTTGGTGACGGTCACCTCCATGTCCAGGGCGGCCATGATGGTCCCAGGGAATGCTGGGGGGGGAGGGGGGGTCAGTGGGGTGGGATGGGGTGGGGTGAGGACCTCCAGGTGATCTTCAGGAACACCAGGACCTCCAAAAACACCAGAACCCCTGAGGTGCCCAGGACCTCCAAGTGACCAGGACCTCCAAGTGACCAGGACCTCCAGGATGGTCGGGATCCCCAAAGAGACCTGGACTTTCAGTATGTCCAGGACCTCCAGGATGGTCAGGATTCCCAAAGAGACCTGGATCTCCAGGGTGTCCATGAACCCCCAGGAGACCAGGAACCCCAAAGACACCAGGACCCCAAAGAGACCTGGACCCCCAAGGTGCCCAGGACCCCCAAAGAAGATCAGAACCCCAAAAACACCAGAATGCCAGGATGACCAGAACCCCTAAGATGACCCCCAAGAGAACCAGAACCCCACAAACACCAGAACCCCAAGATGACCATGATCTCCAAAGAAGACCAGAACCCCAAGATGACAAGAATGCCCAAGATGACCACAACCCCCAAGAGGACCAGAACCCCAAAAACACCAGAACACCAAAGAAGACCAGAACCTCAAAAACACCAGAACCCCAAAGAAGACCACAACCCCAAAGATGACCAGAACTGCCAAGATGACCAGAACCCCAAAAACACCAGGACCCCAAGAAAACCAGAACCCCAAAGATGACCAAGACCCCAAAGAAGATCAGAACCCCCAAAACCATCAGAACCCCAAAACCACCAGAACCCCAAAGCCTCCAGAACCCCGAAGAAGACCCTGTCCCCAAGATGACCATGACCCCCAGGCCCCCCAGGTCACTCACGCAGGTGGGTCTCGATGGTGTCGGTGGAGAACTCGCAGCGAGAACCAGTGTAGAACGGGGTGCAGAGACAGCCGGTGCCACCAGGTGTCCCTCCGTTCTCACACAGCCCTGGGGGACATGTGGACACCAGGGGACATCAGCGACGTCCACCACCCTGGGGACCACCTGGGTCAGGGGGTGACACCAGGATGGAGAAGGTCATTGGTGGAGGACTCACCTGGAGGAGACCCTGTGGTGGTCCCAGGGGTGGTGGGCGCCATGGAGGTCCCAGGGGTGGGTGGTGGGGTGGTGGTGGAGGTCCCCAGGGTGGTCATGGTGGTCCTCAGGGTGGTGGTGGGGGTCGTGGTGGTCGATGTTGCCTGGGTGGTCATGGAGGTCATTTTGGTGGTTGTGCGTGTTGTGGGGGTCCTTGGGGTGGTCGTGGTGGTCTCCAGGGTGGTGGACATCACTGTGGGGGTGACCTGGGTGGTTGTGGAGCTGCCCAAGGTGGTGGTGGTGGTTGTGGTGCTCACTTTGGGGGTCGTGGAGGTCAGTTTGGTGGTTGTGGGTGTTGTGGGGGTCCTTGGGGTGGTCGTGGAGATCAATGGAGAGGTGGTGGATGTTGCTGTGGGGGTCACCTGGGTGGTCATGGAGGTCCCCAGGGTGGTCCTGGAGGTCACCGGAGTGATGGACGTTGCTGCAGGAGTCACCTTGGTGGTCATGGATGTCTCTTGGGTCATCGTGGTGGACCCCAGGGTGGTGGTGGATGTTGTGGGGGTCACCTGGGTGGTCGAGGAGGTCCTTTGGGTCATCGTGGTGGTCTCCAGGGTGGTGGACGTTGCCGTGGGAGTCTCTTGAGTGGTCGTGGGGGTCCCTTGGGTCATCGTCGTGGACCCCAGGGTGGTGGACATTGATGTGGTGGTCTCCAGAGCAGTGGTGGGTTCTGTGGGGGTCATCCAGGTGGTTGTGGAGGTCGGGGTGGTTGGTGTGGTGTTTTCATGAATGGTTGTAGAGCTTACCAGGGTAGTTGCAGAGGTCTCCAGGGTGGTGGTGGACATTGCCGTGGGGGTTTCCTGGGTGGTGGTTGATGTGGTGGAGGTCTCCGGAGTGGTTGTAGAGCTTACCAGGGTGGTCATAGAAGTCTCCAGGGTGGTGGTGGACATTGCTGTGGTGTTCCCCTGGGTGGTGGACATTGCTGTGGGGGTCTCCTGGGTGGTCATGGAGGTCTCTTGGGTCATCGTGGTGGATCCCAGGGTTGTGGACATTGATGTAGTGGTTTCCAGAGTGGTGGTCAGTGCTGTGGGGGTCATCCAGGTGGTCGTGGAGGTCTCCAGGGACGTGGTTGGTGTGGTGGAGTTCTCCTGAGTGGTTGTCGAGCTTCCCAGGGTGGTCGTGGAGGTCTCCAGGGTTGTGGTGGACATTGCTGTGGGGGTCTGCTGGATGGTCGTGGAGGTCTCCTGGGTCATCGTGGTGGACCCCAGGGTGGTGGACATTGTTGTAGAGGTTTCTTGGGTGGTTGTGGACATTGCTGTAGGGGTCTCTTGGGAGGTGGTGGAAGTCTCCAGAGTGGTGGTGGACATTGCTGTGGTGTTCCCCTGGGTGGTGGACATTGCTGTGGGAGTCTCCTGGGTGGTCATGGAGGTCCTTTGGGTCATCGTGGTGGACCCCAGGGTGGTGGACATTGATGTGGAAGTCTCCAGAGTGGTGGTCAGTGCTGTGGGGGTCATCCAGGTGGTCGTGGAGGTCTCCTGGGAGGTGGTTGGTGTGGTGGAGTTCTCCTGAGTGGTTGTAGAGCTTACCAGGGTGGTCATAGAGGTCTCCAGGGTGGTGGCGGACATTGCTGTGGGAGTCACCTGGGTGGTCGTGGAGGTCTCTTCGGTCATTGTGGTAGTCCTCAGGGTGGTGGACATTACTGTAGGGGTCTCTTGGGTGGAAGTGGAGGTCCTTTGGGTCATCGTGGTGGACCCCAGGGTGGTGGTGGACATTGCTGTGGGAGTCTCCTGGGTGGTTGTGGAAGTCTCCAGAGTGGTGGTGGACGTTGCTGTGGTGTTCCCCAGGGTGGTGGACATTGTCATGGGGGTCTCCTGGGTGGTCATGGGGGTCCTTTGGGTCATCACGGTGGACCCCAGGGTGGTGGTGGACATCGCTGTGGGGGTCCCCAAAGTGGTCGTGGAGGTCACTGGAGTGGTGGACATTGCTGTGGGAGTCTCCTGGGTGGTCATGGAGGTCTCTTGGGTCATCATGGTGGACTCCAGGGTGGTGGACATTGCTGTGGAGGGCTCTAGGGTGGTGGTCAGTGCTGTGGGGGTCATCCAGGTAGTCGTGGAGGTCTCCTGGGAGGTGGTTGGTGTGGTGGAGTTCTCCTGAGTGGTTGTAGAGCTTACCAGGGTGGTCGTGGAGGTCTCCAGGGTGGTGGCAGACATTGCTGTGGGAGTCACCTGGGTGGTCGTGGAGGTCTCTTGGGTCATTGTGGTGGCCCTCAGGGTGGTGGACATTGCCGTAGGGGTCTCTTGGGTGGTGGTGGACGTCTCCAGAGTGGTGGTGGACATTGCTGTGGGGGTCCCTAAGGTGGTCGTGGGGGTCACTGGAGTGGTGGACATTGCCGTGGGAGTCTCCTGGCTGGTCATAGTGGTCTCTTGGGTCATCGTGGAGGTCTCCAGGGTGGTTGTAGTGGTCTCCAGAGAGGTCATGGAAGTCACCAGGATTGTTGAGCTCTCAGTGGGGTACACCAGGGTGGCTGTGGAGGTCCCCAGGGTGGTGGTGGGTGAAGTAGGGGTGACCTGGGTGACCGTGGTGGACCCCAGGTTGGTGGTGGATACTGCTGTGGTGGCTTCTTGGGTGCTTGTGGATGTCACCAGAGTGGTGGATATTGCCATGGGAGTCTCCTGTGTGGTTGTGGATGTCTCTTGGGTCGTCGTGGACGTCTCTTGGGTCATGGTGGGTGATGTAGGGGTGACCTGGGTGGTCGTGGTGGTGTCCAGGGAGGTGGTGGTGGCTGCGGTGGCCTTCTGGGTGGTCGTGGAGGTCACTGGACTGGTGGACATTGCTGTGGGGGTCTCCTGGGTGGTCGTGGAAGTCCCAGAGGCCATTGTGGTGGACCCCAGGGTGGTGGACATTGCCGTAGGGGTCTCTTGGGTGGTCGTGGAAGTCTCCAGAGTGGTGGAGGACATCACTGTGGTGTTCCCCTGGGTGGTGGACATTGCTGTGGGAGTCTCCTGGGTGGTCGTGGAGGTCCTTTGGGTCATCGTGATGGACTCCAGGGTGGTGGACATTGCTGTAGAGGTCTCTTGGGAGGTGGTGGAAGTCTCCAGGGTGGTGGTGGACATTGCTGTGGTGTTCCCCTGGGTGGTCATGGAGGTCTCTTGGGTCATCGTGGTGGACCCCAGGGTGGTGGTGGACATCGCTGTGGGAGTCCCCAAAGTGGTCCTGGAGGTCACCAGAGTGGTGGACATTGCTGTGGGAGTCTCCTGGGTGGCTATGGAGGTCTCTTGGGTCATCGTGGTGGACTCCAGGGTGGTGGACATTGCTGTGGAGGTCTCCAGGGTAGTGGTGGAAGTCTCCTGAGTGGTGGTGGACATTGCTGTGGTGTTCCCCTGGGTGGTCATGGGGGTCTCATGGGTCATTGTGGTGGACCCCAGGGTGGTGGACATTGCTGTGGAGGTCTCTTGGGTGGTGATCAGTGCTGTGGGGGTCTCTAGGGTGGTTGTAGAGGTCTCCAGGGTGGTGGTGGACATTGCTGTGGGGGTCTTCTGGGTGGTGGTGGAGGTCTCTTGGGTCATTGTGGTGGTCCTCTGGGTGGTGGACATTACCATAGGGGTCTCTTGGGTGGTCATGGAGGTCCTTTGGGTCATCGTGGTGGACCCCAGGGTGGTGGACATTGCTGTGGAAGTCTCCAGAGTGGTTGTGGGTTCTGTGGGGGTCATCCAGGTGGTCGTGGAGGTCTCGTGGGAGGTGGTTGGTGTGGTGGAGGTCTCCTGAGTGGTTGTAGAGCTTCCCAAAGTGGTCCTGGAGGTCACTGGAGTGGAGGACACTGCTGTGGGGGTCTCCTGGGTAGTCGTGGGGGTCCCTCGGGTCATTGTGGTGGACCCCAGAGTGGTGGACATTGACGTGGTGGTCTCCAGAGCAGTGGTGGGTTCTGTGGGGGTCATCCAGGTGGTCATGGAGGTCTCCTGGGAGGTGGTTGGTGTGGTGGGGGTCTCCTGAGTGGTTGTAGAGCTTCCCAGGGTGGTTGTGGAGGTCTCCAGGGTCATCGTGGTGGACCCCAGGGTGGTGGACATTGCCGTAGGGGTCTCTTGGGTGGTCGTGGAAGTCTCCAGAGTGGTGGTGGACGTTGCTGTGGTGTTCCCCTGGGTGGTGGACATTGCTGTGGGAGTCTCCTGGGTGGTCGTGGAGGTCCTTTGGGTCATCGTGGTGGACTCCAGGGTGGTGGACATTGCTGTGGAGGTCTCTTGGGTGGTGATCAGTGCTGTGGGGGTCTCTAGGGTGGTCGTAGAGGTCTCCAGGGTGGTGGTGGACATTGCTGTGGGGGTCTTCTGGGTGGTGGTGGAGGTCTCTTGGGTCATTGTGGTGGTCCTCTGGGTGGTGGACATTACCATAGGGGTCTCTTGGGTGGTCATGGAGGTCCTTTGGGTCATCGTGGTGGACCCCAGGGTGGTGGACATTGATGTGGTGGTCTCCAGAGGGGTGGTGGGTTCTGTGGGGGTTATCCAGGTGGTCGTGGAGGTCTCCAGGGTGGTGGTTGGTGTGGTCGGGGTTTCCTGAGTGGTTGTAGAGCTTCCCAGGGTGGTCGTGGAGGTCTCCAGGGTTGTGGTGGACATTGCTGTGGGAGTCACCTGGGTGGTCGTGGAGGTCTCTTGGGTCATTGTGGTGGACCTCAGTGTGGTGGTGGACATTGCTGTGGGGGTCCACAAAGTGGTCCTGGAGGTCACTGGAGTGGTCGACATTGCCATGGGAGTCTCCTGGGTGGTCATGGGGGTCTCTTGGGTCATCGTGGATGTCTCCAGTGTGGTGGTGGACATTCCTGTGGTGGTCATGGGGGTCCCCAAAGTGGTGGAGGTTTCTGTGGAGGTCCCCAGGGTGGTCATGGAGGTCCCCAGTGTTGTTGAGCTTTCAGTGGGGTACACCAGGGTGCTCGTGGAGGTCACTGGAGTGGTGGACATTGCCGTGGGGGTCTCCTGGGTGGTTGTGGAAGTCTCTTGGGTCATCGTGGAGGTCTCCAGGGTGGTGGTGGGTTCCATGGAGGTCACCAAGGCAGTTGAGAATGACCCTTGAGTGCTCATTGATGTCCCCAGGGTGGTTGAGCTCTCACTGGGGTACACCAGGGTGGTCGTGGAGGTCACTGGAGTGGTGGACATTGCTGTGGGGGTCTCCTGGGTGGTCGTGGAGGTCTCTTGGGTCATTGTGGAGGTCTCCAGGGTGGTTGTAGAGGTCACCGGAGTGGTGGTGAACATTCCTATGGTGGTCCCTGTGGTGCTCATGGAGGTCTCCAGGGTGGTGGTGAGTGATGTAGGGGTGACCTGGGCAGTCGTGGTGGTCTCCAGCGTGATGATGGGAGCTGTGGTGGCCTCTTGGGTGCTCATGGAGGTCACTGGAGTGGTGGACATTGCCGTGGGAGTCTCCTGGGTGGTCGTAGAGGTCTCCTGGGTCATCATGGTTGTCTCCAGGATTGTTGAGCTTTCAGTGGGGTACACCAGGGTGGTTGTGGAGGTCCCCAGGGTGGTGGAGGTTTCCATGGACATCTCTGGGGTGGTGGTGGGTGAAGTAGGGGTGACCTGAGTGACTGTGGATGTCTCCAAGGTGGCCATGGACATCACTTGGGTGGCCGTGGGTTCCATGGAGGTCACCCAGGTGGTTGTGGATGACCCTTGGGTGGTTATGGTGTTCTCATTCGTGCTGGTGGGTATGTCTGGGGTGGTCATGGTGTTCTCTGGGGTGGTTGTGGACATCACTGGGGTGGTGGTGGGCACTGTAGAGGTCTCTGTGGTGGTCACAGTTGTCCTATTGGTGGTGGTGGACATCATGGTGGTCTCAGAGATGGTCGTGGTGGTCTCAGAGATGGTTGTGGACATCCCTGATGTGGTCCCACTGGTGCTGGTGGACACTGTGGGAGTCCCTGGGGTGGTTGTGGACATCTCTAGGGTGATTGTGGACATCCCTGGGGTGATTGTGGACATCTCTGGGGTGGTCCCACTGGTGCTGGTGGACACTGTGGAGGTCTGTGGGGTGGTCAAGGCGATCTCTGGGGTGGTTGTGGTGATCTCTGGGGTGGTGGTGGGCACTGTAGAGGTCAGTGGGGTGGTCTCAGTGGTCTGTGGGATGGTCGTGGTTATCTCTGGGGTGGTGGTGGGCACTGTAGAGGTCTCCGGGATGGTCGTGGTGGTCCTGTTGGTGCTGGTGGACACTGTGGGGGTCTCTGGAGTGGTCGTGGTGTCCTCTGGGGTGGTTGTGGACATCCCTGATGTGGTCCCGTTTGTGCTAATGGACACCGTGGGACTCTCTGGGGTCATCATAGTCATCGCATTGGTGGTGGTGGACACCATGGTGGTCTCTGGGGTGGTTGTGATGGTCTCCGAGGTGGTCTCAGTGGTTCCATTGGTGGTGGTGGACACTGTGGGACTCTCTGGGGTGATCGTGGTTGTCCCATTGGTGGTGGTTGACTCCATGGTGGTTTCTGGGGTGGTTGTGGACATTCCTGGAGTGGTCCTGTTGGTGGTGATGGACACTGTGGGAGTCACTGGGGTGGTTATGGTGATCTCTGGGGTGACCGTGGACATCCCTGGGGCGTTGGTGGGCACTGTGTGGGTCTCTGGGGTCATCATGGTGCTCCCGTTGGTGGTGGTGGACACTGTGGAACCCTCTGGGGTGGTTGTGATGGTCTCTGGGGAGGTCTCAGTGGTCCCTGGGGTGGTTGTGGATGTCATTGGGGTGCTGGTGGGCACTGTAGGGATCCCTGAGGTGGTCATGGTGGTCCCGTTGTTGCTGGTGGACACCATGGGAGTCACTGGGGTGGTTGTGAACATCTCTGGGGTGGTCGTGGACATCCCTGATGTGGTCACAGTGGTGCTGGTGGACACTGTGGAGGTCTGTGGGATGGTTGTGGTGATCTCTGGGGTGGTGGTGGGCACTGTAGAGGTATCTGGGGTGGTTGTGATGATCTCTGAGGTAGTCTCAGTGGTCCCTGGGATGGTCACAGAGGTTCCATTGGTGCTGGTGGTCACTGTGGAGGTCAGTGGGGTGGTCTCAGTGGTCTGTGGGATGGTCGTGGTGATCTCTGGGCTGGAGGTAGACATCACTGGGGTGGTGGTGGGCACTGTAGAGGTCAGTGGGGTGGTCTCAGTGGTGTGTGGGATGGTCGTGGTAATCTTTGGGGTGGTGGTGGACATCACTGGGGTGGTGGTGGGCACTGTAGAGGTCTCCGGGATGGTCGTGGTGGTCCTATTGGTGCTGGTGGACACTGTGGGGGTCTCTGGAGTGGTCGTGGTGTCCTCTGGGGTGGTTGTGGACATCCCTGATGTGGTCCCGTTTGTGCTAATGGACACCGTGGGACTCTCTGGGGTCATCATAGTCATCGCATTGGTGGTGGTGGACACCATGGTGGTCTCTGGATTGGTTGTGATGGTCTCCGAGGTGGTCTCAGTGGTTCCGTTGGTGGTGATGGACACTGTGGGAGTCACTGGGGTGGTTATGGTGTCCTCTGGGGTGACCGTGGACATCCCTGGGGCGTTGGTGGGCACTGTGTGGGTCTCTGGGGTCATCATGGTGCTCCCGTTGGTGGTGGTGGACACTGTGGAACCCTCTGGGGTGGTTGTGATGGTCTCTGGGGAGGTCTCAGTGGTCCCTGGGGTGGTTGTGGATGTCATTGGGGTGCTGGTGGGCACTGTAGAGGTCTCTGGGGTGGTCATGGTGGTCCCATTGGTGCTGGTGGACACCGTGGGAGTCCCTGGGGTGGTTGTGGACATCCCTGATGTGGTCCCATTGGTGCTGGTGGACTCTGTGGAGGTCTGTGGGGTGGTCGTGGTGATCTCTGGGGTGGTGGTAGAAATCTCTGGGGTGGTGGTGGGCACTGTAGAGGTCTCCAGGGTGGTCGTGGTGTGCTCTGGGGTCGTTGTGGACATCCCTGGAGTGGTCCTGTCGGTGCTAATGGACACTGTGGGGGTCCCTGAGGTGGTTGTGATTGTCCCGTTGGTGGTGGTGGACATTGTGTGGGTCTCTGGGGTGGTTGTGATGGTCTCTGAGGTGGTCTCAGTGGTCCCCGCGATGGTCACAGTGTTCCCATTGGTGGTGGTGGATACCACGATGGTCTCTGGGGAGGTCGTGGACATCACTGGGGTGGTGGTGGGTACTGTAGAGGTTTCCGGGGTGGTCGTGATGGTCCCATTTGTGCTGGTGGACACTGTGGGAGTCGCTGGGGTGGTCGTGGACATCCCTGAGGTGGTCCCATTGGTAGTGAGAGATACTGTGGGGGTCCCTGAGGTGGTTGTGGTGGTCCCGTTGGTGGTGGTGGACACCATGGCGGTCTCTGGGGTGCTCGTGGTGGTCTCTGAGATGGTTGTGGACATCTCTGGGGTGGTTGTGGACATCTCTGGGGTGATTGTGGACATCTCTGGGGTGGTTGTGGACATCTCTGGGGTGGTCCCATTAGTGCTGATGGACACCGTGGGGGTCCCTGGGGTGGTTGTGTTGGTCCCTATGGTTGTCATGGTGCTCCCATTGGTGGTGGTGGACACCATGGTGATCTCTGGGGTGGTTGTGATGGTCACTGGGGTGGTCTTAGTGGTCCCTGTGATGGTCACAGAGGTCCCGTTGGTGCTGGTGGACACCATGATGGTCTCTGTGGTGGCTGTGGTGGTCCCTGAGGTGGTCGTGAACATCTCTGGGTTGGTGGTGGACACTGTAGGGGTCTCTGTGGTGGTCTCAGTGCTCCCGTTGGTGCTGGTGGATACTGTGGAGGTCTCTAGGGTGGTTGTGATGGTCACTGGGGCGGTCTCAGTGGTCCCCGCGATGGTCACAGTGGTCCCATTGGTGGTGGTGGATACCATGATGGTCTCTGGGGTAGTTGTGGACATCACCGGGGTGGTGGTGGACACTGTGGGTATCTCTGTGCTGGTCATGGTGGTCTCTGTGATGGTCGTGGACACTCCTGTGGTGGTCCCGTTAGTGCTGATGGATACTGGGGGTGTCCCTGGGGTGGTCGTGGTGGTCCCGTTGGTGCTGGTCAACACTGTGGTGGTCATGGTGATCTCTGTGGTGGTCGTGGACATCACTGATGTGGTCTCGTTGGTGCTGATGGACTGTGTGGGAGTCACTGGTGTGGTCACAGTGGTCCTGTTGGTGGTGCTGGACACTGTGGGAGTTGCTGCACTCATCATGGTGGTCCAATTGGTGGTGGCGGACACCATGGTGGTGTCTGGGGTGGTCTCATTGGTCTGCAGGATGGTTGTGGACATCTCTGGGGTGGTGGTGGGCACTGTAGAGGTCTCCGGGGTGGTCGTGGTGGTCCTGTTGGTGGTGGTAGACATCACTGGGGTGCTGGTGGGCACCGTGGGAGTAGCTGGTGTGGTCATGGTGATCTCTGAGGTGGTCGTGGACATCCCCGGGGCATTGGTGGACACTGTGGGGGTCCCTGGGGTGCTCACAGTGGTCCCATTGATGGTGGTTGACACCATGGTGGTCCCTGGGGTGGACACTGTGATGGTTGCAGTGGTCCCATTCGTGCTGGTGGACACTGGGAGAGTCACTGGCGTGGTTGTGGACATCCCTGGGGTGGTCATGGTGGTCCCATTGGTGGTGGTGGAAACCATGGTGGTCTCTGGGTTTGTCGTGGACATCCCTGAGGTGGTCCCGTTGGTGCTGGTGCACACCATGGGGGTCTCTGGGGTGGTTGTGATGGTCTCTGGGGTGGTGGTGGACACTGTGGAGGTCTGTGGGGTGGTTGTGGTGGTCTCCAGGTTGGTCATGGTGGCCCCGTCGGTGTCCATGGTGGTCTCCAGGATGGTCATGGTGGCCCCGTCGGTGTCCGTGGGTCCCGTGGAGGTCCCTTGGGCGCTGGTTCTCCCCAAGATGGCTGCTGCAGCAAAGAGTCCAAGATGAGGAGATCCTGACCTTCACCTTCCTCCTCCCCAAAGACCTTCAGATCATGGATCCTCCCAACCTCTCCAACCCCAACTCCTCCTCCTCTTCATCATCATCATCCTCCTCTTCCTCTTCCTCCCACTCCAACCTCTCCCCCTCCATTTTCTCCATCTTCCTCCTCCTCTTCATCCTCCTCCTCCAAGACCTTCAGATCTGGACCCCTCAAACCTCTCAAACCCCAATTCTTCCTCTTCCTCTTCTTCATCCTCCTCCTCCTCCAAGACCTTCAGATCACGGGCTCCTCCAACCTCTCCCACCCCAACCCCAATTCTTCTTCCTCCTCTTCCTCCTCTTCCTCAAAGACCTTCAGATCATGAACCCCTCCAACCCCACATCCTCCTCCTCCTCTTCTTCATCCTCATCCTCTTCACCCTTTTCCTCCAAGATCTTCAGATCATGGACACCTCAAACCTCTCCCACCCCAATTCTTCTTCATCCTCCTCCTCCTCCTCCTCTTCCTCCTTCTCTTCCTCCTTCTCTTCCTCCTCCTCTTCCTCCAAGACCTCCAGGTCATGGACCTCTCCAACTCCAACCCCAGCTCTTCCTCCTCCTCTTCTTCATCCTCTTCATCCTCCTCCTCCTCCAAGACCTTCAGATCAAAGACCCCTCCAACCCCAATTCCTCCTCCTCTTCTTCCTCTTCCTCCTCTTTGTCCTACTCTTCCTCCCTGTCCCCTCATGTCCTCACCATGTCCCCCCATGTCCCTCCATGTCCCCTGATGATGTCCCCCCATGTCCCCCCCATGTCCCCTCATGTCCCTCTCTGTCCCCCCATGTCCCCTCCATGTCCCTCCATGTCCACTCATGTCCCCTCCATGTCCTCTCCATGTCCCTCCATGTCCCCCCATGTCCCCCCACATCCCCTCCATGTCCCCTGATGTCCCCAGCCTCACCTGCGAGGACACAACCGAGGACAACCAGGACCCTCCTGCCTGTCCCCCCAGCCATGGCCAGGTCTGTCACCGACTGGGCTCGAGCCAGCGGTGACAGGGACAATATGAGGGGGCGGAGGGGGGGGGGACAAGGGGTGGCCCAGGACCTTTGTCCCCACCGTTGTCACAGACGGGAGCGGGGGGGACAGGCGGTGACACGCAACGGTGACACACACGCCGGGGAATGTGGTGGCCGCGCCCCGCGGTTAGAGCTTCTTTCATCCACCGATGGCATCGAGCGGGGACAGGGAGGGACATGGGGACATGGGGGACATGGTGGCCATCAGGAACCTGGAGACAGGGGGACACTGGGGTGTCCCAGAGATGGGTAGGGACACTGGCATGGGGACATGGGGGACACAGGGGCGTCCTGGTGGCCACTGGGGATGTGGGACACAGGGATAGGGGACATAGGGGTGTCACTGGCGTCAGTGGGGACACAGGGTTGGGGACATCGAGGTGTCCTGGTGGCCATCAAGGATGTGGGATTGGGGGACACTGGAGTGTCACAGAGGTGTCACAGGGGCCAGTGGGGACACGGGGGTGTCACTGGGGTCAGTGGGGACATAGACTGGGGACACAGATGTGTCCTGGTGGCCATCAGAGATCTGGAGATTGGGGACACTGGGGTGTCCCAGAGATGGGTGGGGACACTGGGATGGGGGACATGGGATTGGGGACAGGAAGGGACACAGGGATCGATGGCAATGGGTGACATGAGGGTGTCCTGGTGGCCATCAGGGATGTGGGATTGGGGGACAGGGGGTGTCACAGAGATGGGTGGGGACATGGGGGACATGGAGGGGTCCTGGTGGCCATCAGAGATCTGGAGATTGGGGACACTGGGGTGTCCCAGAGATGGGTGGGGACATTGGGATGGGGGACACAGAGGTGTCACAGGGCTTGGTGGGGACACAGTTGTGGGGGACACAGGGCTGGGGACATGGAAGTGTCCTGGTGGCCACCAGGGACCTGGAGATGGGGGACTTGGGGGTGTCACTGGGGATCAGTGGGGACATGGGGGACACGGAGGTGTCCTGGTGGCCACCAGGGATGTGGGAATGGAGGACACTGGGGTGTCACAGAGGTGTCAGTGGGGGTGACACCCCACCCACAGGGGCTGTCACTGGGGTCAGTGGGGACACGCCGTTGGGGACATGAAGGTGTCCTGGTGGCCATCACCGGGCGGAGAGGTGGGGATGGGGCACACAGAAATGTCACTGAGATGGGTGGGGACACTAGGGTGGGGGACAATGGGTGTCACGGAGTTGGGTGGGGACACAGGAGTGTCCTGGTGGCCACCAGGGATCTGGAGATGGGGGACACAGGAGTGTCCCAGAGATGGGTGGGGACACTGGGTTGGGGACAAAGGGGACATGGGGGTGTCCTGGTGGCCATCAGGGGACATAGAGATGGGGGACACGGAGGTGTCACGGAGATGGGTGGGGACATGGGGGACACGGGGTTGGGGACAGGAGGGGACACGGGGATCAATGGCAGGTCCCAGTATGTTCCAGTATGTCCCAGTGCCTCCCAGTGTCCCCCCAGTGTGTCTCAGTGTCCCATCAGTGTCCCATTTGTCTCTCCCAGTGTCTCCCAGTATCTCCCAGTGTCTCCCAGCTTCCCACCAATGTCCCCCTAGTGCCTCCCAGTATATCCCAGTATGTCCCAGTGTCCCCCAGTGTCTCCCAGTGTCCCACCAGTGTCCCCCAGTGCCTCCCAGTGTTCCATTCATCTCTCCCATGTTCCCCCAGTATCTCCCACCTCCCGTGTCTTCCAGTTTCCCACCAGTATCTCCAGATGCCTCCCGGTATATCCCAGTATGTCCCAGTGTCCCCAGTGTCTCCCAGTGTTCCCCCAGTGTCCCCCAGAATGTCCCCCACTGCCCACCAGTGTCCCCCGTGCCTCCCAGTATCTCCCAGTGTCCCATTCATCTCTCCCAGAGTCTCCCCAGTATCTCCCAGTGTCTCCCAGCTTCCCACCAATGTCCCCCCAGTGCCTCCCAGTATATCCCAGTATGTCCCAGTGTCCCCCTCATGTGTCCCAGTATTTCCCAGTGTCCCCCAGTGTCCTCCTCCCAGTGTCCTCCCAGTGTCCCATTCATCTCTCCCAGTGTTCCCCCAGTATATCCCAGTATGTCCCAGTGTCCCCCCAGTCCCTCCCAGTGTCCCCCAGAATGTCCCCCAGTCCCTCCCAGTGTCTCCCCAGTGCATCCCAGTATATCCCAGTATGTCCCAGTGCCTCCCAGAATGTCCCCAGAGTGTCTCCCAGTGTCCCCCTAGTCCTTCCCAGTATGTCCCAGTGTCCCCCCAGTGTCCCCCAGTCCCTCCCAGTGTCTCCCCGGGGTGTCCCCATGACGTCACCGCGGCTCCACCCGCGATAACAGGTGGGGGGAGGGGCAGGTGACCCTTGGCCGGCGGCCGCGGAGGGGGAGGGGACACACCTGGGCCACACCTGGACACGTCAGTGGCGGGAGAGAGACACGAGAGTGACACCTGGGGGGGGACAGTGACACCTGGGGGGGATCAGCGATACACCTGGAGGGGACAGGTGTGAGTGTGACACACCTGTGAGGGACAGTGACACACCCGGGGGGTCCCTGTGACACCTGGGGGGAACAATGACACACCTGGCGGGGGCAGGTGTGAGTGTGACACACCTGAGGGGGATCAGCGACACACCTGGGGGGGACAGTGACACACCTGGAGGGGTTAGGTGTGAGTGTGACACACCTGGGGGCACAGTGACACACCTGGGGGGCAGGTGGAGTGTGACACACCTGAGGGGGATCAGCGACACACCTGGAGGGGACAGTGACACACCTGGGGGGTTTAGGTGTGGGTGTGACACACCTGAGGGGGATCAGCGACACACCTGGAGGGGACAGTGACACACCTGGGGGGGTTAGGTGTGAGTGTGACACACCTGGGGGGCACAGTGACACACCTGGGGGGGGCAGGTGTGAGTGTGACACACCTGAGGGGGATCAGCGACACACCAGGGGGGGACAGTGACACACCTGGAGGGTCCCTGTGACACCTGAGGGGAACAATGACACACCTGGGGGGGTCAGGTGTGGGTGTAACACACCTGGAAAGGGACAGTGACACACCTGGAGGGGGACAGGTGTGAGTCTGACACACCTGAGGGGATCCCTGTGACACCTGGGGGGACAGAGACACGCCTGGGGGTGTTCAGGTGTGAGTGTGACACACCTGGAAAGGGACAGTGACACACCTGGGGGTGCCCCTGTCACACCTAAATCCCTAATTCCCCCCCCCCCCAAATCCCCCAAATTTCCCCAAATCACCTCAAAATCACCCAATTCCCCCCAAAATCCCCAAATTCCACCCCAAATCCTCCCAAATTCCCCGAAATCCCCCCAAATTCCCCCCAAATCCCCCAAATTCACCCCAAAATCCCCAAATTCCACCCCAAATCCTCCCAAATTCCCCGAAATCCCCCCAAATTCCCCCCCCAAATCCCCCAAATTCCCCCCTAAATCATTCAAATCCGCTCAAATCGTTCCAAATTTCCCCCAAAATCCCGCGGGGGGAGGGGGCGTTTGTCGCCCAGCTCATCCTCCTCGCCCCCCCCCCCCCCCCCAGCGCGGGGGGAGGGGCAGCGCTGCCGCAGGGGGGAGGGGCAGTTCCTTTAGCCCCTCCCCCTCCCTCCCCCCCCCCCCCAATTTAACCCTCCCCTCCCCCCGCCGGTATTTTCCAGACGTCGGGAGGAGAAGCGACGCAGGAGCAGCGGAGCGAGGGGTCTGTGCCGCCCCTCCCCCCACCCCGCGGACCCCTCCCCTCCCCTCCCCCCACCCCACCCCGACCCCCCCCCCCCCCGGGACCCCCGAGACCCCCGCCCATCCCCCCTCCCCTCCCCCCCCAGCCGTGACCTGCATTCGGCGGGCATCGCCCCTCCCCCACCCCAGTGCACCCCCCCCCAAATCTGCCCCTCCCCCCACCCCAGAGACCCCCCATCGCCCCTCCCCCCACCCCAGAGACCCCCACTCATCGCCCCCCTCCCCCCACCCCAGAGACCCCCAACTCATCACCCCCATCTGCCCCTCCCCCACCCTTAATCACCCCCCAATCCGCCCCTCCCCCACCCTGGTCACCCCAACTCATCACCCCCCGTCGCCCCTCCCCCCCAGCACCCCCAAATCCGCCCCTCCCCCCACCTTAATCACCCCCCAATCTGCCCCTCCCCCCACCCCAGCGCCCCCCAAATCCGCCCCTCCCCCACCCCATCGCCCCCCCCACCAGCCCCTCCCCCCCCTTGGGTACCACTTGGGGGTGGGGGAGGGGAAAAAGGGGCGGGGCTCGGGGGGGAGGGGGTCGCTGTGGGGCTGGGGGTCCCTATGGGATCTATAGGGGATGGGGGGAGGGAGGGGCCGCTGTAGGATCTATAGGGATGTACAGGATCAATAGGATCAATAGGGATCTATAGGATCTATAGGGATCTATAGGGCTGAGCGTCTCCCTATAGATCTATAGGGATTGTGAGGGTCCCTATGGGGCAGGGGGTTCCCTATGGGATCTATAGGGGATGGGAGGGAGGGGTCGCTGTGGGGCAGGGGGTTCCCTATGGGATCTATGGGAATCTATGGGATCTATAGGATCTATAGGGATCTATAGACATCTATAGGGATCTATAGGATCTATAGGGATCTATAGGGCTGAGCATTTCCCTATGGTCCTATAGGGACTGGGAGGGTCCCTATGGGGCAGGGGGTTCCCTATGGGATCTATAGGGGATGGGAGGGAGGGGTCCCTATAGGATCTATAGGAATCTATAGGGTTTATAGGGATTGATGTGGATCTATAGGATCTATAGGGATTTATAGGGATCTATACGGATCTATGGGGTCTATAGGGATCTATAGGGCTGAGCTGGGAAAATGGTCCTATGGGGCTTCCCTGGGGATCTATAGGGGATGGGAGGGAGGGGTCGCCGTAGGGCTGGGGGTCCCTATGGGATCTATAGGGGATGGGTTGCTATAGGATCGATAGGGATCTGTAGGATCTATAGGGATTGATAGGGGTCTATAGGATCTATAGGGCTGAGCATCTCCCTATGGATCTATAGGGGGGTGGGGATCTATAGGGTCTATAGGATCAATAGGATCTATAGGGATCTATAGGGTTTATAGGGCTGAGCATCTCCCTATGATCCCATAGGGACTGGGAGGATCCCTATAGGGCAGGGGCTTCCCTATGGATCTATAAGGGATGGGAAGGAGGGCTCGCTGTGGGGCTTATGGGGGTTTCTATAGGGCTGGATCTCCCTATGGATCTATAGGGGTCGGGAGGGTCCCTATAGGGCAGGGAGGATCCCTAGAGGACCGGATCTATAGGGCTGAGCATCTCCCTATGGATCTATAGGGTCGGGGGGCAGGGCTCCCTATGGGGCGGGGCTTTGTGGGGCGGGGCTGGGGGTCCCTATGGATCTATAGGGGCGGGGGGGGTTTCTATAGGGCCAGGAGTTCCCTATGGATCTATAGGGAATGGGGCTTCCCTAGGGATCTATAGGGGCTGTGGGGGTCTCTATAGGGCCAGGGGGGTTTCTATAGGGCCGGGAAAGTCTCTATAGGGGCTGGGGGGGTCTCTAAAGGGCTGGGGGTTCCTATGGATTTATAGGGCCAGAATGGTCTCTATAGGGTCGGGGGGGTTTCTATAGGGCTGAGGGAGTTTCTATAGGGCCAAGATGATCCCTATAGGGGGGGGTCCTATAGGGCCGGAGGTCTCTATAGGGTCGGGGGGTTTCTATAGGGCCAAGATGATCTCTATAGGGTCAGGGGGGTCTCTATGGGGCCGGGAAGGTCTCTATGGGGCCGGGAAGGTCTCTATAGGGTCAGGATGGTCCCTATGGATCTATAGGGCCAACGGGTCCCTATAGGGCCAAGTTTCCCCCCCCTCTCCCCCCTCCCACCTCCGGCTGCTTCCGGCCGGGAATTTTTGGGACTATTTTGGGATCAACCACCTGCCCCATGGGGGGGAGAGGGAGGGGCGCGGGGGTCCCTATGGGGGCACTGGGAGGGACTGGGAGGGACTGGGAAGGTCCAACATTCCTGGGGGGTCCCCCAAGAATTGGGGAGGGGTCCTGATGGCCCTGGGGGGTCCCATGGAAGTGAGGAACCCCCAATTCCATGAGTCTCCCCAAAATCCCACCCATCTGGGGTCCCCAAACCCCCCCATAACCCCCCAAATCCCACCCTATTCCCCAACCCCCTATAACCCCCCCAAATCCCACCTGATTGGGGTCCCCAAAGCCCCTCAAGGGTCCCCCAAATCCCGCCTAATTTGGGTCCCCAAATTCCCCTGAGAATCCCCCAAATCCCATCCAATGAACTCCCCCAACCCCCCATGACCTCCCCAAATCCCACCTAATCTGGGGTCCCCAAAATTCCTCCAAATCCCACACAACTGGGGACTCCCAAATCCCCCTATAACCCCCCTATAACCTTCCCGGGACCCCCAAACCCCACCCAACTGAGGACCCCCAAGCCCCCCATGACCCCCCCCAAATCCCACCCAATTTGGGTCCCCAAACCTCCCCCAGGACCCCCCCAAATCCCACCCCAAACCCCCCCAAAATGCCCCCAAATCCCACCTAATTTGAGTCCCCAAACCCCCCCGAGAGTCCCCCAGATCCCACCCAATTGGGAACCCCAAACCCCCCCATAAACTCCCCAAATCCCACCCAGTTGGGATCCCCAAACCCCCTTGAGAGTTCCCCAAATCCCACCCTATTGGAGACCCCCAAACTGCCCTATAACCCCCCAATAAGCCCCCCAAATCCCACCTAATTTGGGTCCCCAAACCCCCCTGAGAATCCCCCAAATCCCACCCAATTGGAAACCCCAAACCCCCCCGAGAATCCCCCAAATCCCACCCAATTGGAAACCCCAACCCCCCCCCATAAACTCCCCAAATCCCACCCAACTGGGAACCCCAAAGCCCCCGAGAGTTCCCCAAATCCCACCCAACTGACCCCCCAAGCCCCCCCCAGGACTCCCCCAAACCCCACCCAACTGGGGTCCCCAAACCCCCCGTGACCCCCAATTCTCTCTCTCTCTCCCGCAGCCTCCGCCGCCATGGGGGTTCGTCCATCCCCAACACCGCCGCCCCCTCCCCAATTCCCGCCCCGCTCCCCTTCCCACCTCTTCCTCCCCTTCCTCCTCCTCCTCCTCCTCCTCCTCTCCCCCTCCCAGGCCGCCGATGACCTCGTTGTCCCCACCTTGTCCGGCGCCGTCCGCGGTTTCCACGTCTCCGCCGGTCCCTCCTCGCGTGTGGCCGCGTTTTTGGGGATCCCCTACGCCGAGCCCCCGCTGGGCTCCCTGCGCTTCGCCCCTCCGCGCCCCGCCCGGCCCTGGGCGGGGGTCCTGGACGCTTTCTCCCACCCCCACGCGTGTTTCCAGCCGGTCGACACGATGTTCCCGGGCTTCGGCGGCTCCGAGATGTGGAACCCCAACCGGGAGATGAGCGAGGACTGTTTGTACCTCAACATCTGGGCTCCGGTTCCGCGGCCCAAGGCGCCGGCGCCGGTGCTGGTGTGGATTTACGGCGGAGGTTTCTACAGCGGCGCCGCCTCGCTCGACGTGTACGACGGGCGATTCCTGGCGGCGGCCGAGGAGGTCCTGGTGGTCTCCATGAATTACCGCGTGGGCGCTTTGGGTTTCCTGGCGCTGCCCGGTCACCCCGAAGCCCCCGGCAACGTGGGGCTGCTGGACCAGCGGTTGGCGCTGCGCTGGGTCCAGGCGAACATCGCGGCGTTCGGCGGCGATCCCGGCTCGGTCACGCTGTTCGGGGAGAGCGCCGGCGCGGCCTCGGTGGGGCTTCACCTGCTGTCGGGGGGCAGCCGCGCCCTGTTCCGCCGCGCCGTGCTGCAGAGCGGCTCTCCCAACGGGCCCTGGGCCACCGTGGGGGCGGCGGAGGGCCGGCGGCGAGCGGCGCGGCTGGGCCGGCTGGTGGGCTGCGGCGGGGTGGGCGCCGGCGGGGCGGTGACCAACGAGACCGAGCTGCTGGGCTGTCTCCGCGCCGCCGCGCCGCCGCAGCTGGTGGAGCACGAAGCCGCCGTGCTGCCCCAGCAGGGAGTGTTCCGCTTCGCCTTCGTGCCCGTGGTGGACGGGGAGTTCCTGGCCGACACCCCCGAGGCGCTGCTGGGCGGTCAGGGTCGCCCCGAGGCCGAGGTGCTGCTGGGCGCCGTGCAGGACGAAGGCACCTATTTCCTGGTGTACGGCGTGCCCGGCTTCGGCAAGGACAACGAGAGCCTCATCAGCCGCGAGGAGTTCCTGGGCGGCGTGAGGCTGGGCGTGCCGCAGGCCAACGAGCTGGCGGCCGAGGCCGTGGTGCTGCAGTACACCGACTGGCTGGACCAGGACAACCCCGTGAAGAACCGCGAGGCGCTGGACGACATCGTGGGCGACCACAACGTGGTTTGTCCGCTGATGCACTTCGCCCAGCGCTGGGCGGAGCGCGGCGGCACGGTTTTCGCCTACCTGTTTGACCACCGAGCGTCCAACCTGCTGTGGCCGCCCTGGATGGGTGTTCCTCACGGATATGAGATCGAGTTCGTGTTCGGGCAGCCTTTGAATCCTGGGCTGAACTACACGGCCGAGGAGGAGGCGCTGAGCCGGCGCATCATGAGATATTGGGGCAACTTCGCCCGCACAGGGTACGGGGAGCGGGGAGGGACGGCGGGAGAGGGAGGGAGGGAGGGAGGGATGGACGTGGATGGATGGAGGGACGGATGGACAGATGGACATGGACAGACAGATGGATGGATGGAGAAATGGAGGGATGGACATGGATGGATGGAGGGATGGACATGGATGGACATGGATGGATGGATGGGCATGGACAGATGGATGGATGGATAGATAGACATGGATGGATGGGTGGGTGGATGGATGGATGGATGGATGGACAGAAGGATGGAGGGATGGATGGACAGATGGACATGGACAGATGGATGGAGAGGTGGATGGATGGATGGATGAATGGATGGATGACAGATGGACATGGATGGACATGGATGGATGGATGGACATGGACAGATGGATGGATGGACAGATGGACATGGACAGATGGATGGATGATGGATGGACGGATGGATGGACAGAAGGCTGGAGGGATGGACAGGGATGGATGGATGGACATGGACAGATGGATGGATGGATGGACAGATGGATGGATGATGGATGGACATGGATGGATGGATGGACGGAAGGATAGAGGGATGGACAGGGATGGATGATGGATGGATGGATGATGGATGGATGGATGGACAGATGGACATGGACAGATGGATGGATGATGGATGGACATGGATGGATGGATGGACAGAAGGCTGGAGGGATGGACAGGGATGGATGGATGGACAGATGGACAGATGGGTGGATGATGGATGGACATGGATGGACATGGATGGATGGATGGATGTACGGAAGGATGGAGGGATGGACAGCGATGGATGATGGATGGATGGATGGATGGATGGATGGATGGACAGATGGACATGGACAGACGGATGGATGATGGATGGACAGAGATGGATGGGTAGATGGATTGATGGATGGAGGGATTGATGGATGGATTGATGGATGGAGGGATTGATGGATGGATTGATGGATGATGGATGGATGAATGGATGAGGATGGAGGGATGAACAGTGGAAAGGAAGGAGAGGGACACAGAGCCATGGAGAGATGGAAGTTCAGGGAAGTTCAGGGAAGGGAAGATGGGAGGGAGGGAGAGAAGGCCATGGAGGTGGTTGGAGGGATGGGATGGGTTGGGTTGGGATGGGATGGATGTGTTGAATGAGCTGGGATAGGACAGTTGGGATGGGCTGAGATGAATGAGTTTAGATGCGATGAGTCGGGTTGGGATAAACTGGATTGGGTTGGGATGTGTTGGGTTAAATCAATTGACCAGCTGGGATTGAGCTGAGTTAGTTCAGATGGATTGGGTTGGGATTGAGTTGGTTTGGATGAGTTGTGTTGAGTTGGGATGTATTGGGTTGGGTGAGTTTGGTTCAGTTGGGATGGGTTGAGTTGGGTTGAGTTGAGTTGGAATTGAGTTCAGTGGGTTGGGTTGAGTTGGGATGAATTGAGTTGAGTTGGGATAGAGTTGGGTTGAGTTAGGATGAGGTGAGTTGGATTGTGATGGGTTTGGATGAGTTGTGTTGAGTTGTGTTGGGTTGTGTTGTTGAGTTAGATTGAGTTGGGATGAGTTGGGCTGGATTGAGTTGAGTTGGGTTGGGATGGGCTGGATGACTCTGGTTGGGATTGAGTTCAGTGAGTTGCGTTGAGTTGTGTTGGATGAGTTCGGTTGGGTTGGGATGTGTTAAGTTGGGTTGGCTTTGCTTGAGTTGGGTTGAGATTGAGTTGGGTGAGTTGAATTGGGTTGGGATGAGTTGGGATGAGTTGTGTTGGATTGAGTGGGTTGGGTTGAGTTGGGTAGGATTAAGTTGGGTTGGAATGAATTGAGTTGCGTTGGGTTGAGTTGGGTTGACTTGAGTTGGGTTGACTTGAGTTGAGTTGAGTGGGTCAGGATGAGTTGGGTTGGATTGGTTTGGGTCGAATTGAGTTGAGTTGAGTTGGGTTAGATTGGTTTGGGTCAATTGAGTTGGATTGGATTGGGTCAAATTGAGTTGAGTTGGGTTGAGTTGGGTTAGATTGGATTGGGTCAATTGAGTTGAGTTGAGTTGGGTTGAGTTGGGTTAGATTGGTTTGGGTCGAATTGAGTTGGATTGGATTGGGTCAAATTGAGTTGAGTTGGGTTGAGTTGGGTTAGATTGGATTGGGTCGAATTGAGTTGAGTTGAGTTGGGTTGAGTTGGGTTAGATTGGTTTGGGTCAGATTGAATTGAGTTGGGTCAGTTTGAGTTCCACCACCACCGCGCTGACCGGCCGTGCCGTCCCGGCGCCGCAGGGACCCCAACGAGCCGTCGGAACAGGAACGGCGCTGGCCGTCCTACACGGCGGCCGGACAGAGCTACGCCCGGCTGAACGCGCGGCCGCTCGCCGTGGCTCAGGGCCTGCGCGCCCAGGCCTGCGCCTTCTGGACACGCTTCCTGCCCAAGCTGCTCAACGTCACCGGTGAGGGGACACTGGGGGGACATCGGGGACATGGGGACATGGGGATATGGAGATATGGAGGGTCATAGAGATATGGAGACATGGGGAGGTGGAGACATTTGGGAACATGGAGGGATATGGGGATATGGAGACATTGGGACAAGGAGACATAGGGGACACCAGGGGGACATTGGGGACATCAGGGACATGGGGACACTGGGGACACTGGGGGATGTGGGGACATCAGGGACATTGAGGGAGATGGTGGGGCTATGGAGATATGGGGAGGTGGAGACATGGGGGGACACTGGGGACATGGAGGGACATGGGGATAGGGAGACATTGGGACAAGGAGACACAGGGGACATTGGGGACACTGGGGGGACACTGGGGACACCAGGGACACTGTGGGGACATGGGGATACAGAGGGTCATAGAGATATGGAGACATGGGGAGGTGGAGACATGGAGGGACATTGGGGACATGGAGGGACATGGTGGGACATGGAGGGACATGGGGGGGGGGGGGGTGGGGAAGGGACACAGAAGGGACATGGGGAGGTGGGGAGATGGGGGACATTGGGGACATGGAGAGACATGGTGGGGACATGGAGAAATGTGGAGGACATGGGGGTGTAGGGACATGGGGGACATGAAGGACACATGGGGGACATGGGGGACATGAAGGACACATGGAGAGACATGTTGGGGACATGAGGGACATGGATGGATGGGGGAGATTGGGGACAAGGGGACATGGAGGGACAGGGGGGACATAGAGTGACACGAGGACATGGAGGGACACATTGGGGACATGGAGGGACACGGTGGGGAAGGGACACAGAAGGGACATGGAGAGATGGAGGGACATGGGGGGACACAAGGCTGTGGGGAGGTGGCACCAGGAAAGTGGGACACAGATGTTGGGATGGAGGGACATCAAGGACACTGGGGGGACATGGAGGGACATGGGGACACCGGGAGGACATCGGGGAGGTGGCACCAGGGAGGTGGGACATGGACACGGGGGATGAAGGGACATCAAGGCCATGGAAAATGGGGGACATCCGGGGTGGGTTTTAGCAGCTTTAGGGGTTTTTAGGGCATTTCTGGGAGTTTTTGGGATCCCCGGCTCCAATTTCGGGGTCCTTGTGCAGATTTGGGGTTTTCCAGGCCTGATGCAGGAGGTGGAGCACCAGTGGCACCTGGAATTTTGGGTGGATTTGGGCAGATTTGGGGTATTTTGGGCAAATTTGGGGTATTTTGGGCCAGTTCTGGCGGTTTTTAGGGTGGTTTCTGGGGGTATTTAGGGTGGTTTCTGGGGGTTTTCGGGGTCCCTGGTTCTGATTTCGGGGTCCCTGCACTGATTTGGGGTTTTCCAGGCCCGATGGAGGAGGCGGAGCGGCAGTGGCGCCTGGAATTTCACCGCTGGAGCTCCTACATGATGCGCTGGAAGAGCCAGTTTGAGCTCTACAGCCGCCAGGAGCGCTGCCAGCCCCTATAGGGCACCCCAAAACCTGCCCAGGACACCCCAAAATCCACCTGGGACACCCCAAAACCTCATCCGTACCTCTAGGAACCCCCTGGGTCCCAAAATCCACGTGGAAATCCCTCTGGAACCCCAAAATTCTGGGAAACCTTTCCCCAAAAGTCCGCGATCATTCCTTGCAGAGACACCCCAAAACCTACCTGGGGCACCCCAAAACCCACCCAGAGCACCCCAAAATATTTATCTCCACCCCAAAATCCATATAAACCCCAAAATCCTCCTCTGATATCCCAAAAATGCCTTCCAGGAACCCCAAATTCAACTTTAGACACCCCAAAATCTCTCCCAGACACCCCAAAACCTCCAGGGCATCCCAGCTTCCCCCCAAAATCGACCCCAAAACCACCAGGGCCCCCCATATTTGGGGGTTCCCCTTCCCCCCTACAGTGTCACCCCAATAAAGGCTCAAACCCAAACCTGGCTCTGGGGGGAACCCCAAAAATGGGGGGGGACACGGGGGATGCCCAAATTTGTGGGAGGGGAACCCCAAAATTACTGGTGGGACCCCAAATTTGGGGGGAGACACAAAAAAAGAGGCGGGGACAAAGGGGGACACCCCAAAATTTTATTAGGGGGTGATAAAGGGGGAAATTTGGGGGTTTGGGGAGATCCCAAGGGGGTTTTTGGGGGTCCAGGGGGTTTGGGGTCTCCCCAAAATTTGGGGGGTCTGGGGGAGTTTTGACTTCAGGCTGCTGGAAAAAAGGAAATGGGTGAGTGGAAGTCCCAGAACCCCCCAAATTCTGGGGGGAATCCCCAAAATTTTTGGGGTTTTTGCCATACCCTGGTCGAAGTTCAGCTTTTTGGGGGGAGGATCCCCAAATCCCTCGACGTCCACGAGGTCCCCGGGGGGGTCAGAGTCGCTCGGGGGGGGGCTCTGGGGGGACCCCAAAATTAATTTTGGGGACCCCAAAATTAAAAGAGGTGACCCCAAAATTAAAGGGGGGCGGTCAGGGTTTGGATGGGAATCATGGGGGAAACCCCGAAAATTAAAGGGGAAGGTCGAGGGGACCCCAAAATTAGGGATGGGGACAATGGGGGGACCCCAAAAATTAAAGGAGGGGGTCAGAAAGACCCCAAAATTAAAGGGACGGGACCAAGGGGATCCCAAAATTGACAAGGGGGGGTCAGGATTTGGATGGGAATCATGGAGGGAACCCCAAAAATTAAAGGGTGGGGTCAGGGAGGAATTGGGGACAAAAGGGGGTCCCCAAAATTAAACGGGGAAGCAGAGGGACCCCAAAATTAACAAGGGGGTGATCACCAGGATGAAAAGAGAAGGAAAACACCCCAAAAAAAAACCCCAAAAGCCCCTCAAAATTCGCTACCTGCCACCTTCAGCTTCTTCCCGGGGGGCCCGGGGGTGTCGTGGGGGTTCCCCCCGAGGCCGGGGGAGCTTTTCGGGGTCCCTTTTTGGGGGAGTCGGCGGCGGGGGGAGGCAGGGGGACCCCGCTGTCCTCGTAGGCTTTGCGCTTGGCCGCCGCTTTCAGCTGCGCCCTGGGGGGGGTTCGGGGGTGACCCGGGGGGGGGTTTTGGGGGGGCTGGGGGGGGGAGACCCCCAGAAAACCCCCCCAGGACCCCCCCTTACACCGTGCGGTCCTTGATGAGGGCGCTGAGGCGGTTGAGGTCCTCCCCGAATCGGGAAACAGCCCCGCGGAGCAGCGCCAGCTCCGGCTCCGTCCAGCGGGACCTGGGGTTTGGGGGGAATCCCGGGAATTTGGGGGGAATCCCGGGAATTTGGGGATTTTGAGGGGGGTCCTGGAGGGGGTTTTGGGGGGATTCGGGGAGGTTTTGGAGGGTTTGAGGGGGTTTTGGGGTGGTTCAGAAACTCCCCAAATCGGGACACAGCCCCTCGGAGCAGCGCCAGCTCCGGCTCCGTCCAGCGGGACCTGGGGTTTGGGGAGCAATCCCGGGAATTTGGGGGGAATCCCGGGAATTTGGGGGATTTGGGGCCGATTTGGGGAGGTTTTGGGGGGATCTGGGGGGATTTTAGGGGGTTTTGGGGGTGTTTGGGGTGGTTCAGGAACTCCCCAAATCGGGACGCAGCCCCGCCGAGCAGCGCCAGCTCCAAACCCGTCCAGAGGGACCTGGAGTTTAGAGAGGAATCCCGGGAATTTGGGAGGTTTGGGGGGTCCTGGAGGGGGTTTTGGGGGGATTTAGGGATGATTTGGGGGGGGTTGAGGGGATTTTGGAGGGGTTTGGGGTAGTTCGGGAGCACCCCAAATCGGGACACAGCCCCGCAGAGCAGCGCCAGCTCCCAACCCGTCCAGCGGGACCTGGGGTTTGGGGGGGAATCCCAGGAATTTGGGGGAAAATCCCGGGAATTTGGGAAGTTTGGGGCCGATTTGTGGAGGTTTTGGGGGGATCTGAGGGGATTTGAGGGGGGTTTTGGGGGTTTTTGGGGCGTTTCAGGAACTCCCCAAATCGGGACACAGCCCCGTGGAGCAGAGCCAGCTCCGGCTCTGTCCAGCAGGACCTGGCGGGAACCCGGGAATTTGGGGGGGAATCCCGGGATTTGGGGGGGGTCGGGAGGGAATTCGGAGGGGTCAGAAGGGAATTTGAGGGGGTCTAGAGGAGATTTGGGGTGGTCTTGGGGGGTCTGGAGGGGGTTTTGGGGGTCTAAAGGGGGTTTGGAATCGCGACACAGCGTCAGGGAGCAGCGATAGCTCCAAATCTGACCAGCGGGTTGGGGGATTTGGGGAGATCTCAGGAATTTGGGGTGAATCCCGGGAATTTGGGGGGGTCGGGAAGACTTCGAGGGGGTTTATGGGGTCTAGAAGGGCTTTAGGGGGGTCAAGATCTCCCCCAGGAACCCCTCCAGCCCCCCCAAATCCCCTCCCGAACCCCCAAATCCCCCCAGGTTGCCCCAAAAACCCTCAAATCCCCCCATTGGGACCCCAAATTACCCCATGGGGACCCCAAATTCCCCCATAAAAACCCCAAAACCCTCCCACAAGGACTCCAAATCCTCCCCAGTTCTTCCCAAATTCCACCCAGGACCCTCCCAGACCCCCCCAAACCCCCTGGATCCCCCAGAGACCCCCAAAACCCCCAAAACTCCCCATAAGGACCCCAAGTGCCCTCAAACCCTCCCCAAATCTCCCCGAATTTCCCCCAAATCTCCCCAAATTTCCCCCAGATTCCATCCAAATCTTCTGGAATTCCCCCCAAATCCCTCCCAGACCCCCCAATTATTCCCAAATTCCCCCCAGGATCCCCCAAATTCCCCCCAGGACCCCCAAAATCCCCTCACCCCGCAGGGGAGGTGTCAGTCCTGGGGTGCAGCTGCATGGTCAGCTCCCCCAGGGACCCCAAAACTCCCTGAATTCACCCCAAATCCCCCCCCAGGACCCCTCCAGGGACCCCCAAATCCCCCCAGGACTCCCCAAAGTCCTCCAGGACCTCCCAAAATCCCCCAGGACCCCCAAAATCCCCTCACCCCGCGGGGGAGGTGTCGGTCCTGCAGTGCAGCTGCATTATCAGCTCCCCCAGGGACCCCAAAACTCCCAGAATTCACCCCAAAATTCCCCCAAATTCCCCCCAGGACCCCTCCAGGGACCCCCAAATCCCTCCAGGGACCCCCCAATAGTCCCCCAGGACCCCCAAAATCCCCTCACCCCGCGGGGGAGGTGTCGGTCCCGGGGTGCAGCTGCATGGTCAGCTCCCCCAGGCGAGTGAAGGCAGCGCCGGCGGCTGAGAAGATCTCCCCGACCTGGGAAAATGGGCAAACTGGGAGCACTGGGAGCACTGGGAGGGACTGGGGGGACTGGGAGGACTGGGGGACACTGTGGGGAGACTGGGGACCTGAACTGGAAGGCAGAGCTGGACTGGGAGATGGACTGGGACCAGTAACATCTCACTGAGACCCGAACTGGGACCAGTAACAACTCATTGAGAGCCAAACTGGGACCAGTAACACCTCACTGAGAGCCAGACTGGGACCAGTATAGGGACTCACAACCTAATTGGGACCAGTAACAGCTCACTGAGACCTGAACTGGGACCAGTAACACCTCACCTGACCCGAACTGGGAGCGGTATTGCCACTGAGACCCAAACTGGGACCAGTAACACCTACTGAGACCCAAACTGGGACCAGTATAGTGACTAAGACCTGAACTGGGACCAGTAACAGCTCACTGAGACCCAGACTGGGAGCAGAACTGGAACTGGGAGCAGAACTGGGACCAGTACCAGAGTCAAGACATGAACTGGGACCAGCAGCAGCCCACTGAGACCTGAACTGGGACCAGTAACTCCCCACCGGGACCCAAACTGGGACCAATTACACCTACTGAGACCCAAACTGGGACCAGTAACACCTCACCTGACCCAGACTGGGACCAGTAACACCTCATTGACACCCAAACCGGGACCAATAAAACCTCACTGAGACCCAAATTGGGACCAGTATCACCACTAAGAGCCAAACTGGGACCAGTAGAGTGATTAAAACCTGGACTGGGACCAGTAACACCTCATTGGGACCCAAACTGGGACGAGTGTAGGGACTAAAACCTGGACTGGGACCAGTATCACCACTAAGAGCCAAACTGGGACCAGTAACACCTCACCGTGACCCAGACCGGGACCAGTACCAGTCCCCAGAGCTGAACTGGGACCCAAACTGGGACCAGTAACCCCCGAACTGGTCCCGGAACCCCCCGAACCCCCCGGAACCCTCCGCGGGGGTCTCACCTCCCCCGGCCCCTCCCAGCACCGAACCGGACCGGAAGTGGCACCGAACCGGAAGTCGCTCCCTCAGCCCCAACCCCCCGGCCCGACCCCCCACTCACATCGCCAAAACCCCCCGAAAAAACCCCAAATCTCCCCAAAATCCCTTCAAATCGCTCACCTTAGTGGACGCTGAGGTCATGGCCTCCCTCCCCGGCCCCTCCGGCCGCCGCCGCCGCCGCTCCGGCTCCTCGATGGTGGCGGCGGGGGGAGGGGACGCTCTGCCCCGCGCGTCTCGCTGGTACACCGCCCCACGAAGCCACGCCCCTTCTCACTGATTGGCTCGCTCCGCTCAAGCCCCGCCCATTCCCCAGCCCACTTCCGCCTCCCGCGGCCGCTCCGCGCCGCCGTCTCGCTGCTCCCAGACCTCCAGCACCCCTAAAATCCTCATTTTCCCCCCCCAAAACCCCATTTCCCCCACGATTTCCCCCAAAAACCACCCGCGGGATGGGTAGACAACAACGCCGTTTATTATTCGAACCGGTCCGAACTGCTCTGCGCCGCTCCGGGCGGGAGAAAATTGGTCCTCCAACGTGGGGTGGATGAGGGATGGGGAGCGTGTTTTGGGGGGCAAAAAGGGGATTTTTGGGGTCGCCGCGGGTTTTTGGGGTCTCTCAGCGCACCATGTACTCCTTGCGCTTGTTGAGGCGGGTCTGGCAGAGGGAGAAGCCGCCCAGGAGGGCGTAGAGCCCCGCGGCGATGAAGCAGTTGTAGCTGACCTGCTCGTAGAGGCTGTAGATGCGCTCGGGGCCGCTGCGGGGGCATCGGAAAGGGGATTTTTGGGGGGATTTTTGGGGTTTTGGGGGGGTTTGAGGGGGTTTTGGGGGGTTTAATGTGATTTCAGGGTGGTTTGGGGGGGTTAGAGTTGATTTAAGGGGAGATTTCGGGGGTTAAAGTTGATTTAAGGGATGATTTTGGGGATTAAAGTTGATTTAAGGGGATTTGGGGTGTCTGTGGGGCTGTTTGGGGTGGATTTGGGGCATTAAATATGATTTAAGAGGAGATTCAGGGCATTAAATGTGATTTAAGGAGTATTTTGGGAGGTTAAATTTGATTTAAGGGGGGATTGGGGGAGTTAAAATTGATTTAAGGGGAGATTTGGGGATTAAAGTTGATTTAAGGGGATATTTTGGGGGTTAAAGTTGATTTAAGGGATGATTTCGGGGGTTAAAGTTGATTTAAGGGGAGATTTCGGGGGGTTAAAGTCGATTTAAGAGGGTTTGGGGGGTCTGTGGGGCTGTTTAGGGTGGGTTTGGGGAATTAAATATGATTTAAGAGAAGATTTGGGGCATTTAATGTGATTTAAGGGTGGTTTCAGGGGGTAAAACTTGATTTAAGGAGAGATTTGGGGGATTAAAATTGATTTAAGGGGAGATTTTGGGGAGTTAAAGTTGATTTAAGGGGGGATTGGAGGGGCTGGAGGGGATTTGGGGTGGCCTAGACCCCAAAATCCCCCCTAGAGACCCCAAAACCCCCCAGAGTGACCCCAAATCCCCACAAGAGACCCCAAAATCCCCCCAAGGGAAACCCAAATCCCCCATAGAGACCCCAAATCCCCCATAGAGACCCCAAATCCCCCCAAGAAGACCCCAAATCCCCCCAAGAAGACCCCAAATTTCCTGATGGCAACCCCCAAAACCACCCCAAATCTCCCTAAATCCCTATAAAACTCCCCCAAAGGACCCCCAGGACCCCCGAATTCCCCCCCCAAATCCTCCTGAATCCCCCCAAAAACGCCTCAAATCTCCCCATCGGGACCCCAAAACTCCCCATAGACACTCTAAAACCCCCCAAAATCCCCCCAAATCCCCTCGAGGGACCCCCAGGATCCCCAAATCCCATCCAGGGACCCCCAAATCCCTCCCAGAGACCCCCAGGACCCCCAAAATTCCCCAAAATTCCCTTTCCCGAGCTCACTCCTTGAAATCCTCCTCGGTGAAAGGAACGTCCTCGATGAGCACGGCCGAGTGAACGTTGAAAAAGATGCCCAGGAGCACCTGAGGGGGATTTTTGGGGATTTTTGGGGGGATTTGGGGTGAAGTGACCCCCCCCGGGCTGCTCAACCCCCCCAAAATTCCCGTTTTTGGGACGGGGGAGGAGTTTGGGGTGAGTCAGGGGCAGCTGAGGGGAAGTTGAGGGGTGGAGGAAGGGTTGGGGGGATTTTTGAGGGGGTGAAAAAAACCCCAAAGGATCCCAAAATACCTTCGACCAACCCGGGACCCCCTCTGGGAACCCCCAAGACCCCCCAGATCTTAGAGGGACCCTCCAGCCCACAGAGACCCCCAGGACCCCCCAAACCACAGAGAGACCCCAAGACCACCCCAAAACCACCCCGAATCCCTTCTCAGACCCTCAGGATCTCCATGACTTTTCCCATTCCCCCTCAAGACACCCCAAGTCACCCTCAAGACCCCCAAACACCCCCCAAGCCCCATAGGGACCCCAAATCCTTTCCCAGTCCCCCCAGAACCTCCTGTCAGCCCCTCAGGGATCTCCCCAAAATCCCCCTTAGCCCCCCAAAATCCCTCCAAACCCCCTGTCAGCCCCTCAGAGATCTCCCAAACCCCCCTTAACACCCCAAAAACCTCCCCAAACCCTCTGTGAGCCCCACAGAGACCCCTCAAAACCCCCCGAACCCTCACAAGGACCCTCCAGGACCTTTCCCAGAGCCCCCTTAGCCCCCCAAAACCCCTCCATGCCCTCAAGACCCCCTCAGTCTCCCCTCAGCCCCTCAGGCTCCCCTCAGGCTCCCCTCAGGCTCCCTTCAGCCCCTCCATCTTCACCCCTCACACCTCAGGCTCCCTTCAGCCCCTCACGACCCCCTCCATCCCCTCACGACCCCTTCAGTCTCCCCTCAGGCCCTCACGATCCCCTCAGTCTCCCCTCAGTCTCCCCTCAGCCCCTCACGACCCCCTCAGTCCCCCTCAGGCTCCCCTCAGGCCGTCAGGCTCTCCTCAGCCCCTCACGGCCCCCTCCATCTTTTCACTGCCCCTCAGCCCCTCACGAACCCCTAAGGCTCCCTCTATCCCCTCACGACCCCCTCCAGCCCCTCACGACCCTTCAGACTCCTTTCACCCCCTCACGGCCCCTCAGTTCTCCTCACCCCTCATTGCCCCTCAGCCTCTCAGTCTCCCCTCAGCCCCTCACGACCCCCTCACGACCCCTCAGACTCCCTTCATCCCCTCACGGCCCCCTCAGCCCCTCAGTCTCCCCTCAGCCCCTCACGATCCCTTCAGTCTTCCCTCACGCCCTCAGGCTCCCCTCAGCCCCTCACGCCCCCCTCAGGCTCCCTCAGCCCCTCACGACCCTCTCAGAGCCCCCTCAGCCCCTCACGATCCCCTCAGCCCCTCACGTCCCCTCAGGCCCCTCCCCCTCAGGATCCCTCACCCTCACAATCCCCTCGACTCCCTTCACCCCCTCACACCCCCTCCATCCCCTCACGATCCCCTCAGGCTCCCCTCCGGCCCCCTCAGCCCCTCACGACCCCTCAGACCCCCTCCGCCCCCTCCACCCCCTCAGCCCCTCACAATCCCCTCAAGCTCCCCTCAGCCCCTCACGACCCCCTCAGCCCCTCAGTTTCCCCTCAGGCCCTCAGCCTCCCCTCAGTCTCCCCTCAGCCCCTCACAATCCCCTCAAGCTCCCCTCAGCCCCTCACGATTCCCTCACAATCCCCTCAGTCTCCCCTCAGGCCCTCAGTCCCCTCAATCCCCTCAGTCTCCCCTCAGCTTCCCTCACAATCCCCTCAAGCTCCCCTCAGTCTCCCCTCACGATTCCCTCACAATCCCCTCAGTCTCCCCTCAGGCCCTCAGCCTCCCCTCAGCCCCTCACCAGCATCACGACGCCCCAGGCGCTGAGGACGAGCCCGCAGGCCGCCATCTTGGGCCCGCAGCAGAGCAGCGACACCATGGCGAGGGCCGGACAGGGTTCTTTGGGGAAGTTTTAGGGTTTTTTAGGGTTTTTTGAGGTTTCGGAGAGCGCCGAGCTCCCCAGGCCGCTGCTGCGGGGCCGGGCCGGCGCAGCTGACTGAGGCCACGCCCCCGTGCGTGGCCACGCCTCTCTGTGCGTAGCCACGCCCCCTAGGGGGGCAAACCACGCCCCTTCGGGTTGTTCCATTCCCACCCGCGGGGGGAGCCGCGGCGCTGATTGGCTGTAAGGCGGCTCCGAGGGGCGTGGCCGCGGTTTTGGCCACGCCCACGAGGCCCACGCGTGTCCCCAGTGTCCCCTGGGTGTCCCCCGAGTGTCCCCTGGGTCCCTGTCGCCGCCTGTCCCCTCCTGTCCCCGCCGGTTCCCGCCGGGCTCTGTCCCAACCGGGTCCTCCCCGCCCTCCCGTGACGTCACGCGCTACGTCACGCGCGACACCGAGTCACCGCGGGGTGTCCCCAGCGTGTCCCCAACCCCCCCCAACCCCCCCCCCCCGCCACCGAAAGGGTTCAGATTTCCAAATCGGGGCTCTCGCTCTTTCAAGTCCCCTCCCCCTCGGGTCACATTGAGGTGACATTTCGGGGGGAGCTAAAA
Source organism: Entomyzon cyanotis (assembly GCA_024500445.1). Taxonomy (NCBI): domain Eukaryota; kingdom Metazoa; phylum Chordata; class Aves; order Passeriformes; family Meliphagidae; genus Entomyzon; species Entomyzon cyanotis. The sequence goes on along the minus strand of JAKEPQ010001013.1, from coordinate 1,135,206 downwards.
ATAGCCCCAGCACGCGCCCGCCCCTCCCCCCACCCCCCCGGGGGGGACAAACCGGGATATCCCCCCCCGCGAGCGGGGGAGGGGCGGTGACGTCACGCCGCCGTTTTAGGGCAAAACCGGCTGGAATGGGGGGGAGGGGCCGCGCGCGGGGTGGGGGAGGGGCGGGGTCAGCCCAGGCCGAGGGGGGAGGGGCAGACGGCGCCCCTCCCCCCCAAACATCGCCCCCTCCCCACCCCCTCCCGGTGTCCCCGAACAGCCCCAAAAAGCCGAGAAGGGGGCGTGGCTACGCCGAGGGGGCGTGGCGGTGGGTGTGACCGGGTGGGCGTGGCTTCCTCCAAGCCCCGCCCCCCGCCCCCCGGAGGCGCCGCAGACCCCCGCGACCCCCAAGAGCCGCCGCCGCCTCCGGAGCCGCTCCCGCCCGGCCGCTGGGGGGCGCCCTTCAGCCGCCCCTCCCCCACCCCGCTGACCCCTCCCCCCCAACCCCCCCCGCGACCCCCGGACAGCCCCCCTTAAGAACTGACCCCCAAGTGACCCCTCCGGCCAGCCCCGGCTGACCCCCCAAAATAACTGACCGCCGGCTGACCCCCCCACTGACCCCCCCCGACCCCTAATTAACCCCTAATTAACCCTTAATTAACCCCTAATTAACTCCCCGACCCCTAATTAACCCCCCGACCCCAACTGACCCTCCCTTAATTCCCCCATTCCCCTTAATTCACCCCTAATTAACTTTTAATTAACTCCTAATTAACCCCCCCCAGCCCCATAACCGCCCCTCCCCCCCCGGGCACCCCCCCCCGGGGGGGCTCCTCCTCCCCCTCCCCGCTCATTAATTAATTAAATTAATTAATTAAGCGAATTAATTAATTCAGCCCCCATGCCCAGGGGGTTCCAGCAGATCCAGGAGGAGGAGGAGGTACGGGGGGGGGGGAGGGGCGATTTTGGGGAGGGGTCGCGATGGGGGAGGGGCGGAGGGGGTGGGGGGAGGGGCGGGGGAGCTCAGGACCCCCAAATTCCCCTCCGGGACCCCAAAATCCCCTCCCCCCCCCCGCACTGCAGGACTTTCCCAAATAAGGGGAATTTTCTCTCCCGCGTCGTGCCGGGGGGGTGGGGGGGGGTGTTCATATCGCGATAGCGGTGGCGATAGAGACCCCCGGGAGGTTCCCCTCCCCCCACCAGGGGTCGGGGAAGGTCTGGCCGGGTGGGGGGAGGGGCGGTTCGAGCCCCCCGAGGGGGCGGGGCGGGGGTGTGTGGGGTGGGGGAGGGGTCGAGATCAGGCCACGCCCCCTGCCCATCCCCCACCACGCCCCCCTCCCCCCAGCCAACCCCCCAGCCCATCCTCCACCCCCGTAGGACCCCCAAATTCCCACCCAGCCCATCCCCCACCCCCCTGGACCCCCCAATTTCCCTCCCCCTCCCATCTCGACCCCCCAAATCCTCCAGACCCCCCCAGATGACCAAAACGCCCCCAGACCCAAATTTCCCCCCCATTAAACGAACTTTAAGGGATTTCCCCAAACTTTAAGGATTTCCCCCAAACTTTAAGGGATTCCTCAAACTCTGACCCCCCTAGAAGATTTTTGGGGTCTCCCCCTGACCCCAAGATTTGGGGTCTCCCCACCTCCCCCAAATCCTCCTGACCCCCCGGAACTCCCCGGACACCCCCCAGATGACCAAAACGCCCCCAGACCCAAATTTCCCGCCTTTAAACGAACTTTAAGGGATTTCCCCAAACTTTAGGGGATCCCCCAAACTCTGACCGCCCTAGAAGATTTTTGGGGTCACCCCCCGACCCCTGACCCCCAAAATCCCACTAACACCCCCGTAACCCCCCGGACACCTCCAAGATGACCAAAACGCCCCAGACCCCAATTTCCCCCCATTAAACGAACTTTAAGGGATTTCCCCAAACTTTAAGGATTTTCCCCAAACTTTAAGGGATTCCTCAAACTCTGACCCCCCTAGAAGATTTTTGGGGTCTCCCCCTGACCCCTGACCCCAAGATTTGGGGTCTCCCCACCTCCCCCAAATCCTCCTGACCCCCCTGAACCCCCGGACACCCCCAAGATGACCAAAACGCCCCCCGACCCCTAATTCCACCCCATTAAACGAACTTTAAGGATTTCCCCCAAACTTTAGGGGATCCCCCAAACTCTGACCCCCCCTATAAACTTTTTGGGGTCTCCCCACGACCCCTGACCCCCCAAATCCCCCTGACCCCCCCAGAGCCCCCCAAGATGACCAAAACGCCCCCCGACCCCAATTTCCCCCCATTAAACGAAATTTAAGGGATTCCCCCAAACTCTGACCGCCCTATAAACTTTTTGGGGTCTCCCCTGACCCCCGTACCCCCCAGGAGGATGACGGGGGTCTCCCCAAATCCCCCTGACCCCCCCAGACCCCCCCAAGATGACCAAAACGCCCCCCCGACCCCAATTTCCACCCCATTAAACGAACTTTAAGGGATTTCCCCAAACTTTAAGGATTTTCCCCAAACTTTAAGGGATTCCTCAAACTCTGACCCCCCTAGAAGATTTTTGGGGTCTCCCCACGACCCCTAACCCCAAGATTTGGGGTCTCCCCACCTCCCCCAAATCCTCCTGACCCCCCGGAACCCCCCGGACACCCCCAAGATGACCAAAACGCCCCCCGACCCCTAATTCCACCCCATTAAACGAACTTTAAGGATTTCCCCCAAACTTTAGGGGATCCCCCAAACTCTGACCCCCCCTATAAACTTTTTGGGGTCTCCCCACGACCCCTGACCCCCCAAATCCCCCTGACCCCCCCAGACCCCCCCCAAGATGACCAAAACGCCCCCCGACCCCAATTTCCCCCCATTAAACGAAATTTAAGGGATTCCCCCAAACTCTGACCGCCCTATAAACTTTTTTGGGGTCTCCCCTGACCCCCCGTACCCCCCAGGAGGATGACGGGGGTCTCCCCAAATCCCCCTGACCCCCCCAGACCCCCCCCAAGATGACCAAAACGCCCCCCGACCCCCAATTTCCACCCCATTAAACGAACTTTAAGGGATTTCCCCAAACTTTAAGGATTTTCCCCAAACTTTAAGGGATTCCTCAAACTCTGACCCCCTAGAAGATTTTTGGGGTCTCCCCTGACCCCTGACCCCAAGATTTGGGGTCTCCCCACCTCCCCCAAATCTTCCTGACCCCCCTGAACCCCCCGGACCCCCCCAAGATGACCAAAACCCCCCCGACCCCAAATTTCCACCCCATTAAACGAACTTTAAGGATTTCCCCCAAACTTTAGGGGATCCCCCAAACTCTGACCCCCCTATAAACTTTTTTGGGGTCTCCCCTGACCCCCCGCGCCCCCCAGGAGGATGAGGGGGGGTCTCCCCTCGGGTCCGGGGGGCTCTCCCCCCGCCGCGCTGACCCCCGCGCTCGCCCTCACGGTGTTCGCCGCCTCGCTGAGCTCGCTGGCCTTTGGCTACAACATCGGCGTCATCAACGCGCCCCAAAAGGTACCGCGGGGACCCCAAAACCACCGCGAGGGACCCCAAAATATCGAGGGGACACCCCGGATCAGGAGGGAATCCCCCAGACCCCGAGGGAAGCCCCCAGACCCAATAAGTGCCCCTCGGTGATTTCCAAATCGCTGAGAAATCCCAAACTTCTGGGAGATCCCAATTGTCGGGAGGGATCCTAAAACCCCGGGAGGGATCCCAAAATCCTGGGAGGAACCCCAAAATTATTGGGGGACACCTTGGATCAGGAGGGAATAATTTGGAAAGCCCCAGACTGCGGGGGAAGCCCCCAGACCCAATAGGTGCCCCTGGGGGATTCCCAAATCGCTGGAGGATCCCAAATGTCGGGATTGATTCCAAAAGGTCGGGATGGACCCCAAAATCCTGCGAGGGGGGACCCCAAAATTCTTAGGGGACACGCCGGATTAGGAGGGAATCCCCCAGACCCCGAGGGAAGCCCCCAGACCCAATAAGTGCCCCTCGGTGATTCCCAAATCGCTGAGAAATCCCATACTTCTGGGAGATCCTAATTGCCGGGAAGGATCCCAAAAGGTTGGGATAGATCCCCAAAACCCCTGGGGAGACCCCAAAATATTGGGAGGGATCCCAAAATCCCGAAGGGACATCCCGGATCAGGAGGGAATCCCCCAGACCGCAGGGGAAGCCCCCAGACCCAATTGGTGCCCTCTGGGTGATTCCTAAATCGCTGAGAAATCCCAAACTTCTGGGAGATCCCAATTGTCGGGAGGGATCCTAAAACGCCGGGAGGGACCCCAAAATCCTGCGAGGGACCCCAAAATCCCGAGGGGACATCCCGGATCAGGAGGGAATCCCCCAGACCCCGAGGGAGCCCCCAGACCCAATTAGTGCCCCGTGGGCGATTCCCAAATCGCTGAGAAATCCCAAACCTGACGGAAGTTGCCCCCTCCCCAAAATTTGGTGCCCCCTCCCCAAATTAGGGTGCCCGGGGGGTTCCCCTCCTCAGGGCGGTCGCCCCCCACCCCCGCACGCCCCCTCCCCAAATTCGGGTGCTCCATAAGGAGTTCCCACTCCTCAAGTGAGTCCCTGGGGGGTCCTCGGGTGGGTGCCCCCTCCCCAAAAATGGGTGCCCCCTCCCCAAATTGGAGCGCCCCCTCCCCAAAAATGGGTGCCCCCTCCCCAAATTCCGGTGCCTCGGCGCGTTCCCCCCCTCAGGGCAGTTGACCGCTCCCCAAATTGGGGCGCCCCCTCCCCAAATTGGGATGCCCACTCCCCACATCGGGGCGCCCGCTCCCCAAATCCGGCTGCCCCGGGGGTTCCCCCCTCCCCAAATTCCGGTGCCTCGGCGCGTTCCCCTCCTCAGGGCGGTCGCCCCCCAACCCCGCACGCCCCCTCCCCAAATTCGGGTGCTCCATAAGGAGTTCCCACTCCTCAAGTGAGTCCCTGGGGGGTCCTCGGGTGGGTGCCCCCTCCCCAAAAATGGGTGCCCCCTCCCCAAATTCCCCTGCCTCGGCGCGTTCCCCTCCTCAGGGCGGTTGCCCCCTCCCCAAATTGGGATGCCCACTCCCCAAATTCGGCCGCCCCCTCCCCAAATTGGGATAACCCGGGGGGTTCCCCTCCTCAGGGCGGCTGACCCCTCCCCAAATTGGGATTCCCCCTCCCCAAATCCGGCTGCCCCGGGGGTTCCCCCCTCCCCAAATTGGGATGCCCACTCCCCAAATCGGGGCGCCCCCTCCCCAAATCCGGCTGCCCCGGGGGTTCCCCCCTCCCCAAATTGGGATGCCCGGGGGGCTCCCCCCCTCAGGGCGGTCGCCCCCAACCCCCGCGCGCCCCCTCCCCAAACCGGGCCGCCCCCTCCCCAGGTGCTGGAGGCGGAGTACAACGCCACCTGGGCTCGGCGCTGGGGGTCTCCGCCGCCCCCCAGACCATCTCGCTGCTCTGGGCTCTGTCGGTCGCCATCTTCTCCGTGGGGGGGATGGGCACCGCCCTGGCCGGGGGGGCTTTGGCTGATAGGCTGGGCAGGTAAAGGGGGCGGGGCTTGATGGGGAGGGGCAGAGGGCGGGGCTTGGAGGGGAGGGGCAGGGGGCGGGGCTTGGTGGGGAAGGGGAAAGGGATGAGGAAAAGGGGGTGGCGAAAGAAGAAGGGGTGGAGCTTAATGGGGTGTGGCAGAGTGGGCGGGGCTTAACAGGGAGGCGCTGGGAGGGCGGGGCTTAATGGGGAGGGGCAGAGGGTGGGGCTTGATGGGGAAGGGGAAAGGGAAAGGGGGAGGGGATGGGGAAAGGGGTGGAGTTTAATGGGGTGTGGCAGAGTGGGCGGGGCTTAATGGGAGGAGCAGGGGAGGGGGAAGAGCGCAGGAAAGGGGTGGAGCTTAACAGGGTGGGGCGAGTGGGCGAGCTTAATGGGGAGGGGGAAGAGCGCGGGAAAGGGGTGGAGCTTAACAGGGTGGGGCAGAATGGGCGGGGCTTACTGGGGCAGGGAGGGCGGGGCTTGAAGGGGAGGGGGTGTGGAAGGGGCTGGTAAGGGGAGGGGAAAAGGGGAGGAGAAAGGGGAAGGGGGTGGAGCTTAATGGGGTGGGTCAGAATGGGAGGGGATTAAGCAGTGGGCGGGGCTTAAAGGGAGGGCGGGGTTTAGAGGGATGTGAAAAGGGGGGAAGGAAGAAAAGGGGAAAGGGGTGGAGCTTAATGGGGTGGAGCAGAGTGGGCGTGGCTTAATAGGGGGCAGGGAGGGCGGGGCTTGATGGGGAAGGGGAGGAGAAAGGGTAAGGGGTGGAGCTTAACGGGGTGGGGCAGAGTGGGAGGGGATTAATCGATGGGCGGGGCTTAAAGGGGTGTGGTGGGAAAGGGGGAGGAGAAAGGGGAAGGGGTGGAGCTTAACAGGGTGGGGCAGAGTGGGCGGAGATGATGGGGAGGCGGGGCTTAAAGGGGCGTGGAAGGGGAAGGAAAGGAGGAAAGGGGTGGAGCTTAATGGGGTGGGACCGAATGGGCGTGGCTTAAGGGGGAGGGGCAGGGAGGGCGGGGCTTGAGTTGGGGCAATAGAATGGGTGTGGCTTAAGGCGGGGCCAGAAAGGGGTGGAGCCTCGGGGAAGCTCCACCCTGGGGGTGCAGAGGGGGCGGGGCTTGATTTGGCGTGGCTTAATTGGATGCGGTAAGTGGGCGTGGCCACGTCTGCAGAAAACAAGGGGCGTGGCCACCTCCATTAGCCCCTCCCCTTTCCCAGAAAAGGCGCCCTATTGGCCACCAATGGCCTGGCCGTGGTGGGCGGGGCCTTGATGGGCGGGGCCAAGCTGGGCCCCACCTACACCCTCATCATCATTGGTCGCTTCATCGTCGGCGCCTACTCAGGTACCGCCCACCTGGGGGCGTGGCCACGTCTGGGAGGGGCGTGGCCTGCTCTGACTCCACCCCCTGGGCTGGTTTTGGTGCTGCTGAGGGATTTGGGGTGAATTTGGGGGGATTTGGGTGGATTTGAAACATCGGGATGGATTTTTCGGGAGAATTTTGGGGTTTGGGTGGAATTTTAGGGGAATTTGGGTGGATTTGAAGAAGATTTTGGGGAGAATTTTGGGGATTTGGGTGGAATTTTAGGGGGATTCGGGTGGATTTCAAGCAGATTTTGGGGAGAATTTTGGGATTTGGGTGGAATTTTGGGAGTGGAATTCCCGAATTTTGGGTGCCCCCAGCCTCTCCCAGGTGGATTTTTGGGAATCCTGAGGGATTTGGGATAAATTCGAAGCCAATTATTGTCCCATTTGAAGCAGATTTTTGTGAATTTCGAGCCATTTTGGGGGAATTTCAGGATTTGGGATTTTGGGATACAATTTTGGGGGATTTGGGATTTTGGGTGGGATTTCGGGGGAGGAATTCCCAAATTTTCCCCCCGGATTCCCTAATTCCCCCAGGTGGATTTAGTGTCAATTTGGAGAAATTCCAATGCTATTTTCCGGCACTTTAAGCCAATTTTGAGGCGATTTTCACTAAAATTTTGGGGATTTTTTTGGACCACTCCCCCTCCCCCGGGTGGGTGTGGCCTGTGTGGGCGTGGCCATCCCTGACCCCGCCCCCCGCAGGGCTGGTTTCGGTGCTGCTGAAGGATTTTGGGTGGATTTTGGGGAGAATTTTGGGATTTGGGTGGAATTTTGGGAGTGGAATTCCCGAATTTTGGGTGTCCCCAGCCTCTCCCGGGTGGATTTTTGGGAATCCTGAGGGATTTGGGATAAATTCAAAGCCAATTTTAGCGCCATTTGAAGCAGATTTTCGGGAACTACAAGGCATTTTGGGGGGCAATTTCAGGATTTGGGGTTTTGGGCGCGATTTTGGGGGATTTGGGATTTTGGGTGGGATTTCGGGGGAGGAATTCCCAAATTTTCCACCCAGGAATTCCCTAATTCCCCCAGGTGGATTTAATATCAATTTGGGGAAACTCCAACGCTATTTTCCGGCACTTTAAGCCAATTTTGAGGCGATTTTCACTAAAATTTTGGGGATTTTTTTGGACCACTCCCCCTCCCCCTGTGGGTGTGGCCTGTGTGGGCGTGGCCATCCCTGACCCCGCCCCCCGCAGGGCTGGTTTCGGTGCTGGTGCCGCTCTACGTGGGGGAGGTGGCGCCGCTGAAGCTCCGGGGGGCTCTGGGGACTCTGCACCAGCTCGGCATTGTCCTCGGCATCCTGGGGGCGCAGGTGGGCGGGGCCTGGGGTGGGCGTGGTCTGGTGGGTGGGCGTGGCCTGAGGGGCGTGGATTGAGTGTGGGAGGGGCTTTGGTGGGCGTGGCTTGGCGGGGAGGAGTCAATGGGGGTCTTGGGTTTGGGGAGCATTGGGGATCTTTGGTGTCCTGGGGGCGCAGGTGGGCGGGGCCTGGGGGGTGGGCGTGGTCTGGTGGGTGGGAGGGGCATTAGGGGCGTGGTCTGGTGGGTGGGAGGGGCTTTGGTGGGCGTGGCTTGAGTGGGAGGGGTTGGATGGAATTTCGGGTTAGGAATGCATTGGTGTCCTGGGGGTGCAGGTGGGCGTGGTCTGATGGGTGGGCGTGGCTTGGAGGGTGGGCGTGGTCTTGGGGCGTGGCTTGGGTGGGAGGGGTCAGTAAGAATTTTGGATTTGGGAGCATTGGGGGCAGTTTGGTGTCCTGGGGGTGCCGGTGGGCGTGGCCTGGTGGGTGGGCGTGGCCTGGGTGGGTGTGGCTTGGCGGTGGGGATGCGCCTGAGTGGGCGTGGCTTGAGGGGGAGGAGTCAGTGGGGGTCCTTGGTTGGGGGGGCTTTGGGGATCTTTGGGGTTCTGGGGGGGTGCAGGTGGGCGGAGCTTGGGGTGGGCGTGGTTTTATGGGCGTGGCTTGAATGGGAGGGGTCGATTGGGTTCCTGGGGGGGGAGACTGGGGGGACTTGGGGGTCCTGATGGGATTTTGGGGCTCAGGAGAGAATCTGGGTGGCCTGGGGTGACCTTGGGGTGAATGTGGGGATCCCCGGGTAGCATTTCTGGGTCCCGAGGGGGCGATAAGTCGCGATATAACCCAAACCACGGCACCACATCGCGACAAATCACCTCACCGGGCCATATCGCGGCCATATCGCGGGCATATCGCGACCTATCGCGGCATATCGCAGGTGCTGGGGCTGCGGGCGCTGCTGGGGACGCCGGCGGCGTGGCCGGCGCTGTTCGGGGCGGGGCTTCTCCCGGCCGCGCTGCAGCTGCTGCTGCTCCCGCTGTGTCCCGAGAGCCCTCGGTTCCTGCTGGCGCGGGGGCAGCGCGGCAGAGCCCGCCGGGGTGAGTGCGGAGCCTTCGGCCTCGCGGGAAACCCAAATCCCCCTCCTCCTCCTCCTCCTCCTCGGGGTCTGTCCTGATGCTTCCTCCCCGTCTAGGTCTTCCTCATCGATCGCCTTCATCCTCCTCTTGCTCTGTCGCGATTTTTCCTCCTTCATCCCCTTTCTCCTTCTCTTCCTCAATCCCCATTTTTTGTCATTGATCCTCTTCATCCTCGTCTTGCTCTGTCCCAGTTTTTCTTCATCTTCCTCCCCTTCATCCTCCTCTTCTTCAATCCCAATTTTTCCTCCTCTGTCCCCTTCTTCCTCCTCTTCCCCACCTTCATCTTCCTCCTCTTCATCCTCTTGATTTTTCCTCCTCCTCTCCTTCATCCTCCTCTTCCTCAATCCCAATTCTTCCTCCTCAGTCGGCTCCGTTTTCCTCTTTATCCCAATTTTCCTCCTCTCGACCTTCATCCTCCTCCCCTTCATCCTCCTCTTCCTCTGTCTCTGTTCTTTCTCCTCCACCTTCACCTTCCTCCTCCTCATCCTCCTCCTCCTGTGTCGCCTTCCTCCTCCTCTTGACCTTCATCTTCCTCTTCTTCCATCCCTTGGCTCCACCTCCTCCTCCTCCTCCTCATCTTCATCTTCCTCACCTTCCTTCATTGCCTTCATCCTCTTCCTCCTCCTCACCTTCCTCCCCATCCTTCCTCCCCCCCCCCCCCTCCATCGCTTTGTTCCTCTTCACCTTTCTCCTCCCCACCTTCCTCCTCCTTCATCCTCTTCCTCCTCCATACCTTTTTTCCTCCTCCCTCACCTTCCTCCCCATCCTACTCAATCCTCCTCTTCCTCACTTTCCTCTTCTTCCTTCATCCCCTGCCTCTTCCTCCTCTTCATCTTCCTCATCGTTTCCTCCTCCTCCTTCATTCCTTTCCTCCTCCTCACCTTCCTCCTCCATTTCTTTTTCCTCCTCACCTTCCTCCTCCTCACCCTCCATTCTCTCCATCCTACTCCTCCTCTTCCTCACCTTCCTCCCCATCCTTCATCCCCATCCTCCTCCATCTCCCGCATCCTCTTCCTCCTCACCTTCCTCCCCCCCCCCCCCCCCCCCCCCCCCCCCCCCCCCCATTCCTCCCCCCCCCCCCTCCATTCCCTTCCCCCCCCCCACCCTCCCCTTCTTCCTTCACCCCCATCCTCCTCCTCACCTTCCTCCCCATCCTTCATTTCCATCATCTTCATCATCATCGTCACCTTCCTCCTCCTCCTCTTCCTTCATCCCTGTCCTCCTCCTCCTCTTCCTCCTCCATCCTTCTCTTTTCTCACCTTCCTCCTCTTCCTCCTCACCTTCCTCCTCCTCCTCCATCCTTTTGTTCCACCTCACCTTCCTCCTCTTCCTTCATTCCCATCCTCCTCCTCCTCTTCATCTCCCTCTGTTTCCTCCTCCTCCTTCATTCCTTTCCTCCTCCTCACCTTCCTCTTCTTCCTTCACCTCCATCCTCCTCCTCACCTTCATCCTCCTGCTCCTCCTCTCCTTCCTCATCTTCCTCCTCCTCACCTTCCTCCCCATCCCCATCCCCATCTTTCATCCCCATCCTTCTCCTCCTCCATCACTTTTTTCCTCCTCACCTTCCTGCTCCTCACCTTCCTCCTCCTCCCCCCCCCCCCCCCCCCCCCCCCCCCCCCCCCCCCCCCCCCCCCCCCCCCCCCCCCCCCCCCCCCCCCCCCCCCCCCCCCCCCCCCCCCCCCCCCCCCCCCCCCCCACCTTCCTCCTCCTCACCTTCCTCCTCCTCCATCTCCCCTCCCTCCCCCTCCCCTCCCCCATCCCTCAACCCCCCAATCACGACAAGCCCCTCCCCCTTTCCCCAGGCCTGACGCGATTGGCCGGCCCGGCGGCGGAGGCGGGGCTGGCGGCGCTGGAGGCGGAGCTTGGCCGAAGCTCCGCCCCCAAGGTGGGGCTGCTGGAGCTGTGCAGGAGCCGTCGCTATCGCCAGCCGCTGATCGTCACGCTGGGGCTGCAGCTGGCGCAGCAGCTCTCGGGGATAAACGCGGTAAAGTTGGGAAAAACGGGCGAAAAACAGTGAAAAATGGGCGTGGCTTGTGTGAATGGGTGTGGCAATGGGCGGGGCTATGAATGGCACCATGGGGGTTCAGCTGGCGCAGCAGCTCTCGGGGATAAACGCGGTAAAGTTGGGAAAAACGCGCGAAAAACAGTGAAAAATGGGCGTGGCTTGTGGGAAATGGGTGTGGCAATGGGCGGGGCTATGAATGGCACCATGGGGGTTCAGCTGGCGCAGCAGCTCTCGGGGATAAACGCGGTAAAGTTGGGAAAAATGGGCGAAAAACAGTGAAAAATGGGCGGGAAATGATGGAAAAGGGGCGTGGTTTGTATAGGAGTGGGCGTGGCTTGTGGGAAATGGGTGTGGCAGTGGGAGGAGCTATGGTGGGCACCATGGGGTGCAGCTGGCGCAGCAACTCTCAGGGATAAACGTAGTGAATTTGGGAAAAACGGGTGAAAAACAGTGAAAAATGGGCGTGTCTTATGGGAATGGGTGTGGCAGTGGGCGGGGCTATGATGTGCAATCTGGGGGTACAGCTGGCGCAGCAATTCTTGGGAATAAACGTGGTAAATTTGGGGAAAATGGGCGAAAAACAGTGAAAAATGGGCGGGAAATGATGGAAAAGGGGCGTGGTTTGTATAGGAGTGGGCGTGGCTTGTGGGAAATGGGTGTGGCAGTGGGCGGGGTTATGATGGGCACCATGGTGGCACAGCTGGCGCAGCAGTTCTTGGGAATAAACAAGGTAAATTTGGGAAAAACAGGCGAAAAACAGTGAAAAATGGGCGTGGCTTGTGGCAATGGGTGTGGCAGTGGGCGTGGCCATGAGGGACACCCTGGGCCTGCAGCTGGTGCAGCAGCTTTTGGGGATAAACGCAGTAAATTTGGGAAAAACGGGCGAAAAACAATGAAAAATGGGATGGAAATTATGGAGAAGGGGTGGGAATGAATGGAAAGGGGCGTGGTTTGTGGGAAAGGGGCGTGGTTTGTGGGAATGGGTGTGGCAGTGGGTGGGGTCACAGTTGGCACCATGGGGGTACAGCTGGCACAGCAGTTCTTGGGGATAAACACGGTAAATTTGGGAAAAATGGGTGAAAAACAGTGAAAAATGGGCTGGAAGTTATGGAAAAGGGGCGTGGTTTGTGTAGGAGTGGGCGGGGTTTATGGGAAATGGGTGTGGCAGTGCGTGGGGCCATGATGGGCACCATGGTGGTACAGCTGGCACAGGAGTTCTTGGGGATAAATTCAGCAAAATTGGGAAAACCGGATAGAAAACAGTGAAAAGTGGGCTGGCAGTTACGGAAAATGGGCGTGGTTTGTGGGAAATGGGCGTGGTTTGTGGGGAAATGGGTGTGGCTTGTGAGGAAATGGGCGTGGCAGTGGGCGGGGCTATGATGGACAGCCTGGGCTGGCAGCTGGCGCAGCAGCTTTTGGGAATAAATGTGGCAAAATTGGGAAAAATTGATCGAAAACTGTGAAAACAGGCGGGAATGAGCGAAAAAGGGGCGTGGCTTGGGGGAAATGGGCGTGGTTGAGGGAAACTGGGTGTGGCAGTGGGCGTGGCCATGAACCACACCTGAGGGTGCAGTTTTTGGGGCTAAACGAGGCAAAAATGGAGAAAAGGTTGAGAAATAACGGGAAAGGGGTGTGGTTTGTAGTAAATGGGCGTGGCCCAAGGGAAATGGGTGTGGTTAGTGCAAAGGGGCGTGGCTTATGAGGAATGGGCGTGGCCTCATGGACATTGCCTGGAGGGCGTGGTCACAGCAGGACCAATGGGATTGGGCGTTTCAGGGGTGTGGCTACCTGGGTGTGTGGCTAGAAAGGGCGTGGCCTGAGAGGGCGTGGCCTGCCGCTGACCACGCCCCTTCCCCAGATCTTCTACTACTCGACGTCCATCTTTGAGGGGGCGGGGCTTCAGGACCCGGCCGTCGGCACCATCGGAACGGGCGTGGTCAATGTGGTGGCCACCGCCCTGTCGGTGAGCCACGCCCACTGCCACGCCCATGGGTGGGAGGGGCTTCTGTGGCACCTCGAGGGGGTGTGGTCTCACTGGTGGGTGGGGCCTGGGGGTGGAGCCAATCCAGGGTGTGGTCCTGTGGGTGGAGTCTCCCTTGGGTGTGGTCCTGGGTGGGCGTGGTCACTGTAGGGTGGGAGTTTGGGGGCGTGGTCTCCAAAGGGTGTGGTCCTAGGTGGGCGGAGTCTCTATTGGGTGTGGTTCTGGGGGCGGGGCCAATCCAGGGTGGGATTGTGGGGGTGTGGTCTTCCCTGGGTGTGGTCCTGGTGGGTGGAGTCTCCATTGGGTGTGGTCCCAGTGGGCGTGGTCACCCTGGGCTGTGGTCCTGGAAGGGGCGTGGTCACTCCAGAGTGGGGATTTGGGGGCGGGGCTTACACTGGGTGTGGTCCCAGTGGGCGTGTCCACACCAGGGTGTGGTCCCAGGTGGGCGGAGTCTCTATTGGGTGTGGTCCCTGTGGGTGTGGTCTCTCGGGTGGGCGTGTCCCGGTGTGGGCGTGGCCCCTCTGAAGCCCCGCCCCGCAGGTGGTGCTGGTGGAGCGGGCGGGGCGCCGCGTGCTGCAGCTGGTGGGGCTGCTGGGCATGATGGGATGCGCCGGGACCCTGGGCGTGGCGCTCAAGGTGAGACCCCAAACTCACCTGAGACCCCAAAATCCAATCCCAAATCCAACCCCGAACCCCAAATCCTACCCGAATCCCCCCCATACTGGGAATGCTGGGATGTGCTGGGACCCTGGGCGTGGCGCTCAAGGTGAGACCCCAAAATTCACCTGAAAACCCAAAATCCACATGAAACCCCAAATCCAATCCAAAATCCAACCCCAAATCCAATCCTAAACCCCAAATCCCACCCAAATCCCCCCCATACTGGGAATGATGGGATGTGCTGGGACCCTGGGCGTGGCGCTCAAGGTGAGACCCCAAACTCACCTGAGACCCCAAAATTTAACCTGAGACCCCAAAATACACCTGAGACCCCAAAATCTAACCCTAAACCCCAAATCCAATCCCAAATCCAACCCCCAATCCAACCCCGAACCCCAAATCCCACCCGAATTCACCCAATTCCCTTCTGCTGGGACCCTGGGCGTGGCGCTCAAGGTGAGACCCCAAAATCAGCCCAAAATCCACTTGAAACCCCAAAATCTCACCCTGAAATCCCAAATCCAATCCCAAATCCAACCCTAAATCCAACCCTGAACCCCAAATCCCACCCAAATCCACCCATATTCCCAATCTGCTGGGACCCTCAGAGTGGCGCTCAAGGTGAGACCCCAAAATTCACCCCAAAATTCACCTGAAAACCCAAAATCCACCTGAAACCCCAAATCCAATCCAAAATTCAACCCCAAATCCAACCCCGAGCCCCAAAACCCACCCAAATCCCCCCCATACTGGGAATGCTGGGATGTGCTGGGACCCTGGGCGTGGCGCTCAAGGTGAGACCCCAAACTCACCTGAGACCCCAAAATCTAACCCTAAACCCAAAATCCAATCCCACATCCAACCCCAAATCCGACCCTGAACCCCAAAACCCACCCAAATTCACCCAACTCCCCTCTGCTGGGACCCTCAGAGTGGCACTCAAGGTGAGTGGGGAGACCCCAAAATCCACCTGAACCCCAAAATCTAATCCTAAATCCAACCCCGAATCCCCAAATCTCCCCCATTTCCCCCATTTCCCCCCAAAATTCCCCAATTTCCCCCCCATTTCCCAAATCTCCCTAATTTTCCTACAAATTTTCCTCCCTAAATTTCCCCACAAATGCCCCTTTCCCTCCCCATTTTTCCCTATTTCTCCCCCCAATTTTCCCCTCTATTCCCCCCCAAATCCCCAATTTCCCCCCCAATTCTCCCCCAAATCCCCAATTTCCCCCCAAATCCCCAATTTTCTCCTCTATTCCCCCCCAAATCCCCAATTTTCCCCCTTATTTCCCCCAAATCCCCCAATTTCCCCCAAATCTCCCCCATTTCCCCCAATTTCCCCCCAAATCTCCCCAATTTCCCCCCAAATCCCCAATTTCCCCCCAAATCTCCTCCAAATCCCCAATTTTGCCTCCCAAATCCCCCAATTTCTCTTCCTCTTCCCCCCAAATCCCCAATTTCCCCCCAAATCCCCAATTTCCCCCCAAATCTCCCCAATTTCCCCCCAAATCCCCAATTTCCCCCCACATCCCCCCAATTTCCCCCCAAACCCCCCATTCTCCCCCCCAACCCCTGTCCCCTCTCTCCCCAGCTCGGGGGTCCCGTTTGGGGCGCTCTGGCTCTCGGCGCCGCTCTGGCCTTTGTGGGGTTTTTCGCGGTGGGTCCGGGACCGCTGCCCTGGTTCGTGGGCGCCGAGCTCTTCCCGCCGGGGCCGCGCGGGGCTGCGCTGGGCTTGGCCGGGCTAGTCAACTGGGCGAGCAACACGGCCGTGGCCATGGCCTTCCCGCCGCTGCAGGTACTCGGGAG
Organism: Entomyzon cyanotis; assembly: GCA_024500445.1. Classification (NCBI taxonomy): domain Eukaryota; kingdom Metazoa; phylum Chordata; class Aves; order Passeriformes; family Meliphagidae; genus Entomyzon; species Entomyzon cyanotis. Next base: position 1,119,496 of record JAKEPQ010001013.1, on the reverse strand, counting down.
AGCGGATTTTGGGGGTTTGGGGGGGGGGATTTTGGGGCGTTTTGGGGGGATTTTAAGTGGGTGTATGGGGGGATTTTGGGGAGTTTTGGTGGGACTTTCGGGGATTTGGGGTGATTTTGGGGGGATTTTGGGAGGTTTGGGGGGATTTGGGGGCATTTTGGAGGGATTTTGGGGGATTTTGGAGGATTTCGGGGGGATTTTCGGGGATTTTGGGGAGATTTTGGGGAGTTTTGGGGGGTTTTGGGGGAATTTGAGGGGATTTTGGAGTGATTTGGGTGGATTTTCGGGGATTTCGGGGGGGATTTTGGGGGGATTTTCCGGCATTTGGGGGGATTTTGGGAGGATTTGGGGGGATTTTAGGAGAGTTCTGGGGCTCCAGGTACCCGGGGATGTGGAATTCGGGGGGATTTTGGGGGATTTCAGGGTGATTTTGGGGCATTTTGGGGGTTTTTGGGGGTTTGGGGCTGCGCTGGGCTTGGCCGGGCTAGTCAACTGGGCGAGCAACACGGCCGTGGCCATGGCCTTCCCGCCCCTGCAGGTATGAGGAGAGGGGACTTTGGGGGTTTGGGGGGTTTGGGGGGATTTTGGGGAGTTTTGGGGGGATTTTAAGTGGGTTTATGGGGGTATTTTGGGGAGTTTTGGTGGGACTTTCGGGGATTTGGGGTGATTTTGGGGGGATTTTGGGAGGTTTGGGGGGATTTGGGGGCATTTTGGAGGGATTTTGGGGGATTTTGGAGGATTTCGGGGGGATTTTCGGGGATTTTGGGGAGATTTTGGGGAGTTTTGGGGGGTTTTGGGGTAGATTTTGGGGGGATTTCGGGGAGTTTTGGGGGGGTTTGGGGGAATTTGAGGGGATTTTGGAGTGATTTGGGTGGATTTTCGGGGATTTCGGGGGGATTTTGGGGGGATTTTCCGGCATTTGGGGGGATTTTGGGAGGATTTGGGGGGATTTTAGGAGAGTTCTGGGGCTCCAGGTACCCGGGGATGTGGAATTTGGGGGGATTTTGGGGGATTTTGGGGGATTTGGGGGGGATTTGGGGGCATTTTGGGGGTTTTTGGGGGTTTGGGGCTGCGCTGGGCTTGGCCGGGCTAGTCAGCTGGGCGAGCAACACGGCCGTGGCCATGGCCTTCCCGCCCCTGCAGGTACGCGGGGAGGGGATTTGGGGGGATTTTCGGGGGATTTGGGGGATTTTGGGGGATTTAGGGGGATTTTTGGGGGATTTCGGGTGATTTGGGTGGATTTTGGGGGAATTTGGGTGGATTTTGGGGTGATTTGGGTGGATTTTCGGGGATTTCGGGGGGATTTTGGGGGGATTTTCCGGCATTTGGGGGGATTTTGGGAGGATTTGGGGGGATTTTAGGATGGTTCTGGGGCTCCAGGTACCCGGGGATGTGGAATTTGGGGGATTTCAGGGGGATTTGGGGTCATTTTGGGGCTTTGGGGCCGCGCGGGGCTGCGCTGGGCTTGGCCGGGCTAGTCAACTGGGCGAGCAACACGGCCGTGGCCATGGCCTTCCCGCCCCTGCAGGTATGAGGAGAGGGGATTTTCGGGGGATTTGGGGGGATTTTCGGGGGATTTGGGGGGATTTTGGGGGATTTAGGGGGATTTTTGGGTGATTTTCGGGGGATTTGGGGGGGGATTTGGGGGGATTTTCGGGGATTTTGGGGGTATTTTGGGGGGATTTTGGGGGATTTTGGGGGGATTTTTGGAGGATTTCGGGGGGATTTTTGGGGATTTTGGGGAGTTTTGGGGGGTTTTGGGGGAGATTTTGGGGGATTTTGGGGGATTTGAGGGGTTATGGGGGGTTTTGGGGGCATTTTGGGGGATTTGGGGGGGTTTGGGGGGATTTTGGGGGGATTCTCGGGGATTTGGGGTGATTTTGAGGGGGTTTGGGGGGATTTTGGGGGATTTGGGGGGATTTTAGGAGAGTTCTGGGGCTCCAGGTACCCGGGGATGTGGATTTGGGGGGTTTTGGGGACATTTTGGGGGGTTTTGAGGGGGTTTAGGGGGGGTTATAGGGTCCCAGGTATTCAGGGCTGTGGATTTTGGGGGGATTTTGGGGGATTTAGGGGGATTTTTGGTGGATTTTGGGGGAGTTGTGGGTTCCCAGGTGCTCGGGAGAGGGGGATTTGGAGGATTTTGGGGGGATTTTGGGGGGATTTGAGGGGGATTTTAAGTGGGTTTAGGGGGTGCTATGGGGTCCCAGGTAATCAGGGCTGTGGATTTTGGGGGATTTAGGGGGAGTTAGGGGGATTTTTGGTGGGTTTTGGGGGAGTTGTGGGTTCCCAGGTTCATGGGAGAGGGGGATTTGGGGGATTTTGGGGGGTTTCGAGGGGGTTTAGGGGGGCTATGGGGTTCCAGGTACCCAAGGATGTGGATTTGGGGAGATTTTGGGGGGTTTAGGGGGTGCTGTGGGCTCCCAGGTATTCCGGGATGTGGATTTTGGGTGATTTTGGGGGATTTTGGGGTGATTTGGGGGCATTTTGGGTGATTTTGGGTGATTTTGGGGGATTTTGGGGCATTTTGGGTGATTTTGGGTGATTTTGGGTGATTTTGGGTGATTTTGGGGGATTTTGGGGCATTTTGGGTGATTTTGGGGTGATTTGGGGGGATTTTGGGGCATTTTGGGTGATTTTGGGGGGTTTTGGGTGATTTTGGGGTGATTTTGGGTGATTTTGGGTGATTTTGGGGTGATTTTGGGGGTTTTGGGTGATTTTGGGGTGATTTTGGGTGATTTTGGGTGATTTTGGGGTGATTTTGGGTGATTTTGGGTGATTTTGGGTGATTTTGGGTGATTTTGGGGTGATTTTGGGGGATTTTGGGGTCCCAGGTTCTCGGGAAAAGCAGATTTGGGGTGGTTTCAGTGTGTTGAAAAGGGATTTGGGGTGGTTTCGGGGGGGATTTCGGGGGATTTTGGGGGGTTATGAGTTCCCAGGTGCCCCAGGGTATGGAGGTTTGGGGTGGTTTGGGGACTTTCAGGGGGTTGAAAGTGGATTTTGGGGTGGTTTAGGGGGATTTTAGGATGGTTCTGGGGCTCCAGGTACCCGGGGAGGTGAATTTGGGGGGATTTGGAGGGAATTTTGGGGATTTTTTTTGGATTTTGGGGGATTTTTGGGAAGATTTCAGGGAGATTTTTGATTTTTGGGGGATTTAATGGGATTTTTGGGGGATTTTGGGGGGATTTTTTGGGGGGATTTGTGGGATTTTTGGGGATTTTTTTGATTTAGGGGGGATTTTATGGGGATTTTTGGGGTTTTTTTTGTGGGATTTTTAGGGGATTTTTGGGGATTTCCCCAAAAATCCCAAAAAATCCTTTCCCCCCCAAAAGTCCCCCAAAAGCCCCCAAAAAACCTCAAAAATCCCAAAAATCCCCCCCTAAATCCCCCCAAAATCCCCAAAACCCCCAAAATCCCCCAAAATCCTCAACCCCCCCAAAAATCCCCCAAACCCCCCCCAAAAAAATCCCCAAAAACCCCCCCAAAACTTGCCAAAATTTTCCCCAAAACCCCAAAAATCCCCAAAAAATCTTCAAAATCCCCCCAAAATCCCCCAAAATCAAAAAAAAGCCCTCAAAACCCCCCAAAAATCCCCCCAAAATCCCCTGAAACCCCCCAAAAAATCCCCCAAAAATCCCCCCCAAACCCCCAAAAAATCCCTCCAAAACCCCCCAAAAAAATCCTCCAAAATCCCTTTTCCCCTCTTAAAACCCCCAAAAATCCCCAAAAAATCCCCCAAAAAACCCCAAAATCCCCCAAAAAATCCCTAAAAATCCCGAAATCCCCCAAAACAATCCCCCAAAAATCCCCAAAAATCCCAAAAAATCCCTAAAAAACCCGAAATCCCCCAAAAAATCCCCAAAAATCCCCAAAAAATCCCCCAAAAAAACCCCAAAAAATCCCTAAAAAATCCCCAAAATTCCCCAAAATCCCCAAAAAACCCCAAAAAATCCCCCAAAAATCCCAAAATCCCCCAAAAAACCAAAAAAATCCCTAAAAAATCCCGAAATCCCCCCAAAAATCCCCAAAAAATCCCCCAAAAATCCCCCAAAATCCCCCCAAAAATCCCGAAATCCCCCCCCAAAACCCCAAAAAATCCCTAAAAAACCCCAAAAATCCCCAAAAAATCCCCCAACAAACCCCAAAAAATCCCTAAAAAATCCCAAAAAATCCCCCAAAAACCCGAAATCCCCCAAAAAATCCCCCAAAAATCCCCAAAAATCCCCAAAAAAACCCCAAAAATCCCCCAAAAAATCCCCCAAAAATCCCCAAAATCCCCCAAAAATCCCAAAAAAATCCCCCAAAAATCCCCAAAATCCCCCAAAAATCCCCAAAAATCCCCAAAAAATCCCCAAAAATCCCCAAAAAATCCCCCAAAAACCCCAAAAAATCCCTAAAAAATCCCCCAAAAATCCCCAAAAATCCCCCAAAAATCCCTAAAAAACCCCAAAATCCCCCAAAAATCCCTAAAAAATCCCCAAAAATCCCCAAAAAATCCCCCAAAAATCCCCAAAATCCCCCCCAAAACCCCCCAAAAATCCCTAAAAAATCCCAAAATCCCCCAAAAAATCCCCAAAAAATCCCCCCAAAAAACCCAAAATCCCCCAAAAAAATCCCCCAAAAATCCCCAAAAAATCCCCAAAAAATCCCCCCAAAAACCTGAAATCCCCCAAAAATCCCTAAAAAATCCTGAAATCCCCCCAAAAATCCCCCAAAAATCCCAAAAAATCCCCAAAACCCCCAAAAACCCCAAAATCCCCCAAAAAATCCCAAAAAATCTCTATAAAATCCTCCAAAAATCCCCAAAAAATCCCTAAAAATCCCAAAATCCTCCAAAAACCCAAAAAATCCCTAAAAAAATCCCGAAATCCCCCAAAAAATCTCCAAAAAATCCCCAAAAAATCCCCCCAAAAATCCCCCAAAAATCCCAAAATCCCCCAAAAATCCCCAAAAAATCCCCCAAAAATCCCCCAAAAAATCCCCCAAAAATCCCCCAAAAATCCCCCAAAAATCCCCCAAAAAATCCCCCAAAAATCCCCCAAAAATCCCCAAAAATCCCCCAAAAAATCCCCCAAAAATCCCCCAAAAATCCCAAAATCCCCCCAAAAAATCCCCCCAAAAATCCCCAAAAATCCCCCCAAAAAATCTCAAAATCCCCCCAAAAAATCCCCCAAAAATCCCCCAAAAATCCCCCAAAAAATCCCTAAAAAATCCTGAAATCCCCCCAAAAATCCCCCAAAAATCCCCAAAAATCCCCAAAAATCCCTAAAAAATCCCAAAATCCTCCAAAAAACCCAAAAAATCCCTAAAAAAATCCCGAAATCCCCCAAAAATCCCCAAAAAATCCCCCAAAAATCCCCAAAATCCCCCAAAAATCCCAAAAAAATCCCCAAAACCCCCAAAAACCCCAAAATCCCCCAAAAAATCCCAAAAAATCTCAAAAAATCCCCAAAAAATCCTCCAAAAAATCCCTAAAAAATCCCCCAAAAATCCAAAAAAATCCCCCAAAAATCCCTAAAAAACCCCAAAATCCCCCAAAAATCCTAAAAAATCCCAAAACCCCCAAAAAATCCCCCAAAAAATCCCTTTTTCCCCCAAAAAACCCAAAAATCCCCAAAAAATCCCCCAAAAAACCCAAAAAATCCCTAAAAAAATCCCGAAATCCCCCAAAAATCCCAAAAAAATCCCCCAAAAAACCCCAAAAAATCCCTAAAAAACCCCAAAATCCCCCAAAAAATCCCTAAAAAATCCCCAAAATCCCCCAAAAATCCAAAAAAAATCCCCAAAACCCCCAAAAACCCCAAAATCCCCCAAAAATCCCAAAAAATCTCTAAAAAATCCCCAAAAATCCCAAAAAATCCCCAAAAAATCCCCCAAAAATCCCAAAATCCCCCAAAAACCCAAAAAATCCCCCCAAAAATCCCAAAAAATCTCTAAAAAATCCCCAAAAAATCCCCCAAAAATCCCCCAAAAATCCCTAAAAAACACCAAAATCCTCCAAAAAACCCAAAAAAATCCCAAAAAAATCCCGAAATCCCCCAAAAATCCCCAAAAAAACCCCAAAAATCCCCAAAAAATCCCAAAATCCCCCCAAAAAATCCCCCCAAAAATCCCCCAAAAATCCCCAAAAATCCCCAAAAAATCCCTAAAAAATCCTGAAATCCCCCCAAAAATCCCCCAAAAATCCCTAAAAAATCCCCAAAATCCCCCCAAAAATCCCAAAAAATCTCTAAAAAATCCCCCAAAAATCCCCAAAAATCCCCAAAAAATCCCTAAAAAATCCCAAAATCCTCCAAAAAACCCAAAAAATCCCTAAAAAAATCTCGAAATCCCCCAAAAATCCCCAAAAAATCCCCCAAAAATCCCCCAAAATCCCCCCAAAAATCCCCAAAATCCCCCAAAAATCCCAAAAAAATCCCCAAAACCCCCCAAAAATCCCCAAAATCCCCCAAAAATCCCAAAATCCCCCAAAAAACCCAAAAAAATCCCTAAAAAAAATCCCGAAATCCCCCAAAAATCCCCAAAAAGTCCCCCAAAAATCCCCAAAAAATCCCCCAAAAATCCCCCAAAATCCCCCCAAAAATCCCCCAAAAATCCCCAAAATCCCCCAAAAATCCCAAAATCCCCCCAAAAACCCCAAAAAATCCCTAAAAAATCCCAAAATCCCCCAAAATCCCCCAAAAAACCCCAAAAAATCCCTAAAAAATCCCCCAAAAATCCCCAAAAATCCCCCAAAAATCCCTAAAAAACCCCAAAATCCCCCAAAAATCCCTAAAAAATCCCCAAAAATCCCCAAAAAATCCCCCAAAAATCCCCAAAATCCCCCCAAAAACCCCCAAAAAATCCCTAAAAAAATCCCAAAATCCCCCAAAAAATCCCCAAAAAATCCCCCCAAAAAACCCAAAATCCCCCAAAAAAATCCCCCAAAAATCCCCAAAAAATCCCCAAAAAATCCCCCAAAAAACCTGAAATCCCCCAAAAAATCCCTAAAAAATCCTGAAATCCCCCCAAAAATCCCCCAAAAATCCCAAAAAAATCCCCAAAACCCCCAAAAACCCCAAAATCCCCCAAAAAATCCCAAAAAATCTCTATAAAATCCTCCAAAAATCCCCAAAAAATCCCTAAAAAATCCCAAAATCCTCCAAAAAACCCAAAAAATCCCTAAAAAATCCCGAAATCCCCCAAAAAAATCTCCAAAAAATCCCCAAAAAATCCCCCAAAAATCCCCCAAAAATCCCAAAATCCCCCAAAAATCCCCAAAAAATCCCCCAAAAAATCCCCCAAAAAATCCCCCAAAAAATCCCCCAAAAATCCCCAAAAATCCCAAAATCCCCCCAAAAAATCCCCCCAAAAATCCCCCAAAAAATCCCTAAAAAATCCTGAAATCCCCCCAAAAATCCCCCAAAAATCCCTAAAAAATCCCCAAAATCCCCCCAAAAATCCCAAAAAATCTCTAAAAAATCCCCCAAAAATCCCCAAAAATCCCCAAAAAATCCCTAAAAAATCCCAAAATCCTCCAAAAAACCCAAAAAATCCCTAAAAAAATCCCGAAATCCCCCAAAAATCCCCAAAAAATCCCCCAAAAATCCCCCCAAAATCCCCCCAAAAATCCCCAAAATCCCCCAAAAATCCCAAAAAAATCCCCAAAACCCCCCAAAAACCCCAAAATCCCCCAAAAAATCCCAAAAAATCTCTAAAAAATCCCCAAAAAATCCTCCAAAAAATCCCAAAAAAATCCCTAAAAAATCCCCCAAAAATCCAAAAAAATCCCCCAAAAATCCCTAAAAAACCCCAAAATCCCCCAAAAATCCTAAAAAAATCCCAAAACCCCCAAAAAATCCCCCAAAAAATCCCTTTTTCCCCCAAAAAACCCAAAAATCCCCAAAAAATCCCCCAAAAAACCCAAAAAAATCCCTAAAAAAATCCCGAAATCCCCCAAAAATCCCAAAAAAATCCCCCAAAAAACCCCAAAAAATCCCTAAAAAACCCCAAAATCCCCCAAAAAATCCCTAAAAAATCCCCAAAATCCCCCAAAAATCCAAAAAAAATCCCCAAAACCCCCCAAAAACCCCAAAATCCCCCCAAAAATCCCAAAAAATCTCTAAAAAATCCCCAAAAATCCCAAAAAATCCCCAAAAAATCCCCCAAAAATCCCAAAATCCCCCAAAAACCCAAAAAATCCCCCCAAAAATCCCAAAAAATCTCTAAAAAATCCCCAAAAAATCCCCCAAAAATCCCCCAAAAATCCCTAAAAAACACCAAAATCCTCCAAAAAACCCAAAAAATCCCTAAAAAAATCCCGAAATTCCCCAAAAATCCCCAAAAAAATCCCAAAATCCCCAAAAAAATCCCAAAAAAAATCCCGAAATCCCCCAAAAATCCCCAAAAAAACCCCAAAAATCCCCAAAAAACCCCCAAAAATCCCCCCAAAAATTTAAAAAAACCCAAAAAATCCCCCAAAAATCCCCAAAAAATCCCCCAAAAATCCCCAAACCCCCCAAAAACCCCAAAAATCCCCAAAAACCCCCCCAAAAATCCCCCCAAAAAAAAAAAAAATCCAAAAAATCCAAAAAAAATCCCCAAAAAACCCCCCAAAACCCCCTTTCCCCCCCCAGGACTCTCTGGGCCCGTTCGTCTTCCTGCTCTTCTCGGCTCTCCTCGCGGCTTTCTCGCTCTTCACCTTCCTGCTGCTGCCCGAAACTCGCGGCCGCCCCTTCCCCGGCGGGGCAGAGCCCCGGAGCGCGCCGCCGCCCGCCCTGCTGCAGCCCCCCGAGAAGGACACCGAGCTGCAGTGCCTGGCCGACCACCAGCAGCCCTAAACACCGCCTCCGCCACCCCGAATGCCGACCCCCCGGGGCGGACTGGGGGGCGCACCCCCCCTTTTTTGGGGGTTTTTTTTTTTGGGGGGGTTATTCTGGGTTTTTTGGGGGTTTTTTTTGGGGGTTATTCTGGTTTTTTTGGGGTTTTTTTGGGGGTTATTCTGGTTTTTTTGGGGGATTTTTGGGGGTTATTCTGGGTTTTTTGGGGGTTTTTTTGGGGGTTATTCTGGGTTTTTTGGGGGTTTTTTTGGGGGTTATTCTGGGTTTTTTGGGGGTTTTTTGGGGGGGTTATTCTGGGTTTTTTGGAGGTTTTTTTGGGGGTTATTCTGGGTTTTTTTGGGGGTTTTTTTTGTGGGTTATTCTGGGTTTTTTGGGGGTTTTTTTGGGGGTTATTCTGGTTTTTTTGGGGGTTTTTTTGGGGGTTATTCTGGTTTTTTGGGGGTTTTTTTGTGGGTTTTTTTGGGTTTTTTGGGGTTTTTTGGGTTTTTTTTTTTTGGTTTTTTGGGTTTTTTGGGATTTTTTTTTGGTTTTTTTGGATTTTTTTCCCCGATTTTGGGGGGTTTTTTTTGGGGTTTTCTCCCCGTTTTTTGGGATTTCGGGGAAACCCCCCTAGCTGGGTTTTTGGGGGGAATTTCGGGGTCCAGCCCGTTGTAAATAAAGGTGAGGATGGGTCTGCCTCCAGTTTTTGGGATCCCCGAAAAAAAAATTTGGGGGGATGTCGTTTTGGGGAGGAATTGCAAAATTCCAGGAGGGAATTTTCCCAATTTTTTTTGGGGAATGTTGAGGGTTTGGGGGGCAGTTGGATCCCGAAAATTTTAAATTTTACCCCAAAATTAGGAGGTTTTACCCCAAAAATTAAGGGTTTTGTCCCAAAATTAGGTTTTTTACCCCAAAAATTGGGAGTTTTACACCAAAATTAGGAGTTTTACCCCAAAATTAGGGATTTTTATGCCAAAATTAGAGATTTTACCTCAAAATTAAGGGTTTTGTCCCAAAATTAGGGATTTTTATGCCAAAATTAGGGGTTTTACCCCAAAAATTAAAGGTTTTACCCCAAAAATTAGGAGTTTTACCCCAAAAATTAGGAGTTTTACCCCAAAATTAGGGTTTTTACCCCCAAAATTAAGGGTTTTACCCCAAAATTTAGGACTTTTAACCCAAAAATAAGGGGTTTTACCCCAAAATTAGGAGTTTTACCCTGAAAATTAAAGGTTTTACCCCCAAATTAAGGGTTTTACCCCAAAATTAGGAGTTTTCCCCCAATAATTAGGAGTTTTGTCCCAAAATGCTTATAGGGGATATAGGGACACCCCAATGTGCTTATAGGGGATAGGGGGATCTTAATGTCGGTATATGGGATATGGGGAGAGCCTAAAGTGCTTATAGGGGATATAAGGACACCCCAATGTGCTTATAGGAGATAGGGGGATCTTAATGTGCTTATAGGGGATATGGGGACACCCCTAAAGTGCTTATAGGGGATAGGGGGAGAGCCTAAAGTGCTTATAGGGGATATGGGAGACCCTAATGTGCTTATAGGGGATAGGGGGAGACCCTAATGTGCTTATAGGGGATATAGGAGAGCCTAAAGTGCTTATAGGGGATATAGGGGAGAGCCTAAAGTGCTTATAGGGGATATAGGGGAGAGCCTAAAGTGCTTATAGGGGATATAGGGGAGAGCCTAAAGTGCTTATAGGGGATATGGGGAGAGCCTAAAGTGCTTATAGGGGATATAGGGGAGAGCCTAAAGTGCTAATAGGGGATAGGGGGAGAGCCTAAAGTGCTAATAGGGGATAGGGGGATCTTAATGTGCTTATAGGGGATAGGGGGAGAGCCTAAAGTGCTTATAGGGGATATGGGGAGAGCCTAAAGTGCTTATAGGGGATAGGGGAGAGCCTAAAGTGCTTATAGGGGATAGGGGGATCTTAATGTCGGTATAGGGGATATGGGGACACCCCTAAAGTGCTTATAGGGGATAGGGGAGATCCTAATGTGCTTATAGGGGATAGGGGAGACCTTAATGTGCTTATAGGGGATATGGGGACACCCCTAAAGTGCTTATAGGGGATAGGGGGATCTTAATGCGTTATAGGGGATATAGGGAGAGCCTAAAGTGCTTATAGGGGATATGGGAGAGCCTAAAGTGCTTATAGGGGATATAGGGACACCCCAATGTGCTTATAGGGGATAGGGGGATCTTAATGTCGGTATATGGGATATGGGGAGAGCCTAAAGTGCTTATAGGGGATATAAGGACACCCCAATGTGCTTATAGGAGATAGGGGGATCTTAATGTGCTTATAGGGGATATGGGGACACCCCTAAAGTGCTTATAGGGGATAGGGGGAGAGCCTAAAGTGCTTATAGGGGATATGGGGAGACCCTAATGTGCTTATAGGGGATAGGGGGAGACCCTAAAGTGCTTATAGGGGATATAGGGAGAGCCTAAAGTGCTTATAGGGGATATAGGGGAGAGCCTAAAGTGCTTATAGGGGATATAGGGGAGAGCCTAAAGTGCTTATAGGGGATATGGGGAGAGCCTAAAGTGCTTATAGGGGATATAGGGGAGAGCCTAAAGTGCTTATAGGGGATATGGGGAGAGCCTAAAGTGCTTATAGGGGATATGGGGAGAGCCTAAAGTGCTTATAGGGGATATGGGGAGAGCCTAAAGTGCTTATAGGGGATATAGGGGAGAGCCTAAAGTGCTTATAGGGGATATAGGGAGAGCCTAAAGTGCTTATAGGGGATATGGGGAGAGCCTAAAGTGCTTATAGGGGATAGGGGGAGAGCCTAATGTCCGTATATGGGATATAGGGACACCCCAATGTGCTTATAGGGGATATGGGGAGAGCCTAAAGTGCTTATAGGGGATAGGGGGAGAGCCTAAAGTGCTTATAGGGGATATGGGAGACCCTAATGTGCTTATAGGGGATAGGGGAGACCCTAATGTGCTTATAGGGGATATAGGGGAGAGCCTAAAGTGCTTATGGGGGATATAGGGGAGAGCCTAAAGTGCTTATAGGGGATATGGGGAGAGCCTAAAGTGCTTATAGGGGATATAGGGGAGAGCCTAAAGTGCTTATAGGGGATATAGGGACACCCCAATGTGCTTATAGGGGATATAGGGAGAGCCTAAAGTGCTTATAGGGGATATGGGGAGAGCCTAAAGTGCTTATAGGGGATATAGGGGAGAGCCTAAAGTGCTTATAGGGGATATAAGGACACCCCAATGTGCTTATAGGAGATAGGGGGATCTTAATGCGTTATAGGGGATAGGGGGAGACCCCAAAGTGCTTATAGGGGATATGGGGGATCCTAATGTGCTTATAGGGGATATAGGGACACCCCAATGTGCTTATAGGGGATAGGGGGAGAGCCTAAAGTGCTTATAGGGGATATAGGGGAGATCTTAATGTCGGTATATGGGATATGGGACACCCCAATGTGCTTATAGGGGATATAGAGACAGCCGCCTGTGGGGGATAGGGGGAGACCCCCCAATGTCCTTATAGGGAATACGGGGAGAGCCTAAAGTGCTTATAGGGGATAGGGGGAGAGCCTAAAGTCCTTATAGGGGATAGGGGACACCCCAATGTGCTTATAGGGGATATAGAGACAGCCCGCCTGGGGGGGATAGGGGAGATCCTAAAGTGCTTATAGGGGATAGGGGGAGACTCCAATGTGCTTATAGGGGATGTGGGGAGATCTTAATGTGCTTATAGGGGATATGGGGAGAGCCTAAAGTGCTTATAGAGGATAGGGGAGAGCCCAATGTGCTTATATGGGATATAGAGACACCCCTGGGGGGATAGGGGGACACCCCAATGTGCTTATAGGGGATATAGAGACAGCCCAATGTGCTTGTATGGGATATAGAGACAGCCCGCCTTGGGGGTGATGTAGGGACCCCCCTAATGTGCTTATAGGGGATAGGGGGAGACCCTAAAGTCCTTATAGGGAATATGGGGACACCCCGCCTTGAGGGGGATAGGGGGAGATCTTAATGTCGTTATATGGGATATAGAGACAGCCCGCCTTGGGGAGGGATATGGGGAGATCCTAAAGTCCTTATATGGGATAGGGGAGACCCCAATGTGCTTATAGAGAATATAGGGAGATCCTAAAGTCCTCATATGGGATACAGGGAGACCCCCGCCTTGGAGGGGATATAGGGACCCCTCTATAGTCCTTATATGGGATATAGGGACACCCCGCCTTGGGGGGATATGGGGAGACCCTAAAGTCCTTGTATGGGATATAGGGACCCCCCCGCCTTGTATGGGATATGGGGAGAACCCAAAGTCCTTATATGGAATATGGGAGCCCCCGGACTCTTTATATGGGATACGGGAGACCCCAGAGTCCTTATATGGAACATAGGGAACCCCTAAAGTCCTTCTATGGACTATGGGGAGCCCCTGAATTCCTTATATGGAATATGGGGAGACCCCCAATGTCCTTATATGGGAATATGGGGAGACCCCAATGTCCTTATAGGGAATACGGGGAGACCCCAGAGTCCTTATATGGGATATAGCGACCCCCCCGCCTTGGGTGGGATACGGGGAGACCCTGAAGTCCTGATATGGAATATGGGGAGCCCCCAATGTCCTTATATGGAGTATGGGGAGCCCCCAGAGTCCTTATATGGAATACAGGGAGACCCCAGAGTCCTTATATGGGATACGGGAGACCCCAGAGTCCTTATATGGGATACAGGGAGACCCCAGAGTCCTTATATGGGATACAGGGAGACCCCAGAGTCCTTATGTGGGATATGGGGAGACCCCCCCGCCTTGTATGGGATATGGGGAGACCCCCAAAGTTCTTACAGGGAATATGGGGAGCCCCCTAAAGTCCTTATATGGAAATATGGGGAGCCCCCCAAAGTCCTTTTAAGGAATATAGGGAACCCCTAAAGTCCTTATGTGGAATATGGGGACCCCCCCCAAGGTTCTTATATGGGATATGGGGACCCCCCCGAACTCCTTATATGGAATGTGGGGAGACCCTAAAGTCCTTATATGGACTATAGGGACCCCCTAACTCCATATAAGGGATTGGGGACCCCCTGAACTCCTTATAAGGAATGTGGGGGACCCTCCAAACCCCTTATATGGAATATAGGGACCCCCTAACTCCTTATATGGAATGGGGGATTCCTGCCGCTCCATATATGGGAATGGGGAACCCCCAAACTCCATATAAGGGATTGGGGGACCTGCTAAATTCCATATAAGGAATGGGGGACTCCCTAAACTCCATATAAGGAATTGGGGGACTCCCTAAACTCCATATAAGGAATTGGGGACCCCTAAATTCCATATAAGGAGTTTGGGGTGCTTCCAACTCCCTATAAGGATTTGGGGGTTATGGGATGGAAGGAAGGGATTTCCCTCCCCATTGAAAAAACCCCAAAAAACCCCAAAATCTCCCCGAAATTCCCTCGAATCCTCTCACCCTTTGGGAACCCCAAATTCCCCCTCGGGAACCCCAAAAACCATGGGGATTCCCCCAAAATCCCCTCAGACACCCCAAAACCCACACCGGGATCCCCCAAAACCCCCCAATTCCCCACCCAGGGTAGGATTTTTGGGGATTTTTTGGATTTGGGGGGATTTTGGGGATTTTTTTGGGATTTTGGGGGATTTTTTTGGATTTTGGGGGATTTTGGGGTTTTTTGGATTTTGGGGGTTTTGGGGATTTTTTGGGATTTTGGGGGGTCCTGGGTGGGGGAGGGGTCAGCTGAGGTCCCCACATGTGTCACCTCCCCTCCCCCACCCCCAATTTGGGGTTCCTCTCGTGGTTTGGGGTCCCCAAAAATGGGGGAAAGACCCCGAATGGGTGGGGGAGGTCATGGGGGAGTCCTCAGTTCTTTTTGGGAAATCCCAAACTCTTTTTGGGATCCCAAAGCTCATTTTTTGGGATCCTGGAGTTCCCCAGGTGTCCCTGAATGTCCCTAAACCCATTTTTGGGATCCCAAACCCATTTTTTGGGATTTCAAACCCCATTTTTGGGATCCTGAAGTTCCCCAGGTGTCCCTGAATGTCCCCAACCCCATTTTTGGGGATCCCAAACCCCATTTTTGGGGATCCCAAACCCCATTTTTGGGGTCCCCAAGTTCCCCAGGTGTCCCCAAATGCCCCCAATTCCTAATGGGATTTTCCCCAATCCATTTTTGGGGATCCCAAACCCCTAAAAATTCCCCAAAAATTCCCCCCAAATCCCCCCAAAATAAAAAAAAATTCCCCCAAAATCCCCAAAAAAAATCCCCAAAAATCCCCCCAAACCCCCCAAAATCCATAAAAAATTCCTCAAAATCCCCCAAAACCCCCCGAAATCCAAAAAAATTCCACAAAAATCCCCAAAATTCCCCAAAAATGCCCCATTTTTGGGGTTCCTCAGCTCCTTTTTGGGGTCTTTACCCCCTTTTTTGGGGTTCCCCCCACTCCCAGCCCCATTTTTGGGGTCCTCGACCTCTTTTTTGGGGTTCTGATTCTCCTTTTTTGGCTTCCCCTGACCCTTTTTGGGATTCCCCATTTTTGGGGTTCTCAACTCCCCCAATTTTGGGGTTTCTAGTCCCATTTTTGGGGTTCCCAACCCTTTTTTTCCACTTCTCCATCCCCCAAATCTCCCCTAATTTGGGGTTCCCTGAATTCCCCTAATTTTTGGGGACCCCCGACCCCCATTTTTGGGGTCTCCACCCATTTTTTGGGGATCCCAAATATCTTCCAACCCCTTTTTGGATCTCCCCGTCCTTCCCCACCCCCAGATTTTTGGGGTTTCCACCAAATTTTGGGGTTTTCCCCACCCTAAGCCGTCAAATTTTAGGGTTTCCCTTCACCCTGACCCCCTAAATTATGGGGTTTCCCACCCTGTGACCCTATTTTTGGGGTCCCTAACCCCATTTTTGGCATCCCCAACCCCTTTTTTCAACTCCCCCAACCCCCAAATCTCCCTTTTTTGGGGTTTCCACCCCAAAAATCTCCTTTTTTTGACTCCCCAACCCCCAAATCTCCATTTTTGGACCCCAAATTCCCATTTTTTAGCATTTCCACCCCCAAATCTCCCTTTTTGGGTCTTCACCCCAAAAATCTCCCTTTTGACTCCCCAACCCCCAAATCTCCCTTTTTTAGGGTTTTCATCCCCCAAATCTCCCATTTTTGGGGTCCCCACCCCACTTCTTGGCATCCTCAACCTCATTTTTGGCATCCCCAACCCCCAAATCTCCCTTTTTTTGACTCCCCCACCCCCCAAGTTTCAGCTTCCCTTAACCCCATTTTCCCAGGATTTTTTTGGAATTTTTCCGGGATTTTTTGGGGATTTTTTTGGAATTTTTGGGGATTTTTTGGGGATTTTTTGGGGATTTTTTTGGAATTTTTGGGGGATTTTTTTTGATTTTTAGGGGCTTTATTTTTTCCAGGATTTTTTCAGATTTTTTTGGGATTTTTACAGAATTTTTTTGAGATTTTTCTGGGATTTTTGGGGGATTTTTTTAGGGATCTTTTCAAGGATTTTTATGGAATTTTTTAAAATTATTTTTTGGGGATTTTTTGGGGGATTTTTTCAAGGATTTTTTGAGGGATCTTTTCAGGGATTTTTACAGAAATTTTTTCGGGATTTTTTCAGGGTTTCTTAAAAATTTTTCCAGAATTTTTTGGGGGATTTTTTCGGATTTTTACAGGATTTTTTGGGGATTTTTTGGGGATTTTTTGGGGAAGATTTCTTCAGAATCTTTTGGGAGATTTTTTTGGGGAATTTTTTGGGGATTTTTTCATGATTTTACCAGAATTTTTGGGGGATTTTTTTGATAATTTTTTTTGTATTTTTACAGGCTTTTTTCAGGATTTTTTGGGGGATTTTTAAAAAAAATTTTCCCGAATTTTTCAGAATTTTTGTGACTTTCTTTGAATTTTCCTGGAATTTTCCCAGAATTTTTCTGTGATTTTTCCCCCAATTTCCCCACAATTTTCCCAGAGATTTTTCCAAGACTTTTCCATAATTTTTCGCTGATTTCTCCCCCTCAGAGAGGCGATGGCTGACAGCCTGGACCTCGAGACGGGGAGAGATTTTTTGCGATTTTTTTAAAATTTTCCCAGAATTTTCCCGTGATTTTTTCCACGATTTTTCCTGCAATTTCCTCACAATTTTCCCACAATTTTCCCACGATTTTTCCATGATTTTTCCATAATTTTTTGGTGCTTTCTCCCCCCCAGAGAGGTGATGGCCGACGACCTGGACCTCGAGACGGGGAGGAATTTTTTTGCAATTTTTTTTCCTAGAATTTTCCCAGAAGTTTTCCGCGATTTTTCCCCCCCCCCCCACAATTTTCCCACGATTTTTCCATGATTTTTCCATAATTTTTTTGCTGATTTCCCCCCCCCCAGAGAGGCGATGGCCGACGACCTGGACTTCGAGACGGGGAGGGATTTTTTGCAATTTTTTTTAAATTTTCCCAGAATTTTCCCACGATTTTTCCCTCAATTTACCCCCAATTTCCCCCAATTTCCCCTCAATTTTCCACAATTTTCCCAAGATTTTCCCAATAATTTTTTGCTGATTTCCCTCCCCAGAGAGGCGATGGCCGACGACTTGGACCTCGAGACGGGGAGAGATTTTTTGTGATTTTTCCCACAATTTTCCCACGATTTTCCCCACAATTTTTCCAGGATTTTTCCATAATTTTTTAGTGATTTTCCCACGATTTTCCCATTAATTTTTGGGTGATTTTCCCCCCCCAGAGAGGCGATGGCCGACGACCTGGACTTTGAGATGGGGCGAGATTTTTTGTGATTTTTCCCCCAGTTCTCCCACAATTTCCCCACAATTTCCCCACAATTTCCCCACAACTTTCCCACGATTTCCCCACGATTTTCCCATTAATTTTTGGGTGATTTTCCCCCCCCAGAGAGGCGATGGCCGACGACCTGGACTTCGAGACGGGCGATGCGGGCGCCTCGGCCACCTTCCCCATGCAGTGCTCGGCGCTGCGCAAGAACGGCTTCGTGGTGCTCAAGGGCCGTCCCTGCAAGATCGTGGAGATGAGCACCTCCAAAACCGGCAAACACGGCCACGCCAAGGTAGCCTGAGCCCCCAGTTCCTGCTGGGAAGGGCGAAATTCCTGCTGGGAATGGCGAAATCCCTGGTGGGAATCGGGAATTGCTGGTGGGAATGGTGAAATCCCCGCGGAATTGGGAATTCGTGGTGGGAATCCCAAATTCCTGCGGGAATCGGAAATTTCTGGTGGGAATGGTGAAATCCCCGTGGGAATCCCAAATTCCTGGTGGGAATTGGAAATTCCTGCTGGGAATGGTGAAATCCCCGCGGGAATCGGGAATTCGTGGTGGGAATTGGAAATTTCTGGTGGGAATGGTGAAATCCCCGTGGGAATTGGAAATTGCTGGTGGGAATTGGAAATTTCTGGTGGGAATGGTGAAATCCCCGTGGGAATTGGAAATTGCTGGTGGGAATGGTGAAATCCCCGCGGGAATCCCAAATTCCTGGTGGGAATTGGAAATTCCTGCTGGGAATGGCGAAATCCCTGTGGGAATCGGAAATTCCTGGTGGGAATTGGAAATTCCTGCTGGGAATGGCGAAATCCCCGTGGGAATTGGAAATTGCTGGTGGGAATCCCAAATTCCTGTGGGAATCGGAAATTCCTGGTGGGAATGGCGAAATCCCCGCGGGAATCGGAAATTGCTGGTGGGAATTGGAAATTCCTGGTGGGAATGGTGAAATCCTCATGGGAATTGGGAATTCGTGGTGGGAATTGGAAATTTCTGGTGGGAATGGTGAAATCCCCGCGGGAATTGGGAATTCGTGGTGGGAATCCCAAATTCCTGTGGGAGTCGGAAATTCCTGCTGGGAATGGCGAAATTCCTGCAGGAATCGGGAATTCTTGGTGGGAATTGGAAATTCCTGCTGGGAATTGGAAATTCCTGCTGGGAATGGTGAAATCCCTGTGGGAATCAGAAATTCCTGTGGGAATCCCAAATTCCTGCTGGGAATGGCAAAATCCCTGTGGGAATCAGAAATTCCTGGCGGGAATTGGGAATTCCTGCTGGGAATGGCAAAATCCAAGTGGGAATCCCAAATTCCTGGTGGGAATGGTGAAATTCCTGGTGGGAATGGTGAAATTCCTGGTGGGAATCATAATTCCTGGTGGGAATCCCAAATTCCTGGTGGGAATGGCGAAATCCCCGTGAGAATCCCGAATTCCTGCTGGGAATTTTGAAATCCCCGTAGGAATTGGAAATTCCTGGTGGGAATGGCGAAATCCCTGTGGGAATCGGAAATTCCTGGTGGGAATTGGAAATTTCTGGTGGGAATGGTGAAATCCCCGCGGGAATTGGGAATTCATGGTGGGAATCCCAAATTCCTGTGGGAATCAGGAATTCCTGCTGGGAAGGGTGAAATTCCTGCTGGGAATGGCGAAATTCCTGCAGGAATCGGGAATTCTTGGTGGGAATCCCAAATTCCTGCTGGGAATGGCGAAATCCCCGTGGGAATCGGAAATTGCTGGTGGGAATCCCAAATTGCTGGTGGGAATCCAAAATTCCTGTGGGAATCGGAAATTTCTACTGGGAATGGTGAAATCCCTGTGGGAATCCCAAATTCCTGGTGGGAATCCCAGATTCCTGGCCTGAGTTATCCCTGAGGGACTGGAGTATTTTTTGGGTTCTGATCTCCCTCAAAAAGCACCTCAAACACCCCAAAATCAGGAATTTCGGAACACAGAGGGATCCTAAAATTCCTGGGTAGTCCCGAAATCCCCGTGGGAATCCCAAATTCGTGGTGGGAATGGCGAAATCCCTGTGGGAATCGGAAATTCCTGGTGGGAATTGGAAATTCCTGCTGGGAATGGCGAAATCCCCGTGGGAATTGGAAATTGCTGGTGGGAATCCCAAATTCCTGTGGGAATCCCAAATTCCTGCTGGGAATGGCGAAATCCCCGCGGGAATCGGAAATTCCTGGTGGGAATTGGAAATTTCTGGTGGGAATGGCGAAATCCCCGTGGGAATTGGAAATTGCTGGTGGGAATCCCAAATCCCCGCGGGAATCGGAAATTCCTGGTGGGAATGGCGAGATTTCTGGCGTCAATCAGAAATTCCTGTGGGAATCCCAAATTGCTGGCCTGAGTTATCCCTGAGTGATTGGAGTGTCTCGTGGGGCAGTTTTTGGGTTCTGATCCCCCAAAAAATGACCCAAAAACCCCAAAATCTGAAATTCCTGGTGGGAATGGTGAAATCCCCGCGAGAATCCCAAATTCTTGGCAGGAATCCCAAATTCCTGGTGGGAATTGGAAATTCCTGCTGGGAATGGCGAAATCCCTGTGGGAATCAGAAATCCCTGTGGGAATCAGAAATTCCTGTGGGAATCCCAAATTCCTGCTGGGAATGGCGAAATCCAAGTGGGAATCGGAAATTCCTGGTGGGAATCCCAAATTCCTGGTGGGAATTGGAAATTCCTGGTGGGAATGGCGAAATCCCCGCGGGAATCCCAAATTCCTGCTGGGAAGGGCGAGATTTCTGGTGGGAATCCCAAATTCCTTGTGGGAATCCCAAATTTCTGGTGGAAATGGCAAAATCCCCGTGGGAATCAGAAATTCCTGGTGAGAATCAGAAATTCCTGGTGGGAATCCCGAAATCCCCGTGGGAATCAGAGGTTCCTGGTGGGATTCAGAAATTCCTGGTGGGAATCCCAGATTCCTGGTGGGAATCCCAAAATCCCCATGGGAATTGGAAATTCCTGGTGGGAATGGCGAAATCCCTGTGGGAATCCCAAATTCCTGGTGGGAATCGAGAAATCCCTTCAGGAATCCCAAATTCTTGGCCTGAGTTATTCCAGAGCGATTGGAGCTTCTCGTGGGGCATTTTTTGGGTTCTGATCCCCCAAAAAATGACCCAAATGCCCCAAAATCAGGGAATTTGGGAACGCTGAGATCCCTAAAATTCTGACTTGAATCCCAAATTCCTGGTGGGAATGGCGAAATCCCTGTGGAAATCGGAAATTCCTGTCCTGAGTTATCCCTGAGGGATCAAAGCCTCCTGTGGAGCCTTTTTTGGGTTCTGATCCTGTAAAAAATGACCCAAAAAATGCCCCAAAATCAGGAATTTGTGAATGCCAAAGTATCCCAAACTTGCCAGGGAATCACAGAATTCCTGGTGGGAATCCCAAATTCCTGGCCTGAGTTATACCTTAGTCATTAGAGTCTCTTGTGGAAGCTTTTCTAGGCTCTGATTACCCAAAAAATGCCCAAAATGACCCAAATGCCCCAAAATCGGAAATTTGGGGATGCCAAGGTATCCTAAAATTCCCAGGCAGTCCCTAAATCCCAGAATTCTAGTGGGAATCCCTAAATCCCCGTGGGAATCCCAAATTCCTGTCCTGAGTTATCCCTGAGGAATCAAAGCCTCTCGTGGGGCCTTTTCTGGGTTCTAACCCCAATTCAAATCCCAAAAAACATCCCAAAATCAGGAATTTGGGAATGCAGAGAGATCCCAAATCCTGGCTTGAATCCCAAATTCCCGGTGGGAATCCCGAAATCCCCATGGGAATCCCAAATTCCTGGGCTGAATCATCCCCGGAGTGATTGGAGTCTTTTTTGGGTTCTGATCTTCAAAAAGCACCTCAAACACCCCAAAATCAGGAATTTGGGAATGCCAAGGTGTCCCAAAATTCCCATGGAGCCCCAAAACCCCAGTGGGAATCCCGAATCTCCCAAAATTCCTGGTGGGAATCCCAAATTCCTGGCCTGAGTTATCCCTGAGTGATCAAAGTCTCTCGTGGGGTGTTTTTTGGGATCTTTTTGGGCTCTGATCCCTCCAAAAATGCCCAAAATGCCCCAAAATCAGGAATTTGGGAATGCTGAGATCCCTAAAATTCTGACTTGAATCCCAAAATTCCCGGTGGGAATCCCGAAATTCCCGGCCTGAGTTATCCCTGAGGGATCAGAGCCTCTCGTGGGGCTTTTTTTGGGGTTCAGGTTGGGATCAGAGCCCAAAAAATGCCCCAAAAATGGGAATTTGGGAATTCCTAGATCCCGAAAATGGGAATTTGGGAATTCCGAGATCCCGAAAATGGGAATTTGGGAATTCCGAGATCCCGAAAATGGGAATTTGGGAATTCTGAGATCCCAAAATTGGGAATTTGGGAATTCCGAGATCCCGAAAATGGGAATTTGGGAATTCTGAGATTCCAAAAATCCTGGTTTGGATCCCAAATTTCCGATGGGAATCCCAAATTTCCGGTGGGAATCCCGAAATTCCCAGCCTGAGTTATCCCTGAGGGATTCGGCTGTCCCAGTTTGCCCCCAGTTTGCTCCCAGTTTGCTCCCAGTTTGCTCCCAGTTTGCTCCCAGTGTTCCCAGTAGCCCCAGTAGAGTCCTTCCCAGTCCTTCCCAGTCCCTCCCAGTTGCTCCCAGTAACCCCAGTGCTCCCAGCAGAGTCTCTCCCAGTGCTCCCAGTAACCCCAGTTCCTCCCCAGTACCCTCAATAGAGACCCTCCCAGTCCATCCCAGTTGCTCCCAGTAACCCCAGTTTCCTCCCAGTAACCCCAGCAAAACCTCTCCCAGTGTTCCCAGTAACCCTCAATCCTCTCCCAGTTCCATCCCCGTCCCTCCCAGTAACCCCCAGTTCCCTCCCAGTCTCTCCCAGTGTCCCCAGTCCCTTCCAGTAACCCCAGTTCCCCCCCAGTACTCCCAGTAGAGCTGCTCCCAGTACTCCCAGTGCCCTCCCAGTCCATCCCAGTTCCTCCCAGTGCTCCCAGTTCCTCCCAGTCTCTCCCAGTGTTCTCAGAAACCCTCAATCCCCTCCCAGTTAATCCCAGTCCCTCCCAGTAACCCCCAGTTCCCTCCCAGTCCATCCCAGTGCTCTCCCAGTGCTCCCAGTTCTTCCCCAGTACCCCCAACAGTGTTGCTCCCAGTCCCTCCCAGTCCATTCCCAGTCCCTCCCAGTAACCCCTAATCCCCCTCCCAGTTCCTCCCAGTGCTCCCAGTCTCTCCCAGTCCATTCCCGGTTCCCTCCCAGTTCTCCCAGTCACCCCAGTTCCCTCCCAGTCTCTCCCAGTTCCTTCCCAGTCCATTCCCAGTCCATCCCAGTCGCTCCCAGTCTCTCCCAGTCTCTCCCAGTTCCTCCCAGTCCATTCCCACTCCATTCCCAGTCTCTCCCAGTCTCTCCCAGTTCCTCCCAGTCACCCCAGTTCCCTCCCAGTCCATTCCCACTCCATTCCCAGTCCGTCCCAGTTCCTCCCAGTCACCCCAGTTCCCCGCAGGTGCACCTGGTTGGCATCGACATCTTCACGGGCAAGAAGTATGAGGATATCTGTCCTTCAACTCACAACATGGATGTGCCCAACATCAAACGCAACGACTTCCAGGTGAGCCTGACAGGTGATACACCTGAGACAGGTAATGAACACACCTGGGACAGGTAATGAACACACCTGGGCAGGTAACAAACACACATGGTGATACCTGTCCTTCAACTCACAACATGGATGTGCCCAACATCAAACGCAACGACTTCCAGGTGAGCCACACACCTGGGCAGGTAGCACACCTGGGAACACACCTGGGACAGGTGAGGGACACACCTGGGGCAGGTAATGAACACACCTGGGGCAGGTAAATACACCTAGGACAGGTAAATACACCTAGGACAGGTAACACACCTGGGGACACACCTGGCACAGGTAATGAACACACCTGGGGACACACCTGAGCACGTAACATAACGTGGATGTGCCCAACATCAAATGCAATGACTTCCAGGTGAGTCTGACAGGTAACACACCTGGGACAGGTAGGGAACACACCTGGGGACACACCTGGGGACAGGGAACACACCTGAGCAGGTGAGAGACACACCTAGGAGCACACCTGGGGACAGGGAACACACCTGGGACAGGTGAGCACACACCTGTCAGGTGAGCACACACCTGTCAGGTGAGCTGGGCGGGACCACAGGTGTGCAGGGATGTACCCAGGTGAGCCCAGGTGAGGTGACACCTTCAGGTGCAGGTGGGGTGCCCAGGTGAGGGTGGGAGCCCCAGGTGTGGAGCTGGGGAGGATCTCTGAACCCTCACCTGGGCAGATGAGAGACCCCAGATCCTACCTGGGCAGGTGAGAGACCCCAGAGCCTCACCTGGATAGGTAAGAGACCCCAAAGCCTCACCTGGGAGGTCCCAGGACCTTGAGGCCCAGGTTGGGGGGGTCGTCAGGTGAGTCTGGCCCAGGTGAGTCTCAGCCCCACATTTGGGGGTCTCATACCCCACCTGGGTGGCTCAGGTGTCCCCAGGTGAGCAGGTGGTAGCCCAGGTGTGTCACTGGGAGAGTCCCTGGGTCTCTCTGTGTCCTCACCTGTCCCTACTTGTCCACACCTGTTCCTACCTGTCCACACCTGTTCTTACCTGTCCGCACCTGTTTTACCTGTCCATACCTGTTTGTCCTCATTTGTGCATGTCCATACCTGTCTGAGTCATTACCTGTCTGTACCTGTCCATACCTGTCTCACCTGGTCTCACCTGTGTAGCTGATTGGGATCCAGGACAGATACCTGTGTGTGTTTCTGGGTTACCTGAGCTCACCTGGTGTCACTTGTCCCTACCTGTTCCTACCTGTGTGCTCATGTTTTTACCTTCTCATACCTGTGCTCACCTGGTCTCACCTGTCTCACCTGTATTTACCTGTAGCTGATTGGGATCCAGGACGGTTATCTGTGTGTGTTACCTGTCCGTACCTGTCTCACCTGTATAGCTGATTGTGATCCGGGATGGATACCTGTGTGTGTTACCTGCCCATACCTGTGCTTCACCTGTCTGATTTACCTGTCTCACCTGTGTCTCACCTGTACAGCTGATTGGGATCCAGGACAGTTACCTGTGTGTCTCACCTGTCTCATTTACCTGCAGCTGATTGGAATCCAGGACTGCTACCTGTCTGTGTGTGTTACCTGTCTCACCTGTGTCTCACCTGTGTTATTTACCTGTCCATAGCTGATTGGGATCCAGGATAGCTACCTGTGTGTGTTACCTGTTCATACCTGTGTCTCACCTGTCTCACCTGTATCTCACCTGTAGCTGACTGGGATCCGGGATGGCTGTCTGTGTGTGTTACCTGTCTATACCTGTGTCTCACCTGTCTCATTTACCTGTAGCTGATTAGGATCCAGGACAATTACCTGTGTCACTTGTCTCACCTGTGTCTCACGTGTGTTTCACGTGTCTCATTTACCTGTACAGCTAATTGGGATCCAGGATGGCTACCTGTGTGTGTTACCTGTCCATACCTGATCTCACCTGTCTGTCTCACCTGTCTGTCTCACCTGTATCTCACCTGTCCTCAGCTGATCGGGATCCAGGACAGCTACCTGTCTGTGTGTGTTACCTGTCTCACCTGTCTGTCTCACCTGTCTGTCTCACCTGTCCGCAGCTGATCGGGATCCAGGACGGCTATGTATCTGTGTTAATGGGTTACCTGTCTCACCTGTATCACCTGTCTGTCTCACCTGTCTCACCTGCAGCTGATTGGGATCCAGGACGGCTACCTGTCTGTGTGTGTTACCTATCTCACTTGTATCTCACCTGTATCTCACCTGTATCTCACCTGTCTCACCTGTCTGCAGCTGATCGGGATCCAGGATGGGTACCTGTGTGTGTTAATGGGTTACCTGTGTGTCTCACCTGTATCTCACCTGTCTGTCTCACCTGTCTCACGTGCAGCTGATCAGGATCCAGGACAGCTACCTGTGTGTGTTACCTGTGTCACCTGTCTCACCTGTATCTCACCTGTCTGTCTCACCTGCAGCTGATCGGGATCCAGGACGGCTACCTGTCTGTGTGTGTTACCTGTCTCACCTGTATCTCACCTGTCTCATTTACCTGTCTCATTTACCTGCAGCTGATCGGGATCCAGGACAGCTATCTGTCTGTGTTAATGGGTTACCTGTGTGTCTCACCTGTATCTCACCTGTCTGTCTCACCTGCAGCTGATCGGGATCCAGGACGGGTACCTGTCTGTGTGTGTTACCTGTCTCACCTGTGTCTCACCTGTATCTCACCTGTCCGCAGCTGATCGGGATCCAGGACGGGTACCTGTCTGTGTGTGTTACCTGTTCATACCTTATCTCACCTGTCTCACCTGTCCCAGCTGATCGGGATCCAGGACGGGTACCTGTCGCTGCTCCAGGACAGCGGGGAGGTGCGAGAGGATCTGCGGCTGCCGGAGGGAGAGCTGGGCAGGGAGATCGAGCAGAAATACGACTGCGGGGAGGAGATCCTGGTACTGGGAGCACTGGGAGGGACTGGGGGGGACTGGGAGGGACTGGGGGGGACTGGGAGAGACTGGGATGGACTGGGAATGACTGGGATGCACTGGGACGGCACTGCAGGGGGACTGGGAGTGACTGGGAGGGCACTGGGATGAACTGGGAATGACTGGAAGGGAACTGGGAGTGACTGGGAAGCACTGAGATGAACTGGGAGGGGATTGGGAATGGACTGGGATGAGTTGGGAGGGACTGGGGGGAACTGGGAGTGACTGGGAGGACACTGGGCTGCACTGGGTGGGAACTGGGAATGACTGGGCTGAACTGGGAGGTAACTGGGATGAACTGGTAAAGCACTGAGATTAGCTGGGAGGACACTGGGAGAGACTTCGATGAACTGGGAGACATTGGGCTGAACTGGGAGGGGACTGGAATGAACTGGGATGGACTGGGAGGGAACTGGGAGGGATTTGGATGGACTGGGATGAACTGGGAGGGCACTGGGATGGACTGGGAGGGAACTGGGATTACCTGGGATGAACTGGCAGTGACTGGGCTGAACTGGGATGGACTGGAAGGGAACTGGGAGGGCACTGGGCTGAACTGGGAGGCACTGGGCTGGGGTTATGGGGGCACTGGGATGAACTGGGATGAACTGGGATGAACTGGGAAGGCATTGGGATGAATTGGGAGGCACTGGGAGGGCACTGGGATGAACTGGGATGGACTGGGTGGAAACTGGGAGGGACTGGGAATGGATTGGGAGGGGATTGGGATGAACTGGGAGGGCACTGGGATGAACTGGGAGGGCACTGGGAAGGCACTGGTCTGAACTGGTCTCACTGGTGTCCCTCCCCGCAGATCACGGTGCTGTCGGCGATGACAGAGGAAGCTGCTGTCGCGATCAAAGCCATGGCCAAATAGGGCAGGTGGGCGGGGCCTCTGCCGAATATGGGAAAGGGGCGGGGCCTCTGCCTGATATGGGGAAAGGGGCGGGGCCTCTGCCTGATATGGGGAAAGGGGCGTGGCTGCTGCCGAATATGGGGAAGGGGCGGGGCCTCTGCCGGATATGGGAAAGGGGCGGGGCCTCTGCCTGATATGGGGAAAGGGGCGGGGCCTCTGCCTGATATGGGGAAAGGGGCGGGGCCTCTGCCGAATATGGGAAAGGGGCGGGGCCTCTGCCGAATATGGGGAAAGGGGCGGGGCCTCTGCCGAATATGGGAAAGGGGCGGGGCCTCTGCCGAATATGGGGAAAGGGGCGGGGCCTCTGCCGAATATGGGGAAAGGGGCGGGGCCTCTGCCGGATATGGGGAAGGGGGCTGGGATTGTGCCAAATGTGGGGAAAGGGGCGGGGCTTGTTCCAAATAAGGGGAAAGGGGCGGGGCTTGTTCCAAAGTAAGGGAAAGGGGCGGGGCTTGTGTCAAATAAGGGGAAAGGGGCGGGGTTATGTCCAAATATGGTAAAGGGAGAGGGTTGGGGGTGTCTGGGGGAATCCCTGGGGGTCTCGATTTGGGTCTGGGGTCTCAGGGGGTCGGGGTCTCTCTGAGGGTCCCCATTTTGGGTCTGGGTTGTGGGTTTGGGGTCCTGATTTGGGTCTGGGGTCTCTGTTTTGGGTCTGAGGTCCCCATTTGGTCCCCATTAGGGTCTGGGGTCCCTGTTTGGGGTCTAGGGTCTCTCTCAGGGTCTCCATTTTGGGTCTGGGGTCCCCATTTGATCCCCGTTTTGGGGTCCCCATTTTGGGTCTGGGGTCTCTATTTTGGGTCTGGGGTCTCTCTGTGGGTCCCCATTTCAGGATTAGGGTCCCCGTTATTTTGGGTTTGGGGTCTCTATTATTTTGGGTTTGGGGTCCTGATTTGGGTCTGGGGTCCCTTTTATTTCGGGTCTGGGGTCTCTCTCAGGGTCCCCATTTCAGGTCTGGGGTCCCAGTTTGGGGTCTCGGGTCTCTATTATTTTGGGTATGGGGTCTCCATGTTGGGTTTAAGGTCTGTGTTTCGGGTCTGGGGTCTCCATTTGGGTCTGGGGTCTCTATTCGGGTCTGGGGTCTCTATTATTTCGGGTCTGGGGTCTCAGGGTCCCTATTTTGGGTCTGGGGTCTCTGTTATTTCGGGTCTGGGGTCTCTCTCAGGGTCTCTATTTGGGGTCTGGGGTCCTGTTTCGGGTCTGGGTTCTGTTTATTTCGGGTCTGGGGTCTCTTATTTCATTTTGGGTCTGGGGTCTCTGTTATTTCATTTTGGGTCTGGGGTCTGTAGTCTATTTTGGGTCTGGGGTCTGTAGTCTATTTTGGGTCTGGGGTCTGTATTATTTTATTTTGGGTCTGGGGTCTCAGGGTCCCTATTTTGGGTCTGGGGTCTCTGTTATTTTATTTTGGGTCTGGGGTCTCTCTCAGGGTCCCTATTTTGGGTCTGGGGTCTGTCCTATTTCGGGTCTGGGGTCTGTATTATTTTATTTGGGTCTGGGGTCTCTGTTGTCTCGGGTCTGGGGTCTCTATTATTTCGGGTCTGGGGTCTCTGTAGGTCTCTATTTTGGGTCTGGGGTCTCTGTTATTTTATTTGGGTCTGGGGTCTGTATTATTTTATTTCGGGTCTGGGGTCCTGTTTGGGGTCCCTATTTTGGGTCTGGGGTCTCTATTATTTTATTTGGGTCTGGGGTCTCTGTTATTTCATTTGGGTCTGGGGTCTCTGTTATTTTATTTGGGTCTGGGGTCTCTGTTATTTTATTTGGGTCTGGGGTCTCTATTATTTTATTTGGGTCTGGGGTCTCTGTTATTTCGGGTCCCAGCCCCTCCCCCTCTCTCCGCAGGCCAGCGCCGCCGGGGGCTGGGCCGAGCCCCTCCCCCACCCTGCAGCCCGGGGGGGAGGGGGCGGGAGGGGGAGGGGCGCGCGGGGGGAGGGGCTCCCCGAGGGGGGGAGGGGGCGGGAGCTCCGGAGCAGCCCCCTCCCCCCTCCCCCCGCCCCCTCCCCAAATTCACCCGCCGGGGGGGGAGGGGGCGGCCCGGGAAACACGGGGGGGAGGGGGCGGCCCCAGGCCCCGCCCCCTCCCCGGTTGGCCCCGCCCCCCTGTCCAGCCCCGCCCCCTCCTCGCTGGAGCGGAGAGAAATAAATAAATAATTAAAAATTAGCGACCGGAGAGTTAATTGGGGTAATTAGCGGGGGTGACGTCATCGGGGGGCGGGGCGGAGTGACCAGTGGGGTGGTCAGTTTGAGTGACCAATGGGGTGGTCAGTTTGAGTGACCAATGGGGTGGTCAGTTCGACTGAGTGACCAATGGGGTGGTCAGTTCGACGGGGGGTTTGAGTGACCAATGGGGTGGTCAGTTTGTGGGGACAGTGACCAATGGGGTGGTCATTTTGAGATAGAAGAGTGACCAATGGGGTGGTCAGTTCGAGTGACACAGTGACCAGTGCTGTGGTCAGTTTGGGATGGACAGAGTGACCAATGCTGTGGTCAGTTCGGGATGGACAGAGTGACCAATGCTGTGGTCAGTTTGGGATGACTGAGTGACCAGTGCTGTGGTCAGTTCAAGATGGACAGAGTGACCAATGCTGTGGTCAGTTTGGGTGACAGAGTGACCAGTGCTGTGGTCAGTTCTGTAATCAGAGTGACCAGTGCTGTGGTCAGTTTGACAGGTGACCAGTGCTGTGGTCAGTTTGGGATGGACAGAGTGACCAATGCTGTGGTCAGTTTGGGACAAGAGTGACCAATGCTGTGGTCAGTTTGGGATGGACAGAGTGACCAGTGCTGTGGTCAGTTCGGGTGACAGAGTGACCAATGCTGTGGTCAGTTTGGGTGACAGAGTGACCAACGCTGTGGTCAGTTCTATAATCAGAGTGACCAGTGCTGTGGTCAGTTTGACAGAGTGACCAATGCTGTGGTCAGTTTGGGATGGACAGAGTGACCAGTGCTGTGGTCAGTTCTATAATCAGAGTGACCAATGCTGTGGTCAGTTTGACAGAGTGACCAATGCTGTGGTCAGTTTGGGTGACAGAGTGACCAATGCTGTGGTCAGTTCTATAATCAGAGTGACCAATGCTGTGGTCAGTTTGACAGAGTGACCAACGCTGTGGTCAGTTCTGTGATCAGAGTGACCAGTGCTGTGGTCAGTTCAGGTGACAGAGTGACCAATGCTGTGGTCAGTTCTGTGATCAGAGTGACCAATGCTGTGGTCAGTTATGACAGTGACCAGTGCTGTGGTCACTTCAGAGGTCACTTGTCCAGTTGTCCACTCTGGCAATGCCAAAGCCAAGAAGGAATTTTGGGTTAATTTTGGGATTTTATTTCATTTCTCCTGATCCTCCTCCGCTCCCCTCGCCAATTAACCCGTCTGTAATTAACCCGTCTTAATGAATCCATTTAATTAATCCATTTAATTAATCCATTTAATTAATCCATTTAATTAACGGCGCTAATTAACGCCTCGGGGGGGAGGGGTCACCGAGCCACCTCCCCTCCCCCTCCCCGTGACGTCATCCTCCCGCGCGGGTGGGCGTGTCCGGCCGTGACGTCATCACTTGTGGTAGAAGCGCTGCCCCTGCCCGTGGGGGAGGGGAAAGGGGGCGTGGCGAGCCTGCGGGGGTGGGGGGAGGGGCGGTGTGGGGGAGGGGCGGCGCTGCCTCCCCTCCCCCCGCGGTTGGGGTGGGGTGGGGTTTGCGGGGTGGGGGGAGGGGCGGGGTGGGGGGAGGGGACTCACGTGGGGGGGGGGCGGCTGGGGGGCGGCGCCGTGGGGGGGAAGGTCCCGGGGGAGGCGGCGCGGGGGGGGGCGGGGAAGGGCAGCGCCGGCTGTGGGGGGAGGGGCGGCGGTGGGGGAGGGGCACGCGGGGTGCCCGACCCCCCCCACCCCCCCGGAAACCCCAGAACACCCAAAATCCAAGAGTTTCACCCCGAAAACGCCACAACGCCCCTCCCCCACCCCCCTGTCGCCCCTCCCCCACCCCTATTTCCGCCCCTCCCCCCCGCCCCTCCCCCCGGACCTTGGGGTTGCCCTGGATTGGCACCGGAAGTTGGGGGCTGGGCAGGAGGGCGGGGCCAGCGTGCAGCGCCTGGGGGGGGGAGGGGCGGATGGGCGGGGGTGGGGGAGGGGCGGCGACACCCCCGCGATCACCCCTCTGCCCCTCCCCCAACCGCCCCTCCCCCAATCCTTTCAGCCACGCCCAACCACCTCCTCCCCCCCCCTCCCCCCCTCCCCTCCCCCTTCTAGCCCCTCCCCCACATTTCCCCGCCCCTCCCCCACCTCATTCCCTCCCCTCAGCCCCCTCCCCCACCCCAAATCACCCCTCCCCCCCCAATTTTCCCACCCCTCCCCCACCCACCGCCCCTCCCCCAATCTCCCTTGGCTCCTCCCCCCAATCCCCATTGCCCCTCCCCTCCCCCCACCCTCCGCCCCTCCCCCAATCCCTCCAGCCCCGCCCCCTCCCGCGGCCCCGCCCCTCTCACAGGCTCGCTGAACCCTGATTGGCTGTTGGCGTGCTCCAGCTGCTTCTGCAGCGGCAGGGAGGAGCTGGGGGGGGAGGAACCCTGGGGGGAGGGGCGAGAGACATGTCAGGGGGCGGGGCCAGCCGGGGGCGGGGCCCAGGTGTGCCCCAGGTGTGTCTGGGTGTGGCCCAGGTGTGTTTGTGTCCCCCAGGTGTCAGGTGTACTGGGTGTGCCCAGGTGTGTTTAGGTGTGCCTGGGTGTATCTCAGGTGTTTCCTTACCTGGCTGCACAGGTGGGAAGCGCCAGGTGGGTACAGGTGTATCTCAGGTGTGTACAGGTGTATTTAAGGTGACTCAGGTCTATCTCAGGTGTATTTCCTTACCTGGCTGTGCAGGTGGGAAGTGCCCGTGCAGGTGTATTTAACACGTACAGGTGTATCTCAGGTGTGTTTAAGGTGTGTACAGGTGTATCTCAGGTGTGTCCTTACCTGGCTGCGCAGGTGGGAAGTGCCCGTGCAGGTGTATTTAAGGTGTGCACAGGTGTGTACAGGTGTATTTAAGGTGTGCACAGGTGTGCACAGGTGTATCTCAGGTGTGCACAGGTGTGTACAGGTGTGCTGTACAGGTGTGTACAGGTGTGTACAGGTGTGCACAGGTGTGTCCTTACCTGGCTGCGCAGGTGGGAAGTGCCCGTGCAGGCCGAAGGCGCCCCCTGGTGGCTGCTGGGGCAGGAATGGCAGCGCTGGGAATGCGGCCGGAGCTGGGAGAGAGCAGAGTGACCAGTGAGTGACCAGTAGTGACCAGTGTGACCAGTGAGTGACCAGAGTGACCAGTGAGTGACCAGTAGTGACCAGTGTGACCAGTGAGTGACCAGTGAGTGACCAGTGAGTGACCAGTAGTGACCAGTGTGACCAGTGAGTGACCAGTGAGTGACCAGTGAGTGACCAGTGTGACCAGTGAGTGACCAGTGAGTGACCAGTGTGACCAGTGAGTGACCAGTGAGTGACCAGAGTGACCAGTGAGTGACCAGTGAGTGACCATGAGTGACCAGTGTGACCAGTGAGTGACCAGTGAGTGACCATGAGTGACCAGTGTGACCAGTGAGTGACCAGTGAGTGACCAGAGTGACCAGTGAGTGACCAGTGAGTGACCATGAGTGACCAGTGTGACCAGTGAGTGACCAGTGAGTGACCAGTGACCAGTGAGTGACCAGTGTGACCAGTGAGTGACCAGTGAGTGACCAGAGTGACCAGTGAGTGACCAGTGAGTGACCAGTGACCAGTGAGTGACCAGTGAGTGACCAGTGACCAGTGAGTGACCAGTGTGACCAGTGTGACCAGTGAGTGACCAGTGAGTGACCAGTGACCAGTGAGTGACCAGAGTGACCGGTGTGACCAGTGAGTGACCAGTGACCAGTGAGTGACCAGTATGACCAGTGAGTGACCAGTGAGTGACCAGTGAGTGACCAGTGAGTGACCAGTGACCAGTGAGTGACCAGTGTGACCGGTGTGACCAGTGAGTGACCAGTGAGTGACCAGTGAGTGACCAGTGAGTGACCAGTGACCACCACTGACCATCACTGACCACCAGTAACCCCACAGTGACCACCCCAGTGACCTCCCAGTCCCTCCCAGTATAACCCAATCCCCTCCCAGTCCATCCCAGTATATCCCAGTCTCCCCCAGTCCCTCCCAGTCCATTCCCAGTTCCTCCCAATCCCCTCCCAGTCCCTCCCAGTATAAACCAGTTCCCTTTTTCTCCCCAAAACCCCCATTTTTCACCCTAAAAGCACTGCCGTTTTCCTCCCTCCCTCCCAGTATAACCCAATCCCTTCCCAGTCCCTCCCAGTCTATCCCAGTCTCTCCCAGTTCCTTCCCAGTCCCCTCCCAGTTCCATTCCCAGTCCCATCCCAGTATATCCCAGTCCCTCCCAGTCTCCCCCAATCCCCTCCCAGTCCCTCCCAGTATAACCCAATTCCCTCCCAATCGTCTCCCAGTCCCTCCCAGTCCTTCCTAGTCCATCCCAGTCTCTCCCAGTATAACCCAATTCCCTCCCAATCGTCTCCCAATCCCTCCCAGTCCCTCCCAATCCATTCCCAGTCTCCCCCAGTCCCCTCCCAGTATATCCCAGTCCCTCCCAGACCATTCCCAGTCCCTCCGAGTCCATTCTCAATCCCCTCCCAGTCTCTCCCAGTCTCTCCCAGTTCCCTCCCAGTCCCTCCCAGTATAACCCAGTATATCCCAGTCCCTCCCAGTCCATTCCAGTCCATTCCCAATCCCATCCCAGTCCCTCCCAGTATAACCCAATCCCCTCCCAGTCCATTCCAGTCCATCCCAGTATATCCCAATCCATTCCCAGTCTCTCCCAACCCCCCCCATCCCCCCCCATTCCCTCCCAGTATAACCCAGTATATCCCAGTCCCTCCCAGTCCATTCCCACTCCCCTCCCAGTCCATTCCAGTCCCTCCCAGTCCCTCCCAGTCCCTCCCAGTATAACCCAATCCCTTCCCAGTCCCATTCCAGTCTCTCCCACTCCCCTCCCAGTCCCTCCCAGTCGCTCCCAGTTCACTCCCAGTCCCTCCCAGTATATCCCAATCCATTCCCAGTCCATCCCAGTCCCTCCCATTCCCATCCCAGTCCATCCCAATCCCCTCCCAGTCCCTCCCAGTCCCATCCCAGTCTCTCCCAGTTCCCTCCCAGTCCCTCCCAGTATAACCCAGTATATCCCAGTATATCCCAGTCCATCCCAGTCCATTCCCACTCCCCTCCCATTCCATTCCAGTCCCTCCCAGTTGCTCCCAGTTCACTCCCAGTCCATCCCAGTCCCTCCCAATCCCCTCCCAGTCCATTCCCAGTCCCTCCCAGTCCATTCCCAGTCCATCCCAGTTCCCTCCCAGTATAACCCAGTATATCCCAATCCATTCCCAGTCCATCCCAGTCCCTCCCAGTCTCTCCCAGTTCCCTCCCAGTATATCCCAATCCATTCCCAGTCCCTCCCATTCCCATCCCAGTCCATCCCAATCCCCTCCCAGTCCCTCCCAGTATATCCCAATCCCCTCCCAGTCCATTCCAGTCCCTCCCAGTCTCTCCCAGTTCACTCCCAGTCTCTCCCAGTCCCTCCCACTCTCCCCCAGTCCATCCCAGTCCATCCCATTCCCCTCCCAGTCGCTCCCAGTTCACTCCCAGTCCATTCCCAGTCCCTCCCAGTCTCTCCCAGTCCATTCCCATTCCCCTCCCAGTCTCCCCCCAGTTCACTCACGCCGCAGCTGCTGGGTTCCTCCATACGCTGCCGGGTTTTGGGCGCTGGGGAAGGGTGGGGGGAGGGGCCTGGCTCTGCCCCACCCCGAAGGGGGGAGGGGCCAGCCGCGCCTTGCCCCGCCCCGAAGGCCGCGGGGTCTCCCGCCCCGCCGAAAGGGGGCTGGGCTCCGAAATGGCGCGGCTGGGGGGAGGGGAGGGGTTAGGGGGATCCCCAAATTTGGGGAGGGGGGGGCTGGGATTCCCAAAAAACCACCCGAGGATCCCGAAATTCCCAAAAAAAATCACCCGAGGATACTGAAATTCCCAAAAAAAATCACCCAAAGATCCTGAAATTCCCAAAAAAAAATCACCCAAAGATCCTGAAATTCCCAAAAAAAAATCACCCAAGGATCCCAAAATTCATCCTAGGGATACCAAAAATCACCCAAGGATACTGAAATTCCAAAAAAAAATCACCCAATGATCCTGAAATTCCCAAAAAAAACCACCCAAGGATCTCGAAGTTACCACCCTAGGGATGCCAAAATTTGGGGAGAACCTGAAATCCCCAAAAAACCACCCAAGGATCCCAAAATTCCCCAAAGAAACCACCTAAGGATCCCGAAATTCCCAAAAAAACACCCAAAGATCCCGAAATTCCCCCAAAAAACCACCCAAGGATCTCAAAATTCCCATCCTAAGGATCCCAAAATTTGGGAAACCCTGAAATTGCCATCCTAGGGATCCCAAAATTTGGAGAGATCCCAAAATCCCAAAAAAAATACACCCAAGGATCCCAAAATTCCCATCCTAGAGAACCCAAAATTTGGGGAGGATCCCTAAAATTATCATTCTAGGGACCCCAAAATTTGGGGAGAACCCGAAATTCCCAAAAAAACCACCCAAGGATCCCGAAATTTCCATCCTAGGGAACCCAAAATTTGAGGAAACCCCGAAATTGCCATCCTAGGGATCCCAAAATTTGGGGAGAACCCGAAATCCCCAAAAAAATCCACCCAAGGATCCCAAAATTCCCATCCTAGGAATCCCAAAACCCACCCAAGGATCCCGAAATTCCAACCCAGGAACCCCAAAATTCCCATCCTGGGGACCCTAAAAATCACCCAGGGACCCCAAATTCCAACCCAGGGACCCCAAAAACCATCCAAGGATCCGAAATTTTCCCACCGACCCCAAAACTACCCAAATTCTCCCCCAGGGACCCCAAAAACCTACCAGGGACCCCAAATCCTCCCCCAGGGACCTCAAATTCCCTCCCAGGGACCCTAAAAACCACCCAAGGATCCCAAAAATCCTCCAAGAATCCCCAAAAAATCACCCAGGGATCCCAAAATCACCCAGGGATCCCAAAAATTATCCCAGGGACCCCAAATTCCAACCCCAGGACCCCAAAAATCACTCAAGGATCTGAAATTTTCCCAACCAGGACCCCAAAAACTACCCAAATTCCCCCCCAAGGGATCCTAAACCTTCCCAGGGACCCCAAAAATCACCCAAGGATCCCAAATTCCCTCCTGGGACCCCAAAAATCACCCAGGGACACCCAAATTCCAACCCAGGGACCCCAAAATCCTCCCCAAAACCTCCCCAGGGACCCTAAATTCCCCCCCAGGAACCCCAAAAATTACCCAAGGATCCCAAATTCCCTCCTGGGACCCCAAAAACCACCCAAGGATCCCAAAAATCACCCAAAGATCCCAAATTTTCACCCCAGAACCTCAAATCCTCCCCAAAATCCTCCTCAGGGACCCTAAATTCCCTCCCAGGAACCCCAAAACCACCCAGGGACCCCAAATTCCCCCCAGGGACCCCAAAAATCACTCAAGGATCCCAAATTTCCCCAAAATCCCCCAAAATTCCCCCAAATCCTCACACTGATGACAGGAGGACCAAACATCTGCTTGGCTCGGTCAGCGCCGATGAGTCCTGAGCGGGGAGTGCCTGGGCTGCCTGGAGAGCCAAAAATACCCAAAATTAGCCCAAAAATCAGCCTAAAATTAACCCAAAATTAGCCTAAAAAATACCCAAAATCCCAAAAATCCCCAAATCAAAGTCCTGAGCAGGG
This sequence comes from Entomyzon cyanotis, assembly GCA_024500445.1. Taxonomy (NCBI): domain Eukaryota; kingdom Metazoa; phylum Chordata; class Aves; order Passeriformes; family Meliphagidae; genus Entomyzon; species Entomyzon cyanotis. The sequence continues at coordinate 1,082,687 of JAKEPQ010001013.1, read as the reverse complement.
AGTGCCTGGGCTGCCTGGAGAGCCAAAAACAGCCAAAATTAACCCAAAAAACCACCAAAATCAGCCTAAAATTAACCCAAAATTCCTAAATACTCAAATTACCCAAAAAATCCCCAAATCAAAGTCCTGAGTGGGGAGTGCCTGGGCTGCCTGGGAGCCAAAACCAGCCAAAATTAGCCCAAAAAAATACCCCAAAATTAGCTTAAAATTAGCCCAAAAACCCCCAAAAATCAGCCTAAAAATCAGCCCAAATTAGCCTAAAATCAGCCCAAAAATACCCCAAAATTAGCCCCAAAAATACCCAAAATTAGCCCAAAAATCAGCCTAAAAATCAGCCTAAAATCAGCCCAGAAAATCCCCCAAAATTAGCCCAAAAAGTATCTCAAAATTAGCCCAAAAATCCCCAAATCAAAGTCCTGAGTGAGGAGTGCCTGGGCCGGAGCCAAAAATACCCAAAATTAGCCCAAAAAACACCCCAAAAATACCCCAAAATCAGCCCAAAATTAGCCCAAAAAATCATCTCAAAATTAGCCAAAAATCCCCAAATCAAAGTCCTAGCGGAGTGCCGGCGCTGGGAGCCAAAACCACCAAAATTTACCCAAAAACCTCCAAAATCAGCCCAAAAATCACCCCAAAAAATCCCCAAATCAAAGTCCTGAGCGGGGAGTGCCCGGGCTGCCTGGAGACCAAAAATACCCAAAATTAACCCAAAAAATACCCCAAAATTAGCCTAAAATTAGCCCAAAAACCCCCCAAAATCAGCCTAAAAATCAGCCCAAATTAGCCCAAAATCAGCCCAAAAATACCCCAAGATTAGCCCCAAAAATACCCAAAATCAGCCCAAAAATCAGCCTAAAAATCAGCCTAAAATCAGCCCAAAAATCCCCCAAAATTAGCCCCAAAAGTATCTCAAAATCAGCCCAAAAATCCCCAAATCAAAGTCCTGAGCAAGGAGTGCCTGGGTTGCCTGGGAGAGCCAAAAATACCCAAAATTAACCCAAAAAATACCCCAAAAAATACACCCAAAATCAGCCCAAAATTAGCCCAAAAAAATCTCAAAATCAGCCCAAAAATCCCCAAATCAAAGTCCTGAGCGAGGAGTGCCTGGGCTGCCTGGGGACCAAAAATAGCCAAAACCACCCCAAAATCAGCCCAAAAAAACCCAAAATCAGCCAAAAAATCCGCCCAAAAATTAGCCCAAAATTAGCCCAAAAATCAGCCAAAAAACTCCCCAAAATAGCCTAAAAAGTATCTCAAAATTAGCCAAAAAACCCCAAAATTAGCCCCAAAACTCCCCCAAATCAAAGTCCTGAGTGAGGAGTGCCTGGGCTGCCTGGGAGAGCTAAAATACCCAAAATTAACCCAAAAAACCCACCAAAATTAGCCTAAAATTAGCCCAAAAATCAGCCCCAAAATCAGCCCAGAAAATCCCCCAAAATTAGCCCCAAAAATGTCTCAAAATCAGCCCAAAAATCCTCAAATTACAGTCTTAGTAGAGCCTGGGACCAAAAATACCCCAAAATCAGCCCAAAATTAGCCCAAAAAATCCCCAAATCAAAGTCCTGAGCAAGGAGTGCCTGGGCTGCCTGGGAGACCAAAAATACCCAAAATTAGCCCAAAAATCAGCCAAACCCCCCCCCAAAATAGCCTAAAAAGTATCTCAAAATTAGCCAAAAAACCCCCAAAATTAGCCCCAAAACCCCCCCAAATCAAAGTCCTGAGTGAGGAGTGCCTGGGCTGCCTGGGGGCCAAAAATACCCAAAATTAACCCAAAAAAATACCCCAAAATTAGCCCAAAATTAACCCAAAATTCAGCCCCAAAACCCCCAAAATTAGCCCAAAAAATATCTCAAAATTAGCCAAAAAATCCCCAAATCAAAGTCCTGAGCAAGGAGTGCCTGGGCTGCCTGGGAGAGCCAAAAATACCCAAAATTAACCCAAAAAACCCACCAAAATTAGCTTAAAATTAGCCCAAAATTAGCCCAAAAATCAGCCTAAAATCAGCCCAAAAACCCCAAAAATCACCCCAAAATCAGCCCAAAAAATCCCCAAATCAAAGTCCTGAGCAAGGAGTGCCTGGGCTGCCTGGGGACCCAAAAATAGCCAAAATTAGCCCAAAAAATCACCCCAAAAAACACCCCAACATTAGCCCAAATCAGCCCAAATTAGCCCTAAAATCAGCCCAAAAAATACCCCCCCAAAATTAGCCCCAAAAATACCCAAAATCAGCCCAAAAATTAGCCTAAAAATCAGCCTAAAATCAGCCCAGAAAATCCCCCAAAATTAGCCCAAAAAACATCTCAAAATTAGCCCAAAAAATCCCCAAATCAAAGTCTTGAGCAAGGAGTGCCTGGGTTGCCTGGGAGAGCCAAAAATAGCCAAAATTAACCCAAAAAATACCCCAAAAATACCCCAAAATCAGCCCAAAATTAGCCCAAAAAAATCCCAAAATCAGCCCAAAAACCCCCAAATCAAAGTCCCGAGCGAAGTGCTGGGCTCCTGGGGCCAAAATCAGCCAAAACCACCCCAAAATCAGCCCAAAAAAACCCAAAATTAGCCCAAAATCAGCCCAAAAATCCCCAAATCAAAGTCTTGAGCGAGGAGTGCCTGGGAGCCAAAAATACCCAAAATTAACCCAAAATTAGCCCAAAAATTAGCCCAGAAAATCCCCCAAAATCAGCCCAAAAAATCCCCCAAAATCAGCCCAAAATTAGCCCAAAATCAGCCCAAAATACCCCAAAATCAGCCCAAAATCAGCCCAAAAAATCCCCAAATCAAAGTCCTGAGCAAGGGTGCCGGCCCTGGGGACCCAAAATATCCAAAATTAACCCAAAAATCAGCCAAAAAAATACCCCAAAAGTAGCCCAAATCAGCTCAAAAAACCCCCAAATCAGCCCAAAATCACTCCAAAATCAGCCCCAAAAAACCCCAAAATCAGCCAAAAAACCACCCCAAAACAATGTACTGAGAGAGGAGTGCCTGGGCTGCCTGGGAGCAAAAAATACCCAAAATTAACCCAAAAAATACCCAAAATTAGCCCAAAAAATACCCAAAATTAGCCCAAAAAATACCCCAAATTAGCCCAAAAAATACCCAAAATTAGCCCAAAAAATACCCCAAAATCAGCCCAAAAAATCCCCAAATCAAAGTCCTGAGTGGGAAGTGCCTGGGCTGCCTGGGAGCCAAAAATACCCAAAATTAGCCCCAAAATCAGCCCAAAATTAGCCCAAAATTAGCCCCAAATCAGGCCCAAAAAATCCCCAAAATCAACGCAAAATCAGCCCAAAAAATCAGCCAGGAGTCTCCAAAAAATCCCCAAAATTTCCCCAAAATTTCCCCAAATCCCCCCAGATTTCTTCCAAATCCCCCCAAATTGCCCCAAAATTCCCCAAACCTCCCCCAATCCCCCCAAATTGCCCCAAAATTCCCCAATTTTCCCCCAGTTTTCCCAAATCTCCCCCGAAAATCTCCGAAACCTCCCCAAAATTCCCCAAAAATCTCCCCAAATTGCCCCAAAATTTCCCCCAAATTCCCCCCAAATCCCCAAAAATCCCCCAAAATTCCCCAAAATCCCCCCAAAATTCCCCAAATTCCCCCCAAATCCCCAAAAATCCCCCAAATTCCCCCCCAAATTGCCCCCAAATTCCCCAAATTGCCCCAAAATTCCCCAAAATCCCCCCAAATCCCCAAATATCCCCCAAATTCCCCAAAATTTCCCCCAAAATTCCCCAAAATCCCCCCAAATTTGCCCCCAAATCCCCCCAAAATTCCCCAAATTCCCCCCAAAAATTCCCCAATTTCCACCCAAACCTCCCCAAATTCCCCCAAAATCCCCCAAAAATCCCCCAAAAATCCCCCAAATTCCCCCAAATTTCCCCAAATTCCCCAGTTTCCCCTCCCCTCACCTGCCATGCCCAGCAGGTGAGCTCCAGGCACTCCCAGGCTCTGTGGATAGGCAGCTGCTGTCAGAGTGGTGAGATCACTGGGGGGAAAGGAAAAACACCCCAAATTACCCCAAAATCAGCCCAAAATTATCCTAAAATTAGCCCAAAATCGTCCTGAAATTAGCCTGAAATTATGCCAAAATTATCCCCAAATCAGCCTGAAATTATCCTGAAATCAGCGCAAAATTGTCCTGAAATTAGCCTAAAATTGTCCTGAAATTATCCTAAAATTAGCCTGAAATTATCCCAAAATCAGCCCATAATCAGTCTAAAATTATCCTAACATTACCCCAAAATTATCCTAAAATTATCCCTAAATCATCCTGAAATTATCCTAAAATCAGCCTGAAATCAGCCTGAAATTATCCCAAAATGATCCTAAAATTAGCCCAAAATTAGCCCAAAATTATGCTAAAATCAGCCCAAAATCAGCCTAAAATTGTCCTCAAATTACACCAAAATTATCCCCAAATCAGCCTGAAATTATCCTGAAATCAGTGCGAAATTGTCCTGAAATTATCCTAAAATTATCCTGAAATTATCCCAAAATCAGCCCATAATCAGTCTAAAATTATCCTAACATTACCCCAAAATTATCCTAAAATTATCCCAAAATCAGACCAAAATTATCCTAAAATTATCCCAAAATTATCAGTGGATAGGCAGCTGCTGTCAGAGTGGTGAGATCACTGGGGGGAAAATTATCCTAAAATTGTCCCAAAATCAGCCTAAAATTGTCCTAAAATTACACCAAAATTATCCCCAAATCAGCCTGAAATTGTCCTGAAATCAGCGTGAAATTGTCCTGAAATTATCCTAAAATTAGCCTAAAATTATCCTAAAATTACCCCAAAATTGTCCTGAAATTATCCTAAAATTATCAGTGGATAGGCAGCTGCTGTCAGAGTGCTGAGATCACTGGGGGGAAAATGGGGAAAATTATCCTAAAATTTGCCCAAAATTAGTCTGAAATTGTCTGGAAATTATCCTAAAATTATCCCAAAATTATCCTGAAATTATCCCAAAATCATCCGGAAATTATCCCAAAGTTATCCTAAAATTACCCCAAAATTATCCTGAAATTATCCTACAATTATCCTAAAATTATCCCAAAATTATCCTGAAATTATCCCAAAATCATCCGGAAATTATCCCAAAGTTATCCTAAAATTACCCCAAAATTATCCTGAAATTATCCTACAATTATCCTAAAATCATCCTGAAATTATCCCAAAATTCCCCCAAAATTATCCTAAAATTATCCCAAAATTATCCTGAAATCAGCCCAAAAATCAGCCCAAAATTATCTTAAAGTTATCCTAAAATTAGCCCAAAATCATCCTACAATTATCCCAAAATTATCCCAAAATCAGCCTGAAATTATCCTAAAATTATCCTAAAATTATACCAAAATTAGCCTAAAATCAGCCTAAAAATGTCCTAAAATTACACCAAAATTATCCCCAAATCATCCTGAAATTATCCTGAAATCAGTGCGAAATTATCCTAAAGTTATCCTAAAATCAGCCTGAAATCAGCCTGAAGTTATCCCAAAATTATCCTAAAATTAGCCCAAAATCGTCCTGAAATTAGCCTGAAATTATGCCAAAATCAGCCCAAAATCAGCCTAAAATTGTCCTCAAATTACACCAAAATTATCCCCAAATCAGCCTGAAATTATCCTGAAATCAGTGCAAAATTGTCCTGAAATTATCCTAAAATTAGCCTAAAATTGTCCTGAAATTATCCTAAAATTATCCTGAAATTAGCCCAAAATTAGCCCAAAATTATCCCAAAATTTTCCTACAATTATCCTAAAATCATCCTGAAATTATCCCAAAATTATCCTGAAATTATCCTAAAATTATCCTCAAATTACACCAAAATTATCCCCAAATCAGCCTGAAATTATCCTGAAATCATCCCAAAATTATCCAGAAATTATCCTAAAGTTATCCTAAAATTAGCCCAAAATCAGCCCAAAATTACCCTGAAATTATCCTACAATTATCCTAAAATCATCCTGAAATTATCCCAAAATTACCCTAAAATCATCCCAAAACTATCCTAAAGTTATCCTAAAATTAGCCCAAAATCATCCTGAAATTATCCCAAAATCATTCTGAAATTATCCTGAAATTATCCCAAAATTATCCCAAAATCACCCAAAATCCCAGGATCCTTCAGGAAGCTGAAATTCCCAATAAAATTCAAATAAAATCCTAAAAATATCAAATAAAATCCCCCAAAAAATCCCAATAAACTCAAAGAAAATCCAAATAAATTCAAATAAAATCCTAAAAAATTCAAATAAAATCCAAAAAAATTCAAATAAAGTACAAAAAAAATCAAATAAATTCAGATAAAATCCCAATAATCCTCCCAAAATCCCAGCAATTCTCCCAAAAATCTCCAAAAATTCAAATAAAATACAAAAAAATTCAAATAAAATCTCTTAAAATCCCAATAAATCCCAATAAATTCAAATAAAATCCAAAAATATTCAAATAAAATCCCAGGATTCAAATAAAATCCCAAAAAATCTCCAGAAATTCAAATAAAATCCTAAGAAAATCAAATTAAATTAAAAAAATCCCAAGAAATCCAAATAAAATCCAAAAAAAAAGAAATAAAATCCCAAGAAATTAAAATAAAATCCCAAGAAATTCAAACAAAACCTCCCAAAATCCCAATGAATTCAAATTTTAAAAAATCAAATAAAACCTCCTCAAATCCCAAATTCCCCCTAAAATCTTCTAAAATCCCAATAAACTCAAATAAAATCCCAATAGATCAAAATAAAATCCTAAAAAATTCAAATAAAATTTTTTTTAAAATCCCAAAAAATTCAAATAAAATCCAAAAAATCAAATAAAATCTGAAAAAATTCAAATAAAATCCTAAAAAAAATCAAAATTAAAAAATCCCCAAAGATTTAAATTAAAAAAATTCAAATAAAATCCCAATAAACTTAAATAAAACCTCCCAAAATCCCAATAAATTCAAACAAAATCCGAAAAAATCAAATGAAATCCCAATAAATTCAAATACAATCCCGAAAAATCCCAATAAATTCAAATAAAATCCTAATAAAATCTCAAAAAATCCCAATAAACTCAAATAAAATCCCAACAAATCCAAATGAAATCACAATAAATTCAAATAAAACTTCCTAAAATCCCAATAAATCCTCCTAAACCCCCCAAAAAATTCAAATAAAATCCTAAAAAAATTCAAATAAAATTTCCTAAAATCCCAGTAAGTTCAAACAAAACCCTAAAAAAATCAAATAAAATCCCAATAATTTTTTTAAAAATCCCAATAAATTCAAATACAATCTTAAAAAATCCCAAGAAACTCCAATGAAACAAAAAAAACCTCAAATAAAATCCCCCAAAAACTCTCAAAAAAACGAAGAAAACCCCCAAAAAATCAAATAAAATCCCAATAAACTCCAATAAAATCCCACTAAATCCTCCCAAAATCCCAACCATTCTCCCAAAATCCCCAAAAATCCCCAAATTTTTCCCAAATTTCCCCCAAATTTTTCCCGAAATTCCCAATTTTCCCACCTCTGCTCCTTGCGGCGTCTCTTCTCCTCCTCGTGCAAAACCTTCTTGAGCTGCAGGAAGAGTTGATGTTTCTCCTCCTGCAGAGCTCCCAGCTTCTCCTGCAGCTTCAGCAGCTGGAATCGGGGAAAAAAATGGGAATTTTGGGAAAAATGGGAGTTTTGGGAAAAAATCTGGGGATTTTGGGGTGAAAATTGGGAATTTTGGGGGAAAAAATGTGATTTTTTGGGAAAAAATTGAATTTTTTAGGGGATTTTTAGAGGGATTTGAGGGGTTTTGTCATCCTGCAGATGAAAAATGGGAATTTTGGGGAAAATCTGGGAATTTTTGGGGAAAAAATCTGGGATTTTTGGGGTGAAAAATGGGAATTTTTAGGAAAAAAATGTGATTTTTGGGGGATTTTTAGGGGATTTGAGGGATTTCTCCTCCTGCAGAGCTCCCAGCTTCTCCTGCAGCTTCAGCAGCTGGAATTGGGGAAAAAATGGGAATTTTGGGAAAAATGGGAATTTTGGGAAAAAATCCGGGGATTTTGGGGTGAAAATGGGAATTTTGGGGGAAAAATGTGATTTTTTGGGGAAAAAATTGAATTTTTAGGGGATTTTTAGAGGGATTTGAGGGGTTTTGTCATCCTGCAGATGAAAAATGGGAATTTTGGGGAAAATCTGGGAATTTTTGGGGAAAAAATCTGGGAATTTTGGGGTGAAAAATGGGAATTTTTAGGAAAAAAATGTGATTTTTGGGGGATTTTTAGGGGATTTGAGGGATTTCTCCTCCTGCAGAGCTCCCAGCTTCTCCTGCAGCTTCAGCAGCTGGAATTGGGGAAAAAACGGGAATTTTGGGAAAAATGGGAATTTTGGGAAAAAATCCGGGGATTTTGGGGTGAAAATTGGGAATTTTGGGGGAAAAAATGTGATTTTTTTGGGCTTTTTAAGGAAAAAATGTGATTTTTTAGGGGGAATTTGAAGGATTTTGTCATCCTGGAGATGAAAAATGGGAATTTTGGGAAAAATCTGGGAATTCTGGGGAAAAAAATGGGAATTTTGGGAGAGAAAATGGGGATTTTTAGGAAAAAAATGTGATTTTTTGGGGGATTTTTAGGGGATTTGAGGGATTTCTCCTCCTGCAGAGCTCCCAGCTTCTCCTGCAGCTTCAGCAGCTGGAATTGGGGAAAAAACAGGAATTTTGGGAAAAATGGGAATTTTGGGAAAAAATCCGGGGATTTTGGGGTGAAAAATGGGAATTTTGGGGGAAAAATGTGATTTTTTTGGGAAAAAATTGAATTTTTTAGGGGATTTTTAGAGGGATTTGAGGGGTTTTGTCATCCTGCAGATGAAAAATGGGAATTTTGGGGAAAATCTGGGAATTTTTGGGGAAAAAATCTGGGATTTTTGGGGTGAAAAATGGGAATTTTTAGGAAAAAAATATGATTTTTTGGGGGATTTTTAGGGGATTTGAGGGGTTTCTCCTCCTGCAGAGCTCCCAGCTTCTCCTGCAGCTTCAGCAGCTGGAATTGGGGAAAAAATGGGAATTTTGGGAAAAATGGGAATTTTGGGGTGAAAAATGGGAATTTTGGGGAAAAATGGGAATTTTGGGAAAAAATGGAATTTTTTAGGGAAAAATATGATTTTTGGGGGAAAAATTGGGATTTTTGGGGGAAAATGTGATTTTTGGGGGAAAAATGGGATTTTTGGGGGAATTTGAAGGATTTTGTCATCCTGGAGGTGAAAAATGGGAATTCTGGGAAAAATCCGGGAATTTTGGGAGAAAAATTGGAATATTTGGGGGAAAAATGGGAATTTTGGGGAAAAAATGGGAATTTTTGGGTGAAAATTGGGAATTTTGGGGGAAAAATTGAATTTTTGGGGGGATTTTTAGAGGGAAATGGGAATTTTGGGAGAGAAAATGGGAATTTTTTGGGGGAAAATGGGATTATTTGGGGAAAGATTGGGATTTTTGGGGGAAAAATTTGGGTTTTTTGGGGGAAAAACTTGGATTTTTGTGGGAAAAACTGAATATTTTGGGGGATTTTTAGGGGAAATGGGAATTTAGGGGTGATAAATGGGAATCTTGGGAAAAATCTGGGACTTTTGGGAGAGAAAATGGGAATTTTGGGGGGAAAATGGGAATTTTTGGGGGAAAATGGGAATTTTTGGGGGGATTGGAGGGGAATTTGGGCAAATTTATTTAAGGATTTTGAGAGATTTTTTGATTTTGGGTGAATTTCAGGGAATTTGGGTGAATTTTTTCGGAGTTTTTTTTTATTTCAAGTGAATTTTTGGGTGGATTTTTTGGGATTTTGGGTGAATTTTTGGTGGATTTTTTTGGGATTTCAGGTGTATTTTTGGGTGTATTTTTGGGGATTTCAGGTGTATTTTTAGTGTATTTTTTTGGGATTTTTCAGTGTAATTTTTTTCTGGATTTCCAGTGTAATTTTTTGGGGATTTTCAGTGAATATTTTGGGATTTTCAGTGTATTCTTTTGGGATTTTCAGATGTATTTTTGGGTGAAGTTTTTTGGATTTTGGGTGAATTTTGGGTGTATTTTTTTGGGATTTCAGATTAATTTTGGATGTATTTTTTGGGATTTCAGGTGAATTTTTGGGTGTATTTTTGGGGATTTCAGGTGAATTTTTGGGTGTAATTTTTGGGGTTTCAGATGAATTTTTGGGTGTATTTTTTGGGGATTTCAGGTGAATTTTTGGATGTATTTTTTGGGATTTCAGATGAATTTTTGGTGAATTTTTTGGGATTTTCAGTGTATTTTTTGGGGATTTTCAGTGTAATTTTTTTTGATTTTCAGTGAATTTTTGGATGTATTTTTTGGGGATTTCAGGTGAATTTTTGGGTGTAATTTTTCAGGATTTTCTGTGTATACTTTGGGGATTTCAGATGAATTTTTGGGCGGATTTTTGGGATTTCAGATGAATTTTTGGATGTATTTTTTGGGGATTTCAGGTGAATTTTGGATGTATTTTTTGGGATTTCAGATGAATTTTTGGATGAATTTTTTGGGATTTTCAGTGTATTTTTGGGGGATTTTCAGTGTAATTTTTTTTGATTTTCAGTGAATTTTTGGATGTATTTTTTGGGGATTTCAGGTGAATTTTTGGGTGTAATTTTTCAGGGATTTTCTGTGTATATTTTTGGGATTTCAGATGAATTTCTGGGTGGATTTTTTGGGATTTCAGATGAATTTCTGGGTGTATTTTTTGGGGATTTCAGATGAATTTTTGGGTGTATTTTTTGGGATTTTCAGTGTAATTTTTTGGGGATTTTCAAGGTAATTTTTTTGATTTTCAGTGAATTTTTGGATGTATTTTTGGGGATTTCAGGTGAATTTTTGGTGTAATTTTTCGGATTTTCGTGTATATTTTTGGGATTTCAGATGAATTTTGGGTGGATTTTTGGGATTTTCAGTGTATTTTTTGAATTTTCAGTGTATTTTTGGGGATTTTCAGAGAATTTTTTTTGAATTTTCAGTGTATTTTTGGGGGATTTTCAGTCAATTTTTTTGGGATTTCAAATGAACTTTTTGAAGATTTCAGGTGTATTTTTGAGTGTATTTTTCAGGGATTTGGGGTGTAAATTTTTTTGGATTTTCAGTGTATTTTTTTGGGATTTTCAGCGAATTTTTTGGGATTTTCAGTGTATTTTTCAGGGATTTTCAGTGAATTTTTTTGGGATTTCAGATGAATTTTTGGATTAATTTTTTGGGATTTTCAGTGTATTTTTGGGGGATTTTCAGTGTAATTTTTTTGATTTTCAGTGAATTTTTGGATGTATTTTTTGGGGATTTCAGGTGAATTTTGGGTGGATTTTTTGGGGATTTCAGGTGAATTTTTGGATGAATTTTTGGGGATTTCAGGTGAATTTTGGGTGGATTTTTTTGGGATTTCAGATGTATTTTTGGGTGTAATTTTTGGGGATTTCAGATGAATTTTTGGGTGGATTTTTTTGGATTTTCAGTGTAATTTTTTGGGGGATTTTCAATGTATTTTTTTGGATTTTCAGTGAATTTTTTGGGATTTCAGGTGAATTTTTGGGTGCACTTTTTGGGATTTTCAGAGAAATTTTTTTTGATTTTCAGTGTATTTTTGGGGGATTTTCAGTCAATTTTTTTGGGATTTCAAATGAACTTTTTGGAGATTTCAGGTGTATTTTTGGGTGTATTTTTCAGGGATTTTGGGTGTAAATTTTTTTTGATTTTCAGTGTATTTTTTGGGGATTTTCAGTGAATTTTTTGGGATTTTCAGTGTATTTTTCGGGATTTTCAGTGAATTTTTTTGGGATTTCAGATGAATTTTTGGATGTAATTTTTTGGGATTTTCAGTGTATTTTTTGGGGATTTTCAGTGTAATTTTTTTTTGATTTTCAGTGAATTTTTGGATGTATTTTTTGGGGATTTCAGGTGAATTTTTGGGTGGATTTTTTTGGGATTTCAGATGAATTTTTGGATGAATTTTTGGGGATTTCAGGTGAATTTTGGGTTGTATTTTTTTGGGATTTCAGATGAATTTTTGGGTGTATTTTTCGGGATTTTCAGTGTATTTTCTGGGGATTTTCAGTGTAATTTTTTTTGATTTTCAGTGAATTTTTGGGTGTAATTTTTTTTGATTTTCAGTGTATACTTTGGGGATTTCAGGTGAATTTTTGGATGTATTTTTTTGGATTTTCAGTGAATTTTTGGGTGCATTTTTTTTGATTTTCAGTGAACTTTTGGGTGTATTTTTCTGGGATTTCAGGTGAATTTTGGGTGTAATTTTTGGGGATTTTCAGTGAATTTTTTGGGATTTTCAGTGAATTTTTGGGGGATTTTCAGTGTAATTTTTTTGGATTTCAGGTGAATTTTGGATGTATTTTTTGGGATTTTCAGTGTATTTTTGGATGTATTTTTTTGGGATTTCAGGTGAATTTTGGGTGTATTTTTGGGGATTTCAGGTGAATTTTTGGGTGTAATTTTTCAGGATTTTCAGTGTATTTTTTGGGGATTTCAGGTGAATTTCTGGGTGAATTTTTGGGTGTATTTTTTTGGGATTTCAGATGAATTTTTGGATGAATTTTTGGGGATTTCAGTGTATTTTGGGGGGATTTTCAGTGTAATTTTTTTTGATTTTCAGTGAATTTTTGGGTGTAATTTTTCAGGATTTTCAGTGTATACTTTGGGGATTTCAGGTGAATTTTTGGATGTATTTTTTTGGATTTTCAGTGAATTTTTGGGTGCATTTTTTTTTGATTTTGGGTGAATTTTGGGTGTATTTTTTTGGGATTTCAGGTGAATTTAGGGTGAATTTTTGGGTGTATTTTTTGGGGATTTCAGGTGAATTTTTGGGTAATTTTTTTGGATTTTCAGTGAATTTTTGGGTGGATTTTTTTTGATTTCAGGTGAATTTTTGGATGTATTTTTTGGGGATTTCAGGTGAATTTTTGGGTGTATTTTTGGGGATTTCAGGTGAATTTTTGGGTGCATTTTTTGGGATTTCAGATGAATTTTTGGGTGTATTTTTTGGGATTTTCAGTGTATTTTTTGGGGGATTTTCAGTGTAATTTTTCTGGATTTTCAGTGAATTTTTGGGTGTATTTTTTGGGGATTTCAGATGAATTTTGGGTGAATTTTTGGATGTATTTTTTTGGGATTTCAGGTGAATTTTGGGTGTATTTTTGGGGATTTCAGGTGAATTTTTGGGTGTAATTTTTCAGGATTTTCAGTGTATTTTTTGGGGATTTCAGGTGAATTTTTGGGTGAATTTTTGGGTGTATTTTTTTGGGATTTCAGGTGAATTTGGGGTGAATTTTGGGACTCCCCACCTGCTCTCTGGTCTCCTCCAGTGACATTCTCTCCTCCAGCTCCTTCCTCCTCCTCCTCTCCTGCTCTTCCCGAACTTTCTGCTCCATCATCTTATCCACTTCCTCCTCCTCTGCAGAAAAAGGGAATTTGGGGTCAGAAATCCCAAAAAAACCCCAAAATCAGGATCCACTTCCTCCTCCTCTGCAGAAAAAGGGAATTTTGGGGTTAGAAATCCCAAAAAAGCCCCAAAATAGTGATAAATCCCACAAAAATCCCAATAAATCCACCTAAAATCCCAATAAATCCACAAAAAAATTCCCAAAATCCCAATAAATCCACCTATCCAATAAATCCACAGAAATTACCAATAAATCCACTTAAAATCCCAATAAATCCAATTAAATTAAAAAAAAAACACTAAAAAGCCCCAAAATCCCAATAAATCTACATGAAATCCCAATAAATCCACAAAAACCCCAAAAAATCCTAGAAAAATCCCAATAAATCCACAGAAATTACCAATAAATCCACTTAAAATCCCAATAAATCCAATTAAATTCCAAAAAAAACCCCACCAAAAAACCCCCAAAATCCCAATAAATCTACATAAAATCCCAATAAATCCACCTAAAATCCCAATAAATCCACTTAAAATCTCAATAAATCCAATTAAAATCCCAATAAAGCCACTTAATCCCAATAAATCTCCCCAAAAAAACCAAAATCCCAATAAATCAACCTGAAGTCGCAATAAATCCCCCAAAAATCCCAATAAATCCCCAGAAAATCCACCTAAAATCCCAATAAATCCCAAAAAATCCCAATAAATCCCAAAAAAATCCCAATAAATCCACCTAAAATCCCAATAAATCCACCTAAAGTCCCAATAAATCCCCAAAAAATCCCAATAAATCCACCTAAAATCCCAATAAATCCAAAAAAAATCCCAATAAATCCACCTAAAATCCCAATAAATCCACCTAAAATCCCAATAAATCCCAAAAATCCCAATAAATCCCAATAAATCCCCCCCACTTAAAATCCCAATAAATCCAAAAAAAATCCCAATAAATCCACCTAAAATCCCAATAAATCCACATAAAATCCCACATAAATCCCAAAAAATCCCAATAAATCCACCTAAAATCCCAATAGATCCCAAAAATCCCAATAAATCCACCTAAAATCCCAATAAATCCACCTAAAATCCCAATAAATCCCCAAAAAATCCCAATAAATCCACCTAAAATCCCAATAAATCCACCTAAAGTCCCAATAAATCCCCAAAAAATCCCAATAAATCCAACCAAAAATCCCAATAAATCCCCAAAAAATCCCAATAAATCCACCTAAAGTCCCAATAAATCCCAAAAAATCCCAATAAATCCACCTAAAATCCCCAATAAATCCACCTAAAATCCCAATAAATCCACCTAAAATCCCAATAAATCCACTTAAAATCCCAATAAATCCACCTAAAATCCCAATAAATCCACCTAAAATCCCCCCCTAAACGAAGTCTTCAGAGGATTTCTTGGGATTTTAGGGGAATTTTTGGGGATTTTTGGGGATTCCAGAGAGGGTTTTTTGGGATCCTCCCGACCCACTGAGAACCCCTGGAGTTTTTGGGGTCACTGAGGGTTTTTTGGGGGATTTTGGGGATTTTTTTTGGGTGTCCCAGGGGGATTTTAAAGGGTTTTTTGGGCTCCCAGTGGGATTTTTGGGGGGTTTTTGGGGTTCCCAGGAGGATTTTTGAAGAATTTTTTTGGGGTGTCCCAGGGGATTTTTTAGGGTAGTTTTTGGGGATCCAAGGAGATTTTTGGGGTTTTTTTGGGGGTTTTTTTTTTGGGTGTCCCACTGGGATTTTGTTTTTTGGGTTTGGGGGGGGGGTTGTTTTGGGGCCCCGAGATTTTGGGGGTTTTTTTGGGGCTCCCAGTGGGGTTTTTGAGGGTTTTTTTGGGTTTTTTTGGGGGTCCTAAGGGGGTTTGGGGTTTTTTGGGGATTATTTTGGGGAGAGGTTTTAGGTTTGGGTTTTTGGGGCCCAGGGGATTTTGGGGCCCAGGGGTTTTTGGGGTTTTTGGTGTCCCAGGGAGATTTTGGGGTTTTTTTGGGGCTCCCAGGAGGATTTTGGGGGTTTTTTGGGGTTCCTTTGGAGGTTTTTGGGGTTTTTTTGGGTGTCCCAGGGGTTTTAAGGTTTGGGTTTTTGGGCCCAGGGGTATTTTTGGGGCCCAGTGGGATTTTGGGGTTTTCTGGGGGGATTTTTGGGAGTCCAAGGGAGATTTTGGGGGATTTTTGGGGCTCCCAGTGGGTTTTTTGGGGTTTTTTTTGGGTGCTCCCAGGGGGATTTTGGGGGTTTTATTTGGGGGTTTTTTTGGGTGTCCTAGGGGGCTTTTTTGGGGTTTTTTGGTTTTTTTGGGGGGGGTTAAGATTTGGGGTTTTTTCGGGTCCCAGTGGGATTTTGGGGCTTTTTTGGGGGATTTTTTGGGTGTCCCAGGGAGATTTTGGGGGTCATTTTGGGGATCCTAGGAGGATTTGGGTGCTTTTTTTGGGGTGTCCCAGGGGCATTTTTGGGGTTTATTTTTTGGGAGTCCCAGGGGAGTTTTAAGGGTTTTTTCTGGGGCTCCCAGTAGGATTTTTGGGGGTGTTTTGGAGAGTTTTTGAGGGTTTTTTTGGGAGCTTTTGGGGGCTTTTTTTGGGGGTCCAAGGGGATTTTTTGGGGTTTTTTTTGGGGCTCCCAGTGGGGTTTTTTGGGGTTTTTTAGGGAGTTTTTTAGGGAGTTTTTTGGGGTATTTTTTAGGGGATTTTGGGGTTCCAGTTCCCCCAAGCCCCACCCTGACTCCACCCACTGCCCAAATGGGCGTGGCCTGTTGCCATGGGAACGGCGGCGCGGGCGGGACCCGTTGCTATAGCGACCTCAGAGGGGCGTGGCCTGTTGCCGTGGTAACCCAGAGGGGCGGGGCTTGTCCCGCTAGAAACACCGCCCCGTTGCTATGGAGACGCGGAGGGGGCGTGGCTTGCCGCCACGGAAAAGGCGGGGCGGTCTCGTTGCCATGGCAACAGCGGCCTTGTTCCCCTCAGGGAGCCATGGAGCCTTTCGGGCCTCAGAGCCACCGCAGGGCCGCGAGCGGAGCCGGGACACCCTGGGGACACCCTGGGGACACCTCGGGGACAGTACGGGACACCCTGAGAGCCCCGGGACACTCTGAGAGCCCCGGGACACCCTGGGACACCGCGGGACAATCCGGGACACCCTGGGGACACCCCAAACCCGGTCCCCTCCCGGCCTCCCCTCAGCCTCATCCACCCCGCCATCCTCGGGACACCCTGGGGACACCCTGGGGACACCCTGGGGACATCCCCGGGACACCCTGGGGACACCCTGGGGACACCCCCGGGACATCCCCGCTCCCTCCCGGCCTCACCCTGCCGCTTCCTCTCCCTCTCCACCATGACGTGGCGATGCAGCGCCCTGGCCATGGCCGAGCTGAGCTTCGGCCGCTCCAGCAGCGCCGGCATGGTGAGCCGAGCCGGGCCGAGCCGAGTTTAGCCGAGCCGAGCCGAGTTGAGCCGAGCCGAGCCGAGCGGAGCCGAGGCCGAGCCGAGCCGAGCCGAAGCCGAGCCGAGCCGAGCCGAGCCGAGCCCAGCCGAGCCCAGCCGAGCCGAGTTTAGCCGAACGAGGAGCGCCGCGGAACCGAGCGGCGATGAGCTGAGGGAACTTCCGGTTCCGGCAAGGCGGGAAAAGCTTCCCCCCAGCGCTGGCCACGCCTCTTCCGGCGGAGAGAGAGAGGATGGCCACGCCCCGCTGTGCGGAAACGAGGCTAAGCCACGCCCCGGGTTGCCATATAAGGCTAAGCCACGCCCCTTCGTGTGGAAACGAGGCTAAACCGCGCCTTGCTTGCCATATAAGGAAAAAACCACGCCTCTGAGTGTGGAAACGAGGCTAAGCCACGCCCTGATTGCCATATACGGCTAAGCCACGCCCCTTTGTACAGAAATGAGGCTAAGCCACACCCCCAGTTGCCATATAAGGCGAAACCACACCCCCTTGTGTGGAAGTGAGGCTAAGCCACGCCCCTTTGTATGGCAATGAGGCTAAACCACGCCCCTGCTGTCCATATGAGGAGAAAACGCGCCTCTGTGTGGGAACGAGGCTAAACCACGCCCCCAGATGCCCTATAAGGACAAACCACGCCCCTTCAGCCAAAACGAGGCTAAGCCACGCCCCTGTCATGCTCTGATGGAAACCACGCCCCTCTTTGGTGGTCACGGGGCTAAGCCACGCCCCTATTGCCATATTTGGAGACAATCACCGCCTTTCATGAAAGCGAGGCTAAGCCACGCCCCCATTACCATATAAGGGCAAACCACGCCCATTCAGCGGGAATGAGGCTAAGCCACGCCCCCATTGCCATATAAGTCTCAACCACGCCCTCCAATTGCCATATATGGACAAAATCCACTTCCTTTGGTGAAAGCCAGGCTAAGCCACGCCCCCAATTACCATATAAGGGCAAACCACGCCCATTCAGAGGGAAATGAGGCTAAGCCACGCCCCCATTGCCATGTAAGGAAAAAGGAGATTTACCGCAATAAAGGCGGCTAAGCCACGCCCATTTCAGCTCCCAAGCCACGCCCCCTCGCCTGGCCACGCCCCCAACCCGGGGAATCCCCCGATTTAAGCCCCGCCCCCCTCCCCCTCCCCCCCCGAGAAAACTCGATTTTTTAATTAATTTTTTATTCATTTTTATTAATTTTTTTGTTTTTTACTAACCGGGTGGGGGAGGGGCGGAGGGGGTGGGGGAGGGGCGAGCTGGCGGGAACGCCCCTCCCCGCCCCTCCCCCACCCCGCAGCAGCTTAAATAAAAATTCCTTTTTTTTTTTTAAAATTTTTTAATTTAGAAAAAAAAAAAAAATCAAAAAACCCCAAAAAAACCCCAAAAAAAACCCCAAACCAAACAAAAAAAATCCCAGAAAACCAGAAAATCCCGAAAATTCCTCCCAACCCCCCCCCCCGCCCCTCCCCCCACCCCCCCGGATTCACATTTGGGATAATAAATAAAGGGGGGGGAGGGGGCGGGGGGGAGGGGCTGTGCAGTGGGGGGAGGGGCGAGTGCCGGGACCCCTCCCCCCCCCCAAAAAATAAAATTTGGGGTGAAAAATCCCAAAAATGGGGTTGGGGAGCCCAAAAAATGGATTTAGGGACCCAAAAAATGGATTCAGGAATCCCAAAAATTTAATTTTAGGGATCCCAAAAATTTGGGGAATTCCTCCTAAATTCACCTTTTTCCTCCCCATCCCGAAATTGGGGTGAAAAATCCCAAAATTGGGGAGAAACCTCCCAAAAATGGGTTTAGGACCCCAAAAAATGGATTTAGGGAACCCAAAAATTTGGGGAATTCGTCCCAAATTTACCTCTTTCCTTCCTCTCCCCAAATTGGGATGAAATTCCCCAAAAATGGGGTCAGGGATCCCAAAAAATGGATTTAGGGATCCCAAAAAAATGGATTTAAGGACCCAAAAAGTGGATTTTAGGGATCCCAAAAATTTGGGGAATTCATCCCAAATTTACCTTTTTCCTTCCCATCCCAAATTTGGGGTGAAATTCCTCAAAAATGGGGGCCGGGATCCCAAAAAAATGGATTTAGGGACCCCAAAAAATGGAGTTTAGGGATCTCAAAAAATGTATTTAAGGACCCAAAAAATGAATTTAAGGAACCCCAAAAATTTGGGGAATTCCTCCCAAATTGAACTCTTTCCTTCCCCATCCCAAAATTGGGGTGAAATTCCCCAAAAATTTGGGTGAAAAATCCCAAAAATGGGTTCAGGGATCCCAAAAAATGGATTTAAGGACCCAAAAAGTGGATTTTAGGGATCCCAAAAATTTGGGGAATTCCTCCCAAATTTACCTTTTTCCTCCCCATCCCAAATTTGGGGTGAAATTCCTCAAAAATGGGGGCCGGGGATCCCAAAAAATGGATTTAGGGACCCAAAAATGGAGTTTAGGGATCCCAGAAATTTGGGGAATTCATCCTAAATTTAACTTTCCTTCCCCTCCCCAAATTGGGATGAAATTCCCCAAAAATGGGTTCAGGGACAGCAAAAATGGATTTAAGGGATCCCAAAAATTTGGGGAATTCCTCCCAAATTGAACTCTTTCCTTCCCCATCCCAAAATTGGGGTGAAATTCCCCAAAAATTTGGGTGAAAAATCCCAAAAATGGGTTCAGGGATCCCAAAAAATGGATTTAGGGATCCCAAAAACGGGTTTAGGGAACCAAAAAATGAATTTAAGGACCCAAAAAATTTAGGGAATTCATCCCAAATTGAACTCTTTCTTCTCCATCCCAAAATTGGGGTGAAATCACCCAAAAATGGATTTAAGAACCCAAAAATGGATTTAGGGATCCCAAAAAATGGATTTAGGGACCCCAAAAAGTGGATTTAAGGACCCAAAAAATGATTTAGGGAACCCAAAAATTTGGGGAATTCCTCCCAAATTGAACTCTTTCCTCCCCATCCCAAAATTGGGATGCAATTCCCCAAAAATTTGGGTGAAAAATCCCAAAAATGGGGTCAGGGATCCCAAAAAATGGATTTAGGGATCCCAAAAAATGGATTTAAGGACCCAAAAGTATTTTAGGTCCCAAAATTTGGGGATTTCCCAAATTTAACTCTTTCCTTCCCATCCCAAATTGGGGGTGAAATCTCACCCAAAAATGGGTTCAGGGATCCCAAAAAAATGGATTTAGGGACCCAAAAAATGGATTTAAGGACCCAAAAAATGGATTTTAGGGATCCCAAAAATTTGGGGAATTCCTCCCAAATTTACCTTTTTCCTTCCCCATCCCAAATTTGGGGTGAAATTCCTCAAAAATGGGGGCGGGGATCCCAAAAAAATGGATTTAGGGACCCAAAAAATGAATTTAGGGACCCCAAAAAATGGATTTAGGGACCCCAAAAAGTGGATTTAAGGACCCAAAAAATGTGGGGAATTCATCCCAAATTGAACTCTTTCCTTCCCCATCCCAAAATTGGGGTGAAATTCCTCAAAATTGGGGTGAAATCACCCTAAAATGGGGTCAAAAGTCCCAAAATTGGGGTGAAACTCCCCAAAAATGGGCTCAGGGATCTCCCAACCCTAAAATTCAGAGATTTTTCCCCAAAATCAGCTCTGGGGATGGTGGGATGTGCAAAGCCACCCCAAATCAGGGTTGGGAGACCCAAAAAAACCCCCAAATTTTGGGGGGAATCCCCGATTTTGGGAGGTTTTCCAAATTTTGGAGGTTTCCATCCCTTTTTGGGGTTTTTCTCTTTCCTTTTTTGGGGGAAATTCCCAATTTTTTGGGGGGATTTCTCCCATTCCTGAGGGGTTTTTCCTCCATTTTTTGGGGGGAATTCCCACAAAACTGTAGGAAAAATTCCTCCATTCCTTGGGAGGATTTCCTCCAATTTTTGGATGAATTTCTGCCATTTTTTTTGAGGGAATTTCCCCCAATTTTGGGCAAATTTTCCCTGTTTTTATGGTGAATATTCTCATTTTTCTGAGCAAATATTCTCAATTTTTTGAGCAAATATTCACAATTTTTTGGGGTGAATTCCCCCCATTTTTTGGGTAAATTTCCCCATTTTTTGGGGTGATAATCCCCCAATTTCAGGTGGATTTTCCCCTAATTTTGGGCAAATTCCTCCCATTTTTTGGAGCAAATTCCCCCATTTTTGGGTGGATTTTCCCCCATTTTTTCGGTGGATTTTCCCCCAGTTTTGAGCGAATTTTCTCCAGTTTTGGGTGAATTTCCCTCCATTTTTTGGGCAAATTCCCTCCAATTTTTGGGGTGAATTCCCCCATTTTCATGGTGATTTTCCCCATTTTTTGGGGCAAATTCTCCCCATTTCTTGGTGGATTCCCCCCCAATTTTTGAGTGAATTTCCCCCCATTTTCAGGACAAATTTCCCCATATTTTGGGGTAAATTCTCCCCATTTCTTGGCGGATTTTCCCTCATTTTTATGGCGAATATTCTCCATTTTTTGAGCAAATATTCTCAATTTCTTGGGCAAATTTCCCCAATTTTTGGGGCGATTTTCCCCCTCACTTTTGGGACAAATCCCCCATTTTTTGGGGCAAATTCCCCCCAATTTTGGGCAAATATTCTCCATTGTTTGGAGTGGATTTCCCCCATTTTTCGGGCGATTTTCCCCCAATTTTTTGGGGCAATTTCCCCCAATTTTTGGGGTGATTTTCCCCCATTTTTGGGCCAAATCCCCCATTTTTCAGACCGAATCCCCTGTTTTCGGGGCGATTTTCCCCATTTTTGGGGTGATTTTCCCCATTTCTTGGTGGATTTTCCCCCATTTTTGGGACAAAATCCTCCATTTTTGGGGCGATTTCCCCCATTTTTGGGATGATTTCCCCCATTTTTGGGACAAAATCCCCCATTTTTGGGATGATTTCCCCCATTTTTGGGACAAAATCCCCCATTTTTGGGATGATTTCCCCCATTTTTGGGACAAATCCCCCATTTTTCAAGCCAAATCCCCTGTTTTTCGGGCCAAATCCCCCATTTTTGGGGCGATTTCCCCCATTTTTGGGGCGATTTCCCCCATTTTCAGGGCGATTTCCTCCATTCTTGGTGGATTTTCCCCCATTTTTCGGGTCAAATCCCCCATTTTTCAGACCGAATCCCCCATTTTTGGGGCGATTTCCCCCATTTTTGGGACGCTTCCCCCCATTTTCAGACCGAATCCCCCATTTTTGGGGCGATTTCCCCCATTTTTGGGGTGATTTCCCCCATTTCTTGGTGGATTTCGCCCATTTTTGGGACGATTTCCCCCATTTTCAGACTGAATCCCCCATTTTTGGGTCGATTTCCCCCATTTTTGGGTCGATTTCCCCCATTTTTGGGACGCTTCCCCCCATTTTCAGACCGAATCCCCCATTTTTGGGGCGATTTCCCCCATTTCTTGGTGGATTTCCCCCATTTTCGTGACAAATCCCCCGTTCCCCCGTGTCCTCAGTCCACCCTGACCAGCAGGCCGGCCAGCACGGTGGCGCCGGGCTCCTTGGTGACCCACTCGAGCTGCTCCAGCCCGCCGGGGGGCTCCAGCCAGGCCGGGGGCGCAGCGAGGGCGGGCCGGCGCGGAAGGAGCCCGGCCGGACCCACACCTCGAAGGCCAGCTGGGCGCCGCGCGGCCGCGGCCAGCCGGGCTCCCGGAACCTGGGGAGGGAAATTAGAGGAGTTCTGAGAGATTGGGCCAAAATCTTCCACAAAATTATCCCCAAAATCATCCCAAAATCATCCCCAAAATTATCCCCAGAATCCCCCCAGAGCCAGCCGGGCTCCCGGAACCTGGGGAGGGGAATTAGAGGGGATTCTCAGAGATTGGGCCAAAATGATCCCCAAAATCACCTCAAAATCATCCCCAAAATCCCTAAATTGTGCCAAAATGATCCACAAAATTATCCCAAAATCATCCCCAAAATCCCCAACAAAATTCCCTCAGAACTGTCCTCAAAATCCCCCCAGAGCCAGCCGGGCTCCCGGAACCTGGGGAGGGGAATTAGAGGGGATTCTCAGAGATTGGGCCAAAATCTTCCACAAAATTATCCCAAAATTATCCCCAAAATCCCCCCGGAGCCAGCCGGGCTCCCGGAACCTGGGGAGGGGAATTAGAGTGAATTCTGAGAGATTGTGCCAAAATTATCCCCAAAATTATCCCAAAATTCCCTCAAAATCCTCTCCAAAATCCCCCGGAACCAGCCGGGCTCTCAGAATCTGGGGAGGGAAATTAGAGTGAATTCTGAGAGATTGGGCCAAAATCTTCCACAAAATCACCCCAAAATCCTCTGAAAATCTTTCTCAAAATAATCTCAAAATCCCCAGCAAATGCTTCTCGAAATGATCTCCAAGTTCTCCTCAAAATCCCTTCAGAATCAACCCAAAATCTCCCCAAAATCCCTCAAACTCTCCCCAAAATCTCCCCAAAATGTCCTCCAAAATCTCCTCAAAATCCCTTCAGAATCTCCCCAAAATTCTCTCCAAAATCTCCCCCAAATCCCCTCAAAATGCCCCAAAATCCTCCCGACAATCCCTCCCAATTCCCCTCATTTCCATGACTCCGCCCCCTTTTTATGACCACTCCCACTTTCCTGATGCCCCACCTCCTTGTCTTGACCCCTCCCCTTCCCCAAGCCCCTCCCCAATTGACTCCTCCCCCTGTCTCCTGACCACGCCCCCTTTCCCCACTGCCCCGCCTATTTCCATTTGGCCACCCTTTCCCAAGCTCTGCCACTTTCCCCAGTCCCCGCCCCTTTTCCTAGCCCCGCCCCTTCCCCAGCTTCCTCCCTAGCCCCGCCCCATTCCATTATCCCGGCCCCTTTCTATGGCCACGCCCTTTCTCCTTAGCCACACCCCCTTTCCCTAGCCCCACCCACTCACTGGACCCTGCTGCCAAATGCCTCCAGGCTCCTCCCCCTTTCCCTAGCCCCTCCCCTCTCCAAAGCCCCGCCCCTTTCTCCAAGCCCCTCCCCTTTTCCCTAGCCCCGCCCCTTTCTGCAGCCACGCCTACTCATTGGACCTGGCTGGGAAATGGCTCCATGTCCCTCCCCTTTCCCTTAGCCCCGCCCACTCACTACACGCGGCTGGCAAACGGCTCTAAGCCCCGCCCCTCTCCCTAGCCCCGCCCCTTTCTCCTTAGCCTCGCCCATTCTCTTTCCCCTTAGCCCCGCCCATTCCCCACAAGCCCCGCCCACTCACTGCACGCGGCTGGCGAACGGCTCCAGGCCCCGCCCCCATCCCCATAACCCCGCCCCTTTCCGTTCGCCCCCGCCCACTCACTGCACGCGGCTGGCGAATAACTCCCTAGCCCCTCCCCATTTCCCCATAACCCCGCCCCTTTCCCACAAGCCCCGCCCACTCACTGCACGCAGCTGGCGAATGGCTCCAAGCCCCTCCCATTCCCCTTAGCCCCGCCCCTTTTCCCCTTTAGCCCCGCCCACTCACTGCACGCGGCTGGCGAACGGCTCCCTAGCTCCTCCCATTCCCCACAAGCCCCGCCCTTTCCCTTTAGCCCCGCCCACTCACTGCACGCGGCTGGCAAATGGCTCCCTAGCTCCGCCCATTCCCACAAGCCCCGCCCCGTTCCAAGCCCCTCCCCTTTCCCTTTAGCCCCGCCCCATTCCCGTAGCCCCGCCCACTCACTGTGGCTGGTGAACAGCTCCAGGCCCCGCCCCTTTCCCCAGAAGCCCCTCCCCATCTCCCCACAAGCCCCGCCCATTCCCTTAGCCCCGCCCACTCACTGCACGCGGCTGGCGAACGGCTCCCTAGCTCCTCCCATTCCCCTTAGCCCCGCCCCTTTTCCCCTTTAGCCCCGCCCACTCACTGCACGCGGCTGGCGAATGGCTCCAGGCCCCGCCCCTTTCCCTATAGCCCTGCCCCTCTCCCTAGCCCCTCCCATTCCCCTTAGCCCCGCCCCTTTCCCTAGCCCCCGCCCACTCACTGCACGTGGCTGGCAAATAACACCCGAGCCCCGCCCCCATTCCCCACAAGCCCCGCCCCTTTCCCTTAGCCCCGCCCACTCACTGCACGCGGCTGGCGAACGGCTCCCTAGCTCCTCCCATTCCCCACAAGCCCCGCCCCTTTCCCTTTAGCCCCGCCCACTCACTGCACGCGGCTGGCGAACGGCTCCCTAGCCCCTCCCATTCCCCTTAGCCCCGCCCCTTTCCCCCTTAGCCCCGCCCACTCACTGCACGCGGCTGGCGAATGGCTCCCCCCCCCCCCCCCCCCCCCCCCCCCCCCCCCCCCCCCCCTCCCCCCTCCCCCCCCCCCTTCCCCTTCCCCCCCCCCCCCCTTTCACCCCCCCCCCCCCCCTTTCCCCAGAAGCCCCTCCCCATCTCCCCACAAGCCCCGCCCCATTCCCTTAGCCCCGCCCACTCACTGCACGCGGCTGGCGAACGGCTCCAGCGCCGCGTAGCCCAAGGCCGGCGAGAGCACCAGGGGGGCGGGGCCGGGGGGCGTGGCCCGGCGCCGGAGGGGGCGGGGCCTGCGCGCGGGTGGGCGGGGCCAGGCGGCTCGGCCTTGCAGGGAGCGCTGAGCAGCGACCAGGGGCCTGGAGGGGGCGGGGCCAGAGAGAATGGGCGTGGTTAGATGGGGTGGGCGTGGCTAAGGGAAGGGGCGGGGCTAATGGGTGTGGTCAGGAGGGGGCGGGGTTTGGGGATTTTTTCCCGCCATTTTTAAGGTCCCACTCCCCATTTTTTGGGTTTTTCCCGCCATTTTTGGGATCCCTTTCCCCATTTTTGGGGGTTTTCTCCCCCATTTTTGGGGTTCCCACCCAAATTTTGGATCCAAAATCCCCATTTTTGGGATTTCCTCCCTCTTTTTTTGGGGTTTTCTCCCCATTTTTGGGGTTCCCACCCAAATTTTGCATCCAAAATCCTCATTTTTTGGGTCCCAATCCCCATTTTTTGGGGTTTTCTCCCCCATTTTGGGTTCCCCTTCCCCATTTTTTTTGGGGTTCCCACCCAAATTTTGGCTCCCCCTCCCCACTTTTGGGGGATTTTTCCCACTATTTTTGGGATCCCACTCCCCATTTTTTGGGGTTCCCACCCAAATTTTGGCTCCAAAATCCCCATTTTTGGGCTCTCCCCCCCATTTTTGGGGTTTCACCTGCCAGTTTTGGGATCCCCTTCCCATTTTTTGGGATTTCCTTCCTCATTTTTTTGGGGTTTTCTCCCCATTTTGGGATCCCCCTCCCCATTTTTTGGGGTTTTCTCCCCATTTTTGGGGTTCCCACCCAAATTTTGCATCCAAAATCCCCATGTTTTTGGGTCCCAATCCCCAATTTTTGGGGTTTTCTCCCCATTTTGGGATCCCCTTCCCATTTTTTGGGGTTTTCTCCCCATTTTGGGATCCCCTTCCCCATTTTTTGGGGTTTTCTCCCCATTTTGGATCCCCATCCCCATTTTTGGGGTCTCTCCCCCATTTTTCACCCCCATGTTTGGGTCCCACCCACCACATTCGGTGGTCTTCTCCCCATTTTCGATGTTTTCCTCCCAAATTCAGTGTTTTTCTCCCCATTTTTGATGTTTCTCTCCCCATTTTTGGTGTTTTTTCCCCCATTTTCAGGGTTTTTTCCCTATTTTCAGTGTTTTTCTCCCATTTTCAGTGTTTCTCTCCCCATTTTTGAAGTTTCTCTCCCCATTTTCATGGTTTTTTCCCCATTTTTGCTGTTTTTCCCTATTTTCGGTGTTTCTCTCCCCATTTTTGGCGTTTTCCCCCCATTTTTGATGTTTTTCTCCCATTTTTGGTTTTTCTCTCCCAGTTTTTGCTGGTTTTCTCCCTATCTTCAGTGTTTCTTTCCCCATTTTTGTGGGTTTTTTCCCATTTTCGGTGTTTCTCTCCCCATTTTCAGGTTTTTTCCCCAATTTTCGGTGGTTTTTCTCCCATTTTCAGTGTTTCTCTCCCCATTTTTCATGTTTCTCTCCCCATTTTCGTGGTTTTTTCCCCATTTTTGCAGTTTTTCCCCATTTTTGAGGTTTCTTTCCCCATTTTCGGTGTTCCTCTCCCCATTTTTTATGGTTTTTTCCCAATTTTTGATGTTTCTCTCCCCATTCTTGGTGTTTCTCTCCCAATTTTGCTGGTTTTCTCCCCATTTTGGTGTTTTTCTCCCCATTTCCCTTGTTTTTTTCCCATTTTCAGTGTTTCTCTCCCTATTTTCACTGTTTCTCTCCCCATTTTTCATGGTTTTTTCCCCATTTTTCATGTTTTTCTCCCCATTTTTAGGTTTTTTTTCCCATTTTCGGTGTTATTTCCCCCATTTTCAGTGTTTCTCTCCCCATTTTTGAGGTTTCTTTCCCCATTTTTCGTGGTTTTTCTCCCCATTTTTGGTGTTTTTCTCCCAATTTTCAGGGTTTTTCCCCATTTTCGGTGTTTTTTTCCCCATTTTTGGTGTTTCTCTCCCCATTTTTCGTGTTTTCTCCCCATTTTTCATGTTTTTTTCCCCATTTTCAGTGTTTTTCTCCCCCTTTTTTTGGTTCTTCTCCCAATCTTTGCTGTTTTCCTCCCAATTTTGGTGGTTTTTCTCCCATTTTTGGTGTTTCTCTCCCCATTTTTGGTGTTTCTCACCCCATTTTCATGGTATTTTTCCCCATTTTCCGTGTTTTTCTCACCATTTTCAGGCTTTTCCCCCATTTTCGGTGGTTTTTTCCCCATTTTCAGTGTTTCTCTCCCCATTTTTGGTGTTTTCTCCCCGTTTTTCAGGATTTTTTCCCCATTTTCAGTGTTTTTCTCCCCATTTTTTTGGTTCTTCTCCCAATTTTTGCTATTTTCCTCCCAATTTTGCTGGTTTTTCCCCATTTTTGCTGTTTTTCCCCAATTTTTGCTGTTTTTTCCCCATTTTTGCTGTTTTTTCCCCATTTTTGCTGGTTTTTCCCCATTTTTGCTGTTTTTTCCCCACTTTTGCTGTTTTTCCCCCATTTTTGCTGGTTTTTCCCCTTTTTTTGTTTCTCTCCCCATTTTTGCTGTTTTTCCCGATTTTTGCTGTTTCTCTCCCCTTTTTGCTGGTTTTCCCCATTTTTGCTGGTTTTTCCCATTTTTGCTGTTTTTCCCCATTTTTCTGTTTCTCTCCCCATTTTTGCTGTTTTTTCCCCATTTTTGCTGGTTTTTCCCATTTTTGCTGGTTTTTCCCCACTTTTGCTGTTTCTCTCCCCATTTTTGCTGTTTTTCCCATTTTTGCTGTTTTTTCCCCATTTTTGCTGGTTTTTCCCCATTTTTGCTGGTTTTCCCCATTTTTGCTGGTTTTTCCCATTTTTGCTGTTTTTCCCATTTTTGCTGTTTTTCCCCCATTTTTGCTGTTTTTCCCCTTTTTGCTTTTTCCCCATTTTTGCTGGTTTTCCCCCATTTTTGCTGGTTTTTCTCCCATTTTTGCTGTTTTTTCCCCACTTTTGCTGTTTCTCTCCCCATTTTTGCTGGTTTTTTCCCCATTTTTGCTGGTTTTTCCCCCATTTTTGCTGGTTTTTTCCCCATTTTCAGGTTTTTTCCCCAATTTCCCCCGTTTTCCCCCGTTCCAGCCCCACCTGGCACCAGCTCTCCCCTGTCCAGGCTCCTCCTCACCACGCCGGCGCTGGTGCCGTGGTAAGCTCGCGGCCACTTCTGCCAACCTCCTCCCTCCAGCCGCGGCTTCGGCCTGGGGAGACAAACCAGCCCAAAATCAGCCCAAAATCAGCCCAAAATCAGCTCAAAATCAGCTCAAAATCAGCCTAAAATCAACCAAAATATCAGCCCAAATCACCCAAAAATCAGCTCAAAATCAGCACAAAATCAACCAAAAATATCAGCCCAAAACCAGCCCAAATCAGCCCAAAAATCAGCCTAAAATCAACCAAAATATCAGCCCAAATCAGCCCAAAAATCAGCCTAAAATCAACCAAAATATCAGCCCAAATCAGCCCAAAATCAGCCAAAAATCAGCCAAAAATCAGCTCAAAATCAGCCAAAAATCAGCCCAAAATCAACCAAAAAATCAGCTAAAAATCAGCCTAAAATCAGCACAAAATCAGCCAAAAAATCAGCCTAAAATCAACCAAAATATCAGCCAAAATCAGCCCAAAATCAGCCCAAAATCAGCTCAAAATCAGCCCAAAATCACTTAAAAAATCAGCTCAAAATCAGCCCAAAATCACCCAAAAAAATCAGCCAAAAATCACCAAAAAATCATCCCCAAAATCACCTGAAAATCACTCACAAATCACCAAAAATCATCCTAAAATCACCCAAAATCAGCCAAAAATCAGCTCAAAATCAACCAAAAAATCAGCCCAAAGTCACCCAAAAATCACCCAAAAATCAGCTCAAAATCAGCTCAAAATCACCCAAAAATCAGCCCCAAAATCACACAAAAATCAGCCCAAATCAGCCCAAATCAGCCCAAATCAGCCCAAAATCAGCTCAAAATCAGCTCAAAATCAGCCAAAAAATCAACCAAAATATCAGCCCAAATCACCCAAAAATCAGCTCAAAATCAGCACAAAATCAACCAAAAATCAGTCCAAAAATCAGCTCAAAATCAGTCCAAAAATCAGCCCAAATCAGCCCAAAATCAGCCAAAAAATCAGCCCAAATCAGCCCAAAATCAGCCAAAAATCAGCCAAAAATCAGCTCAAAATCAGCCAAAAATCAGCCCAAAATCAGCCAAAAATCAGCTCAAAATCAGCTCAAAATCAGCTCAAAGTTACCCAAAAAATCAGCCCAAAATCAGCCAAAAAATCAGCTCAAAATCAACCAAAAAATCAACCCAAAATCAGCCCAAAATCAGCCAAAAAATCAGCTCAAAATCAACCAAAAAATCAACCCAAAATCAGCCCAAAATCAGCCAAAAAATCAGCTAAAAATCAACCAAAACCAGCCAAAAAATCAGCTCAAAATCACCCAAAAATCAGCTCAAAATCATCCCCAAAATCATCTCAGTCACCCAAAAATCACCAAAAAATCATCCCAAAAATCACCTGAAAATCACTCAAAAATCACCAAAAATCATCCCAAAATCACCCAAAATCAGCCAAAAATCAGCTCAAAATCACCCAAAAAATCAGCCCCAAAATCACACAAAAATCAGCCCAAAATCACCAAAAATCAGCCCAAAATCAGCTCAAAGTCATCCCCAAAATCATCTCAAAATCACCCAAAAATCAGCTGAAAATCACCCAAAAAATCAGTCCAAAATCAGCCCAAAAGTCACCCAAAACCCCGTCACCCAAAAATCAGCTCATAATCATCCCCAAAATCACCTGAAAATCACCCAAAAATCACCCAGAAATCATCCCCAAAATCAACCAAAAATTAGCTCAAAATCCCCCAAAAATCACTGCAAAAATCACCCAAAAATCAGTTCAAAATCACCCACAAATCACCAAAAAATCAGCTCAAAGCCATCCCCAAAATCACCCAAAAATCACCCAAAATCAGCTCAAAATCACCCAAGAATCACCAAAAAATCAGCCCAAAAAACCCCCAAAAATCACTGCAAAAATCACCCAAAATCAATCATCTCAACATCACCCCAAAAATCAGCTCAAAATCATCCCCAAAATAAAACGAAATCATCTCAAAATCACCCAAAAATCACCCAAAAATCACCCCAAATCAGCCCAAAGTCATCCCCAAAATCACCCAAAAATCAGCCCCAAAACCACCCAAAATTCCCCCCAAAACCCCCCAAACTCCCCAAAATTCCCCCCTAAACCCCCCCAAGATACCCTAAACCATCCCAAACCACCCCAAATCCCCCAAAATCCCCCAAATTCCCCCAATTTCTCCCCAAATCCCCCCAAATTTCTCCCAAATTCCCCCCCAAATCCCTCCAAATCCCCCAAATTCCCCCCAAAATCCCTGGAAATCTCCCCAAATTCCCCCAAACTCCCCACAAATCCCCCAAATCCACCCCAATTCCTCCCAAAATCCCTCCAAATCCCCCCAAGATGCCCCCAAACCACCCCAAAATGCCCCCAAAAACCCCCAAAACCTCCCCCAAACTCCCCCAAATTCCCCCCAAATTCCCCCCCAAACCCCCCAAAATCCCCCCAAAATCCCCTGGTAATCTCCCCCAAATTCTCCCCCAAACCCCCCAAAATCCCCCCAAAATCCCCCTCAAACCCCCCCAAAATCCCCTCAAACCCCCCAAATTCCCCCCAAACCCCCCAAACCCACAAATTTCCCCTCAAACTACCCCAAAATCCCTCCAAATCCCCCCAAATTCCCCCCTAAACCCCCCAAATCCCCCCCCAATTTCCCCCAAATCCCCCAATCCCCCCAAATTCCCCCCCCAAACTCCCTCCCCAAATCCCCCTAAATTACCCCAATGCCCCCAAAATCCCCCAAAATCCCCCCAAATCCCCCCAATCCCCCCAAATCCCCCCCAAATTTCCCCCCAAATCCCCCCAAATTCCCCCCCCAAATCCCCCTAAATTACCCCAGTGCCCCCAAAATCCCCCAAAATCCCCCCCAAACCCCATCCCCCCAAATTCCCCCCAAACTCCCCCCCCAAAATCCCCTCAAACCCCCCAAAACCCCCCAAACCCCCCAAAACCCCCCAAAACCCCCCAAATCCCCCCGAATCCCCTGACCGCAGGCTGAAGCGGCACCAGCCCAGCGGCTCCTGCGGCTCCCGCGGCTCGCCCGCCGCCCCTCCCGCCTGGCAGGTCGCGCAGAAGCAGCGGCTGCGGCGAGGCTCGGGGGCGAAGTACTCGTCTGGATTTGGGGGGAAAAAGCGGGAATTCGGGCAAAATAGCGGGGAGGGTAACGGGGAGAAGCGGGGGAAATGATATGGGGGAAATAATGGGGGAAAACCCGGGAATTCGGGCAAAATAGCGGGGAGGGATAACGGGGAGAAATGGGGGAAATAGGGAGGGATAGTGGGGGAAAAATGGGAGAAAATGGGGGAAATATGGGGGGAAATAATTGAGAAAAATGGGGGAAAAAATGGGGAAATATGTGGGGAAAGTGGGGGAGAAAATAAGGAATAATGGGGGGAAAATGGGAGAAATAATGGGGAAAAAATAGAGGGATAATGGGGAAATATGGGGGAAAATATGGGGGAAAATAATTGAGAAAAATGGGGGGAAAATGGGGGAAATATGGGGGAAAATGGGGGAAAACCGGGAATTCGGGCAAAATAGCGGGGAGGAATAACGGGGAGAAGCGGGGGAAATGATATGGGGGAAATAATGGGGGAAAACCCGGGAATTCGGGCAAAATAGCGGGGAGGATAACGGGGAGAAGTGGGGGAAATAGGGGGGGATAGTGGGGGAGAAATGGGGGGGAAAATGGGGGAAATAATTGAGAAAAATGGGGAAAATATGGGGGAAATAATGGGGAAAAAATGGGGGAAAAATGGGAAGATAATAGGGGAAAAATAGAGAGATAATGGGGGAAATATGGGGAGATAATGGGGAAATATGGGGAAAAACCGGGAATTCGGGCAAAATATCGGGGAGGGTAACGGGGAGAAATGGGGGAAATAAATGGGGGAAATAGTGGGGGAGAAACCCAGGAAAATCGGGCAAAATAGGAGGAATAACGGGGGGAAAAGGGGGAAATATGGGAGGGATAATGGGGGAAATATGGGGGAAAATGGGGAAAAATGGAGAGATAATGGGGGAAATATGGGGGAAAAAATGGGGAAATATGGGGGGAAAGTGGGGGAGAAAATAAGGAATAATGGGGGGAAAATGGGGGAAATGTGGGAGAAATAATGGGGAAAAAATAGAGGGATAATGGGGAAATATGGGGGAAAATATGGGGGAAAATAATTGGGAAAAATGGGGGGAAAATGGGGGAAATATGGGGGAAATATGGGGAGATAATGGGGGAAAAAATGGGGGAAATAATGGGGAAAATGGGGGGAAATGTACGGGGGGAAATTGGGGGAAAACCAGGAATTCAGGCAAAATAGAGGGGAGGATAACGGGGAGAAATGGGGGAAATAGGGGGGGATAGTGGGGGAGAAATGGGGGAAAATGGGGGGAAATAATTGAGAAAAATGGGGAAAATATGGGGGAAATAATGGGGAAAAAATGGGGGAAAAATGGGAAGATAATAGGGGAAAAATAGAGATATAATGGGGGAAATAGGGTTGGGGAGATAATGGGGAAATATGGGGAAAAACCGGGAATTCGGGCAAAATAGCGGGGAGGATAACGGGGAGAAATGGGGGAAATAGGGAGGGATAGTGGGGGAAATATGGGGGAAATATGGGGGAAATATGGGGGGAAATAATTGAGAAAAATGGGGGAAAAAATGGGGAAATATGTGGGGAAAGTGGGGGAGAAAATAAGGAATAATGGGGGGAAAAGAAATGGGAGAAATATGGGGAAAAAGAGGGATAATGGGGGAAATATGGGGGAAAATATGGGGGAAAAATGGGGGGGAAAGGGGGATGGGGGAGAAAATAAGGAATAATGGGGGAAAAATGGGGGAAATATGGGGGAAATAATGGGGAAAAAATAGAGGGATAATGGGGAAATATGGGGGAAAATATGGGGGAAAATAATTGAGAAAAATGGGGGGAAAATGGGGGAAATATGGGGGAAATATGGGGAGATAATGGGGAAAAATGGGGGAAAATAGGGGGAGGAATAACGGGGGGAAAGTGGGGGGAAAATGGGGGGATAATGGGGCAAATAATGGGGGAAAACCCGGGAAAAATGGGGCAAAATAGGGGGAGGATAATGGGGAGAAAATGGGGGAAATATGGGGGGATAATGCGGGAGAAATGGGGGGAAAATGGGGGAAATAATTGGGAAAAATGGGGAAAATATGGGGGAAATAATGGGGAAAAAATGGGGGAAAAATGGGAGAGATAATAGGGGAAAAATAGAGATATAATGGGGGAAATATGGGGAGATAATGGGGAAATATGGGGAAAAATGGGGGAAATATGGGGCAAAATAGCGGGGAGGATAACGGGGAGAAATGGGGGAAATAATATGGGGGAAATAATGGGGGAAAACCCGGGAAATATGGGGCAAAATAGCGGGGAGGGATAACGGGGAGAAATGGGGGAAATAGGGAGGGATAGTGGGGGAAAAATGGGAGAAAATGGGGGAAATATGGGGGGAAATAATTGAGAAAAATGGGGGAAAAAATGGGGGAAATATGTGGGGAAAGTGGGGGAGAAAATAAGGAATAATGGGGGGAAAATGGGGGAAATGTGGGAGAAATAATGGGGAAAAATAGAGGGATAATGGGGGAAATAATGGGGGAAAATATGGGGGAAAAATGGGGAAAAATAGAGAGATAATGGGGAAAATGTGGGGAAATATGGGGGGAAAGTGGGGGAGAAAATAAGGAATAATGGGGGAAAAAGGGGAGAATAATTGAGAAAAATGGGGGAAATAAATATGGGGGAAATAATGGGGAAAAAAATAGAGGGATGATGGGGAAATATGGGGGAAAATGGGGAAATTGGGAAAAAATAATGGGGAGAGAGGGAGAAAATAGGGAATTCGGGTTAGGGAGAACAAAAATAGACAAAAATGGGAAAAAACAGATCAAAACCAGCAGAAAAACACCCCAAAAGTAGCCCAGAAACAGCACAAAACACCCCAAAACCACCTCCAGGACACCCAAATTCCCCAAAAACCCCCAAATTCCCCCCAAAATCCCCCAA
This sequence comes from Entomyzon cyanotis, assembly GCA_024500445.1. Taxonomy (NCBI): domain Eukaryota; kingdom Metazoa; phylum Chordata; class Aves; order Passeriformes; family Meliphagidae; genus Entomyzon; species Entomyzon cyanotis. Next base: position 1,048,234 of record JAKEPQ010001013.1, on the reverse strand, counting down.
AAACACCCAAAAAACACCACCAGGACACCCCAAAATCCCCCCAAAATCTCCCAAATCCCCAAAATCCTCCAAATTTCCCCCAAATTCCCCCAAATTCCCCCAAATCCCCCCAAATTCCCCCCTCTAATCCCCCAAATTTCCCCCAAAATTCCCACAAATTCCCCCCAAAATCCCAAATTCCCCCAAATTTCCCCAAAATCCCCCCAAAACCACCCAAATCCCTCCAAAATCCACCCAGGACACCCCCAAATCCCCCAAAATCCCCCCAAATCCCCCAAAATCCCTCCAAAATCCCCCAAATTTCCCAAATCCCCCCAAAATCTCCCAATTTCCCCCCCAAATTTCCCCCAAAACAGCCCAAAATTCCCCCAAAATCCCCTTAATTTCCCCCCAAAAACACCTCCAGGACACCCAAAAATCCCCAAATTTCCCCCAAAAATCCTCCCAAAATCCCCCAAAATCCTCCCAAAAAAGCCCCAAAATCCCCCAAATTCTCCCCAAAATTCCCCTGAAATCCCCCCCAAAATCCCCCAAATTCACCAAAAAATCACCCAAAATCCCCCAAATCCCCCAAAATCCTCAAAATTTCCCCAAATTCCCCCCCCAAATCCCCCCAAATCCCCCCAAATCCCCTTAATTCCCCCAAATCCCCCCAAATTCCCCCAAATTTCCCCAAAATGCCCCCAAAACCACCCAAATCCCCCCAAAATCCACCCAGGACACACCCAAACCCCCCAAAATTCCCCCAAAATCCCCAAATCCCCCCCAAAAATCCCCAAATTGCCCCTCAAATTCCCCCAAAATCCCCCAAAACAGCCCAAATTCCCCCAAAAACGCCTCCAGGACACCCCAAAATCTCCCAAAATCCCCCAAATCCCCCAAAAATCCCCCAAAATCCACCCAGGACACCCCCAAATCCCCCAAAATCTCCCAAAATCCCCCAAATCCCCCAAAAATCCCCCAAAATCCACCCAGGACACCCCCAAATCCCCCAAAATCCCCTAAATTCCCCCAAAATCCCCCAAAATCCACCCAGGACACCCCAAAATCCCCCAAAAATCCCCCAAAATCCACCCAGGACACCCCCAAATCCCCAAAATCCCCCAAAATCCCCAAATTGCCCCTCAAATTCCCCCCAAAATCCCCCAAAACAGCCCAAATTCCCCCAAAAACGCCTCCAGGACACCCCAAAATCTCCCAAAATCTCCCAAAATCCCCCAAAATCCATCCAGGACACCCCAAAATCTCCTAAAATCCCCTAAATTCCCCCAAAATCCCCCAAAATCCACCCAGGACACCCCAAAATCTCCCAAAATCCCCTAAATTCCCCAAAAAATCCCCCAAAATCCACCCAGGACACCCCCAAATCCCCCAAAATCCCCCCAAATCCCCCCCAAAATCCCCCAAAATCCCTCCAAAATCTCCCAATTTCCCCCCAAATTTCCCCTAAAACAGCCCAAAATTCCCCCAAAATCCCCTTAATTTCCCCCCCAAAAACACCTCCAGGACACCCCAAAATCCCCAAATTTCCCCCAAAAATCCCCCCCAAATCCCCCCCAAAATCCCCCAAATTCACCAAAAAATCCCCCAAAATCCCCCCAAATTCCCCCCAAAATCCTCAAAATTTCCCCAAATCCCCCCAAATCCCCCCAAATCCCCCAAATTTCCCCCCAAATTCCCACTAATTTCCCCAAAATGCCCCCCAAATTTCCCCAAAATCCCCCCAAAATCCACCCAGGACACACCCAAACCCCCCAAAATTCCCCCAAATCCCCCAAAAATCCCCCAAATCTCCCAAATTTCCCCCCAAATCCCCCAAAAACACCCCAAAAACGCCTCCAGGACACCCCAAAATCTCCCCAAAAATCCCCCAAAAATCCCCCAAATTCCCCCAAAATCCACCCAGGACACCCCCAAATCCCCCAAAATCCCCCAAAATCCCCCAAAATCCACCCAGGACACCCCCAAATCCCCCAAATTCCCCCAAAATCCACCCAGGACACCCCCAAATCCCCCAAAATCCCCTAAATTCCCCCAAAAATCCCCCAAAATCCACCCAGGACACCCCCAAATCCCCAAAAAATCCCCCAAAAATCCCCCTAAATTCCCCCAAAAATCCCCCAAATCCCCCAAAAATCCCCCCAAATCCCCCAAAAATCCCCCCAAATCCCCCAAAAATCCCCCAAAATCCCCCCAAAATCCCCCAAAAATCCCCCTAAATTCCCCCCAAAAATCCCCCAAAAATCCCCCAAATCCCCCCAAAAATCCCCCCAAATCCCCCAAAATCCCCCCAAAATCCCCCAAAATCCCCCAAAATCCCCCCAAATCCCCCAAAAATCCCCCAAATCCCCCAAAATCCCCCCAAAATCCCCCAAAATCCCCCAAAATCCCCCAAAATCCCCCAAAATCCCCCCAAAATCCCCCCCAAATCCCCCCAAATCCCCAGTGCCCACCTGGCAGCAGCAGCAGGTCCTTGAAGCGCGCGCACAGCGCCTGGTAGGGGCAGGGCTGGGGGGGCTCGGGGGGAGCCCAGCACAGGCTCTCCTTCACCCCTGGGGGGGCACGGCGGGGTCAGAGAGCTCCAGAGACCCCTCCCCAAAATCGGGGGGGTTTGGAGACCCCCCACCCCAAATTTGGGGGGTTTGGGGTGAAAAAATCCCGAAATTTGGGGGTTTTAGGGTGAAAAAATCCCGAATTTTGGGGGAAAATCCCATTAAAAATGAACATCCCACACCTTAAATAAATAAAATTTGGGGTGTTTGGAGACCCCTGGGGTGGGGGGAGATCACTGAGACCCCTCCCCAAAAAATCGGGGGGGTTTGGAGACCCCCGACCCCAAATTTGGGGGGTTTGGGGTGAAAAAAATCCCGAAATTTGGGGGTTTTAGGGTGAAAAAATCCCGAATTTTGGGGGAAAATCCCATTAAAAATGAGCATCCCACACCTCAAATAAATAAAATTTGGGGTGTTTGGAGACTCCCAGAGAGAATCGAGACCCCTCCCCAAAATTTGGGGGGTTTGGAGACCCCCGACCCCAAATTTGGGGGGTTTGGGGTGTTCAAATCCCAAATTTTGGGGGAAAATCCCATTAAAAATGAACATCCCACACCTCAAATAAATAGAATTTGGGGTGTTTGGAGACTCCCAGAGAGAATCGAGACCCCTCCCCAAAATTTGGGGGGTTTGGAGACCCCCGACCCCAAATTTGGGGGGTTTGGGGTGTTCAAATCCCGAATTTTGGGGGAAAATCCCATTAAAAATGAACATCCCACACCTCAAAAAATGAAATATTTAGGGTGTCTGGAGACTCCCAGAGGTCAGCGGGACACCCCAAAAAAATCTGGGGGGTTTGAAGCCCCCCGACCCCAAATTTGGGGTTTTAGGGTGTCCAAATCCTGAATTTTGGGCTCTCTGAACCTCTCACCCCCCCAATTTTGGGGTCTCCCTCCTCAAATTTTGGGTTCCCTCCCCCAAATCCTGGAGTTCCCCTCCCCGCTTTTGGGGTCCCTGCCCCACCCAGATCCCAATTCTGGGGTCTCCCTCCCTATTTTTGGGTTCCCCCTCCCCAAATTTCGGGTCTCTCTCCCCAATTTTTGGGTTCCCCCCAATTTTCAGGGTCTCCCCTTCCCCAAATTTCGGGTGTCCCATCCCCAAATTTCAGGTTCCCCTCCCCAAATTTCGGGTCTCCCTCCCCAATTTTTGGGTTTCCCCCCAAATTTCGGATCTCCCCTCCCCAAATTTCGTGTTCCCTCCCCATTTGTCTCCCCCCCCAAATTTCGGGTTCCCCTCCCCAAATTTTGGGTCCCCCTCCCCAAATTTCAGTCCCCCTCCCCAAATTTCGGTTCCCCTCCCCAATTTCCGATTCCCCTCCCTAAATTTTTGGATTCCCCTCCCCAAATTTCGGGTCCCCCTCCCCAAATTTCAGTCCCCCTCCCCAATTTCAGGTTTCTCTTCCCAAATTTCGGGTTCCCCTCCCCAGTTTCAGGTCCCACTCCCCAAATTTCGGATTTTCCCCCCAATTTCCGGGATCCCACCCCAAATTTTCAGTCCCCCTCCCCAGTTTCGGATTCCCCTCCCCAAATTTTTGGATTCCCCTCCCCAAATTATCGGGTTTCCCTCCCCAAATTCGAGGTCTCCTCTCCCCAAATTTCGGGTCTCCCCTCCCCAATTTCAGGTTTCTCTCCCCAAATTTCGGGTTCCCCTCCCCAGTTTTGGGGTCTCCCCTCCCCAATTTCGGGGTCTCCCCTCCCCAAATTTCAGTCCCCCTCCCCAAATTTCGGGTTTCCCCTCCCCAAATTTCGTGTCTCCCTCCCCAATTTTTGGGTTCCCCCCAATTTTCAGGGTCTCCCCTCCCCAAATTTCGGGTTCCCATCCCCAATTTCAGGTTTCCCTCCCCAATTTCGTCCCCCTCCCCAATTTCCCCCCCCCCCCCCCTTCTCCCATTCCCCCCCCCTTTCAGTTTCCCTCCCAAATTTCGGGTCCCCCTCCCCAAATTTCGGGTTTCCCTCCCCAAATTTCGGGTCCCCCTCCCCAAATTTCAGGTTTCCCTCCCAAATTTTGGGTCCCCCTCCCCAAATTTCAGTCCCCGTCCCCAAATTTCGGTTCCCCTCCCCAATTTCCGATTCCCCTCCCTAAATTTTTGGATTCCCCTCCCCAAATTTCGGGTCCCCCTCCCCAAATTTCAGTCCCCCTCCCCAATTTCGGGTCCCCCTCCCCAAATTTCAGTCCCCCTCCCCAATTTCGAGGTCTCCCCTCCCCAATTTCGGGTTCCCCTCCCCAATTTGGGGTTCCCCTCCCCAAATTTCGGGTCTCCCCTCCCCAATTTCAGGTTTCTCTCCCCAATTTCAGGTTCCCCTCCCTAAATTTTTGGATTCCCCTCCCCAATTTCAAGGTCTCCCCTCCCCAAATTTTGGGTTTCCCTCCCCAAATTTCAGTTCCCCTCCCCAATTTCGGGTCCCCCCTCCCCAAATTTCAGTCCCCCTCCCCAAATTTCGGTCCCCCTCCCCAATTTCAGGTTTCTCTCCCCAATTTCAGTCCCCCTCCCCCAATTTCGGATTCCCCTCCCCAAATTTCGGGTTCCCATCCCCAATTTCACGTTTCTCTCCCCAATTCCGAGGTCTCCCCTCCCCAAATTTCGGGTCTCCCTCCCCAATTTCAGGTCCCTCTCCCCAAATTTCGGGTCCCCCTCCCCAAATTTCAGGGTCTCCCCTCCCCAAATTTCAGTTCCCCCCTCCCCAAATTTCAGTCCCCCTCCCCAAATTTCGGGTCCCCCTCCCCAAATTTCGAGTCCCCCTCCCCAAATTTCAGTCCCCCTCCCCAAATTTCAGTCCCCCTCCCCAAATTTCAGTCCCCCTCCCCAAATTTCAGTCCCCCTCCCCAAATTTCGGTCCCCCTCCCCGCTTTGGGCTCTCACCATCCACCACGTCGGCTTTCTCCACATCCCCTTTGCTCCTGTCGGCGCTGCTCGCCCCTCCCCCCTCGGGACCCTCGGCCACGATTGTCACCTGGGGGGGAGGGGACACACAGTTCGGGGGCTGAACCCCGTTTTTGGGGTCCTGATCCCCTTTTGGGGGTCCTGATCCCCCTGCCTTTTTTGGGGTCCTGATCCCTTTTTTGGGGTCCTGAACCTCTTTTGGGGTCCTGAACCCCTTTTGGGGTCCTGATCCCCTTTTTGGGGGTCCTGAACCCCTTTTGGGGTCCTGAACCTCTTTTATGGGGTCCTGAACCCTTTTTTGGGGGTCCTAACCCCTTTCTTGGGGTCCTGAACCCCTTTTTTGGGGGTCCTGATCCCTTTTTGGGGTCCTGAACCCCTTTTGGGGTCCTGAACCTCTTTTGGGGTCCTGATCCCCTTTTGGGGTCCTGAACCCCTTTTTGGGGTCCTGAACCTCTTTTTTGGGGTCCTGATCCCCTTTTTGGGGTCCTGAACCTCTTTTTGGGGTCCTGAACCTCTTTTGGGGGTCCTGATCCCCTTTTTGGGGTCCTGAACCCCTTTTTTGGGGTCCTGATCCCCTTTATGGGGTCCTGAACCCCTTTTTGGGGTCCTGATCCCCTTTTGGGGTCCTGATCCCCTTTTTGGGGTCCTGAACCTCTTTTTGGGGTCCTGATCCCCTTTTTGGGGGTCCTGATCCCCTTTTTGGGGTCCTGAACCCCTTTTTGGGGTCCTGAACCTCTTTTTGGGGTCCTGAACCCTTTTGGGGGTCCTGAACCCTTTTGGGGTCCTGAACCCCTTTTTGGGGTCCTGATCCCCTTTTTGGGGTCCTGAACCCTTTTTGGGGTCCTAGGTCCCCTTTTTGGGGTTCCAGGGTCCCTTTTTTGGGGGGTCCTGAACCCCTTTTTGGGGTCCTGAACCCCTTTTTGGGGTCCTGAACCCATTTTTGGGTGACCCTGAACTCTTTTTTGGGGTCCTAGGTCCCTTTTCGGGGTCCCAAGTCCCTTTTTGGGGGTCTCTGAAGCATTTTTGGGGGGATCCTGACACATTTCAGGGGTCCTGAACCCCTTTTTGGGGTCCTAGGGTCCCTTTTGGGGTCCTGAGCCCTTTCCTGGGGTCCCAGGGTCTCTTTTTGGGGTTCCAGGGTCCCTTTTTGGGTGTCTCAGGTCCTTTTAGGGGATCCCAAATCTCTTTTTTGGGGGGTCTGACCCCTTTTTTGGGGTCCTGAACCCTATTTGGGGTAACCCTGAACCGTTTATGGGGTCCTGAACCCCTTTTTTGGGGGATCTGACCCCTTTTTTGGGTCCTGAACCCCTTTTTTGGGGTTCCAGAGTCCCTTTTGGGGATCCCAAATCTCTTTTTTGGGGTCCTGAACCCTTTTGGGGTCCCAGCTCCCTTTTGGGGTGCCCTGACCCCTTTTTTAGGGAGTCCTGATCTCTTTCTGGGGGTTCCCAGGTCCCTTTTTGGGGGATCTCTGACCCTTCTTTGGGATTCCAGAGTTCCTTTTAGGGGGTCCTGAACCCTTTTTGGGATCCTGAACCCCTTTTTTGGGGTCCTGAACCCTTTTTGGGATCCTGAACCCCTTTTTTGGGGTCCTGAGCCCTTTTTGGGATCCTGAACCCCTTTTTTGGGGTCCTGAGCTCTTTTTGGGATCCTGAACCCCTTTTTGGGGTCCTGAGCTCTTTTTGGGGGTCCTGAACCATTTTGGAGGATCCCTGACCCCTTTTTGGGGCTCCCAGGTCCCTTTTGGGGATCCCAAGTCTCCTTTTAGGGTGTCCTGAACACCTTTTTGGGGACCCCTGACCCTTTTAGGGCAGTTTGGATCCCTTTCAGGTGTCCCTGACCCCCTTCTTGGGCGTCCTAAAAATTTGGGGGAGCCCCAGAGTTTTGGGGTGTTTTCTCTGGATTTGGGAACTCTCTAGGTGGATCTAAATGGGGTTTTCAATGTCCCCAAATGGGATTTTTGGTGTCCCTGATTTTTGGGGTGTCCCAAATTTTCGGGGTGTCCCCTCACCTGCTGGCACTGCCCACCCAGGTGTGCCCAGGTGTGTTTGGAGGGTCAATCCCCTGAATTTTGGGAATCCCTTGGCAGGTCTGAATGGGGTTTTTGGGATTCCCGGATTTTGGGAATCTCTGGGCTTATCTAAATGGGGTTTTTGGGTTTCCCAATTTTTGGGGTTCTCGATTTTTGGGGTGTCCCCTCACCTGCTGGCACTGCCCATAGAGGTTTGGGGGATCAATTCCCTGATTTTTGGGGTCTTTTCTCTGGATTTGGGGACTCTCTAGGTGGATCTAAATGGGGTTTTTGGGATTCCCGATTTTTGGGTGATTCCCCTGAATTTTGGGACTCATTCCCTTGGATTTTGGGCATCCCTGGGTGGATCTAAATGGGATTTTTGGGGTGTCCCCAATTTCTGGGCTGTCCCCTCACCTGCTGGCACTGCCCATACAGGTTTGGGTGGATCAATTCCATGATTTTGGGATCATTCCCTGAATTTTGGGGTTTTTTCTCTGGATTTAGAGTCTCTCTAAGGGGATCTAAATGAGATTTTTGGGACTCCCAGATTTTGGGCATCCCTGGGTGGATCTAAATGGGGTTTTCGGTGTCCCCAATTTCTGGGGTGTCCCCTCACCTGCTGGCACTGCCCATCCAGGTGTGCCCAGGTGTGCCCAGGTGTGTTTGGAGGGTTAATCCCCTGAATTTGAGTATCCCTCAATGGATCTCAATGGGGTTTTCAATGTCCCCAAATGGGATCTTTGGTGTCCCCACTCCGAGCTGTCCCCATTCTCGGGGTGTCCCCAGTTCTCGGGCTGTCCCCTCACCTGCTGGCACTGCCCATAGAGGTTTGGGGTGGATCGATTCCCTGAATTTTGGGGATCAATTCCCAGATTTTGGGGTCTTTTCTCTGGATTTAGAGACTCTCTAGGTGGATCTAAAGAGGGGTTTTGGGATTCCTGGATTTTGGGCATCCCTGGGTGGATCTAAACGGGGTTTTGGGTGGGGTGTCCCCACTCTCAGGGTGTCCCCAACTCCCGGGCTGTCCCCTCACCTGCTGGCACTGCCCATCCAGGTGTGCCCAGCTGTGTTTGGATGGTCAATCCCCTGATTTCGAGTTTCCCTCGATGGATTCAAACAGGGTTTTCAATGTCCCCAAATGGGATTTTTGGTGTCCCGATTTTGGGGTGTCCCCAATTCCCGGGCTGTCCCCTCACCTGCTGGCACTGCCCATAGAGGTCTGGGGTGGATCGATTCCCTGAATTTTGGGCATTTCTTTTCTCTGGATTTAGAGACTCTCTAGGTGGATCTAAAGAGGGGTTTTGGGATTCCTGGATTTTGGGCATCCCTGGGTGGATCTAAACGGGGTTTTGGGGTGTCCCCAATTCTCAGGGTGTCCCCAACTCTCGGGGTGTCCCCTCACCTGCTGGCACTGCCCATCCAGGTGTGCCCAGGTGTGTTTGGAGGGTCAATCCCCTGATTTGAGTATCCCTCAATGGATCCAAATGGGGTTTTCAATGTCCCCAAATGGGATTTTTGGTGTCCCCAACTCGGCTGTCCCCAATTTTCAGGGTGTCCCCAGTTCCCGGGCTGTCCCCTCACCTGCTGGCACTGCCCATAGAGGTTTGGGGTGGATCAATTCCCTCATTTTTGGGGTCTTTTCTCTGGATTTAGAGACTCTCTAGGTGGATCTAAAGAGGGGTTTTGGGATTCTTGGATTTTGGACATCCCTGGGTGGATCTAAACGGGGTTTTTGGGGTGTCCCCAATTCTCGGGGTGTGTCCCCAACTCTCAGGCTGTCCCCAACTCCCAGGCTGTCCCCTCACCTGCTGGCACTGCCCATCCAGGTGTGCCCAGGTGCGTTTGGAGGGTCAATTCCATGATTTTGGGCATCTCTCGATGGATTTAAATGGGGTTTTCGAGGTCCCCAAATGGGATTTTCGGTGTCCCCGATTTTTGGTGTGTCCCCAGTTTTTGGGGTGTCCCCAGTTCCCGGGCTGTCCCCTCACCTGCTGGCACTGCCCGTAGAGGTCCAGCAGCACGTAGCAGGGCGCTGGCACCCCGCTGGCCACCACGCCCTGGTCCCGGCCGTTCACAAAGAGGTGCAGCCGGCCGGCAGTGTCCACCAGCAGCCCCAGCAGGGTCCCGGCAGGGAGAGACTCCAGGCTGGGGCCGCAGTGCTCCCGGATCTGGGGGCAGAAATTTGGGGTGAATTTGGGGGATTTTGGGGGATCAGAGGGGATTTTGTGGGATTTGGGGTGATTTTGGGGTGATTTTGGGGTCTCAGGGGTAAGCAGCCCCAGCAGGGTCCCGGCAGGGAGAGACTCCAGGCTGGGGCCGCAGTGCTCCCGGATCTGGGGGCAGAAATTTGGGGGATTTAGGGTGAACTTTGGGGGATTTTGGGGGATTTGGGGTGAATTTCAGGGGGATTTGGGGTGATTTTGATGATTTTGGGTGGGTTTGGGGTGATTTTGGGGGATTTGGGGTGATTTTGGGGTGGATTTGGGGTCTCAGGGGTAAGCAGCCCCAGCAGGGTCCCAGCAGGGAGAGACTCCAGGCTGGGGCAGCAGTGCTCCTGGATCTGCAGGAAATTTGGGGTGAATTTGGGGGATTTTGGGGGATTTGAGGGGATTTGGGGTGGATTTGGGGGATTTTGGATTTGGACAGGATTTAGGTGGATTTGGGGGGATTTGGGGTGGATTTGGGGATGATTTTGGGAGGATTTGGGGGATTTGGGGTGGATTTGGGGTGATTTTGGATGAATTTGGGTGAATTTTGGGAGGATTTGGGGTGATTTTGGGGGATTTGGGGTGATTTTGGGGTGGATTTGGGGTCTCAGGGGTAAGCAGCCCCAGCAGGGTCCCAGCAGGGAGAGACTCCAGGCTGGGGCCGCAGTGCTCCCGGATCTGCAGGAAATTTGGGGTGAATTTGGGGGATTTTGGGGGATTTGAGGGGATTTGGGGTGGATTTGGGGGGATTTTGTGGGATTTGGACAGGATTTAGGTGGATTTGGGGGGATTTGGGGTGGATTTGGGGATGATTTTGGGAGGATTTGGGGGATTTGGGGTGGATTTGGGGTGATTTTGGATAATTTGGGTGATTTTGGGGGATTTGGGGTGTTTTGGGGGATTTGGGGTGATTTTGGGGTGGTTTGGGGTCTCAGGGGTAAGCAGCCCAGCAGGGTCCCGGCAGGGAGAGACTCCAGGCGGGGCGCGTGCTGGATCTGCAGGAAATTTGGGGGAATTTGGGGATTTTGGGGTTTGAGGGGATTTTGTGGGTTTGGAAGGTTTAGGTGGTTTGGGGGGATTTGGAGAGATTTTGGGAGGATTTTGGGGGGATTTTGGGAGGATTTGGGGGATTTTGGGGTGATTTTGGATGATTTTGGGTGGGTTTGGGGTGATTTTGGGGGATTTGGGGTGATTTTGGGGTCTCAGGGGTAAGCAGCCCCAGCAGGGTCCCGGCAGGGAGAGACTCCAGGCTGGGGCCGCAGTGCTCCCGGATCTGGGGGCGAAATTTGGGGGGATTTTGGGGGATTTTGGGGGATCAGAGGGGATTTTGTGGGATTTGGACAGGATTTAGGTGGATTTGGGGGGATTTGGGGTGGATTTTGGGGGGATTTGGAGAGATTTTGGGGGGATTTGGGGAGGATTTTGGGAGGATTTGGGGGGATTTTGGGGTGATTTTGGATGATTTTGGGTGGGTTTGGGGTGATTTTGGGGGATTTGGGGTGTTTTGGGGTCTCAGGGGTAGCGCCCCAGCGGGGCCCGGCGGGAAGAGCCCCCCGGGGGGGGCGCCAGCCCCCCAAATTTGGGGGGAATTTGGGGTCATTTGGGGGATTTGGGGGGATTTTGTGGGATTTGGACAGGATTTAGGTGGATTTGGGGGATTTGGGGGGATTTTGGGAGGATTTGGGGGATTTTGGGAGGATTTGGGGGATTTTGGGGGGATTTTGGGGGGATTTGGGATGATTTTTGGGGATTTGGGTGGGTTTGGGGTGATTTTGGGGGGATTTGGGGGTGAGATTTGGGGATGGAGAGACAAAATTGGGGCATTTGGGGAGTTTTGGGAGGGTTTAGAGGGGATTTTGGGAGGGATTTGGGGTGATTTTGGGTGATTTAGAGGAATGTGGGTGATCTGGAGATATTTTGGGAGGATTTGGGGGATTTTGGGGTAATTCGAGGGGATTTTGGGGAAATTTGGAGATTTTTGGGAGGATTTGGGGGGATTTTTGGGGCGATTTTTGTGGCAGTTTTCGGGATATTTTCAGGATACTTTTGCAGTGGTTTTGGAGATATTTTCAGGATATTTTTGGGGTGATTTTGGGATATTTTTGGGATATTTTTGGGATATTTTGGGGATATTTTCAGGATATTTTTGGCATATTTTCAGGATATTTTGGCCCATTTTTGGAGATACTTTCAGGATATTTTCAGGATATTTTTGGGATATTTTCAGGATATTTTCAGGAAATTTTGGGGATATTTTTGGGGTGATTCCAGGATATTTTCAGGATATTTTCAGGATATATTGGGGGTATTTTGGGGATGATTTCTGGATATTTTTGGGGTATTTTCAGGATATTTTCAGGCTCATTTCCCCATACCTTCCTGGCGTTGTGGAACACGGCTCTCCTCTGCAGGATCCAGGCCGGGTGTTTGGGGTTGTTTTGGGATATATTTCGGGATATTTTGGGGATATTTTCAGGATATTTTGGGGATGACTTCAGGATATTTTTGGGATATTTTGGGGGTATTTTGGGGATATTTTGGGGATATTTTGGGGATATTTTTGAGATATTTTTGGGGATATTTTGAGATATTTTGGGGATATTTTCAGGATATTTTGGGATATTTTCAGGATATTTTGGGGATATTTTGGGGCTATTTTCAGGATATTTTCAAAGTGATTTCAGGATATTTTTAGGATGTTTTCGGGTGATTTCAGGATATTTTTGGAATGGTTTTGGTGTGATTTCCCCATACCTTCCTGGCGTTGTGGAACACGGCTCTCCTCTGCAGGATCCAGGCCGAGTGTTTGGGGTTGTTTTGGGATATATTTTGGGATATTTTGGGGTTATGTTGGGGATATTTTCAGGGTGATTTTGGGATATTTTCGGGATATTTTCAGGACATTCTCAGGATATTTTGCAAATACTTTCAGGATATTTTCAGGATACTTTCAGGATATTTTTGGGATATTTTGGGGGTATTTTGGGGATGATTTCTGGATATTTTTGGGGTATTTTCAGGATATTTTCAGGCTCATTTCTCCATACCTTCCTGGCGTTGTGGAACACGGCTCTCCTCTGCAGGATCCAGGCCGGGTGTTTGGGGTTGTTTTGGGATATATTTTGGGATACTTTGGGGATATTTTCAGGATATTTTGGGGATATTTTGGGGATATTTTCGGGATATTTTCGGGATGATTTCAGGATATTTTCAGGATATTCTCAGGATATTTTCAGGATATTTTCGGGGTGATTTCAGGATATTTTCAGGCTCATTTCTCCATACCTTCCTGGCGTTGTGGAACACGGCTCTCCTCTGCAGGATCCAGGCCGGGTGTTTGGGATTATTTTGGGATATATTTTGGGATATTTTGGGGTTATGTTGGGGATATTTTCAGGATATTTTCAGGGTGATTTTGGGATATTTTCGGGATATTTTCAGGACATTTTCAGGATATTTTGCAAATACTTTCAGGATATTTTCAGGATACTTTCAGGATATTTTTGGGATATTTTGGGGGTATTTTGGGGATGATTTCTGGATATTTTTGGGGTATTTTCAGGATATTTTCAGGCTCATTTCTCCATACCTTCCTGGCGTTGTGGAACACGGCTCTCCTCTGCAGGATCCAGGCCGAGTGTTTGGGGTTAGTTTGGGGATATATTTCGGGATATTTTGGGGATATTTTGGGGATATTTTCAGGATATTTTGGGGATATTTTGGGGATGATTTCAGGACATTTTCAGGATATTTTGGGGATATTTTGGGGATGATTTCAGGATATTTTCAGGATATTTTGGGGCTATTTTGGGGATGATTTCAGGATATTTTTGGGGTATTTTCAGGATATTTTCGGCCCATTTTTGGAGATACTTTCAGGATATTTTCAGGATATTTTTGGGATATTTTCAGGATATTTTCAGGAAATTTTGGGGATATTTTTGGGGTGATTCCAGGATATTTTCAGGATATTTTCAGGATACATTGGGGCTATTTTGGGGATGATTTCAGGATATTTTTGGGGTATTTTCAGGATATTTTCAGGCTCATTTCCCCCTACCTTCCTGGCGTTGTGGAACACGGCTCTCCTCTGCAGGATCCAGGCCGGGTGTTTGGGGTTGTTTTGGGATATATTTTGGGATACTTTGGGGATATTTTCAGGATATTTTGGGGATATTTTGGGGATATTTTGGGGATATTTTCGGGATGATTTCAGGATATTTTCAGGATATTCTCAGGATATTTTCAGGATATTTTCGGGGTGATTTTCAGGATATTTTCAGGCTCATTTCCCCATACCTTCCTGGCGCTGTGGAACACGGCTCTCCTCTGCAGGATCCAGGCCGAGTGTTTGGGATTATTTTGGGATATATTTTGGGATATTTTGGGGTTATGTTGGGGATATTTTCAGGATATTTTCAGGGTGATTTTGGGATATTTTCGGGATATTTTCAGGACATTTTCAGGATATTTTGCAGATACTTTCAGGATATTTTCAGGATACTTTCAGGATATTTTTGGGATATTTTGGGGGTATTTTGGGGATGATTTCAGGATATTTTTGGGGTATTTTCAGGATATTTTCAGGATATTTTTGGGGTGATTTCAGGATATTTTCAGGATATTTTGGGGATATTTTCAGGATATTTTTGGGGTGATTTCAGGATATTTTCAGGATATTTTGGGGATATTTTCAGGATATTTTCAGGATATTTTCAGGATATTTTCAGGATATTTTGGGGCTATTTTGGGGATGATTTCAGGATATTTTTGGGGTATTTTCAGGATATTTTCAGGCTCATTTCCCCATACCTTCCTGGCGTTGTGGAACACGGCTCTCCTCTGCAGGATCCAGGCCGAGTGTTTGGGGTTGTTTTGGGATATATTTCGGGATATTTTGGGGATATTTTGGGGATATTTTCAGGATATTTTGGGGATATTTTGGGGATGATTTCAGGACATTTTCAGGATATTTTGGGGATATTTTGGGGATATTTTCAGGATATTTTCAGGATATTTTGGGGATGATTTCAGGACATTTTCAGGATATTTTCAGGATATTTTGGGGATGATTTCAGGATATTTTTGGGGTATTTTCAGGATATTTTCAGGCTCATTTCCCCATACCTTCCTGGCGTTGTGGAACACGGCTCTCCTCTGCAGGATCCAGGCCGGGTGTTTGGGGTTGTTTTGGGATATATTTCGGGATATTTTGGGGATATTTTGGGGATATTTTCAGGATATTTTGGGGATATTTTCGGGATATTTTCGGGGTGATTTCAGGATATTTTCAGGATATTTTGGGGATATTTTGGGGATATTTTCAGGATATTTTGGGGATGATTTCAGGATATTTTTGGGGTATTTTCAGGATATTTTCAGGCTCATTTCTCCATACCTTCCTGGCGTTGTGGAACACGGCTCTCCTCTGCAGGATCCAGGCCGGGTGTTTGGGGATATTTTCAGGATATTTTCAGGATATTTTGGGGATATTTTGGGGATATTTTCAGGATATTTTCAGGATATTTTGGGGATGATTTCAGGATATTTTCAGGATATTTTGGGGGTATTTTGGGGATGATTTCAGGATATTTTTGGGGTATTTTCAGGATATTTTCAGGCTCATTTCCCCCTACCTTCCTGGCGTTGTGGAACACGGCTCTCCTCTGCAGGATCCAGGCCGGCCGCTTCAGGCCGTGGGCGCAGGCGGGCAGCGGCGAGCGGCCGGGGGGAGCAGCAGTGACCCCCATGGCCAGCGAGGAGCTCCACTGCGGGTTCAGCGCGTCGATCTGCACCTGGGAGGTGACAGCGACGTCATGGTGACGTCATCGGCACATCGGTGACGTCATCAGCACATCAGTGATGTCATCCCGGCAACCCCACAATGTCACGTTTTTAAAAAAAAACCAAAAATCTCCCCAGTTTCAGCTCCACTGCGGGTTCAGCGCGTCGATCCAAACCAGTGATGTCATAAGTGATGTCATCAGTGATGTCATCGGCGACCCCCAGTCTCACATGACACTCCCAAAAAATTCCCCCAAATTGGCAATTGGCTCCATTGTGGGTTCAGCGTGTCGATCTGAACCTGTGACGTCATAAACACGGCGATGATGTCCTCGGTGATGTCACCGTGCCCCTGGTGACGTCATCAATGACCCCCAGACACTGACAGCACCTGTGGGCGCTGGGCTGCCATTGGCCGATCCCCGATGACATCACCGCTGTGTCCCACGGCCCTGATGACATCACAGAACATCTGACCTACCATTGGCTGATCCTCTATGACATCATCACCATCCTCCACACCCTCCCCTCTGCATTATGACGTCACTGTGGCTCTGAGCCCCCATTGGCTGATCCCCTATGACATCACCACCACATCCCCACATCCCCCATGATGTCACAGGCTCCCTGAACAACCATTGGCTGATCCTCTATGACATCACCGCTGTGTGTCCTATCCCTGATGACATCACAAAGCCTCTAAACCCCCATTGGCCAATCCCCTATGACATCATCACCATCCTCCATGCCATCCCCTGTCCCCTGATGACATCATGGATGTTCTGCGCCCCCATTGGCTGATCCCCTATGACATCACTGATGACATCACATCCATTGAACCACCATTGGCTGATCCTCTATGACATCATCGACATCATCCTTGCCCTCTGATGTCCCTGATGATGTCACAGATGTTCTGAGGCCCCATTGGCCAATCCCTTATGACATCACCACTATGTCCCCTTGTCCCTGATGACATCACAGAGCCTCTGAACTACCATTGGCTGATCCTCTATGACATCACCACTACATCCCCACACCCCCCGGTGACATCACTGATGATGTCACAATGTCGCTGAACCACCACTGGCTGATCCTCTGTGACATCATCATCATCATCCCCCACACCCCCCCAAATCCCCGATGACATCACAGAGCCTCTAGACTCCCATTGGCCAATCCCCTATGACATCACCACTACATCCCCACATCCCCTATGACGTCACCCGCGCCCTGAACCACCATTGGCCAATCCACTATGACGTCATCAACATCCCCCACGCTGTTTCCTCTCTCCTATGATGTCACCGGGGCTCTGAGCCGCCATTGGCCAATCCACTATGACATCACTGCTGTAGCTCCTTGTCCCATGATGACATCACAGAGCCTCTGAACCACCATTGGCTGATCATCTATTACATCACCACTACGTCACCACATCCCCTATGACGTCACAGCATCCTCCATGCCCTCTGATGTCCCTGATGACGTCATGGATGTTCTGAAATCCCATTGGCTGATCCCCTATGACATCACTGCTGTAGCTCCTTGTCCCCGATGACATCACAGAGCCTCTGAACCCCCATTGGCCGATACCTTATGACATCATCACCATCCTCCACACCCTCCCTGTTCCCCTGACGACATCATTGATGTTCTGAGCCCCCATTGGCCAATCCCTTATGACATCATCACCATCCTCCATGCCCTCCCCATTCCCTGATGACATCACAGAGCCTCTGAACTCCCATTGGCCGATACCCTATGACATCATCACCATCCTCCATGCCCTCCCCATTCCCTGATGACATCACAGAGCCTCTGAACTCCCATTGGCCGATCCCTTATGACATCACCACCACATCCCCACACCCCCATGACATCACCGCCCATCTCCCCCATTGGCCCATCCCGTATGACATCACCGATGACGTCAGGGGCGTGGTCACCTGGAAGAGGCGGCCGGGGGGGAGGGGCTGCCCCACCACCACCAGGCCCTGGTTGTAGCTGGACACTCGGGTGGCCGTGCGGCCGCCGTTGGACAGCAGGATGTTCTTGCCGTGGCAGCCCAGGAACGTGGGGGGAGCCTGGAATGATTGAAAATTGGGGTCAGAGAGGGGATTTGGGGGGATTTGAAGGGGATTTAGGAGGTTAAAGGCTGCAGGATGTTCTTGCCGTGGCAGCCCAGGAACGTGGGGGAGCCTGGAATGATTGAAAATTGGGGTCTGAGAGGGGATTTGGGGGGATTTGGGGGGATTTGGGGGATTTTGGGAGGATTTGGGGGGATCTGGGGGGATTTGGGGGAATTTTGGGAGGTTTTGGGGAGGATTTAAAGAGGATTTAGGAGGTTAAAGGCTGCAGGATGTTCTTGCTGTGGCAGCCCAGGAACGTGGGGGGAGCCTGGGGTGAGCAAAAATTGGGGTCAGAGAGGGGATTTGGGGGAATTTTGGGGGATTTGGGGTGATTTGAGGGGGTTTTGGGGTGATTTGGGGGTTTTTGGGGTGGTTAAAGGGGATTTAGGAAGTTAAAGGAGGGAAGGGAAAGGAGGATGTTCTCGCCATGGCAGCCCAGGAACGTGGGGGAGCCTGGGAAATGATAAAAAATGGGGTCAGAGAGGGGATTTGGGGCATTTTTGGGGGAATTTTAGGGATTTTGGGGTGATTTGGGGTGGTTTTGGGAGGATTTAAAGATGATTTAGGGAATTTAAAGAGAATTTAGGAGGTTGAAGGGGTTAGAGGCTGCAGGATGTTCTTGCCGTGGCAGCCCAGGAACGTGGGGGGAGCCTGAAATAATTAAAAATTGAGGCCTGAGAGGGGATTTTGGGGGATTTGGGGGGATTTGGGGAGGATTTGGGGGAATTTTGGGGAGGATTTTGGGGGGATTTGAAGGGGATTTAGGAGGTTAAAGGCTGCAGGATGTTCTTGCCGTGGCAGCCCAGGAACGTGGGGGAGCCTGGGAAATGATAAAAAATGGGGTCAGAGAGGGGATTTGGGGCATTTTTGGGGGAATTTTAGGGATTTTGGGGTGATTTGGGGTGGTTTTGGGGGGATTTGAAGGGGATTTAGGAGGTTAAAGGCTGCAGGATGTTCTTGCCGTGGCAGCCCAGGAACGTGGGGGGAGCCTGGAATGATCGAATATTGGGGTCAGAGAGGGGATTTGGGGGGATTTTGGGAGGATTTGGGGTTGGGGAGGATTTGGGGTGATTTTGGGGGGATTTGGGGAGGTTTTGGGGAGGATTTGGGGAGGATTTAGGAGGTTGAAGGGGTCAGGGGCTGCAGGATGTTCTTGCCATGGCAGCCCAGGAACGTGGGGGAACACCAAAAATGATCAAAAATTGGGGTCAGAGAGGAGATTTGGGGGATTTTGAGGATCCCCGAGTGGTTCAGGGGGATTTTGGGGTGATTTGAGGGTGTTTTTGGGGTGATTCAAAGAGGATTTGGGGCACTGAAGGGAATTTTGGGGAAGATTTGGGGTTTTGATGGCATTTTGGGGTGACTGAAAGAGGATTTGGGGCAATCGAAGGGAATTTCGGGGCTGCCGAGGTGATTTGGGGTTTTAATGGGATTTTGGGGAAGTTAAAGGGATTTAGGGAGGATTTGGGGAACCCAGTCCCCTCCCAGTTTGTTCCCAGTTCCATCCCAATTCCATCCCAGTCCCTCCCAGTTTATACCAGTTTGTTCCCAGTCCATCCCAGTTCAATCCCAGTCCATCCCAGTTCATCCCATTTAATTCTCAGTCTCTCCTAGTCCATCCCAGTTTATCCCAGTTTGTTCCCAGTCCATCCCAGTCCCTCCCAGTTCAATCCCAGTCCCTCCCAGTCCCTCCCAGTCCATCCCAGTCCCTCCCAGTCCATTCCAATCCCATCCCAGTCCCTCCCAGTATAACCCAATCCCATCCCAGTCCCTCCCAGTCCATCCCAGTCCCTCCCAGTCTAACCCAATCCCATCCCAGTCCCTCCCAGTCTCACCCACTCCGGGTTTTCCCCGCTGCTGCTGGTGGGGGAGGGGCTGTGGGTGGGGGAGGGGCTGTGGGTGGGGGAGGGGCACTCGCCCTGCCCCGCCCCTCCCCCCGCGCTGACGATGGACACTGCGGTCACTCGGCCGTACAGGTCCAGGGCGACAAAGGCGTTCTGTGACGTCAGAGGGGACAGGAAGTGACGTCATAAAGGCAGGCAAGCACACTGGTGTGGCTGATTATGTCATTTCCGGTTACAACAGGAAGTGACATCAGATGGGGTGGGAGTGGTGTGGAGGGAGTGACGTCACTGCCCCAGTCGGAACAGGAAGTGATGTCATGGGGAAATATATCCCCAACCGTGACAGGAAGTGATGTCAGAGGGGATGGGGTATGACATCACTGACTCCACCCACGACAGGAAATTACATCAAAACGTCACTTCCTGTCACAGTGAGGTCAATCCCAGGCAGGAAGTGATGTCAGAGGAGTGGGCATGATGGCACAGGTGTCCCCGAGTGTCCCCGAGTGTCCCCAGGTGTCCCCAGGTGTGTCCCAGGTGTCCCAGGGGTCCCAGGTGTGTTCACCAATGTCCCCAGGTGTCCCCAGGTGTCCCAGGTGTGTTCACCAATGTCCCCAGGTGTCCCCAGGTGTGCTCAGGGATGTCCCCAGGTGTCCCCAGGTGTGTCCCACATCCCCCCAGGTGTCCCCAGGTGTGGTCAGCAATGTCCCCAGGTGTCCCCAGGTGTGTCCCACATTCCCCCAGGTGCGTCCCAGGTGTCCCAGGTGTGGTCAGCAATGTCCCCAGGTGTGTCCCCAGCTGTCCCCAGGTGTGTCCCCAGGTGTGTCCCAGGTGTGTTCACCAATGTCCCCAGGTGTCCCCAGGTGTGCTCAGCAATGTCCCCAGGTGTCCCCAGGTGTGTCCCCAGCTATCCCCAGGTGTCCCCAGGTGTGTTCAGTGATGTCCCCAGCTATCCCCAGGTGTCCCCAGCTATCCCCAGCTATCCCCAGGTGTCCCCAGGTGTCCCCAGGTGTGTTCAGTGATGTCCCCAGCTATCCCCAGGTGTCCCCAGCTGTCCCCAGCTATCCCCAGGTGTCCCCAGGTGTGTTCAGTGATGTCCCCAGCTATCCCCAGGTGTCCCCAGGTGTCCCCAGCTATCCCCAGGTGTCCCCAGGTGTCCCCAGGCGCACCTTGGCCACGCCGGTGGCCGCCGGCCCCATGTCCTGCCCGTCCACCACCAGGTGCATCGAGTCGTCAGCACCGCGCCGCACGCCCAGCCGGTTCCCCACCTGGGAGCCAAAATCCCAAAAATTCACCCCAAAATTCACCCCAAAATATCCTGAATTCACCCCAAAACCAGCCCCAGCCTGTTCCCCACCTGGGAGCCAAAATAGCCAAAATTCACCCCAAAATTCACCCAAAATAGCCCAAATTCACCCCAAAATTCACCCCAAAATATCCCAAAATTCACCCCAAAGCCATCCCCAGCCGGTTCCCCACCTGGGAGCCAAAATAGCCCAAATTCACCCCAAAATATCCCAAAATTCACCCCAAAACCAGCCCCAGCCTGTTCCCCACCTGACAGACCAAAATCCCAAAAATTCACCCCAAAATTCACCCCAAAATATCCCAAACACCACACAGGTGAGCCCAAATCCCACACAGGTGACACAGGTGAGCCCAGGTGACCCCAAACCCCACACAGGTGACCCAGGTGATCCAGGTGACCTCAAACCCCATCCAGGTGACCCCAAACCTCACAGGTGAGCCCACAGGTGACCCCAAACCCCACACAGGTGAGCCCAGCTGACCCCAAACCCCACAGAGGTGACCCCAGGTGACCCCAAACTTCCCAGGTGACCCCACAGGTGACCCCAAGCCCCACAGAGGTGAGCCCAGGTAACCCAGGTGACCCCAGAGGTGACCCAGGTGACCCCACACTCACCCCGAGTCGCTCCAGGCTGACCCCGTAGTTACCCCTGGTGGGGTTCCCGTTGTGTCTCACCTGAGCCCAGGTGACCCCAGTCCCATCCAGGTGACCCCAAACCCACTCAAACCCCACACAGGTGACCCCACAGGTGACCCAGGTGACCCAGGTGACATCACTCACCCCGAGTCGCTCCAGGCTGACCCCGTAGTTATCCCTGGTGGGATTCCCGTTGTGTCTCACCTGAGCGCCGCTCACTGCCCAGGTGGGGGGAGGGGCCAGGTAGGTCCAGCAGGGTGGGGGGCAGGGCGGGGGGGCCGGGGGGCCTTGGCCGGGGGGCAGGGAGGTCAGGCCGACCCGCAGCGACCCCGCCCAGCGCTCGTCCAGAGCCTCGATGCGCACCTGTGACAGGTGAGACAGGTGAGATACACCTGGGACAGGTACAGAGCACACCTGGGACAGGTACAGAGCACACCTGAGGGCCCCACCCACACTGACCCTGCCCAGCACTCATCCAGAGCCTCGATGCACACCTGGGACAGGTGAGACAGGTGAGGGACAGGTGAGGGACAGGTGACACACCTGGGGCACACCTGGGACAGGTACAGAGCACACCTGGGGGCCCCACCCACACTGCCCCTGCCCAGCACTCATCCAGAGCCTCGATGCACAGCTGAGACAGGTGAGACAGGTGAGAGACACCTGAGACACACCTGGGACAGGTGAGGGACAAGTAAGATACAGCTGGGATACAGACGGGACACAGCTGGGGGGCCCTGAACACACCTGGGACAGGTGAGGGACAGGTGAG
This sequence comes from Entomyzon cyanotis, assembly GCA_024500445.1. Taxonomy (NCBI): domain Eukaryota; kingdom Metazoa; phylum Chordata; class Aves; order Passeriformes; family Meliphagidae; genus Entomyzon; species Entomyzon cyanotis. Next base: position 1,026,106 of record JAKEPQ010001013.1, on the reverse strand, counting down.
ATACACCTGGGACAGGTGAGACACTTGGGACAGGTGAGGGACAGGTGAGACACACCTGGGGCACAGCTAGGACAGGTACAGAGCACACCTGGGAGGCCCTGAAGACACCTGGGAGAGGTGAGACACAGGTGGGACACACCTGGGTGGGCGGGGCTTAACCCTGAACACACCTGGGACAGGTGAGACACACCTGGGGCAGGTACAGAGCACACCTGGGAGGCCCTGAACACACCTGGGCCAGGTACAGAGCATGTACCTGGGCATGTCCCTCCCTCAACCCCGCCCTTTCAAGCCCCTCCCACTGCGGCCACACCCTTTCTCTTAAAGAGACAGTGACCTCCATCAAGGCGTTCCATTGACTCCTCCCACACAGGTGAACCTGCCCTCACCTGGGCGTGTCCCATGGGTGTGTCCCTCCATTAGCCCCACCCCTTAGGCCCCTCCAACTGCGGCCACACCCATTCCCTTAAAGCGACAGCACCCCCAATTAATAATTAGACTGACCCCTCCACCCAGGTGGCCCCGCCCAGTTGGGGGTGTGGCCCCGTGGCCCCGCCCACCTCGAAGAGCTCTCCTGGCCGCAGGTGGGAGCGGCTGAAGACCAGGCCGTGGCAGTAGCCGGCCACTCGGGCTGCCCCCAGCCCTTCGGCCGCCAGCGCCACGTTCTGACCGCAGCGGCCGTGGAAGCGCTGGCACGGCCCGGGGGCTGCTGGGAGAGAGGGCGGGGTCAGTGGGCGTGGTCAGGGAATGGGGTGTGGTCAGTGAGGGGTGTGGTCAGTGGGTGTGGTCAGTGGGGGGTCAGTATTTGGGGTGGGGTTAGATAATGGGGTGTGGTCAGTGGGTGTGGTCAGTGCCCATGGAAGTGCTGGCATGGCCCGGGGGCTGGTGGGAAAAGGGGCGTGGCCAGTGAGGGGTGGAGTCAGTGGGCGTGGTCAGTGTGTGTGGTCAGTTAGTGGTGTGGTCAGTTGGTGTGGTCAGTGAGGGATGGGGTCAGGGAATGGGGTGTGGTCAGTCCATCCCAATACCATTCCCAGTCCCTCCCAGTCCCTCCCAGTCCATCCCAGTCCCTCCCAGTATAACCCAATGCATTCCCAGTCCATCCCAGTCCCCCCTCCCAGTCCCTCCCAGTATAACCCAATGCATTCCCAGTCCCTCCCAGTCCCTCCCAGTCCCTCCCAGTCCATCCCAGTCCCTCCCAGTCCATCCCAGTCCATCCCAGTCCCCCCCAGTCCCCCCCAGTCCCGCACTGACCGGGCGATGGAGGTGGACACGCCTTCTCAGCAGGAGCTCCAGAGCTCAGGCTGTTGTCCGCAGGGCCTGTGGCGCCGGTCAGCGACACCTGGACACACTGACCATAGAGATCCACCACCGCGTACACCTCTGGGGACATTGGGGACATTGGGGACACCTCAGTGACACCTTAGGGACACCTGGACACACTGACCGTAGAGATCCACCACCGCGTATACCTCTGGGGACATTGGGGACATCACTGGGGACATTGGGGACATCATTGGGGACATTGGGGACATCATTGGGGACACCACTGGGGACACTGGGGACACCTCAGTGCCACCACTGCGTACACCTCTGGGGACATTGGGGACATTGAGGACACCTCAGTGACACCTCAGTGTCACCTGGACACACTGACCGTACAGATCCACCACCGCGTACACCTCTGGGGACATTACTGGGGACATTGGGGACACTGGGGACATCAATGCCACCACGGTGTACAGCTCAGTGTCACCTCAGTGACACCCCACGATGTCCCCAATCCCCCATGTCCCCCAATGTCCCCAATCCCCACAATGTCCCCAATCCCCACAATGTCCCACATTCCCCAAAGCCCCAACTGTCCTCAATCCTCCCAATGTCCTCGATGTCCCCAACACCCCCAGTGTCCCCAACATCCCCAACATCTCCAATGTCCTCAGTGTCCCCAACATCCCCAATATCCCTAAATGTCCCCAATGTCCCCAGTGTCCCCACTGTCCCTCACCTGGCAGCAGTCCGGAGCAGGCCATGCCCTGGTCAGCGAAGATGTCCCTGATGTCCCTGATGTCCCCAATGTCCCCACTGTCCCTCACCTTGTGGCAGTCCCAAGCAGGACACGCCCTGGTCAGTGCTGATGTCCCCAATGTCCCCAGTGTCCCCATGTCCCCTCACCTGGTGGCAGTCCCGAGCAGTGCAGATGTCCCTGATGTCCCCAATGTCCCCAGTGTCCCCAATGATGTCCCCATGTCCCCTCACCTGGTGGCAGCCCCGAACAGTGCTGATGTCCCCAATGATGTCCCCATGTCCCCTCACCTGGTGGCAGCCCCGAGCAGGCCACGCCCTGGTCAGTGCTGATGTCCCCAATGATGTCCCTAGTGATGTCCCCATGCCCCTCACCTGGTGGCAGCCCCGAGCAGTGCTGATGTCCCCAGTGATGTCCCCAGTGTCCCCTCACCTGGTGGCAGCCCCGAGCAGGCCACGCCCTGGTCAGCGCCGTCGATGAAGTATCTCAGGTCTCCTCCTCCCGTGCGCATCATGCCGATCCTGGCGCCAGTGCCCAGCGCGTCCAGGTCACAGCCGTAGTTGTTCCTCATCGTGTTCCCGTCCTGCATGATGGCCGTGCCGCTGCGGGGACATGGGGACATCATGGGGACACTGGGGACATCGTGGGGATACAGCCCTGACACTGCTATGGGGACAGGGACACTGCTATGGGGACAGGGACACTGCCATGGGGACACTGTCACAGGCACAGGTCACAGCCGTAGTTGTTCCTCATCGTGTTCCCGTCCTGCATGATGGCCGTGCCGCTGCGGGGACATGGGGACATCGTGGGGACATTGGGGACATTGGGGACATTGGGGACACCATGGGGACACAGCCCTGACACAGCTATGGGAACACCATGGGGACAGGGACACTGTCACAGGTCACAGCCGTAGTTGTTCCTCATCGTGTTCCCGTCCTGCATGATGGCCGTGCCGCTGCGGGGACATGGGGACATCGTGGGGACATTGGGGACACAGCCCTGACACTGCCATGGGGACAGGGACACGGCCATGGAGACACTGTCACAGGCACAGGTCACAGCCGTAGTTGTTCCTCATCGTGTTCCCGTCCTGCATGATGGCCGTGCCGCTGCGGGGACATGGGGACATCATGGGGACATTGGGGACACAGTCCTGACACTGCCATGGGGACATCATGGTGACAGGGACAAGGACACTGTCACAGGTCACAGCCGTAGTTGTTCCGCATCGTGTTCCCATCCTGCATGATGACCGTGCCGCTGCAGGGACATGGGGATATTGGGGACATTGGGGACATTGGGGACACCATGGGGATACAGCCCTGACACAGCAATGGGGACAGGGACACTGCCATGGGGACACTGTCACAGGCACAGGTCACAGCCGTAGTTGTTCCGCATCGTGTTCCCGTCCTGCATGATGGCCGTGCCGCTGCGGGGACATTGGGACATTGGGGACATCGTGGGGATACAGCCTGGGCAGGGGGACGCAGCCCTGACGCAGCTATGGGGACACCATGGGGACAGGGACACTGCCATGGGGACAGGGACACTGTCACAGGTCACAGCTGTAGTTGTTCCGCATGGTGTTCCCGTCCTGCATGATGGCCGTGCCGCTGCGGGGACACGGGGACATCGTGGGGACATTGGGGACTTTGAGGACACTGCCCTGACACAGCTCTGACACTGCCGTGGGGACACCATGGGGACAGGGACACCATAGGGACACAGGCACACAGCCATAGGGACACCTTGGGGACACTCGGGACACCCTAGGGTCCCTTGGGGACAGGAGGAGCTCCTTGGGGACAGGAGGGACAAACGGGGATCCCCAGGTGTCCCCAGGTGTCCCCAGGTGTCCCCAGGTGTCCCCACCTGAGCATCCAGGTGTCATAGTCGATGTCTGTCATGGTGTTGGGGAACTCCAGGTCCTCAGGGCGAATGGCAGTGACACCTGAGGGGACATGGGGACACCTCGGTCACCAGTGTCCCCAGTGATGTCCCCAATGTCCCCAATCCCCCAATGTCCCCAGTGTCCCCAACCCCATAAAGTCCCCAATGACGTCCCAATATCCCCCGATGTCCCCACAATGTCTCCAATGTCCCCCAGTGTCCCCAAATGCCCCAAAGTCCCCAATGTCTTCCCAATGTCCCCAATATGTCTCCAATCCCCCGATGTCCCCAATACCCCCCAGTGTCCCCAATATCCCCAATGCTGTCCCCATTGATGTCCCCAATATTCCCCAATGTCCCCAATGATGTCCTCAGTGATGTCCCCAATGTCCCCAATCCCCCAATATCCCCACTGTCCCCATAGTCCCCAATATCCCCAATGTCCCCCATATCTCCAATCCCCACAATGTCCCCAGTGTCCCCAGCGATGTCCCCAATGTCCCCAATTCCCACAATGTCCCCAATGTCCCCAGCGATGTCCCCATTGATGTCCCCAATGATGTCCCCATTGATGTCCCCAGCGATGTCCCCAATATCCCCATTGTCCCCAATGTCCCCAGCGATGTCCCCAGCGATGTCCCCAGCGATGTCCCCAATGTCCCCAATATCCCCAATCCCCACAATGTCCCCAGCGATGTCCCCAGCAATGTCCCCAACGTCCCCAATATCCCCAATCCCCACAATGTCCCCAGCGATGTCCCCAATGTCCCCACGATGTCCCCAATGTCCCCACGATGTCCCCAATGTCCCCAGTGATGTCCCAAGCAATGTCCCCAATATCCCCAATTCCCACAATGTCCCCATTGATGTCCCCAGTGATGTCTCCAATATCCCCAATGCCCCAATGTCCCCAGTGATGTCTCCAGTGATGTCCCCAGTGATGTCCCCAGCGATGTCCCCAACTATCCCCAATCCCCACAATGTCCCCAGCGATGTCCCCAATATCTCAAATCCCCACAATGTCCCCAGTGATGTCCCCAATGTCCCCAATGTCCCCAACGTCCCCAATATCCCCAATCCCCACAATGTCCCCACGATGTCCCCAATATCCCCAATGTCCCCAATGTCCCCACGTTGTCCCCAACGTCCCCACAATGTCCCCGTGCTGCTGACCAGCCTCGATGGAGCCGGACCATCGATCCACCATCTTCTGGATGACGATCTCGAACAGCTCTCCGTCCCGCAGAGCCCTGCGACCCAAAAACAGGGAAATTAACCCAAAAATCAGTGGGGAAATGAACCCAAAAACAGGGAAATTAACCCAAAATCAGTGGGGAAATGAACCCAAAATTGGGGAAATGAACCCAAAATCAGGGGGGAAATGAACCCAAAATCAGTGGGGAAATGAACCCAAAAACGGGGAAATGAACCCAAAATCAGTGGGGAAATGAACCCGAAAATGGGGAAATGAACCCGAAAATGGGGAACTGAACCTGAAATTGGGGAAATGAACCCGAAAACAGGGAAATGAACCCAAAAATCAGTGGGGAAATGAACCCAAAAATGGGGAAATGAACCCAAAAATCAGCGGGGAAATGAACCCAAAAATGGGGAAATGAACCCAAAAATGGGGAAATGAACCCAAAAATGGGGAAATGAACCCAAAATTGGGGAAATGAACCCAAAATCAGGGGGGAAATGAACCCAAAATCAGTGGGGAAATGAACCCAAAAACGGGGAAATGAACCCAAAATCAGTGGGGAAATGAACCCGAAAATGGGGAAATTAACCCAAAAATGGGGAACTGAACCTGAAATTGGGGAAATGAACCCGAAAACAGGGGAAATGAACCCAAAAATCAGTGGGGAAATGAACCCAAAAATGGGGAAATGAACCCAAAAATCAGCGGGGAAATGAACCCAAAAATGGGGAAATGAACCCAAAAATGGGGAAATGAACCCAAAAATCAATGGGGAAATGAACCTGAAACTGGGGAAATGAACCCAAAATCGAGGAAATGAACCCAAAATTGGGGAAATGAACCCAAAAATCAGGGAAATGAACCCAAAACATGGAGAAATGAACCCAAAAACAGGGAAATGAACCCAAAAATGGGGAAATGAACCCAAAAATCAGGGGAAATGAACCCAAAAATGGGGAAATGAACCCAAAAATGGGGAAATGAACCCGAAAATCAGCAGGGAAATACCCCAAAAATGGGGAAATGAACCCAAAAATCAGCAGGAACGACCCCAAAACTGGGGAAATGAACCCGAAAATGGGGATATGAACCCAAGAATCAGAGGGAAATACCCTGAAAATGGGGAAATGAACCCAAAAGACGGGGAAATGAACCCAAAAATCAGGGAAAATCACCCCGGAAATAGGGAAACGACCCCAAAAATCAGGGGAAATGAACCCAAAAATCAGGGGAAACACCCCGAAAAAGGGGAAACACCCCAAAAACAGGGAAAGAAACACAAAAATCAGGGGAAACACCCTGAAAACGGGAAAATGAACCCAAAAATCAGGGGAAACACAGTGAAAATGGGGAATGAACCCGAAAACAGGGAAATGAACCTGAAAATGGGGAAATGAACCCAAAAATCAGGGGAAACACCCTGAAAATGGGGAAATGACCCCAAAAATCAGCGGGGAAACACCCCGAAAATGGGAAATGAACCCAAAAATGGGGAAAACACCCCAAAAATCAGCAGGGACACCCCAAAAATGGGAAAATGACCCCAAAAATGGGGGAAAACCCAAAATCGGGGACACCCCAAAACAGGGGATTTTGGGATTTCAGTATTCTAGGATTGCTGGGTGGATTTTTTGGGGATTTTTTGGGCATTCCTCGGTGGATTTTTTGGGGGTTTTCTTGGGGGTTTTCAGGATTTTTGGGATTTGGGATTTTGCTGACCGGTTGGAGATGACGATGGCGTCGTTGAACTCGGAGCAGCAGTTCTGCCAGGGTTGTGTTTGGGGGATTTTAATGGGGTTTTTCTGGGGATTGCTGGGTGGATTTTTTGGGGGTTTTTTGGGATTTTCAGGGTTTTCAGGAAATTTTGGGATTTGGGATTTTGCTGACCAATGACGTCGTTGAACTCGGAGCGCAGTTCTGGTTTGGGGGATTTTGGTGCAGTTTTTTGGGGGATTTCAATGGGTTTTTTTTGGGATTCCTAAATCAATGCTTTTTGGGATTTTTTCGGGGATCCCTGGACGGATTTTTTGGGGGATTTTTGGGTTTTTCGGGACTCTGACCGGTTGGAGATGACGATGGCGTCGTTGAACTCAGAGCAGCAGTTCTGCCAGGGCTTGGATTTGGGAGATTTTAATGGGTGTTTTTGGGGATTCCTAAATCCATTCTTTTCGGGATTTTTTGGGGATCTCTGCATGGAATTTTTTGGGATTTTTTTGGGAATTCTGGGATTCTGACCGGTTGGAGATGACAATGGCATCATTGAACCTGGAGCAGCAATTCCATAGTTTGGGTTTCGTTTGGGGGATTTTAATGGGGTTTTTTGGGGATTCCTGGGTGGATTTTCTTCGGATTTTTTCAGGGATTCCCGGACAGACTTTTTGGGGGATTTTTGGGATTTTCGGGACCTGACCGGTTGGAGATGACGATGGCATCGTTGAACTCGGAGCAGCAGTTCTGCCAGGGTTTGGTTTGGGGGATTTTAATGGGTGTTTTTGGGGATTCCTAAATCAATGCTTTTGGGATTTTTCAGGGATCTCTGGATGGAATTTTTGGGGATTTTTTGGGAATTCTGGGATTCTGACCGGTTGGAGATGACAATGGCATCATTGAACCTGGAGCAGCAATTCCATAGTTTGCGGTTTCGGTTTGGGGGATTTTAATGGGGTTTTTTTGGGGATTCCTGGGTGGATTCTTTTAGGATTTTTTCAGGGATTCCCAGACAGATTTTTTGGGGGATTTTTGGGATTTTGGGGACTCTGACCGGTTGGAGATGGCGATGGCGTCGTTGAACTCGGAGCAGCAGTTCTGCCAGGGTTTGGATTTGGGGGATTTTAATGGGGTTTTTTTGGGGATTCCTAAATCAATGCTTTTTGGGATTTTTTCAGGGATCCCTGGACAGATTTTTTTGGGGATGTTTTGGGATTTCAGGATTTTTGGGATTTTGCTGACCGGTTGGAGATGACGATGGCGTCGTTGAACTCGGAGTGGCAGTTCTGCTGGGGCTGTGTTTGGGGGATTTTAATGGGGTTTTTTTTGGGATTCCTAAGTCGATTTTTCTCAAGATTTTTTTGGGGGATTTTTTGGGATTTCAGGATTTTTGGGATTTTGCTGACTGGTTGGAGATGGCGATGGCGTCGTTGAACTCAGAGCGGCAGTTCTGCCGCAGCGCCGGGATTTGGGGGATTTCAATGGGGTTTTTTTGGGGATTCCTAAGTCGATTCTTTTCGGGATTTTTTCAGGGATTCCCGGACAGATTTTTTGGGGGATTTTTGGGTTTTTCGGGACTCTGACCGGTTGGAGATGACGATGGCGTCGTTGAACTCGGAGCGGCAGTTCTGCCGCAGCGCCGTCCGGCCGCCGTTGGTGATGACGGCGTTGGCGCCGTGCAGCCGGTGGAAGCGAAGGTCACTCGGTGACCCTCCCGGGGACGAGCTGTCCGGAGAGCCGCCCGCGCTGTCCCCAACGTCCGAGCCGTCCCCGGGCAGCGGTGGCACCTCTGGGGACACCACGGCGGTGGCCTTGATGTCCCCGATGTCACCAGTGATCCCAAATAACTCTGACGTCTTTATGTCCCCAATGTCCCCAAAGTCCCCCAATGTCCCCAATGCCTCCAGAAACCCAAATCCCTCCGATGTCCCCAGTGTCCCCAAAGTCCCCCAATGTCCCCAATGTCCCCAAAGTCCCCCAATGTCCCCAATGTCCCCAAAAACCCAAATCCCTCCGATGTCCCCAATGTCCCCAAAGTCCCCCAATGTCCCCAATGCCTCCAGAAACCCAAATCCTTCCAATGTCCCCAGTGTCCCAAATGTCCCCAAAGTCCCCAGTGTTTCAGTGCCCCCAGTGTCCTCAAAGCCCTCAACATTTCCAGTGTCCCCAACATCCCCGAAGTCCCTGATGTCCCCAGTGTCCCCAAAGTCCCCAATGTCCCCAGTGCCCCTGATGTCTTCATGTCCCCAATGTCTCCCCAATGTCCCTAAAGTCCCCAAAGTGCCCCCAATGCCCCCAAAGTGCCCCAATGTCCCCAATACCCTAAAAGTCCTCATTGTCCCCCAATGTCCCCAATGTCACCATTACCCCAATGTCCCCAATGTCCCCAATAACCTGAATGACCCCAAACCCCACAGTGTCCCCAATGTCCCCAATGTCACCAATAACGTAAATCCCCTTAATCCCCCTGCTGTCCCCAATGTCCCCGTCACCCCAATGACCCAAATGACCCCAATGTCCCCAATGTCCCTGATAACCTCATTACCCCCAATGTCCCCAATACCCCAATAGCCTCAATGATCCCATTGTCCCCAATATCCCTGATGTCCCCAACAACCCCATTTACCCAATAAACCACATAGCCTTAATGCCCCCAATCTGCCCAATGTCCCCAGTGTCCCCAATGTCCCCAACAACCCCAATGCCTCCAATGTCCCCAATGACCCCAATGTACCCAATGACCCCACTGTCCCCAATGTCTGTAATCTACCTGATGTCCCCAGTCCCCAATCCCCAATCCCCCTGCTGTCCCCAGTGTCCCCAGTGTCACCCACCTCCCTCGTCCACGATGGTGGCCTGAGCCGCCTGGCCGTAGAGGTCAACCACGGCGTAGACGTTGGGAGGGACATTCCAGGCCGCAGGGCCCTGGGGGACACCGTTGACGAAAAAGTGCAGCGTGCCATCGTCCCTTCGGACCACACCGACAGTGTCACCGGCCTGGGGGGACAGCAGGGTCACCAGGGGTCACCCAGGGGTCACCCACAGTGCCATCGTCCCTTCGGACCACACCGACAGTGTCACCGGCCTGGGGGACAGCAGGGTCACCAGGGGTCACCCAGGGTCACCCACAGTGCCATCGTCCCTTCGGACCACGCCCACGGTGTCACTGGCCTGGGGGGACAGCAGGGTCACTGAGGGGACACGGGTCACCCCAGTGCCATCGTCCCTTCGGACCACACCGACAGTGTCACCGGCCTGGGGGAAGCAGGGACACTGAGGGGACAGCGGGGTCACCCCCAGTGCCATCGTCCCTTCGGACCACACCAACAGTGTCACCGGCCTGGGGGACAGCAGGGACACTGAGGGGTCACCCAGGGGTCACCACAGTGCCATCGTCCCTTTGGACCACGCCCACCGTGTCACTGGCCTGGGGGACAGCAGGGTCACTGAGGGGTCACCCAGGGGTCACCCACAGTCCATCATCCCTTCGGACCACCCCACCGTGTCACCGGCCTGGGGGACAGCAGGGTCACCAGGGGTCACCCAGGGGTCACCCACAGTGCCATCGTCCCTTCGGACCACACCGACAGTGTCACCGGCCTGGGGGGACAGCAGGGTCACCAGGGGTCACCCAGGGGTCACCCACAGTGCCATCGTCCCTTTGGACCACGCCCACCGTGTCACCGGCCTGGGGGGACAGCAGGGTCACTGAGGGGACAGCAGGGTCACCCAGGGGACAGCAGGGTCACTGAGGGGACAGAGGGGTCACCCAGAGTGCCATTGTCCCTGTGCATCATCCCCACAGTGTCACCGGCCTGGGGGGACAGCAGAGTCACCAGGGGACAGTAAAGACACCAGGGATGACCCAGGGTCACCAGGGGGACAGCAAGGTCACCCATTGTCACCCAGGGTCACCCAGAGTGCCATCGTCCCTGCGCACCACGCCCACGGTGTCACCGGCCTGAGGGACAGCAGGGTCACCAGGGGTCACAAGGGACATCATCACCACCCCCATGGTGTCCCCTGCCTGCAGGAACAGCAGTGTCACCTGGTACTGGGGACCCTGAACCCCGCCCATGTCCCCTCCCGGTGTCCCCACAGTGTCCCCGCTGTCCCCACCTTGAGGCGATCCAGGTTGTGGCCGTACTCATCCAGGACAGTTGTGCCATTGTGCATCACCCCGTTGCCGGTCATCATCCACGTGCCTGGGGACAGCAGGGACATTGGGGACATTGAGGGGACACTGGGGACATTGAGGGGACATTGGGGACATTGAGGGGACACTGGGGACATTGAGGGGACATTGAGGGGACACTGGGGACATTGAGGGGACATTGGGGACATTGAGGGGACACTGGGGACATTGAGGGGACATTGGGGACATTGAGGGGACACTGGGGACATTGAGGGGACATTGAGGGGACTGGGGACATTGAGGGGACATTGGGGACATTGAGAGGACACTAGGGGACATTGAGGAGACATGGGGGACAGTGGGGACATTGAGGGGACTGGGGACATTGAGGGGACATTGGGGAGACATTGGGGACATTGAGGGGACATTGGGGACATTGAGGGGACTTGGGGACATTGAGGGGACATTGGGGACATTGAGGGGACATTGGGGACATTGAGGGGACACTGGGGACATCGGGGACATTGAGGGGACATGGGGACAGTGGGGACATTGAGGGGACATTGGGGACATTGAGGAGACATTGGGGACATTGAGGAGACTGGGGACAGCAGAGACATTGGGGACATCGGGGACATTGGGGACAGTGGGGGCATTGGGGACAGTGGGGGCATTGAGGGGACTGGGGGGACATTGCAGATATTGGGGACATTGGGGACATCAGGAACACTGGGGACACTGGGGATGAGTGTTGGACACATCGAGGACAGGGGGGTGGCACCTCAGGAACACAGCGATGTCACCTTGGGAACACAAGGATGGCACCTTGGGGACAGTGGGGACACTGGGATGCCCCCTCAGGGACTGATGGATGTCACCTCAGGGACATTGGGGTTGGGATGGTGACACACAGGTGACACACAGCTGACACTGAGGTGACACACAGGTGACACTGAGGTGACACAGGTGAGACAGGTGACACACCTGAGCGCAGGTTGGTCATGGTTGACAGCAGCTGCAGGTAGGCTGGGGTGTGTGTGGTGACACTGGGGACATTGGGGTTGGGATGGTGACACAGGTGACACACAGGTGACACACAGGTGACACTGAGGTGACACAGATGACACACCTGAGCGCAGGTTGGTCATGGTTGACGGCAGCTGCAGGTAGGCTGGGGTGTGTGTGGTGACATTGGGGACATTGGGGTTGGGATGGTGACACTGAGGTGACACAGGTGACACAGGTGACACTGAGGTGACACACAGGTGAGACACAGGTGAGACAGGTGACACACCTGAGCGCAGGTTGGTCATGGTTGACGGCAGCTGCAGGTAGGCTGGGGTGTGTGTGGTGACATTGGGGACATTGGGGTTGGGATGGTGACACAGGTGACACACAGGTGACACACAGGTGATGTTTTGGTGACACAGGTGACACAGGTGACACACCTGAGCGCAGGTTGGTCATGGTTGACGGCAGCTGCAGGTAGGCTGGGGTGTGTGTGGTGACATTGGGGACATTGGGGTTGGGATGGTGACACAGGTGACACACAGGTGACACACAGATGACACTGAGGTGACACAGGTGACACTGAGGTGAGACAGGTGACGCACCTGAGCGCAGGTTGGTCATGGTTGACGGCAGCTGCAGGTAGGCTGGGGTGTGTGTGGTGACATTGGGGTTGGGATGGTGACACAGAGGTGACACACAGATGACACTGAGGTGACACAGGTGACACTGAAGTGAGACAGGTGACGCACCTGAGCGCAGGTTGGTCATGGTTGACGGCAGCTGCAGGTACGCCGGGTTGTGCGTTGTCACCCCGATCTCGATCGACCCCGCCCACTTGTCCACCATCTTGTCCAGCCGCACCTGGAACAGCTCGTTGTCCCCAAGGGGACGAGCGCTGAGCACCACGCCGTGGTTGAAGTCATCGGTGGCACTGCGGGGACATTGGGGACAGTGGGGTCACTGTGGGGACATGACAGTGACACAGTGACACAGGGACACAGGGACACAGGGACACAGTGACACAGGGACACAGGGACACAGGGACACAGGGACAGCGCTGAGCACCACGCCGTGGTTGAAGTCATCGGTGGCACTGTGGGGACATTGGGGACATTGGGGTCACTGTGGGGACATGACAGTGACACAGTGACACAGGGACACAGGGACACAGGGACACAGTGACACAGGGACACAGGGACACAGGGACACAGGGACAGCGCTGAGCACCACGCCGTGGTTGAAGTCATCGGTGGCACTGTGGGGACATGGGGACATTGGGGTCACTGTGGGGACATGACAGTGACACAGGGACACAGGGACACAGGGACACAGGGACACAGGGACAGCGCTGAGCACCACGCCATGGTTGAAGTCATCGGTGGCACTGGGGGGACAGTGACAGTGACACAGTGACAGAGGGACACAGGGACAGCGCTCAGCACCACGCCGTGGTTGAAGTCATCGGTGGCACTGTGGGGACATTGGGGACAGCAGTGTCACCATGGGGACAGTGACAGTGACACAGGGACACTGTAAGGACACAGGGACAGCTTGTTGTCCCCAAGGGGACGAGTGCTGAGCACCACGCCGTGGTTGAAGTCATCGGTGGCACTGCGGGGACAGTGACAGTGACACGGTGACACAGTGACACAGTGACACAGGGACACAGGGACAGCGCTCAGCACCACACCGTGGTTGAAGTCATCGGTGGCACTGCGGGGACATTGGGGACAGTGACAGTGACACAGTGACACAGTGACAGAGGGACACAGGGACAGCGCTGAGCACCACGCCGTGGTTGAAGTCATCGGTGGCACTGGGGGGACAGTGACAGTGACACAGTGACACAGGGACACAGGGACAGCTCTTGTCCCCAAGGGGACGAGCGCTCAGCACCACGCTGTGGTTGAAGTCATCGGTGGCACTGCGGGGACATTGGGGACATTGGGGTCACTGTGGGGACTTGACAGTGACACAGTGACACACTGACACAGGAACAGCGCTCAGCACCATGCCACGGTTGAAGTCATCGGTGGCACTGTGGGGACATTGGGGACATTGACAGTGACACAGTGACACAGGGACACAGGGACACACTGACACGGTGACACAGTGACAGCACTGAGCACCACGCCGTGGTTGAAGTCATCGGTGGCACTGCAGGGACAGCAAGGGACATGTTGGGGACATCAGGGTCACTGTGGGGACAGTGACAGTGACACAGGGACACAGTGACACAGGGACAGCACTCAGCACCACGCCGTGGTTGAAGTCGCCGGTGGCACTGAGGGGACACTGGGGACATGGAGAGTTCCAGGAGCAGGGTGGGACATTGAGGACATCGGGGTCATTGGCTTGGGGACAAGGACACAAGGACACAAGGACATGAGGTCAATGGGGACACCGGGCCAACAGGAACACTGTGACACAACTGTGACACAATCCCCCCCAGTGTCCCCAGGGTCACTCACTGCAGCCACAGCACCACCTGGCCTTCACTGACCCCAATGTCCCCAACAGCCCTGATGTCCCCAGGGTGACACTGAGGCCGCAGTGCTGTCCGGCCCTTCTTGACCCCAATGTCCCCCCAGTGACCCCGGTGTCCCCAATGTCCCCAATGTCCCCAAGCCTCCCCTTGTCTCCAGTGTCCCCATGGTCACTCACTGCGGCTGCAGTGCCATCTGGCCCTCATTGACCCCAAAGTCCCCAATGTCCCCATTGTCCCCAACCATTGTCCCCAACAATGTCCCCATGGTCACTCACTGTGGCCGCAGCGCCATCTGGCCCTCGTTGACCCCAATGTCCCCAATCCCTGCAATGTCCCCAACCCCCCCACTGTCCCCATTGTCCCCAGGGTCACTCACTGCGGCTGCAGTGCCATCTGGCCCTTGTTGACCCCAATGTCCTCATTGTCCCCAACCCCCCATTGTGCCCAACACTGTCCCCAGTGTCACTTACTGTGGCCACAGCGCCGTCTGGTCCTCATTGACCCCAATGTCCCCATTGTCCCCAATGCCCCCAGTGTCCCCAGTCTCCCTGAAGTCCCCAATGTCCCCATTGTCCCCTACCCCCCATTGTCCCCATGGTCACTCACTGCGGCCGCAGCGCCGTCCAGCCCTCGTTGACCCTAATGTCCCCAATCCCCCCAATCTCCCCCGATGTCCCCAATGTCCCCATTGTCCCCAACCCCCCACTGTCCCCAACACTGTCCCCACGGTCACTCACTGTGGCCGCAGCGCCGTCCGGCCCTCGTTGACCCCACTGTCCCCAATGTCCCCAATCCCCCCACTGTCCCCAAGGTCACTCACTGCGGCCGCAGTGCCGTCCGGCCCTTGTTGACCCCAATGTCCCCATTGTCCCCAATCCCCCCAATGTCCCCAATGTCACTCACTGTGGCCGCAGCGCCGTCCGGCCCTCGTTGACCCCAATGTCCCCATTGTCCCCAATCCCCCCAATGTCCCCAAGGTCACTCACTGCGGCCGCAGCGCCGTCCGGCCCTCGTTGACCCCAATGTCCCCATTGTCCCCAATCCCCCCAGTGTCCCCAATATCCCCAAGGTCACTCACTGCGGCCGCAGCGCCGTCCGGCCCTCGTTGACCCCAATGTCCCCATTGTTCCCAATCCCCCCAATGTCCCCAAGGTCACTCACTGCGGCCGCAGCGCCGTCCGGCCCTCGTTGACCACGGCAGCCTTCTGGCCGCAGTTGGGGTGGAAGAGCAGCCGGGGGGGCGGCGGGGTGGCCGGGGGTGGCCGGGGGTGGCCTGGGCGGCGCCGTGGGGACGTCGCGGTGTCCCCTCGGGGGACAGAGCCCTGAGGATGGCGTTGTTGCGGCGCAGGCGGTCACTGTGGTTGTGGTTGTGCACGATGGTCACCTTGACGGCCATTCCGTACAGGTCAACCACGCCGTACACCAGCTGCGGGGTCAGCGTGGTGGCCACTCCTGCAGGGGACATTGGGGACATTGGGGACATCATTGGGGACATCATTGGGGACATCATGTGGGGACATCATTGGGGACATCATGGGGACATCCCATACAGGTCAACCATGCCGTACACCAGCTGGGGTGTCAGCGTGGTGGCCACTCCTGCGGGGGACATTGGGGACATAGGGGGGGGGGGGGGGGGGGGGGGGGGGGGGGGGGGGGGGGGGGGATGGGGGAGGGGAACCCCCGGGGGGGGGGGCTCGGGGGATTGGGGACATCATGGGGACATCATTGGGGACATCATGGGGACATGGCAGGTCAACCACGCCGTACACCAGCTGGGGGGTCAGTATGGTGGCCACTCCTGGGGACATTGGGGACATCATGGGGACATCATGGGGACACCACACCATACACCAGCTGCGGGGTCAGCATGGTGGCCACTCCTGCAGGGGACATTGGGGACATCAAGGGGACATTCCATACAGGTCAACCACGCCGCACACCAGCTGAGGGGTCAGCGTGGTGGCCACTCCTGCAGGGGACATTGGGGACATTGGGGACATCATGGGGACATAGGGGACATCACGGGGGCACCAATTCCGTACACCAGCTGGGGGGTCAGTGTGGTGGCCACGCCTGGGGGGACATTGGGGACACTTTTAGGGTCCTTTTCGGGGTCACTTTCAGGGTCCCAGTTTTGGCTGCCCAGTTTTGGGTTCCCAGTTTGGAGTCACACTTTTGGGGTCCCAAATTTGGGGTCACTTTCAGGATCCTGATTTCGAGTTCTGAGTCTAGGGTCAGTTTTGGGGTCCCGATTTTGGGTTCCCAGCTTTGGGGTCACTTTTGGGGTCACTCTTTGGGTAGTTTTTGGGGTTTTTTGGGGTTTTTTGGTCCCACCTTGGTCCACGCCGTTGATGTAGAAGTGCAGAGCGTTGTTGGCTTTGCGGGTGAGGCCGATGTGGTCTCCTTCCTGGGGGACCAAAATCGGGGAGATTCACCCCAAAATCAGGGGGATTCACCCCAAAATAATCCCAACCCCAAAATCCCACAGATTCACCCCAAAATCCCACAGATTCACCCCAAAATCCCACAGATTCACCTCAAAATCGGGGAGATTCACCCCAAAATCCCAGAGATTCACCCCAAAATCGGGGAAATTCACCCCAAAATCATCCCAACCCCAAAATCCCACAGATTCACCCCAAAATCAGGGAAATTCACCCCAAAATCAGGGGGATTTACCCCAAAAATCACCCCAGCCCCAAAATCCCACAGATTCACCCCAAAATCCCAAGAATTCACCCCAAAATCCCACAGATTCACCCCAAAATCAGGGAGACTCACCCCAAAATCCCAGGGATTTACCCCAAAATCATGGGGATTCACCCCAAAATCAGGGGGATTTACCCAAAATCACAGGGATTCCCCCCAAAATCCCAGGGGGATCCATCCCAAAAATCACCCCAACCCCAAAATCACAGGGATTCAACCCAAAATCCCACAGATTCACCCCAAAATCTTGCAAATTCACCCCAAAATCAGGGGGATTCACCCCAAAAATCACCCCAACCCCGAAATCCCGAGGATTCACCTGGGGAAATGGGGAGGATTTGGGGGATTTATCCCAAAATTTGGGATTCCTGGGGGGATTTGAGGGGATTTATCCCAAAATTTGGGGGTTCTGGGTGGGATTTGGGGGATTTGAGTGGATTTATCCCAAAATTGGGGGTTCCTGGGTGGGATTTGGGGGTCCCAAATTTGGAATAGGGGTGTTAAGGAGGGACACCCCAAAAATTTGGGTGGTTCTGGGTGAGGTCTCCAAAATTTTGGGGAAATTTGGGGCAGAAAAGGAGAAATTTGAGAGGAAAATCTCCCAAATTTGGGTATCCTGGGAGAAGTTTTTTAGGAATTTCCAGGATTTTTTTGGGATCTGGGCGTGCCCCTGATTATGGGGTGGATTTTGGGGTTGGTTTTTGGGGTTTTTTTGGGGTTTTTGGGTCACCTGCAGCTCGTCCAGGCTGAACTCGCAGTATTCCCTCCTGGTCCCTTTGCCGTTGGTCAGGATGCCACAGCCGCTCATCATGATGGTACCTGCGACCCCAAAAACGTCCTAAAACCACCCCAAAAATACCCCAAAACACCCCAAAAACACCCCAAAAACCACCCTAAAAACCACCCCAAAAACCATCCCAAAACACCCCAAAAACATTCTAAAAACCACACAAAAACCCCAAAAAATACCCCAAAAATACCCCAAAAAACATCTTAAAAACCACCCCAAGAACCATCCCAATATCCAACCCAAAACCACCCTAAAAACACCCCAAAACAACCCCAAAAATTACCCCAAAATTCACCCCAAAAACATCCTAAAAACCACCCCAAAAACCATTCCAAAACTCCCCAAAAATACCCCAAAAACCACCCTAAAAACCACCTAAAAACCCCAAAAAATACTCCCAAAAATACCCTAAAACATCTTAAAAACGACCCCAAAAACCATTCCAAAACCCCCAAACATACCCCAAAAAATCCTAAAAACCACGCCAAAACCCCCAAAAAATACCCAAAACCAACCCCAAAAACCACCCCAAGAACCACTCCAAAACCCAAAAAAAACATCCTAAAAACCACCCCAAAGCCCCCCAAAAATACCCCAAAATTCACCCTAAAAACCACCCCAAAAGCCATTCCAAAATCCCCAGAAAACATCCCAAAACCAACCCCATAAACATCCTAAAATCCACCCCAAAATCATCCCAAAACCCCCAAAAAATACCCCAAAACCAACCCCAAAAACCACCCTAAAAACCACCCCAAAAACCATTCCAAAACCCCCAAAAATACCCCAAAATTCACCCCAAAAACATCCTAAAAACCAACCCAAAAACCATTCCAAAACCAACCCCAAAAAACCCCCAAAAAATAGCCCAAAATTCACCCCAAAACCACCTTAAAAGTCACACCAAAACTATCCAAAAACCACCCCAAAATCCATCCCAAAACCCAAAAAAATACCCCAAAACCAACCCCAAAAAACATCCTAAAAACCAACCCCAAAAACCACCCCAAAATACCCAAAAATACCCCCAAAATACCCAAAAATACCCCAAAATTCCTGGGAATCTGGGGGGATTTGGGGGGATTTTTGGGGGATTTTAGGGTATTTTTGGGAGGATTTTGGGGCATTTTTGGGAGGATTTTGGGGTATTTTTTGGGAGGTTGGGGGATTTTTGGGGGATTTCAAAGGGATTTTGGGGATATTTTTGGGGGATTTTGGGGGATTTTTGGGAGGATTTTTGGGGTATTTTTGGGGTATTCTTGGGGGGATTTTTGGGGGATTTTTTAGGGATTTTGGGGGAATTTTTGGGGGTATTTTTGGGGCATTATTGGGGGTATTTTTGGGGCATTTTTGGGGTATTTTTTAGGGATTTTTGGGGCTTTTTGGGGCTTTTTTGGGGCATTTTTGGGGCATTTTGGGGCTCACCTGAGCGCAGGTTGGTCATGGTGGCAGGGTACTCCAGGCTGTTGGGGTTGTGGGCAGTGACCCCAATCTCGATGGACCCCGACCACTTGTCCACCAGCTTGTCGATGCGGATCTGGGGAACCCCAAAAAACCATCAGGAACCCCCAAAAAACCCCAAAAGCACCCCAAAATACCACCTCAAACATCTTCCCATCCCTCACAGGCCCGTTGGTCTGAATGATGCTATTGAGGAATTTGTCCTGGAGCTGAGTAAACCCCCAGAATGACCCCAAAACCACCTCAAAGCAATCCCAAAACCACCTCAACTCACCCCCAACCACCCCAAAACTGCTCCAGGACTCTCAAAAAACCCAAAAACCCTGAAATTCCACCTCAAACATCTCCCTGTCCCTCACAGGCCTGTTGGTCAGCATGACACCATTGGGGAACTCGTCCAGGGGCTGAATAAACCCCAAAAATCACCTCAAAACAACCCCAAAACCACCTCAAATCCACTAAAACCACCCCAAAACTGCTCTAGGACACCAAAAAATCCCAAAAAATCCCCCAAAGTGCCCCAAATCCCAGCTCAAACATCTCCCTGTCCCTCACAGGCCTTTTGGTCTGAATGATGCCATTGTGGAATTCATCCAGGGGCCAAGAAACACCCCCAAAACCCCTCAAAATCACCTCAAAACCACTTAAAATCCCCCAAAACCACCCCAAAACTGCTCTAGGACTCCAAAAAACGCAAAAAAATCCCCCAAAGTGCCCCAAATTCCACCTCAAACATCTCCCTGTCCCTCACAGGCCTGTTGGTCTGCATGATGCCATTGGGGAACTCATCCAGGGGCTGAATAAACCCCAAAACCACCCCAAAACCACCTCAAATCCCCCAAAAGCACCCCTAAACTGCTTCAGGAGACCCAAAAAAACCCCAAATCACCCAAAATCCCACCTTGAACATCTCCCTGTCCCTCAGGGGGCAGATGGTCAGCACTACCCCAGTGAGGGGTCAGAGCCTCTCATAAACCTCCCCAAACCACCCCAAAACCACCCCAAAACCACTTAAAATCACCCCCCAAACCACCCCAAAACTGCTCTAGGAAATCTAAACACCCAAAAATCCCACAAAATTCCCTAAAATGCCCCAAAATCCCACCTCAAACATCTCCCTGTCCCTCAGGGGTTGGTTGGTCTGCATGACGCCATTGTGGAACTCATCCAGGGGCTGAATAAACCCCCAGGACAACCCCAAAATCACCTCAAATCCCCCCAAGAAACACCAAAATTACCCTAAAGCTGATCCAGGACCCCCCAAAAACCCAAAAATCCCCCATAAACCCACAAAATCCCTAAAATCCCACCTCAAACATCTCCCTGTCCCTCACAGGCCTATTGGTCAGCATGACACCATTGTGGAACTCGTCCAGGGGCTGAATAAACCCCACAAAACCACCCCAAAATCACCTCAAATCCCCCCAAAAAATACCAAAATCACTCTAAAGCTGCTCCAGGACACACAAAAACCCCAAAAATCCCCCATAAACCCACAAAATCCCTAAAATTCCACCTCAAACATCTCCTTGTCCCTCACAGGCCTGTTGGTCAGCATGACACCATTGTGGAACTCGTCCAGGGGCTGAATAAATCCCCAGAACAACCCCAAAATCACCCCAAAACAACCCCAAAACCACCTCAACTCCCCCCAAACCAACCCAAAACTGCTCCAGGACTCTCAAAAAACCCCAAAATGCTCCAAAATCCCACCTCACACATCTCCCTGTCCCTCAGGGCCCCGTTGGTCTGAATGATGCCATTGTGGAACTCACCCAGAGGCTGAATAAACCCCCCAGAACCACCCAAAATCACCTCAAATCCCCCCAAAAAACACCAAAATCACTCCAAAACTGCTCCAGGAAACCCAAAAACCCAAAAATCCCCCAAATCCCACCTCAAACATCTCCCCATCCCTCACAGGCCTGTTGGACTGCATGACACCATTGTGGAACTCGTCCAGGAACTGAATAAACCCCCAGAATGACCCCAAAATCACCTCAAATCCCCCCAAAAACCACCAAAATCACTCCAAAGCTGCTCCAGGACACACAAAAAACCCAAAAATCCCCCATAAACCCACAAAATCCCTAAAATTCCACCTCAAACACCTCCCTGTCCCTCACAGTCCTATTGGTCAGCATGACGCCATTGTGGAACTCGTCCAGGGGCTGAATAAACCCCACAAAACCACCCCAAAAATCACTGAAAATCCCCCCAAAAACCACCAAAATCACTTTGAAACTACTCTAACAAACCCAAAAAACACAAAAATCCCCCAAAATGCCCCAAATCCCACCTCAAACATCTCCCCATCCCTCAAGGGCCTGTTGGTCTGAATGATGCCGTTGTGGAACTCATCCAGGGGCTGAATAACAGCCACAAAAACACACCAAAACCCCTCAAAATCCTCCCAAAAAAACCCAAATCACTCCTAAACTGCTCCAGGACTCCCAAAAAATCCCAAAATCCCACTTCAAACATATTTTCATCCCTCAGAGGCCTGTTAGGCAAGATGATGCCACTGTTGAACTCACCCAGGGGCTGCGTAACACCTTCAGAACAACCCAAAACGCCTCCAAACCACCTCAAATCCCCCAAAACCACCTCAAAACTGCTCCAGAAACCCCCAAAAAACCCCAAAATCCCATAAAATCCTCCAAAATCCCACCTCGAACATCTCCCCATCCCTCAGGGGTCTGTTGCTCAGCACTACATCATTGTTAAACTCATCCAAGGGTCAGCAACTCTCATAAACCTCCCCCAAAATCACCCCAAAACCACCCCAAACCAACCCAAAACCACCCCAAAACCTCTCAAAATCTCACAAAAAAACCCCAAAAATCCCCAAAATCCCACCTCGAACATCTCCCCATCCCTCAGGGGTCGGTTGGTCAGCACCACGCCGTTGTTGAACTCGTCCAGGGGCTGAATAAACCCCAGAACGACCCCAAAACCACCTCAAAACCCCTCAAAATCTCCCAAAAAAACCCCAAATTCAGCCCTAAACTGATCCAGGACCCCCCAAAAAACCCCAAAAGGCCCCAAAATCCTACCTAGAACATCTCCCTGTCCCTCAGGGGTCGGTTGGTCAGCACCACACCAGTGCTGAACTCATCCAGGGGTCAGCAACTCTCATAAACCTCCCACAAAACCAACCCAAAACCACCCCAAAACCTCTCAAAATCCCACAAAAAACCCTGAAATCCCATAAAATCCTCCCAAATCCCACCTCGAACATCTCGCCGTCCCTCAGGGGTCGGTTGGTCAGCACCACACCGCTGTTGAATTCCTCCAGCGGCCGGCGCCGCTCGTAAACCTCCCACAAAACCACCCCAAAATACCCAAAATCACTCCTAAACTGCTCTAGGAAACCCAAAAATCCCCCAAAATGCCCCAAACTCCACCTCAAACATCTCCCCATCCCTCAGGGGCCTGTTGGTCAGGAGAACGCCATCGTTGAACTCATCCAGGGGCTGAATAAACCCCCAGCATGACCCCAAAACCACCCCAAAACTGCTCCAGGAAACCCAAAACAATCCCAAAAATCCTCTAAAGTGCCCCAAATCACACTTTGATTATCTCCCCATCCCTCACAGGCCTGTTGGTCAGCAACACGTTGTTAAATTCATCCAAGGGTCAGCAACTCTCATAAACCTCCCCCAAAACCAACCCAAAACCACCCCAAAACCTCTCAAAATCCCACAAAAAACCCCGAAATCCCATAAAATCCCCCCCAAATCCCACCTCGAACATCTCGCCGTCCCTCAGGGGCCGGTTGGTCAGCACCACGCCGTTGTTGAACTCGTCCAGCGGCCGGCGCCGCTCGGCCGTCTTGTGGCCGTTGCTGAGTTTGATGAGAGCTCCACACTTCTCGTGGAACAGCAGAGCCTCGTTGGTCAGTGAGGGGCCTGGAAACGGGGAAAAACGGGCAAAAATGGGGAAAATCAGCCCAGAAATGGGGTCTGGAGCCCAGAAATGGGGGGAGAAACATCCAAAAATGGGTTCTGGAGCCCAAAAATGGGTTCTGGAGCCCAAAAATGCGATGAAACCACCTGAAAAATGGGGCTGGGAGGCTGAAAAATGGGAAAAATCACACAAAAAATGGGTTATGGAGACCAAAAATGGGATGAAACCCCTGAAAAATGGGAAAAATCACCCCAAAAATGGGTTCTGGAGCCCAAAAATGGGATGAAACCACCTGAAAAATGGGGCTGGGAGGCTGAAATATGGGAAAAATCACACAAAAAATGGGTTATGGAGACCAAAAATGGGATGAAACCCCTGAGAAATGGGAAAATCACCCCAAAAATGGGTTCTGGAGCCCAAAAAGAGGGGGAACCATCCAAAAATGGGACAGGGAGCACAAGAAATGGGGGGAAAATGGGTAAAAATGGGGCTGGGAAGATGAAAAATGGGAAAAATCATACAAAAAATGGGTTCTGGAGCCCAAAAAATAGGGGAAACCATCCAAAAATGGATTATAGAGCCCAAAAATAGGGGGAAACCATCAAAAAATGGGGCAGAGAGGGTGAAAATGGGGAAAATCACCAAAAAATGGGTTCTGGAGCCCAAAAATAGGGGAAACCACCCCAAAAATGGGTTATAAAGCCCAAAACTAGGAGAAAACCATCAAAAAATGGGATTGGGAGAGTGAAAAATGGGGAAAATCACCAAAAATGGGTTCTGGAGCCCAAAAATAGGAGAAACCATCCCAAAAAGGGTTAGAGAGTACAAAAATAGGGGGAAACCACCCCAAAAATGGATTATAGAGCCCAAAAATAGGGGGAAACCATCCAAAAATGGGGCAGGGAGGATGAAAATGTGGAAAATCACCCCAAAATGGTTTCTAGAGCTGAAAAATAGGGGGAAACCAGCCAAAAATGGGACAGGGAGCACAAGAAATGGGGGAAAATGGGTAAAAATAGGGCTGGGAAGATGAAAAATGGGAAAAATCACATCAAAAAAGGGTTCTGGAGCCCAAAAAATAGGGGAAACCATCAAAAAATGGGTTATGGAGACTAAAAAATGGGATGAAACCACCTGAAAAATGGGGCTGGAAGGCTGAAAAATGGGAAAAAGCACAGAAAAATGGGTTCTGGAGCCCAAAAATAGGGAAAAAGCACCCAAATATGGGGCAGGGAGCCCAAAAATTGGGGGAAACCATCCAAAAATGGGGTTGGGAGGCTGAAAAATGGGAAAAATCACGCCAAAAAATGGGTTCTGGAGCCCAAAAAAGGAGGGAAAGCATCCAAAAATGGGGCTGGGAGGATGAAAAATGGGGAAAATCACACAAAAAATGGGTTCTGGAGCCCAAAAATAGGGGGAAACCATCAAAAAATGGGGCAGAGAGGGTGAAAAATGGGGAAAATCACCAAAAAATGGGTTCTGGAGCCCAAAAATAGGGGGAAACCACCCAAAAATGGGGCAGGGAGGATGAAAAACGGGGAAAATCACTCCAAAATGGTTTCTAGAGCTGAAAAATAGGGGGAAACCACCCAAAAATGGGTTCTGGAGCCCAAAAATAGTGGAAAACCACCCAAAAATGGGGCTGGGAGGCTGAAAACTGGGGAGTAACAGCTGAAAATGGAGTGGGGAGTCCAAAAAATGAGAGGAACCATTGAAAAATGGGGGAAAACAGCCCAAAAACGGGTTTTAGACCCCAAAAAGTGCCCCGGGAACTTCATTAGCATAAAGGGGCGTGGCCCCGATGGTCCTGGCCACGCCCACAAGCACAGCACAGAAACATCCAGCCCTGCTAGGCCACGCCCCCTCATACAAACCCCGCCCACCCACACCATTAGCATAAAGGGGCGTGGCTGGTTCTTCTTGCCCCACCCACAAGACCCAGCTGCCGATCAGGCCACGCCCCCCGTAGGCCACGCCCCCAGCACGTGCAATGCCCCATTGGTTAATTAGCATAAAGGGGCGTGGATTGGGGTTTCTGGCTCCACCCCCATTAGGCCACGCCCCCATGGCCCAGGCCACGCCCCCCTCACTTACCGCCCCCTGGTGGCTCCAGGCTGTCCGGGAACTTGTCTGGGCGTGGCTGGGGCGTGGCGCGGGGCGGGGCGGGGAGAGCTGGGGGAGGGGACAGCGGTGAGACCAGTAATGACCACCAGTGAGACCAGTGAGACCAGTAATGGACACCAGTGAGACCAGTGACCACCAGTGACCACCAGTGACCACCAGTGAAATCAGAAATGGTCACCAGTGATCACCAGTAATGGCCACCAGTGACCACCAGTGAGACCAGTAATGGTCACCAGTGATCACCAGTGAGACCAGTAATGGTCACCAGTGATCACCAGTAATGGCCACCAGTGACCACCAGTGAGGCCAGTGAGACCAGTAATGGTCACTAGTGAGACCAGTAATGGTCACCAGTGAGACCAGTGAGACCAGTGAGACCAGTAATGGCCATCAGTGACCATCAGTGACCACCAGTGAGACCAGTGAAATCAGAAATGGTCACCAGTGATCACCAGTAATGGCCACCAGTGACCACCAGTGAGACCAGTGAGACCAGTAATGGCCACCAGTGACCATCAGTGACCACCAGTGACGGCCACCAGTGACCATCAGTGACACCAGTGAGACCAGTGACAGTCACCAGTGAGACCAGTGACACCAGTAATGGTCACCAGTGACACCAGTGAGACCAGAGAGACCAGTAATGGCCACCAGTGACCATCAGTGACCACCAGTGAGACCAGTAATGGTCACTAGTGACCACCAGTGAGACCAGTGATGGTCACCAGTGACCACCAGTGACACCAGTGAGACCAGTAATGGCCACCAGTGACCACCAGTGACACCAGTGAGACCAGTAATGGTCACCAGTGACACCAGTGATGGTCACCAGTGACCACCAGTGACACCAGTGAGACCAGTAATGGCCACCAGTGACCACCAGTGACACCAGTGAGACCAGTAATGGTCACTAGTGACACCAGTGACCATCAGTGAGACCAGTAATGGTCACTAGTGAGACCAGTAATGGTCACCAGTGACCATCAGTGACCACCAGTGAGACCAGTAATGGACACCAGTGACCATCAGTGAGACCAGTAATGGCCATCAGTGACCACCAGTGACCACCAGTGACCACCAGTGAGACCAGTAACAGTCACCACCAGTGACCACCAGCGATACCAGTGAAACCAGGAATGGCCACAGGTGACCATCAGTGACACCAGTGAGACCAGGAATGGACACCAGTGACCAGCAGTGACACCAGTAATGGTCACCAGTGACCACCAGTGACCATCAGTAACCAACCCAAAATCCCCCCACAAAAACCCAAATCCCCCAAATTCCCCCCAAATACCCCCAAAATCCCCCAAATATCCCCAAATATCTCCCAATTCCCCCAAATCCCCCCCAAAATCCCTCCAAATTCCCCCAAACCCTCCCAGATCTCCCAAAAAAGAAACCCAAATCCCCCTGAAAAATACTCAAATCCCCTGAAATCACCCAAAAACCCTCCAAATGCCCCCAAACAAAACCCAAATCCCCCTGAAAAAAACCCCAAATCTCCTCCAAATCCCCCCAAGTATCCCCAAAATCCCCCAAAATCCCCCCAAATCCCTCAAACCCTCCCAGATTTCCCAAAAAAACCCCAAATCCCCCCCAAAAAACCCAAAAACCTCCCAAAATGCCCCCAAATCTCCCCAAAATCCACTCAAAATCCCCACAAATATCCCCAAAATCCCCCCAGAGCCTCCCCAATTCCCCTCAAAATCACCCCAAATATCCCCAAATTCCCCCAAAACCCCCAAAATCCCCCCAAATATCCCCAAAATCGCCCCCACACCCCCCTAAACTCCCCAAATTCCCCCCAAAACCCCCAAAATCCCCACAAATATCCCCAAAATCCCCCCAGAACCCCCCAAATCACCTCAAATATCCCCAAATTCCCCCAAAATCCCCCCAAATTCCCCCAAACCCTCCCAGATCTCCCAAAAAAGAAACACAAATCCCCCCAAATTCCCCCCGCAGCCCCCCAAATTCCCCCCAAAATCCCCCCCACATCACCCCAAAATCCCCCAAACCCTCCCAGATCTCCCAGAAAAGAAACCCAAAACCCCCCCCAAAAACCCCTACCTGGCAGCCCGGCGCTCTCCATCCCCGTCCCCACCGTCACGGGCGGCAGCGGCGGCGCCGGGGGAGGAGCTGGCGGTGGCACCGCCGTGCCCAGGGCCACCTCGGGGGCCACCACGGTCACCTGGGTGCATTTCCCGTACAGATCCACCACCGCCCAGACGCGGGGCGGCAGGCCGGCCGCGGCCACGCCCCAGTCGCGGCCGTTGACCCACAGGCGCAGCTCGCCGCCCGCCGTGGCCTGGACGCCGACCCGGTCGCCCTCGGCCAGCGCGTCCAGGTCGGGGCCGAAGTCCTCGCGCAGCGAGCGGCCGTCCCGCAGCACCGAGCAGCCGGACACCACCCAGGAGCCGCCGCGGAGCCCCGTGGCCGAGCTGGGGAACTCCAGCTCCGCGGGGTCCAGCGCCGTGACGCCCACCTCGATGGAGCCGCTCCAGGAGTTCACCTGGGAGTGGGGAAAAATGGGTTAAAATCGTGAAAAAATGGGTTAAAATCGTGAAAAAATGGGTTAAAATGGGGGAAAAATGGGTTAAAAATGAGGGTTAGACTGGAGGATTGGAGGTCCAGCGCCGTGACCCCGACCTCGATGGAGCCGCTCCAGGAATTGACCTGGGAATGGGGTGAAATGGGTTAAAATCGTGAAAAAATGGGTTAAAATGGGGGAAAAATGGGTTAAAATGGGGAAAAAATGGGTTAAAAATGGGGGTTAGACTGGAGGATTGGAGGTGCAGCGCCGTGACGCCGACCTCGATGGAGCCGCTCCAGGAGTTCACCTGGGAATGGGGAGAAATGGGTTAAAATCGTGAAAAATGGGTTAAAATGGGGGAAAAATGGGTTAAAAATGGGGGTTAGACTGGAGGATTGGAGGTCCAGCATGGTGACGCCGACCTCGATGGAGCCGCTCCAGGAATTGACCGAAAAATGGGGAGAAATGGGTTAAAATGGGGAAAAAATGGGGGAAACCAGCAAAAAATGGGTTAAAATGGGGAAAAAATGGGTTAAAACCAGCAAAAATGGGTTAAAATGGGTTAAAATGGGTTAAAAATGGGGGTTAGACTGGAGGATTGGAGGTCCAGTGCGGTGACGCCGACCTCGATGGAGCCGCTCCAAGAGTTCACCTGGGAATGGGGAGAAATGGGTTAAAATGGGGAAAAAACGGGGAAAACCAGCAAAACATGGGTTAAAATGGGTTAAAATGGGGGAAAAATGGGTTAAAATGGGTTAAAATGGGTTAAAAATGGGGGTTAGACTGGAGGATTGGAGGTCCAGTGCAGTGACACCGACCTCGATGGAGCCGCTCCAGGAGTTGACCTAAAAATGGGGAGAAATGGGTTAAAATGGGGAAAAAACGGGGGAAACCAGCAAAAAATGGGTTAAAATGGGGAAAAAATGGGTTAAAAATGGGGGTTAGACTGGAGGATTGGAGGTCCAGCATGGTGACGCCGACCTCGATGGAGCCGCTCCACGAGTTCACCTGGAAATGGGGAGAAATGGGTTAAAATGGGGAAAAAATGGGGGAAAACCAGCAAAAAATGGGTTAAAATGGGGAAAAAATGGGTTAAAACCAGCAAAAAATGGGTTAAAATGGGTTAAAAATGGGGGTTAGACTGGAGGATTGGAGGTCCAGTGCAGTGACGCCGACCTCGATGGAGCCGCTCCAAGAGTTCACCTGGAAATGGGGAGAAATGGGTTAAAATGGGGAAAAAACGGGGGAAAACCAGCAAAAAATGGGTTAAAATGGAGAAAAAATGGGTTAAAACCAGGAAAAAATGGGTTAAAATGGGGTAAAATGGGTTAAAAATGGGGGTTAGACTGGAGGATTGGAGGTCCAGTGCAGTGACGCCGACCTCGACGGAGCCGCTCCAGGAGTTCACCTGGAAATGGGGAGAAATGGGTTAAAATGGGGAAAAACGGGGGAAAACCAGCAAAAAATGGGTTAAAATGGGGAAAAAATGGGTTAAAACCAGCAAAAAATGGGTTAAAATGGGGAAAAATGGGTTAAAAATGGGGGTTAGACTGGAGGATTGGAGGTCCAGCGCCGTGACGCCCACCTCAATGGAGCCGCTCCAGGAATTGACCTAAAAATGGGGAGAAATGGGTTAAAATCGTGAAAAAATGGGTTAAAATCGGGAAAAAATGGGTTAAAATGGGGAAAAAATGGGTTAAAATGGGGGTTAGACTGGAGGATTGGAGGTCCAGTGCGGTGACGCCGACCTCGATGGAGCCGCTCCAAGAGTTCACCTGGAAATGGGGAGAAATGGGTTAAAATGGGGAAAAAATGGGGGAAAACCAGCAAAAAATGGGTTAAAATGGGGAAAAAAAATGGGGGTTAGACTGGAGGATTGGAGGTTCAGCGTGGTGACACCGACCTCGATGGAGCCGCTCCAGGAGTTGACCTAGAAACGGGGAAAAATGGGTTAAAATTGTGAAAAAACGGGGAAAAAATTGAGAAAAACAGGGGGAAAATGGGTTAAAATGGGGAAAAAATGGGGATTAGACTGGAGGATTGGAGGTCCAGGGCGGTGACACCAACCTCGATGGAGCCGCTCCAGGAGTTGACCTAAAAACAGCAAAAAATGGGTTGAAAGGGAGTAAAAATGGGTTAAAATCGAGAAAAAATGGGAAAAAACGGGATAAAAACGGGGAAAAAATGCGTATTGGAGGTGCAGGGTGGTGACCCTGACCTCGATGGAGCTGTTCCAGGAATTGACCTAAAAATGACATAAAATGGGGAAATACCCCAGTCCATCCCAGTGCCTTCATCTCTCCATCTCTCCTCTTCCAGTCCTTCCCAGTCTCTCCCAGTCCTTTCCATCTCCCCAGCCCTCCTCTCCCAGTTCCTCCCAGTACATCCCAGTCCTCTGCATCTCTCTTCTCCCAATCCTTCCCAGTCCTCCCCAGTCCCCTCCATCTCCCCAGTGCTTCGCTCCCAGTACATCCCAGTGCCTTCATCTCTCCATCTCTCTTCTCCCAATCCTTCCCAGTCTCTCCCAGTCCTTTCCATCTCTCCCCTCTCCTCTCCCAGTCCTTCCCAGTCCCTTCCAACTCTCCGCTGCCAGTCCATCCCAGTCCCTCCCAGTCTCCTCTATGTCTCCTCTCCCAGTCCTTCCCAGTTCATCCCAGCTCATCCCAGTCCTTCCCATCTCTACATCTCTCCTCTCCCAGTCCTCCCCAGTCCCCTCCATCTCTCTCTCACTCTCTCCCAGTCCATCCCAGTCTCCTCCATCTCCCCCCCTCTCTTCTCCCAGTCCCTCCCAGTACATCCCAGTGCCTTCATCTCTTCTCTCCCAGTCCCTCCCAGTGCCCCCAGCACTCTCTCAGTCCTTCCCAGTCCTCCCCAGTTCTCTCCATCTCCCCAGTGGTTCTCTCCCAGTCCTTCCCAGTACATCCCAGTCTTTCCCAGTTCCTCCCAGTCCTTCCATCCCCTTCATCTCTACTCTCCCAGCTCCTCCCAGTACATCCCAGTCCTCTGCATCTCTCTTCTCCCAATCCTTCCCAGTCCTTCCCAGTCCCTCCATCTCCCCACCTCTTCTCTCCCAGTCCATCCCAGTCCTCTCCATCTCTCCTCTCCCAGTGCCTCCCAGTCACCTCCATCTCCCCAGTGCTTCACTCCCAGTCCATCCCAGTACATCCCAGTGCCTCTATCTCTCCATCCCTCCTCTCCCAGTCCTCCCCAGTCCCCTCCATCTCTCTCTCACTCTCTCCCAGTCCATCCCAGTCTCCTCCATCTCCCCATCTCTCCTCTCCCAGTCCTTCCCAGTCCATCCCAGTCCTCTCCATCTCTCCTCTCCCAGTGCCTCCCAGTCCCTCCATCTCCCCAGTGCTTCGCTCCCAGCCTATCCCAGTACCTCCCAGTGCCTCCATCTCCCCACCTCTCCTCTCCCAGTCCATCCCAGTCCCTTCCATCTCCCCACTGTTCCTCTCCCAGTCCCCTCTATCTCTCCTCTCCCAATCCTTCCCAGTCTCTCCCAGTCCATCCCAATCCCCTTCATCTCTCCATCTCTCCTCTCCAATGCTTCCCAGTCACCTCCATCTCCCCAGTGCTCCTCTCCCAGTTCCTCCCAGTCCCCCCCACCATCCCAGTCCATCCCAGTCCCTCATCCCAGTCCTCGCTCGCTCACCTTCCTGTCGATCCTGACGGTGAACACCCTCCCAGTCCTCCCGTTCTCTCCATCTCTCCTCTCCCAGTCCTTCCCAGTCCCTTCCATCTCCACCCCTCCCCTCTCCCAGTCCCTCCAGTCCCTCCCAGTCTCCTCCATCTCTCTTCTCTCCTCTCCCAGTCCATCCCAGTCCATCCCAGTCCCCCCAGTCCCATTCCCTCTCACCTTCCTGTCGATCCTGACGGTGAACACCCTGCCAGTCTCCCTCCCCCCATCCCTCCCAGTCAATCCCGTCCCTCCCGTCCATCCCAGTCCCCCCATCCCCTCTCTCCCGCTCACCTTCCTGTCGATCCTGACGGAACACCCTGCCAGTCCATCCCAGTCCATCCCAGTCCATTCCATTCCCCCATCCCTCTCACCTTCCTGTCAATCCTGACGGTGAACACCCTGCCAGTCCATCCCAGTCCATCCCAGTCCCCTCCATCTCTCTGTCTCTCCTCTCCCAGTCCCTCCGAGTCCCTCCCAGTCCCTCCCAGTCCCCTCGGCTCACCTTCCTGTCGATCCTTGACGGTGAACACCCTGCCAGTCCCTCCCAGTCCCTCCCAGTCCCCCCATTCCCCCACTTCTCTCACCTTCCTGTCGATCCTGACGGTGAACACCCTCCAGTCCATCCCAGTCCATCCCAGTCTCCTCCATCTCTCCTCTCTCCTCTCCCAGTCCCTCCAGTCCATCCCAGTCCCTCCCAGTCCCCCACTTCTCTCACCTTCCTGTCGATCCTGACGGTGAACACCCTGCCCGGCCTCAGCGGCTCCCTGCTCAGCACCAGCCCGTGGTTGAACTCCTGGCCGGGCTGCGCCCTGGCGGCGCTGCGCCCGCCCTGCGACAGCGACACCAGCCGCCCGGTGCGGGGGTGCAGCTCCGGGGGCTGTCCCGGCGATCCCCCCGCGCCCCCCGAGCCCGCCGGGCCCGCCGGGGATCCCCCCGGCCCGCCCGATCCCCCGCCGGGCCCCGCCGGCGCCGCCATCGCTCCCTCCGCCCCGCCGCCGCGCGACGCTTTGCGACACCTGCGCGCCCGGCCGCGCTTGACGGCGGCGCGGCGGGGATTGCTCCGCGCGCCTCCCCAAAGCTTCCCCGCGGTTTCTTCTCGCGGGAATCGCTCCGGTATGGCTCTCCGCCACCCGCTCCGCCCTTCCCGGTGGGTTTTGGCTTCTTCGCCTCGCTCTTTCGGGCTCGGCAGCGCTTTGGCGGCGCTTTACGGCAGCCGCTCCGCATAGCCGGCTCGCTTTACGGCAGCGCGGCGAGCGCGCCCTCACACCCCCTGCCTCGCTTTACGGCAGGCGCCCCGGCAACGGTTGCCGTGGAGACGGGCCCTGCCTGGCAACGGGCGGCGCTCATTAGGAGAGAGTTAATTAGGGTAATTAGCGCTCTGGGGAGCTGGGAGCGGAATAAAGAGGTGCTGAGAGCTGCGGCCGTGCGGTGATTGGGGTGAAGTGTGCTTATTGGGGCAATTAGCGGCAATTAGCGGTAATTAGCGGTAATTAGCGGTAATTAGCGGTAATTAGCGGTAATTAATTACACGGGGTGGGTTGAGGGTGATGGTAATTAGGGTAATTAGGGGGATTATGGGGCTGCCCTCCCGTCAGTCTCCGCGACCCCAAAACCCCAAATTTCCCCCGAAAATTCCCTCCCAAAATTTCCCTCAAATTTCCCCAAATTCCCCTCAATTCACCCCAAAAATCACCCCAAACCCCCAAATTTCCCCAAATTCACCCCAAAATCTCCCCCCAATCCCCTCAGATCCCCCCGAATCCCCTCAGAAATCCCCCCTGACCCCCCAAATGCCCCCAAAATTCACTCAAATCCCCCCCCTCCCTCAAATCCCCTCCAAACTCCCCAAAATCCCCCTCAAACTTCCCCAAATCCCCCCAAATCTCCTCCAAAGTCCTCAAAATCCCTCCAAATCTCCCCAAATCCCCCCAAATCTTCCCCAAAATCCCCCAATTCCCCCCAAAATCCCCGCGAACCCCCAAATCTCCCCCAAATCCTCCTCACATCCCCTCCAAGTCCCCTCCAAACTCACCAAATACCCTCCAAATCCCCCCAAATTCCCTCCAAACTCCCCAAAATCCCCCCAAATCCCCCCAAATCCCTCCAAGTACCCAAAATCCCCCCAAATGCCCCAAAATCCTCCCCAAACTCCCTCAAATCCCTCAAAATCCCCCCAAATCCTCTCAAAATCCCCCCCCAAACTCCCTCAAATCCCCTCCAAACTCCCCAAAATCCCCTTCAAATTTCCCCAAATCCCCCAAAATTCCCCCAAATCCCCCCAAAATTCCCCCAAATCCCCCCAAATTCCCCCAAATTCCCCCAAATTCCCCCAAAATCCCCCCAAAATTCCCCCAAATTCCCCCAAATCCCCCCAAATCCCCCCAAAATCCCCCCAAATCCCCCAAAATCCCCCCGAAATCCCCCCAAATCCCCCCAGAAATCCCCCCGAAATCCCCCCAAATCCCCCCAAAATTCCCCGAAATCCCCCCAAAATCCCCCCAAAATCCCCCCAAATCCCCCCCCAAATCCCCCGAAATCCCCCGAAATCCCCCCAAATTCCCCAAAATTCCCCCGAAATCCCCCCGAAATCCCCCCAAATCCCCCCAGACCCCCCAAACCGCGCTCCCCCCGCTGCGCGGCCCTCCCCGGGGCGGAGCTCCATCGCTGCTCCATCCGCGCCAGCCACGAGCCGGCACCGCCCGCCACCCCAAAAACACCCCAAAAACACCCCGAAATCACCCCGAAACACCCCAAAACCACCCCGAAATCCACCCCGGGAACCCCAAAAACCCCCCGGAATCCCGCCGGGACCCCCCAGCATGACGGTCAAGTTGGACTTCGAGGAGTGCCTGAGGGATTCGCCTTGGTTCAGGTAGAGCCGCGACCCCAAAATTACCCTAAATTACCCTAAAAATCACCTCGGGAACCCCAAAAATCCAGCCGGGACCCCCAAAAAATTCCCTGGGAACCCCAAAACTTCCCCGGGACCCCAAAATTACCCCAAAAAACCCCAAAAATCACCTCGGGAACCCCAAAAATCCAGCCGGAACCCCCAAAAAATTCCCTGGGAACCCCAAAACTTCCCCGGGACCCCAAAATTACCCCAAAACCCCCCCAAAACCACCTCGGGACCCCCGAAATACCCCTGGGAACCCCAAAAATTTCCCCGGAACCCCAAAATTACCCCAAAAACCACCTCGGGAACCCCAAAACCTACCCGGGACCCCCAAAAACTTCCCCGGGACCCCAAAATTACCCCAAAAACCCACTCGGGACTCCCAAAAACTTCCCCGGAACCCCAAAATTACCCCAAAAAAACCCCCGAAAACCACCTCAGGAGCCCCAAAATCCACCCGGGACCCCCGAAAACTTCCCCGGAACCCCAAAAACACCCCAAAAACCCACTCGGGACTCCCAAAATCGACCCGGGATCCCCAAAATACCCCTGGGAACCCCAAAAACTTCCCCGGAACCCCAGAAACACCCCAAAATTCCCCTCGGGACCCCCAAATTACCCCAAAATCCCCCACGGGACCCCCAAATTCCCCCAAAAAAACCCCAAAAACTACCTCGCGACCTCCAAAAACCCACCTGGGACCCCCGAAATACCCCTGGGAACCCCAAAAACTTCCCTGGGAACCCCAAAAACCCACCCGGAAACCCCAAAAACTTCCCTGGGAATTGCAAAATAGCCCCGGGACCCCCAAATTTCCCCCAAATTTCCCCCAAATTTCCCCAAAATTCCCCCAAATTGCCACAATCTCCCACCCGGGAACCCCAAAATCCCACCCCGGACCCCCAAAATACCCTCGGGACCCCCAAATTCCCCCAAAATTCCCCCAATTTCCCACCCGGGACCACTTGGAATCCCCCAGGACTACCCCCGAACCCCCAAATTTCCCCAAATTTCCCCAAAATTCTCCCAAAATTCCCCAAAAATCCCCCAACCTCCCCACCCGGGACCCCCAGAACTCTCTCAGGACCCCCCAAATCCCCCCAGGACCTCCAAAATCCCCCAAAAATTCCCCCAAATCCCCCAAAAATGCCCTCAAATTCCCCCAAAACTCCCCAAAATCTCCCCAGGACCCCCCAAAACCTCCCCAAATCCCCCCAGGACCCCCCAGGACCCCCAAAATCTCCCCAGGATCCCCAAAATTCACCCAAAATTCCCCCAAATCTCCCCAAAAATCTCCCCAGGACCCCCTGAACTCCCCCAAGACCCCCCGAAACCTCCCCAGATCCCCCCAGGACCCCCCAGAGCCCCCAAAATTCCCCCCAAATTCCCCCAAATCTCCCCAAAATCCCCCCAGGACCCCCCCAAAACTCCCCCAAACCCTTC
Source organism: Entomyzon cyanotis (assembly GCA_024500445.1). Lineage (NCBI taxonomy): Eukaryota > Metazoa > Chordata > Aves > Passeriformes > Meliphagidae > Entomyzon > Entomyzon cyanotis. The sequence continues at coordinate 990,089 of JAKEPQ010001013.1, read as the reverse complement.
CAGAACCCCCCCAAAATCCCCCCTAAAATCCCAAAAATCCCCCCAAGATCCCCTTAGAGCACCCCCCAGACCCCCCTAAACCCCCAAAATCCCCCAAATCCCCCCAAAATCCCCTCCCCCCCCCGGCAGGCCCCGCCCCTCCCCCCCAGGAAGTGGTTTCTTTCCCACGCGGGGGGGAGGGGCGGGGCGGGGAGGGGGGAGGGGAGCTGAGCTGGCCTTGCACACGCGCGTGCGAGGGACACACCTGGGGACAGCTGGGGACACACAGGTGTGCAAGGGACACACCTGGGGTCACACACGTGTGACCACATGGGACACACCTGGGGTCATTTGAGGTCACACAAGTGTGCAAGGGACACACCTGGGGTCACACCTTACACACCTTCATTGGACACCTGGGGTCACATGAGTGTGCAAGGGACACACCTGGGGGGACAGCTGGGGACACACAGGTGTGCAAGGGACACACCTAGGGTCAAGACACCTGGGGACACACAGGTGTGCAAGGGACACACCTGGGGTCATTTGGGGACACCTGGGGACACATGAGTGTGCGAGGGACACACCTGGGACACACCTGGGGTCATTCAGGGACACCAGTGAGGGACACACCTGGGGGGACACACAGGTGTGCAAGGGACACAGCTGGGGGGGGGTGGGGGGCTTGGGGGGTGGGAAGGTTAGGGACACACCTGGGGTCATTCAGGGACACCTGGGGTCACACCTGGGACACACAGGTGTGCAAGGGACCACCAGCCTGGGGTCACACCTGGGGTCATTTGGGGACACAGCTCGGGTCACACAGGTGTGCAAGGGACACACGCGAGGTCATGCAGGGGTCACACCTGGGGTCACACAGGTGTGCAAGGGTCACAGCTGGGGACACACCCAGGGTCATACCTGGGGTCATTCAGGGACACACCTGAGTCACACAGGTGTGCAAGGGACTCACCTGAGGTCACACTGAGGTCACACAGGTGTGTAAGGGACACAGCTGGGGTCATGCAGGGACACCTGGGGACACACCTGGGGACACACTGGGGACATTCGGGGACACCTGGGGACACACCTGTGACCAAGGACACAGCTGTGGTCATTCCGGGACACACCTGGGGTCACGCAGGTGTGCAAGGGACACACCTGGGGTCATCAGGGAACCTGGGGTCATGCAGGTGTGCAAGGGACACACCTAGGGTCACGTGGCTGTGCAAGGGACACACCTGGGGTCATTCAGGGACACCTGGAGTCACACAGGTGTGCAAGGGACACACCTGGGGTCACATCTGTGACTACAGTCACACCTGGGGTCATTTGGGGACACAGCTGGGGTCACACGGGTGTGCAAGGGACACACCTGAGGGCACACCCGAGGTCATTCAGGGACACACCTGAGGTCACACAGGTGTGCAAGGGACACACCTGGGGTCACAGTGAGGTCACATGGGTGTGCAAGGGACTCACCTGGGGTCATTCAGGGACACCTGGGGTCACACAGGTGTGCAAGGGACACACCTGGGGTCATGCAGGGGTCACACCTGAGGTCACACAGGTGTGCAAGGGACTCACCCGGGGTCATTCAGGGACACCTGGGGTCACACTGAGGTCACACAGGTGTGCAAGGGACACACCTGGGGACACACAGGTGTGCAAGGGACACACCTGGGGTCATTCAGGGGTCACACCTGAGGTCACACAGGTGTGCAAGGGACATGGGGGGTCCTTGCACAAGGCAGCTGTCACACGAGGGAGCTGCTTTTGCACGAGGGTCTTGCACAATCAGGCTTTGCACAATCAGGCTTTGCACAATCAGGCTTTGCACAAGCAGGGTTTGCACATGCAGGGATTTGCACACTCACGGCCTCGGTCGAGGGCAGTTTTGCACACTCAAGGGCAGTTTTGCACACTCACAGACTCAATCAGGGCAGTTTTGCACACTCAAGTGGCAGTTTTGCACACTCACAGCCTGTGCACGAGGGCAGCTTTGCACACTCAGTGGCAGCTTTGCACACTCACAGCCTCAATCAAGGGCAGTTTTCACACTCAAGGGCAGTTTTGCACACTCAAGGGCAGCCTTGCACACTCACAGCCTCAATCGAGGGCAGTTTTGCACACTCAGCTAGGATCAAGGGCAGCTTTGCACACTCACAGCCTCGCTCAAGGGCAGTTTTGCACACTCAAGGGCAGCCTTGCACACTCACAGCCTCAATCGAGGGCAGTTTTGCACACTCAGTGGCAGTTTTGCACACTCACAGCCTCCTCAAGGGCAGTTTTGCACACTCAAGGGCAGTTTTGCACACTCACAGCCTTGCTCGAGGGCAGTTTTGCACACTCAAGGGCAGTTTTGCACACTCACAGCTAGGATCAAGGGCAGTTTTGCACACTCACAGCCTCGCCGAGGGCAGTTTTGCACACTCGAAGATAGGATCAAGGGCAGCTTTGCACACTCACAGCCTCGCACACGCGCGTGCAAAGGGCTGGGTTGGTCTCACACGAGGAGTTTCCCCCCCCAAGGGTTCCTCTTGCACGAGAGTCATTTCACACCAAAAAATGGGATTTGAACGCTTTTAATGTGGAAAATAAAGGGTTAAAAAAGGGGCGGGGCTTGCCCGAGGGGGCGGGGCTTGCCCGAGGGGCGGGGCTTGCCCGAGGGGGCGGGGCTTGCCCGAGGCTCCCCCTCCCCCCCCCAGGTGCTGCTCTTGTTCCTCAGGAAGTGAAACCGGAAACCCCGAGAGGCCAAAAAACCCCAAAATCGCCCCAAATCCGGCCCCGCCCCCCCCGGGCTCCTCTGGAACCTAAGACACCCCAAAATCACCCCAAAAACCCCAAAATCGCCCCAAAACCCCCCAAAATCGCCCCAAAAAACCCCAAAATCACCCCAAAACCCCCCAAAATCACCCCAAAAAACCCCAAAATCGCCCCAAAACCCCCAAAATCGCCCCAAAAACCCCAAAATCACCCCAAAAAACCCAAAATCGCCCCAAATCTGACCCTGACACCCCCAGGGCTCCTCTGGAACCTAAACCACCCCAAAATCACCCCAAAAAAACCCAAAATCACCCCAAAAACCCAAAATCGCCCCAAATCCGGCCCCGCCGCCCCGGGCTCCTCTGGAACCTAAGACACCCCAAAATCACCCCAAAAAACCCCAAAATCGCCCCAAAAAACCCCAAAATCAACCCAAAAAACCCCAAAATCGCCCCAAAAACCCCCAAAATCGCCCCAAAAAACCCAAAATCACCCCACAAAACCCCAAAATCACCCCAAAAAACCCCAAAATCGCCCCAAAAACCCCCAAAATCACCCCAAAAACCCCAAAATCACCCCACAAAACCCAAAATCACCCCACAAAACCCAAAATCACCCCAAAAAACCCCAAAATCGCCCCAAAAAAACCCAAAATCGCCCCAAAAAACCCCAAAATCACCCCAAAAAACCCCAAAATCGCCTCAAATCTGACCCTGATACCCCCAGGGCTCTTCTGGAACCTAAAACATCCCAAAAAACCCCAAAATTGCCCCAAAAAACCCCAAAATCGCCCCAAAAAACCCCAAAATCGCCCCCAAAAAAACCAAAATCGCCCCAAGAAAACCCAAAATCGCCCCAAAAACCCCAAAATCGCCCCAAAAAACCCCAAAATCGCCCCAAAAAACCCCAAAATCACCCCAAAAAAACCCAAAATCGCCCCAAAAAAACCCAAAATCACCCCAAAAAACCCCAAAATCGCCCCAAATCCGGCCCTGCCACACCCCAGGGCTCCCCAGGACCCCAAAAATACCTCCAGGACCCCAAAACAACCCCAAAAACATGAAATCCCCCCAAATCTGACCCCACCAGCCCCAGGACCCCAAAAACACCTCCAGGGAAAAAAAAAAACCAAAATCGCCCCAAATCCAGCCCTGCCATCCCCAAAAAACCCCAAAAGTTCCTCTCAAACTCCCCCAGGACCCCAAAAAATCTCCCAAAATTCCTCCAGGATCCCCCAAAACATCCAAATCCCCCCAAATTCCCCAAATCCCCGCAGATTTCACTGTGACCCCCCAAATTCTCCAAAATCCCCCCAAAACTCTCCAAGACCCCCCAAAATCCTACCAAATCCCCTCCAGGACCCCCCCAAACTCCAAAAAAAATCCCCCAAAATTCCCCCAAAATCCTTCCAAATCCCCCCAAACTCCCCAAAATCCTCCAAAACTCCCCAGAATCTTCCCAAATCCCCTCCAGGACCCCCCAAAATTCCCCAAAATCCCCCAAAACTCCCTAAAATCCTCCCATAATCCTCCAAAACTCCCCCAAATTCCTCCCAAAACTCCCAAAATCCCCAAAACTCTCCAAGACCCCCCAAAATTCCCCAAAATCCCCAAGAATTCCCCCCAAACCCCCAAAATCCCCCCAAATCCCACCCAAAACTCCCCCAAATCCCCCAAATTCCTCCCAAAACTCCCTAAAATCATCCCAAAATCACCCAAAACCCCCCAAAAACTCCCCCAAATCCCCTCCAGGACCCCCCAAAATTCCCCAAAATCTGCCAAAACTCTCCAAAATCGTCCCAAAACTCCCCCCAAATCCCCCTAAATTCTCCCAAAAATCCCCAAAACTCTCCAAGACCCCCCAAAATTCCCCCCAAAATCCCCAAGAATTCCCCACCCCAAATCCCCCACCCCCAAAACTCCCCCAAATCCCCCAAATTCCTCCCAAAACTCCCTAAAATCATCCCAAAATCCCCAAAACGCCCCAAAAACTCCCCCAAATTCCCTCCAGGACCCCCCCAAAATTCCCCCAAATCTGCCAAAACTCTCCAAAATCGTCCCAAAACTCCCCCAAAATCCCTCCAAATCCCCTCCAAGACCCCAAAATCCTCCCCCAAATCCCCCAAAATTCTCCCAAAACTCCCCAAAATGCCCCCAAAACTCTCCAAGATCTCCCAAAATCCCCAAAAATTCCCCCAAAATCCCCCCAAATCCCACCCAAAACTCCCCAAAATCCCCCAAATTCCTCCCAAAACTCCCTAAAATCATCCCAAAATCCCCCAAACCCCCCAAAATCCTCCCAAATCCCCTCCAGGACCCCCCCAAAAATCACCAAAAATCACCAAAATTCCCCCAAAATCCTCCCAAAATCCCCCAAAATCCTTCCAAATCCCCCCAAACTCCCCAAAATCCTCCCAAAACTCCCCAGAATCTTCCCAAATCCCCTCCAGGACCCCCCCAAAATCCCCCAAATCCCCTCCAGGACCCCCCCCAAAATCCCCCAAATCCCCAAAAACTCCCCAAAATCCCCCCAAAATCCTCCCAAAACTCCCCCAGAATCATCCCAAAATCCCCCAAAACTCCCTAAAATCCTCCCACAATCCCCCAAAACTCCCCCAAATTCCTCCCAAAACTCCCTAAATCATCCCAAAATCCTCACAAATCCCCTCCAGGACCCCCCCAGAATCTCCCAAAACTCCCCAAAATTCCCCAAATCCTCCCAAAACTCCCCCAAAATCCCCCCAAATCCTCCCAAAACTCCCCAAAATGCCCCCAAAACTCTCCAAGATCCCCCAAAATTCCCCAAAATCCCCAAAAATTCCCCCAAAATCCCCCCCAAATCCCCCCCCAAAACTCCCCCAAATCCCCCAAAATCCTCCCAAAACTCCCTTAAATCATCCCAAAATCCCCCAAAACCCCCCAAAAACTCCCCCAAATCCCCTCCAGGACCCCCCAAAATTCCCCAAAATCTGCCAAAACTCTCCAAAATCGTCCCAAAACTCCCCCCAAATCCCCTTAAATTCTCCCAAAAATCCCCAAAACTCTCCAAGACCCCCCAAAATTCACCCCAAAATCCCCAAGAATTCCCCCCAAACCCCCAAAATCCCCCCAAATCCCCCCCAAAACTCCCCAAAATCCCCCAAAATCCTCCCAAAACTCCCTAAAATCCTCCCAAAATCCCCCAAAACCCCCCAAAAACTCCCCCCAAATCCCCTCCAGGACTCCCCAAATCTCCCCAAACTCCCCAAAATTCCCCAAAAATCCCCCAAATTCCCGCAGGGCTGCCGTGGAAGAGGCTGAGGCAGAAGCAGCTGAACTCGAGACTCACCTGGAGAAGGTGAGGAGGAGAAACCCCAAATTTGGGGAATTTTGGGATTTTTTGGGGTGATTCCGGGGGATTTTGGGGTGATTCTCGTGGATTTGGGGATCCCCTTGTCCTTGACCTTTCGGGGAGATTTTGGGGTGGAATTTTCAGGGATTTTGGGGTGATTTTTTTTAGATTTTGGGGTGGAATTTTCGTGGATTTTGGGGTGAATTTTCAGCGGATTTTGGGGGATTTTGGGGGATTTTGGGATCGCAGGTATTCAGCCGTTTGGGGTTGATTTTGGGGTGATTGCATCCGAATTTTGGGGTGATTCCAGTGGATTTTGGGGATCCCCTTGTCCTTGACCATTCTGGGGAGATTTTGGGGTGGAATTTTCGGGGATTTTGGGGTGATTCTGGCGGATTTTGGGGTGATTCTGGCGGATTTTGGGGTTGATTTTGGGGCAGATTTGAGGCAATTCTCTTGGGATTTTGAGGTGGATTTTGGGGTGATTCTGGTGGATTTTTGGGGCAATTCCAGCAGGATTTTGGGGTGATTCTGCTGGATTTTGAGGTGGATTTTGGGGTGGATTTTGGGGTTGATTTTGGGGCAGATTTGAGGCAGTTCTGTTGGGATTTTGGGGTGGATTTTGGGGTGATTTCAGTGGATTTTGAGGTGGATTTTGGGGTGATTCCGGCAGGATTTCAGAGTGGATTTTGGGGTGATTTCAGCAGATTTTGAGGTTAATTTTGGGGCCATTCTGGCAGATTTTGGGGCAATTCCAGCAGGATTTTGGGGGGATTCCAGCCGATTTTTGGGTTAATTTGGGGGTGATTTTAGCAGTTTTTGGGGTGATCCCAGTGGGATTTTGAGGTGATTCTGGCAGATTTTTGGGGTGGATTTTTGGGGTGATTTCAGCGGATTTTGGGGTGATTCCAGCAGGATTTCAGGGTGGATTTTGGAGTAATTTCAGTGGGTTTTTGGGGTGAATTTTTGGGGTGGATTTTGGGATAATTTCAGCAGGTTTTGGGGTGAATTTTTGGGGTGATTCTGGCCGATTTTGGGGTGGATTTTGGGGTGGATTCTGGGATAATTTCAGCAGTTTTTAGGGTGAATTTTTGGGGTGATTGTGGCTGATTTTGGGGTGGATTTTGGGATAATTTCAGCAGTTTTTGGGGTGAATTTTTGGGGTGATTGTGGCTGATTTTGGGGTGGATTTTGGGATAATTTCAGCAGATTTTGGGGTGAATTTTTGGGATGATTGTGGCTGATTTTGGGGTGGATTTTGGGATAATTTCAGCAGTTTTTGGGGTGAATTTTTGGGGTGATTGTGGCTGATTTTGGGGTGCATTTTGGGATAATTTCAGCAGTTTTTGGGGTGAATTTTTGGGGTGATTCCAGCCGATTTTGGGGTGGATTTTGGGATAATTTCAGCAGGTTTTTAGGGTGAATTTTTGGGGTGATTGTGGCTGATTTTGGGGTGAATTTTTGGGGTGATTCCAGCCGATTTTGGGGTGGATTTTGGGATAATTTCAGCAGTTTTTGGGGTGAATTTTTGGGGTGATTCTGGCCGATTTTGGGGTGGATTTTGGGCCAATTCCAGCAGGATTTTGGGGTGATTCGGGTGGATTTTGGGGTTGATTTTGGGGTGGATTTTGGGATAATTTCAGCAGGTTTTAGGGTGAATTTTTGGGGTGATTGTGGCTGATTTTGGGGTGAATTTTTGGGGTGATTCCAGCCGATTTTGGGGTGGATTTTGGGATAATTTCAGCAGTTTTTGGGGTGAATTTTTGGGGTGATTGTGGCTGATTTTGGGGTGGATTTTGGGATAATTTCAGCAGTTTTTGGGGTGAATTTTTGGGGTGATTCCAGCCGATTTTGGGGTGGATTTTGGGATAATTTCAGCAGGTTTTAGGGTGAATTTTTGGGGTGATTCCAGCAGTGTTTAGGGTGAATTTTTGGGGTGATTCCAGCCGATTTTGGGGTGGATTTTGGGATAATTTCAGCAGTTTTTAGGGTGAATTTTTGAGGTGATTCCAGCAGTGTTTAGGGTGAATTTTTGGGGTGATTCCAGCCGATTTTGGGCTCCCCAGGTGCTGAAGCTCTGCTCGGCTGTGCTGGAGGCTGGGAAGGTTCTGGAATGTTCCAGCCGAGCTTTCGCTGCTGGACTGAGGGAGCTGGCGGGGAATCCCCGGGGAGAACCCCTGGTGCAGGTGAGACCCAAAAATACCTGAAAATACCCAAAAAAATACCCCAAAAATACCCCAAAAAACCCCAAAAATCAGGGGAGAACCCCTGGTGCAGGTGAGACCCAAAACCACCCAAAAATACCCAAAAAAATACCCCAAAAACACCCAAAAAATACCCAAAAATCAGGGGAGAACCCCTGGTGCAGGTGAGACCCAAAAACACCCAAAAATACCCCAAAAATACCCCAAAAACACCCAAAAAATACCCAAAAATCAGGGGAGAACCCCTGGTGCAGGTGAGACCCAAAAACACCCAAAAATACCCAAAAAAATACCCCAAAAACACCCCAAAAATACCCAAAAATCAGGGGAGAACCCCTGGTGCAGGTGAGACCCAAAAACACCCAAAAATACCCAAAAAATACCCCAAAACCAAAAAAAAATACCCCAAAAAAACAGGTGAGACCCGCTGGTGCAGGTGAGACCCAAAAATACCCAAAAACCTGGGGAGAACCCCTGGTGCAAGTGAGACCCAAAAATACCCCAAAAATACCCCAAAAATACCCCAAAAATACCCCAAAAAACCCCAAAAACCAGGTGAGACCCGCTGGTGCAGGTGAGACCCAAAAATACCCAAAAATACCCAAAAAATACCCAAAAAACAGGGGAGACCCCCTGGTACAGGTGAGACCCAAAAACCCCCAAAATACCCAAAAAACAAAAAAAATACCCCGGGGAGACCCTGTGGTGCAGGTGAGACCCAAAAATACCCAAAAATACCCAAAAAATACCCAAAAATCAGGGGAGAACCCCTGGTGCAGGTGAGACCCAAAAGTACCCAAAAATACCCCAAAAAATACCCCAAAAATACCCAAAAAACAGGGGAGACCCCTGGTACAGGTGAGACCCAAAAAACCCCCAAAATACCCAAAAAACAAAAAAAATACCCCGGGGAGACCCTGTGGTGCAGGTGAGATCCAAAAATACCCCAAAAAACCCAAAAAGTACCCAAAAATACCCCGGGAGACCCGCTGGTGCAGGTGAGACCCAAAAATACCCCAAAAAATACCCCAAAACCTGGGGAGTTTTGGGAGGTCCTGGAATGAATTTTGGGTTTCCAGAACAGAATTTTGGGTTTCCTGCAGTGAATTTTGTGAATTTTGGGTTTCCTGAACAGAATTTAGTGAATTTTGGGTTTCCTGAACAGAATTTAGTGAATTTTGGGTTTCCTGAACTGAATTTTGTGAAATTTGGGTTTCCTGCAGTGAATTTTGGGTTTCCTGCAGTGAATTTTGGGTTTCCAGAACTGAATTTTGTGAATTTTGGGTTTTCTGAACTGAATTTTGGGTTTCCAGAACTGAATTTTGTGAATTTTGGGTTTCCTGAACAGAATTTGGTGAAATTTGGGTTTCCAGAGCTAAATTTTGGGGGTTTTTCCCCCAAATTTCCCCGCAGGAAGCTCTGGAGAAATTCTGCGACTCGCTGGAGCAGATGATTGACAGCCAGGAGGTCAGCAGGCCACGCCCCTCCCGAGACCACGCCCACCCCTCTAGACCACGCCCCTTCCCTTTAAGCCACGCCCCCTTTAAAACAAGCCACGCCCCTTTCTCACCACACCCTACCAGGCTCCACCCATTGCCCGCTGGCCACACCCCCTCACCGTGGACACGCCCATTCCATTAAGCCACACCCATTTATCATCACGCAATCCTCCCCTCATTAGCATAGCCACGCCCCTTTGAAGCGGCCACGCCCCTTGTTGACAAAGCCACGCCCATTTTACCAGGCCACGCCCATTTTGCTGCAAGCCACACCCCTCCCATTGCCAAGCTCCGCCCTGTTTCCCTCTGGCCACGCCCCTCCTCTCTGACCACGCCCATTCCCTCCTGGACACGCCCATTCCCTCCTGGACACGCCCATTCCCTCCTGGCCACGCCCTTTCCCTCCTGGCCACGCCCTTTCCCTCCTGGCCACGCCCTTTCTCTCCTGGACACGCCCATTCCCTCCTGGACACGCCCATTCCCTCCTGGCCACACCCATTTCCTCCTGGCCACGCCCATTTCCTCCTGGCCACGCCCATTTTCTACTTGCTCATTCCCTCCCTGCTTTGCCACGCCCCTTTCTGCGGTGGCCACGCCCCTTTCTGGGCTGACCACTCCCCTTTGGGGCTGACCACGCCCCCACGCCTTGGCCCCGCCCCCAGGAGCTGCGGAGTGTTACCCAGAATGCTTTGCGGAGACACCTGGAGCCTCTGCTGAGAGAGTGAGGGGATTTGGGGACTTTGGGAGAATTTGGGGAGATTTGGGGGATTTTGGGGAGATTTGTGGAATTTTGGGGGATTTTGGGGGGATTTGGGGATTTGGGGGGATTTGGGGTGGATTTGGGTGGATTTGGGGGGAATTTGGGGATTTTTGGGTGGATTTTTGGGCGGATTTGGGGGGATTTGGGGCAATTTTGGGGTGAATTTCGGGTGAATTTCGGTATTTTTGGGTGATTCTGGGTGCTTTTGAGGTGATTTTGGGGGGATTTGGGGATTTTTGGGCATTTTGGGGGCGTTTTGGGGGGATTTTGGGGAAATTTGGGGATTTTTGGATGATTTTGGGGTGAATTGGGAGATTTTTGGGTGGATTTGGGTGGATTCGGGGTGAATTTTGGGATTTTTGGGTGGATTTTGGGACGAACTCAGGACTCTCTGCATTGTTCTCGCTTCAGGGTGAATCCCAGGGCTATCCAGGGGTGTCATTCCCAATTTCACCCATTTTTTGGCTGATCTTAGCTCTCTCCGAGCTCTCAGGGTGGCTAATCCTCAATTTTGGGATCATTTTGGGATAATTTTTGGATAATTTTGGACAATCCCAGCTCTCTCCGGGGTCTCAGGGTGGTTAATTCCCAGTTTTACCCAATTTCAGCCCAATTTTGGGATCATTTTGGGATAATTTTGGATAATTTTGGACAATCCCAGCTCTCTCCGGGGTCTCAAGGTGGTTAATTCCCAATTTTACCCAATTTCAGCCCAATTTTGGGATCATTTTGGGTGATTTTCGGGTGTTTTCAGGTCTCTCTGGGGTCTCAGGGTGGTTAATTCCCAGTTTTACCCAATTTCAGCCCAATTTTGGGATAATTTTGGGATAATTTTGGATTAATTTTGGACAATCCCAGCTCTCTCCGGGGGTCTCACGGTGGTTAATTCCCAGTTTTACCCAATTTCAGCCCAATTTTGGGATCATTTTGGGTGATTTTCGGGTGTTTTCAGGTCTCTCTGGGCTCTCAGGGTGGTTCATTCCCAATTTCAGGATAATTTTGGGATCATTTTGGACAATCCCAGCTCTCTCCGGGGTCTCAGGGTGGTTAATTCCCAGTTTTACCCAATTTCAGCCCAATTTTGGGATCATTTTGGGTGATTTTCGGGTGTTTTCAGGTCTCTCTGGGGTCTCAGGATGGTTCATTCCCAATTTCAGGATAATTTTGGGATAATTTTGGACAATCCCAGCTCTCTCCAGGGTCTCAGGGTGGTTAATTCCCAGTTTTACCCAATTTCAGCCCAATTTTGGGATCATTTTGGGATAATTTTGGATAATTTTGGATTAATTTTGGACAATCCCAGCTCTCTCCGGGGTCTCAGGGTGGTTAATTCCCAGTTTTACCCAATTTCAGCCCAATTTTGGGATCATTTTGGGTGATTTTTGGGTGTTTTCAGGTCTCTCCGGGGTCTCAGGGTGGTTCATTCCCAATTTCAGGATAATTTTGGGATCATTTTGGGTGATTTTCGGGTGTTTTCAGGTCTCTCTGGGGTCTCAGGGTGGTTCATTCCCAATTTCAGGATAATTTTTGGATTAATTTTGGACAATCCCAGCTCCCTCTGGGGTCTCAGGGTGGTTAATTCCCAGTTTTACCCAATTTCAGCCCAATTTTGGGATAATTTTGGATAATTTTGGACAATCCCAGCTCTCTCCGGGGTCTCAGGGTGGTTAATTCCCAGTTTTACCCAATTTCAGGATAATTTTGGGATAATTTTGGGTGATTTTCGGGTGTTTTCAGGTCTCTCCGGGGTCTCAGGATGGTTCATTCCCAATTTCAGCCCAATTTTGGGATCATTTTGGGTGATTTTTGGGTGTTTTCAGGTCTCTCTGGGGTCTCAGGGTGGTTCATTCCCAATTTCAGGATAATTTTGGGATAATTTTGGGTGATTTTCGGGTGTTTTCAGGTCTCTCTGGGGTCTCAGGATGGTTCATTCCCAATTTTGGGCTAATTTTTGGATAATTTTGGACAATCCCAGCTCTCTCCAGGGTCTCAGGGTGGTTAATTCCCAGTTTTACCCAATTTCAGCCCAATTTTGGGATCATTTTGGGATAATTTTGGATTAATTTTGGACAATCCCAGCTCTCTCCGGGGGTCTCAGGGTGGTTAATTCCCAGTTTTACCCAATTTCAGCCCAATTTTGGGATCATTTTGGGTGATTTTCGGGTGTTTTCAGGTCTCTCCGGGGTCTCAGGATGGTTCATTCCCAATTTCAGGATAATTTTGGGATCATTTTGGGTGATTTTCGGGTGTTTTCAGGTCTCTCTGGGGTCTCAGGGGTGGTTCATTCCCAATTTCAGGATAATTTTGGGATAATTTTGGACAATCCCAGCTCTCTCCGGGGTCTCAGGGTGGTTAATTCCCAGTTTTACCCAATTTCAGCCCAATTTTGGGATCATTTTGGGATAATTTTGGATTAATTTTGGACAATCCCAGCTCTCTCTGGGGTCTCAGGGTGGTTAATTCCCAGTTTTACCCAATTTCAGCCCAATTTTGGGATCATTTTGGGTGATTTTCGGGTGTTTTCAGGTCTCTCCGGGGTCTCAGGGTGGTTCATTCCCAATTTCAGGATAATTTTGGGATCATTTTGGGTGATTTTCGGGTGTTTTCAGGTCTCTCTGGGGTCTCAGGGTGGTTCATTCCCAATTTCAGGATAATTTTGGGATCATTTTGGGTGATTTTCGGGTGTTTTCAGGTCTCTCTGGGGTCTCAGGGTGGTTCATTCCCAATTTCAGGATAATTTTGGGATCATTTTGGGTGATTTTCGGGTGTTTTCAGGTCTCTCTGGGGTCTCAGGGTGGTTCATTCCCAATTTTTGGGCTAATTTTTGGATAATTTTGGACAATCCCAGCTCTCTCCGGGGTCTCAGGGTGGTTAATTCCCAGTTTTACCCAATTTCAGCCCAATTTTGGGATCATTTTGGGTGATTTTCGGGTGTTTTCAGGTCTCTCTGGGGTCTCAGGGTGGTTCATTCCCAATTTCAGGATAATTTTGGGATAATTTTGGACAATCCCAGCTCTCTCCGGGGTCTCAGGGTGGTTAATTCCCAGTTTTACCCAATTTCAGCCCAATTTTGGGATCATTTTGGGATAATTTTGGATTAATTTTGGACAATCCCAGCTCTCTCTGGGGTCTCAGGGTGGTTAATTCCCAGTTTTACCCAATTTCAGCCCAATTTTGGGATCATTTTGGGTGATTTTCGGGTGTTTTCAGGTCTCTCTGGGGTCTCAGGGTGGTTCATTCCCAATTTCAGCCCAATTTTGGGATCATTTTGGGTGATTTTCGGGTGTTTTCAGGTCTCTCTGGGGTCTCAGGGTGGTTCATTCCCAATTTTTGGGCTAATTTTTGGATAATTTTGGACAATCCCAGCTCTCTCCAGGGTCTCAGGGTGGTTAATTCCCAGTTTTACCCAATTTCAGCCCAATTTTGGGATCATTTTGGGTGATTTTCGGGTGTTTTCAGGTCTCTCTGGGCTCTCAGGGTGGTTCATTCCCAATTTCAGGATAATTTTGGGATCATTTTGGACAATCCCAGCTCTCTCCGGGGTCTCAGGGTGGTTAATTCCCAGTTTTACCCAATTTCAGGATAATTTTGGGATCATTTTGGGTGATTTTCGGGTGTTTTCAGGTCTCTCTGGGGTCTCAGGATGGTTCATTCCCAATTTCAGGATAATTTTGGGATCATTTTGGGTGATTTTCGGGTGTTTTCAGGTCTCTCTGGGGTCTCAGGGTGGTTCATTCCCAATTTTGGGATAATTTTGGATAATTTTGGACAATCCCAGCTCTCTCCAGGGTCTCAGGGTGGTTAATTCCCAGTTTTACCCAATTTCAGCCCAATTTTGGGATCATTTTGGGGTAATTTTGGATAATTTTGGACAATCCCAGCTCTCTCCGGGGTCTCACGGTGGTTAATTCCCAGTTTTACCCAATTTTGGAATAATTTTGGGGTAATTTTGGGCAGTTTCAGGTCTCTCCGGGCTCTCAGGGTGGTTCGTTGATAATTTTGGGATAATTTTTGGATCATTTCGGATAATTTCGGACACCCCCAGGTCCTTCCATGCTCTCGCTGATGATAATTTCGGGGTAATTTTGGATGATTTTTGGGCTAATTTTGGCTAATTTCGGCCCCCCCAGGTCTCTCTGTGCTCTCAGGGTGGTTCACTGATAGTTCTGGGACAGTTTTGGGACAATTTCAGGATATTTTTGGGTTAATTTTGGGTATTTTTGGGACCCCTCAGCTCTCTCCGGGCTCTCAGGGTAGTTAATCCCCAGTTTCAGGATAATTTCAGGATAATTTCAGGATAATTTCAGGATAATTTCATGATAATTTCAGGACAATTTCAGGATATTTTGGGCTAATTTTGGCTATTTTCCGTCCCCAGCTCTCTCCAGGCTCTCAGGGTGGTTCATTGATAATTTCAGGATAATTTCAGGATAATTTCAGGATATTTTTGGGTTAATTTTGGGTATTTCCGTCCCCCCAGCTCTGTCCGGGCTCTCAGGGTGGTTAATCCCCAGTTTTAGGATAATTTCAGGATAATTTCAGGATAATTTCAGGACAATTTCAGGACAATTTCAGGATATTTTGGGTTAATTTCGGCTATTTTCCCTCCCCCTGCTCTCTGCGCTCTCTCAGGGTAGTTCACTGATAATTTCAGGACAATTTCAGGACAATTTCAGGACAATTTTGGGCTAATTTTGGCTATTTTCCGTCCCCCAGCTCTCTCCAGGCTCTCAGGGTGGTTCATTGATAATTTCAGGACAATTTCAGGACAATTTCAGGGTAATTTCAGGACAATTTCAGGACAATTTCAGGACAATTTCAGGACAATTTCAGGACATTTTTGGGCTAATTTCGGCTATTTTCCCTCCCCCTGCTCTCTCCGGGCTCTCAGGGTAGTTCATTGATAATTTCAGGACAATTTCAGGATAATTTCAGGATAATTTCAGGATAATTTCAGGACAATTTCAGGATAATTTCAGGATAATTTCAGGACAATTTCAGGACAATTTTGGGCTAATTTCGGCTATTTTCCGTCCCCAGCTCTCTGCACGGTCTCAGGGTAGTTCATTGATAATTTCAGGATAACTTCAGGATAATTTCAGGACATTTTTGGGTTAATTTCGGCTATTTTCCGTCCCCAGCTCTCTCCGCGCTCTCAGGGTAGTTCATTGATAATTTCAGGACAATTTCAGGACAATTTCAGGACAATTTTGGGATAATTTCAGGACAATTTCAGGACAATTTTGGGACAATTTCAGGATAATTTCAGGACAATTTCAGGACAATTTCAGGACAATTTCAGGATATTTTGGGGTTAATTTCGGCTATTTTTGGGTCCCCCAGCTCCCTGTGCGCTCTCAGGGTAGTTCATTGATAATTTCAGGACAATTTCGGGACAATTTCGGGACAATTTCAGGATAATTTCAGGACAATTTCGGGACAATTTCGGGACAATTTCAGGACAATTTCAGGGTAATTTCAGGACAATTTCAGGCTAATTTCAGGACAATTTCAGGCTAATTTCAGGACAATTTCAGGGTAATTTCAGGACAATTTCAGGCTAATTTCAGGACAATTTCAGGCTAATTTCAGGACAATTTCAGGACAATTTCAGGACAATTTCAGGCTAATTTCAGGACAATTTCAGGCTAATTTCAGGACAATTTCAGGACAATTTCAGGACAATTTCAGGACAATTTCAGGCTAATTTCAGGACAATTTCAGGCTAATTTCAGGACAATTTCAGGACAATTTCAGGCTAATTTCAGGGTAATTTCAGGACAATTTCAGGACATTTTTGGGCTAATTTCGGCTATTTTCCCTCCCCCTGCTCTCTGCGGGCTCTCAGGGTAGTTCATTGATAATTTCAGGATAATTTCAGGACAATTTCAGGACAATTTCAGGCTAATTTCAGGCTAATTTCAGGACAATTTCAGGACAATTTCAGGACAATTTCAGGACAATTTCAGGACAATTTCAGGCTAATTTCAGGCTAATTTCAGGCTAATTTCAGGATAATTTCAGGACAATTTCAGGGTAATTTCAGGACAATTTCAGGACAATTTCAGGACAATTTCAGGCTAATTTCAGGCTAATTTCAGGCTAATTTCAGGATAATTTCAGGACAATTTCAGGACATTTTTGGGCTAATTTCGGCTATTTTCCGTCCCCAGCTCTCTCCGCGCTCTGCACTCGGCCGGCCGGCAGTGCTGCCGTTCCGCGGAGCTCCTGCAGGCGGCGCTGTCGCACCACGCCGAGGTTCCTCGCCGGCGCCCCCTGGAGGCTCAGGAGGCTGCGGCGGCGCTGGGCGGGGCCAGGGGCGTGGCCAGGGCCAGGGGGCTGGACTACGTGCTGCAGGTGGGCGGGGCTTCATGGGATGGGCGTGGTCAGTAGCCAGCTATGTGCTGCAAGTGGGCGGGGCCAGGGGCGTGGTCAGGCTCGGGGGCTGGGCTATGTGCTGCTGGTGGGCGGGGTCAGGGCCAGGGGGGTGGGCTATGTGCTGCAGGTGGGTGGGGCTTGATGGAGTGGGCGTGGCTAGAATCAGGGGCTGGGCTATGTGCTGCAGGTGGGCGGGGCTTGTCTGGTGGGCGTGGTCAGGCTCGGGGGCTGGACTATGTGCTGCTGGTGGGCGGGGTCAAGTCCGGGGGGTGGGCTATGTGCTGCAGGTGGGCGGGGCTTGATAGGATGGGCGTGGTCTGTGATGGAATGCATGCTGCAGGTGGGCGGGGCTTGATGGAGTGGGCGTGGTCTGGGACAGGGGCTGGACTATGTGCTGCAGGTGGGCAGGGCTTGGCCGGTGGGCGTGGCCAGGGCCAGGGGATAGGGTAGGTGCTGCAGGTGGGCGGGGCTTGATGGGGAGGGTGTGGTCAGGGCCAATGGGGCTGGGCTATGTGCTGCAGGTGGGCGGGGCTTGATGGGAGGGGCGTGGCTAGGGTCGGGGCTGGACTATGTGCTGCAGGTGGGCGGGGCTTGACTGGTGGGCGTGGTCAGGTGGGGTGTGTGCTGCAGGTGGGCGGGGCTTGACGGGAGGGGTGTGGTCAGTGATGGAATGCATGCTGCAGGTGGGCGTGGCTAGATGGGGTGGGCGTGGTCAACGCCAGGGGGCTGGGCCAGGTGCTGCAGGTGGGCGTGGCTTCGGCAGGTGGGCGTGGTCAGGGATGGGGTTGGAACGTGTCCTGGAGGTGGGCGGGGCTTAGCGGGGGTGTGGCGAGGGTGGGAGGAGCCAATGGGAAGCCAAGGGGCGTGGCTTGGGATTGCAGCATGGCCTGCGGTGGGTGTGGCCAACTGGGCGTGGCTTACGAATGGGTGGGGCTAGTGGGCGGGGCTTAAATGGATCAGCTGGGCGTGGTCTAATGGCGCAAAGGGGTGGGGCTAAGCAGGGCTGGTGTCGAGGGGCGTGGCTTATGAGTTGGTGGGGCTGGGTGGGCGGAGCTTAATTTGGGTTAATTTGAGTTAATTGGGGTTAAAGGGGCGTGGCCAAGCAGGGATGTGCTAAAATGGGCGGGGCTTGACTGGGTGTGGTCGGTGGGCGTGGCGTCGGTGGGCGTGACCAGGCCACGCCCCTAACCCGCCCCTCCCCCGCAGCTCAACGTGGTGCAGGACAAGAAAAAAACCGAAATTCTGCAATTCGTGAGTGAAATTTGGGGGATTTGGGGATTTTTGGTGTCCTGGGGGTGGTTGGGACCCTAAAGACCCAAATTTCCGGTCTGAAACACCCCAAACCTCCCTAAAACACCCCAAAAATTTCCTAAAATGCACCAAAAAGTCCCTGAAGCACTCCCGTTTCTCCCAAAAAATAACCCAAAACTCCTTCAAACACCTGTTTGCGCCCCAAAATTCTCCCCAAAATCCCCAAAACCTCTCCTAAAATCCCTAAAACCACCCCAAAATACACCCCCCCAATTCCCTAAAACTCCCCAAAATTCCCCTAAAATTCCCCAAAACTCCCCCAAAATTCCCCCAAATCTTCCTTAAATACCCCTGTCTCCACCCCAAAACTCCCGAAAATTCCCTATAATTCCCAAAAATTCCCCCAAATTCCCCAAAGCTCCCCTAAAATTCCCCAAAATTCCCCAAAACCTTCCCCAAATACCGCCGTCTCCACCCCAAAACTCCCAAAAATCCCCTAAAATTGCCCCAAACTCCCCAAAATTCCAAAAAAATTCCCCAAAACTCCTTAAAATTCCCCTAAAATTCCCCTAAATTCCCCCAAACCTTCCCCAAATACCGCCGTCTCCACCCCAAAACTCCCGAAAATCCCCTAAAATTCCCCAAAATTCCCCAAAATTCCCCCAAATTCCCAGAAGTTCCCCAAAATTCCCCAAAATTTCCCCCAAAAATTCCCCAAAACTCCCCAAAATTCCCCTAAAATACCCCTAAATTCCCCAAAACCTTCCCCAAATACCGCCGTCTCCACCCCAAAACTCCCAAAAAATTCCCTAAAATTCCCCGTAACTCCTGAAAACTCCCCAAAAGTCTCCAAAATTCCCCCAAACTCCCCAAAAACTCCCCCAAAATTGCCCCAAATCTTCCTTAAATACCCCCGTCTCCACCCCAAAACTCCCGAAAATTCCCTATAATTCCCCCAAATTCCCCCAAATTCCCCAAAGTTCCCCCAAAATTCCCCAAAACTCCCAAAAACTCCCCAAAATTCCCCAAAACTCCCCAAAATTCCCCAAAACCCCCAAAACTCCCCAAAATTCCCCAAAACCTTCTCCAAATACCACCGTCTCCACCCCAAAACTCCCGAAAATCCCCTAAAATTCCCCAAAATACCCTAAAAAATATTCCCCGAAACTCCCCAAAACTCCCCCGAAACTCCCCAAAATCCCCCTGAAATTCCCCAAACTCCCCAAAATCCCCTAAAACTCCCCAAATCCCGCAGGTTTTGGCGCTGCTGGAAGCTCAAGCTGCGTTTTTCAGCCGCGGCCACCAGGGGGCGACAGCGACCCGAGAGTACCGCGGCCAGCTGGGGGCGCAGGTGGGAGTGGGGTCCCGAAATCCCAAAAAATACCCCAAAAACACCCGAAATCACCCGAAATACCCCAAAATCACCCCAAATCACCCCAAAAATCACCCCTAAATCACCTCAAATCACCCCAAAATCACCCAAAATCACCCCAAAATCACCCAAAATCACCCCAAAAACACCCGAAATCTCCCCAAATCACCCCAAAAACAACCCAAATCACCCGAAATACCCCGAAATCACCCCAAATCACCCCAAAATACCCCAAAATCACCCCAAATCACCCCAAAATCACCCGAAATCACATGAAAAATACCCCAAAAATCACCCCAAAATCACCCCAAAATCACCCCAAAATCACCCCAAAATCACTGAAAATCGTACCAAAATCACCCCAAAGTTCCCTTAAATCACCCGAAATCACCCGAAATCCCCAAAAATCACCCCGAAAATACCCCAAAATCACCCAAAATCACCCCAAAATCCCCCTAAATCACAAAAAATCACCCCTAAAATGCCCCAAAACCACCCCAAAATACCCCAAAATACCCCAAAATACCTCAAAATCACCTCGAATCACCCAAAATCACCCCCAAAGCACCCAAAAATCCCCACAGAATAACCCAAAATCACCCCAAAAATCCCCAAAAAACTTCCAAAATCACCCCATGATCACCCCAAATCGTCCCAAAATCACCCAAAATTGTCCCAAAATACACCAAAACCACCCCAAAATACCCCAAAATCACCTCAAATCACCCAAAATCACCCCTAAATCACCCAAAAATCCCCCTGTATAACCCAAAATCACCCCAAAAATCCCCAAAAAACTTCCAAAATCACCCCAAATCACCCATCACTCCTAAATCATCCAAATATCACCCAAAAATCAACCAAAATCACCCCAAAATTCCCCAAAATCACCCGAAATCACCCAAAATCACCCCAAAACCACCGAAAATCGTACCAAAATCACCCCAAAATTCCCTTAAATCACCCGAAATCACCCAAAATCACCCCAAAAATACCCCAAAATAACCCAAAATACCCCCGAAATACCCCCAAATCTCTCAAAATCCCACAAAATCACCCCAAAATCACATGAAATCACCTCAAAATCACCCCAAAATCCCACCAAATGCCTCAAAATCACCCCAAAATCGTACCAAAATCACCCCAAAAACACCCCAAAATCACCTCAACTCACCCAAAACCACCGAAAATCGTACCAAAATCACCCCAAAATTCCCTTAAATCACCCGAAATACCCCAAAATCACCCCAAAATCACCCAAATATCACCCAAAATCCACCAAAATACCCCAAAACAACCCCAAAATCCCCCCAAATACACCAAAATCACCCCAAATCTCCCCAAAATCAACCAAAAATGCCCCAAAATCACCCAAAAATCCCCCAAAAATCCCCCCCAAATCACCCCAAAAATCCCCCTAAACCTCCCCAAGGACCCTCAAAATCCCCATAAAACTCCCAAAATTCTCTGGTTTTGTTTTTTTTTATTCTCCGATTTTGGGATCTCTGAATTTCAGATTCTTTCATTTTCGGGTTCCCCGAATTTCGGATTCTCTCATTTTCGGGTTCCCCAAATTTCGGAATCTCTCATTTTTGGGATCTCTGAATTTCAGATTCTCTCATTTTCAGGTTTTCCGAATTTCGGATTCTCTGATTTTCGGGATCTCTGAATTTCGGATTCTCTGATTTTCGGGTTCCCCGAATTTCGGAGTTTCCTGATTTTCGGGATCTCTGAATTTCAGATTCTCTCATTTTTGGGATTTCCCATTTTTGGGATCTCGGATTTTGGAATCTCTCATTCTTGGGCTCTCTGAATTTTTGAGTTTCCTGATTTTTGGGATCTCTGAATTTCGGATTCTCTCATTTTCGGGTTCCCAGAATTTCAGATTCTCTCATTTTCGGGTTCCCCGAATTTCGGATTCTGCATTTTTGGGATCTCTGAATTTCAGATTCTCTCATTTTCGGGTTCCCCGAATTTCGGAATCTCTCATTTTTGGGATCTCTGAATTTCGGATTCTCTCATTTTCAGGTTTTCCGAATTTCGGATTCTCTCATTTTTGGGATCTCTGAATTTCAGATTCTCTCATTTTTGGGATCTCTGAATTTCGGATTCTCTCATTTTTGGGATCTCTGAATTTCGGATTCTCTGATTTTGGAGTTTCCTGAATTTCGGGATCTCTGAATTTCGGAGTTTCCTGATTTTTGGGATCCCCAAATTTGGGATTCTCTCATTTTTGGGTTCCCCGAATTTCGGAATCTCTCATTTTTGGGCTCTCTGAATTTTGGAGTTTCCTGATTTTCGGGTTCTCTGAATTTCAGATTCTCTCATTTTTGGGATCTCGGATTTTGGGATCTCTCATTTTTGGGATCTCTGAATTTCGGAGTTTCCTGATTTTTGGGTTCCCTGAATTTGGGATTCTCTGATTTCGGAGTCCCTGAATTTCGGGGACTTTGGGGAATCTCTCTGATTTTGGGCTCTTTGATTTTTTGGGATCTCTCATTTTTGGGCTCTCTGAATTTTGGAGCTTTCTGATTTTTGGGATCTCTGAATTTCGGAATCTCTCTCATTTTGGGATCTCTCATTTTCGGGATCTCTCATTTTCGGATTTCCTGATTTTTGGGATCACTGAATTTCGGAATCTCTGATTTCGGGATCTCTCAATTTCGGAATCTCTTGGATTTTGGGATCTCTCATTTTTGGGATCTCTGAATTTCGGATTCTCTGATTTTGGAGTCCCTGAATTTCAGAATCTCTCTGATTTTTGGGATCTCTTGTTTTGGGGACCTCTGAATTTTGGAGTTTCCTGAATTTCAGAATCTCTCTGATTTTGGGATCTCTCATTTTCGGGATCTCTCATTTTGGGATCACTGATTTTCGGATTTCCTGATTTTTGGGATCACTGAATTTCGGATTCTCTGATTTCGGGATCTCTGAATTTCAGAATCTCTTGGATTTTGGGATCTCTCATTTTTGGGATCTCTCGTTTTTGGGGTCTGATTTTGGACTCTCTCATTTTCGGGATCTCTCATTTTGGGGTCTGATTTTCGGATTTCCTGATTTTTGGGATCACTGAATTTCAGAATCTCTTGGATTTTGGGATCTCTCATTTTTGGGATCTCTCAATTTCAGATTCTCTGATTTTTGGGATCTCTGAATTTCAGAATCTCTTGGATTTTGGGATCTCTCATTTTTGGGCTCTCTGAATTTCGGATTCTCTGATTTCAGAGTCCCTGAATTTCAGAATCTCTCTGATTTTTGGGATCTCTCATTTTGGGATCTCTCATTTTTGGGGTCTGATTTTCTGATTTCCTGATTTTGGAATTCCTGATTTTGGGGTCTCCAAATCTCTGATTTCGGGGTCTCATTTTGGGCTCTCTCATTTTTGGGATCTCTCGTTTTTGGGGTCTGATTTTGGACTCTCTCATTTTCGGGATCTCTCATTTTGGGGTCTGATTTTCGGATTTCCTGATTTTTGGGATCTCTGAATTTCAGAATCTCTTGGATTTTGGGATCTCTCATTTTTGGGATCTCTGAATTTCGGATTCTCTGATTTTGGATCTCTGAATTTCAGAATCTCTCTGATTTTTGGGATCTCTCGTTTCTGGGCTCTCTGAATTTCGGAGTTTCCTGATTTTTGGGATCTCTGAATTTCGGAAACTCTCTGATTTTGGGGTCTCTCATTTTTGGGATCTCTCATTTTTGGGGTCTGATTTTGGACTCTCTCACTTTGGGATCTGATTTTCGGATTTCCTGATTTCTGGGATCTCTGAATTTCAGAATCTCTCTGATTTTGGGATCTCTGAATTTCGGAATCTCTTGGATTTTGGGATCTCTGAATTTCGGAATCTCTCTGATTTTGGGATCTCTAAATCTCTGATTTCGGAGTCCCTGAATTTCGGGGATTTTGGGGAATTTCTCCAATTTTTGGGTCTCCAAATCTCCATTTTTCCCCCAGCTGGAGCAGGGTGAGCTGGAAGGAGCTCGGCGCCAGAGAGACTTGGAGCAAAGACACCATTGGCTGCTGCAGCAGGTGGGCGGGGCCAGGCCGGGAGGGGCGTGGTCAGGCCAGAAAGGGTGTGGCCATCTCAAGGGGGCGTGGCCTAAAAGCAAAGGGATGTGTTGTTTTTTATGGGGGGCGTGGCTCGGGGGCGTGGCTCGAGGTGGGCGTGGCCAAACCGGAAGGGCGTGGCCTGAATGTGGGTGGGGCTAGATTTAAATCCATGAGTGGGCGTGGCTTGGTATGATTGGCAGCACAGGAGGGGGCGTGGTTAGGGTTGATTGACAGGTGGTGCCATTGAGTGATGTGGTGGGCGTGGCCAGGGATGATTGACAGGCGGTTGGGGGTGTGGCCTGGCTGTGATTGACAGCTGTGGCAGAATTGATTGACAGCTCTGGGCAGAGTCAATCTGATTGGCAGCTCCGGGATGGGGGCGTGGTTAGTGTTGATTGACAGGTGAGGCCATTGATTGAGGTGGTGGGCGTGGCCAGGGATGATTGACAGGCGGTTAGGGGTGTGGCCTGGCTGTGATTGACAGCTCTGGCAGAGTCAATCTGATTGGCAGCTCCGGGAGGGGGGCGTGGCCTGACCGCCGGGGTTGGGGGCGTGGCCTGCGCTGATTGGCTGCTCGCAGGACCTGACGCAGGAGGAGGTGGGCGTGGCCGCGGGGGAGGCGGGGCCTGAGGCCACGCCCATGGAGGGCTACCTGTTCAAGAGGGCGAGCAACGCCTTCCGCACCTGGAGCAGGTGAGGGGAGTCTGAAAAACACCCGAAATTACCCAAAAACACCCGAAAATGCCCCAAAAACACCCAAAATTACAAAAAAAACCCGAAATACCCCAAAACCACCTGAAAAGACCCAAAAACACCCGAAAATGCCCCAAAAACACCCAAAAATACCCAAAAAACACCTGAAAATACCCAAAAACACCCAAAAATACCCAAAAAACACCCGAAATTTCCCCGAAAACACCCAAAAATACCCAAAACCACCCAAAATTACCCCAAAAACACCCGAAAATACCCCAAAAACACCCAAAATTACCTCAAAAACACCCGAAATTACCCCCAAAACACCTGAAAATACCCAAAAAACACCCAAAATTACCCCCAAAACACCCGAAATTACCCAAAAATGCCCCAAAACCACCCGAAATTACCCCAAAAATGACCGGATATACCCAGAACCACCCCAAAAACACCCAAAATTACCCCAAAAACGACCGGAAATACCAAAAAAATGCCCCCAAAACGCCCGAAATTCCCCCAAAAACGCCAGAAATTACCCCAAAATCGACTGGAAATACCCCAAAACCACCGAAATTACCCCAAAAATTACAGGAAATACCAAAGAATGCCCCAAACCCACCCGAAATTAGCCCAAAACCACCTGAAATTACCCCCAAAAATACCCAAAAAACACCCAAAATTAGCCCCAAAATGACCGGAATTACCCCAAAACCTCCTGAAAATCACCCAAAAACACCCGAAAATTCCCCAGAACTCCCCAAAACCTCTCAATTCCCAACCAAAACTCCCGAAAAATATCCCAGAACTCCCCAAAATTCCCTCAAGTCCCCCCAAAACTCCCTAAAAATATCCCCAAAACTCCCCAAAACCTCTCAATTTCCACCCAAAAGTCCCAAAAAATATCCCAAAACTCCCAAATTTCCTCAAAACTCCCAAAATTCCCCCAAAACTCCCCTAAATTCCCCAAAATTCCCCCAAAATTCCCCCAAAATTCCCCCAAAATTTCCCAAAATTCTCCCGAAATTCCCCAAGTTCCCCCAAAACTCCCAAATTTCCTCAAAACTCCCAAAATTCCCCCAAAACCCCCTAAAATTCTCTCAAATTCCCCAAAATTCTCCCCAATTCCCCCAAACTCCCCAAAATTCAAAAAAAATCCCCAAAATTCTCCCAAAACTCCCCAAATTTCCCCAAATTCCCCCAAAACTCCCCAAAAAACTCCAAATTCCCCCAAATTCCCAAAATTTCCCCGAAACTCCCAAAATTCCCCCAAACTTCCCGAATTTTCCCAAACTCCCCAAAATTTCCCTAAATTCCCCAAGAATCCCCCAAATTCCCCCAAAAATCCCCAAAAATCCCCAAAATTTCCCCCAGATTCTCCCAAAACTCCCCAAAAATTCCCCAAAACTCCCCAAAAATTCCCCAAAATTCCCCCAAATCCCACAAAAAACCCAAATTCCCCCGAAATTCTCCCAATGTTCCCCCAAAAACTCCCCAAAATTCCCCAAAATATCCAAAATTCCCCCAAAATTCTCCCGAAATTCCCCAAAATTCCCCCCAAAACCACCCCAAATTCCCCAAATCCCCAAAATTCCCCCCAAAATTCCCCCCAAATTCCCCCCCAAATCCCCAAAATTCCCCCCAAATCCCGAATTCCCGTTTCTCTCCGCAGGCGCTGGTTCTTCATCCGGAACAACCAACTGCTGTACCTGAAACGAGCGCGGGTGGGGATGGGGGTTTGGGGGAAATTTTGGGATTTGGGGGGATTTTGGGGAATTTTGGGGATTTGGGGGGGAATTTGGGGGGAATTTGGGGAATTTTGGGAGAATTTTTAGGGATTTTGGAGGAATTTTGGGAGATTTTCGGGGAATTTTGGGGGATTTTGGGGGTTTGGGGGAATTTTGGGGGAATTTGGGGATTTCGGGGGAATTTTGGGGGATTTGGGGGATTTTTTGGGGATTTTTGGGGATTTTTTGGGATTTTTTTGGGATTTTTGGGGATTTTTTGGGGGATTTCTGGGGGATTTTCAGGGAATTTTGGGAGAATTTGGGGGATTTTGGGGGAATTTGGGGGATTTTGGGGGAATTTTGGGGGTTTGGGGGGATTTTGGGGGATTTTTTGGGGATTTTTTGGGGGGATTTCTGGGGGAATTTGTGGGATTGGGGGGGATTTGGGGGAATTTGGGGAATTTTTGGGATTTGGGGGGGAATTTGGGGGATTTTTTGGGGATTTTGGGGGAATTTTGGGGATTTGGGGATTTTGGGGGATTTTGGGGGATTTTGGGGGATTTTGGGGAATTTTGGGGATTTGGGGATTTTGGGGGAATTTTGGGGAATTTGGGGGAATTTTGGGAAATTTGGGGGAATTTTGGGGGAATTTAGGGGAATTTTGGGAATTTTGGGGGAATTTTGGGGGAATTTAGGAAAATTCGGGAGAAATTTGGGGAAATTTGGGAAAATTTTTGGGAATTATGGGAAATTTGGTGGAAATTTGGGGGAATTTTGGGGGAATTTTGGAAAATTTGGGGGAATTTGTAGGAAAATTGGGGGAATTTCGGAAAATTTGGGGATATTTTTGGGAATTTTACAAAATTTGGGGAAACAAGCGCGGGTGGGGATGGGGGTTTGGGGGTTTGGGGGATTTTGGGGGGAATTTTGGGATTTGGGGGGATTTTGGGGAATTTTGGGGATTTGGGGATTTTGGGGGATTTGGGGATTTGGGGGATTTTGGGGGAAATTTTGGGATTTGGGGGGATTTTGGGGGATTTTTTGGGGATTTTTTGTGGGGATTTCTGGGGGAATTTTGGGGATTTTGGGGAATTTTGGGGATTTGGGGATTTTGGGGGATTTGGGGATTTTGGGGGAATTTTGGGGGAATTTGGGGGAATTTTGGGGATTTTGGGGGATTTTGGGGAATTTGGGGAATTTTTGGGATTTGGGGGGGGAATTTGGGGGATATTTTGGGGATTTTTGGGGAATTTTGGGGATTTTGGGGGATTTTGGGGGATTTTGGGGAATTTTGGGGATTTGGGGATTTTGGGGGATTTTGGGGAATTTGGAGGAATTTTGGGAAATTTGGGGGAATTTTCGAGGAATTTGGGAAAATTTGGGGGAATTTTGGGGGAATTTAGGAAAATTCGGGAGAAATTTGGGGGAAATTTGGGAAAATTTTTGGGAATTATGGGAAATTTGGTGGAAATTTGGGGGAATTTGGGAAAATTTGGGGGAATTTTGGAAAATTTGGGGATATTTTTGGGAATTTTACAAAATTTGGGGAAACGAGCACGGGTGGGGATGGGGGTTTGGGGGATTTTGGGGGGAATTTTGGGATTTGGAGGGATTTGGGGGAATTTTGGGGATTTGGGGGGAATTTGGGGGAATTTTGGGGATCTTGGGGGATTTGGGGATTTTGGGGGATTTTGGGAATTTTGGGGGAATTTGGGGGAATTTTGGTATTTGGGGGATTTTTTGGGGGATTTTTTGGGATTTTTTGGGGGGATTTCTGGGGGAATTTTGGGAGATTTTGGGGAATTTGGGGATTTTTTGGGGAATTTTGGGGGATTTTGGGAATTTTGGGGGATTTGGGGGGGAATTTGGGGGATTTGGGGGATTTTTTGGGGGATTTTTTGGGATTTTTTGGGGGGATTTCGGGGGAATTTGTGGGATTTGTGGGATTTTGGGGAATTTTGGGGGAATTTTTGGGATTTTGGAGGAATTTTGGGAGATTTTCGGGGAATTTTGGGGGATTTTGGGGAATTTTGGGGGTTTGGGGGGTATTTTGGGGGAATTTGGGGATTTCGGGGGAATTTTGGGGGATTTGGGGGTTTTTTTGGGGATTTTTGGGGATTTTTTGGGGGATTTCTGGGGGATTTTCAGGGAATTTTGGGGGAATTTGGGGGATTTGGGGAAAATTTTGGGGGTATTTGGGGGATTTTTTGGCAATTTTTGGGGGATTTCTGGGGGAATTTGTGGGATTGGGGGGATTTTGGGGGAATTTTGGGGATTTTGGAGGAATTTGGGGGATTTTCGGGGAATTTTGGGGGTTTGGGGGGAATTTGGGGAAATTTTTGGGGAATTTTGGGGCTATTTGGGGGATTTTTTGGCAATTTTGGGGGGAATTTGGGGAATTTTGGGGGAATTTTGGGGATTTTGGAGGAATTTGGGGGATTTTCAGGGAATTTTGGGAGATTTTGGGGAAGTTTGGGGAATTTTGGGGAATTTTGGGAGAATTTTTAGGGATTTGGGAGCATTTGAGGTATTTGGAGGAATTTTGAGGAATTTGGGGGAATTTTGGGTGATTTTAGGGGATTTGGGGGGATTTTGGGGGAATTTGGGGATTTTGGGGGGAATTTGGGGGGATTTTGGGAAATTTGGGGAGTTTGGGAGAATTTGGGGAATTTTGGGGGATTTTGGGGGATTTTGGGGTGAAAATTGAGCGTTTTGGGGTGAAAACAGAGAAGTTTTCGGGTATTTTGGGTAGAAATGGAGAGATTTTGAGAAGTTTTGGGGATTTGGGGAGTTTTGGGATTTTTGCCGAATTTCTTTTTTTTATAATTTTCCATTTTCAAAGCCGTTTTTAGGGCAATTTGGGGTTTTTTTGGGTAGAACTTTGGGGATTTTAGGGTAGAATTTGGGGATTTTTAGGGGTTTTTTTGGGTAGAACTTTGGGGATTTTAGGGTTTTATTTGGGTAGAACTTTGGGATTTTTCTGGGTAGAACTTTGGGGTTTTTGGGGATTTTTTGGGTAAAACTTTGGGGGTTTTGGGGGTTTTTTTTGGGTAGAACTTTGGGGTTTTTTAGGATTTTTCTGGGTAGAACTTTGGGATTTTTTTGGGTAGAACTTTGGGGTTTTTTGGGGTTTTTCTGGGTAGAACTTTGGGGTTTTTTGGGTAGAACTTTGGGATTTTTAGGGTTTTTGGGTAGAACTTTGGGAGTTTTTGGGGGTTTTTTAGGTAGAACTTCGGGGGTTTTTAGGGTTTTTTGGGTCAAACTTCGGGGGTTTTGGGGGTTTTTTAGGTAGAACTTTGGGGGATTTTTTGAGGTTTTTTGTGTAAAACTTTGGGGGATTTTGGGGGTTTTTTTGGGTAGAATTTGGGGATTTTTGGGGGTTTTTTGGGTAGAATTTGGGGGTTTTTGGGGTTTTTTTGGGTAGAATTTGGGGGTTTTTGGGGTTTTTTTTGGGTAGAACTTTGGGGTTTTTCTGGGTAGAATTTTGGGGATTTTTGCGGTAGAACTTTGGGGTTTTTTGTGTAGATTTTTGGGGGTTTTTTGGGGTTTTTTTGGGTAGAACTTTGGGGTTTTTTTAGGTAGAACTTTGGGGTTTTTCTGGGTAGAATTTTGGGGATTTTTGGGGTTTTTTTGGGTAAAACTTTGGGGGTTTTGGGGTTTTTTTCTGGGTAGAACTTTGGGGTTTTTTGGGATTTTTCTGGGTAGAACTTTGGGATTTTTTTGGGTAGAACTTTGGGGTTTTTTGGGGTTTTTCTGGGTAGAACTTTGGGATTTTTTTGGGTAGAACTTTGGGATTTTTAGGGTTTTTGGGTAGAACTTTGGGAGGTTTTGGGAATTTTTTTGGTAGAACTTCGGGGGTTTTTAGGGTTTTTTTGGGTCAAACTTCGGGGGTTTTGGGGTTTTTTTAGGTAGAACTTTGGGGATTTTTTGAGGGTCTTTTTGGGTAGAATTTGGGGATTTTTGGGGTTTTTTTGGGTAGAATTTGGGGGTTTTTGGGGTTTTTTTTGGGTAGAACTTTGGGGTTTTTCTGGGTAGAATTTTGGGGATTTTTGGGGGTTTTTTGGGGATTTTTGGGGATTTTTTGGGGGATTTCTGGGGGATTTTCAGGGAATTTTGGGAGAATTTGGGGGATTTTGGGGGAATTTTGGGGATTTTGGGATTTTGGGGGATTTTGGGATTTGGGGATTTTGGGGGATTTTGGGATTTGGGGGGATTTTGGGGGATTTTTTGGGGATTTTTTGGGGGGATTTCTGGGGGAATTTGTGGGATTGGGGGGGATTTGGGGGAATTTGGGGAATTTTTGGGATTTGGGGGGGAATTTGGGGGATTTTTTGGGGGAATTTGGGGGAATTTGGGGGATTTTGGGGAATTTTGGGGATTTGGGGATTTTGGGGGATTTTGGGGGAATTTTGGGGGATTTTCGGGGAATTTTGGGAGTTTGGGGGGAATTTGGGGGATTTTGGGGGAATTTGGAGGATTTTGGGGAATTTTGGGAATTTTGGGGGGATTTTTGGGATTTGGGGGGAATTTGGGGGATTTTGGGGGAATTTTGGGGGATTTTGGGAATTTTGGGGGATTTGGGGAAAATTTGGGGGGATTTGGGGGAATTTGGGGAATTTTTGGGATTTGGGGGGGGAATTTGGGGGATATTTTGGGGATTTTTGGGGAATTTTGGGGATTTTGGGGGATTTTGGGGGATTTTGGGGAATTTTGGGGATTTGGGGATTTTGGGGGATTTTGGGGAATTTGGAGGAATTTTGGGAAATTTGGGGGAATTTTCGAGGAATTTGGGAAAATTTGGGGGAATTTTGGGGGAATTTAGGAAAATTCGGGAGAAATTTGGGGAAATTTGGGAAAATTTTTGGGAATTATGGGAAATTTGGTGGAAATTTGGGGGAATTTGGGAAAATTTGGGGGAATTTTGGAAAATTTGGGGATATTTTTGGGAATTTTACAAAATTTGGGGAAACAAGCACGGGTGGGGATGGGGGTTTGGGGGATTTTGGGGGGAATTTTGGGATTTGGAGGGATTTGGGGGAATTTTGGGGATTTGGGGGGAATTTGGGGGAATTTTGGGGATCTTGGGGGATTTGGGGATTTTGGGGGATTTGGGGAATTTTGGGGGAATTTGGGGGGATTTTTGGTATTTGGGGGATTTTTTGGGGGATTTTTTGGGATTTTTTGGGGGGATTTCTGGGGGAATTTTGGGAGATTTTGGGGAATTTGGGGATTTTTTGGGGAATTTTGGGGGATTTTGGGAATTTTGGGGGGATTTGGGGGGAATTTGGGGGATTTGGGGGATTTTTTGGGGGATTTTTTGGGATTTTTTGGGGGGATTTCGGGGGAATTTGTGGGATTTGTGGGATTTTGGGGAATTTTGGGGGAATTTTTGGGATTTTGGAGGAATTTTGGGAGATTTTCGGGGAATTTTGGGGGATTTTGGGGAATTTTGGGGGTTTGGGGGGTATTTTGGGGGAATTTGGGGATTTCGGGGGGAATTTTGGGGGATTTGGGGGTTTTTTTGGGGATTTTTGGGGATTTTTTGGGGGATTTCTGGGGGATTTTCAGGGAATTTTGGGGGAATTTGGGGGATTTGGGGGAAAATTTTGGGGGTATTTGGGGGATTTTTTGGCAATTTTTGGGGGATTTCTGGGGGAATTTGTGGGATTGGGGGGATTTTGGGGGAATTTTGGGGATTTTGGAGGAATTTGGGGGATTTTCGGGGAATTTTGGGGGTTTGGGGGGAATTTGGGGAAATTTTTGGGGAATTTTGGGGCTATTTGGGGGATTTTTTGGCAATTTTGGGGGGAATTTGGGGAATTTTGGGGGAATTTTGGGGATTTTGGAGGAATTTGGGGGATTTTCAGGGAATTTTGGGAGATTTTGGGGAAGTTTGGGGAATTTTGGGGAATTTTGGGAGAATTTTTAGGGATTTGGGAGCATTTGAGGTATTTGGAGGAATTTTGAGGAATTTGGGGGAATTTTGGGTGATTTTAGGGGATTTGGGGGGATTTTGGGGGAATTTGGGGATTTTGGGGGGAATTTGGGGGGATTTTGGGAAATTTGGGGAGTTTGGGAGAATTTGGGGAATTTTGGGGGATTTTGGGGGATTTTGGGGTGAAAATTGAGCGTTTTGGGGTGAAAACAGAGAAGTTTTCGGGTATTTTGGGTAGAAATGGAGAGATTTTGAGAAGTTTTGGGGATTTGGGGAGTTTTGGGATTTTTGCCGAATTTCTTTTTTTATAATTTTCCATTTTCAAAGCCGTTTTTAGGGCAATTTGGGGTTTTTTGGGTAGAACTTTGGGGATTTTAGGGTAGAATTTGGGGATTTTTAGGGGTTTTTTGGGTAGAACTTTGGGGATTTTAGGGTTTTATTTGGGTAGAACTTTGGGATTTTTCTGGGTAGAACTTTGGGGTTTTTGGGGATTTTTTGGGTAAAACTTTGGGGGTTTTGGGGGTTTTTTTTGGGTAGAACTTTGGGGTTTTTTAGGATTTTTCTGGGTAGAACTTTGGGATTTTTTTGGGTAGAACTTTGGGGTTTTTTGGGGTTTTTCTGGGTAGAACTTTGGGGTTTTTTGGGTAGAACTTTGGGATTTTTAGGGTTTTTGGGTAGAACTTTGGGAGTTTTTGGGGGTTTTTTAGGTAGAACTTCGGGGGTTTTTAGGGTTTTTTGGGTCAAACTTCGGGGGTTTTGGGGGTTTTTTAGGTAGAACTTTGGGGGATTTTTTGAGGTTTTTTGTGTAAAACTTTGGGGGATTTTGGGGGTTTTTTGGGTAGAATTTGGGGATTTTTGGGGGTTTTTTGGGTAGAATTTGGGGGTTTTTGGGGTTTTTTTGGGTAGAATTTGGGGGTTTTTGGGGTTTTTTTTGGGTAGAACTTTGGGGTTTTTCTGGGTAGAATTTTGGGGATTTTTGCGGTAGAACTTTGGGGTTTTTTGTGTAGATTTTTGGGGGTTTTTTGGGGTTTTTTTGGGTAGAACTTTGGGGTTTTTTTAGGTAGAACTTTGGGGTTTTTCTGGGTAGAATTTTGGGGATTTTTGGGGTTTTTTTGGGTAAAACTTTGGGGGTTTTGGGGTTTTTTTCTGGGTAGAACTTTGGGGTTTTTTGGGATTTTTCTGGGTAGAACTTTGGGATTTTTTTGGGTAGAACTTTGGGGTTTTTTGGGGTTTTTCTGGGTAGAACTTTGGGATTTTTTTGGGTAGAACTTTGGGATTTTTAGGGTTTTTGGGTAGAACTTTGGGAGGTTTTGGGAATTTTTTTGGTAGAACTTCGGGGGTTTTTAGGGTTTTTTGGGTCAAACTTCGGGGGTTTTGGGGTTTTTTAGGTAGAACTTTGGGGATTTTTTGAGGGTCTTTTTGGGTAGAATTTGGGGATTTTTGGGGTTTTTTTGGGTAGAATTTGGGGGTTTTTGGGGTTTTTTTTGGGTAGAACTTTGGGGTTTTTCTGGGTAGAATTTTGGGGATTTTTGGGGGTTTTTTTGGGTTTTTGGGTAGAACTTTGCGATTTCTTTGTGTAGAACTTTGGGGTTTTTTGGGATTTTTTGGGTAGAACTTTGGGGTTTTGGGGTTTTTTTGGAGGTTTTTTTTTGGGGTTTTGGGTAGGACTTTGGGGTTTTTCTGGTAGAACTTTGGGGTTTTTTGGGGTTTTTCTGGGTAGAACTTTGGGGATTTTTCGGGTAGAACTTTGGGGTTTTTTTGGTAGAACTTTGGGATTTTTAGGGTTTTTTCGGTGGAACTTTGGGGGTTTTTTGGTAGAACTTTGGGGGGTTTTTGGGGTTTTTTTGGGTAGAACTTTGGGGATTTTTGGGATTTTTTTTTGGGTAGAACTTTGGGGTTTTTTGGGTAGAATTTGGGGATTTTTGGGGTTTTTTGGGGTTTTTCTGGGTAGAACTTTGGGGTTTTTTGGGTAGAACTTTGGGATTTTTAGGGTTTTTGGGTAGAACTTTGGGAGTTTTTGGGGATTTTTTAGGTAGAACTTCGGGGGTTTTTAGGGTTTTTTTGGGTCAAACTTCGGGGTTTTGGGGGTTTTTTAGGTAGAACTTTGGGGGATTTTTTGAGGTTTTTTGTGTAAAACTTTGGGGGATTTTGGGGGTTTTTTTGGGTAGAATTTGGGGATTTTTGGGGGTTTTTTGGGTAGAATTTGGGGGTTTTTGGGTTTTTTTTGGGTAGAATTTGGGGTTTTTGGGGTTTTTTTTGGGTAGAACTTTGGGGTTTTTCTGGGTAGAATTTGGGGATTTTTGGGGTTTTTTGGGTAGAACTTTGGGGTTTTTCTGGGTAGAATTTGGGGATTTTTGGGGCAGAACTTTGGGGTTTTTTGTGTAGATTTTTGGGGGTTTTTTGGGGTTTTTTTTGGGTAGAACTTTGGGGTTTTTTGGGTAGAACTTTGGGGATTTTTGGGGATTTTTTGGGTAAAACTTTGGGGGTTTTGGGGGTTTTTTTGGGTAGAACTTTGGGGTTTTGGGGTTTTTTTGTGTAAATCTTTGGGGTTTTTCTGGGTAGAACTTTGGGGTATTTGGGATTTTTTTGTGTAAATCTTTGGGGTTTTTCTGGGTAGAACTTTGGGGTATTTGGGATTTTTTTGTGTAGAACTTCGGGGTTTTTTGGGATTTTTTTTGTGTAGAACTTTGGGGTTTTTTGGGATTTTTTTTTGTGTAGAACTTTGGGGTTTTTTGGGATTTTTCTGGGTAGAACTTTGGGGTTTTTTGGGATTTTTTTGTGTAGAACTTTGGGGTTTTTTGGGTAGAACTTTGGGGTTTTTTGGGATTTTTTTTGTGTAGAACTTTGGGGTTTTTTGGGATTTTTTGTGTAGAACTTCGGGGTTTTTTGGGATTTTTTTGTGTAGAACTTTGGGATTTTTCTGGGTAGAACTTTGGGGTTTTTTGGGATTTTTTTTTGTGTAGAACTTTGGGATTTTTTGGGATTTTTCTGTGTAGAACTTTGGGGTTTTTTGGGATTTTTTTGTGTAGAACTTTGGGATTTTTTGGGGTTTTTCTGGGTAGAACTTTGGGGTTTTTTTTGTGTAGAACTTTGGGGTTTTTTGGGATTTTTTTGTGTAGAACTTCGGGGTTTTTTGGGATTTTTTTTGTGTAGAACTTTGGGGTTTTTTGGGATTTTTTTTGTGTAGAACTTTGGGGTTTTTTGGGATTTTTTTGTGTAGAACTTTGGGGTTTTTTTTGTAGAACTTTGGGGTTTTTTGGGATTTTTTTGTGTAGAACTTTGGGGTTTTTTGGGATTTTTTTTGTGTAGAACTTTGGGGTTTTTTGGGATTTTTTTGTGTAGAACTTTGGGGTTTTTTGGGATTTTTTGTGTAGAACTTTGGGGTTTTTTGGGATTTTTTTGTGTAGAACTTTGGGGTTTTTTGGGATTTTTTTTGTGTAGAACTTTGGGATTTTTTGGGATTTTTCTGTGTAGAACTTTGGGGTTTTTTGGGATTTTTTTTGTGTAGAACTTTGGGATTTTTTGGGGTTTTTCTGGGTAGAACTTTGGGGTTTTTTTGTAGAACTTTGGGGTTTTTTGGGATTTTTTTGTGTAGAACTTTGGGATTTTTTGGGATTTTTTTTGTGTAGAACTTTGGGATTTTTTGGGTTTTTCTGGGTAGAACTTTGGGGTTTTTTGGGATTTTTTTGTGTAGAACTTTGGGGTTTTTTGGGGTTTTTCTGGGTAGAACTTTGGGGTTTTTTGGGATTTTTTTTGTGTAGAACTTTGGGGTTTTTTGGGATTTTTTTGTGTAGAACTTTGGGGTTTTTTGGGATTTTTCTGTGTAGAACTTCGGGGTTTTTTTGGGTTTTTTTGTGTAGAACTTTGGGATTTTTTGGGGATTTTCTGGGTAGAACTTTGGGGTTTTTTGGGATTTTTTTGTGTAGAACTTTGGGGTTTTTTGGGATTTTTCTGTGTCGAACTTTGGGGTTTTTTGGGATTTTTCTGTGTAGAACTTCGGGGTTTTTTGGGATCGTTTCCCCGGCGGGTTTGGGGTTCGGATTTGGGGGATCTGAGGGTTTTGGGGTCGCCAGGATCCCCCGACGGTGGTGATTGAGGATCTCAGGCTCTGCACTGTCAAACTCTGTCCTGAGCTGGAGAGACGATTCTGCTTCGAGCTCGTCTCACCGACCAAGTGAGAAAAATCCCCAAAAAACCCCAAAACCCAAAAACCGAAAAAATCTGAAAAAATCCTGAAAAAACCCCGAAGAAAACCTGAAAAAAAAACCCCAAAATCCCCAAAAAGGACCCAAAAAAACCCTGAAAAAACCCCAAAAAACCCGAAAAACCTGAAAAGGACACCAAAATCCTCTCAGGGGACCCCAAAAATCCCGAAAAGGACCCCAAAAACCCTGAAAAAGAACCCAAAAACCCCGAAAAGGACCAAAAAACCCCAAAAAGGACCCCAAAAACCCCAGAAAGAACCCCAAAGCCTCTAAAATAACCCCAAAACCCCCAAAAAACCCAAAAAGGAACCCAAAAACCCCAGAAAGAACCCCAAAACCTCTAAAAAAACCCCAAAACCCCAAAAAGGACCCCAAAAACCCGAAAAGGACCCAAAAATCCAAAAAAACCCCCAAAACCTCCAAAAACCCTGAAAAGGATGCAAAAATCCCAAAAAACCCCTAAAATCCTCCCAAAAAAAAACTAACCCCCCCCCCAAAAAACCCAAAAAACCTGAAAAGAGGACCCCAAAAGCTCTAAAAGGTCCCCAAAAAGGACCCCAAAAACCCCAAAAATGACCCAAAACCCATGAGAAGAACCAAAAAACCCTGAGAAGGACCCCAAAATCCCCTAAAAGGACCCCAAAAACCCTGAAAAATACCCCAAAAACCCCAAAAAGGACCCAAAAAACCCCAAAAAGGACCCCAAAAACCCTAAAAACCCCCAAAAATCCCTGAAAAGGACCCCAAAAACCCCCTAAAGAACCCCAAAACCCCGGAAAAAAATCCCCAAAACCCCAAAAAGGATCGCAAAAACCCGGAAAACCCCCCAAAAAAAATCCCAAATCCCCAGAACAGACCCCAAACCCCTCTGGAAGACCCCAAACCCCAGGAAAAAAACCCAAAACCCCAGAAAAGACCCGAAAACCCCTGAAAAGACCCTAAAACCTCAGAAAAAAACCCCAAAACCTCAGGAAAAACCCCAAACCCCCAGAACAGACCCCAAACCCCAGGAAAAAAACCCAAAACCCCAGAAAAGACCCAAAAACCCCAGAAAAGACCCTAAAACCTCAGAAAAAAACCCCAAAACCTCAGGGAAAAAACCCCAAATCCCCAGTAAAAAACCCCAAACCCCCAGAACAGACCCCAAACCTCAGGAAAAACCCCGAAACTCCAAGCAAAGACCCCAAAATTCCAGGAAAAAAACCCCAAAACCTCAGGAAATGACCCCCAAAACCCAGGAAAAAACCCCAAAACCTCAGGAAAAATTCCAAATCCTCAGGAAAAAACCCCAAAACCCCAGGAAAAAAACCCCAAAACATCTGAAAAAACCCCAGAACCTCAGGAAAAAACCCTAAAACCTCAGAAAAAAACCCCAAAACCTCAGGGAAAAAACCCCAAATCCCCAGTAAAAAACCCCAAACCCCCAGAACAGACCCCAAACCCCAGGAAAAAACCCAAAACTCCAGGCAAAGACCCCAAAATTCCAGGAAAAAAACCCCAAAACCTCAGGAAATGACCCCAAAACCCAGGAAAAAACCCAAAACCTCAGGAAAAAAACCCAAAACCTCAGGAAAAATTCCAAATCCTCAGGAAAAAACCCCAAAACCCCAGGAAAAAAAACCCCCAAAACATCTGAAAAAACCCCAGAACCTCAGGAAAAAACCCTAAAACCTCTGAAAAAACCCCAAAACCTCAGGAAAAAAACCCCAAATCCCCAGTAAAAAACCCCAAACCCCCCAGAACAGACCCCAAACCTCAGGAAAAACCCCGAAACTCCAAGCAAAGACCCCAAAATTCCAGGAAAAAAACCCCAAAACCTCAGGAAATGACCCCAAAACCCAGGAAAAAACCCCAAATCCTCAGGAAAAAACCCCAAATCCCCAGGTAAACATCCCAAAACCCCCAAAAAATCCCAAATCCCCATGAAAAGACCCCAAACCCCCAGAAAAGACCCAAAAACCCCGGGAAAAGACCCTAAAGCCCCCGGAAGAGACCCTAAAACCCCAGGAAAAAACCCCAAAACCTCAGGGAAAAAACCCAAAATTCCAGGGAAAAAACCCAAATCCCCAGTAAAAATCCCCAAACCCCCCTGGGATCCCAAAACCCCAGGAAAAAAAACCCTAAACCCCTCGGGGATCCCCAAAACCCCCAAAAAATCCCAAATCCCCGGGAAAAAAATCCCAAATCCTCAGGAAAAAAACCCAAAACCCCAGGAAAAAAACCCCAAAACCTCAGGAAAAAAACCCTAAAACCTCTGAAAAAAACCCCAAACCCCCAGAACAGACCCCAAACCCCAGGAAAAAAACCCAGAACTCCAGGAAAAGACCCCAAAACCCAGGAAAAAACCCCCAAAACCTCAGGAAAAAATCCCAAATCCCCATGAAAAGACCCCAAACCCTAGTAAAAAACCCCAAAACCCCAGGAAAAAACTCCAAAACCCCAGGAAAAAAAAACCCAAACCCCTCGGGGATCCCCAAAACCCCAAAAAAATCCCAAATCCCCAGGAAAAAAATCCCAAATCCTCAGGAAAAAAACCCAAAACCCCAGGAAAAAAACCCTAAAACCTCTGAAAAAAACCCCAAACCCCCAGAACAGACCCCAAACCCCAGGAAAAAAACCCAAAACTCCAGGAAAAGACCCCAAAATTCCAGGAAGAAAACCCCCAAAACCACAGGAAATGACCCCAAAACCCAGGAAAAAAACCCAAAACCTCAGGAAAAAAACCCAAAACCTCAGGAAAAAAAACCCAAAACCTCAGGAAAAATTCCAAATCCCCTGGAAAAAATCCCAAATCCCCAGGAAAAAACCCCCAAATCCCCAGGAAAACCCGCAAAACCTCAGAAAAAAACCCCAAATCCTCAGGAAAAAACCCCAAAACCCTAGGAAAAGACTGTAAAACCTCTGAAAAAACCCCAAAACCCCAGAAAAAACCCCAAACCCCAGGAAAAAAACCCAAAACTCCAGGAAAAGACCCCGAAATTCCAGGAAAAAACCCCAAAACCCGAGAAAAAAACCCCAAAACCTCAGGAAAAAATCCCAAATCCCCATGAAAAGACCCCAAACCCTAGTAAAAAACCCCAAAACCTCAGGAAAAAACTCCAAAACCCCAGGAAAAAAAAACCCCAAACCCCTCGGGGATCCCCAAAACCCCAAAAAAATCCCAAATCCCCAGGAAAACCCGCAAAACCTCAGAAAAAACCCCAAAATTCCAGGAAAAAACCCTAAACCCCAGGAAAAGATCCCAAAACCTCAGGGAAAAACCCTAAAACCTCTGAAGAAAAAACCCCCAAAACCCCAGGAAAAGACTGTAAAACCTCTGAAAAAACCCCAAAACCCCAGAAAAAACCCCAAACCCCAGGAAAAAAACCCAAAACTCCAGGAAAAGACCCCAAAACCTCAGGAAAAAACCCCAAAACCCGAGAAAAAAACCCCAAAACCTCAGGAAAAAATCCCAAATCCCCATGAAAAGACCCCAAACCCTAGTAAAAAACCCCAAAACCTCAGGAAAAAAAATCCAAAACCCCAGGAAAAAAAAAACCCCAAACCCCTCGGGGATCCCCAAAACCCCAAAAAAATCCCAAATCCCCAGGAAAACCCGCAAAGCCTCAGAAAAAAACCCCAAAATTCCAGGAAAAAACTCCAAAACCCCAGGAAAAGATCCCAAAACCTCAGGGAAAAACCCTAAAACCTCTGAAGAAAAAACCCCCAAAACCCCAGAAAAAACCCCAAACCCCAGGAAAAAAACCCAAAACCTCAGGGAAAAAACCCTAAAACCTCTGAAAAAAACCCCCAAACCCCAGGAAAAAAAACCCTAAACCCCTCGGGGATCCCCAAACCCCCAAAAAAATCCCAAATCCCCAGGAAAAAAATCCCAAATCCTCAGGAAAACCTGCAAAACCTCAGAAAAAAAAATCCCAAATCCTCAGAAAAAAACCCCAAAATTCCAGGAAAAAACCCCAAACCCCCAGAACAGACCCCAAAACCCCCGGAAAAGACCCTAAAACCCCAGGAAAAAAAACCCCAAAACCGCAGGAAATGACCCAAAAACCTCAGGAAAAAACCCCAAAACCCGGGAAAAAAACCCCAAAACCGCAGGAAAAATCCCAAATCCCCATGAAAAGACCCCAAACCCTAGTAAAAAACCCCAAAACCTCAGGAAAAAAATCCAAAACCCCAGGAAAAAAAACCCCCAAACCCCTCGGGGATCCCCAAAACCCCAAAAAAATCCCCAAATCCTCAGGAAAACCCGCAAAACCTCAGAAAAAAACCCCAAAATTCCAGGAAAAAACCCTAAAAACCTCTGAAAAAACCCCAAAACCTCAGGAAAAATTCCAAATCCCCATGAAAAAACCCCAAACCCCAGGAAAAAACCCCAAAACTCCAGGAAAAGACCCCAAAATTCCAGGAAAAAACCCCAAAACCTCAGGAAATGACCCAAAAACCTCAGGAAAAAACCCCAAATCCTCAGGAAAAATTCCAAATCCCCTGGAAAAAATCCCAAATCCCCATGAAAAAACCCCAAAACCAGTAAAAGACCCCAAAACCTCAGGAAAAAAACCCCCAAAATTGCAGGAAAAAAACCCAAAAATCCCAGTAAAAAATTCCAAATCCCCAGGAAAAAACCCCAAATCCCCATGAAAAGATGCCAAAACCCCAGTAAAAGACCCCAAAATTCCAGGAAAAAATCCCAAACCCTCAGGAAATGACCCCAAAACCCAGGAAAAACCCCAAAACCTCAGGAAAAAAAAACCCAAACCCCTTGGGGATCCCCAAAACCCAAAAAAAATCCCAAATCCCCGGGAAAAAAACCCCAAATCCCCATGAAAAAACCCCAAATCCCCAGGAAAACCCGCAAAACCTCAGAAAAAAAAATCCCAAATCCTCAGGAAAAAACCCCAAAACCCCAGGAAAAAAACCCCAAAACATCTGAAAAAACCCTAAAACCTCAGGAAAAAAACCCTAAAACCTCTGAAAAAAACCCCAAACCCCCCGAAAAAACCCCAAAATCCCAAAAATCCCATTTTTCAGGTGCTGTGTGCTGCAGGCAGAGTCGGGGCTGGGGCAGCGCCGCTGGGTGAGCTCAGTGCAGAGCAGCATCGCCTGTGCCTTCAGCCTCAGGGGAGAGGTGAGGAGCACCCCGAAATGTCCTGAAAAATACCCCAAAAGTGTCCTAAAAATAGCCTGGAATAGCCCCAAAAATAGCCTGGAAATACCTGGAAAAATACTGCAAAAATCACCCCAAAAATACCCCAAAATATCCCAAAAATACCCTGAAATATCCTAAAAAATATCCCGAAAATATCCTGAAAATGTCCCAAAAAATATCCCGAAAATACCCTGAAACACCCCAAAAAAATATCCCAAAAATACCCTGAAATATCCTAAAAAATATCCCAAAAATATCCTGAAAATATCCCAAAAAATATCCCGAAAATATCCTGAAAATATCCCAAAAAATATCCCGAAAATACCCTGAAAAATACCAGAAAAATACCCTGAAATAGCCCCAAAAATTATCCTGAAAATACCCTGAAATATCCTAAAAAATGTCCCAAAAATACCCTGAAACACCCCAAAAAATATCCCGAAAACACCCTGAAAAATACCAGAAAAATACCCTGAAATAGCCCCAAAAATTATCCTGAAAATACCCTGAAATATCCTAAAAAATGTCCCAAAACCGCCGTGAAACACCCCAAACAATCCTGCCAAAAATATGGCAAAAACCACCCAAAAATAGCCCAAAAGATATCCTGAAATATCCCAAAAATACCCGAAAAATACCTGAAAAATACGGCAAAAATCACCCAAAAATACCCCAAAATCACCCTAAAAATACCCCAAAAACACCCTGAAATATCCTAAAAATATCCTGAAAATACACCAAAAAATACCCTGAAATATCCTAAAAAATATCCCGAAAATATCGGAAAAAATGCTGCAAAACCCACCCTGAAGCACCCCAAAATATCCTAAAAAATATCCTGAAATATCCCAAAAATACCCGAAAAAATACCTGAAAAATATGGCAAAAATCACCCAAAAATGCCCCCCAAAACACCCTGAAATATCCCAAAAAATATCCCGAAAATACCCCGAAAAACACCCCAAAAAATACCCTGAAATATCCCAAAAAATATCCCAAAAATACCCTGAAACACCTCAAAAAATATCCCAAAAATACCCCAAAAAATATGGCAAAAATACCCTAAAAATACCCTGGAACATCCCAAAAATATCCCAAAAAATATCTTGAAAATACCCTGAAAAATACCTGAAAAATATGGCAAAAACCGCCCAAAAATACCTCAAAAAGAACCCAAAACCACCCTGAAATATCCTAAAAAATATCCCAAAAATATCCCCAAAATACCTGAAAAATATGGTAAAAATTGTCCCAAAATACCCTGAAAATAACCTAAAAAACACCCTGAAATATCCCAACAATATCCCAAAAATATCCCGAAAAATACCAGAAAAAATCCCCCAAAAATCCCCCAAAAACTACCCCAAAACCTTCCCTAAAATACAAAAAATACCCCAAAAGCACCCCAAAAACACCCTGAAATATCCCAAAAATACCCCAAAAATACCCCGAAAAATATGGCAAAAACCGTCCAAAAATACCCCAAAAATAACCTAAAAATCCCCTGAAATATCCCAAAAATATCCTGAAAATCCTGAAAAATACCAGAAAAAATCCCCCCAAAAATCCCCCCAAAACTACCCCAAAATCTACCCTAAAATACAAAAAATACCCCAAAGCACCCCAAAACCACCCTGAAATATCCCAAAAATACCCCAAAAATACCCCAAAAAATACCTGAAAAATATGGCAAAAATCACCCAAAAAATACCCCAAAAAATCCCCAAAATACCAGAAAAAATGCTGCAAAAATTACTGCAAAAACCACCCCGAAATGCCCCAAAAACACCCCAAAAACACCCCAAAAACACCCCAAAAACACCCTGAAATATCCAAAAAATACCCCGAAAATACCCGAAAAATATGGCAAAAACTGTCCAAAAATACCCCAAAAATAACCTAAAAATACCCCAAAAATACCCTGAAATATCCCAAAAATATCCCAAAAATACCCCAAAAATACCTGAAAAATATGGCAAAAACCGTCCAAAAATAACCTAAAAATACCCTGAAATGTCCCAAAAATATCCCAAAAATATCCCAAAAAATACCAGAAAAAATCCCCCAAAAAATCCCCCAAAACCTTCCCTAAAATACAAAAAATACCCCAAAAATACCCCGAAATATCCCAAAAAATATCCCCAAAATACCACCTCAAATCCCCCAAATCCCCCTCAGGGGATCCCCAAATTTCTCCTAACCCCCCAAAATACCCCAAATTCACCCCAAAATCCCCCAAAATCCCCCAAAATCCCCCAAATTCACCCCAAAATCCCCCAAAATCCCCCAATTTCATCCCAAATTCCCCTAATTCCACCCCAAATCCACCCTAAATCTTCCCCAAACCCCCCCAAAATTCCCCCCAAATTTTTCCTAATCCCCAAATTTCCCCCCCAGCCCCCCAGGTCAGATTTGGGGATCCCCAAAATCCCCCAAATCCCCAAAATCCCCCAAATCCCCA
This sequence comes from Entomyzon cyanotis, assembly GCA_024500445.1. Classification (NCBI taxonomy): domain Eukaryota; kingdom Metazoa; phylum Chordata; class Aves; order Passeriformes; family Meliphagidae; genus Entomyzon; species Entomyzon cyanotis. The sequence continues at coordinate 946,332 of JAKEPQ010001013.1, read as the reverse complement.
AATCCACCCCAAAAGGGATCCCAAGTCATTCTATTTCCACCCCAAATCACCCCAAAAAGGATCCCAAAGCACCCCAAAATCCCCTCAGGGGATCCCCAGATTTCTCCTAACTCCCCCAATTTCTCCCAGATTTGCCCCCCAGCTCAGATTTGGGGTCCCCAGGATCCCCAAATTCCCCCAAATCCCCCAAATTCCCCTAATTCACCCCAAAATCCCCCAAATCCCCCAAATTCACCCCAAAATCCCCCAAATCGTCCCTAAATCCTCCCAATTCCACCCCAAATCCCCCCAACCCCCCCACAAATCACCCCAAAATCCCTCCAAATCTCTCCTAACCCCCCAAATTTCCTCCCCAGCCCCCCAGGTCAGATTTGGGGTCCCCAGGAGCCCCAAAATCACCCCAAATCCTCCAATTTCACCCCAAATCCACCTGAAATCCTTGTAATTCCTCCCCCAATCACCCCCAAATCACCCCAAAATCACCCCAAATTTCTCCTAACCCCCCAAATTTCTCCCAAATTTCCCTCCAGCCCCCCGTGTCAGATTTGGGGTCCCCAGGGTCCCCAAAATCCCCCAAATTCCCCCAAATCCACCCCGAATTCCCTCCAAAAGGGATCCCAAACTCCCCCAAATGCCCCAAAATTCCCCCAAATCCCCCCCTAAACCCCCTCAGGTGTTCCCCAAATTTCTCCTTATCCCCCAAATTTCCTCCCCAGGTCAGATTTGGGGTCCCCAGGTTCCCCAAATTCCCCCAAAATCCCCCAAATCCTTCTAATTCCACCCCAATTCCACCCCAAATCCCCCACAATCCACCCCAATCCCCCCAAAATCCCCCCCAAATTTCTCCTAACCCCCCAAATTTCTCCCCCAGGTCAGATTTGGGGTCCCCGGGGGTCCCCAAAATCCCCAAATTCCCCCCAAATCCTCCCAAAATCCCCCAATTCTCCCCCAAATCCTCCTAATTTCACCCCAATTCCACCCCAAATCTCCCCCAACCCCCCCAAAAGTATCCCAAATTTCTCCTAACTCCCCAAATTTCTCCCAAATTTCCCCTCAGCCCCCCATTTCGGGCCCGGGGTCCCCCGAAAATCCCCAAAATTCCCCCCAAATCACCCCAAAACCCCCAAATCTCCCAAATTCCTCCCCAAATCCCCCACAAATCACCCCAAATCACCCCAAAATCCACCCCAAACCCCCCAAAAGTATCCCAAATTTCTCCTAACCCCCCAAATTTCTCCCAAATTTCCCTCCAGCCCCCCGTTTCGGGTCCGGGGTCCCCCCGAAAATCCCCAGAATTCCCCCCAAATCACCCCAAAACCCCCAAATCTCCCAAATTCCACCCCAATTCCACCCCAATTCCACCCCAAATCTCCCCCAAACCCCCCCAAAAGTATCCCAAATTTCTCCTAACCCCCCAAATTTCTCCCCCAGGTCAGATTTGGGGTCCCCGGGGGTCCCCAAAATCCCCAAATTCCCCCCCAATCCTCCCAAAATCCCCAAATTCCCCCCAAATCCTCCCAAAATCCCCCAATTCTCCCCCAAATCCTCCTAATTCCACCCCAATTCCACCCCAAATCTCCCCCAAACCCCCTCAAAATCCCCCCAAATCCTTCCTAATCCCCCAAATTTCTCCCAAATTTCCCCTCAGCCCCCCGTTTCGGGCCCGGGGTCCCCCGAAAATCCCCAAAATCCCCCCAAGCCAGCAGTGCTGGCAGCTGTGCTGAGCCTGGAGGGGAACAGGAGCTGCTGTGACTGCAGGGAGCCGCGGCCAGAGTGGGCGAGCGTCAACCTGGGCATCACCCTGTGCATCCAGTGCTCGGGGATCCACAGGTGAGACCCTAAAAGATCCTAAAAACCCCAAAAGTTACCCCAAAACCAAAAAAAACCCCGAAAAAATCCGATTAGAGAGCGCCGAAATGCACCCAAACTGAGCCAAATGCACCCAAATCGACCCTAAATACACCTGAAATCCCAAATCTGACATCACCCTGTGCATCCAGTGCTCGGGGATTCACAGGTGAGACCCTAAGAGATCCTAAAAATATCCTAAAATTGGGGAATCCCAAAAAAACCCCAAAAAAATCCCCCAAAAAATAAAAAAATCCTGAAAAAATCCCATTGGAATAGAGCTCAGGGTGCCCAAATCAACCCAAATCCACCAAAAATTCACCCAAAATCCCAGCTCTGGCATCACCCTGTGCATGGAGAGCTCGGGGATTCACAGGTGAGACCCTAAAAGATCCTAAAAACCCCAAAAGTTACCCCAAAACCAAAAAAAACCCCGAAAAATCCGATTAGAGAGAGCCGAAATGCACCCAAACTGAGCCAAATGCACCCAAATCGACCCTAAATACACCTGAAATCCCAAATCAAACATCACCCTGTGCATGCAGAGCTCGGGGATTCACAGGTGAGACCCCAAAAGATCCTAAAAATATCCTAAAATTGGGGAATCCCAAAAAAAACCCCAAAAAATCCGATTAGAGAGCGCCGAAATGCAGCCAAACCGAGTTAAATTCATCCAAATCAACCCAAAATCCCAGATCTGACATCACCCTGTGCATGCAGTGCTCGGGGATCCACAGGTGAGACCCTAAAAGATCCTAAAAATATCCTAAAATTGGGGAATCCCAAAAAAAACCCCAAAAAAATCCGATTAGAATTGAAAAATCCCTGAGAAAATAGAGTTAGTGAGCACTGAAATGCACCAAAATCTACCCAAAATCCCAACTCAAACATCACCCTGTGCATGCAGTGCTCGGGGATCCACAGGTGAGACCCCAAAAGATCCTAAAAATATCCTAAAATTGGGGAATCCCAAAAAAAACCCCAAAAAAATCCCCCAAAAAATAAAGAATCCTGAAAAAATCCCATTAGAATAGAGCTCAGGGTGCCCAAATCAACCCAAATCCACCAAAAATTCACCCAAAATCCCAGCTCTGGCATCACCCTGTGCATGCAGTGCTCGGGGATACACAGGTGAGACCCTAAAAGATCCTAAAAATATCCTAAGAGAGGGGAATCCCAAAAAAACCCAAAAAAATCCGATTAGAATAGAGCCCAGGGTGACCAAATCAATCCTAATGCACTGAAATGCATCCAAATTCACCCCAAATCCCCCAAATTCCCCAAAATCCCCCTAATTCCCCCAGAATCACCCAAAACCCTACAAAAATAAAAAAAAATTCCCCCAAAATTCCCCCCAAATCCCAAAAAATCCCCCCAAATTCCCCCCAAATTCCCCAAAATTGCTCTAAAATTCCCCCAAAATCCCCCAAAATCCCTCAAAATTCCCCAAAATTCCCAAAAATTCCCCTAAAATCCCCCAAATTCCCCCAAAATCCCCCAAAAACCCTGAAAATCCCCCAAAATTCCCCCAAAATCCCCCAAATTCCCCCAAAGTTTCCCCAAAATCCCCCAAAAATCCCCCCAAATTTCCCCCCCAAATCCCCCAAAATTCCTCTAAAATCCCCCAAAATTCCTCTAAAATTCCCCCAAAATCCCCCAAATTCCCAAAAAATCCCCCAAATGCCCCAAATTTCCCCAAAATAAAAAAAATCCCCCAAAATTCTCCCCAAATTTTCCCCGAGAATCCCCCTAAATCCCCCAAATTCCCCCAAAATCACCCGAAATCCTACAAAAATTAAAAAAAAATCCCCCCCAAATTCCCAAAATTCCCCCAAAATAAAAAAAAATCCCCCAAATTCCCCCAAGATTTCCCCAAAATCCCTGAAATTCCCCCAAAATTACTCAAAATCCCCCAAAAGCTCCCCAAAATCCCCCAAATTCCCCCCAAATCACCCAAAATCCTACAAAAAATCCCCAAAAATCCCCCAAAATTCCCCCAAATCCCCCAAATTCCCCAAAATTCCTCCAAATCCCCCAAATTCCCCAAAATTCCCCCGAAATTAATCTAAAATTCCCCCAAAATTCCCCCAAAATCCTACAAAAAATCGCCAAAAATCCCCCAAAATCCCCCTAAATTCCCTCCAAATTCCCCAAATTTTCCCCAAAAATCCCCCATAATCCCCTAAATTCCCCAAATTCCCCCAAAATCCCCCAAATGCCCCAAATTTCCCCAAAACAAAAAAAAAATCCCCCAAAATCTCCCCAAATTCCCCGAATTTTCCCCAAAAATCCCCCTAAATCCCCCAAATTTCCCCAAAATCACCCAAAATCCTACTAAAATAAAAAAAAAATCCCCCCAAATTCCCAAAATTCCCCAAAATAAAAAAAAATCCCCCAAATTCCCCCAAGATTTCCCCAAAAATCCCCGAAATTCCCCCAAATTTCCCCCAAAATCCTACAAAAAATCCCCAAAAATTCCCCCCAAATCCCCCAAATTGTCCCCAAAAATCACCCAAATTCCCCCAAAATCACCCAAAATCCTACTAAAATAAAAAAAAATCCCCCCAAATTCCCAAAATTCCCCCAAAATAAAAAAAAATCCCCCAAATTCCCCCAAGATTTCCCCAAAATCCCCAAAATTCCCCCAAAATTCCTCAAAATCCCCCAAAAGTTCCCCAAAATCCCCCAAATTCCCCCTAAATTCCCCCAAAACCCCCAAATGCCCCAAATTTCCCCAAAATCCTAAAAAAATCCCCCAAAATCCCTCAAATTTTCCCCCAAAATCGCCCTAAATCCCCCGAATTCCCCCAAATTCCCCCCAAATCCCCCAAAATCCTACCAAAAAAAAATCCCCCAAATTCCCCCAAAATTACTCAAAATCCCCCAAAAGTTCCCCAAAATCCCCCAAATTCCCCAAAATTCCCCCAAATCCCCCAAAATCCTACAAAAAATTCCCAAAAATCCCCCAAAATTCCCCCAAATCCCCCAAATTCCCCAAAATTCCCCCAAATCCCCCAAAATTCCCCCCAAATCCCCCAAATCCCCCAAAATTCCCCCGGAATTCATCTAAAATTCCCCCAAAATCCCCCCAAATTTCCCCCAAAATCCCCAAAAATTCCCCCAAATCCCCCAAATTTCCCCAAATTTCCCCAAAATCCCCCAAAATCCCCCAAATTCCCCAAAATCCCCCTAAATTCCCCCAAAATCCTACAAAAAATCGCCAAAAATCCCCCAAAATCCCCCCTAAATTCCCTCCAAATTCCCCCCAAATCCCCCAAATTTTCCCCCAAAATCCCCCATAATCCCCTAAATTCCCCAAATTCCCCCAAAAATCCCCAAAATTCCCCCCAAAATCCCAAATCCCCAAACCCCGCAGGAGTCTGGGCGTTCACCTGTCCAAGGTGAGATCTCTGACTTTGGACTCCTGGGAGCCTCAGCTGGTCAAGGTGAGCGGGGATTTGGGGTTTTTGGGGGAATTTTTGGGGTTTTTGGGGGTTTTTGGGGTGATTTGGGGGTTTTGGGGGAGATTTTGGGGGTTTTTTGGGGGATTTTTTGGGGTTTTTTGGGGGGGGGTTGGGTGGTTTTTGGGGAATCTTGGGAGGATTTGGGGGGAATTTTTGGGGGATTTGGGGGGATTTTGGGGGATTTTTGGGGGGTTTGGGTGGTTTTGGGGGTTTTGGGGAGATTTTTTGGGGGTTTGGGGTGATTTTGGGGGTTTTTGGGGGATTTTTGGGGGTTTTTGGGGTGATTTTGGGGTTTTTTGGGGGAATTTTGGGTGTTTTTTGGGGTGATTTGGGGGGAATTTTTGGGGAATTTTTGGGGGTTTTTGGGGTGTTTTTGGGATTTTATTTTGGGCTCTCCCCAGCTGATGCTGGAGCTGGGGAACAGGAGGGATTTTGGGGCAATTTGGGGATGTTTTGGGGAATTTTGGGGTGATTTTTGGGGGTTTCTGGAGTGGTTTTTGGGGTGTTTTTGGGGAATTTTTGAGGTGATTTTTGGGAATTTTTGGGGTGGTTTTTGGGGGATTTTTTGGGGAATTTTTGGGGTGTTTCTGGAGTGGTTTTTGGGGTGTTTTTGGGGAATTTTTTGGGAATTTTTTTGGAATTTTTGGGGGAAATTTTGGGAATTTTTGGGGTGGTTTTTGGGGTGATTTTTGGGTGTTTTTGGGGAATTTTTGAGGTGATTTTGGGGTGTTTTTTGGGTTGATTTTGGGTTGATTTTGGGTTGATTTTGGGGAAATTTTGGGGTGGTTTTTGGGGTGTTTTTGGGGAATTTTTGGGTTGGTTTTGGGTTGATTTTGGGGTGTTTTTGGGGAATTTTTGGGTTGATTTTGGGTTGGTTTTGGGTTGGTTTTGGGGTGATTTTGGTGTGGTTTTGGTGTGATTTTGAGGTGTTTTTGAGTTGATTTTGGGTTGATTTTGGGTAGATTTTGAGTTGATTTTGGGTTGATTTTGGGCTGATTTCGGGGTGATTTCGGGGTGGTTTTTGGTGTGTTTTTGGTGTGTTTTTGGTGTGTTTTTGGGTTGATTTTGGGCTGATTTTGGGTTGATTTTGGGATGATTTTGGGTTGATTTTGGGCTGATTTTGGGCTGATTTTGGGTTGATTTTGGGGTGGTTTTTGGTGTGTTTTTGGTGTGTTTTTGGTGTGTTTTTGGGTTGATTTTGGGCTGATTTTGGGTTGATTTTGGGCTGATTTTGGGTTGATTTTGGGGTGGTTTTTGGTGTGTTTTTGGTGTGTTTTTGGTGTGTTTTTGGGTTGATTTTGGGGTGATTTTGGGCTGATTTTGGGCTGATTTTGGGTTGATTTTGGGGTGATTTTGGGGTGATTTTGGTGTGTTTTTGGGGTGATTTTGGGGAATTTTTGGGTTGATTTTGGCTTGATTTTGGGTTGATTTTGGGCTGATTTCAGACTGATTTTGGGGTGATTTTGGGCTGATTTTGGGCTGATTTCAGACTGATTTTGGGGTGATTTCGGGGTGATTTCGGGGTGATTTCGGGGTTCCCTTCTGTCTCTCCCCAGCTGATGCTGGAGCTGGGGAACGTCGCCCTCAACGGGATCTACGAGGCTCGCGTGGAGGAGTTGGGGGTCAGGAGAATCCAGCCGGGCTGCTCGAGGTGAGACTGACCCCTCCCCAGAGCGGGACCCCCAGACACCCCCGGCACCCCAAAAAACCCAAACCCCCGGAAAAACCCAAAACCCCCGGAAAAAAAGCGAAAAAACCAAAAAAAAAACCCAAAAAATCCTAAAAAACCACAAAATCTCCCTGAAACCTCCCCCCAAAATAACCCCAAAAAACCCTAAAAACCCCAAAACCCCCAAAAAACCCCAAAACCCCCCCTGAAAAAACGCAACCCCCCCCCCCCCCAAAAACCCCGAAAAAACAAAAAAAAACCCAAAAAACCTTAAAAAAAACCCAAAATCCCCCAAAATCCCCCAAAAAGACCCCTAAAAACCCCCAAAAAAACCTAAAAGACCCCAAAAAACCCCCAGAAAAACCCAAAAAACCCCCAAAAAACCCCAAAAAGACCCAAAAAACCCTCAAAAAACACCAAAAAACCCTCAAAAAAACCCCAAAAAATCCAAAAAAACAAAAAAAAACCCCAAAAAAACCCCAAAAATACCCCAAACCCCAAAAAAAACTCCCAAAAAAACCCCAAAACCCCCAAAAAAACCCCAAAAAAAACCCCAAAAAACCCCACCAAAAAAACCCCTAAAAACCAAAAAAACCCCCAAAACCCAAAAAACCCCCACAAAAAACCACCAAAAAAACTCCAAAAAAAACCCCAACACCCCCAAAAAACCAATAAAAACACAAAAAAAACCCCAAAAAAACAACCAAAAACCCCAAAAAACCCCGGAGCTGCTCCAGACACCCCAAAGAAAACCCCCAAATCCCCCAAAAGACCCCAAAAATCCCCCAAATCCCCCAAATCCCCCAGGGCTCAGCAGGAGAGTTGAATCCGGAGCTCCAAAATCCCCCAGGACCCCAACCCAAAAAACTCCAGATGCCCCTAAAAACCCCAAAAATAACCCAAAAAACACCCCAAAAAAACCCCCCAAAAAACCCCCCAAAAAAACCCAGAAACCCCCCCCCCACAAAAAACCCCCAAAAAACCCCAAAAAACCCAAAAACCCCCAAAATATCCCAAAAAAAACCCCACAAAAAACCCACCAAAAAACCCCAAAAATCAAAAAAACACCACAAAAAACCACCAAAAAACCCAAAAAACTCAAAAAACCTCCAAAACCCCCCCAAAACTCCCAAAAAACCAATAAAAACACAAAAAAACCCAAAAAACCGACCAAAAAACCCAAAAAAAACCCCAAAAAAACCCCAAAACCCCCCAAAAAAACCAAAAAACCCCCAAAAAACCAAAAAAAACCCCAAAACCCCAAAAAAATCCCCAAAAACCCAAAAAACACCCAAACCCCCCCCGAAAAAATGCAACCCCCCAAAAAAACCCGAAAAAACAAAAAAACCCCCCAAAAAACCTTTAAAAAACCCAAAATCCCCCAAAATCCCCCAAAAAGACCCCTAAAAAACCCAAAAAAACCCCAGAAGACCCCAAAAAAACCCCCAAAACACCAAAAAAAAACCTCAAAAAACCCCAACACCCCAAAAAACCCAAAAAACCCCCAAACTACCCCCCAAAAAAAAACCCCAAAAAACCCAAAAAAACCCAACTCCCCCCCAAAAAACCCCAAAAACCCCCAGACCCCAAAATCCCCCAAAATCCCCCAAATCTCCCAAATCCCCCAAATCCCCCAAATCCCCAAAATCCCCCAAATCCCCAAAATCCCCCAAAATCCCCCAAAATCCCCCAAATCCCCCAAATCCCCCAAATCCCCCAAATCCCCAAAATCCCCCAAATCCCCAAAATCCCCCCAAATCCCCCAAATCCCCCAAATCCCCCAAAATCCCCCAAATCTCCCAAATCCCCCAAATCCCCCAAAATCCCCCAAATCCCCCAAATCCCCCCAAATCCCCCAAAATCCCCCAAATCCCCCAAATCCCCCCAAATCCCCCAAATCCCCCAAATCCCCCAAATCCCCCAAAATCCCCCAAAATCCCCAAAATCCCCCCAAATCCCCCAAATCCCCCAAATCCCCCAAAATCCCCCAAATCCCCCAAATCCCCCCAAATCTCCCAAATCCCCCAAATCCCCCAAAATCCCCCAAATCCCCCAAATCCCCCAAATCCCCCAAATCCCCCCAATCCCCCAAATCCCCCAAATCCCCCCAAATCCCCCAAATCCCCCAAATCCCCCAAAATCCCCCAAATCCCCCAAATCCCCCAAATCCCCCAAATCCCCCAAATCCCCCCAATCCCCCAAATCCCCCAAATCCCCCAAAATCCCCCAAATCCCCCAAATCCCCCAAATCCCCCAAATCCCCCAAATCCCCAAAATCCCCCAAAATCCCCCAAATCCCCCAAAATCCCCAAAATCCCCCCAATCCCCCAAATCCCCCAAATCCCCCAAATCCCCAAAATCCCCCAAATCCCCCAAATCCCCCAAATCCCCAAATCCCCCCAAATCCCCCCAAATCCCCCAAAATCCCCCAAAAACCCCAAAACCCCAAACCCCACCCCGCAGGGCTCAGCGGGAGGGTTGGATCCGAGCCAAGTACGTGGAGAAGAAGTTCCTGCGCGCCCTGCCAGGCCACGCCCCCCGGCCACGCCCCTCCCGCCAGGGACACGCCCCCCAGCCTGGCCACGCCCCCCGCGGGCGCACCAACCCAGGTAGGGAGCGGGAAAGGGGTGTGGCTTGGTGTAAAAGGGGTGTGGCTATATAATTGGCGGGGGTTGGTGTGAAAGGGGTGTGGCTCGTTGGAAAGGGGTGTGGCTTGGTGTAGAAGGTGTGGCTGATAGAATGGGCGGGGCTTGGTTTGAAGGGGCGGGGCTTCATTAGAAATGGGAATGGCTTGCTAGAATGGGCGGGGCTTGGTGTGGAGGGGGTGTGGCTTGGTGTGAAGGGGGTGTGGCTTGTTAGAATGGGAGGGGCTTGGTGGGAATGGGTGTGGCTTGGTGTAAAAGGGGTGTGGCTTGGTGTGAAGGGGCGGGGCTTGGAGAAAAAGGGGTGTGGCTTGGTAGAATGGGCATGTCTTGTGTGAAGGGGCGGGGCTTCATTAGAAATGGGAGTGGCTTGGGGTAAGGGGGGTGTGGCTTGGTATGAAGGGGAGGGGCTTGGTGTAGAAGGGGCTTGGGTTGATGTAAAAGGGGCGTGGCTTGGTGTGAGGGGTGTGGTGTGTAAAATGGGCGTGGCTTGCTGTGAAGGGGTGTGGCTCGGTGTGAAAGGGGTGTGGCTTGGCATGAAGGGGCGGGGCTTCATTAGAAGTGGGAGTGGCTTGCTGTGGTTGTAAGGGGTGTGGCTTGGTGGAAAAGGGGCGTGGCTTGGGCAAAAGGGGTGGGGCTGATATAATGGGCAGGAATTGGTGTAAAAGGGGCGTGGCTTGGCAGAATGGGCAGGGCTTGGTGGGGGTGTGGCTTGGTGTGGAGGGGCGGAGCTTCATTATAAATGGGAGTGCCTTGCCGTAAAGGGGGCGTGGCCTGGTATAAAATGGGTGTGGCTTGCTAGAAAGGGTGTGGCTTAGTGTGAAGGGGTGTGGCTTGGTATTAAAGGGGCGTGGCTTGGTGTGGAGGGGCGTGGCTTGGTGTAAAAGGGGTGTGGCTCTTAAAGTGGGTGGAACTTGGTATAAAGGGGTGTGGTTTGTGCAAAAGGGGCGTGGCCTAATGTGAAGGGGCTTGGCCTAATGTGGGTGTGGTGTCAGTTAAAGGGGCGGGGTTTATGAGAAAGGGGCGGGGTTTATGAGAAAGGGGTGGGGCTTGGTGATAAAAGGATGGTTGGGCATATAAGGGGCGGGGCTTGCTTTTAAAAGGGTGTGGCTTGCATGAGTGGGTGGAGCTTGTAATTGGGAGGGGTTTGGTTTAAAGGGGTGGGGCTTGTGATAAGGGGGCGTGGTTAAATGTACAAAGGGGCGGGTTCTGTGTCAAAGGGGCGGGGGTTGCTTTAAAGGGGCGTGGCTTGTGTGTGGGCGTGGCTTTCACTGGGCAAAGTTTCTCCGGTTGGTGGAGGCGTGGCTTAAATCCAGGGGTGTGGTTTGCATATTTGTGGGCGTGGTCTGTGCAGCAGGGGCGTGGCTTTGCCGTGGGCGTGGTCTCAGCCAGATGGGCGTGGCTAATGACCCAGTCACCTCCCAGTGGGTGGGGCTGTTGTGTGGGCGTGGCTTGAGATGGGGGTGTGGCTTATGACCCAACCACCTCCCAGTGGGGTGGGGATTGTAGGTGGGCGTGGCTTAAAGAGGTGGGCGTGGCTTATGACTCAACCACCTCCCAGTAAGGTGGGGAGAGATTGTGAGCGTGGCTTGAGAGAGGTGGGCGTGGCTTATAGCCCAACCACCTCCCAGTCCAGATTGTGGGCGTGGCTTTACACGGGTGGGCGTGGCTTATGACCCAACCACCTCCCAGTGGGTGGGGATGATGTGTGGGTGTGGCTTCAGAGAGGTGGGCGTGGCTTTACACGGGTGGGCGTGGCTTATAACCCAACCACCTCCCAGCCAAGCTCAGGGGAAGACTCCAACGAGGGTGGGCGTGGCTTGACTGAGATAGGCGTGGCTTATCCTCCGTGGGCGTGTCCCGAAGCTCCGCCCCCAGGTCCCCCTGAGCCCGAGGGCGCCCCCTGCCTGCACGCCGGGGCGCTGCTCTCCTGGGCCGCCCGCCATCGCCGCTTGACCACCATGGCGGACGCTTTGGCCCACGGCGCCGACCCCGGCTGGGCCAACGCCGCCGAGGACAGCCGCACCGCCCTGCTGGAGGCCGTGGCCGCGGTAACTGGGAGCACTGGGAGCGTACTGGGAGCACTGGGAGGGTGTTTCCGGCTGGGATTTCCATTTTTTGGGTTTTCCCCCCCAGAATTCCCTGCTGGCCTGCGAGTTCCTGCTGCAGAACGGAGCAAGTGTGAACCAGAGCGACAGCCGGGGGAGAGGGCCGCTGCACCATGCCATCATGCTGGGACACACTGGGTGCGGCTGGGGGGACTGGGAGGGACTGGGAGGGACTGGGAGAACTGGGAGGACTGGGAGGGAACCCCTAATTTACCCCCTTTCGGTCAATGGTGGCAGCACCAAGCCCTAAGGTGGATATCAGTGAAGCTAAGCAGGGTCTGACCTGGTCAGGACCTGGATGGGTGACTTCAAATGGGTTATTCAAAGTGGGGTGACACTGACTTTTTGGGGGAGGTCGATTTTCTTTAGGGGCTCTCCTTCCCTTTTGGGGGTTCCTTTCCCACTTTATGGGGGGCTTTATTCTATTTTGGGGGTGGTCCTATTTGGGGGCAGTCCCTAATTCCCTTTTTGGGGGTCTGTATTCCATTTTTGGGGGATCCCTATTCCATTCTGGGATCCTTTTTCCCTTTAGAGGGTCCCAGTTCCATCGCTGGAGGTCCCTTTTCCCTTTTGGGGATGCAAGACACCCCAAATCTCCTGTAAATCCCCGCTTTGGGGTCTCCAGTTCAGTTTTCCCAGATGCGAAGCTAAGCAGGGCCTACTCTGGTCAGCATCTGGATGGGTGACCCCATTCTACGCTAATCCCCTCCAATCCCCGTGTCCTCTATTCCATTCTGGGGGTCCAGTCTCCTTTTAGGGGGTCCCAATTCGATTTTTGAGGATCCCTTTTCTGTTTTGGGGATGCAACACTCCCCAAATCTCCCCAAAATCGCCACTCTTGGGGGTCTCCAGCACAGTTTTGCCAGCTGCGAAGCTAAGCAGGGTCTGCCCCGGTCAGGACCTGGATGGGTGACCCCAATTACCCTGTGTTCCCCTCGAATCCCTGCGTCCCCCTGAGACCCCAATGTCCCCAAAATGTCCCCAAAATGTCCCCACGATGTCCCCCTCCCCAAATTCCAGCCTGGCCTGCCTGTTTCTGAAGCGAGGCGCCGATGTCAACGCCGTGGACGCCGAGGGCAGAGACCCCCTGAGCATCGCCATGGACTTGGCCAACGCCGACATCGTCACCCTGTGAGACCCCCGGGGTGGGCGGGGGATTTGGGGGTGGGGGAACCCCAATTCTCATCCCAATTTGCACCCCAATTATCCCAGTTCTCATCCAAATTCCCATCCCAATCCTCACCCCAATTATCCCAATCCTCACCCCAATTCTCATCTCGATTATCCCAATTTTCACCCCAATTCCCAATTCTCACCCCAATGTTCACCCCTAATTCCCATCCTAATTCCCAATTATCCCAATTCTCACCCCAATCCTCACCCCAATAATCCCAGTTCTCCCCCAATTTTCACCCCAATTCCCACCCCAATTCTCAATTTTCACCCCAATTATCCCAATTCTCTCCCCAATTCTCACCCCAATTCTCACCCCAATTCTCACCCCAATCCTCACCCCAGTTCTCAATCCTCACCCCAATTATCCCAATTTTCACCCCAATTATTATCCCAATTCTCACCCCAATTCTCTCCCCAATTCTCATCTCAATTCTCCCTGAATTCTCACCCCAATTCCCATCCCAATTCTCACCCCAATGTTCACCCCTAATTCCCATTCCAATTCCCAATTATCCCAATTTTCACCCCAATTCCCATCCCAATTCTCAATTTTCACCCCAATTATCCCAATTCTCCCCCAATTCTCACCCCAATTCTCATCTCAATTCTCCCCGAATTCTCACCCCAATTCCCATCCCAATTCTCAATTTTCACCCCAATTTTCACCCCAATTATCCCAATCCTCACCACATTTATCCCAATTTTCTCCCCAATCCTAACCCCAATTCTCCCCGAATTCTCACCCCAATTTTCACCCCAATTATCCCAATTCCCACCCTAATTCTCATCCCAATTCTCAACCGAATTCTCATCCCAATTATCCCAATTCTCACCCCAATAATCCCAATTTTCACCCCAATTCCCATCTCAATCCTCACCCCAATTCTCAGTTCTCAATTCTCATCACCATTCTCAAGTCTCACCCCAATTTTCACCCCAATTATCCCAATTTTCATCCTAATTCTCACCCCAATACTCCCCCAATTATCCCAATTCTCTCCCCAATTCTCACCCCAATTCTCACCCCATTTCTCACCCCAATCCTCACCCCAATTCTCGATCCTCACCCCAATTATCCCAATTTTCACCCCAATTATTATCCCAATTCTCACCCCAATTCCCATCCCAGTTCTCAATTTTCACCCCAATTTTCACCCCAATTATCCCAATCCTCACCACAATTATCCCAATTTTCTCCCCAATTCTCACCCCAATTCTCATCCTAATTCTCCCCGAATTCTCACCCCAATTTTCACCCCAATTCTCAATTCTCACCCCAATTCCCAATTCCCATCCCAATTCTCCCCCCAATTCTCATCCCAATTATTCCAATTCCCAGTTCCAACCCCAATTCTCACCCCAATTATCCCAATTTTCACCCCAATTATCCCAATTCCCAAGTCTCACCCCAATTATCCCAATTTTCACCCCAATTATCCCAATTCCCAATTCTCACCCCAATTATCCCAATTTTCACCTGAATTATCCCAATTCCCAAGTCTCACCCCAATTATCCCAATTTTCACCCCAATTATCCCAATTCCCAAGTCTCACCCCAATTATCCCAATTTTCACCCCAATTATCCCAATTCCCAATTCTCACCCCAATTATCCCAATTTTCACCTGAATTATCCCAATTCCCAATTCTCACCCCAATTATCCCAATTTTCACCCCAATTATCCCAATTCCCAAGTCTCACCCCAATTATCCCAATTTTCACCCCAATTACCCCAATTCCCAATTCTCACCCCAATTATCCCAATTTTCACCCCAATTATCCCAATTCCCAATTCTCAATTTTCACCCCAATTTTCACCCCAATTATCCCAATCCTCACCACAATTATCCCAATTTTCTCCCCAATCCTCTCCCCAATTCTCACCCCAATTTTCACCCCAATTCTCAATTCTCACCCCAATTCCCAATTCCCATCCCAATTCTCAATTCTCCCCAATTTCTACCCAATTCTCATCCCAATTATTCCAATTCCCAATTCCAACCCCAAGTCTCACCCCAATTATCCCAATTTTCACCTGAATTATCCCAATTCCCAATTCTCACCCCAATTATCCCAATTTTCACCCGAATTATCCCAATTCCCAATTTTCACCCCAATTATCCCAATTCCCATCTCACCCCAATTATCCCAATTTTCACCCCAATTATCCCAATTCCCAATTCCCACCCCAATTATCCCAATTTTCACCCCAATTATCCCAATTCCCAATTTTCACCCCAATTCCCCCCCCCCCCCCCCTCTCCCCCCCCCCCCCCCCCCCCCATCCCAATTTTCACCCCTATTTTCACCCCAATTCTCAATCCTCACCCCAATTCCCATCCCAATTCTCAATTTTCACCCCAATTTTCACCCCAATTCTCCCAATTTTCACCCCAAAATTTCCATCCCCCCAGGCTCAGGTTGGCCAAAATGAGAGAGCTGGAAGTTGCCCAGGGACAGACAGGTGGGTTTGGGTGGAATTTCTGGGATTTTGGGGAAAATCTTTGGGATTTTGGGGGGAAACGCTGGGGTTTTGGGGAAATCTCTGGGATTTTGGGGAGAATTTCTGGGATTTTGGGGGAAATCTTTGGGATTTTGGGGGGAATTTCTGGGATTTTTGGGGGAAACTCTGGGATTTTGGGTGAATCTTTGGGATTTTGGGTGAATCTCTGGGATTTTGGGGGGAATTTCTGGGATTTTGGGGAAAATCTGGGATTTTGGGGGAATTTTTGGGATTTTGGGGAAATCTTTGGGATTTTGGGGAGAATCTTTGGGATTTTGGGTGAATCTTTGGGATTTTGGGGGAAATCTTTGGGATTTTGGGTGGAATTTCTGGGATTTTGGGTGAATCTTTGGGATTTTGGGGGAAATCTTTGGGATTTTGGGGGCAATCTTTGGGATTTTGGGGAGAATCTTTGGGATTTTGGGTGAATCTTTGGGATTTTGGGTGAATCTTTGGGATTTTGGGGGAAATCGCTGGGATTTTGGGGAAATCTCTGGGATTTGGGGGAATTTTTGGGATTTTTGGGGGAAACTCTGGGATTTTGGGGGCAATCTTTGGGATTTTGGGGTGAATCTCTAGGATTTTGGGGAAATCATGGGATTTTGGGTGGAATTTCTGGGATTTTGGGTGAATCTTTGGGATTTTGGGGGAAATCTTTGGGATTTTGGGGGGAATTTCTGGGATTTTGGAGGAAATCTCTGGGATTTTGGGGGAATTTCTGGGATTTTGGGGAAAATGTCTGGGATTTTGGGGAAATCTGGGATTTTGGGTGAATCTTTGGGATTTTGGGGGGAATTTCTGGGATTTTGGGGAAATGTCTGGGATTTTGGGGGAATTTTTGGGATTTTGGGGAAATCTTTGGGATTTTGGGGAGAATCTTTGGGATTTTGGGTGAATCTTTGGGATTTTGGGGGAAATCGCTGGGATTTTGGGGAAATCTCTGGGATTTGGGGGGAATTTTCGGGATTTTTGGGGGGAAACTCTGGGATTTTGGGAGAATCTCTGGGATTTTGGGGGAAATCTTTGGGATTTTGGGGAAAATCGCTGGGATTTTGGGAGAATCTCTGGGATTTTGGGGAGAATTTCTGGGATTTTGGGAGAATCTCTGGGATTTTGGGGGAAATCTTTGGGATTTTGGGGTGAATCTCTAGGATTTTGGGGAAATCATGGGATTTTGGGTGGAATTTCTGGGATTTTGGGTGAATCTTTGGGATTTTGGGGGAAATCTCTGGGATTTTGGGGGGAATTTCTGGGATTTTGGGGAAAATGTCTGGGATTTTGGGGAAATGTCTGGGATTTTGGGGAGAATCTTTGGGATTTTGGGTGAATCTTTGGGATTTTGGGGGAAATCGCTGGGATTTTGGGAGAATCTCTGGGATTTGGGGGAGAATTTCTGGGATTTTGGGTGAATCTTTGGGATTTTGGGGGAAATCTTTGGGATTTTGGGGTGAATCTCTAGGATTTTGGGTGAATCTTTGGGATTTTGGGTGAATCTTTGGGATTTTGGGGAAATCTCTGGGATTTTGGGGAAATCTTTGGGATTTTGGGGAAATCTCTGGGATTTTGGGGAAATCTTTGGGATTTTGGGGGAAATCTTTGGGATTTTGGGGGAAATCGCTGGGATTTTGGGGAAATCTCTGGGATTTGGGGGGGAATTTTCGGGATTTTTGGGGGAAACTCTGGGATTTTGGGAGAATCTCTGGGATTTTGGGGAGAATTTCCTGGGATTTTGGGGGAAATCTCTGGGATTTTGGGGAAATCTCTGGGATTTTGGGGGAAATCTCTGGGATTTTGGGTGAATCTTTGGGATTTTGGGGAGAATCTTTGGGATTTTGGGGGGAATTTCCTGGGATTTTGGGGGAATTTCTGGGATTTTGGGAGAATCTTTGGGATTTTGGGGAAATCTTTGGGATTTTGGGGGGAATTTCTGGGATTTTGGGGAAATCTTTGGGATTTTGGGGAAATCTTTGGGATTTTGGGGGAATTTCTTGGGATTTTGGGGAAATCTTTGGGATTTTGGGGAGAATCTTTGGGATTTTGGGTGAATCTTTGGGATTTTGGGGAAATCTTTGGGATTTTGGGGTGAATCTCTAGGATTTTGGGGAAATCATGGGATTTTGGGTGGAATTTCCTGGGATTTTGGGGAAATCTTTGGGATTTTGGGTGAATCTTTGGGATTTTGGGTGAATCTTTGGGATTTTGGGGAAATGTCTGGGATTTTGGGGGAATTTCTTTGGATTTTGGGGAAATGTCTGGGATTTTGGGGAGAATCTTTGGGATTTTGGGGAGAATCTTTGGGATTTTGGGTGAATCTTTGGGATTTTGGGGGAAATCGCTGGGATTTTGGGTGAATCTTCGGGATTTTGGGGGAAATCTTTGGGATTTTGGGGGAAATCTTTGGGATTTTGGGGGAATTTCTGGGATTTTGGGGGAAATCTTTGGGATTTTGGGGAAATCTTTGGGATTTTGGGTGAATCTTTGGGATTTTGGGGGAAATCTTTGGGATTTTGGGGGAAATCTTTGGGATTTTGGGGGGAATTTCCTGGGATTTTGGGGAAATCTTTGGGATTTTGGGGAGAATCTTTGGGATTTTGGGTGAATCTTTGGGATTTTGGGGGAAATCGCTGGGATTTTGGGGAAAATCTTTGGGATTTTGGGGGAAATCTCTGGGATTTTGGGTGAATCTTCTGGGATTTTTGGGGGAAAACTCTGGGATTTTGGGGTTTCCCACAGGAATTTCGGCATTTCTCGTGAATATTTTTGGGTTCCCCATGGGAATTTTTGGATTTCCCATGGGAATTTTGAGAGGAATCCTTGGATTTTGGTACTTCCCATGCGTATTTTTGGGTTTCCCATGGGAATTTTGGAGGAAATCCCTGGATTTTGGGGTTTCCCATGGCTATTTTTGGATTTCCCATGGGAATTTTGGGGGAAAATCCCTGGATTTTGACATTTCCCATGGGAATTTTGGGGGAAAAGCCTCAGATTTTGGGGAAATTCCCATGATTTTGGCATTTCCCCTGGAATTTCCGGGAATCCCTGGATTTTGGGATTTCCCATAGGAATTTTGAGCAAATTCCCACTGGTATTTTTGGGATTTCCCATAGGAATTTCGACATTTCCCAGCTGTATTTTCGGGTTCCCCACGGGAATTTTGGGAGAAATCTCTGGTTATTGGCATTTCCCATGAGAATTTCTGGGAATCCCTGGATTTTGGCATTTCCCCTGGGAATTTTGGGGAAAATCCCTGGATTTTGGTATTTCCCATGGGAATTTTGACATTTCCCATGGGTTTTTTTGGGTTTCCTGTGGGAATTTTTGGGTTTCCCATGGGAATTTTGGGGGAAAATCCCTGGATTTTGGGATTTCCCATAGGAATTTCGGACATTTCCCAGCTGTATTTTCGGGTTCCCCACGGGAATTTTGGGAGAAATCTCTGGGTTTTGACATTTCCCATGAGAATTTCTGGGAATCCCTGGATTTTGGCATTTCCCATGGGAATTTTGGGGGAAAATCCCTGGATTTTGGGATTTCCCATAGGAATTTCGACATTTCCCAGGTGTATTTTCGGGTTCCCCACGGGAATTTCGGGAGAAATCTCTGGGTTTTGACATTTCCCATGGGAATCCCCATAATTTTTTGGGATCCCCCTATGTTTTTGGGATCCCAAATCCGGATTCTTCCTGATCTCCCAGGTGACGACACCTACCTGGACATCTTCAGGGACATCTCGCTGATGGCCTCGGACCACCCCGAGAAGCTGGCCAGGCCCCTCCCCCCCAAACACGCCACCCTCTAGCCCCGCCCACCCGGCCAGGCCACGCCCCCTCATCTGCATAGCCACGCCCCCCTCCGCCGGCAGCGAGCGAGGGAATAAAGGATGGGGTTGGAGTTTTGGAAATCCCGAAATTCGCGTGGGATCGAGCTGAAGTTTGGGTCTGTGGGGGTGGGGGATGAAATTTGGGGAGGAATGCTGGGATTTTGGGGAAAAACGGTGAGAATGCCAGAAAAAGGGTGAGAATTCCAGGAAAAAAAGGGTGAGAATCCCGTAAAAAATAGGGAAAATGCCATAAAAAAGGTGAAAATTCCATAGGAAACGGCGAAAGCGCCATGAGAAACGGCGAAAATCCCAGAAAAACGGCGAAAATTCCGTAAAAAACAGCGAAAAGCCCAGAAAAACGGCGAAAATCCCGTAAAAAATGGCGAAAATCCCAGAAAAACGGCGAAAATTCCGTAAAAAACAGCGAAAAGCCCAGAAAAACGGCGAAAATCCCACCCCTCCCCCACCCTAATTAGGGTACCCGAACCGCCCCTCCCCCACCCTAATTAGGGTATCCAGAACCGCCCCTCCCCCACCCTAATTAGGGTAATCCAGAACCGCCCCTCCCCCACCCTAATTAGGGTATCCAGAACCGCCCCTCCCCCACCCTAATTAGCATATCCAGAACCGCCCCTCCCCCCACCCTAATTAGGGTATCCAAACCGCCCCTCCCCCACCCTAATTAGGGTACCCCAACCGCCCCTCCCCCACCCTAATTAGGCTAATCAGAACCGCCCCTCCCCCACCCTAATTACGGTATCCTAACCGCCCCCTCCCCCACCCCCCAAAAACCCCAAAACCGACCCAAAATGACCCCAAAACGACCCCAAAAATGACCCAAAAACGACCCAAAAACGACCCCAAAATGACCCAAAAATGACCCAAAAAGGACCCAAAACGACCCAAAACCCCAGTCAGTTCAGTTTTGGGGTTCCAGAAGGTTCCGGGAGGCTCCGGGGGGCTCCGAGGGGGGGGAGGGGCGGGGGGGAGGGGCAGGGAGAGCAGGAGGACACTTCCGGTCAGCAGGAACGCTCCGGCGGCCAGGAAGGAGGCGGTGAAGTCACCGGTGACGTCATGGAGCCAGCCTGGGGAAATCCCGAAAATCACAAAAATTTAAAAATTTAAAAAAAAAAATAATTTCCGAATGTAAAAAATTAAAGTGAAAAAAATCGCGAGGAAATGAAATAAAAAATGTGGGAAAAAAAAAATCGGAATTTGCCCCAAAAAATACTCCTAAAAAAACCAAACCCGCCGAGAAAAGTTTGCCGAAATAAAAATAACAAAAACCTGAAAAAAGTCCGAAAATCTCAAAAGAAACCCAAAAACTCCCCAAAAAACCTCAATCCCCTCAAAAACCAAAAAAAGGAAAAACTCCCCAAAAAAACCCCGAAAAATGAAAAAAAAACCGAAAAAAACATTTAAAAATCCTCTCAAAAATCCACTAAAAATCCCAAAAAACCCCAAAAAATCCCAAAGGTTTAAAAAAAAATCCCCGAATGTAAAAAAATTAATGCAAAAAAAAACCACGGCGAGAAAATCCTGAGAAAATGACCCAAAAAAATGCAAAAAACCGAATTTGCCCCAAAAATACACCCAAAAAATTAAAACCGAGAAAAGTCATCCAAAATAAAAATACGAAGGACAAAAAAGAGCACCCAAAAAACTGAAAAAAGTCCAAAAATCCCGAAAAAAACCAATTGAAAAAAAAACCCAAAAGCTTCCCCAAAAAACCCCAAACCTGCCCAAAAACCAACATAAGAAAAAACTCAAAAACCCCAAAAAAATTTAAAAAAAACCCCAAAAATCCTTCAGAAATCCCCTGGAAAATCCACTGAAAATCCCCAAAATCCCCAAAAATAAAAAACCCCAAAAATGAAAAAAAAAAAACCAAAACCTTCAAAAATCTCCTCAAAAATCTCCTCAAAAATCCAATGAACCCAAAACCCAAAAAAGCCAAAAACCCCCAAAAATGCAAAAAAACTCCAAAAACTCTTCAAAAATCTCCTCAGAAATCCACTAAAATCCCCAAAAAACCCCAAAACCAAAAACCCGAAAAAACCATAAAAACCAAAAAAAATTTTAAAAACCCCAAAACTGACCACACCCCATAGTGACCACACCCAAACTGACCACGCCCATAGTGACCACACCCCAAACTGACCACGCCCATAGTGACCACACCCCACAGTGACCACACCCCACACTGACCACACCCCACACTGACCATGCCCATAGTGACCACACCCAAACCGACCACACCCCATACTGACCACGCCCATAGTGACCACACCCCATAGTGACCACACCCCACACTGACCACACCCCAAACTGACCACGCCCATAGTGACCACACCCCACACTGACCACACCCAAACTGACCACACCCCATAGTGACCACGCCCATACTGACCACACCCCATAGGGACCACACCCATAGTGACCACGCCCCACACTGACCACATCCCATAGTGACCACATCCCAAACTGACCATTCCCCAAACTGACCACACCCCAAACTGACCACACCCCATAGTGACCACACCCATAGTGACCACACCCCAAACTGACCACACCCCAAACGGACCACACCCATAGTGACCACGCCCCAAACTGACCATTCCCCCCAAACTGACCCCAAACCCCCAAACTGACCATTCCCCCCCAAACTGACCCCAAACTGACCATTCCCCCCAAACTGACCCCAAACCCCCAAACTGACCATTCCCCCCCAAACTGACCATTCCCCCCCAAACTGACCCCAAACCCCCAAACTGACCATTCCCCCCAAACTGCCCATTCCCCCCAAACTGACCCCAAACCCCCAAACTGACCATTCCCCCCAAACTGACCCCAAACCCCCCAAACTGACCCCAAACCCCCAAACTGACCATTCCCCCCAAACTGCCCATTCCCCCCAAACTGACCATTCCCCCCAAACTGACCCCAAACCCCCCAAACTGACCATTCCCCCCAAACTGACCATTCCCCCCAAACTGACCATTCCCCCCAAACTGACCATTCCCCCCAAACTGACCATTCCCCCAAACTGACCCCAAACCCCCAAACTGCCCATTCCCCCCCAAACTGCCCATTCCCCCCAAACTGACCCCAAAGCCCCAAACTGACCATTCCCCCCAAACTGACCATTCCCCCCCCCAAACTGACCCCAAACCCCCAAACTGACCTCCCCCCAAACTGACCATTCCCCCCAAACTGACCCCAAACCCCCAAACTGACCAACCCCCCAAACTGACCATTCCCCCCAAACTGACCATTCCCCCCAAACTGCCCATCCCCCCAAACTGCCCCCCAAACCCCCCAAACTGACCATCCCCCCCAAACTGACCCCCCAAACTGACCATTCCCCCCAAACTGCCCATTCCCCCCAAACTGACCCCAAACCCCCAAACTGACCATTCCCCCCCAAACTGCCCATCCCCCCCAAACTGACCCCCCCCAAACTGCCCATTCCCCCCAAACTGACCATTCCCCCCAAACTGACCCCAAACCCCCAAACTGACCATTCCCCCCAAACTGCCCATCCCCCCCCAAACTGCCCATCCCCCTACCGGCCAGCGGCGCCCCCAGCAGTGACCCCACGCTCTCCACCATCTGCATGACCCCGATGGCCGCGGGGGCAGCGCCTCCCCCCACCACTTCGGCCACGCCGGCGAACTGCAGCGGCGCCACGGCTCCGGCCGATCCCCCGTAGGCCGCGGCCAGCGCGGTCATCGTCCCCAGCGTCGTCCCCAACGGCGTGGCCATCGCCGCCAAGCCGGCCAGCGTCGTCCAGCCCAACAGGTGCCGCAGCGGCGCCGCGGCCGGCCGAGCCGCCAGCCAGCCGGCCAGCAGCCTGCCGGCTCCGTCCGCCACGGCCATGGCGGTGACCACGGCGGCCGCGCCGGAGGTGTCGCAGCCCAGCTCGACGGCCCGGCCGGCGCCGTGGACGAAGGGGACGTAGTAGCCGGCGTCCAGCACGGCGAAGGCGGCGGCGTAGCGCAGGAAGGGGCCGTGGCGCAGCAGCCGGCCGGCGGCCGGAGCGGCGTGGCGCGGCTCCTCGGGGACGCCGCGGGGCGGCCGCAGCAGGGCGGCCGAGGCCACCAGGTGGAGGGAGACGGCGGCCAGCAGGAGCAGAGCGCCGCGCCAGCCGTAGGTGTCCAGCGCCAGCGCCAGCAGCGGGCCCAGCGCCAGGCCGGACACGGCCGCGCCGGACACCGCCAGGCCGGTGGCCAGAGGGCGGCGAGTGGGGAACCAGCGGGAGATGGCGCCCAGCGTGGGGGTGAAGGAGAGTGACCAGCCCAGGCCTGGGGGGAGAGGGAAAAGAATGGGGTTCTGGAATGTTCTGTGGGTTCTGGAATGTTCTGTGGGTTCTGGAATGTTCCATGGGGTGAAGGAGAGTGACCAGCCCAGGCCTGGGGGAGAGAGGGAAAAGAATGGGGTTCTGGAATGTTCTGTGGGGTGAAGGAGAGTGACCAGCCCAAGCCTGGGGGAAAATGGGGTTCTGGAACATTCTGTGGGTTCTGGAATGTTCTGTGGGGTGAAGGAGAGCGACCAGCCCAGACCTGGGGGAGAGAGGGAAAAAATGGGGTTCTGGAAGGTTCTATGGGGTGGTAATGGAAAAAAAGGGATTCTGGAATGTTCTGTGGGGTTCTGGAATGTTCTATGGGGTGAAGGAGAGGGACCAGCCCAGGCCTGGGGGAGAGAGGGAAAAGAATGGGGTTCTGGAATGTTCTGTGGGGTTCTGGAATGTTCTGTGGGTTCTAGAACATTCTGTGGGGTGAAGGAGAGTGACCAGCCCAGGCCTGGGGGGAGAGAGGGAAAAGAATGGGGTTCTGGAATGTTCTGTGGGTTCTGGAATGTTCTGTGGGGTGAAGGAGAGCGACCAGCCCAGGCCTGGGGAGAGAGGGAAAACATGGGGTTCTGGAATGTTCTGTGGGTTCTGGAATGTTCTGGGGGTTCTGGAATGTTCTGTGGGGTGAAGGAGAGGGACCAGCCCAGGCCTGGGGGAAAATGGGGTTCTGGAACATTCTGTGGGTTCTGGAATGTTCTGTGGGTTCTGGAATGTTCTGTGGGTTCTGGAATGTTCTGTGGGGTGAAGGAGAGCGACCAGCCCAGGCCTGGGGGGAGAGAGGGAAAAGAATGGGGTTCTGGAATGTTCTGTGGGTTCTGGAATGTTCTGTGGGGTGAAGGAGAGGGACCAGCCCAGGCCTGGGGGAGAGAGGGAAAAAATGGGGTTCTGGAATGTTCTGTGGGATTCTGGAATGTTCTATGGGGTGAAGGAGAGGGACCAGCCCAGGCCTGGGGGAACATTCTGTGGGTTCTGGAACATTCTGTGGGGCGCTGATAGAAGGTTTACGGGGTTTGAAGGCAATCTATGGGGCAGCGGAAAGGGGTCGGGTTCTCGGTCCTTCTGTGGGGTTGGGGGCACAGAGGGTTGGGTTCTAGATCATTCTATGGGGTGACACAAGGGTTTGGGGGTTCTGGGTCACTCTGTGGGGTCAGTCATAGAACGGTTATGGGGTTTTGGGATCATTCTATGGGGTGACACCAGGGTTTGGGGTTCTGGGTCACACTGTGGGGTCAGTGATAGAAGGTTTTGGGTTCTAGATCATTCTATGGGGTGACAACAGGGTTTGGGGTTCTGGGTCACACTGTGGGGTCAGTGATAGAAGGATTTGGGTTCTAGATAATTCTATGGGGTGACACCAGGGTTTGGGGTTCTGGGTCACTCTGTGGGGTCAGTGATAGAAGGGTTATGGGTTCAGTCTCTATGGGGTGACACCAGGGTTTGGGGTTCTGGGTCACACTGTGGGGTGGCGATAGAAGGTTTTGGGTTCTAGATCATTCTATGGGGTCAGTGATGGAAGGGTTATGGGGTTTTGGGTCATTCCATGGGGTGACACCAGGATTTTGGGGTTCTGGGTCACCCTATGGGGTTGGTGATGCAAAGGTTTGGGGCTCTCCCAGTCCCTCCCAGTCCATTCCCAGTCCCTCCCAGTCCATCCCAGTTCCTCCCAGTTCCCTCCCAGTCCCTCCCAGTCCCTCCCAGTCCATCCCAGTCCCTCCCAATCCCCTCCCAGTCCCTCCCAGTTCCATCCCAATCCATCCCAGTTCCCTCCCAGTTCCATCCCAGTCCCTCCCAGTTCCATCCCAGTTCCCTCCCAGTTCCATCCCAGTCCCTCCCAGTCCCTCCCAGTCCCTCCCAGTCCATCCCAGTTCCCTCCCAGTCCCCTCCCAGTCCCTCCCAGTCCTTCCCAATCCCTCCCAGTCCCTCCCAATCCCTCCCAGTCCCTCCCAGTCCCTCCCAGTCCCTCCCAGTCCCCTCCCGTCCCTCCCAGTCCCTCCCAGTCCCCTCCCAGTCCATCCCAGTCCCTCCCAGTTCCCTCCCAGTCCCCTCCCAGTCCCTCCCAGTCCCTCCCAGTCCCTCCCAGTCCATCCCAGTCCCTCCCAATCCCCTCCCAGTCCCCTCCCAGTCCCTCCCAGTCCCTCCCAATCCCTCCCAGTTCCCTCCCAGTCCCCTCCCAGTCCCTCCCAGTCCCTCCCAGTCCCCCCAGTACCTGTCAGCCCCCCCCAGGCTCAGCACCAGTAGCTCCAGTCGGGTTGCAAACGCCCCCAGCACAAGCCCCGCCCCCGCCATGGCCCCGCCCACCATGGCCACGCCCCTCGGGCCGAAGCGCGCGCTGAGCGCCGCCGCCAGCGGGCCTGGGGAACTGGGCTTACTGGGAGCACTGGGAGCCGCTGGGAGCCGCGGCCAGTGCTCCCAGGAACCGTTCCCAGTGCTCCCAGTGCTCCCAGTAACCATTCCAGCGCTCCCAGTAACCGTTCCCAGTGCTCCCAGTGACCATCCCAGTGCTCCCAGTAACCGTTCCCAGTGCTCCCAGCGCTCCCAGTAACCATTCCAGTGCTCCCAGTCGCTCCACAGTAACCATTCCAGTGCTCCCAGTAACCGTTCCAGTGCGACCAGTAACCATTCCAGTGCGACCAGTAATCATTCCAGTGCTCCCAGTAACCATTCCCAGTGCTCCCAGTAACCATTCCAGTGCTCCCAGTGCTCCCAGTAACCCCACAGTGATTCCCCAGTGCTCCCAGTAACCATTCCCAGTGCTCCCAGTAACCATTCCCAGTGCTCCCAGTAACCGTTCCCAGTGCTCCCAGTAACCATTCCAGTGCTCCCAGTGCTCCCAGTAACCCCACAGTGATTCCCCGTAACCCCACAGTGATTCCCCAGTGCTCCCAGTAACCATTCCCAGTGCTCCCAGTAACCATTCCCAGTGCTCCCAGTAACCGTTCCCAGTGCTCCCAGTAACCATTCCCAGTGCTCCCAGTGCTCCCAGTAACCCCACAGTGATTCCCAGTAACCCCACAGTGATTCCCCAGTGCTCCCAGTAACCATTCCCAGTGCTCCCAGTGCTCTTGATTGAACCTCCCAGTGTCCCCCAGTGCCATTTTACTGTCCCCAAGTGCTCTCCTAGTTCCTCCCAATCCATTCCCAGTCCCTCCCAGTCCCCCCCCCCCCCCCCCCCCCCCCCCCCACCCTCCCAGTACAATGCAATCACCTCCCAGTCCTTCCCAATCCCCTTCCAGTCCCTCCCAGTCCATTCCATTCTCCTCCCATTCCCTTCCCAGTCCACCCCAATCCCCTCCCAGTTCATCCCAGTCCATCCCAATCCATTCCCAGTCTCTCCCAGTCCCTCCCAGTATAACCCAATCCTCTCCCAGTCCCTCCCAGTCCCTCCCAGTATAACCCAATCCTTCCCCAGTCCCTCCCAGTCTCACCCAATTCCGTCCCAGTCCATCCCGTTGTCCTCCCAGTCCCCTCCCACTTCCCTCCCATTCTCCTCCCAGTCCCTCCCAGTCCCTCCCAGTATAACCCAATCCCCCCCCAATCCCTCCCAATCCCTCGCAGTCCATCCCAGTCCCTCCCTTCCCTCCCTCTCTCCCATAAACTCAATTCCATCCCAGTCCCATCCCAGTCCCTCCCAGTATAACCCAGTTCCCTCCCAGTCCCTCCCATTCTCCTCCCAGTCCCCTCCCAGTGCCTCCCTGTGCATCCCAGTCCCTCCCAGTGTAACCCAATCCCCTCCCAGTATAACCCAGTCCCTCCCAGTCCCTCCCATCCCTCCCTCCCTCCCAGTATAACCCAGTCCTCCCCAGTCCCTCCCAGTCCATCCCAGTCCCTCCCAGTCTCTCCCAGTATAACCCAATTCCATCCCAATCCCCCCAATCCCCCCCAATCCCTCCCAGTCCACTCCCAGTCCCTCCCAGTCCCCCCCAGTCCCCCCTCACCGCCGAGCTGCAGCGCCGCTAGGGGGCAGGATCCCACCCAGGCGGCGGCGCGCGCCGGAGCCCCGAAGGCGCCCCCTAGCGGCGGCAGGCAGAGGCCGAGCGCGCGCAGCGAGCCGCTCACCAGCGCCACCTGCAGGAACGCGCCCGACAGCGCCGGGAGCGCGCCCGGCGGGAGCGGGGAGCGCCGGGCCAGCGTGGGGACAGCGGGGGGACAGCGGGGACAGCGGGGGGACAGGGAGGGACAGCGGGGGGACACCGGGGGGACAGCGGGGGACTCGGGGGGACAGGGAGGGACACCGGGGGGACAGCGTGGGGACAGCGGGGGGGACAGCGGGGGGGACAGCGGGGGGACTCGGGGGGACAGCGGGGACAGCGGGGGGACAGCGGGGGGGGACAGGGAGGGACAGCGGGGGACAGCGGGGGGACAGGGAGGGACAGCGGGGACAGCGGGGGGACAGCGGGGGGACAGCGGGGACTCGGGGGACAGCGGGACAGCGGGGGGACAGCGGGGGACTCGGGGGGACAGCGGGGACAGCGGGGGACAGCGGGGGACAGGGAGGGACAGCGGGGGACAGCGGGGGGACAGCAGGGACAGCGGGGGGACAGGGAGGGACAGCGGGGGACAGCGGGGGACAGCGGGGGACTCGGGGGGACAGCGGGGACAGCGGGGGGACAGCGGGGGACTCGGGGGGACAGCGGGGACAGCGGGGGGGACAGCGGGGGGACAGGGAGGGACAGCGGGGGGACAGCGGGGGGACAGGGAGGGACAGCGGGGGGACAGCGGGGGGACAGCAGGGACAGCGGGGGGACAGCGGGGGGACAGCGGGGGGACAGGGAGGGACAGCGGGGGGACAGCGGGGGGACAGGGAGGGACAGCGGGGGGACAGCGGGGGGACAGCAGGGACAGCGGGGGGACACCGGGGGGACAGCGGGGGACTCGGGGGGACAGCGGGGGGACAGCGGGGACAGCGGGGGGGACAGCGGGGGGGACAGGGAGGGACAGCGGGGGGACAGCGGGGGGACAGGGAGGGACAGCGGGGGGACAGCGGGGGGACAGCAGGGACAGCGGGGGGGACAGGGAGGGACAGCGGGGGGACAGCGGGGGACAGCGGGGGGGACAGGGAGGGACAGCGGGGGGACAGCGGGGGGACAGCGGGGGACAGCGGGGGGACAGGGAGGGACAGCGGGGGGACAGCGGGGGGACAGCGGGGGACAGCGGGGGACAGCGGGGGACAGCGGGAGAGACCAGAGAATGGGGTCAGGGGGTCACGGGAACGAGCGCGGGGGGACAAGGGGGGGACAAGGGGGGGCAAGGGGACACCGCGGGGACACGGGGGACAGTAATGGGACACCGTCGGGACACGGGGGGTGACGCGGGGACGGGGGGGGGACACCGGGGAATAGGGTCAGGGGGTCACGGGAACGCGCCTCGGAGCAACGGGAGCGCGCACGGGGGAATGGGGACACCGAGGGGGCACTGGGGTGACACCGGGGGACAAGGGGGGACACAGAGGAATGGGGTCAGGGGGTCACGGGAACGCGCACGGGGGGACAGGGACTGTGATGCCACCGGGGTGACACCGTGGGGACAGCGGGGGGACACTGGGGGACACAGGGACAAGCGGGGGGACACTCGGGGACAAGAGGGGACACAGAGGAATGGGGTCGGGGGTCACGGGAACCGCGCCTGACAGCGTCGGGCGCGCGCACGGGGGCACGGGGACACAGGGGTGACACCGTGGGGACACCGAGGGGACACTTGGGGACAAGAGGGGACACTCGGGGACAAGAGGGGACACAGGGGAATGGGGTCAGGGGGTGACAGGAGGGTGACACGAGGTCACCCAGGGGTGCTAACTGGGGATACTGGGAGGAGCTGGAGGTCACCCAGGGGTCACCCAGAGGTCACCCAGGGGTCACCGGGGGGTCAGGAGGTCACCAGAGGTCAGGGGACAGCCCGGAATTTCGGGGCGATGTCCCCAAAGTCCTCGCTGGTCACCAGGAGCTTGGGAACAAAGGGACCCGGGGTCACCGGGGGTCACGGGGGGAGGGGATTTGGAGGGTCTGGGGGTCCCAGGCGTCCCTTGGGGGTCCCAGGGGATTTTTGGGGTGTCGGGGGTGATTTTGGGGTGATTTTGGGTGTTCAGGGGCTGACTTTGGGGTGATTTGGGGTGTCCAGAGAGTAATTTGGGGTGTCCAGGGCTGATTTTGGGATGTCCAGGGCTGTCCAAGTGTCCAGGGGGTGATTTTGGGATGATTTTGGGTGTCCAGAGGTGATTTTTGGGGTGATTTTTTGGGTGTCCAGGGGTGTCCGAGTGTCCAGGGGTGATTTTAGGGTGATTTTGGGGTGATTTTGGGGTGTCCAGGGATGATTTGGGGTCTCCAGGGGGGTGATTTTGGGGGTCCCAGGTGATTTTGGGATGTCCAGGGGCTGTCCGAGTGTCCAAGGGGTGATTTTGGGGTGTCCAGGGGGGGGTTGGGGGACTGATTTTGGGGTGATTTTGGGGTGTCCAGGGGGTGATTTGGGGTGTCCAGGGCTGATTTTGGGGAGGGGTGTCCAGATGGGGTGATCTTGGGATGTCCAGGGATGTCCGAGTGTCCAGGGCTGATTTTTGGGGTGTCTGGGGGTGATTTTGGGGCTGATTTTGGGGTGATTTTGGGATCATTTTAGGGCTAATTTTGGGGGGCTGATTTTGGGGTGATTTAGGGCTGATTTTGGGCTGATTTTGGGATGATTTTGGGCTAATTTCAGGCTGATTTAGGGCTGATTTAGGGCTGATTTTTGGGGTCATTTTGGGGCTGATTTAGGGCTGATTTAGAGCTAATTTAGGGCTGATTTTTGGGCTGATTTCGGGCTGATTTTTGGGGTGATTTTGGGGTTATTTTGGGCTCATTTCAGGGGCTCCAGGGCTGGTTTTTGGGGTGATTTTGGGGTGTCCAGAGGTGATTTTGGGGTGATTTTTTGGGTGTCCAGGGGTGTCCGAGTGTCCAAGGGCTGATTTTGGGGTGTCCAGGGGGTGATTTTGGGGTGATTTTGGGGTGTCCAGGGCTGTCCAGGGCTGTCCGAGTGTCCAGGTGTGATTTTTGGGTGATTTTGGGGTGTCCAGGGATGATTTGGGGTCTCCAGGGGGTGATTTTGGGGGTCCAGGACTGATTTTGGGATGATTTTGGTATGTCCAGGGGTGATTTTGGGGTGTCCCAGGTGATTTTTGGGATGTCCAGGGGGTGATTTTGGGGTGTCCAAGGGGTGATCTTGGGGTGTCCAGGGATGTCCGAGTGTCCAGGGGTGATTTTTGGGGTGTCTGGGAGTGATTTTGGGCTGATTTTGGGGTGATTTAGGGCTGATTTTGGGGTAATTTTGGGGTCTCCAGGGCTGATTTTAGGGCTGATTTTGGGCTGATTTTGGGGTGATTTAGGGCCGATTTTGGGCTGATTTTGGGGTGATTTAGGGCTGATTTTGGGGTGATTTTGGGCTGATTTTTGGGGTGATTTTTGGGGTGATTTTGGGCTAATTTCAGGCTGATTTAGGGCTGCTTTTGGGCTGATTTTTGGGCTGATTTAGGGCTGATTTTGGGCTGATTTTGGGGTGATTTTGGGCTGATTTTGGGGTGATTTCGGGCTGATTTTGGGCTGATTTTGGGCTAATTTTGGGCTGATTTTGGGCTGATTTTTGGGGTGATTTTGGGCTAATTTTGGGCTGATTTAGGGCTGATTTTGGGCTGATTTTTGGGGTGATTTAGGGCTGATTTTGGGGTGATTTTGGGCTGATTTAGGGCTAATTTTGGGATGATTTTGGGCTGATTTTTGGGGTGATTTTGGGCTAATTTCAGGCTGATTTAGGGCTGATTTTTGGGGTGATTTAGGGGTGATTTAGGGCTGATTTTGGGGTGATTTACGGCTAATTTTGGGTTGATTTTGGGCTGATTTAGGGCTGATTTAGGGCTGATTTAGGGCTGATTTAGGGATCATTTTAGGGCTGATTTCGGGCTGATTTTTGGGGTGATTTTGGGGTTATTTTGGGCTCATTTCGGGGTCTCCAGGGCTGGTTTTTGGGATGATTTTGGGTGCCCAGAGGTGATTATTGGGGTGATTTTTTGGGTGTCCAGGGGTGTCCGAGTGTCCAGGACTGTTTTTGGGGTGATTTTGGGATGATTTTGGGATGTCCAGGGGTGATTTTGGGGAGTCCAGGGATCTGAGTGTCCACAGGGTGATTTTGGGGGTCCAGTGGTGTTTTGGGGTGTCCAGGGGTGATTTTGGGGTGTCCCAGGTGATTTTTGGGATGTCCGGGGGTGATTTTGGGGTGTCCAGGGCTGTCCGAGTGTCCAGGGGTGGTTTTTGAGGTGATTTTGGGATGATTTAGGGATAATTTTGGGATGATTTTTGGGGTTCAGGGGTGATTTTGGGATGATTTTGGGGTGTCCGAGTGTCCAGGGGTGATTTTTGGGGTGATTTTGGGGTAATTTTGGGATGTCCAGGGATGTCTGAGTGTCCAGGGGTGATTTTGGGGTGATTTTGGGTGATTTTGGGGTGTCCAGGGGTTTCGAGTGTGCAGGGGTGATTTAGGGCTAATTTTGGGCTGATTTTGGGCTGATTTTTGGGCTGATTTCGGGGTCTCCAGGGCTGGTTTTTGGGGTGATTTTGGGGTGATTTTGGGCTGATTTAGGGCTGATTTTTGGGTGATTTTTGGGCTGATTTAGGGCTGATTTTTGGGGTGATTTTGGGGTTATTTAGGGCTCATTTCGGGGTCTCCAGGGCTGATTTCGGGCTGATTTTGGGGTTATTTTGGGATGATTTCGGGGTCTCCAGGGCTGATTTAGGGCTGATTTTAGGGCTGATTTTGGGATGATTTTTGGGGTGATTTTGGGTTGATTTTGGGATCCTTTTAGGGCTGATTTTGGGGTTATTTCGGGCTGATTTTGGGCTGATTTTGGGGTCATTTTTGGGCTGATTTTGGGCTGATTTTAGGGTAATTTCGGGCTGATTTCAGGGTCTCCAGGGCTGATTTTTGGGCTGATTTTAGGGTGATTTCGGGGTCTCCAGGGCTGATTTCGGGCTGATTTTGGGGTTATTTTGGGATGATTTTGGGGTCTCCAGGGGGTGATTTTTGGGGTGATTTCGGGGTGATTTTGGGCTGATTTCGGGCTGATTTTTAGCTGAGGTAATTTCGGGCAGATTTCGGGGTCTCCAGGGCTGATTTTTGGGCTCTCCCGGCTGTCCGAGTGTCCATCGCGCTCCCTACCTGCTCCAGCCGCGCAGCCGGTTGGCTTTGGGGGGCGAAGTCCCCTGGGGGGGAGGGGCGGGCAGGAGGTCACTCGGGGGGGGGGAGGGGGCGGTCAGGGGGTCACTCGGGGGGGGGGGAGGGGTCCTCGTTAATCACTGCTCGACCCCCAACCCCCCCGGGCAAAGGGCGGCCAAAGGGGGCGTGGCTTGGCCAGCTTGGCCCCGCCCACTGTTTTGCCCTCATCCAACATGGCGCCCAACCCTCAGGCCACGCCCCTTTGCCAGTACCCAACATGGCGCCATTCCTTCGGCTCCGCCCACTTTTCGACCAATGAAAACGGCGCCTCGCCCTTAGCTCCGCCCACTGTTCGCCCTCACCCAACATGGCGCCGAACCCTCAGGCCACGCCCCTTTGCCAGTACCCAGCATGGCGCCTTGCCTTCAGCCCCGCCCACTGGTTCGCCCTAATCCAACATGGCGGCGGCGCTCAGGCCACGCCCCTTTGCCCCTCACGAAAACGGCGCCTTTTCCTTAGCCCCGCCCACTATTCGCCCTGAGCCAACATGGCGGCGGCGCTCAGGCCACGCCCCTTTGCCCGTATCCAAGATGGCGCCGCGGGCTCAAGCCCCGCCCCTGGCCCCGCCCCCTGCCCGCGCGAGGCATGCCGGGAGCGGGGATTCCCCAGCGCGTGCGGCGCGGGAGCGGCGGGAGGTAGGAGAGGCGGTTGGGGGATTTTGGGGGAATTTGGGGAATTTTGGGGGTTTTGGGGGTTTTGGGGGTTTTGGGGGTTTTTGGGGTTTTACTTGGGGTTTTTTTGGGGGTTTTTTTGGGGGGGTTTGGGGTGTTTTGGGGTTTTATTTGGGGATTTTGGGGTTTTTTGGGATTTTTTGGGGGTTTTGGGGTTTTTTTTTGGGGTGTTTTCTGGGATTTTTTTGGGGTGTTTTGGGGTTTTTTGGGGGTTTTTGGGTTTTTTGGGGTTTTATTTGGGGTTTTTGGGGTTTTTTGGGGGTTTTTGGGGTTTTCTGGGTTTTTTGGGGGGGGTTGGGGTGTTTTGGGGTTGTTTTGGGGTTTTTTTGGGGGGTTTTGGGGGTTTTTTTTGGGGTGTTTTGGGGTTTTTTGGGGGTTTTGGGGGTTTTCTGGGTTTTTTGGGGGGGTTGGGGTGTTTTGGGGTTGTTTTGGGGTTTTTTTGGGGGTTTTTGGGTTTTTTGGGGTGGTGTTTTGGGGTTTTATTTGGGTTTTTTGGGGTTTTTGGGCTTTTTTGGGGTGCTTTTGGGGGATTTCTGGGGTTTTTTGGGGGGTTGGGGGTGATTTGGGGGTTTTTTTGGGGCGTTTTGGGGATTTTTGGGGTTTTTGGGTTTTTTTGGGGGGTTTTTGGGGTTTTTTTGCGGTGTTGTGGGGTTTTTTGGGGTTCCTGGGGTTTTTGGGGGTTTTTCTGGGGTTTTTGGGGTTTTTTGGGTTTTTTTTGGGGTGTTTGGGGGATTTTTGGGTTTTTTGGGGGGTTTTTTGAGTGTTTGGGTTTTTTTCTGGGTTTTTTGGGTGTTTCTGGGGGTTCTTTTGGGGTTTTCTTGGGGTGTTTTGGGGTTTTTTCGGGGGTTTTGGGGTTTTTTTGGGGTGCTTTGGGGGTTTTTCTGGGTTTTTTTGGGGATTTCGGGGGTTTTTGGGTTTTTTTGGGGTGTTTTGGGGGTTTTTGGGGTTTCTGGGGGTTCTTTTGGGGGTTTCTGGGTTTTTTGGGGGGTTTGGGGGTTTTTTTGGGTTTTCTTGGGGTGTTTTGGGGTTTTATTTGGGGTTTTTTGGATTGTTCTGGGTGTTTTTTGGGGTTTCTGGGGGTTTCTGGGGTTGTTTTGGGGTTTTTTTGGGGGGGGTTGGGGTTTTTTTGGGGTTTTTTGGTGGTTTTTTGGGGGTTTTTGGTGTATTTTTTGGGGTTTCTGGGGTTTTTGGGGGTTTTTGGGGTGTTTTGGGGTTTTATTTGGGGTTTTCGGGGTTTTTGGGGGTTTTTTTTGGGAATTTTGGGGTTATTTTGGGGGTTTTGGGAAGTTCGGAGGAAGAATTTGGGATCCCCGAGGGTTTGGGGGTTTTTTGGGTGTTTTGGGAGTTTTTTGGATCCCCGAGGGTTTGGGGGTTTTGGGGATCCTTGAGGGTGAGTGGGGGAGGAGAGAAAATCCCAAAATTGGGGAGAAAAGTCCAAAATTGGGGGAAAAACCCCAAAATTGGGCGGAGAACCCCCAAAATCGGGGGAAAAAACCCCAAAATTGGGGAAATATCGTAAAATTGGGAGGAGAAAATCCCAAAATTGGGGGGAAAACCCTGAAATTGGGGGAACACCCCAAAATCGGAGGGAAAATCCCAAAATTGGGAGGAAAAAACCCCAAAATTGGGGGAAATACCGTAAATTTAGGAGGAAAAAAATCCCAAAACTGGGGGAAAAGCCCTAAAATTGGGGGGAATACCCAAAATCGGAGGGAAAATCCCAAAATTGGGAGGAAAATCCCAAAATCGGGGGAAATACTCCAAAATTGGGGAGAAAATCCCAAAATCAGGGGAGACACTGTAAAATTGGGAGGAAAAAAATCCCAAAATCGAGGGGAAAACTCCAAAATTGGGGGAAAATCCCAAAATGGGGGGAACACCCCAAATCGGGGGGAAAACACCCCAAAATCAGGGGAACTATCCTAAACTCGGGGGAAATGTCGTAAAATTGGGAGGAAAAAATCCCAAAATTGGGGGGAAAACTCCAAAATTGGGGGGAAAACACCCCAAAATTGAGGTGAACACCCCAAATCAGGGGGAAAACACCCCAAAATTGGGGGGAAATACCCCAAAATCAGGGGAAATGTCGCAAAATTGGAGGGGAAAAGTCCCCAAATCAGGGGAAATATCCCAAAATCGGCGGAAATGTCGTAAAATTGGGAGGAAACAATTCCCAAAATTGGAGGGAAAAAAATCCCAA
This sequence comes from Entomyzon cyanotis, assembly GCA_024500445.1. Lineage (NCBI taxonomy): Eukaryota > Metazoa > Chordata > Aves > Passeriformes > Meliphagidae > Entomyzon > Entomyzon cyanotis. The sequence goes on along the minus strand of JAKEPQ010001013.1, from coordinate 910,649 downwards.
AATAGGGGAAAAACCCTAAAATTGGGTGAAAACCCCAAAATCGGGGGAAATACTGTAAAATTGGGAGGAAAAAATTCCCAAAATTGGGGGAAATACTCCAAAACTGGAGGGAAAATCCCAAAATCTGGGGGAAAACTCCAAAATTGGGGGAAAATGCCCCAAAATTGAGGTGAACACCCCAAATCGGGGGAAAACACCCCAAAATCAGGGGAAATATCCCAAAATGGGGGGAAATACTGTAAAATTGGGAGGAAAAAAAATCCCAAAATTGGGGGAAATACTCCAAAATTGGGGGAAATATCCCAAAATCTCGGGAAAACACCCCAAAATTGGGGAAATATCGTAAAATTGGGGAGAAAAATATCCCAAAATTGGGGGAGAATACCCAAAATCGGAGGGAAAATCCCAAAATTGGGGTGAAAAATCCCAAAATCGGGGGAAATACTGTAAAATTGGGAGGAAAAAATCCCAAAATTGGGGGAAAACACCCCAAAAATAGGGGGAAAACTCCCAAAATTAGAGGGGAAAAATCCCAAAATCAGGGGAAATATCCCAAAATCGGGGGAAACACTGTAAAATTGGGGGGAAAAAATCCCAAAATTGGAGGAAGAAAAATCCCAAAATTGGGGGAAATACTCCAAAATTGGGGGAAATATCCCAAAATCTCGGGAAAACACCCCAAAATTGGGGAAATACCGTAAAATTGGGGAGAAAAATATCCCAAAATTGGGGGGAAAACCCTGAAATTGGGGGAAGTACCCCAAAATTGGGGAAATACCCCAAAATTGTGGGGAAAACACCCCAAAATTGGGGAAGATATCGTAAAATTGGGGGAAAAAATCCCAAAATTGGGGGAAAAAACTCCAAAATTGGAGGAAAACACCCCAAAAATAGGGGGAAACCCCCCAAATTGTGGGGAAAACACCCCAAAATCGGGGGAAAACTCCGAAATTGGGGGAAAACACCCCAAAAATCGGGGGAAATATCCCAAAATCGGCAGAAATATCGTAAAATTGGGAGGGAAAAAAATCCCAAAATAGGGGAAAAAACCCCAAAATCAGGAGGGAAACCCCCAAAAAGTTGGTTTGGGGGAATTTGGGGTTTCCCCAAAATGAGGGATCGATCAGAGTGGGGAGAACCCCCAAATTCCCCCAAATTTTCCCAAATTTTCCCCAAAATTTCCCCCAAATTTGGCTCATTTTGGGTTCTTTTTGCTTCCGGGGGGCGTGGCTTGGTGAGGGGCGTGGCTTGGGTGACCACGCCCATTTGCTTGGATTTTTGGGGACACACCCACCCCAACAATTGGGGTTCGGGGATCCCAAAAAAAGGGAATTTTCCCCCCAAAAAAGGGAATTTCACCCCAAAAATTGGAATTTTTCCCAAAAAAAGGGAATTTCCCCCAACAGTTGGGGTTCAGGGATCCCAAAAAAAGGGAATTTCCCCAAAAAATAAGGGAATTTCTCCCAAAAAAAGGAATTTCACCCCAAAAAAGGGAATTTTCTCCCCAAAAAAAGGAGAATTGTCCCATCAAAAAAAGGGAATTTTCTCCCCAAAGAAAGAGGAATTTTCCCCCCAAAAAGAGGAAGTTTCTCCCCAAAAAAGGGAATTTCCCTCCAAAATTGGCGTTCAGGGATCCCAAAAAAAGGGGATTTCCCAAAAAATAAAGAAATTTCTCTCAAAAAAAGGGAATTTTTCCCCAAATAAGGGGAATTTTTCCCAAATAAAGGGAATTTTCCCCCCAAAAAAGGGAATTTTCCCCCAAAACCAGGGAATTTCCCCCAAAATTTGGGGCTTGGGGATCGCAAAAAAAGGGAATTTCCCCCAAAAAAAGGAATTTTCTCCAAAAAGGGAATTTTTCCAAAAAAAATGGATTTTCCCCCAAAGAGGAATTTTTCCCAAGAAAAGGGAATTTTCCCCAAAAAGGGAATTTCACCCCAAAAATGGGAATTTTCCTCCAAAAAAAGGGAGTTTTTCCCCAAAAAATTTGGGTTCAGGGATCCCAAAAAAAGGGAATTTCCCACAAAAAAAGGGAATTTTTTTCCCAAAAAAGGGAATTTTCTCTCAAAAAAGGGAATTTCCGCCAAAAAAGGGAATTTTCCCCAAGAATTTGGGTTTCAGGTATTCCAAAACCAAAGGAATTTTCCCAAAAAAAAGGGAAATTACCCCAAAAAAGGGAAATTTCCCCCAAAATTGGGGTTCAGGGATCCCAAAAAAAGGGAATTTCCCAAAAAAAAGGGAATTTTCCCCAAAAATTTGGGTTTCAGGGATCCCAAAAAAGGGAATTTTCTCCACAAATAAGGAAATTTATCCAAAAAAAAGGGAATTTTGTCAAAAAAAGGGAATTTTGTCCCAAAATAAGGGAATTTTTCCCCAAAAAAGGGAATTTGCTCCAAAAAAGCGGAATTTCCCCCAAAAATTGGGGTTCAGGAATCCCAAAAAAAGAGAATTTTCCCCCCCAAAAAAGGGAATTTTCTCCCAAAATTTGGATTCAGGGATCCAAAAAAGGGAATTTCCCAAAAAATAAGGAAATTTCTCCCAAAAAAAGGAATTTCACCCCAAAAAAGAGAATTTTCCCCCAAAAATTGGGGTTCAGGGATCCCAAAACCAAAGGAATTTTCCCAAAAAAAAGGAAATTACCCCAAAAAAGGGAAATTTCCCCCAAAATTGGGGTTCAGGGATCCCAAAGAAAAGGAATTTCCCAAAAAAAAGGGAATTTCCCCAAAAAAAGGGAATTTTCCCCCAAAAAAGGGATTTTTTTCCCCAAAAATTTGGGTTCAGGGATCCCAAAAAAAAGGGGAATTTTCCCCAAATAAAGGGAATTTTCCCCCAAAAAAGGGAATTTTTCCCCTCAAAAAAAGGGAATTTCCCCTAACAATTGGGGTTCAGGGATCCCAAAAAAAGGGAATTTCCCAAAAAATAAGGGAATTTCCCCCCAAAAAAAGGAATTTCACCCCAAAAAAGAGAATTTTCCCCCAAATAAAGGGAATTTTTCCCAAAAAATGGAATTTCTCCCAACAATTGGGGTTCAGGGATCCCAAAACAAGGGAATTTTCCCCAAAAAAGAGGAATTTTCTCCCCCCCCAAAAAAAGGGAATTCTCCCCAAAAAAGGGAATTTCCCCAAAAATAAGGAAATTTCTCCCAAAAAAGGGAAATTTTCCCCAAAAAAGGGAATTTTCCCCAAAAAAAAGGGAATTTTCCCCCCAAAAATGGGAATATTCCTCCAAAAAAAGGGAATTTTCCCCAAAAAAGGGAAATTTCTCCCAAAAAAGGGAATTTTCCCCCAAAAAAGGGAATTTTCCCCCAAAAAAGGGAATTTCCCCCAAAAATTGAGGTTCTGGAATCCCAAAAAAAGGGGAATTTTCCCTCCAAGAAAATGGAATTTTCCCCAAAAAAAGGGAATTTCTCTCAAAAAAGGGAATTTCCCCCAATAATTGGGTTTCAGGGATCCCAAAAAAAGGGATTTTTCCCCAAAAAAGGGGAATTTTCTCCAAAAATAAGGAAATTTCTCCCAAAAAAGGGGAATTTTCCCAAAAAAAGGGAATTTCAACCCAAAAAAAGGGAATTTTCCCCAAAATAAGGAAATTTCTCCCAAAAAAAGGGAAATTTTCCCAAAAAAAAGGGAATTTCAACCCAAAAAAAAGGGAATTTCCCCCAAAAACAAGGAAATTTCTCCCAAAAAAGGGAATTTTCCCAAAAAAAAGGGAATTTCAACCCAAAAAAGGGAATTTTCCCCAAAATAAGGAAATTTCTCCCAAAAAAAGGGAATTCTCCCAAAAAAGGGAATTTGAACCCAAAAAAAGGGAATTTCCCCCAAAAAACAGGAGTTTTCTCCCAGAAAAAGAGAATTTCCCCCCAAAAAATGGAATATTGCTCAGCAATTGGGGTTCAGGGATCCCAAAAAAAGGGGAATTTTCCCCAAAGAAAGGGAATTTCAACCCAAAAAAAAGGGAATTTTCCCCAAAAATAAGGAAATTCCTCCCAAAAAAAGGGAATTCTCCCAAAAAAAGGGAATTTTCCCCAAAAATAAGGAAATTTCTCCCCAAAAAACAGGAGTTTTCTCCCAAAAAAAGAGAATTTCCCCCAAAAAATGGAATTTTCCCCAGCAATTGGGGTTCAGGGATCCCAAAAAAGGGGAATTTTCCAAAAGAAAGGGAATTTTCCCAAAAAAAAGGGAATTTTCCGAAAAAAAAGGGAATTTCCTCCAAAAATAAGGAAATTTCTCCCAAAAAAAGGGAATTCTCCCAAAAAAGGGAATTTTCTCCAAAAATAAGGAAATTTCTCCCCAAAAAACAGGAGTTTTCTCCCAAAAAAAGAGAATTTCCCCCAAAAAATGGAATATTGCCCAGCAATTGGGGTTCAGGGATCCCAAAAAAGGGGAATTTTCCCAAAGAAAGGGAATTTCAACCCAAAAAAAAGGGAATTTTCCCCAAAAATAAGGAAATTCCTCCCAAAAAAAGGGAATTCTCCCAAAAAAAGGGAATTTTCTCCAAAAATAAGGAAATTTCTCCCCAAAAAACAGGAGTTTTCTCCCAAAAAAGAGAATTTCCCCCCAAAAAATGGAATTTCCCCCAGCAATTGGGGTTCAGGGATCCCAAAAAAGGGGAATTTTCCAAAAGAAAGGGAATTTTCCCAAAAAAAAGGGAATTTCCCCCAAAAATAAGGAAATTTCTCCCAAAAAAAGGGGAATTCTCCCAAAAAAAGGGAATTTTCTCCAAAAATAAGGAAATTTCTCCCGAAAAAACAGGAGTTTTCTCCCAAAAAAAGAGAATTTCCCCCCAAAAAATGGAATTTTGCCCAGCAATTGGGGTTCAGGGATCCCAAAAAAGGGGAATTTTCCCAAAAAAAGGGATTTTCCCCCAAAAATGGTGTCGCCCCTCCCCCCCAGCGCCGCCCCTCCCCCACCATGGCCGAGGACTTGGAGCCACTTCTGGAAGGAGAAGGATTCCTGGATTTGTGGAAAATGTGAGGTTTGGGGGTTTTGGGGGATTTTGGGGGATTTTTGGGGTTTTTTTGGTTTTTGGGGATTTTTGGGGATTGTTTGGGAATTTTTTGGGGATTTTTTGGGGATTTTTGGGATTTTTTGGGGATTTTTTTGGGGGATTTTGAGGGATTTTTTTTTTGTTTTTGGGGATTTTTGGGGATTGGGAATTTTTTGGGGATATTTTTGGGATTTTTGGGGTTTTGGGGGATTTTGAGGGATTTTTTTTGGTTTTTGGGGATTTTTGGGGATTGTTGGGGAATTTTTTGGGGATTTTTTTTTGGATTTTTTGGGGGATTTTTGGGGATTTTTTTGGGATTTTTGGGGTTTTTTGGGGGATTTTGAGGGATTTTTTTGGGATTTTTGGGATTTTTTGGGGATTTTTGGGATTTTTTGGGGGATTTTGAGGGATTTTTTTGGGATTTTTGGGATTTTTGGGGGATTTTTGGGATTTTTTGGGGGATTTTGAGGGATTTTTTTTTTGTTTTTGGGGGTTTTTGGGGATTGGGAATTTTTTGGGGATTTTTTTGGGATTTTTGGGATTTTTTGGGGATTTTTTGGGGGGTTTTTGGGATTTTTTGGGGGATTTTGAGGGATTTTTTTTGGTTTTTGGGGATTTTTGGGGATTGGGAATTTTTGGGGATTTTTTTGGGATTTTTGGGATTTTTTGGGGATTTTTTTTTGATTTTTGGGGTTTTTTGGGGGAATTGTTGGGGATTTTTTTGGGATTTTTGGGGGTTTTTGGGGTTTTTGGGCATTTTTTGGGGGATTTTGGGGGAATTTTTTGAGTTTTGGGGGATTTTGGGGAATTTTTGGCGTTTCTTGGGGGATTTTTTGGGGTTTTTTTTTATTTTTGGGGTTTTTGGGGGTTTTTATTTTTTTGGGGTTTTTTTGGGATTTTTGGGGGATTTTTTTTATTTTGGGGTTTTTTTGGGGTTTTTTTGATTTTTTGGGGATTTTGCGGATTTTTTTGGGATTTTTTTTTATTTTTGGGGATTTTGGGGGATATTTTGGGGTTTTTGGGGGAATTGTTGGGGATTTTTTTGGGATTTTTTGGGGTTTTTGGGGATTTTTGGGGATTGTTTGGGGATTTTTTTGGGATTTTGGGGGATTTTTTTTGGTTTTTGGGGATTTTTGGGGATTGTTTGGGAATTTTTTGGGGTTTTTTTGGGATTTTTGGGATTTTTTTTTGATTTTTTGGGTTTTTTGGGGGGATTTTGAGGAATTTTTTTTTGTTTTTGGGGATTTTTGGGGATTGGGAATTTTTGGGGGATTTTTTTGGGATTTTTGGGATTTTTTGGGGATTTTTTTGGGATTTTTTGGGGGATTTTTGGGGTTTTTTGGGGGATTTTGTGGGATTTTTTTTGTTTTTTGGGGATTTTTGGGGATTGGGAATTTTTTGGGGATTTTTTTTGATTTTTGGGATTTTTTTGGGGATTTTTTGGGGGATTTTGAGGGATTTTTTTTTTGTTTTTGGGGATTTTTGGGGATTGGGAATTTTTGGGGGATTTTTTTTGGATTTTTGGGATTTTTTGGGGATTTTTGGGGTTTTTTGGGGGATTTTGAGGGATTTTTTTTGGTTTTTGGGGATTTTTGGGGATTGTTTGGGAATTTTTTGGGGATATTTTTGGGATTTTTGGGATTTTTTGGGATTTTGGGGGGATTTTTGGGGTTTTGGGGGATTTTTGGGGATTTTTTTGGAGGGATTTTTTTTGGATTTTTGGCGGGTTTTGTGGATTTTTTTTTTGTATTGTGGGGTTTTTTTATTTTTGGGGGATTTTTGGAGGTTTTTTAGGGTTTTGGGGGGATTTCTTTGGATTTTGGGGTTTTTTTGGGGATTTTTGGGGGTTTTGGGGGTTTTTTTGGGATATTTTGGGGATTTTTTATGATTTTTGAGGGTTTGGGATTTTTTTTTGTTTTGGGGGGATTTTTTTTTGTTTGGGGGAATATTTTTGTTTTTGGGGGATTTTTTTTTATTTTTGGGGTTTTGGGGGATTTTTTTTGTTGTTTGGTTTTTTGGGGGATTTTTTGGGGATTTTTGGGGTCTTGGGGGGAGTTTGGTTTGGTTTGGTTTTTTGGGGGATTTTTTGGGGATTTTTTTTAATTTTTTGGGGATATTTTGGGATTTTTGGGAGATTTTTTGGGTTTTTTTAATTTTGGGCTTTTTGGGGGGATTTTTTTTTGAGTTTTGGGGTGGGGGAGGGGTCATGACCTTTGACCCCGGGATGACCTTTGACCCCGGGATGACCTTTGACCCGCTGACCTCTCCCCTCCCCCCAGGTTACCGGATAACATCAACTCCATCCCGGAGGAGCCTCTGCCGTGGGTGAGGGAGATCCCAAAAATTGGGAATTTGTACTGAAATTGGGAAATTGAAACCAAAAATTGGGGAATTTGTACTGAAATTGGGGAAATTTAACCCCAAAATTGGGGAATTGAACCCAAAAATTGGGGAAATTTGTACTGAAATTGGGGAATTTAACCCAAAAATTGGGGAATTGAACCCAAAATTGGGGGAATTTGTACTGAAATTGGGAAATTTAACCCAAAAATTGGGGAATTGAAACCAAAAATTGGGGAATTTAACCCAAAAATTGGAAATTGAACCCAAAAATTGGGGAAATTTGTACTGAAATTGGGAAATTGAACCCAAAATTGGGGAATTGAACCCAAAATTGGGGAAATTTGTACTGAAATTGGGAAATTTAACCCCAAAATTGGGAATTTAACCCAAAATTGGGGGAATTTGTGCTGAAATTGGGAAATTTAACCCCAAAATTGGAGAATTGAACCCAAAATTGGGGAAATTTGTATCGAAATTGGGGAATTTAACCCAAAATTGGGGAAATTGAACCCAAAATTGGGAATTTGTACTGAAATTGGGGAATTTAACCCAAAATTGGGGAAATTGAACCCAAAATTGGGAATTTGTACTGAAATTGGGGAAACTGAACCCAAAATTGGTGAATTTAACCCCAAAATTGGGGAATTTAACCCAAAAATTGGGAAATTTGTGCTGAAATTGGGAACTTAACCCCAAAATGGGGAATTTAACCCAAAAATTGGGGAATTTATAGAGAAATTGGGGGAATTGAACCCAAAATTGGGGAATTGAACCCAAAATTGGGGAATTGAACCCAAAATTGGGGAATTGAACCCAAAATTGGGGAATTTGTACTGAAATTGGGGAGTTTAACCCAAAAATTGGGAATTGAACCCAAAAATTGGGAATTGAACCCAAAAATTGGGGAAATTGAACCTAAAAAATGGGGAATTGAACCCAAAATTGGGGAAATTTGTATCGAAATTGGGGAATTTAACCCAAAATGGGGGAATTTGTCCTGAAATTGGGGGAGTTTGTATTGAAATTGGAGAAATTCACACCAAAATTGGGGAAATTTGTATCGAAATTGGGGAATTTAACCCAAAATGGGGGAATTTGTCCTGAAATTGGGGGAGTTTGTATTGAAATTGGAGAAATTCACACCAAAATTGGGGAAATTTGTATCGAAATTGGGGAATTTAACCCAAAATGGGGGAATTTGTCCTGAAATTGGGGGAGTTTGTATTGAAATTGGAGAAATTCACACCAAAATTGGGGAAATTTGTATCGAAATTGGGGAATTTAACCCAAAATTGGGGAATTTGTCCTGAAATTGGGGGAGTTTGTATTGAAATTGGAGAAATTCACACCAAAATTGGGGAAATTTGCACCGAAATGGGAGAAATTCACATCGAAATGGGATAAAAACTCCAACATGGGGGAAATTCAACCCAAAATGGGGAAAATTCGTACCGAAATGGGAAAAACGGGATTTTCCCACCCAAAAAGGGTCCCAAGACCTCCTAAAAATGGGATTTTTAGGGGCAAGAAATGGCATTTTCCCTCCCCAAAAATAGGATTTTCACCCCCAAAAATAGGATTTTCACCCCCAAAAATGGGATTTTCACCCCCAAAAATGGGATTTTCACCCCCAAAATGGGATTTCTCCCCCAAAATGGGATTTTCTCCCCCCAAAATGGGATTTTCTCCCCCCAAAATGGGATTTTCTCCCCCCAAAATGGGATTTTCACCCCCCAAAATGGGATTTCTCCCCCAAAATGAGATTTTCCCCCCAAAATGGAATTTTTTCTCCCAAAAAATGGGATTTTCTCCCCCAAAAATACCATTTCCCCCCAAAAAAATGGGATTTTCTCTCCCCAAAATGGCATTTTTCCCCCAAAAATGAGATTTTTCCCCCAAAATCACCTCAATCCCCCGAAAATGCCATTTTTCCCCCCAAACAATGAGATTTCCCCCAAAAAATGCCATTTTTGCCCCAAAAAACTGGAATTTTCCCACCTCAAAAATGGGATTTTCTCCCCCAAAAAAGGGATTTTCTTTCCCAAAAATGGGATTTCTCCCCCAAAATGATCCCCAGAATCCCCAAAAATGGGATTTTTTTTTCTCCCAAAAAATAGGATTTTCCCCCCAAAAAAGAGATTTTCCCCCCAAAAATGGAATTTTTTCTCCCCAAAAATGGGATTTTCTCCCCCAAAAATACCATTTCCCCGCCAAAAAATGGGATTTTCCCTCCCCAAAATGGCATTTTTCCCCCCAAAAATGAGATTTTTCCCCCAAAAATAGGATTTTTTTTCTCCCAAAAATGGAATTTTTCTCCCCAAAAATGAGATTTCCCCCCAAAAAATGCCATTTTTCCCCCCAAAAACTGGAATTTCCCCCCAAAAATGCCATTTTCCCCCCCAAAAATAGGATTTTCCCTCCCCAAAATGGCATTTTTCCCCCCAAAAATGCCATTTTCCCCCAAACAATGGGATTTCCCCCCAAAAATGGGGTTTTCTCCCCCAAAAAAGAGATTTTCTTTCCCAAAAATGGGATTTTCTCTCTCCAAAAATGGGATATTTCCCCCAAAAATGCCATTTTTCCCCAAAAAATGGGATTTTTTTCTCCCAAAAATAGGATTTTCTCCCCAAAAATGGGATTTTCCCCCAAAAATGGGATTTTCCCCCAAATTGGGATTTTCCCCCAAAAATGGGATTTTCCCCCAAAAATGGAATTTTCCCCCAAAAATGGGATTTTCCCCCAAATTGGGATTTTCCCCCAAAATTGGGATTTCCCCCAAAATTGGGATTTTCCCCCAAAATTGGGATTTCCCCCCAAAATTGGGATTTCCCCCAAAATTGGGATTTTCCCCCAAAATTGGGATTTCCCCCAAAATTGGGATTTTCCCCCAAAATTGGGATTTCCCCCAAAATTGGGATTTCCCCCCAAAAATGGGATTTCCCCCCAAAATTGGGATTTCCCCCCAAAATTGGGATTTTCCCCCAAAAATGGAATTTTCCCCCAAAATTGGGATTTTCCCCCAAAATTGGGATTTCCCCCCAAAAATGGAATTTTCCCCCAAAAATGGGATTTTCCCCCAAAAATGGAATTTTCCCCCAAAATTGGGATTTTCCCCCAAATTGGGATTTTCCCCCAAAATTGGGATTTCCCCCAAAATTGGGATTTTCCCCCAAATTGGGATTTCCCCCCAAAATTGGGATTTTCCCCCAAAAATGGAATTTTCCCCCAAATTGGGATTTTCCCCCAAAAATGGAATTTTCCCCCAAAAATGGAATTTTCCCCCAAATTGGGATTTCCCCCCAAAAATGGGATTTTCCCCCAAAAATGGAATTTTCCCCCAAAAATGGGATTTTCCCCCAAAAATGGAATTTCCCCCAAATTGGGATTTTCCCCCAAAATTGGGATTTCCCCCCAAATTGGGATTTCCCCCAAAATTGGGATTTCCCCCCAAAAATGGGATTTTCCCCCAAAATGGGATTTTCCCCCAAAAATGGAATTTTCCCCCAAATTGGGATTTCCCCCAAAATTGGGATTTCCCCCCAAAATTGGGATTTTCCCCCAAAAATGGAATTTTCCCCCAAATTGGGATTTCCCCCAAAATTGGGATTTCCCCCCAAAAATGGGATTTTCCCCCAAATTGGGATTTTCCCCCAAAAATGGGATTTTCCCCCAAAAATGGAATTTTCCCCCAAAAATGGGATTTTCCCCCAAATTGGGATTTTCCCCCCAAATTGGGATTTCCCCCAAAATTGGGATTTTCCCCCAAATTGGGATTTTCCCCCAAATTGGGATTTCCCCCAAAATGGGATTTTCCCCTCCCCCCCAGGAGCTGAGCCCCCTGCCGCTGCCCCCCGGGGGTGGGGGAGGGGCCGGCCGCCCCCCCTCCCCCCGCCGAGCCCCCCCCGCCCCCCAGCCGGTGGTTCCTTCCACCGAGGATTACGGGGGAATCCATGACTTCCGGCTGGAATTTCGGGAGACCGGGACCGCCAAGTCCGTCACCTGCACCGTGAGGATTGGGGAGATTTGGGATTTTGGGGGATTTTTGGGGGAAAAAATGGGATTTTGGGGGGAAAAAGGGGGATTTTGGGGTAAAAAAGGGGATTTTGGGGGCAATTTGGGGGGAGAAAAGGGGATTTTGGGGGGGGAAAATGGGATTTTGGGGGGAAAAATGGGATTTTGGGAGGAAAAAATGGGATTTTGGGAGGAAAAAAGGGAATTTTGGGGGATTTGGGGGGTTGGGAAGGAGAGGAAGTGGGGAAGGAAAAGGGATTTTGGGGGAAACTGGGGGGATTTGGGGGAATCCACGACTTCCGGCTGGAATTTTGGGAGACCGGAACCGCCAAGTCCGTCACCTGCACCGTGAGGATTGGGGATTGGGGATTTTGGGGGGATTTGGGGGATTTTGGGGGGAAAAATGGGATTTTGGGGGAATTTGGGGGGGAAAAAAGGGGATTTTGGGGAGGAAAAATGGGATTTTGGGGGGGGAAAAAATGGGGTTTTGGGGGACAAATGGGAGTTTTGGGGGGAAAAAGGGGATTTTCGGAGGAAAAAAGGGAATTTTGGGGGATTTGGGGGGTTGGGAAGGAGAGGAAGTGGGGAAGGAAAAGGGATTTTGGGGGAAATTGGGGGGATTTGGGGGGAATCCACGACTTCCGGCTGGGATTTCGGGAGACCGGAACCGCCAAGTCCGTCACCTGCACCGTGAGGATTGGGGATTTGGGATTTTGGGGGATTTGGGGGATTTTGGGGGGAAAAAAGGGGATTTTGGGGGGAAAAATGGGGTTTTTGGGGCACAAATGGGACTTTTGGGGGGAAAAATGGGATTTTGGGGGGGTTGGGAAGGAGAGGAAGTGGGGAAGGAAAAGGGATTTTGGGGGAAATTGGGGGGATTTGGGGAGAATCCACGACTTCCGGCTGGAATTTCGGGAGACCGGAACAGCGAAATCCGTCACCTGCACCGTGAGGATTGGGGAGATTTGGGATTTTGGGGATTTTGGGGAAAAAATGGGATTTGGGGGAGAAAAAGGGGGATTTTTGGGGTAAAAAGGGGATTTTGGGGGCAATTTGGGGGGAGAAAAGGGGATTTTGGGGGGGAAAAATGGGATTTTGGGAGGAAAAAAGGGAATTTTGGGGGATTTGGGGGGGAAAAAAGGGGATTTTGGGGGGGAATTTGGGGGATTTTGGGGGGATTTGGGGTGAAAAAAAGGGGATTTTGGGGGCAATTTGGGGGAAAAAATGGGATTTTTGGGGGACAAATGGGACTTTTGGGGGGAAAAAAGGGGATTTTGGGAGAAAAAAAGGGATTTTGGGAGGAAAAAAGGGATTTTGGGGGGGAAAAAGGGGGATTTTTGGGGCAATTTGGGGGGAATCCATGATTTCCGGCTGGAATTTCGGGAGACCGGAACAGCCAAATCCATCACCTGCACCGTGAGGATTGGGGATTTGGGATTTTGGGGGGATTTGGGGGATTTTGGGGGGGAAAAAAGGGGATTTTGGGGGGGAAAAAGGGGGAAAAAGGGGGATTTGGGGGGAAAAAATGGGATTTTTTGGGGGAAAAAGAGGATTTTGGAGGGATTTGGGGGGAAAAAGGGGGATTTTGGGGGAAAAATGGGGAATTTGGGGGAAAAATGGGGAATTTGGGGGGAAAAAGGGGGATTTTTGGGGGAATTTGGGGGGAATCCATGACTTCCGGCTGGAATTTCGGGAGACCGGAACCGCCAAATCCGTCACCTGCACCGTGAGGATTGGGGAAATTTGGGATTTTGGGGGAAAAAATGGGATTTTGGGGGATTTGGAGTGAAGAAAAGGGGATTTTGTGGGCAATTTGGGGGGAAAAATGGGGATTTTGGGGGGAAAAAATGGGATTTTGGGGGGAAAAAATGGGATTTTTGAGGGACAAATGGGACTTCTGGGGGGAAAAAGGAGGATTTTGGGAGGAAAAAAGGGGATTTTGGGGGGAAAAAGGGGGATTTTTGGGGGGAATTTGGGGGGAATCCACGACTTCTGGCTGGAATTTCGGGAGACCGGAACAGCCAAGTCCGTCACCTGCACCGTGAGGATTGGGGGGAAAAAGGGGATTTGGGGGATTTTAGGGGGAATTTGGGGGATTTTGGGGGCATTTGGAGTGAAAAAAAGGGGATTTTGGGGGCAATTTGGGGGGAAAAATGGGGATTTTGGGGGGAAAAAAAGGGGATTTTGGGGGGGGAAAAATGGGGATTTGGGGGGCAATTTGGGGGAAAAAAATGGGGAATTTCAGGGGAAAAATGGGGAATTTGGGGGGGAGAAATGGGGAATTTGGGGGGGAAAAAATGGGATTTTTGGGGGGAATCCATGATTTCCGGCTGGAATTTCGGGAGACCGGAACTGCCAAATCCGTCACCTGCACTGTGAGGATTGGGGGATTGAATTTTGGGGGAAAAAATGGGATTTTGGGGGGAAAAAATGGGATTTTGGGGGATTTTTGGGGAATTTGGGGGCAAATCCATCACCTGCACCGTGAGAATTTGGGAAATTTGGGGAGCTTTGGGGGGAATTTGGGGGGAATCCATGGTTTCCGGCTGGAATTTCGGGAAATGGGAACCGCCAAGTCCGTCACCTGCACCGTGAGGATTGGGGAAATTTGGGATTTTGGGCGAAAAAAGGGGATTTTGGGGGGATTTGGGGGATTTGGAGTGAAAAAAAGGGGATTTTGGGGGCAATTTGGGGGGAGAAATGGGGATTTTAGGGAGGAAAAATGGGGATTTTGGGAGATTTGGGGGGGAATTTGGGGGCAAATCCATCACCTGCACTGTGAGAATTTGGGGAGATTTGAGGATCTTGGGGGAAAAAGGGGGATTTGGGGGGAAAAAAGGGGATTTTGGGGAAATTGGGGCCAAATCCATCACCTGCACCGTAAGAATTTGGGGGGAAAAAGGGGATTTTGGGGGTTGGGAAGGAGAGGGATTGGGGGAGAAAAGGAATTTTGGGGGAAATTGGGGGTCCCAGTGCTCCCATTTAAGTCCCAGTTTATCCCAGTATTCCCAGCACTCCCCAGTGCAGGATAAGCTGTGAGGAAAATCCCAAATGGTGTCCTTATGGGGTTTTTGCAATTTTTGGCTATTCAGGCAGAATTCCCAGTTTAATTTCCAGTTTCTCCCAGTACTCCCAGTTAATTCCCAGTAGTCCCAGTTCACTCCCAGTCCATTCCCAGTACTCCCAGCTCTGAACAAGCTGTACTGCCGCCTGGCCAAGCCCTGCCCGGTGCAGGTCCCTCTGGGGTCACTATGGGGTTTTTATAGGGTTTTTCCAATCTCTGGCTATTCTGAGGGAATTCCCAGTTTCTCCCAGTTAACTCCCAGTTTCTCCCACCGTTCCCAGTACTCCCCGGTGCTGAACAAGCTGTACTGCCGCCTGGCCAAGCCCTCAGGTCCCTATGGGGTCACTATGGGTTCTCTATGGGGTCACTATAGGATCGCTGCTCTATAGGGTGATTCCATAGGAATTCCCAGTTTCTCCCAGTTAACTCCCAGTTTCTCCCCCCATTCCCAGTGCTCCCCAGCTCTGAACAAGCTGTACTGCCGCCTGGCCAAGCCCTGCCCGGTGCAGGTCCCTCTGGGGTCACTATGGGGTCACTATGGGGTTACTATGGGGTTTTTATAGGGTTTTTCCAATCTCTGGCTATTCTGAGGGAATTCCCAGTTCATTCCCAGTTTCTCCCAGTTAACTCCCAGTTTCTCCCACTATTCCCAGTACTCCCCAGCTCTGAACAAGCTGTACTGCCGCCTGGCCAAGCCAGGTCACTATGGGATCACTATGGGGTCACTATGGGGTCACTATAGGGTCGCTGCTCCATAGGGTGATTCTGTAGGAATTCCCAGTTAACTCCCAGTTTCTCCCAGTCCATTCCCAGTTAACTCCCAGTTTCTCCCACTATTCCCAGTACTCCCCGGCTCTGAACAAGCTGTACTGCCGCCTGGCCAAGCCCTGTCTGCTTCAGGTCCCTATGGGGTCACTGTGGGGTTTTTATAGGGTTTTCTCAATGTCTAGCTATTCTGAGGGAATTCCCAGTTTCTCCCAGTTTTCACTCCCAGTTTCTCCCACCATTCCCAGTACTCCCCAGCTCTGAACAAGCTGTACTGCCGCCTGGCCAAGCCCTGCCCAGTGCAGGTCCCTATGGGGTCACTATGGGGTTTTTATAGGGTTTTTCCAATCTTTGGCTATTCTGAGGGAATTCCCAGTTTCTCCCAGTCCATTCCCAGTTCACTCCCAGTTTCTCCCACTATTCCCAGTACTCCCCAGCCCTGAACAAGCTGTACTGCCGCCTGGCCAAGCCCTGCCCAGTGCAGGTCCCTATGGGGTCACTATAGGGTCACTATGGGGTTACTATGGGATTTCCCCAGTCTCTGGCTATTCTGAGGGAATTCCCAGTTTCTCCCAGTTAACTCCCAGTTTCTCCCAGTATTCCCAGTACTCCCCGGCGCTGAACAAGCTGTACTGCCGCCTGGCCAAGCCAGGTCCCTATGGGGTCACTATGGGTTCTCTATGGGGTCACTATGGGATTTCCCCAATCTCTGGCTATTCTGAGGGAATTCCGAGTTTCTCCCAGTTTCTCCCAGTTCACTCCCAGTTCATTCCCAGTACTCCCCAGTTCTGAACAAGCTGTACTGCTGCCGGGCCAAGCCAGGTCCCTATGGGGTCCCTATGGGGTCACTGTGGGGTCACTATGGGATCTCTATAGGGTTTCCCCAATCTCTGGCTATTCTGAGGGAATTCCCAGTTCAATCCCAGTTCATTCCCAGTCCATTCCCAGTTAACTCCCAGTTTCTCCCCCCATTCCCAGTACTCCCCAGCCCTGAACAAGCTGTACTGCCGCCTGGCCAAGCCCTGCCCAGTGCAGGTCCCTATGGGGTCCCTATGGGATCCCTATGGGGTCACTATAGGGTCACTATGGGGTTTCCTAGTTTCAGGGCTCTATAGGGTGATTCCATAGGAATTCCCAGTTTCTCCCAGTTAACTCCCAGTTTCTCCCCCCATTCCCAGTACTCCCCAGCGCTGAACAAGCTGTACTGCCGCCTGGCCAAGCCCTGCCCGGTGCAGGTCCGGGTCGCTGTCCCTCCCCCCGCCGGGCGCCGTGGTCAGAGCTGTCGCTGTCTACAAGAAATCCGAACATGTGGCCGAAGTGGTCAGGAGGTGTCCTCACCATGAGCGCTGTGGGAACGGGGGAGACGGTGAGGAAACCCCAAAAACGGGGAGAGAAACCCTAAAAATGGGGAGAGAAACCCAAAAAATGGGGAGAAAAACCTCAAAATTGGGATTTTTGGGGTTAGAAACCCTAAAAACGGAGAGAGAAACCAAAAAATGGGGAGAAAAACCAAAAAATGGGGAGAAAAACCCAAGAAATGGGATTTAGGGGGGCTGGGAATGGTGAGAAATCCCAAAAATGGGGAGAAAAACCCCAAAAATGGGATTTGGGATGGTTAGAGATCCCAAAAATGGGGAGAGAAACCCCAAAAATGAGGATTTGGGGTGGTTAGAAACCCCAAAAATGGGGATAGAAACCCCAAAAAACGGGAGAAAAACCTCAAAATTGGGATTTTTGGGGTTAGAAACCCTAAAAACGGAGAGAGAAACCCAAAAAAAGGGATTTTGGGCTTAGAAACCCCAAAAATGGGATTTAGGGGGCTGGGGATGGTGAGAAACCCCAAAATGGGGAGGGAAACCCCAAAAATGGGATTTGGGATGGTTAGAGATCCCAAAAATGGGGAGAGAAACCTCAAAAATGGGGAGAGAAATCCCAGAAATGTGATTTGTGGTGCTTAGAGATCCCAAAAAATGGGGAGAGAAACCCCAAAAATGAGGATTTGGGGTGTTAGAGATCCCAAAGTGGTCAGGAGGTGTCCTCACCATGAGCGCTGTGGGAACGGGGGAGATGGTGAGGAAACCCCAAAAACGGGGAGAGGAACCCCAAAAACAGGGATGGGAATCCTAAAAATGGAAATGGGAATCCTAAAAATGGGGAGAAGAACCCCAAAAACAGGGAGAGAAACCCCAAAACTGGGGAGAAAAACCCCAAAAATGGGGAGAAAAACCCCAAAAATGGGGAGAGGAACCCCAAAACTGGGGAGAAAAACCCAAAAAATGGGAAGAGAAATCCCAAAAATGGGGAGAGAAACCCTAAAAATGGGGAGAAAAACCCCAAAAATGGGGAGAGAAATCCCAAAAATGGGGAGAAAAACCCCAAAAATGGGGAGAGAAATCCCAAAAATGGGGAGAGAAACCCTAAAAATGGGGAGAAAAACCCCAAAAATGGGGAGAGAAATCCCAAAAATGGGGAGAAAAACCCCAAAAATGGGAAGAGAAATCCAAAAATGGGGAGAAAAACCCAAAAAATGGGGAGAGAAACCCCAAAAATGGGGAGAAAAACCCCAAAAATGGGGAGAGAAATCCCAAAAATGGGGAGAAAAACCCCAAAAATGGGAAGAGAAATCCAAAAATGGGGAGAAAAACCCAAAAAATGGGGAGAGAAACCCCAAAAATGGGGTTGATTTTTGGGTTTTGGGGTTGATTTTGGGATCTGATTTTGGGGTTTGGGGCTGATTTTGGGGTTTTGAGTTCTGATTTCAGGGGTTTGGGATCTGATTTTTGGGATTTTGGGTCTAATTTTGAGGTTTTGGGATCTGATTTTGGGGTTTTGGGTTCTGATTTTGGGGTTTTGGGTTTGGTTTTGAGGTCTAATTTTGTATTTTGGGGTTGATTTTGGATCTGGTTTTTGGGGTTTTGGGTTTGATTTAGGGGTTTTTGGGTCTGATTTAGGGGTTTTTGGGTCAGATTCTGTGTTTTGTGTCTGATTTTGGGGTCTAATTTTGTATTTTGGGGTCGATTTTGGATCTGGTTTTGGCTCTGATTTTTGGGATTTTGGGGTTTTTGGTCTGATTTTTGGGGTTTTGGCTCTGATTTTGGGATTTCTCTCTGATTTTGGGATTTCCCTCTGATTTGGGATTTCTCTCAGATTTTGGGATTTCTCTCTGATTTTGGGATTTCTCTCAGATTTGGGATTTCTCTTAGATTTGGGATTTCTCTCTGATTAGGGATTTCTCTCTGATTTGGGATTTCTCTCAGATTTTGGGATTTCTCTCTGATTTGGGATTTTTCTCAGATTTTGGGATTTTTCTCAGATTTTGGGATTTCTCTCTGATTTTGGGATTTCTCTCAGATTTTGGGATTTTTCTCTGATTTTGGGATTTCTCTCTGATTAGGGATTTCTCTCAGATTTGGGATTTCTCTCTGATTTTGGGATTTCTCTCTGATTTTGGGATTTCTCTCTGATTTTGGGATTTCTCTCTGATTTGTGATTTCTCTCTGATTTTGGGATTTCTCTCAGATTTTGGGATTTCTCTCAGATTTGGGATTTTTCTCTGATTTTGGGATTTCTCTCTGATTAGGGATTTCTCTCTGATTTGGGATTTCTCTCTGATTTTGGGATTTCTCTCAGATTTTGGGATTTCTCTCTGATCTTTGGGATTTCTCTTGATTTTGGGATTTCTCTTGATTTGGGATTTCTCTCTGATTTTGGGATTTCTCTCAGATTTGGGTTTCCCTGATTTGGATTTTCGATTTTGGTTTCTTGATTAGGGTTCTTGATTTTGGGTTGATTTTGGTTTCTCTGATTTTGGGTTGATTTTGGTTTGATTTGGGTTTTTAGATTTGGATTTCTCGATTTTGGGTTCTCTCGATTTTGGTTTCTCTGATTTTGATTTGATTTGGATTCTCTAGATTTTGGGATTTCTGATTTGGGTTTCTTGATTTGGGTTCTTTGATTTGTGATTCTCTGATTTTGGATTTTCTGATTTGGGTTTCTCTCTGATTTTGGGATTTCTCTCTGATTTGGGATTTCTCTCTGATTTTGGGATTTCTCTCTGATTAGGTTTCCTTGATTTGGGATTTTTCTCAGATTTTGGGATTTCTCTCTAAATTTGGGTTTCTCTCTAAATTTGGGATTTCTCTCTGATTTTGGGATTTCTCTCTGATTTTGGGATTTCTCTTGATTTGGGATTCCTCTCTGATTTTGGGTTTCTCTGATTTGGGTTTCTCTTGATTTTGGGTTTCTCTTGATTTTGGGTTTATTTTTTTTTGGTTTGGGTTATTTGGCTGATTTTGGGTTTCTCTCAGATTTTGGGATTTCTCTCTGATTTTGGGTTTCTCTGATTTTGGTTCTCTCTGATTTGGGATTTTTCTCAGATTTGGGATTTCTCTCAGATTTTGGGATTTCTCTCTGATTTTGGGATTTCTCTCTGATTAGGGATTTCTCTCTGATTTTGGGATTTCTCTCTGATTTGGGATTTCTCTCTGATTTTGGGATTTCTCTCTGATTTTGGGATTTCTCTCTGATTTTGGGATTTCTCTCTGATTTTGGGATTTCTCTCTGATTTGGGATTTTTCTCAGATTTGGGATTTCTCTCAGATTTTGGGATTTCTCTCTGATTTTGGGATTTCTCTCAGATTTGGGATTTCTCTCAGATTTTGGGATTTCTCTCTGATTTGGGATTTCTCTCTGATTTTGGGATTTCTCTCTGATTTTGGGATTTCTCTCTGATTTGGGATTTTTCTCAGATTTGGGATTTCTCTCTGATTTTGGGATTTCTCTCTGATTTGGGATTTCTCTCTGATTTTGGGATTTCTCTCTGATTAGGTTTCTCTGATTTGGGTTTTCTCGATTTTGGGATTTCTCTAAATTTGGGTTCTCTTAAATTTGGGATTCTCTCTGATTTTGGGATTTCTCTCTGATTTTGGGATTTCTCTCTGATTTGGGATTCCTCTCTGATTTTGGGATTTCTCTCAGATTTGGGATTTCTCTCTGATTTGGGTTCTCTCGATTTGGGATTCCTCTGATTTGGGTTTCTCTCTGATTTTGGGATTTCTCTCTGATTTTGGGATTTCTCTCTGATTTTGTGTTTTGGCCTGATTTTGGGATTCTCTCAGATTTTGGGATTCTCTCGATTTTGGGATTTCTCTCTGATTTTGGGATTTCTCTCTGATTTGGGATTTTTCTCAGATTTGGGATTTCTCTCTGATTTTGGGATTTCTCTCTGATTTGGGATTTCTCTCTGATTTTGGGATTTCTCTCTGATTGGGTTTCCTTGATTTGGGATTTTCTCAGATTTTGGGTTCTTAGGTTTGGGATTCTTGATTTTGGGATTTCTCTCGATTTTGGGATTCTCTCTGATTAGGGTTTCTCTCGATTTTGGGATTTCTCTGATTTGGGATTTCTCTCGTTTTGGGATTTCTCTCGATTTGGGATTTCTCTGATTTGGGATTCTCTCGATTTTGGGATTTTTGATTTGGGATTTTCTCGATTTTGGGATTTCTCTCTGATTTGGGATTTCTCTGATTTGGGATTTCTCAGATTTGGGATTCCTCTCTGATTTGGGATTTCTCTCTGATTTTGGGATTTCTCTCTGATTTTGGGATTTCTCTCTGATTTTGGGATTTCTCTCTGATTTTGGGATTTCCCCCAGACCTGGCCCCAGCTCAGCACCTGATCCGGGTGGAAGGAAACCCCCAAGCTCGATACCAGGATGATGAAACCACCAAGAGACACAGCGTGGCAGTGCCCTATGAGCCCCCTGAGGTGACCCCAGAACCCCAAAAACGACCCTAAAACCATCCTGAACCTCCCAAAAAAACCCCAAAAAAATCCGAATCCCACAGGCCCCAAAATCCCACAGAAATCCCCAAAATCCCATAAAAATCCCCGAAAAATCCCAAAAAATACCCAAAAAATCCCAAATATTCCCCACAAAAACAGCCCTATGAACCTCCTGAGGTGACCCCAAAACCCCAAAAAATGACCCCCAAAAAACCCAAAAAACCCCAAATAAATCCAAATCCTAAACCCCACCGAAATCCCCAAAAATCCCACAAAAATCAAAAAACAACCCCAAAAAATGCCCAAAAATCCCAAATATTCCCCACAAAAACAGCCCTATGAACCCCCCGAGGTGACCCCAAACCCCAAAAATTACCCCAAAAAAACCCCAAAAAACCCCAAAAAACCTGAATCCCACAGGCCCCAGAAATCCCAAAAAACCCCATAAAAATCCCAAATATTCCCCACAAAAACAGCCCTATGAACCCCCTGAGGTGACCCCAGAACCCCAAAACTGACCCCAAAAACTCCCCAAAAAACCCCAAAAAATCCAAACCCTGCAGACCCCAAAAACCCCACAGATATCCCCAAAAATCCCATAAAAATCCCATAAAAACCCCACAGAAATCCCCAAAAATCCCATAAAAATCCTCAAAAATCCCAAATATTCCCCACAAAAACAGCCCTATGAACCCCACAAGGTGACCCCTAAACCCCAAAAATTACCCCAAAAACCCCCAAAAAACCCCAAAAAATCTGAATCCCAAAGACTCTAAAAAGCCTTACAGAAATGCCCAAAAATCCCATAAAAATCCTCAAAAATCCCAAATATTCCCCACAAAAACAGCCCTATGAGCCTCCACAAGGTGACCCCAAAACCCCAAAAATGACCCCAAAAACACCCCAAAAAACCCCAAAAAATCTGAATCCCAAAGACCTAAAAACCCCATAGAAATGCCCAAAAATCCCATAAAAATCCTCAAAAATCCCAAATATTCCCCACAAAAACAGCCCTATGAACCTCCAAGGTGACCCCAAAACCACAAAAATGACCCCAAAACACCCCAAAAAACCCCAAAAAATCTGAATCCCAAAGACTCTAAAAATCCTATAGAAATGCCCAAAAATCCCATAAAAATCCTCAAAAATCCCAAATATTCCCCACAAAAACAGCCCTATGAACCCCACAAGGTGACCCCAAAACCCCAAAAATGACCCTAAAAAACCCCAAAAAAACCCCAAAAAAATCCGAATCCTAAACCCCACAGAAATCCCCAAAAATCCCACAAAAATCAAAAAAAAACCCCAAAAAATGCCCAAAAACCCCATAAAAATCCCCAAAAATCCCAAATATTCCCCACAAAAACAGCCCTATGAACCTCCTGAGGTGAGCCCAGAACCCCAAAAATGACCCCAAAAACACCCCAAAAACCTACAGACACCACAAACCTCATGAACCCCAAAAACCCCCAAAAATCCCATAAAAATCCTCAAAAATCCCAAATATTCCCCACAAAAACAGCCCTATGAACCTCCTGAGGTGACCCCAAAACCCCAAAAATGACCCCAAAACACCCCAAAAAAACCCCAAAAAATCCAAACCCCGCAGACCCCAAAAACCCCACAGAAATCCCCAAAAATCCCATAAAAATCCTCAAAAATCCCATATTATTTTGCGGCGTTTTTGGAGCTAATTTTGGGTTCGTTTTGGGGATTTTTTGGGGATTTTTTTGGGGATTTTTTTGGGTTTTCCTCCCTCTAATGGCGTCTGAAGTTTTGGGATGGATTTGGGATGAGTTTTGGGATTTTTTTATGGGGTTTTTCCTTTTTCTCTATAAGGATCTGAGATTTTGGGGTGGTTTTGGGGTGATTTTTGGGGTGGTTTTTACATTATTTTTTGAGCTGGTTTTTGGGATCGTTTTGGGGGTTTTGGGATTTTTTTAGGATTTTTTTTGGGATTTCTCTGTCTCTCTAACCACATTTTTTCCTCCAAATCCCAGGTGGGTTTTGGGGTTTTTTTGGGGTTTTTTTGGGGTTTTTTTGGGGTGTTTTTCAGGTGTTTTTTGCAGTGTTTTTTACACTAATTTCCGAGCTCTTTTTTGGGATTTTTTGGGGATATTTTGGGATTGTTTTAGGGGTTTTTTTGGGATTTCCACCTCTCTAACCACATTTTTCCCCCAAATCCCTGGTGGGTTTTGGGGTGATTTTTGGGGTCTTTTCAGGTGTTTCTGGGGTGATTTTTTACACTATTTTTCGAGCTTGTTTTTGGGTTAGTTTTTGGGATTTTTTTAGGAATTTTTTTGGGATTTCCCTCTCTGTAACCACATTTTTTCCCCCAAATCCCTGGTGGGTTTTGGGGTTTTTATTTTTTTTTTTTTTTTTTTTTTTTTTTTTTTTTTTTTGGTTTTTTTTTTTTTTTTTTTTGGGTTTTTTTTTTTTTTTTTTTGGGGTTTTTTTTTTTTATCTCCTTTTTTTTCCTACTCTAATTTTTTTTTTTGTTTTTTTTTTTTTTTTTTTTTTTTTTTTTTTTTTTTTTTTTTTTTTTTTTTTTTTTTTTTTTTTTTTTTTTTTTTTTTTTTTTTTTTTTTTTTTTTTTTTTTTTTTTTTTTTTTTATCCCCTTTTTTCCCCCAAACCAACGGGGGGTGGGTTGGGGTTTTTTTTGTTTTTTTGGGGTTTTTTTTTTTTTTTTTTTTTATATTTTTGAGGGGTGTTTTTGGGAAAATTTTTGGGTTTTTTGGGGGATTTTTTTAGATTTTTGGGGGGTTTTTCCCTCTTTAACCACATTTTTCCCCCAAATGCCAGGTGGTTTTGGGGTGATTTTGGGGTGTTTTTCAGGTGATTTTTACAGCATTTTTAAGGTATTTCTGAGCTGGTTTTTGGGATAGTTTGTGGGATTTTTTGGGGATATTTTTAGGATTTTGTTTTGGGGATTTTCCCCGTCTCTAACGAGGTCTTTTCACTCCATATCCTAGCTGGTTTTGGGGTGATTTTTCAGGTGTTTTTCGGGTGTTTTTGGGTGTTTTCAGGTGATTTTTGCGGCATTTTTACACTGTTTTAGGTTGTTTTTGGGATTTTTTAGGGGTTTTTTTGGGTTTCCCCTCTCTAACCACATTTTTTCTCCCAAATCCCAGGTGGGTTTGGGGTGTTTTTCAGGTGTTTTTGGGGTGTTTTTCAGGTGATTTTTACAGCATTTTTTACACTATTTTGGAACTCTTTTTTGGGGTTAGTTTTGGGATATTTTGAGGATATTTTTAGGAGTTTTTTGGGGGATTTCTCACTCTCTAACCACATTTTTCCCCCAAATCCCAGGTGGGTTTTGGGGTATTTTTTGGGTGTTTTCAGGTGATTCTTGCGGCATTTTTTACACTATTTTAGAGCTGGGTTTTGGGATAATTTTTGGGATTTTTGGGGGATTTTTTTTGGGATTTTCCACCTCTCTAACCGCATTTTTTCCCCCAAATCCCTGGTGGTTTTGGGATGGTTTTTGGGGTTTTTTAGGGTGGTTTTTGCAACATTTTTTACACTATTTTGGAGCTGGTTTTTGGGATAATTTTTGGGATTTTTTGGGGACATTTTTAGGATTTTTTTTGGATTTCTCCCTCTCTAACCACTTTTTTTCCCCCAATCCCAGCTGGGTTTTGGGTGTTTTTCGGATATTTTTTGGGTGATTCTTGCAGCATTTTTTATGGTATTTTAGAGCTGGTTTTTGGCATAATTTTTGGGATAATTTTTGGGATTTTTTTGGGATATTTTTAGGATTTTTTTTGGGATTTCCTGCTCTCTAACCCCATTTTTTTTTCCCCCAAATCCCAGGTGGGTTTTGGATGGTTTTGGGGGTTCTTTTGGGGTATTTTTGGGGTGATTTTTGCTGCATTTTTTACACTATTTTGGAGCTGGTTTTTGGGATTTTTGGGGAACTTTTTTAGGATTTTTTTGGGATTTCCTGCTCTCTAACCCCATTTTTTCCCCCAATCCCAGGTGGGCTCAGACTGCACCACAGTTCTGTACAACTTCATGTGCAACAGTTCCTGCATGGGAGGAATGAACAGGAGACCCATCCTCACCATCCTCACCCTCGAGGGGCCTGGGTGAGGCCAAAACCCCAAAATCCCCCCCAAAATCCCCAAAATTCACCCCAAAATCCACCCCAAAAGCCCAAAATTCACCCCAAAATTCACCCCAAAACCCCCAAATTGACCCCAAAATCCACCCCAAAATCCACCCCAAATTCCACCCCAAATTCCACCCCAAAATTCCCCCCAAAATTCACCCCAAAATCCCCCAAAATTCACCCAAATTCACCCCAAAATTCACCCCAAAATCCACCCCAAAATCCCCAAAATCCACCCCAAAATCCCCAAAATTCACCCCAAAATCCACCCCAAAATTCACCCCAAAATCCACCCCAAAAACCCCCAAAATTCCCCCCAAAATCCACCCCAAAAACCCCCAAAATTCCCCCCAAAATCCACCCCAAAAACCCCAAATTCACCCCAAAATCCACACCAAAAACCCCCAAAATTCACCAAAATTCACCCCAAAATCCACCCCAAAATCCCCAAAATCCACCCCAAAATCCCCCAAAATTCACCCCAAAATTCACCCCAAAATCCCCCAAAATCCACCCCAAAATCCACCCCAAAATCCCCCAAAATTCACCCCAAAATTCCCAAAATCCACCCCAAAATCCACCCCAAAAACCCCCAAAATTCACCCCAAAATCCCCCAAATTCACCCCAAAATTCACCCAAATTCACCCGAAAAACCCCAAAATTCACCCAAATTCACCCCAAAATCCACCCAAAATTCACCCCAAAATCCACCCCAAAATCCCCAAAATTCACCCCAAATTCACCCCAAAATTCGCCCCAAAATCCCCGAAATTCACCCCAAAATCCCCCAAAATCCCCCAAAATTCACCCCAAAATTCCCAAAATCCACCCCAAAAACCCCAAAATCCACCCCAAAATCCACCCCAAAATCCACCCCAAAAACCCCCAAATTGACCCCAAAATCCACCCCAAAATCCCCAAAATCCACCCCAAAATTCACCCCAAAATTCACCCCAAAAACCCCCAAAATCACCCCAAAAACCCCAAAAATCCCCCAAAATTCACCCCAAAATCCACCCCAAAATCCACCCCAAAAACCCCCAAAATTCACCCCAAAATTCACCCCAAAAACCCCCAAAATTCACCCAAATTCACCCCAAAAACCCCCAAAATTCACCCAAATTCACCCCAAAATCCACCCAAAATTCACCCCAAAATCCACCCCAAAAACCCCAAATTCACCCCAAAATCCACCCAAAATTCACCCCAAAATCCACCCCAAAATCCCCAAAATTCACCCCAAATTCACCCCAAAATTCGCCCCAAAATCCCCCAAATTCACCCCAAAATCCCCCAAAATCCCCCAAAATTCACCCCAAAATTCCCAAAATCCACCCCAAAATCCCCAAAATCCACCCCAAAATCCACCCCAAAAACCCCCAAATTACCCCAAAATCCACCCCAAAATCCCCAAAATTCACCCCAAAATTCACCCCAAAATCCACCCCAAAATCCACCCCAAAATCCCCCAAAATCCACCCCAAAATCCCCCAAAATCCACCCCAAAAACCCCTAAATTGACCCCAAAAACCCCCAAATTGACCCCAAAATCCACCCCAAAATCCACCCCAAAATTCACCCCAAAATCCCCCAAAATCCACCCCAAAACCCCCAAATTCACCCCAAAATCCCCCAAAATCCACCCCAAAAACCCCCAAATTCACCCCAAAATCCACCCCAAAATCCACCCCAAATTCCACCCCAAATTCCACCCCAAAATCCACCCCAAAATTCACCCCAAAATTCACCCCAAAATCCCCCAAATTACCCCAAAATTGACCCCAAAATTGACCCCAAAATCCACCCCAAAATCCACACCAAAAACCCCCAAAATCCACCCCAAAATCCACCCCAAAACCCCAAATTGACCCCAAAATCCCCCAAAATTCACCCCAAAATTCACCCCAAAATCCCCCAAAATTCACCCCAAAATCCACCCCGAAATTCACCCCAAAATCCCCCAAAATCCACCCCAAAATCCACCCCAAAATCCCCCCAAAATCCACCCCAGAATTCACCCCAAAATTCACCCCAAAATCCCCCAAAATTCACCCCAAAATTCACCCCAAAATTCACCCCAAAAATCCCCCAAAATCCACCCCAAAATCCACCCCAAAATCCACCCCAAAATCCCCCAAAATCCACCCCAAAATCCACCCCAAAATCCCCCAAAATCCACCCCAAAATTCACCCCAAAATCCACCCCAAAATCCACCCCAAAATCCCCCAAAATCCACCCCAAAATTCACCCAAATTCACCCCAAAATCCACCCCAAAATCCCTGAAATTCACCCCAAAATTCACCCCAAAATTCACCCCAAAATCCCCCAAAATTCACCCCAAAATTCACCCCAAAATTCACCCCAAAAATCCCCCAAAATCCACCCCAAAATTCACCCAAATCCACCCCAAAATCCCCCAAAATCCACCCCAAAATCCACCCCAAAATCCCCCAAAATCCCCAAAATCCACCCCAAAATCCCCCAAAATTCACCCCAAAATCCCCCAAATTGACCCCAAAATTCACTCCAAAATCCACCCCAAAAATCCCCCAAAATCCCCCAAAATCCCCAAAATCCCCCAAATTTCTGGCTTTAGAAATGTTTAATTTGCCCAAAACAATGGATTTCCTACCCCAAACTAAGGGATTTGGGACCCCAAAATTTGGGGTTTTTCACCCCAAAATCCCCCTAATCCACCCCCAAAATATGGGAATCCTCACCCCAAAATCTGGGAGTTCTCACCCTAAAAATCTGATTTTTTTGTCCCGAAAACTTGGGGTTTTAGGTTCTAAAAGTATGGGATTTGGCCAAAACTGAGGTTTTTTGGTCCCAAATTTTGGGGTTTTTCACCTCAAAATCCCAGGAATTTACCCCAAAAACCTGGGAGTTCTCACCTTAAAAATCTGGATTTTTTCATCCCAAAAACCTAATTTTTCTGGCTTTAAAAACGTTTAAATTGCCCAAAATAGTGGATTTTTCATCCCAAAATAAGGGATTTGGGACCCCAAAATTTGGGTTCTTTCACCCCAAAATCCCCCTCATTCACCCCAAAATATGGCAATTCTCACCCTAAAACCCTAGGAGTTCTCACCCTAAAAATCTGAATTTTTTCATCCCAAAAACCTGATTTTTCTGGCTTTAAAAACGTTTAAATTGCCCAAAATAGTGAATTTCTCACCCCAAAATATGGGATTTGGGACCCCAAAATCTGGGTTCTTTCACCCCAAAATCCCCCTAATCCACCCCAAAATATGGGAATCCTCACCCCAAAATCTGGGAGTTCTCACCCTAAAAATCTGGATTTTTTCATCCCAAAAACCTGATTTTTCTGGCTTTAGAAATGTTTAAATTGCCCAAAATAGTGGATTTTTCACCCCAAAATATGGGATGTGGGTCCCCAAAATTTGGGTTTTTTCACCTCAAAATCCCCCACATTCACCCCAAAATATGGCAATTCTCACCCTAAAACCCTAGGAGTTCTCACCCTAAAAATCTGATTTTTTTCATCCCAAAAACCTGATTTTTCTGGCTTTAGAAATGTTTAAATTGCCCAAAATAGTGGATTTCTCACCACAAAATAAGGGATTTGGGACCCCAAAATTTGGGTTCTTTCACCCCAAAATCCCCCAAATTCACCCCAAAATATGGGAATCCTCACCCCAAAATCTGGGAGTTCTCACCCTAAAAATCTGGATTTTTTCATCCCAAAAACCTGATTTTTCTGGCTTTAGAAATGTTTAAATTGCCCAAAGTAGTGGATTTTTCACCCCAAAATAAGGGATTTGGGTCCCCAATATTTGGGTTCTTTCACCCCAAAATCCCCCACATTCACCCCAAAATATGGCAATCCTCACCCCAAAACCCTCAGGAGTTCTCACCCTAAAAATCTGATTTTTTTCATTCCAAAAACCTGATTTTTCTGGCTTTAGAGATGTTTAATTTGCCCAAAATAGTGGATTTTTCACCCCAAAATACGGGACTTGGGACCCCAAAATTCACCCCAAAACCATGGCAATCCTCACCCCAAAAATTTGGGGGTTTCTTGTCCCAAAAACCTGGTCTCTGCGCTGATTTCGGGGTCCCTGGGTGGAGTTTGGGGTCTCTGGATAGATTTTGGGGTCCCTGGATGAATTTTGGGGGTCACTGAGTCCTCCCGGCCGCTAGGGGGCAGACTCTCGGCCGGCGCTGTTTCGAGGTTTGGGTTATTTTTGGGGGTTTTTGGGGTATTTTTGGGGATTTTGAGTGTCTCTGTGTCCTCCCATCCACCAGGGGGCAGACTCTCGGCCAGTGCTGTTTCGAGGTTTGGGGATTTTGGGGTTTTTGGGTTATTTTGGGTTACCCCTCCTCCCATCCACCAACCCCTTTTAGGTTTGGGGTTTTTGGGTTATTTTGGGGATTTTGGTGTCACAGTCCTCCCATCCACCACAACTCTTGTTGATCACTGCCCATTTGGGATTTTTGGGGTGGATTTTGGGGATTTTGGGGTATTTTTGGGGATTTTGGTGTCTCTGAGTCCTCCCATCCACCAGGGGGCAGACTCTGGGCCGGCGCTGTTTCGAGGTTTGGGATTTTGGGGTTTTGGGTTATTTTTTGGGGATTTTGGGTCACCCTTTGATTTTTGGGGTTTTTAGGCTATTTTTGGGGATTTTGGGTCTCTGAGTCCTCCCATCCACCAGGGGGCAGACTCTGGGCTGGTGCTGTTTCGAGGTTTGGGATTTCCCTGGGGTTTTGGGTTATTTTGGGGTAGTTTTGGGTCACCGGTCCTCTCATCGCGGTGTTTCGGTTTGGGATTTTTGGGGTTTTGGGTTATTTTTTGGGATTTTCATGGTCTCTGAGTCCTCCCATCCACCAGGGGGCAGACCCTCGGCCGGCGCTGTTTCGAGGTTTGGGATTTTTGGGGTTTTTGGGTTATTTTGGGGATTTTGGGTCACCGAGTCCTCCCATCCACCAGGGGGCAGACTCTGGGCCGGCGCTGTTTCGAGGTTCGCGTCTGCGCCTGTCCTGGTCGCGATCGACGCCTGGAGGAGGAGAACCAGCGCAAGAGGGGCGGGGCCGGGGGCGGGGCCAAGAGAGGTGAGGGCGTGGCCTTGACTGGAAATGGGCGGGGCTTGTGACAGGGTGGGATATTGGGGTGGGGCTTGGTGCAAGGTGGGCGGGGCTAAATCTGAACAGGGTGTGGCTTGGGCTAGGTTGATGGGGCGGGGCTTAATGGCGATTGGGGCGTGGCCACATGAGGGGGGTGGAGCCTTAATCAATGGGTGGGGCTGTGGGCGTGGTTTGAGCTCAGGTATTGTTGGGGGCGTGGCCACACTCGATGGGGGTGGAGCCTAACAAGGATGGGAGGGGCGTGGTCTAAATGGAGGGGCGTGGCCTAATGGGGTGAGTAATAATATGGGCGTGGCTTTTAAATGGGTGGGAGGAGCTATAAGTGATGTGGGCGTGGCCTAATGCAGAGGGGCGTGGGCTGGGTGGGGCCTGATTGGGGGCGTGGCCAGGCCTGGGAGGGCGTGGCCTGCCATTAAAAGGGGCGTGTCCAATCCAAAGAGGGTGTGGCTTATCGAGTGGGCGTGGCCAGACTCCCCAATGGGCGTGGCTTAGGCCAGTATGACAATTTCTGGGCGTGGCCTATGGAGTGATGTAATTCATGGGTGTGGCTAACCCCTTAGTGGGCGTGGCCTGGTGCCTTAACAAATGTGGGCGTGGCTATTCTGGGGGCGTGGCTATTGGGGGCGTGGTCAATTTTGGGGTCCCCAAATCTCTCCCCTCCCCCCAGCCCTGCCCCCCCACCCGAAGCTCCCGAGAGCTCCAAGAAGAAAGTTCTGGAAGCTGAGAACGAGATCTTCTACCTGCAGGTGGGAATTTGGGGGAAATTCCGGGAATTTGGGGGAATTTTGGGGTCTCGAGGGGAATTTTGGGGTAAATTTGGGGAATTTGGGGGAAATTTTGGGGTCTCGAGGGGAATTTTGGGGTAAATTTGGGGAAGGATTTTGGGGTCTTGAGGGGAATTTTGGGGTCCTGGGTGTCGAATTGGGGGGAATTTGGGGGGAATTTGGGGTCCTGGGGGGAATTTTGGGGGAAATTTGGGGAATTCGGGAGGAATTTGGGGTCCTGAGGGGAATTTTGGGGTCCTGGCTGGTGAATTTGGGGGAAATTCGGGGGAATTTGGGGTCCTGAGGAGGTTTTTGGGGTCTCAGGTGGTGATTTGGGGGATATTTTGGGAATTCAGGTGGAATTTTGGGGTCCTGGGGGAAATTTTGGGTGAAATTTGGGCAATTCAGGGGGAATTTTGGGGAAATTCAGGGAATTCAGGGGGAATTTTGGGGTCCAAGGTTGGGATTTGGGGGAAATTTGGGGGATTTGGGGGGAATTTGGGGTCCCAGGTGGAATTTGGGGTCTCAAGGAGGTTTGTAGGGTCCTGGCTGGTGATTTGGGGGAAATTTTGGGAATTCAGGGTGGAATTTGGGGTCCTGGGTGATGATTTGGGGTAAATTAGGGGAATTTGGGGGGAATTTTGGGGTCTTGGTTGATGATTTGGGGGAAATTTTGGGGAATTGGGGGAATTTTGGGGTCGGGAATTTTGGGGTCCTGAGGGGAATTTTGGGGTCCCAGGTGGTGATTTGGGGTCCCAAGGAGGTTTTTGGGGTGCCAGGTGGTGATTTGGGGGAAATTCTGAAAAATTCAGGGGGAATTTTGGGGTCTTGAGGGGAATTTTGGGGTCCTGGGTGTCGAATTGGGGGGAAATTTGGGGGGAATTTGGGGTCCTGAGGGGAATTTTGGGGGAAATTTGGGGAATTTTGGGGTGAAATTTGGGGTGCTGAGGGGAATTTTGGGGTCCCAGGTGGGGATTTGGGGGAAATTCTGGGAATTGGTTGGGGTCCTGAGAGGAATTTTGGGGTCCCAGGTGGTGATTTGGGGTCCCTAGGAGGTTTTTGGGGTCTCAGGCTGGGGATTTGGGGGAAATTTTGGGAATTCAGGGTGGAATTTGGAGTCCTGAGGGGAATTTTGGGAATCTCAGGTGGTGATTTGGGGAAATTTTGGGGTCCTGAGGGAGAATTTTGGGGTGCTGGATGGTGATTTGGGGAAAATTTTGGGAATTTGGGGGGAATTTTGGGTGAAAATTTGGGCAATTCAGGGGGAATTTTGAGGTCCAAGGTTGGGATTTGGGGGAAATTTGGGGAATTCGGGGGGAATTTTGGGGTCCGAGAGGAATTTTGGGGTTGGGTGGATTTGGGGGAAATTCAGGGAATTTTGGGGTGAAATTTTGGGGTCCTGGGTGGTGATTTGGGGGAATTTTGGGGGAAATTTTGGGAGTCCAGGGTGGAATTTGGGGAATCCTGGGAATGGGGAAATTTTGGGGTCCTGGGTGGTCGATTTGGGGGAAATTCTTGGGAATTCAGGGAGGAATTTGGGGTCCTGAGGGGAATTTTGGGATCCCAGGAGGCAATTTGGGGTTTCAAGGAGGTTTTTGGGGTCACACGAGGTGATTTGGGGTCTCAGAGGGAGAAATTTGTGATCCCAAGTGTATTTTTTTGGGGTTTTATTTGGGGTTTCCATTCCCTGACCCCATTTTTGGGGTTTTTTGGGGTTTATTTGGGGTTTCCACCCCCCTGACCCCATTTTTGGGGTTTTTTGGGGGTTTTTTTGGGGTTTCCACCCCCCTGACCCCATTTTTGGGGGTTTTTGGGGTTTTTTTGGGGTTTCCATTCCCTGACCCCATTTTTGGGGTTTTCTTTTGGATTTCCATCCCCCTGACCCCATTTTTTGGGGTTTTTTGGGGGTTTTTTGGGGTTTTTTGGGATTTCCATTCCCCTGACCCCATTTTTGGAGTTTTTGGGGTTTTTTGGGGTTTCTTTGGGGTTTCCATTCCCCTGACCCCATTTTTGGGGTGTTTTTGGGGTTTTTGGGTTTTCCATTCCCCTGACCCCATTTTTGGGGTATTTTTTGGGGTTTTTTGGTTTTTGGGGTTTCCATCCCCTTTGACCCCATTTTTGGGGTTTTTTTGGGGTTTTTGGGGTTTTTTGGTGTTCCCACCCCCTGACCCCATTTTTGGGGGGTTTTTGGGGTTTTCTGGGATTTTTTTGGTGTTTTCCATCCCCCTGACCCCATTTTTGGGGTTTTTTGGGGTTTTTGGGCTTTTTTGGGTTTCCATCCCCTGACCCCATTTTTTGGGGTGTTTTTGGGGTTTTTTTGGGTTTTCCACCCCCTGACTCCATTTTTGGGGTGTTTTTTGGGGTTTTTTGGGGTTTTTCGGGTTTTCCACCCCTTTGACCCCATTTTTGGGGTTTTTTTGGGGTATTTTTGGGGTTTTCCACCCCCTGACCCCATTTTGGGGTTTTTTTGGGGTTTTTTTGGTGTTTCCACCCCCCTGACCCCATTTTTGGGGTATTTTTTGGGGTATTTGGGTTTTGTGGTTTTCCATCCCCTGACCCCATTTTTGGGGTATTTTTTGGGGTATTTTTTGGGGTTTTTCGGTTTTTTGTGTTTTCCACCCCTTGACCCCAATTTTGGGGTGTTTTTGGGGTTTTTTTGTGTTTTCCATCCCCCTGACCCCATTTTGGGGTATTTTTTGGGGTATTTTTTGTGTTTTCCCCCCCTGACCCCATTTTGGGGTATTTTTTGGGGTTTTTTCAGGTTTTTTGGTGTTTTCCACTCCTTTGACCCCATTTTGGGGTGTTTTTTGGGGTATTTTTTGGGGTTTTCAGGTTTTTTGTGTTTTCCACCCCCCTGACCCCAATTTTGGGGTGTTTTTTGGGTTTTTTTTGGTTTTCCATCCCCCTGACCCCATTTTTGGGGTGTTTTATTGGGGTTTTTTTTGTGTTTTCCCCCCCCGACCCCATTTTGGGGTGTTTTTGGGTTTTCCAGGTCCGGGGCAGGAAACGCTTCGAGATGTTCCGGATGATCAACGAAGCCCTGGAGGCCACCGAGGGGGGAGGGGCGGCCAGGACGTGAGTTTGGGGCATTTGGGGGGATTTGGGGGCATTTTGGGGGATTTGGGTGTCACTTTGGGGCAGATTTGGGGTCATTTTGAGGGTCTGGGGGGAATTTAGGGGAATTTGGGGTCATTTTGGGGGTCTGGGGGATTTGGGGGCTCTGGGGGAATTTGGGGGATTTGGGGTCATTTTGGGGGGATTTGGGGTCATTTTTGGGGTCTGGGTGTATTTAGGGGGATTTGGGGTCATTTTGGGGTGATTTGGGGTCATTTGGGGTCATTTTGGGGGATTTGGGGCCATTTAGGGGGATTTGGGGTCATTTTGGGGGGGGGGGGGATTTGGGGTCATTTTGGGGTCATTTGGGGTCATTTGGGGTCATTTTGGGGGGATTTGGGGTCATTTTGGGGGTCTGGGGGTCATTTGGGGGATTTGGGGTCACTTTGGGGGGATTTGGGATCATTTTGGGGTCATTTTGGGGGGTGGGGATTTTGGGGTCATTTTTGAGGATCTGGGGGGCATTTTGAGGGGGATTTTGGGTTCATTTTGGGAGTCTGGGATAATTTTGGGGGATTTGGGTTCATTTGGGGGCATTTTGGGGTCATTTTGGGGGTCTGGGGGGAATTTGGGGTCATTTTGGGGGATTTGGGGTCATTTTAGGGGTCTGGGGGTTATTTTGGGGGATTTGGGGTCATTTTGGGGGATTTGGGGTCATTTTGGGGGATTTGGGGTCACTTTAAGGGTCTGGGGGTCACTTTTGGGGTCTTTCTGAGGACTTTTTGGGGTCTCTTCAGGGGTTTTTGAGATTTCCAAAATTTCAGGGAGCTCTGGGGTCTTTTTTGGGGTCTCTTTAGGGATCTTTAGGGTCTCTCTAGAGGTTTTTGGGATCTCCCAAATTTCGGGGAGCTCTGGGGGTTTTTTGGGGAATGTTTTGGGGTCTCTTTTTTTTGGGACTCCTTTCGGGAGTCTTCTTTATGGGGTTTTGGTTTGGGGTCTCTTTATGGGGTTTTGGGGTCTCTTCAGGGTTTTTGGGGTCTCCTTTCGGGGTTTTGGGGTTTTTTAGGATCTTTTTGGGGTCTCTTTAGGGGTTTTTGGGGTCTCTTTGGGGGGTTTGGGGGTCTTCTTGGGTTTTTGGGGTCTTTTTGGGGTTTTTGGGGTTTCTTCAGGAGTTTTTGGGGTCTCTTTATGGGTTTTGGGGTCCTTTAAGGGTTTTTGGGGTCTCTTTATGGGTTTTTGGGGTCTTTTTGTGGGTTTTTGGGGTCTCTTTAAGGGTTTTTGGGGTCTCTAAGGGTTTTTGGGGTCTCTTTATGGGTTTTTGGGATCTTTTTGTGGGTTTTTGGGGTCTCTTTAGGGTTTGTTTTTTGGGGTTCATTTGTGGGTTTTTGGGGTCTCTTTATGGGTTTTGGGGTTTCGGGGTTTAGGGTTTTTTTGGGGTCCATGTATGGGGTTTTGGGGTTCCTTTATGGGGTCTTTGGGGTTTCTTTATGGGTTTTGGGGTCTCTTTAGGGGGTTTTGGGGTCCATTTATGGGTTTGGGGTTTTTTGTTTTTTGGGGTCTCTTTAAGGGTTTTTGGGGTCTTTTTGTGGGTTTTTGGGGTTTCTTCAGGGGTTTTTGGGATCCCCAAATGTCGGGGCTCTGGGGGGTTTTGGGGGATTTTTTGGGGCTCTTTTTGGGGCTTTTTGGGTTTTTATGGGGTTTTGGGTCCCTTTATGGGTTTTTGGGGTCTCTAAGGGTTTTTGGGGTCTCTTTAAGGGTTTTTGGGGTCTTTTTGTGGGTTTTTGGGGTCTCTCCAGGGTTTTTTGGGGTTTCTTTAGGGGTTTTGGGGTTCCATTTATGGGGTTTTGGGGTCCATTTATGGGTTTTTGGGGTCTCTTTAGGGGTTTTTGGGATCTCCCAAATTCGGGGAGCTCTGGGGGTTTTTGGGTCTCTTTGGGGGTTTTTGGGGTCACCAAAATTTGGGGTGTCTGGGGGTCTCCTTTTTTTTGGGGTCTTTTTGGGGTTTTTGGGATCTTTTTATGGGGTTTTGGGGTCCATTTATGGGGTTTTGGGGTCCATTTATAGGTTCTTTGGGGTCTCTTTATGGGTTTTTGGGGTTTCTTTAGGGGTTTTTGGGGTTTCTTTATGGGTTTTTGGGGTCTCTTTAAGGGGGTTTTGGGGTCCTTTTATGGGTTTTTGGGGTCTTTTTTGGGGTTTTTGGGGTCTCATTTAAGGGTTTTTGGGGTCTCTTTAGGGGTTTTGGGGTTCATTTGTGGGTTTTTGGGGTCTCTTTAGGGGTTTTTGGGATCTCCCAAATTCGGGAGCTCTGGGGGTTTTTGGGGGATGTTTTGGGGTCTCTTTTTGGGGACTTTTTGGGGTCTTTTTATGGGGTTTTGGGGTCCATTTATGGGGTTTTGGGGTCTCTTTATGGGCTTTTGGGGTTTCTTTAGGGGTTTTTGGGGTTTCTTTAAGGGTTTTTGGGGTCTCTTTAGGGGGTTTTTGGGGTCTCATTTATGGGTTTTTTGGGGTCTCTTTAAGGGTTTTTGGGGTCTCTAAGGGTTTTTGGGGTCTTTTTGTGGGTTTTTGGGGTTTCTTTACGGTTTTTTTGGGGTCTTTTATGGGTTTTTGGGGTCTCTAAGGGTTTTTGGGGTCTTTTTGGGGATTCTTTTGGGATCTCCCAAATCCGGGGGTCTCTAACCCTCCCCTCCCCCTCCCCTCCCCCCAGGAGCAAAGGGCGCCGCCCGCGGGGGGAGGGGCTTGTGCCCCGCGGGAAAAAGCTGCTGCTGAAGGGCGAGTCGGGCGACTCCGACTGACCACGCCCACTTTGGGAGGCCACGCCCCTTTCAGCCGGAAGCCACGCCCCCTCTCCCCCGACCACACCCACTACCCGTTCTCCCCCCCCCATTGGCTTGATTCCTGGCCTAGCCACGCCCACTTCCTGCTTAGCCACACCCCTATAGTGTGGCGTAATCATCTAACCACGCCCATTCCTTTAGCCACGCCCCCTTCGCTTGGCCACGCCCCTAAAGCCCCACCCGTCACGTTTCCCGCCATATTAGCCACACCCACAACGATTAAACCACGCCCCCTGCTTTTAGCCACGCCCATAGTTTAGCCACACCCTCCGGTTTAAAACCACGCCCTGTGTGACGTCATTCCCGGGCCACGCCCACCTCACGCTTGGCCACGCCCCCCGCGGGTTTTTAAAGCTTTTTTTTATACAATAAAGGAATTTTTTGTATTGTCCAGTTTGGCTACTGGGAGACCAGTTTGGTTACTGGGATTTCCCAGTTTGGGTTACTGGGATTTCCCAGTTTGGATACTGGGATTTCCCAGTTTGGTCACTGGGATTTCCCAGTTTGGATACTGGGATTTCCCAGTTTGGATACTGGGATTTCCCAGTTTGGGTTACTGGGATTTCCCAGTTTGGGTTACTGGGAGGAACTGGAATTCGGGATTTCCCAGTTTGGTTACTGGGATTTCCCAGTTTGGATACTGGGAGCTCAGTTTGGGTTACTGGGATTGCCCAGTTTGGTTACTGGGATTTCCCAGTTTGGGTTACTTGGAGCCCAGTTCGGGATAACTGGGAAGGAAGGCTGATCCCAGTTTGGATTACTGGGATTTCCCAGTTTGGATTACTGGGATTTCCCAGTTTGGTTACTGGGAGGAACTGGAATTCGGGATTTCCCAGTTTGGATTACTGGGATTTCCCAGTTTGGGTTACTGGGATTTCCCAGTTTGGTTACTGGGATTTCCCAGTTTGGATACTGGGATTTCCCAGTTTGGATTACTGGGAGACCAGTTTGGATACTGGGATTTCCCAGTTTGGTTATTGGGATTTCCCAGTTTGGATACTGGGAGACCAGTTTGGTTACTGGGATTGCCCAGTTTGGTTACTGGGATTTCCCAGTTTGGATACTGGGATTTCCCAGTTTGGTTACTGGGAGGAACTGGAATTCGGGATTTCCCAGTTTGGGTTACTGGGATTTCCCAGTTTGGTTACTGGGATTTCCCAGTTTGGGGTTACTGGGAGCCCAGTTCAGGCTAACTGGGAAGGAAGGCTGATCCCAGTTTGGATACTGGGATTTCCCAGTTTGGGTTACTGGGAGGAACTGGAATTCGGGATTTCCCAGTTGGGTTACTGGGATTTCCCAGTTTGGATACTGGGATTTCCCAGTTTGGTTACTGGGATTTCCCAGTTTGGATACTGGGATTTCCCAGTTTGGTTACTGGGAGGAACTGGAATTCGGGATTTCCCAGTTTGGTTACTGGGAAGAACTGAAATTCGGGATTTCCCAGTTTAACCAACTGGGATTTCCCAGTTTGGGGTTACTGGGATTTCCCAGTTTGGGGTTACTGGGATTTCCCAGTTTGGTTACTGGGATTTCCCAGTTTGGTTACTGGGATTTCCCAGTTGGGATACTGGGATTTCCCAGTTTGGGGATACTGGGATTTCCCAGTTTGGGTTACTGGGATTTCCCAGTTTGGTTACTGGGAGACCAGTTTGGTTACTGGGATTTCCCAGTTTGGGTTACTGGGATTTCCCAGTTTGGATACTGGGAGACCAGTTTGGGTTACTGGGATTTCTCAGTTTGGATTACTGGGAGCCCAGTTTGGTTACTGGGATTTCCCAGTTTGGGTTACTGGGATTTCCCAGTTTGGTCACTGGGATTTCCCAGTTTGGGTTACTGGGAGACCAGTTTGGGTTACTGGGAGGAACTGGAATTCGCGATTTCCCAGTTTGGTTACTGGGATTTCCCAGTTTGGTTGCTGGGATTTCCCAGTTTGGTTACTGGGATTTCCCAGTTTAACTAACTGGGATTTCCCAGTTTGGGTTACTGGGATTTCCCAGTTTGGTTACTGGGATTTCCCAGTTGGGTTACTGGGAGCTCAGTTTGCTTTACTGGGAGGAACTGAAACTCACGATTTCCCAGTTTAACTAACTGGGATTTCCCAGTTTGGTTACTGGGATTTCCCAGTTTGGTTACTGGGATTTCCCAGTTTGGATACTGGGAGACCAGTTTGGTTACTGGGAGGAACTGGAATTCGGGATTTCCCAGTTTGGGTTACTGGGATTTCCCAGTTTGGGTTACTGGGATTTCCCAGTTTGGGTTACTGGGATTTCCCAGTTTGGTTACTGGGATTTCCCAGTTTGGTTACTGGGAGGAACTGAAATTCGGGATTTCCCAGTTTGGGTTACTGGGATTTCCCAGTTTGGGTTACTGGGATTTCCCAGTTTGGGTTACTGGGATTTCCCAGTTTGGGTTACTTGGAGCCCAGTTCGGGCTAACTGGGAAGGAAGGCTGATCCCAGTTTGGATTACTGGGATTTCCCAGTTTGGTTACTGGGAGCCCAGTTCGGGCTAACTGGGAAGGAAGGCTGATCCCAGTTTGGATTACTGGGATTTCCCAGTTTGGTTACTGGGAGCCCAGTTCGGGCTAACTGGGAAGGAAGGCTGCTCCCAGTTTGGATTACTGTTTTTTGTTCTGGGGCCCAGTCGGCACTGGAAGGGGATCCCAGTTGGGTTACTGGGATTCCGTTGGACGGGATTTCCGTTTGGTTCTGGGTTTCCCTGTTTGGCACTGGGTCGTTTGGGTTACTGGGAGCCCAGTTCGGGCTAACTGGGAAGGAAGGCTGCTCCCAGTTTGGATTACCCCAAAATCCCCGCGATGTCCCAAAATCGGGAGAATTTCCCCCAAAAATCCCCCCGGAACGGCGGGTGGGGGAGGGGAGGATTTGACCCCCCGCGGGGATGGGGGGAGGGGAGGAGGTGTTAATTGGGGGTAATTAGGGGAGGAGTCGTTTGTGGGGGTAATTAATGAGGAGGAGAGTTAATTAGGGGAATTATGGGGGGAAATTCCAGGTGGGAAATCCCACTTGGGAGGGAAATTTGGGGGAAAATAAAGGTTAATTAACGGGGGTAATTAGCGGTTAATCAATCAGGAGGTGTTAATTTGGGTGGGTAATTAATGGGGTAATTAGGGGAGGAGTCGTTTGGTGGGTAATTAATGAGGAGGAGAGTTAATTAGGGGAATTATGGGGGAAATTCCAGGTGGGAAATTCCCCTGGGGGAAGAAATTAGGGGGAAATTAACAGTTAATTAATCAGGTGGTGTTAATTTGGGTGGCTAATTAATCAGGAGGTGTTAATTTGGGGGGTAATTAGCGGGGTAATTAGGGGAGGAGTCATCTGGGGAGTAATTAACGAGGAGGAGATTAATTGGGGGAAATTCCAGGTGCGAGGGAAATTTGGGGAGGTCTGGGGGGTAATTAACGGTTAATTAATTAGGAGGTGTTAATTTAGGTGGTTAATTAGCGGGGTAATTAAGGGAGGAGTCGTTTAGGGGTAATTAATGAGGAGGTGGTTAATTGGGGGAAATTCCAGGTGGG
This sequence comes from Entomyzon cyanotis, assembly GCA_024500445.1. Classification (NCBI taxonomy): domain Eukaryota; kingdom Metazoa; phylum Chordata; class Aves; order Passeriformes; family Meliphagidae; genus Entomyzon; species Entomyzon cyanotis. Next base: position 870,295 of record JAKEPQ010001013.1, on the reverse strand, counting down.
AAATTAAAGGTTAATTAATCAGGAGGTGTTAATTTGGGTGGGTAATTAGCGGGGTAATTAAGGGAGGAGTCGCTTGGGGGGTAATTAATGAGGGGAGAGTTAATTAGGGGAAATTCCAGGTGGGGAATCTTGGGGGAAGTCTGGGGGGAGAAATTAACGGCTCATTAATCAGGAGGTGTTAATTAAAGTGGGTCATTAACGGTTAATTAATCAGGCGATATTAATTTGAGGAGGTTGAGGGGGTAATTAATGAGGGGGAGTTAATTAGGGGAATTCCAGGTGGGAAATTCTGCGGGGGAAAATTAAAGGTTAATTAATCAGGAGGTGTTAATTTGGGGGGCAATTAACAGTTAATTAATCAGGTGGTAATAATTTGGGACTAATTAATGGCTAATAATCAGGAGGTATTTATTCGGGGGGTAATTAACGGTTAATTAATCAGGAAGTATTAATTTGGGGGGTAATTAACAACCAGGAGGTATTTATTTGGGGCTAATTAGGGGTTTAATTAATGGGGTAATTATTTGGGGTGTCTGTGTGGAGTTAATTAAGTGAGGCTAATTGGAGTTGTTAATTGGGGAATCTTTATTAGGGGCTGTTAATTAAACGGGTAACAATTAGGGATTATTAATTGGGGAGATGTTAATTAGAGGAGTAATTAGAGGATGTTATGCGGAGGAGTTAATTGGGGTGTCTATTAATGGCCGTTAATTAGCGGTTGGTAATTAGTGGAGTCAATATTAGCAACTGTTAATTGCGGGTTAAAGGGAGGAATATCCATTAGCAGCCATTAATTAGAGGCTGTTAATTAGCAGGAGCTCCATTAATGACTATTAATTGGGGAGGTTGTTAATTGGGGTTTCTATTAGCAGCCGTTAATTAGGAGCTGTTAATTAGCGGAGCCTCTATTAGGGTTGATTAACTGGGGAGTCTCAATTAATTATTAGTGCCCGTTAATTAGAGGCTGTTAATTAGAGAAATCTGTAGTGGGGATTATTAATTAGGGGGTTTCTATTAGCAGTAATTAATTAGGGACTGGTAATTAGAGTCTATTTAGATTTATTTATTAGGGGCTGTTAATTGGCAAGTGTTAATTAAAGATTATTAATTGGGGACTCTGTTGGAGGATCTTAATAGCGGTATTAATGGGGGTGTTAATTAGGAGCTGTTAATTAATGGGGTCATTAATAGGGCACTGTTAATTGGGGAGCACTAATTAGCAACCGGTTTAATTTGGGCGTTAATTGGGGGCTGCTAATTAGGGGGTTCATTGGGGAATTTGGGGTGTTAATTGAGCTGGGGGGCTTAATTAGGGAAGGGAGTTAATTAGAAGGGAAGAGGATTTGGGGTGTTAATTAGGGAAGTTAATTAGGAAGAAGGGGATTTTTTGGGGTGTTAATTAGGGGAGTTCATTAGGAAGGAGGATTTGGGGTGTTAATTAGGGAAGTTAATTAGGAAGAGGATTTTTGGGGTGTTAATTAGGGGTTCATTAGGAAGAGGATTTGGGGTGTTAATTAGGGAGGTTCATTAGGAAGGGGAAATTTTTGGGGATCATTAATTAGGGGAGTTCATTAGGAAGAAGGGGATTTTTTGGGGTGTTAATTAGGGAAATTCATTAGGAAGGGAAGATTTTTGGGGTGTTAATTAGGGAAGTTCATTAGGAAGGGATTTTTGGGGTCATTAATTAGGGGGTAATTAGGAAGAAGGGGATTTTTTGGGGTGTTAATTAGGGAGGTTAATTAGGAAGGGGGAATTATTTTTTGGGGTCTTAATTAGGGGGTTCATTAGGAAGAAGGGGATTTTTGGGGATCTTAATTAGGGGGGTTAATTAGGAAGGGAATTTTGGGGCATTGATTAATGGAGGTTAATTAGGAAGGAGGAATGTTTAATTGGAGTTAATTAGGAAGAGGAGTTTTTGGGGTGTTAATTAGGGAAGTTCATTAGGAAGGGGGAATTTTTGGGGATCATTAATTAGGGGGGTTCATTAGGAAGAAGGGAAATTTTTGGGGGTGTTTAATTAGGGGAGTTCATTAGGAAGGAGGGAATTTCTGGGGGTAATTGGGGGTTAATTTTAGGGGGGATTAATTAGGGGAAGAAGGGGATTTTTTGGGGTGTTAATTAGGGAAGTTCATTAGGAAGGAGGACTTTTTGGGGAACATTAATTGGGGAGTTTAATTAGGAAGGGGAAATTTTTGGGGATGATTAATTAGGGGGGTTAATTAGGAAGGAACAATTTTGGGGGAATTTTTAATTAGAGGGATTAATTAAGAAGAAGGGGATTTTTTCGGGGGGGGCGTTAATTAGGGCGGTCAGTTCACGCCGGGACGTTAATTAACGGCGGTTAATTAGTCCCGGCAGGCGGGGGGAGGGGCAGAGCGATTTCGGTGTCTCCGTGACGTCATCGCCGAGGCCACGCCCCCCGCCGCCCCTGCCGGGGGGGGGAGGAGACCCCGTGGCTGGGCACGGAGCCCTAATGAGCTCGTTAGGCTCATTAAGCGCCCCGCCCCCCCCGGCCTAATTAACACCCCAATTAGGGGAAGGTGGAGAGTGAGCGCTGCGGCTGGGGGGAGGGGAGGCTGGAAAATGGGGAAAAACTGGGAAAATGGGGAAAACATGGAAAAATGGGGAAAAATAGAGGAAAATGGGGAAAAATAGAGAAAAATGGGGAAAACAGGGGAAAATGGGGAAAACAGGGAAAATGGGGAAAACAGGGAAAATGGGGAAAACATGGGAAAATGGGGAAAAACAGAGGAAAATGGGGAAAACAGGGGAAAATGGGGAAAAACAGAGGAAAATGGGGAAAACAGAGGAAAAGTGGGGAAAACAGGGAAAATGGGGAAAAACAGGGGAAAATGGGGAAAACAGGGAAAATGGGGAAAACATGGAAAAATGGGGAAAACAGGGAAAATGGGGAAAAACAGAGGAAAATGGGGAAAACAGGGGAAAATGGGGAAAAACAGGGGAAAATGGGGAAAACAGGGAAAATGGGGAAAACAGAGGAAATGGGGGAAAAACAGGGGAAAATGGGGGAAAAACAGCGGAAAATGGGGAAAAACAGTGGAAAATGGGGAAAACACAGAAAAATGGTGAAAAACAGAGGAAAATGGGGAAAAACAGGGGAAAATGGGGAAAACAGGGAAAATGGGGAAAAACAGAGAAAATGGGGAAAACATGGAAAATGGGGAAAAACAGAGAAAAATGGGGAAAAACAGGGGAAAATGGGGAAAAAGAGAGGAAAATGGGGAAAACAGAGGAAAATGGGGAAAACAGGGAAAATGGGGAAAAACAGGGAAAATGGGGAAAAACAGGAAATGGGGGAAAAACAGCGGAAAATGGGGAAAAAACAGGGGAAAATGGGGGGAAACGAAAAATGGGGAAAAACACAGAAAAATGGTGAAAAACAGAGGAAAATCGGGAAAAACAGGGGAAAATGGGGAAAAACAGAGAAAAATGGGGAAAAACAGCAGAAAAATGGGGAAAACAGCAGGAAAATGGGGGAAAAACAGCGGAAAATGGGGAGAAAACAGAGAAAAATGGTGAAAAAACATCAGAAAAGTGCTGGAAATGGTCAAAATCGGTAAAAAAGGGGGAAAAATCAGTGTGAGGTATTAGAAAATTTTTTAAAAAACACCAAAAAATAGCGAAATTCAACAAAAATCAGTGTAAAATGGCAAAAAATGTGAAAACACGCAAAAAACCCCAAAATATAGAAACAAAAAAAGCGTAAGATGCGAAAAATGCAAAAAAAGCCAAAAAAAAGTAAAAACCCAACAAAAAAACAGCGTAAAATGCCAAAAAATGGGAAAACCCCACAAAAATTACCAAGAAATAGCAAAAACCACAGAACCCCACAAAAAATCACCAAAAAATACCGAAACGCACAAAAATCCACAAAAAATACCAAAACATAAAAACCCAACCAAAAAAATCACCAAAAAATAACTAAAAATCACTATAAGCCACGGAAAAAAACGCCAAAAAACACCAAAACCCAACAAAAAAAAGCATAAAATGCCAAAAAACACAGAAAACCACAAAAAATGACCAAAAAACCCAGAAAAAATATCAAAACATAAAAAAATCACCAAAAAATACCAAAACCCACAAAAACCCACAAAAAATGCTAAAACATAAAAACCCAACAAAAAATCACCAAAAAATACAAAAAACCACAAAACCCACAAAAAATCACCAAAAAATACCAAAATCCACAAAAAATACCAAAACATAAAAACCCAACAAAAAATCACCAAAAAATACCAAAAAACACAAAACCCCAACAAAAATCACAAAAAATACCAAAAACCACAAATCCCCACAAAAAATACCAAAACCCACAAAACCCCACAAAAATTCACCATAAAATACAAAAAACCACAAAAAACCAACAAAAATCACAAAAAAACACCTAAAAATCACTATAAGCCATGAAAACAAAACCACCAAAAAATACCAAAAAAACCCCAAAGCTGGCAAAATGCACCAAAAACACACAAAAAAAAATTTTTAAAAACTCAAAAAACCACTATAAAACGAAAAAAATCACCATTATCACCAAAAAACCCACTAAAAACAATCAAATTCACCAAAACAAACAAAAAAAACCAACAGCAAAACCCACAAAAAATAAGAAACAGCAAAAAACATCATAAACCCAACAAAAACTTCCAGAAAACCACCGAAAACCCATCAAAATCCACCAAAACAAAAAAAAACCACCAAAACCCAACAAAAAACCAGCATAAAATGCTAAAAAATGCAAAAACCCACAAAAAAGACAAAAAAATAGCCAAAAACACAAAACCCCACCAAAAAATCACCAAAAATTACCGAAACACACAAAAAATACCAAAACATAAAAACCCAACAAAAAATCACTAAAAAATACAAAAACACACAAAACCCACAAAAAATACCAAAATACACAAAACCCCACAAAAAATCACCAAAAAATACCAAAAACCACAAAAACCCACAAAAAATCACCAAGATATACCAAAACACACAAAACCCCACAAAAAATACCAAAACCCACAAAAACCCACCAAAAAAACCACCAAAAAAACCCAAAACGCCCCAAAAGCTGGCAAAATACACCAAAAACACAGAAAAAATTTAAAAACAAAAAAACACTATAAAACAAACAAAAAAAAATCACCATAACCACCATAGACACCAAAAAACCATCAAAACAAACAAACAAAAAAAACCCCAAAACCCACAAAAAATAAGAAACGCCAAAAAACATCATAAAACACTAGAAACTTCCAGAAAGCCACCCAAAACCACCCAAAAAAAAATTAAAATCCACCAAAAAACCACCAAAAAACACCAAAAACCCATCAAAAAACCACCAAAAACCACCAAAAACCACCAAACCCAAGAAAAGTGGGGATTTCCACCAAACTCTGGAGGTTTCCTCCCAAGGGGAGCTCCTCCCCCACTCTGATTGGACCCAAAATGGGGTGGGGGAGGGGCTGGGCTTCAAGATGGCTGCCGCAGGGGGAGGGGACAAGGTGATGGAAGGGATGGGGGAGGAGGAGGAGGTAAGATGGCTGCCAAGATGGCTGCCAGGCTGTTCTGTAGGCCTTGGGGGTCAAGATGGCTGCCAGGTATTTGTATAGGTGGTGGGATTCAAGATGGCCACCAGGGATCCAAGATGGCCACCAGGGATCCAAGATGGCCACCAAGATGGCCGCTATGGATTCAAGATGGCCACCAAGTATCCAAGATGGCCACTGAGGATCCAATATGGCTGCTTTGGATTCAAGATGGCCACCAAAATGGCCACCAGGGATCCAAGATGGCCACCAAGATGGCTGCCAGTGATCCAAGATGGCTGCCATGGATCCAAGATGGCCACCATGATGGCCACCAGGGGTTAAAGATGGCAACCAAGATGGCTGCCAGCTCCTCCTATAGGCAGCAGAATCCAAGATGGCCACCAAGTATCCAAGATGGCCACTGAGGATCCAAGATGGCTACCAAGATGGCTGCTTTGGATCCAAGATGGCCACCAAAATGGCCACCAGGGATTCAAGATGGCCACCAAGATGGCTGCCAGCTCCTCCTATAGGCAGCAGAATCCAAGATGGCCACCGAAGATCCAAGATGGCCACCAGGGGTTAAAGTTGGCTACCAAGATGGCTGCCAGTGATCCAAGATGGCCACCAGGTCATCATGGTAACAGCACAATCCAAGATGGCCGCCATCAGCCGCCATATTGGGCAGTGGGCGGAGCCAGCTTGGCGCAATCGGCAATGGCTCTGTCAGCATCTCGGCGGCCATCTTGGATCTCATTTGCATAATGGCGGCCATCTTGGATCTCATTTGCATAATGGCGGCCATCTTGGCTAGCTCAGCCAATGGCAGCCTTGCCTTTCCACCATCACCTTGTCGGCCATCTTGGACATCATTTGCATAATGGCGGCCATCTTGGATCTCATTTGCATAATGGCGGCCATCTTGGCTAGCTCAGCCAATGGCAGCCTTGCCTTTCCACCATCACCTTGTCGGCCATCTTGGACATCATTTGCATAATGGCGGCCATCTTGGCCTCAACCAATCCCCACCTGCGGCGGCCATCTTGCTCCTGACTTACCCACCCAACGGCAGCCATCTTGGCGTGCTGGCGGCCATCTTGATCCCGCCTGCCGCCATGATGAGCTCAGACCCAATGGCGGCCATGATGAGCCCACTATGGCCGCCATTCCCCTAGAGCGGCAGCCATATTGCTCCCGACTACCCGACCAATGGCAGCCATCTTGGCTGACCTCACGGCGGCCATCTTGAACTCAACCAACCAGCAGCTGCGGCGGCCATCTTGCTGGTCATCCCTACAGCCGGTGTCGGCCATCTTGAGCCCAAACCCTGCTCAGCACCAGCGGCCATCTTGTCCTTTATCCCCACAGCCCAGAGTTGCCATCTTGGCAGGCGGCCATCTTGGCTTCCCCCGATATCAACAAACTATCTCCAAAACCTCCCAAAAAAACACCTAATAACCCCAAAAATTTCCCAAAAACCACAAAATAATCCCCAAATTTCCTAAATCTTCCCAAACCCTTCCCAAAAACCACCCAATAACCCCCAAATTTTCCAAATTTCCCAAAACCTTCCCAAAAAACACCTAATAACTCCCAAATTTCCCCCAAAAAAACACCTAAAAACCCACAAATTTCCCCCCCAAACCAGCCAATAACTCCCAAATTTTCCCCAAAAGCAGAAAATAACCCCCAAATTTCCCCAAAACCACCCAATTTTTTAAAAAATCCCAAATTTCCCAAAAAACCCACCTAATAACCCCCAAATTCCCCAAAACCTTCCCAAAAACCACCTAATAACTCCCAAATTTCCCCCAAAAACACCCAATAACCCCCCAAATTTCCCCCAAAAAACACCCAATAACCCCCAAATTTCCCCCAAAAAACACCCAATAACCCCCAAATTTCCCCCAAAAAACACCTAATAACCCCCAAATTTCCCCCAAAAACCACCCAAAAACCCCCAAGTTTCCCCCAAAACACCCAATAACCCCCAAATTTCCCCCAAAAACACCTAATAACCCCCAAATTTCCCCCAAAAAACACCCAATAACCCCCAAATTTCCCCCAAAAAACACCTAATAACCCCCAAATTTCCCCAAAAAACCACCCAATAACTCCCAAATTTCCCCCCAAACCCACCTAATAACCCCCAAATTCCCCCAAAACCCCAATACCCTAAAAAACACCTAATAACCCCCCAAATTTCTCGCAAAACCCTCAAAATTTCCCCCAAACTTCCCAAAACCTTCTGAACGAACACCCGATAACCCCCAAATAATTGCCAAAAACCGCTGAATAACCCCCAAATTTCCCCCCAAAACCCACCTAACAACCCCCAAATTTCCCCCAAAACCACCCAATTTTAAAAAACTCCCCAAATTTCCCAAAAAACCACCTAATAACCCCCAAATTCCCCAAAACCTTCCCAAAAAACACCTAATAACCCCCAAATTTCCCCCAAAAACACCCAATAACCCCCAAATTCCCCCAAAACCCACCCCATAACCCCAAAATTTCCCCAAAAATGTCCAATTAAAAAAAATCCCAAATTTCCCCCAAAACCACCTAATAACCCCGAAATTCCCCAAATCCTTCCCCCAAACCACCCAATAACCCCCAAATCTCCCAAAACCTTCCCAAAAACCACCTAAAAACTCCCAAGTTTCCCAAAAACACCCAATAACCCCCCAAATTTCCCCAAAAACATCCAATAACCCCCAAATTTCCCCAAAAAACACCCAGTAACCCCCAAATTTCCCAAAAACACCCAATAATTCCCAAATTTCCCCCCAAAACCCACCTAATAACCCCCAAATTTCTCAAAACCCACCTCATAACCCAAAATTTCCCCAAAAATGTCCAATTAAAAAAAAAATCCCAAATTTCCCCAAAAACACCTAATAACCCCGAAATTCCCCAAATCCTTCCCAAAAAACACCTAATAACCCCCAAATCTCCCAAAACCTTCCCAAAAACCACCTAAAAACTCCCAAGTTTCCCAAAAACACCCAATAACCCCCAAATTTCCCCCAAAAATCACCTAACCCCCAAATTTCCCCAAAAAACACCCAATAACCCCCAAATTTCCCCCAAAAAACACCCAATAACCCCCAAATTTCCCCCAAAAACACCTAATAACCCCCAAATTCCCCAAAACCTACCTAAAAACACCTAATAACTCCCAAATTTCCCCCAAAACCACCCAATTTTAAAAATCCCAAATTTCCCCAAAAAACCACCTAATAACCCCCAAATTCCCCAAAACCTTCCCAAAAACCACCTAAAAACTCCCAAGTTTCCCAAAAAACACCTAATAACCCCCAAATTTCCCCCAAAAACACCTAATAACCCCCAAATTTCCCCCAAAAACACCTAATAACCCCCAAATTTCCCCCAAAAACCACCTAAAAACTCCCAAGTTTCCCAAAAAACACCCAATAACCCCCAAATTCCCCAAAAAAACACCCAATAACCCCCAAATTTCCCCCAAAACCCACCCAATAACCCCCAAATTTCCCCCAAAAAACACCCAATAACCCCCAAATTTCCCCCAAAACCCACCCAATAACCCCCAATTTCCCCAAAAAACCACCCAATAACCCCCAAATTTCCCCCAAAACCCACCTAACAACCCCCAAATTTTCCCCCCAAAAACCACCCAATTAAAAAAAAACTCCCCAAATTTCCCAAAAACCCCCAAACCCCCCCCCAAACGCCACCCGGCCGGTGACACGAGGCGACGAGGCCAGCTCCCTACTGCGCCGTTTAATCGATCGCTCATATCAAAAATATCGATGTCCGTTTCTCATCCGTCGCTGCGGAGCAGCCCGAGCGGGGCGGGGAAGGGGATTAGCGCCGAGCTGGGGGCGGCCATGGCGGGGGGAGGAGCCGGGGGGCTACGGGGGGCTCCGGGGAGGAGGAGGAGGGGGTCAGTCGCGGTTGAGCCGCAGGCGGAAGGCGACGCGGCCGGCGAATTTGTCGCGCTCGTCGTCGGCGCGCAGGCCGGCGGCGTTGAGGCGACACTCCACGTGGTGCTCCACGTTGGCCGTGGCGTTGGGGAAGCGCACGGCCACCACCGGCTGCGTGTAGTTCACCTGGGCGGGGCGGGATTTGGGGGTTTTTGGGGGGAGAAATTGGGATTTTTGGGGAAAAAATTTGGATTTTTTGGGGGGTTTTTGGGGGAAAATTTGGATTTTTGATGGTTTTTTGGGGAAAAAATTGGATTTTTCGGGGTTTTTTGGGGGAAAATTTGGATTTTTGGGGGTTTTTTGGGGGAAAAATCTGGATTTTTTGGGGTTTTTGGGGGGGAAAATTTGGATTTTTGGGGGTTTTTTGGGGGGAAATCTGGATTTTTGGGGTTTTTTGGGGGATTTTGGGGTTTTTGGGCTGGTTGGGATTGTGGCTTTTCAGCCACCACCGGCTGCGTGTAGTTCACCTGAGCAGGGGGGATTTGGGGGTTTTTGGGGGGATTGGGGTTTTGGGGGTTTTTTAGGGGTTTTGGGGGTTTCGGCAGGGAAAAAATTTCGATTTTTGGGGTTTTGGGGGAAAAATTTGGATTTTTGGGGTTTTTGGGGGAAAAATTTGGATTTTTTGGGTTTTTTTGGGGGAAAATTTGGATTTTTGGGGGTTTATTGGGGGAAAATTTGGATTTTTGGGGGAAAAAATTTGGATTTTTTGGGGGAAATTTGGATTTTGGGGGTTTTGGGGGAAAATTTGGATTTTTGGGGTTTTCGGGGATTTTGGGGTTTTTGGGGTGGTTGGGATTGTGGCTTTTCAGCCACCACCGCTCGTTAGTTCACCTGGGCGGGGGATTTGGGGGTTTTTATTGGGATTTTTGGGGAAAATTTTGATTTTATGGGGTTTTTTGGGGAAAAAATTTGGATTTTGGGGGGTTTGGGGAAAAAATTTGGATTTTTTGGGTTTTTTTGGGGGAAAATTTGGATTTTTGGGGGTTTATTGGGAGAAAATTTGGATTTTTGGGAAAAAATTTGGATTTTGGGGTGTTTTTTGGGGGAAATTTGGATTTTTTGGGGGTTTATTGGGAGAAAATTTGGATTTTTGGGGTTTTTTGGGGGATTTTGGGGTTTTTGGGGTGGTTGGGATTGTGGCTTTTCAGCCACCACCGGCTGCGTGTAGTTCACCTGGGCAGGGGGATTTGGGGTTTTCTGGGGGAAAATTGGGATTTTTGGGGGAAAATTTTGATTTTATGGGGTTTTTTGGGGGTTTTGGGTGAGTTTTGGGGGTTTTGGGGAAATATTGGGATTTTTTGGGGGTTGGGGGGGAAATTTGGATTTTGGGGGTTTTTGGGGGCAAAATTTGGATTTTTGAGGTTTTTTGGGGGTTGGGATTGTGGTTTTTCGGGGCTTTGGGGGAAATTTGGATTTTTGGGGAAAATTTGGATTTTGCGGTTTTTTGGGGAAAATTTTGGATTTTTGGGGTTTTTTGGGGAAAATTTGGATTTTTGGGGTTTTTTGGGGGAAAATTTGGAATTTTGATGGTTTTTTGGGAAAAATTGGATTTTTCAGGGTTTTTGGGGGAAATTTGGATTTTTGTGGGGAAAATTTGGATTTTGCGGTTTTTTGGGGAAAATTTTGGATTTTTGGGGTTTTTTGGGGGAAAATTTGGATTTTGGGGTTTTTTGGGGGAAAATTTGGAATTTTGATGTTTTTTGGGGAAAAAATTGGATTTTTCAGGGTTTTTTGGGGGAAAATTTGGATTTTGGGGTTTTTTGGGGAAATTTGGGGTTTTGGGGGGTTTGGGGGAAAAATTTGGATTTTTGGGGTTTTTTGGCGAAAAATTTGGAGTTTTGGGGGTTTTGGGGGGAAAATTTGGATTTTTGGGGTTTTTTGGGGTTTTTTGGGGTTTTTGGGGTGGTTGGGATTGTGGCTTTTCAGCCACCACCGGCTGCGTGTAGTTCACCTGGGCAGGGGGGATTTGGGGGTTTTTTTGATTTTTGGGGGGGAAAATTGGGTTTTTTGGGGGGTTTGGGGAGGAAATTTGGATTTTGGGGGAAAAAATTTGGATTTTTGGGAAAAAATTTGGATTTTGGGGGTTTTTGGGGGAAAATTTGGATTTTTGGGGGTTTTTTGGGGGAAAAATTGGATTTTTCGGGTTTTTTGGGGGAAAAATTTGGATTTTTTGGGGGAAAATTTGGATTTTTGAGGTTTTTTGGGTGGTTGGGATTGTGGGTTTTCGGGGTTTTTGGGGAAAAAATTGGGTTTTGGGGGAAAAAATTTGGGTTTTTGGGGGAAAATTTGGATTTTTGGGGGAAAATTTGGATTTTTGGGTTTTTTTGGGGAAGAATTTGGATTTTTGGGGTTTTTTTTGGCGAAAAATTTGGAGTTTTGGGGGGGTTTGGGGGAAAAAATCTGCATTTTTTGGGTTTTTTGGGGGGAAAATTTGGATTTTTGGGGGTTTTGGGGGGAAAATTTGGATTTTTGGGCTTTTTGGGGGATTTTGGGGTTTTTGGGGTGGTTGGGATTGTGGCTTTTCAGCCACCACCGGCTGCGTGTAGTTCACCTGGGCAGGGGGAATTTGGGGGTTTTGGGGGAGGAAATTGGGTTTTTTGGGGGGTTGGGGGGGAATTTGGATTTTGGGGGAAAAAATTTGGATTTTTGGGAAAAAATTTGGATTTTTGGGGTTTTTTTGGGGGAAAATTTGGATTTTTGATGGTTTTTTGGGGAAAAATTTGGATTTTTCGGGGGTTTATTGGGAGAAAATTTGGATTTTTGGGGGAAAAAATTTGGATTTTTGGGGTGTTTTTTGGGGGAAAATTTGGATTTTTGGGGGTTTTTTGGGGGAAAAATCTGGATTTTTGGGGTTTTTTGGGGGATTTTGGGGTTTTTGGGGTGGTTGGGATTGTGGCTTTTCAGCCACCACCGGCTGCGTGTAGTTCACCTGGGCAGGGGGGATTTGGGGTTTTTTTGGGGTTTTTGGGGGGAAAATTGGTTTTTTTGGGGGGTTTGGGGAGGAAATTTGGATTTTGGGGGAAAAATTTGGATTTTTGGGAAAAATTTGGATTTTTTGGGGGAAAATTTAGATTTTTTTGTTTTTTGGGGGAAAAATTTGGAATTTTTGGGGAAAATTTGGATTTTGAGGTTTTTGGGTGGTTGGGTTGTGGGTTTCGGGGGTTTTGGGGGAAAAATTGGGTTTTTTGGGGGGAAAATTTGGATTTTTGGGGTTTTTTGGGGAAGAATTTGGATTTTTGGGGTTTTTTTTGGGGAAAAATTTGGAGTTTTGGGGGGTTTGGGGGAAAAAATTTGGATTTTTTGGGTTTTTTGGGGGAAAAGTTTGGAGTTTTGGGGGTTTTTTGGGGGAAAAATTTTTTTTTGGGGGGGGAAAATTTGGATTTTTGAGGGTTTTTGGGTGGTTGGGATTGTGGGTTTTCGGGGGTTTTTGGGGGAAAAAATTGGGTTTTTGGGGGAAAAAATTTGGGTTTTTGGGGGGAAATTTGGATTTTTGGGGTTTTTTTTGGGGAAGAATTTGGATTTTGGGGGGTTTTTTGGTGAAAAATTTGGAGTTTTGGGGGGAAAATTTGGATTTTTGGGCTTTTTGGGGTTTTTTGGGGTTTTTGGGGTGGTTGGGATTGTGGCTTTTCAGCCACCACCGGCTGCGTGTAGTTCACCTGGGCAGGGGGGAATTTGGGGGTTTTGGGGAAATTTGGGTTTTTGGAGGTTTTGGGGTGGTTGGGATTGTGGTTTTTTGGGGGAAAATTTTGGTTTTTGGGGGAAAAATTTGGATTTTTGGGGTTTTTTGGGGGTTTTTGGGGGGGGTTGAGTCGTTTGAAAAGGGATTCAGGTGTTTAGAGGTTCTGAATTTCTCTCAAAAGGAATTCAGGAGATCCCAAATCCATCCTAAAAGTGACCCAGAGGGTCCTAAATCCGCCCTAAAAGGGATTCAGGTGTCCAGGGGATCCCAAATTCCACCCCAAAAGTGACCCAGGGAATCCCAAATCCATCCTAAAAGGTGTCCAGGTGTTCAAATTCCATCCCAAAAGGGATTCAGGTGTCCAGGGATCCCAAATCCATCCCAAAAGTGACCAGGGGTCTAAATCTCCCTAAAGGGATTCAGGTGTTGGGATCCCAAATTCCACCCCAAAAGGGATCCTTGTGTCCAAATCTGCCCTAAAAGGGATTTAGGAGATCCCAAATCCATCCCAAAAGTGACCCAGGGGGTCTAAATCTGCCCTAAAAGGGATTCAGGTGTCCAGGGGATCCCAAATTCCACCCCAAAAGGGGTCCAAGGGATCCCAGATTACTCCCAGAAAGGATCCAGGAGATCCCAAATCCATCCTAAAATGGGTTCAGGGATCCAGGGGATCCCAAATCCATCCCAAAAGGGATTCAGGTGTCCAGGAGATCCCAAATCCATCCTAAAAGTGACCCAGGGGATCCCAAATCCCCCTAAAAGGGATTCAGGTGTCCAGGGGATCCCAAATTCCACCCCAAAAGGGATCCAGGCATCCCAAATTGCTCCCCAAAGGGATCCAGGTGTTCAAATTCCATCCCAAAAGGGATTCAGGTGTCCAGGGATCCCAAATTCCTCCCAAAAGGGATTTAGGGATCCCAAATCCATCCCAAAAGTGACCCAGGGGTCCCAAATCTGCCCTAAAAGGGATTCAAGGGTTCAGGGGATCCCAAATCCCCCTAAAGTGACCCAGAGGGTCCCAAATCTGCCCTAAAAGGGATTCAGGTGTCCAGGGATCCCAAATTCCACCCCAAAAGGGATTTAGGGAATCCCAAATCCACCCCAAAAGGGATCCAGGTGTTCAAAATCCATCCCAAAAGGGTTCAGGTGTCCAGGGGATCCCAAATTCCATCCCAAAATGGGTCCAAGGGATCCCAGATTACTCCCAGAAAGGATCCAGAGGATCCCAAATCCATCCCAAAATGGGTTCAGGGATCCAGGGGATCCCAAATTCCATCCCAAAAGGGATTCAGGTGTCCAGGGGATCCCAAATCCATCCCAAAAGGATTCAGGTGTCCAGGAGATCCCAAATCCATCCCAAAAGTGACCCAGGGAATCCCAAACCCACCCTAAAAGGGACCCCAGGTGTCCATGACTCTCCTCCCACAGGGATTTTGGGATTTCCCCCGAGCCTCCCAGGATTTGGGATCACGGGATTTGGGGATTTTTTTTTTTTTAGGATTTGGGGATTTTTTTTTTTTTTGAGGATTTGGGGATTTTGGGGTCCCAGGTTTTGGGGAATTTTAAGGATTTTTTGAGGATTTGGGGGTTTTGGGGTCCCAGGTTTTTGGAGTGCCAAGATTTGTGATCCCAGGATTTGGGGATTTTTTTGAGGATTTGGGGGTTTTTTAGGATTTGGGGATTTTTTTTAGGATTTGGGGGTTTTGGGGATTTTTTGAGGATTTGGGGTCTCTCAGGGGTCCCAGGATTTGGGGATTTTTGGGATTTTTTGAGGATTTGGAGGTTTTGGCATCTCAGGATTTGGGGATTTTTTTTTTAGGATTTGGGGTTTTTGGGGGTTTTGGGTTTTTGGGGTCTCAGGGGTCCCAGGATTTGGGGATTTTCTTGAGGATTTGGGGATTTTTTGAGGATTTGGGGATTTTTGGGTCCCAGGATTTAGGGATTTTCAGAGGATTTTGGGGGTTTGTGGATTTTTTTTGGATTTGGGGGTTTTGAAATCCCAGGATTTGGGGATTTTTTGAGGTTTTTGAAGGTTTTGAGGATTTTTTGCAGATTTGGGGAGTTTGGGGTCCCAGGATTTGGGGATTTTTTGAGGATTTGGGATTTTGGCATCCCAGGATTTGGGGATTTTTTTTTTAGGATTTGGGGTTTTTGGGGATTTTGGGTTTTTGGGGTCTCAGGGGTCCCTGGATTTGGGGATTTTTTGAGGTTTTTGGAGGTTTAGTGGATTTTTTGAGGATTTGGGGGTTTTGAAATCCCAGGATTTGGGGATTTTTTGAGGTTTTTGGAGGTTTTGTGGATTTTTTTGGATTTGTGGAGTTTGGGATCCCAGGATTTGGGGATTTTTTGAGGATTTGGGGATTTTGGCATCCCAGGATTTGGGGATTTTTGGGATTTTTTGAGGATTTGGGGTTTGGGGCATTTTTGAGGTTTTGGGGATTTTTTGGGGATTTGGGGATTTGGGATCCCAGGCTTTGGGGGTTTTTTTGAGGATTTGGGGATTTTGGAGCTCTCGGGGTCCCTGGATTTGGGGATTTTTTTGGTTTTTGGAGGTTTTGGGGATTTTTTGAGGTTTTGGGGTCTCAGGGGTCCCAGGATTTGGGGATTTTTGGAGGTTTTTGGAGGTTTTGAGGATTTTTTGGGATTTGGGGTTTTTGGAGTCCCAGGATTTGGGGATTTTTTGAGGTTTTTGGAGGTTTTGAGGATTTTTTGAGGATTTGGGGGTTTTGGCATCCCAGGATTTGGGGATTTTTTTTTTAGGATTTGGGGTTTTTGGGGATTTTGGGTTTTTGGGGTCTCAGGGGTCCCAGGATTTGGGGTTTTCTTGAGGATTTGGGGCTTTTTTTTTAGGATTTTGGGTTTTTGGGGCTCTCGGGGTCGCAGGTTTTGGGGATTTTTGTAGATTTTTCGGGATTTTTTTAGGATTTGGGGATTTTGGGGCTCTCTGGGGTCCCTGGATTTGGGGATTTTTGCAGGTTTTTGGATTTTTTGAGGATTTTTTGAGGATTTGGGGATTTTGGCATCCCAGGATTTGGGGATTTTT
The DNA here is from genome assembly GCA_024500445.1 of Entomyzon cyanotis. Taxonomy (NCBI): domain Eukaryota; kingdom Metazoa; phylum Chordata; class Aves; order Passeriformes; family Meliphagidae; genus Entomyzon; species Entomyzon cyanotis. The sequence goes on along the minus strand of JAKEPQ010001013.1, from coordinate 854,062 downwards.
TTTAGGATTTGGGGTTTTTGGGGGTTTTGGGTTTTTGGGGCTCTTGGGGGTCGCAGGTTTTGGGGATTTTTTGAGGACTTGGAGGTTTTGTGAATTTTTTGAGGATTTGGGGGTTTTGAAATCCCAGGATTTGGGGATTTTTTGAGGTTTTTGGAGGTTTTGAGGATTTTTTGAGGATTTGGGGAGTTTGGGGTCCCAGGATTTGGGGGTTTTCTTGAGGATTTGGGGCTTTTTTTTAGGATTTGGGGATTTTGGGGCTCTCGGGGGTCCTAGGATTTGGGGATTTTTGTAGATTTTTGGGGATTTTTTTTAGGATTTGGGGGTTTTTGGGGTCTCAGGGGTCCCAGGTTTTGGGGATTTTTTGAGGATTTGGGGACTTTTTTTAGGATTTTGGGTTTTTGGGGCTCTCGGGGTCCCTGGATTTGGGGATTTTTTGGGGTTTTTGGAGGTTTTGGGGATTTTTTGAGGTTTTGGGGTCTCAGAGGTCCCAGGATTTGGGGATTTTTGGAGGTTTTTGGAGGTTTTGAGGATTTTTTGCAGATTTGGGGGTTTTGGGGTCTCAGGATTTGGGGATTTTTTTAGGTTTTTGAAGGTTTTGAGGATTTTTTTGGGATTTGGGGAGTTTGGGGTCCCAGGATTTGGGGATTTTTTGAGGTTTTTGGAGGTTTTGAGGATTTTTTTGGGATTTGGGGTCTCAGGGGTCCCAGGATTTGGGGATTTTTTGGGGTTTTTGGTCTCCCAGACTCACGTGGACTCGTTTTCCATAGTAGGGGAAGTACATGAGGTCGATGGAGCCGTTGGGGGGAAGAGCTGCATTGGGCCCAGCAGGGCTGCGTCCTCCTCGCTGGGGGGGGACAGGAGTGTCCCCAAACTGTCCCCAAACTGTCCCCAAAATATCCCCTGAGGGGGGGACAGCCCAGCCTGGCCCCCCAAAAACTCACCCCCAAAATATCCCACCCTGACCCCATTAAATACACACGAAATGATGGTTGGGATCATCCGAAATGAGCCCGAAAATCCTCCTGAAAACCCCAAAATTAGACCTAAAATCCTCCTGGGAACCCCAAAAATGATCCTTAAATACCCTCAGGACCCCAAAAAACCCCAAGGACCCCCAAAAAGTTCCCCCAGATATTTCCCCCAAAGTCCCCTATAGACCCCCTTAAAGATTCCCTTAAATACACCCTAAAAGATTATTGAGATCATCCAAAATTAGCCCTAAAATCCTCCTGGAAACCCCAAAATTAGCCCTAAAAACCTCCTGGGAACCCCAAAAATGATCCTAAAATACCCTCAGGACCCCAAAAAAAACCCCAAAAAATCCCCCCCAGATATTTCCCCCAAAGTCCCCTATAAACCCCCTTAAATATTATTGGGATCACCCAAAGTGAGCCCTAAAATCCTCCTGGAAACCCCAAAAATGATCCTAAAATACCCTCAGGACCCCCCAAAATACCCCAAAAAGTTCCCCCAAATATTTCCCCCAAAGTCCCCTATAGACCCCCTTAAAGATCCCCTAAAAGATTATTGGGATCATCCAAAATTAGCCCTAAAATCCTCCTGGAAACCCCAAAATGAGCCCTAAAATCCTCCTGGAAACCCCAAAATTAGCCCTAAAAACCTCCTGGAAACCCCAAAAATGATCCTTAAATACCCTCAGGACCCCAAAAAAACCCCCAAGGACCCCCAAAAAGTTCCCCCAAATATTTCCCCCAAAGTCCCCTATAGTCCCCATTAAAGATCCCCTTAAAGATTATTGGGATCATCCAAAATGAGCCCTAAAATCCTCCTGGGAACCCCAAAATTAGCCTTAAAATCCTCCTGGAAACCCCAAAAATGATCCTTAAATACCCTCAGGACCCCCCAGAAAACCCCAAAAAGTCCCCCCAAAGTCCCCTACAGACCCCCTTAAAGATCCTCTTAAATGCATCCTAAAAGATTATTGGGATCATCCAAAATGAGCCCTAAAAACCTCCTGGGAACCCCAAAATTAGCCCTAAAAACCTCCTGGAAACCCCATAAATGATCCTTAAATACCCTCAGGACCCCAAAAAAACCCCCAAGGACCCCCAAAAAGTTCCCCCAGATATTTCCCCCAAAGTCCCCTATAGACCCCCTTAAAGATCCCCTTAAAGATTATTGGGATCATCCAAAATTAGCCCTAAAATCCTCCTGGAAACCCCAAAATGAGCCCTAAAATCCTCCTGGAAACCCCAAAAATGATCCTAAAATACCCTCAGGACCCCCCAAAATACCCCCAAAAAGTCCCCCCAAATATTTCCCCCAAAGTCCCCTATAGTCCCCATTAAAGATCCTCTTAAATACACCCTAAAAGATTATTGGGATCACCCAAGATGAGCCCTAAAATCCTCCTGGAAACCCCAAAAATTATCCCTAAATCCCCCCTGGGATTCCCATAAATCCCCCAAATCCCCCCAAAAATTCCCCCCAAATCCCTCCCAGTGCCTCCCAGTTTGTCCCAGTGTCCCCTTGGTGTCCCCAAACCCCCCTGGGGACCCTAATTTCTCCCCCAGTTTGTCCCAGTTTGTCCCAGTTCCCCCCAGTGTCCCCTTGGTGTCCCCAAACCCCCCTAAGAACCCTAATTTCTCCCCCCCAGTTTGCCCCAGTTTGTCCCAGTTTGTCCCAGTTCCCCCCAGTGTCCCCCCAATGTCCCCTTGGTGTCCCCAAACCCCCCTGGGGACCCTAATTTCTGCCCCCAGTTTGTCCCAGTTTGTCCCAGTTTGCCCCAGTTTGTGCCAGTGTCCCCCCAGTGTCCCCCAATGTCCCCAAACCCCTCTAAGAACCCCAATTTCTCCCCCAGTTTGCCCCAGTTTGTCCCAGTTCCCCCCAATGTCCCCTTGATGTCCCCAAACTCCCCTAGGGACCCCCATTTCTCCCCCAGTTTGTCCCAGTTTGTCCCAGTTTGCCCCAGTTTGTCCCAGTTTGCCCCAGTTTGTCCCAGTTCCCCCCAGTGCCCTTACGGTGGCAGCCGACAGCTGGGCCCAGCGGGCAGCGAGAGAGAGAAGTGAGAGGGACTCGGGGGACATCGGGGACATTTGGGGACATTTGGGGACATTGGGGACATCGGGGACATCGGGGACACTGGGGACATTTGGGGACATTGGGGACATCGGGGACACTGGGGATATTGGGGACATTGGGGACATTGGGGACATCAGGGACATCGGGGACACTGGGGACATTGGGGACATTGGGGACATTGGGGACATCGGGGACATCGGGGACATTTGGGGACATTGGGGACATTTGGGGACATTGGGGACATCGGGGACATTGGGGACATTGGGGACATTTGGGGACATTGGGGATGTTGGGGACATCGGGGACGTTGGGGACATTGGGGATATTGGGGATATTGGGGACATCGGGGACATCGGGGACGTTGGGGACATTGGGGACATTGGGGACATTGGGGGACATTGGGGACATTTGGGGACATTGGGGACAGCAGGACAGGGACATTGGGGACATTGAGGGTATTGAGGACATTTGGGGACATTTGGGGACATTGGGGAGAGCAGTGACAGCAGGGACAGCAGAGGGGACATTGGGGACATCATTGGGGACATTGGGGGGACAGTAGGGGACATTGGGGACAGCAGGACAGGGACATTGGGGACATTGGGGACATTGGGGACATCACAGACACAGCAGCTCTTGGGGACGCCCAGCTGGATTTTGGGGTGAAATCAGCAGATTTTGGGGCGAAAGAAGCGAATTTTGGGGTGAAAAAAGTGAGTTTTGGGGTGAAAAAAGCAAAATTTTGGGACACCCAGCTGGATTTTGGGGTGAAAGAAGCAAATTTTGGGGTGAAAAAAGCAGTTTTGAGGTAAAAAAAGCAAATTTTGGGACACCCAGCTGGATTTTGGGATGGGGTTTGGCACTCAGCAGGATTTGGGGTGAAAAAAGCAGATTTTGGGGTGAAAGAAGCGAATTTTGGGGTGAAAAAAGCAGATTTTGGGGTGAAAGAAGCGAATTTTGGGGTGAAAAAAGTGAGTTTGGGGGTGAAAAAAGCAAATTTTGGGACACCCAGCTGGATTTTGGGGCGAAAGAAGCAAATTTTGGGGTGAAAAAAGCAGATTTTGGGGTGAAAATAGCGAGTTTTGAGGTTATAAAAGCAAATTTTGGGACACCCAGCTGGATTTTGGGATGGGGTTTGGCACTCAGCAGGATTTTGGGGTGAAAAAAGCAGATTTTGGGACACTTGGAAGGATTTTTTTGGGGAATGGAAGAGATTTAGAAGCATCCAGGTGGAATTTGGGGTGAAAATGGAGGATTTTGGGACAATTCGAAGCGTTTTGGGGTGAGTGGAATTTATTTTTGGGATTCCTAGAAGGATTTGGGGGTGAAAAATTGGATTTTAGGATTCCTAGAGGAATTTTGGGGTGAAACAAGTGGATTTTGGGATTCCTAGAGGGATTTTTGGAGTAAAATTTTGGGATTTTTGGGATTCCTAGAGGAATTTAGGGATTAAATAAGGGGATTTTGGGATTCCTAGAAGGATTTGGGGGTGAAAAAATTGAATTTTTGGGATTCCTAGAGGAATTTTGGGGTGAAAAAATTGAATTTTAGGATTCCTAGAGGGATTTTGGGGTGAAAAGAGCGGATTTTGGGATTCCAAGAGGGATTTTGGAGTAAAATTCTGGGATTTTTGGGGATTCCTGGAGGAATTTTGGGATTAAATAGGTGGATTTTGGGATTCCTAGAAGGATTTGGGGGTGAAAAAATTGAATTTTAGGATTCCTAGAGGAATTTTGGGGTGAAACAAGTGGATTTTGGGATTCCTAGAGGGATTTTTGGAGTAAAATTTTGGGATTTTTGGGATTCCTAGAGGAATTTAGGGATTAAATAAGGGGATTTTGGGATTCCTAGAAGGATTTGGAGGTGAAAAAATTGAATTTTAGGATTCCTAGAGGAATTTTGGGGTGAAAAAATTGAATTTTAGGATTCCTAGAGGGATTTTGGGGTGAAAAGAGCGGATTTTGGGATTCCAAGAGGGATTTTGGAGTAAAATTCTGGGATTTTTGGGGATTCCTGGAGGAATTTTGGGATTAAATAGGTGGATTTTGGGATTCCTAGAAGGATTTGGAGGTGAAAAAATTGAATTTTAGGATTCCTAGAGGGATTTTGGGGTGAAAAATTGGATTTTAGGATTCCTAGAGGGATTTTGGGGTGAAAAGAGCGGATTTTGGGATTCCAAGAGGGATTTTGGAGTAAAATCTGGGGATTTTTGGGATTCCTAGAGGAATTTTGGGATTAAATAAAAGGATTTTGGGATTCCTAGAAGGATTTGGGGGTGAAAAAATTGAATTTTTGGGATTCCTAGAGGAATTTTGGGGTCGAATAAGAGGATTTTGGGATTCCTAGAGGAATTTTGGAGTGAAAAATTGGATTTTGGGATTCCTAGAGGAATTTTGGGGTGAATCGAGCGGATTTTGGGATTTCGGGATGCTCCAGGAGGATCTCCTCCCCCTTACCGGGTCACCCTTTTTCCGAGGCCGCTGGGCAGAGACGAGAGACAGTGAGGGACAGAGGGGACATTGGGGACATTTGGGGACATTTGGGGACATTATGGACATTGAGTGGACATTGGGGACATTGGGGACATTGGGGACATCATTGGGGACATTGGAGACATTGGGGTTATTGGGGACATCATTTTGGACATTAGGGACATTGGGGGACATTGGGGATATTGGGGACATTATGGACCTTGGGGACCTTGGGGATATGGGGGATATTGGGGACATTGGGGACATTATGGACACTGAGTGGACATTGGGGACATTGGGGACACTGGGGACTTTGGGGACATTGGGGACATCATTGGGGACACTGGGGACGTTGGGGACATCATTGGGGACGTTGGGGACATTGTAGACATTGGGGTTATTGGGGACATCATTTGGGACATTGGGGACATTATGGACATTGAGTGGACATTGGGGGACCCTGGGGATGTTGGGGACATTGGGGACATTGGGGTTACTGGTGACATCATTTGGGACATTGGGGACATTGGGGACACTGAGGACATTGGGTACATTGGGACATTGGGGACATCATTGGGGACATTGGAGACATTGGGGTTATTGTGGATATTGGGGACATTGAGTGGACATTGAGTGGACATTGAGTGGACATTGGGGACATTGGGGACACTGGGGACGTTAGGGACTTTGGGAACTTTGGGGACACTGGGGACATTGGGGATATTGGTACATTGGGGACATTGGGGACATCATTGAGGACATTGTAGACATTGGGGTTATTGGGGACATCATTTGGGACATTGGGGACATTATGGACATTGAGTGGACATTGGGGGACCCAGGGGATGTTGGGGACATTGGGGACATTATGGACATTGAGTGGACACTGGGGACATTGGGCACATTGGGGGACATCATTGGGGGCATCATTGGGGACATTGGAGACATTGGGGTTATTGGGGACATCATTTGGGACATTAGGGACATTGGGGGATGTTGGGGACATTATGGACATTGAGTGGACATTGGGGGACCCTGGGGATATTGGGGACATTGGGGACATTATGGACATTGAGTGGACATTATGGACATTGAGTGGACATTGGGGTTATTGGGGACATCATTTGGGACATTAAGGACATTGGGGGACATGGGGGACATTGGAGACATTATGGACATTGAGTGGACATTGGGGACACTGGGGACATTGGGGGATAATGGGGACATTGGGGGACATTGGAGACATTATGGACATTGAGTGGACATTGGGGACACTGGGGACATTGGGGGATAATGGGGACATTGGGGGACATTGGGGACATTATGGACATTGAGTGGACATTGGACATTGGGGATATTGGGGTTACTGGGGACATCATTTGGGACATTGGGGGACATTGAGGACATTTGGCACATTAGGGACATTTTTGGGGAGACACCAAGGTGACACTGGGGACACTCGAAGGGACATTGGGGACATCATTGGGGACATTATGGACATTGAGTGGACACTGGGGACACCATTGGGGACATTGGGGACATTATGGACCTTGGAGACTTTATGGACATTGAGTGGACATTGAGTGGACATTGGGGACACCACTGGGGACATTGGGGGACACTGGGGACACCCCGAGGTGACACTGGGGACACTGAGGGGGGAGGTGACACCGAGGGGTTGGGGACAATGACGTCACCTTGGCGGCACAGATGATGTTGATGCTCTTGTTCTGCCCGGGGAAGAAGTTGATGACCTGGGGGGGGGAAAACCAGTATGAACCAGTATGGACCAGTATGGATCAGTGCGGACCAGTATAAACCAGTAGGAACCAGTATGAATTGGTATGAACCGGTATGGACCAGTATGAACCAGTATGGATCAGTGTGGACTGGTATGGACCAGTACAAACCAGTATGGACCAGTATAAACCAGTATAAACCAGTATAGACCAGTATGAACCAGTATGGATCAGTGTGGACTGGTATGGACCAGTACAAACCAGTGTGGACCAGTATAAACCAGTATAGACCAGTATGAACCAGTATGGATCAGTGTGGACTGGTATGGACCAGTACAAACCAGTATGGACCAGTATGGATCAGTGTGGACCAGTATAAACCAGTATAAACCAGTATAGACCAGTGTGAACTGGTATGGATCAGTGTGGATCAATATGGAGTGGTATAAACCAGTATTGACCAGTCTGAACTGGTAAGGACTGTTATGGACCGGTATGGACCAGTATAAACCAGTATAGACCAGTATGGACCAGTGTGGACTAGCATAGACCAGCATGGAGCAGTATGAACTGGCATGAACCAGTATAGACCAGTCTGGACCAGTATGGAATGGTACAAATCAGTATAAACCAGTATGGACCAGTACGGATTGGTAAGAACCATTATGAACTGGTAAGAACCAGTAAAAACCAGTATAGACCAGTACAGACCAGTGCAGAGCAGGGAGCTGAACTGAGCATATCCCATGGCCTCCCAGTCCATCCCAGTTCATCCCAGTCCATCCCAGTCCCTCCCAGTCCATCCCAGTTCAATGCAACTCATGGTTGACAACCACTGGGCACTGTCCCAGTCCATCCCAGTCCATCCCAGTCCCATCCCAGTTCATCCCAGTCCCTCCCAGTCCATCCCAGTTCAATGCAACTCATGGTTGACAACCACTGGGCACTGTCCCAGTCCATCCCAGTCCCTCCCAGTTCAATGCAACTCATGGTTGACAATCACTGGGCACTGTCCCAGTGCTCCCAGTGCCTCCCAGTTCATCCCAGTACAGCCCAGTTCAACTCAACTCATAACCAGCAACCACCGGGTGCCGTCCCAGTCCATCCCAGTCCATCCCAGTCCCTCCCAGTACAGCCCAGTCCATCCCAGTACCTCCCAGTGCTCCCAGTGCCTCCCAGTCCAACACAACTCGCAGCTAAGAACCACCAGACACTCTCCCAGTCCCTCCCAGTCCATCCCAGTCCCATTCAACACAACAATACAATATCCTATTCACTCCCAACCCCTATCCCAATGCTCCCAGTGCCTCCCAGTCCATCCCACTGCCTCCCAGTCCATCCCAGTCCAACACAACTCTTAGCCAAGAACCACCAGACTCCATCCCAGTCCATCCCAGTCCCATTCAACACAACAATACAATACCATATCTGCCTACAGCCGCTCCCAACCACTCTCCCAGTGCTCCCAGTTACTCCCAGTGCCCCCACTGACCCGGTTGACCTTGATGAGCACGCAGGGCTGGCCGGAGCCAGAGCCGTAGTCGCCGTGCGGCCACAGTGCTCCCAGTGCCTCCCAGTCCATCCCAGTCCAACACAACTCGCAGCTAAGAACCACCAGACTCCATCCCAGTCCATCCCAGTCTCTCCCAGTCCCATTCAACACAACAATACAATATCCTATTCACTCCCAACCCCTCTCCCAGTGCCTCCCAGTTCCTCCCAGTCCATCCCAGTCCAACACAAGTCATCACCAAGCACCACCAGACTCCATCCCAGTCCATCCCAGTCCATCCCAGTCCCATTCAATACAACAACACAACACAGTATCTGCCACCAGTCATACTCCCAGTCCCTCCCAGTGCTCCCAGTATCCCCACTGACCCGGTTGACCTTGATGAGCACGCAGGGCTGGCCGGAGCCGTAGCCGTAGTCGCCGTGCGGCCCCAGTGCTCCCAGTGCTCCCAGTGCTCCCAGTGCCTCCCAGTGCCTCCCAGTCCAACACAACTCGCAGCTAAGAACCACCAGACACTCTCCCAGTCCCTCCCAGTCCATCCCAGTCCCATTCAACACAACAATACAATAACCTATTCACTCCCAACCCCTATCCCAATGCTCCCAGTGCCTCCCAGTCCATCCCAGTGCCTCCCAGTCCATCCCAGTCCAACACAACTCTTAGCCAAGAACCACCAGACTCCATCCCAGTCCATCCCAGTCCATTCCAGTCCATCCCAGTCCAACACAACTCTTAGCCAAGAACCACCAGACTCCATCCCAGTCCATCCCAGTCCCGTTCAACACAACAATACAATATCATATCTGCCTACAGCCGCTCCCACCCACTCTCCCAGTGCTCCCAGTTACTCCCAGTGCCCCCACTGACCCGGTTGACCTTGATGAGCACGCAGGGCTGGCCGGAGCCGTAGCCGTAGTCGCCGTGCGGCCCCAGGCCGGCGCAGGGCCCCAGCAGGGAGCGGTTGAAGCGACAGGCGCGTTTGGGGTAGTTGGGCACCGAGTCGTCAGGCTGCTCGTTGTAGCGGCCGGCCGGACAGGCGGCGTTGCGAGAGGCCTGGATGCTGTCGTTGTAGGCTGAGGGGGCGGGGAGAGGGCAGCAGGTGACCAGTGCTGACCAGTAGGGACTGGGAGCTGGTCAGAGCCTGCCTGGTACTGGTTTGGGTCATCCCAGTATGGGTTAGGGTCATCCCAGTATGAGTTAGGGTCATCCCAGTACAGGTAGGACCATTCCAGTATGGGTTTGTTGTATCCCAGTATGAGTTTGTTGTGTTCCAGTAAGGGTTAGGGTCATCCCAGTATGGGTTAGGGTCATCCCAGTATGGGTTAGGGTCATCCCAGTATGAGTTAGGGTCATCCCAGTATGGGTAGGACCATCCCAGTATGGTTAGGGCCATCCCAGTATGGGTTAGGGTCATTCCAATGCAGACCAGTATGGACTGGGAGCTGCCCAGAGCCTGCCCGGTACTGGTTTGGACCATCCCAGTATGAGTTAGGGTCATCCCAGTATGGGTAGAGTCATCCCAGTATGAGTTAGGACCATTCCAGTATGGGTTTGTTGTATCCCAGTATGGGTTTGTTGTATTCCAGTATAGGTAAAGTCATCCCAGTATGAGTTAGGGTCATCCCAGTATGGGTTAGGGTCATTCCAATGCTGACCAGTAGGGACTGGGAGCTGCCCAGAGCCTGCCTGGTACTGGTTTGGGTCATCCCAGTATGGGTTAGGGTCATCCCAGTATGAGTTAGGGTCATCCCAGTACAGGTTTGTTGTGTTCCAGTATGGGTAAAGTCATCCCAGTATGGGTTAGGGTCATCCCAGTATGGGTTAGGATCATCCCAGTATGAGTAGGACCATTCCAGTATGGGTTAAGGTCATCCCAGTATGGGCTTGTTGTATTCCAGTATGGTTAGGGTCATCCCAGTATGGTTAGGGTCATCCCAGTATGGGTTTGTTGTATTCCAGTATGGGTAAAGTCATCCCAGTATGGGTAGGACCATTCCAGTATGGGTTTGTTGTATCCCAGTATGAGTTTGTTGTGTTCCAGTATGGGTTAGGGTCATCCCAGTATGGGTTTGTTGTGTTCCAGTATAGGTAAAGTCATCCCAGTATGAGTTAGGGTTATCCCAGTATGGGTAGAACCATCCCAGTATGGGTTAGGGTCATTCCAGTGCTGACCAGTATGGACTGGGAGCTGCCCAGAGCCTGCCCGGTACCAGTTAGGGTCATCCCAGTATGAGTTAGGGTCATCCCAGTATGGGTTAGGTTCCATCCCAGTATGGGTTTGTTCCATCCCAGTATGGATAGGGTCATCCCAGTATGGTTAGGGTCATTCCAGTAAGAGGCAGAGCTCTCCCAGGGCATCCCAGTATGGACTGGGACCTTCCCAGTGCCTCCAGTATGGCTTGGTGCCCTCCCAGTCCCTCCCAGTGCCCTCCCAGTGCCCTCCCAGTGCCCTCCCAGTGCCTCCCAGTCCATTCCCAGTGCCCTCTCATTGCCTTCCCAGTCCATCCCAGTCCATTCCCAGTCCATCCCAGTCCATTCCCAGTCCCTCCCAGTTCCCTCCCAGTTCATCCCAGTCCATCCCAGTCCATTCCCAGTCCCTCCCAGTCCCTCCCAGTGCCCCCCCAATCCCCCCCCAGTCCCTCCCAGTCCCTCCCAGTCCATTCCCAGTCCATCCCAGTTTATCCCAGTCCATTCCCAGTCCATCCCAGTCCATTCCCAATCCCCCCAGTCCCATCCCAGTCCCATCCCAGTCCATCCCAGTCCATCCCAGTCCATTCCCAGTCCATCCCAGTCCATTCACAGTCCCTCCCAGTCCCATCCCAGTCCCTCCCAGTCCATCCCAGTCCCTCCCAGTCCATTCCCAGTCCCCTCCCAGTCCCTCCCAGTCCATCCCAGTCCCTCCCAGTCCATCCCAGTCCCCTCCCAGTCCCTCCCAGTCCATTCCCAGTCCCTCCCAGTCCATTCCCAGTCCCCCCCAGTCCCTCCCAGTGCTCCCAGTTCACTCACGCTCCAGGAACTGGTGCAGAGCTCTCACATACTGCTGCCAGGTGTGGCTCTGGCTGACATTGAAGGTGACATCGAGACCCTCGGCACAGGGGCGAATCATCAGCCCTGGGGACAGCGGGGACATCGTTGGGGACACTGGGGACATTGGGGACATTGGGGATATTGGGGACATCAGGGACATTGGGGAGATCCTGGGGACATTGGGAATACTGGGGACATCCTGGGGACATTGGAGACACTGGGGACATCATTGGGGACATTGGGGATGTTGAGGACAGTGGAATTGGAATGGTGACATGGGGGACATTGGGGACAATGGGGACATCGGGGACATTGGGGACATTGGGGATATTGGGGATGTTGGGGACATAGGGGACATTGGGGACACTGGGGACATTCCGGACATCACTGGGCACATTGGGGACATTGAGGGGACACTGGGGACAGTGGTGACATTGGGCATATTGTGGATATTGGGGACACTGGGGACACTGAGGGGACATTGTGGATATTGGGGACATTGTGGGGACAGTGGGGACATCGGGGCATTGGGGACATTGGGGACATTGGGGACATTGGGGACATCAGGGCATTGGGGACATTGAAGGGACAGTGGGGATATTGGGGACATAGGGGGATTGGTGATATTGGTGACATCGGTGACATCGTTGGGGGCATTGGGGACATTGGAGACATTGGGGACATTGGGGATATTGGGGATGTTGGGGAATGGGGACATTGGGGACACTGGGGACATTCCGACATCACTGGACATTGGGGACATTGAGGGACACTGGGGACAGTGGGGAATTGGGGATATTGTATATTGGGGACATTGGGGACATTGGGGACATTGTGGATATTGGGGACGTTGGGGACATTGAGGACATCAGGGGATTGGGGACATTGAAGGGACAGTGGGGATATTGGGGACATAGGGGGATTGGGGACATTGTACATCGTTGGGGGATTGAGACATTGGGGATATTGGGGATGTTGGGGACACTGGGGACACTGGGGACATTCCGGACATCACTGGGCACATTGGGGACATTGAGGGGACATTGAGGGGACATTGGGGACAGTGGGGACATTGGGGATATTGGGGACGTTGGGGATATTGGGGACACTGGGGACATTGAGGGGACATTGTGGATATTGGGGACATTGTGGGGACAGTGGGGACATTGGGGACATCGTTGGGGACATTGGGGATATTGAGGATATTGGGAACATTGGTGACATTGGGGACATCGTTTGGGGCATTGGAGACATTGGGGACATTGAGTTCATCGGGGACAGTGGGGATATTGGGGACATTTGGGACACTGGGGATTTGGGGTCACTGGGGACATTGGGGACATCAGGGGATTGGGGACATTGAAGGGACAGTGGGGGACAGTGGGGATATTGGGGACAGTGGGGATAATGGGGACATTGGGGATGTTGGGGACATTGGTGACATTGTTGGGGACACTGGAGACATTGGGGACATTGAGTTCATTGGAAACATTGGAGACATTGGGGAGATTGAGTTCATTGGGGACACTGGGGACATTGGAGACATTGGGGGACATTGGGGACATCGGGGACATTGGGGGATTGGGGACATTGGGAACATTGAGGGACATTGGGGGAATTGGGGACATTGAAGGGACAGTGGGGATATTGGGGACATTGGGGGATTGGTGACATTGGTGACATCGTTGGGGGCATTGGAGACATTGGGGATATTGGGGACATTGGAGACACTGGGGATTTGGGGACATTGGGGACATCGGGGACATTGGGGACATCGGGGGATTGGGGACATTGAGGGGACAGTGGGGGACAGTGGGGACATTGGGGACATTCAGGACATCACCGGCGACATCGGGGTCACACGAGGTGACACGGAGGGGTGACACAGAGGTCACAGGGGGGTCACACGAGGTGACATCACAGGGGTCACAGGAGGACACGGGGAGGTCACCGGGGGGTCACACGGGGGAGAGGGACACAGGGGTGTCCCGATGACCCCAAATCTGTCACCACCCCCACCCCAAACCCAGGACCCCCAAAAACCCAAATCCAGGACCCCCGGGGTCTCCCAATGACCCCAAACCCTACAGGACCCCCAAAACCACCCCAATCCAGGACCCTCAGGACCCCAAATCCAGGACTCCCAGGACCCCCAAGGACCCCAAATCCAGGACCCCCGGGAGTCTGCCAACGACCCCAAACCATCACCACCCCCAAAAACCCAAATCCAGGACCCCCAAAACCCCAATCCAGGACCCCCCAAAACCCCATATCCACTCCTCCAGGATCCCCCAGATCCCCCAAAAACCCCAAATCCCCAAACCCGGGGGTCTCACCAGGGTTCCTGTGACCCCAAACCCCCCAAGAACCCTGAAAACCACAACCCAGGACCCCCCAGGACCCCCCCAGGAGCCCTCAGGACCCCAAATCCAGGACCCCCAAGGACCTCCAAGGACCCCAAATCCAAGACCCCCGGGGTCTCCCGATAACCCCAAACCCTCCAGGACCCCCAAAACCCCAATCCAGGACCCTCAGGACCCCAAATCCAAGAGCCCTGGGCGTCTCACCAGGGGCTTCCAGTGACCCCAAAGCATCACCACCCCCATCCCAAACCCAGGACCCCCAAAAAACCCAAATCCAGGACCCTCCAGGACCCCCAAGGACCCCGAACCCTCCAGGACCCCCAGAACCCCAAATCCAGGACCCCCGGGGGTCTCCCAGTGACCCCAAACCAGCACCACCCTCACCCCAAATCCAGGACCCCCAAAAACCCAAATTCCAGACCCCCCCAAGGACCCCAAATCCAAGACCCCGGGGGTCTCACCAGGGGCTTCCAGTGACCCCAAACCTTCATCACCCCCACCCCAAATCCAGGACCCCCCAAAAACCCAAATCCAGGACCACCCACGACCCCTCAGAACCCCCCAAGAACCCCAGATCCCCATACCCGGGGTCTCACCAGGGTTCCTATGACCCCAAACCCTCCAGGAACCCTGAAAACCACAACCCAGGACCCCCCAAGACCCCCCAGGACCCTCAAACCCCCAAATCCAGGACCACCCAGGAGCCCTCAGGACCCCAAATCCAGGATCCCCAGGGTCTCCCAATGACCCCAAACCCTCCAGGACCCCAATCCAGGACCCCCCAGAACCCCAAATCCAGGACTCCCAGGACCCCCAAGGACCCCAAATCCAGGACCCCCGGGTGTCTTCCAACGACCTCAAACCATCACCACCCCCACCCCAAATCCAGGACCCCCAAAATCCCAAATCCAAGACCCCCCAGGACCCCCAAAACCCCAATCCAGGACCCTCAAAACCCCAAATCCAGGACCCCCCAAGACCCCCAGAACCCCAAATCCAGGACCCTCAGGACCCCAAATCCCCCCCCCCCCCCCCCCCCCCCCCCCCCTTCACCACCTCCACCCCAAATCCAGGACCCCCAAAAACCCAAATCCAAGACATTTTGCCCCCCAGAACCCCAAATCCAAGACCCTCAGGCGGTCTCCCAGTGACCCCAAACCATCACCACCCCCACCCCAAATCCAGGACCCCCAAAACCCCAATCCAGGACCCCCAAGACCCCAAATCCACTCCTCCAGGATCCCCCAGATCCCCCAAAAACCCCAAATCCCCAAACCTGGGTGTCTCACCAGGGGCTTCCAGTGACCCCAAACCCTCCAGACCCCCCCAGGACCCCCAGGACCCCCCCAGGACCCCCAAAATCCCCAATGCCGGGGGTCTCACCAGGCGCTTCCAGTGACCCCAAACCCCCCAGGATCCCCAGGACCCCCCCAAAGACCCCCAAAAACCCCCAAATCCCCACGCCGGGGGTCTCACCAGGCGCTTCCAGTGACCCCAAACCCTCCAGGACCCCCCAGGACCCCCCAAAATCCCAAATCCAGGACCCCCAGGACCCCCCAGGACCCCCCAGGACCCCCCAGGACCCCCAAAACCCCAAATCCCCAAACCCGGGGGTCTCACCAGGGGCTTCCAGTGACCCCAAACCTCCAGACCCCCCCAGGACCCCCAGGACCCCTCCAGGACCCCCCAAAATCCCCCAATGCCCAAGGGGGTCTCACCAGGGGCTTCCAGTGACCCCAAACCCTCCAGGACCCCCCAGGACCCCCCAGGACCCCCAAAATCCCAAATCCAAGACCCCCCAAAATCCCCAAAATCCCCAAACCCGGGGTCTCACCAGGGGCTTCCAGTGACCCCAAACCCTCCAGGACCCCCCAGGACCCCCCAGGACCCCCAAAACCCCAATCCAGGACCCCCCCAAAATCCCCCAAAATCCCCAAACCCGGGGGTCTCACCAGGGGCTTCCAGTGACCCCAAACCTCCAGACCCCCCCAGGACCCCCAGGACCCCCCAGGACCCCCAGGACCCCCCAGACCCCCCAAAACCCCAATCCAGGACCCCCAAAACCCCAAATCCACTCCTCCAGGATCCCCCAGGACCCCCCCAAAATCCCCAAAATCCCCAAACCCGGGGGTCTCACCAGGCGCTTCCAGTGACCCCAAACCCCCCAGGATCCCCAGGACCCCCCCCAAAGACCCCCCAAAAACCCCCAAATCCCCAGGCCGGGGGTCTCACCGGGGGTCAGCAGCCTGTCCTGGTATTTGGGGACGTGGGGATCGACGCTCTGCAGCATCACCCACATGGTGAGGGCGAACAGGCCGGCCAGGAACCCATAGAACACCAGGTAGAACAGCAGGATCAGCCCTGGGGGGAATTTGGGGGTCAGGACCCCAAAAAATGGAATCCCCGAGGGGAAAAACCCCCCTGACCCCAAAATCCCAATGAAAAAAGTGAAATAACCCCAAAATCCCTCTGAAAAAGGGTGAAAAATCCCTAAAATCGGGTGTGAATTCCAAAATAGAACACCAGGTAGAACAGCAGGATCAGCCCTGGGGGGAATTTGGGGGGTCAGGACCCCAAAAATGGAATCCCCGTGGGGAAAACCCCCCCGGGGGCGCTGAACCCAAAATCCTAACCGAAAAGGGTGAAAAATCCTCAAAATCCGAATAAAAAAGGATGAAAAATCCTCAAAATCCCTCTGAAAAAGGGTGAAAAATCCCTAAAATCGGGTGTGAATTCCAAAATAAACCACCAGGTAGAACAGCAGGATCAGCCCTGGGGGGAATTTGGGGGTCAGGACCCCAAAAATGGAATCTCCGTGGGAATAAATCCCTGACCCCAAAATCCCAACCGAAAAGGCTGAAAAATCCTCAAAATTGGAATAAAAAAGGACGAAAAATCCTCAAAATCACACTGAAAACTGGAGAAAAATCCCAAAATAAATCAGTTTGGAAGAGCAGGATGAGTCCTGAGGTTGAAATTTGGGGGTCAGGACCCCAAAAAATGGAATCTCGGAGGGGAAAACCCCTGACCCCAAAATCCTAACCAAAAAGGATGAAAAATCCTCAAAATCCGAATAAAAAAGGGTGAAAAATCCTCAAAATCACACTGAAAACTGGAGAAAAATCCCTAAAATTTGGGATAAATCCCGAAATAAATCAGTTTGGAAGAGCAGGATCAGCCCTGGGGTTGAAATTTCGGGGGTCAGGACCCCAAAAAATGGAATCTCGGAGGGGAAAAACCCCCCTGACCCCAAAATCCCAATGAAAAAAAGTGAAATAACCCCAAAATCCCCCTAAAAAAGGGTGAAAAATCCTCAAAATCACACTGAAAAAGGGTGAAAAATCCCAAAATGAATACCAGTTTGGAAGAGCAGGATCAGTCCTGGGGGGGAATTTGGGGGGTCAGGACCCCAAAAAATGGAATCTCCATGGGGAAAAACCCTCGGGGGCGCTGACCCCAAAATCCTAACCGAAAAGGGTGAAAAATCCTCAAAATCCGAATGAAAAAGGGTGAAAAATCCTCTCACTTCCACTCAAAAAGAGTGGAAAATCCCTAAAATTTGGGATAAATCCCAAAATCAATCAGTTTGGAAGAGCAGGATCAGCCCTGGGGGAGAATTTGGGGGGTCAGGACCCCAAAAAATGGAATCCCCGTGGGGAAAACCCCCAAAATCCTAAGAAAAAAGGGTGAAAAATCCTCAAAATCACACTGAAAACTGGAGAAAAATCCCTAAAATTTGGGATAAATCCCGAAATAAATCAGTTTGGAAGAGCAGGATCAGCCCTGGGGTTGAAATTTGGGGGTCAGGACCCCAAAATCCCAATGAAAAAAAGTGAAATAACCCCAAAATCCTGACTGAAAAGGGTGAAAAATCCTCAAAATCACACTGAAAACTGGAGAAAAATCCCCAAATGAATCAGTTTAGAAGAGCAGGATGAGTCCTGGGGGAGAATTTGGGGGGTCAGGACCCCAAAAATGGAATCTCCATGGGGAAAAACCCCCGGGGGGGCTGACCCCAAAATCCCAATGAAAACAAGTGAAATAACCCCAAAATCCCCAAAAAAAGGGTGAAAAATCCTCTAAATCACACTGAAAAAGGGTGAAAAATCCCAAAATAAATCAGTTTGGAAGAGCAGGATCAGCCCTGGGGGGAATTTGGGGGGTCAGGACCCCAAAAATGGAATCTCCATGGGGAAAACCCTCTGACCCCAAAATCCCACTCAAAAAGGGTGAAAAATCCTCAAAATCCGAATGAAAACTGGAGAAAAATCCCAAAATAAATCAGTTTGGAAGAGCAGAATGAGATCTGGGGGCGAATTTTGGGGTTTTTTCCCCCAGAAATTAAACCCCCAGGGGGAAAAACCCCGACCCCAAAATCCGAATAAAAAAGGGTGAAAAATCCTCAAAATCCCACTGAAAAAGAGTGAAAAATCCCTAAAATTTGGGATAAATCCCGAAATAAATCAGTTTGGAAGAGCAGGATCAGCCCTGGGGATGAAATCTGGGTGGTCAGGACCCCAAAAAATGGAATCCCCGTGGGGAAAAACCCCAAAATCCTAAGAAAAAAAAGGTGAAAAATCCTCAAAATCACACTGAAAACCGGAGAAAAATCCCTAAAATTTGGGATAAATCCCGAAATAAATCACTTTGGAAGAGGAGGATCAGCCCTGGGGGGGGAATTTGGGGAGTCAGGAACCCCAAAATGTCCCCCCAATTTGAAAAATCCTCAACAAATTTCCCTGAGCCCTAAAAACCCCCAAATTTTAACAAATCTCCCCCAAACTGCCCCAAAAATCCCCCAATTAATATCAAATTTCCCGTCCAATTGCCCTAAATATCCCAAAATTTGCCTTCGAGTCCTAAAGACTCCCCCAAAATTGCCCCGATGATATCAAATAACCCCAAAAGTGCCCCAAAAACTCCCGAAAAATCCAGAAAATCGCCCCGGTGGTGTAAAATACCCCAAAAAAACTGCCCGCGATGCCCGAAAATCCCCCAAATTTGCCCCAAATGTTCATTAAATTTCACCAATGACATCAAATATCCCCCAAAAAAACCTGCCCCAAACCCGAGAAATGACCCCCAAAATTGGCCTCGCGACCCCAAAATGCATCGAGAAGGTTGGATATCCCGAAAGGATCCCAAAAAAAAATCCCAAATTTCAGCAGTGACATCAAATTACCCCAAAATTCAGCCGGGAATGGAAAATATTGAATAAAAACTGCACTGGGGACGTGGAAATCCCCACCCGAAATCACCCCAAATTACCCCAAAACTACCCCAGGATGTTAAATACCTCCCAGAACTCCCCAAAAATCCTAAAAATCCCCCCAAAAAGTCATCAAAAAGCCCCGAAATTGCCCCAAATAGTCACGAAATTGCCCCAAATCCCCCAAATCTCACCCCAAATCCCCCAAAAGCACCTCGATGGCACCAAAGAACCCTTAAAGTGTCCCGAAATCCCAAAAAACTGCCCCAAAACTGCCCCCGAGCCCTAAAGATCCCCCGAAATTGCCCCAAATGATGTCAAATCCACCCCAAAATGCTTCCAGTGCTGCCCCGAAGTTGCCCCCGAGCCCTAAATACCCCCGAAATCCACAAAAATGCCCCAAAACCCCCTGAAAATGCCCCGAAATTGCCAAATCTGCCCCGAAACACCCAAAACTGCCCCGAAACGCCCGAAACTGACCCAAAACACCCAAAACTGACCCAAAATCCCTTAAAAATGCCCCAAAACCCCCTGAAAATGCCCCGAAATTGCCAAAACTGCCCCAAAACACCCAAAACTGCCCCGAAACACCCAAAACTGCCCTGAAACACCCAAAACTGCCCCAAAACTGCCCCCAAAAACCCCAAATCCGCCCCAAAACACCCAAATCTGCCCCAAAACACCCAAAACTGACCCAAAACACCCAAAACTGCCCCGAAATCCCCAAAACTGCCCCGAAACACCCAAATCTACCCCAAAACACCCAAATCCGCCCCAAAACACCCAAAACTGACCCAAAACCCCAAAACGCCCCAAACACCCAAAACTCCCCAAAACCCAAATCTACCCCAAAACACCCAAATCCCCCCAAAACACCGAAAACTGACCCAAAATCCCTTAAAAATGCCCCAAAACCCCAAATCTGTCCCAAAACCCCCAAATCTGCCCCAAAACACCACAAACTGCCCCCAAAATTGCCCTGAAATCACCAAATCTGCCCCGAAACACCCAAAAGTGCCCCCACCCCTTAAAATCCCCAAACCCAAATCTGCCCCGAAACACCACGAACCGCCCCGGAACTGCCCCAAAACCCCCAAATCTGCCCTGAAAATCCCAAATCTGCCCCAAAACCCCTAAAACTACCCCGAAAACTGCCAAATCTTCCCCAAAACCCCAAGAACTGCCCCAAAACCCCTAAAACTGCCCCCCCTGAAACTGCCCTGAAACTGTCCTGAAACACCCAAAAGTGCCCCCAAAACCCCTTAAAATGCCCCAAAACCTCAAATCTGCCCCCAAAATACCCCAAAACCCCCAAATCTGCCCCAAAACCCCAAAACTGCCCCCCCCCAAACCTGTTAAAAATGCCCGAAAATCCCAAATCTGCCCCGAAACCTCCTAAAACTGCCCTGAAACCCCAAATCTGCCCCAAAACCCACTGAAACTGCCCCGAGACTGCCCTGAAACACCCCAAACTGCCCCAAAACTGCCCCAAAACCCCCAAATCTGCCCCCAAAATTGTCCCGAAATCCCCAAAACTGCCCCGAAATCCCCAAAACTGCCCCGAAACCCCTTAAAAATGCCCCAAACCCCCCAAATCTGTCCCAAAAATCCAAAATCTGCCCCGAAAATCCCAACTCTCCCCCGAAACCCCTAAAAGTGCCCCGAAAACCACCAAATCTGCCCCCAAAATTGCCCCAAAATCCCGAAATCCACAAAAATGCCCCAAAACCTCCTAAAACTGCCCCGAAATTGCCAAAACTGCCCCGAAACCCCTAAAAGTGCCCCAAAACCCCTAAAAGTGCCCCGAAACCACCAAATCTGCCCCCAAATTGCCCCAAATCCACAAACTTCCCGGAAACCACCAAATCTGCCTCTGAAACACCCAAAACTGCCCCGAAATCCCCAAATCTGCCCCAAAATCCCCCAAAACTGACCCAAAACCCACCAAATCTGCCCCCAAAATCCCCAAATCTGCCCCGAGACCCGCTAAAACTCCCCCAAAACTGCCCCAAAACACCCCAAACCGCCTCAAAATCCCCTAAACCCGCTTCCAAAACCGCCTAGAAATACCCCGAAATCCCCAAATCTGCCCCGAAACCCCTTAAAATGCCCCAAAACCCCAAATCTGCCTCGCAACACCACGAACTGCCCCAAAACCCCCAAATCTGTCCCGAAATATGCAAAACTGCCCCGAAATTCCCAAACTGCCCCGAAATCCCCAAAACTCCCCCAAAACCCCTTAAAATGCCCCAAAACCACCAAATCTGCCCCGAAACCCGCTGAAACTGCCCCAAAACTGGCCCGAAATCCCCAAAACTGCCCCAAAACCCCTTAAAATCCCCAAAACTGCCCCGAAACACCCAAAACTGCCCCGAAAACCACCAAATCTGCCCCCAAAACCCCTTAAATCCCCAAAACCCCCCAAATCCGCCCCGAAACCCCCAAAGCTGCTCCGAAACTGCCCCGAAACACCTAAAATTCCCCCAAAAACCCTGAAACTGCCCCGAAATCCCCAAATCTGCCCCGAAACCCCCTGAAACTGCCCCGAAACCCCTAAAAGTGCCCCAAAACCCCTAAAACTGCCCCGAAAACCCCCAAATCTGCCCCCAAAACTGCCCCGAAATCCGCAAAACTGCCCCAAAATCCCCAAATCTGCCCGGCGACCTGCTAAATTACCCCAAAACTACCCCGAAATTGCCCCGAAACACCCCGAAACCGCCCCAAAATCCCCTAAACCTGCTCCAAAACCGCCTAGAAACACCCCGAAATCCCCAAATCTGCCCCCAAAACACCCTAAACTGCCCCGAAATCCCCAAATCTGCCCCCGAAACCCCCTGAAATCCCCAACTGCCCCAAAACCCCATGAAAGTGCCCCAAAACCCCTAAAACTGCCCCGAAAACCACCAAATCTGCCCCCAAAACTGCCCCGAAATCCCCAAAACTGCCCCAAAATCCCCAAATCTGCCCGGCGACCTGCTAGAATTACCCCAAAACTACCCCGAAATTGCCCCGAAACACCCCGAAACCGCCTCAAAATCCCCTAAACCCGCTTCCAAAACCGCCTGGAAATGCCCCAAAACCCCCAAATCCGCCCCAGCAACCCCCAAACCTGCTCTGGGAGCGCCCAAACCTTTTTTAAAAAAAAAAAATCCCCCCAGAAAACGCCCCAAAACCGACCCCGACCCCAAAAATGACCCCGCCACCCCCCCCCAACCCCCCCCCCCCCCAAGCCCATCCCCCACCTCGCGACCCCCCCGGGATGCCCCAAGCCCCCCCAAATCCCCCCCCCCCCTAAATCCCCCCCCCCAGACACCTAAATCCCCATCGCGGCCATCTGGCCGGGGGGGGGGGCGAGGGGGGGGTGTTCAATTTTGGGGTTCCCAAACCCCCCCCAGACCCGAATTTTGGGGGTGCCCGGTGGTGGGGGGAGGGGATGGTCCGGCGGGTGTCGGCCCCCCCCACCCCCCGTTTTTTTGGGGGGGTCGCGGTGGTTTTCCCATCCCCCACCCCCGAGCTTGACCTACTTTTGGAGCCACAGCGCGACAGATGGGGGGTGGCGGAGGGGGGGGCACAGTGCCACCCCCGCCCCCCCCAAATGTCCTCTTGAACCCCCAAATTCCCCTCCCCCCAGCGCCCCCACCCCGCAAAAATGAGGGGGGGGTCTCCCCGCGCTCCCATTTCGGGGGGATTTTTACTCGTTTTTAAGGGTTTTTCCCCCAAAAAATGGGGGGTTTTTTGGGGTCGGCGATTCCCACCCGATTTTTTTTGGGGGGGGGGGGGGTCCCCGAAATTCCGGTTGCCCCCCCCCCCCCCAGTGGGGAGGGGGGGTCAGGGAGCATCCCCAAATTTGGGGGTCTCTAAGCAGCCCCCTCCCCAATTTAATGGTTTTCCCAAATTTGGGGGGGCTCAGCGCAGCCCCTCCCCCTTCCCCCTTATTTTGGGGGGGTCGTTCTGTACCCCCAACCCCATCGCTGCTATCTGGGGGGTCCCGGGGGGGGTCTTTACACCCCCAACCCCCCCCATTTTGGGGGCGCCGGGGTTATTAAGTGGGAACCCCCCAAAATTCCCCAAAATCCCCACAAAATCCCCACGAAATCCCCCCAAAATTCCCACAAACTCCCCAAAAATCACCCCTAAATCCCCACCAAACCCCCCCCCCAAATTTTCTCTCATCGACTGTCCACAAATCCCCCAGCCGCGGGGGGGGGGAAAACCCGAATTTCCCACACCCCCCCCCAAACCCCCAAAACCCCGCGATTTCCCCCCCAAAAAAACTCACCCCAACTGGAGCCAGTCCTGCCCAGGAACTGGCGCGTCCGGGGGTCCCACAGGAACGCCCTCCACTCCGCCACCACCTGCGCGCAGCTGCGCTTCTCCTTGTCCCTCGCCATCGCGGGGGCTCTGTCGCCGTGTCCCCGAGCTGTCGCCTCCCCCCGCTGTCCCCCCCCCCGAGATGTCGCTGTCGCCCCCCGGGCCGGCTGTCGCTCCGGCTCCGCCCGCGCCGGGACTCGAACCCGCGACTCCCCGCGGCGGCGGCGGCGGCGCGCTTTATGGGCTCGGAGGCCACGCCCACTGCGGGGAAACCACGCCCCCTCGGGCTGGCTGGCCACTCCCCTTAAAGCATCTCTTAGGTATACAGCAGTATGGGCTGAGGCCACCCCCTGCGCGTAACCACCCCCCTCGGGCTGGCTGGCCACTCCCCTTAAAGCATCTCTTAGGCTATACAGCATTATGGGCTCGGAGGCCACGCCCACTGCGGGGAAACCACGCCCCCTCGGGCTGGCTGGCCACTCCCCTTAAAGCATCCCCTAAAGTTATACAGCATTATGGGCTCGGAGGCCACGCCCCCTGCGGGGTAACCACGCCCCCCGGGCTGGCTGGCCACTCCCCTTAAAGCTCCATATGCTGCAAAGCCTCGAAGCCACGCCCTCTGCGCGGTAGCCACGCCCCCTCAGGCTGGCTGGCCACTCCCCTTAAAGCCTCCCTTGTGCTATAGAGCTATATAGCCACGCCCCTTGTACTGTAGCCACGCCCACAAGCAGCCTGGCCACTCCCCTTAAAGCCGCCTTTCTGCTATAAAGCCCCAAGGTCACGCCCCCTCCGCAGTAACCACGCCCCTCGAGCTGGCTGGCCACGCCCCTCAAAGCCTCCGTGATGCTATGTAGCTTTATGGGCTCGGAGGCCACGCCCCCTGCGCGGTAACCACGCCCACAAGCAGCCTGGCCACTCCCCTTAAAGCGCCATATGCTGGAAAGCCTCAAAGCCACGCCCCCTCGGTGTTAACCACGCCCCCCGAGCAGCCTGCCTTCTGTTCTAAAGCTTGGAGGCCACGCCCCCTTGGTGGTAGCCACGCCCACAACCAGCCTGGTCACGCCCCTTAAATCCTCCCTTCTGCGATAAAGCCCCGAGGCCACGCCCCTTATGGTAATGAGGCACTTTAAAGCCTCACACACCACGCCCCTTATGCTAATGAGGATTTGTAAACTCCCTCAAGCCCCTCCCCTTATGCTAATAAAGAGGGGGTTGGAGCCATTGTGCCCCGCCCCTTATGCTAATGAGGATTTATAAATCCCAAACCCCTCCCCTTATGCTAATAGCTCATTATAATATCCCAAATCCCTCCCCTTATGCTAATAACTCATTATAATATTCCAATATCCCACCCCTTATGCTAATAACCTGTGATGAAGCCTCTTGGCCCCTCCCCTTATGCTAATAACCCTAAAATCCACGCCCCTTATGCTAATTAATCAATCAAAACCAGACTTCCCACACCCTTTATGCTAATGGAGCTCTCTGATGCCCCAAGCCACGCCCCTTATGCTAATCACCCAGGCTAAAGCCCGACAAGCCACGCCCCTTATGCTAATCACCCAGGCTAAAGCTCGACAAGCCACGCCCCTTATGCTAATCACCCAGGCTAAAGCCCGACAAGCCACGCCCCTTATGCTAATCACCCAGGCTAAAGCCCGACAAGCCACGCCCCTTATGCTAATCCGAAGTTTAAATCCCCCAAAGCCTCCAGGCCACGCCCCCGGCCCGTCGCCCCGCCCTGTTCTTCCATATAAGGGGTTTGGTTGTTCCAAGTCCCGCCCGTATGCTAATGAGGGGGCGTGGCCTCCCGGCGGTTCCCACGGTTCTCCATTGAGAGATTTGGGGAATGGGGGGGGGGGGGGGGGGCTCTTAAAGGGGCCGCGCGGGAGGCGGCGGGGATACTGGGGGGAACTGGGAGCACTGGGAGCACTGGGAATGGTTACTGGGAGCACTGGGAGAGCACTGGGATGGTTACTGGGAGCACTGGCAATGGTTACTGGGAGTGCTGGGAATCACTGTGGGGTTACTGGGAATCACTGGGAGGGCACTGGGAGCACTGGGAATCTCTGGGAGCAGAGGGATCGGTACTGGGAGTACTGGCGGGGCAACTGGGAGCAACTGGGAAACACTGGGAGCACTGGGCAATGGTTACTGGGAGCACTGGGAATGGTTACTGGGAGCACTGGGAGCACTGGAATGGTTACTGGGAGCACTGGGAACGGTTACTGGGAGCACTGGGAATGATTACTGGGAGCATTGGGAGCACTGGAATGGTTACTGGGAGCACTGGGAGCACTGGGAATGGACACTGGGAGCACTGGGAATCACTGGGAGCACTGGAATGGTTACTGGGAGCACTGGGAATCACTGTGCAGTTACTGGGAGCACTGGGAACGGAACTGGGAATCACTGGGAGCACTGGGAATCACTGTGGGGTTACTGGGAATCACTGGGAGCTCTGGGAATGGACACTAGGAGCACTGGGAATGGACACTGGGAGCACTGGGAGCACTGGGAATGGTTACTGGGAGTACTGGGAATGGCTACTGGGAGCACTGGGAATGGTTACTGGGAGCACTGGGAATGACTGTGGGGTTACTGGGAATCACTGGGAGGGCACTGGGAGCACTGGGAATCTCTGGGAGGCTCTGGGAGCAGAGGGATCGGTACTGGGAGTACTGGCGGGGCAACTGGGAGCAACTGGGAAACACTGGGAGCACTGGGCAATGGTTACTGGGAGTACTGGGAATGGTTACTGGGAGCACTGGGAGCACTGGGAGCACTGGGAGCACTGGGAGCAGAAACTGGGAGCACTGGGAATGGTTACTGGGAGCACTGGGAATCACTGTGGGGTTAGTGGGAGTGCTAGGACTGGTTACTGGGAGCACTGGGAATGGTTACTGGGAGTACTGGGAATGGACACTGGGAGCACTGGGAATCACTGGGAGCACTGGAATGGTTACTGGGAGCACTGGGAGCACTGGGAATGGTTACTGGGAGCACTGGGAATGATTACTGGGAGCATTGGGAGCACTGGAATGGTTACTGGGAGCACTGGGAATCACTGTGGGGTTACTGGGAATCACTGGGAGCTCTGGGAATGGACACTGGGAGCACTGGGAATCACTGGGAGCACTGGAATGGTTACTGGGAGCACTGGGAATCACTGTGCAGTTACTGGGAGCACTGGGAACGGAACTGGGAATCACTGGGAGCACTGGGAATCACTGTGGGGTTACTGGGAATCACTGGGAGCTCTGGGAATGGACACTGGGAGCACTGGGAATGGACACTGGGAGCACTGGGAGCACTGGGAATGGTTACTGGGAGCACTGGGAATGATTACTGGGAGCACTGGGAGCACTGGAATGGTTACTGGGAGCACTGGGAGCACTGGGAATGGACACTGGGAGCACTGGGAGCACTGGGAATGGTTACTGGGAGCACTGGGAATCACTGTGCAGTTACTGGGAGCACTGGGAATGGTTACTGGGAGGTTACTGGGAACGGTTACTGGGAGCACTGGGAATGGTTACTGGGAGCACTGGGAACGGTTACTGGGAGCACTGGGAGCACTGGGAGCACTGGTATGGTTACTGGGAGCACTGGGAATGGTTACTGGGAGCACTGGGAATGACTGTGGGGTTACTGGGAATCACTGGGAGAGCACTGGGAGCACTGGGAACGGTTACTGGGAGGTTACTGGGAACGGTTACTGGGAGCACTGGGATGGTTACTGGGAGCACTGGGATGGTTACTGGGAGCACTGGGAGCCTTCAGACCCCCCCAGGCTCATCAGCGCGGTAATTAACAAGGGGGGCGTGGCTAATTGGGGGCGTGGCTAATTGGGGGCGTGGCTAATTGGGGGCGTGGTCTGGCGGGGTCACTCGAGGTCACTCCTGAGCCCCTCCCCCCCCAGGGGAGACCCCAACGCTCCCAGTTCCCCCCCAGTTTGGCACTGGTCAGACTGGGAAATTTGGGGGGGCGGGTCCTGAAGGTTTGGGGGGGCTCAGAAATTTTGGGGAGGGGTCAGAAATTTTGGGGATGGGTCTCGGAATTTTGGGGGGGCTCAGGAATTTTGGGGAGGGCTCAGAAATTTTGGGGAGGGGTCCAGAAAGTTTGGGGGGGCTCAGGAGTCCAAGGGGGATCCCCAAAATTCCGGGCGGGGGGGTTGGTCCCAAAAAATTCCGGGGGGGGTTTCCCAAAAATTCCATGGGGGATCCCCAAAAATTCCGGGGGGGGGATTTGGGAATTTTTTGGGGGGCGATCCAGGAGTTCGGGAACGGGGAAATACCTGGGGAGGGGGGCTGAGACTTTGGGGGGGGGGGTCGCGGTGACCCCCGGGGGTGGGGGCCGAAAAATTCCCGGGGGGGACCCAAAAATTCCGGGAATCGCCCCAAAAATTCCAGGGGGATCCCAAAAATTCCGGGGGGGTCGGAGATCCTTGGGGGGAATTTAGAAATCCTTGCGGCGGAGGGGAAAACTTGGGGAGGGGGCTGAGATTTTGGGGGGTCACGGAGCTCGGGGGGTCGCGGTGACCCCGGGGGGGTTCCAAAAATTCGGAGGGGGTCCCAAAATTCCTGGGGGGTCCCAGAATTCCTGGAAAAACCCCAAAAATTCCGTGGGGGGGTCGGAGATCCTTGGGGGAGGTTAGAGATCCTTGCGGTTGAAGGGAAATTCCTGGGGAGGGGGCTCAGATTTTGGGGGGTCACGGAGCTCGGGGGGTCGCGGTGACCCCGGGGGGTTCCAAAAATTCCGGGGGGTCCCAAGGATCCGGGGGGGCCCCCGAAAGGCCGGGGGGGCTCCGTCCGGCCGCGCGTGCCCGGCCGAGCGCTCGCGGCTCCCCGGTAACGGCGCGTTCCCGGCGGCGGCGGCGGCCAAGAAAACCTCCCGGGATAAAACCGGGACAAAGCTGAACACCCCCCCGGGACAAATCCGAACCCCCCCGGGACAAGAAAACCCCCCCGGGACAAAACCGGGACAAAGCTGAACCCCCCCGGGACAAAGCTGAACCCCCCCGGGACAAAACCGGGACAAAGCTGAACCCCCTCGGGACAAAGAAACCTCCCGGGACAAACCCGGACCCCCCCCGGATAAATCCGAACCCCCCCCGGGACAAACCCGAACTCCCCTGGGACAAAACTGGGACAAACCCGAACCCCCCCCGGGACAAGAAAACCCCCCTCGAGACAAAACCGGGACAAAGCTGAACCCCCCCGGGACAAACCGAAACCTCCCGGGGACAAACCCGAACCCCGCCGGGACAAATCCGAACCCCCCCCGGGACAAACCCGAACTCCCCTGGGACAAACCCGAACCTCCCCGGGACAAACCCGAACACCCCCGGGACAAGACCAAACCCCCCTCGAGACAAACACGAATCCCCGGGACAAACCTGAACCCCCCCGGGACAAACCCGAACGCCCCCGGGGACAAACCCGAACCCCGCCGGGACAAACCCGAACCCCCCCGGGACAAACACGAATTCCCCCGGGACAAACCCGAACCCCCCCGGGACAAACCCGAACCCCCCGGGACAAAACCGGAGGCTGCAGGGACAGCCCGAGTCGGGAGGGGTCTGGAATTCCTGGGGTTTCCCGAATTCCTGGGGTTTCCCCGATTTATTGGGCTTTCCGGAATTCCTGGGATTTCCCCTCTGATGCATGGGGGGATCCCGAATTCCTGGGGTTTCCCCGATTTATGGGGATTTCCGGAATTCCTGGGGTTTCCCGAATTCCTGGGGTTTCCCCGATTTATGGGGATTTCCGGAATTCCTGGGGTTTCCCGAATTCCTGGGGTTTCCCCGATTTATGGGGATTTCCGGATTCCTGTGGTTTCCCCAGTTCCTGGGATTTCCCCCCTGATCCATGGGGGGATCTCGAATTCCTGGGGTTTCCCCGATTTATTGGGGGGAGTCCCGAATTCCTGGGGTTTCCCAAATTCCTGGGGTTTCCCGAATTCCTGGAGTTTCCCCGATTTATTGGGGGTGATCCTGGAATTCCTGGAGTTTCTCCGATTTATGATGAGGGTCCTGAAATCCTGGGGTTTCCCTGATTTATGGGGTTTTCCCGATCCATGGGGGGATCCCGATTTCTGGGGTTTCCCCAATTTCTGGGGTTT
Source organism: Entomyzon cyanotis (assembly GCA_024500445.1). Taxonomy (NCBI): domain Eukaryota; kingdom Metazoa; phylum Chordata; class Aves; order Passeriformes; family Meliphagidae; genus Entomyzon; species Entomyzon cyanotis. Next base: position 824,264 of record JAKEPQ010001013.1, on the reverse strand, counting down.
CCCCGATTTCTGGGGTTTTTCCGATCCATGGGGGGATCCCCAATTTCTGGGGTTTCCCTGATTTATGGGGTTTTTCCGATCCATGGGGGGATCCCGATTTCTGGGGTTTCCCTGATTTATGGGATTTTCCCGATCCATGGGGGGATCCCGATTTCTGGGGTTTCCCTGATTTCTGGGGTTTCCCCGATTTCTGGGGTTTTTCCGATCCATGGGGGTTTCCCAAATTCCTGTGTCCTCCCGGGATCAATTTGGGGAGGGGTCCCTGCGATCAACGCTGGACATCCCCTCACTTTAATTCGGGGGAGGGTCCAGGACAGTTGACCCCCCCGGAATTAAGGGGAGGGGGAGCTCCTGGACACCTGAGTGCCCCCCGGGATTAACTGGGGGGGGTCCGGGATTATTTTGAGGGGGGGTCCCAGCTGCCTGAGCCCCCCGGGATGAATTGGGGGTGTCCCGGTATTTATGGGGGATCCTGGGATAATTTGGGGAGGGGTCCCGGTATTTATGGGGGGAGTCCCGGGATAATTTGGGGAGGGGTCCCGGGATGATTTGAGGGGGGTCCCAGGTGCCTGAGCCCCCCGGGATTAATTGGGGGGGTCCCGGGATAATTTGGGGAGGGGTCCCAGTATCAATGGGGGATGTCCCCATATTTATAGGGAATCCCGGGATAATTTGGGGAGGGGTCCCGGTATCAATGGGGGATGTCCCCATATTTATAGGGAATCCCGGGATAATTTGGGGAGGGGTCCCGGTATCAATGGGGATGTCCCCATATTTATAGGGAATCCCGGGATAATTTGGGGAGGGGTCCCGCTATGACTCGGGGGGGGGGGTCACCCCGGGCTGAGCAGCCCCAGGGGGTGCTGGGGGGGGGGCTGAGGGGGTTGTTTGGGGGGGGGGTCGCGGGGGGGCAGCCCGCCCCCGGGGGATTTGGCGGTTTAATCCGCGGGCGGGGCTAATCCGGTTCCCCGGGGCTCCGGGACCCGCCAGGGCGGCCAGCTGCGCAGGTGAGAGAAAAACGGGGGGTCCCGGGGGGGCGGGGGGCGTGGGGGGGTCCCGAGGGGGTGGGGGGGGGGGGGGGGGTCCCGAGGTGTGGATAGCTGGGTGGGCGGGGGTCTCTGGGGGTCCTGGGGGGTCCTGAGGGGTCAGTTTAAATCCCGGGGGTCACTCTAGGGGTCAGGGGTCGCAGGGGTTGGGGGGTCCTAGGGGGTCCTGGGGGGGTCCCGGGTGGGGTGGGGGGCGTGGGGGGGTCCCGAGGTGCAGGATAGCTGCGTGGGTTGGGGTCTCTGGGGGTCCTGGGGGTCTCTGGGGGTCCTGGGGGGTGCTGGGGGGTCCGGGAGGTTTGAATCCCCTGGGGTCACTCCGGGGGTCAGGGGTCGCAGGGGTTGGGGGATTCTGGGGGGTCCTGGGGGGTCAGTTTGAATCCCTGGGGTCACTCCGGGGGTCAGGGGTCGCAGGGCTTAGGGGGTCCTGGCACCCCTGGGATGGGGTGTTGGGGTCTCCAGGGGGTCCTGGGGGGTCATCCTAGGGGGTCCTGAGCCCCCCCTGGGGTCAGTGGGGGGGTCTCAAGGGTGGGGGGGTCACCGAGGTGGGGGTCTCAGGACGGGGTGGGGGGGGAATTGGGGTCAGAGGTCAGGGGTCTCCCTGGATTTAGGGTTGTCCCGGGGGGGGGGGGAATCCCCAAAAATGGGGGTCGCAAGTCCCCTAGGGTCAGGGGTCTCCTGAAGGGTGGGGGTCCCGTGAGGGGGGGGGGGTCACAGTCCCTCCCCCTCCCCCCCTCGCCCCTCCCCCTCTTCCCATCATCCCCCGTGGGACCCACCCCATGGGAGGGGGTCTCTCCCAGAATCCTTTGCGGTTTTTTTTTTTTTTTTTTTTTTAATTTGGGGGGGGTTGGTGACCCCGTTCCCATCCCTCCCCGCGGCCCCGGGGGCTGTCGGGATTTTGGGGGGGGGTGGGATTCGGGGGGGGGGGGGTCTCTCTCTCGTGCGAGGGGCTGGGAAAGCGGCTTAGGCACGCGCTGAGCCGCTTACGCTAATTATAGCGCTGGCCCTTTAAGAGCCGCGACCCCCGCGACCTCGCGGGGGCGGGAGGGGTTAATCCGGGGGGGGGGCGTGGTCTGATCCGCGTGCGGCGCACGAGGGACCCCCGACCCACCCAGAGACCCCCGGGTGACACTCGAGGGACCCCAGACCCCCTAGAGACAACCCAGACCTCTCTGGAGACCCCCAGGTGTCACTCGAGGAACCCCAGACCCCCCTAGAGCCCCTCAGAGCCCCCCAGGTGTCACACGAGGGACCCCAGACCCCCAGAGACCCCCCAGACATCCGCAGGTGTCACCCAGAGACCCCCAGGTGTCACTCGAGGGACCCCAGACCCCCCCAGAGACCCCCAGACTCCCCTAGAGACCCTCAGGTGTCACACGAGGGACCCCAGACCCCCCAGAGACCCCCAGGTGTGACACAAGGGACCCCAGACCCCCCCCGAGACCCCCAGGTGTCATTCGAGGGACCCCCCAGACCCCCTAGAGACCCCCAGACTCCCCTCAGAGCCCCCCAGGTGTCACACGAGGGACCCCAGACCCACCCAGAGACCCCCAGACATCTGTAGGTGTCACCTGAGCCCCCCGAACCCACCCAGAGACCCCCAGGTGTCACTCGAGAGACCCCCAGACCCCCGAGGGACCCCCAGACCTCTCTAGAGCCCCCCCAGGTGTCACACGAGGGACCCCAGACCCCCTAGAGACCCCCAGACTCCCCCAGAGAGCCCCAGGTGTCACACGAGAGAACCCTGACCTCTCTAGAGCCCTCCAGGTGTCACTCGAGGGACCCCCAGACCCCCCTAGAGCCCCTCAGAGCCCCCCAGGTGTCACTCGAGACCCCCAGACCCACCCAGAGACCCCCAGGTGTCACATGAGAGACCCCCGAGCCCCCCAGAGACCCCCAGGTGTCTGCAGGTGTCACCTGAGCCCCCCCCGACCCACCCAGAGACCCCCAGGTGTGACACGAGAGGACCCCAGACCCCTCAGAGACCCCCAGGTGTCACATGAGAGATCCTCCAACCCCCCAGAGACCCTCAGGTGTTACATGAGGGACCCCAGACCCCCCTAGAGACCCCCAGGTGTCACATGAGAGACCCCCGAGCCCCCCCGAGCCCCCCAGACCTCCCCGCAGGTGTCACCTGAGCCCCCCCCGACCCACCCAGAGACCCCCAGGTGTGACACCAGAGACCCCCAGGCCATGCTAGAGCCCCCCAGCCCCCCCATGTCTCTTCAGGCCCCACCACTCCTCCCCCCAGCCCCCCCAGCATGTCCCACCAGTGCCACCAGTCCCTCCATGTGTCCCACCAGTGCCACCAGTCCCTTCATGTGTCCCTCCAGCCCCCCAGCATGTCCCACCAGTGCCACCAGCCCCACCCAAGGTGTCCCACCAGTGCCACCAGTCCATCCACTGGTCCCACCAGCCCCCCCAGCACATCCCACCAGTGCCACCAGTCCCCCCGGGTGTCACGCCAGTGCCACCAGTCCCCCCAGCATGTCCTTCCAGTCCCCCCAGCCCCTCCAGGTGTCACACCAGTCCCCCCAGCCCCCCCATGCATGTCCCACCAGTGCCACCAGCCCCCCAGGCGTCACACCAGTCCCCCCAGCATGTCCCACCAGCGCCGCCAGTCCCCCCACTGCTCCCACCAACACCTCCCCTTCTCCCCCAGCCCCCCCCCAGGTACCACACGACCCCCCCCGACCCCCCCCCACCCCGCAGCCATGGACATCGGCGGCCTGGAGACGGTGGTGGCCAACTCGGCCTACGTGTCGGCCCGCGGTGGCCCCGGCGGGGGGGCGGCAAGGACCGTAAGGCCAAGCTGCGCCTGCCCCACATCTCCAAGTGCGAAGCCCTGCGAGCCCAGCTGGGCGGCGCCGCCCAGAACGGGGGTCCCGCGGCCCCCAACGGAGCCCCGCCCGGCCACACCCAAGATGGCGGCCAGGACACATCGTTCCGGTGGCAGTGCGTGGAGCAGCCCATCGGGAAGCTGCTGTTCCGGCGGTTCCTGGAGGGGGCGCCGCAGTTCGCCGCGGCCGGGGCGCTGTGGTCGGAGATCGAGGCCTACGAGCAGTGCGAGGAGGTGGAAAGAGAGGCGACGGCCAAGCGGCTGAGGAGTCGGTTCTTCACGCCGGGAGGGTCGGAGCATTGCGGGTTCCTCAGCGCTAACGCCACGGCCACGCCCACAGGTGAGGGGCGGGGTGGGTGGGGGTGCCAGTATGGCGGCTGTGATAGCGATGTGGCAGACGTGGCGCCGATATGGTGGGTGTGACGCCAATATGGCAGATGTGACACCAATATGGCGGCCATGGCACCAATATGGTGGGTGTGACACCAAGATGGCAGCTGTGACACCAATATGGCGGGCATGGCACCAATATGGTGCATGTTACACCAATATGGCGGACATGGCACCAATATGGCGGCCATGACACCAATATGGCGGACATGGCACCAATATGGAGGACGTGACACCAACATGGCGGTTGTGACACCAATATGACGGCCATGACACCAATATGGCCACCATGACACCAATATGGTGGGTGTGACACCAATATGGCAGCCGTGACACCAACATGGCAGGCGGCAGCATATGGTGGTTGTGACACTTCATGATGGATATGGCTAATATGGGGACAGCACCAATATGGTGGACACAGAATCAATATGGCGGTTGTGAGCCAACATGGTTGACATGACACCAATATGGCGGCCATGGCACCAATATGGAGGACTGACACCAACATGGCGGTTGTGACACCAATATGACCCATGACACCAATATGGCCACCATGACACCAATATGGTGGGTGTGACACCAATATGGCAGCCGTGACACCAATACGGTGGACACAGAATCAATATGGCGGATGTGACACCAATATGGCAGATGTGACACCAATATGACGGCCATGACACCAATATGGTTGACATGACACCAATATGGCTGCCATGACACCAATATGGTGGGTGTGACACCAATATGGCCGCCATGACACCAATATGGTTGACATGACACCAATATGGCCGCCATGACACCAATATGGTGGGTGTGACACCAATATGGCAGCCGTGACACCAACATGGCAGCCATGACACCAATATGGTTGACATGACACCAATATGGCCCATACACCAATATGGTTACATACACCAATATGCCCATGACACCAATACGGTGGGTGTGACACCAACATGCAGCCATGACACCAACATGGCAGGCACGGCAGCAGTATGGTGGTTGTGACACTTCAGTGATGGATATGGCGCTAATATGGCGGACACGGCACCAATATGGTGGACACAGAATCAATATGGCGGTTGTGACGCCAACATGGTTGACATGACACCAATATGGCGGCCATGGCACCAATATGGAGGACGTGACACCAATATGGCGGTTGTGACACCAATATGGTGGACACAGAATCAATATGGTGGTCGTGACACCTCAATGATGGATGTGACACCAATACGGTGGATATGATACCAACATGGCGGCCATGACACCAATATGGCGGACATGGTATCAATACGGTGGGTGTGACACCAATATGGCAGCCATGGCACCAACATGGCGGGCATGGCAGCAATATGGTGGCTGTGACACCAACATGGCGGACATGGTATCAATATGGCGGTCGTGACACCTCAGTGATGGATGTGACACCAACATGGCCGCCATGACACCAATATGGTTGACATGACACCAATATGGCAGTCGTGACACCAACACGGCGATCACGATACCAATATGGCGGATATGGCACCAACATGGCAGACATGGTATCAACATGGCAGCCATGACACCAATATGGCGGACATGATACCAATATGGTGGACATGACACCAACATGGTTGACAGGACACCAATATGGCGGCCATGACACCTCATCAGTGGCTATGACATCAACGTGGCAGCCATGATGGACTTGGCAGCCATGACACCCCAACGGCAGCCATGATGGTATCGGCGGCCATGACACCCCAATGGAAGCCATGACGGTATCGGCAGCCATGACACCCCAACAGTGGCTGTGATGGTGTTGGCAGCCATGATAGACTTGGCAGCCATGACACCCCAACAGCAGCCATGACACCCCAATGGAAGCCATGATGGGATTGGCAGCCATGATGATGTTGGCAGCCATGACAGTATTGGTGGCCATGACACCCCAACAGCAGCCATGACAGTATCGGCAGCCATGACACCTCAATGGCGGCCATGACAGTGTCAGCAGCCATGACAGTATCGGCAGCCATGACACCCCAATGGTGGCCACAACACCCCAACGGCGGCCATGACACCCCAATGGCGGCCATGACAGTATCAGCAGCCATGACCGTATCGTCAGCCATGACACCCCAATGGCAGCCATGACAGTATCAGTGGCCATGATGATGTTGGCAGCCATGATACCCCAATGGCAGCCATGACACCCCAACGGCGGCCATGACAGTATCGGCAGCCATGACACCTCAATGGCGGCCATGACGCCTCAATGGTGGCAATGATGGTGTTGGCAGCCATGACACCCCAATGGCGGCCACGACAGTATCAGCAGCCATGACAGTATCGGCAGCCATGACACCCCAATGGTGGCCACAACACCCCAACGGCGGCCATGACAGTATCAATGGCCATGATGATGTTGGCAGCCATGACACCCCAACAGCAGCCATGACAGTATTGGCAGCCATGACACCCCAATGGCGGCCATGACACCCCAATGGCGGCCATGACACCTCAATGGTGGCAATGATGGTGTTGGCAGCCATGACACCCCAATGGTGGTCATCACAGTATCAGCAGCCATGACGCCCCAATGGCGGCCATGACACCCCAATGGTGGCCATGATGATATCGGCAGCCATGACACCCCAACGGCGACCATGACACCCCCCTAACCACCCCTGCCACCCCTCAGGTTCCACGATGCCCGGCGATCTCTTCGCGCAGGCGCGGCAGGAGCTGCTGGCACACCTGGAGACGGCGGCCTGGGCGCCGTACCGCGCCTCGCCCGAGTTCAGCCGCTTCGTGCAGTTCAAGTGGCTGGAGAGCCAAGCCGTGGGCATCGAGGCCTTCGTGGAGTTCCGCGTGCTGGGCAAGGGCGGCTTCGGCGAGGTGTGCGCCTGCCAGCGCCGCGCCACCGGCAAGATGTACGCCAACAAACGCCTCAACAAGAAGCGCCTCAAGAAGCGCAAGGGATACGAGGTGGGGGCGGCCGGGTGTCCCCGCGGGTGTCCCTTGGTCCCCTCAGATGTCCCTCTGACCCTGTGGGTGTCACTCGGTCCCCTCGGTGATTCTTCTGTCCTCAAATCCCTCCTTCAGTCTCCTCAAATGTCCCTCTGACCCCCTGGGTGTCCCTCGGTCCCCTTGGATGTCCCTCTGACCCCATGGGTGTCACTTGGTCCTCCTGGTGGTTCTTCTGTCCTCAAATCGCTCCCTCGGTCCCCTCAGATGTCCCTCCATCCCCAAATCCATCCCTCTGACCCCATGGATGTCACTCGGTCCGCTCAGATGTTCCTGTGTCCTCAAATCCATCCCTCTGACCCCCTGGGTGTCCTTCGGTCCCCTTGGATGTCCCTCTGTCCTCATGGGTGTCACTCCGTCCTCTCAGATGTCCCTCTGTCCCCATGGGTGTCCCTCTGTCCCCTCAGCTTTCCCAGTGGCCTCTCAGTGGTCCCTCTGTCCCCAAATCCATCTCTCTGTCCCCCCAGATGTCCCTCAGCTCGCCTGGCTGTCTCCCCCGAATGTCCCTCTGTCCCCTAACTTCTCCCCCTGTCCCCAAATCCAAATTCCCACCCCTTTCCCTGCCTTCTGTCCCATGTCTGTGTCCATCCCAGCGCGTGTCCTTGTCATGTCTTTGGCATGTGCCACCCGTGTTCTCCTCAGCGTGTGTCACCTGCCCTGTCCCTGCCCCATCCCTGTCCCCATCCACTTGTCCCCCCTGTCCCCCATCCACCCCCATGTCCCTGACATATCCCTGGTGTGTCCTTGACTTTTCCCTGGCATGTCCCTGCCATGTCCCCAACGTGTCCCTGATGTGTCCCTGATGGGTCCCTGGTGGTCACTGATGGTCACTGGTGTCCCTGACGTGTCCCTGGTGTGTCCCTGCCCCATCCCTGTCCTCATCCCCTTGCCCCCCCTGTCCCCCCTATCCACCCCCATGTCCCTGGCATGTCCCTGACATGTCCCTGACATGTCCCCAACGTGTCCCCGGTCCCCAGGCGGCGCTGGTGGAGAAGCGGATCCTGGCTCGTGTCCACAGCCGCTTCATCGTGTCGCTGGCCTGCGCCTTCCAGACCAAGACTGACCTCTGCCTCATCATGACCATCATGAACGGCGGCGACCTGCGGTACGGGGCTGGGGTGGCCTTGGGGTGACACTGGGGTGGCCTTGGGGTGACACTGGGGTGACTCCGGTGTGACCTTGGCATGGCCTTGGTGTGACCTTGGTATGACCCTGGGGTGACCTTGGCATGGCCTTGGTGTGACCCTGGGGTGACCCTGGTCTGGTGGCATGGCCTTGGTATGACCCTGGGGTGACCCTGGGGTGACCTCAGTGTGACCCTGGTGTGATCTTGGTGTGGCCTTGATGTGACCATGATGTGGCTTTGGATTGGCCTTGGTGTGACCTCAGTGTGACCCTGGTGTGACCCTGGTGTGACCTCAATGTGACCTTGACATGGCTTTGGATTGGCTTTGGGGTGACCCTGGTGTGACCCTGGTGTGACCCTGGTGTGACCTCAATGTGACCTCAATGTGACCTTGACATGGCTTTGGATTGGCTTTGGGGTGACCCTGGTGTGACCTCAGTGTGACCCTGGTGTGACCTTGGCACGTTGCTCCTGGCCCAGCATCCGGTGTGGCCTTGGCGTGTGTCACACGTGATGGGGACAAGAGCAATGCTGGGGTCTCCATGTCACCTCCCCAGCATGTCTCCAGGGTCTGGCATGTCCCCATGTCCTTGGCATGTCCCCGGTGTGTCCCCAGGGTGTCCCAATGTCCCCAGTGTGTCCCCAAGGTGTCCCCATATCCCTGGCATGTCCCCAGCGCGTGTTGCATCTCCTATGTCCCCAACATGTCCCTGGCATGTCCCCAGAGCATCCCCATGTCCCCAGAGTGTCCCCAGGGCCACCATGCCGGTGCCACACACACAGAGTGTGTGCCCGCTGTGTCCCCAATGTCCCCTGATGTCCCTGATGTCCCCAATGTCCCCAACGTCCCCATGGTCCCCAATGTCCTCAACATCCCCGATGTCCCCAACATCCCCATTGTGTCCAATGTCCCTTATGTCCCCAATATCCCCGATGTCCTTGATGTCCCCAACATCCCCAATGTCCCCAATGTCCCCAATGTCCCTCCCCCCCGATGTCCCCAACATCCCAAACATCCCCGATGTCCCCAGCATCCCCCTGTCCCCAACGTCCCCGATGTCCTCGATGTCCCCAATGTCCCTGATGTCCCCAGGTACCACATCTACAACGTGGACGAGGAGAACCCCGGGTTCCCCGAGCCGCGCACAGTTTTCTACACAGCGCAGATCCTGCTGGGGTTGGAGCATCTCCACCAACATCGCATCGTCTACCGCGACCTCAAACCCGAGAACGTCCTGCTGGATGACTCTGGTGACAGCAGGGGACATTGGGGACACTGGGGACATCAGGGGGATTGTGGATATTGGGGACATTGGGGACATCAGATCCTGCTGGGGTTGGAGCATCTCCACCAACATTGCATCGTCTACCATGACCTCAAACCCAAGAATGTCCTGCTGGATGACTCTGGTGACAGCAGGGGACATTGGGGACATTGGGGGATGTAGGGAATCAGTGGGACATCAGGGACATTGGGGATGTTGGGGACATCGGGGACATCAGGGATGTGGGGAATCAGTGGGACATTGGGGACATTGGGATATTGGAGATATTGGGACATTTGGGATGTTGGGCGATGTGGGGCATGGAGGGGACATCGGTCACTGATGGTCACTGGTGGTCACTGGTGTCCCTGGTGGTCACTGGTGGTCCCTGGTGGTCACTGGTGACCATTACTGGTGGCGGGGTTCAGTGATGGTTAGTGATGGTCCCTGGTGTCCTTGGTGGTCACTGGTGGTCCCTGGTGTCCCTGGTGGTCAGTGATGGTCACTGGTGTCCTTGGTGGTCACTGGTGGTCCCTGGTGGTCACTGGTGGTCACTGGTGTCCTTGACCCTCAGGCCACGTCCGTCTGTCCGACATGGGTTTGGCCGTGGAGCTCAAGGAGGGACAGAACAAAACCCGCGGCTACGCGGGGACCCCAGGTGGGGACATTGGGGACATCTGGGGACATCTGGGGGGGGACATGGGAGGAACCTTGGGGATGGTGGGGATGTTGGAAGCTCCCCCAGTCACCTGACCCCTCTGTGTCACCTGTGTCCACCCTGAGTCACCTGGGTCCCCCCCCCCCCCCCCCCCCCCCGCCCCGGAGGGGTTCCAATGTCACCTGTCACCCTCAATGTCACCTGGATCCCCAATGTCACCTGTCACCTCCAGGTGACCTGTCCCCATCAAAGTTCCCTGTCACCCCTCAATGTCACCTGAATCCCCAATGTCAGGTGGATCTCCAATGTCACCTCTCCCCACCAGGTCCCCTGTCCCCTCAATGTCACCTGAATCCCCAATGTCACCTGTACCACCCATGTCCCCTGTCCCCTCAATGTCACCTGGATTCTCAATGTCACCTGTCCCCAAAGTCCCCTGTCCCCCAATGTCACCTGTCCCCCTCAATGTCCCCTGTCCCCAGCATCCCCTGTCCCCTCAATGTCACCTGTCCCACTCCATGTCACCTGGATTCTCAATGTCACCTGGCTTCTCAATGTCACCTTTATCCCCCAATGTCACCTGTCCCCCAATGTCCCCTGTCCCCTCAATTTCCCCCAATGTCCCCTGTCCCCTCAATGTCACCTGTCCCCCAATGTCCCCTGTCCCCTCAATTTCCCCCCAATGTCCCCTGTCCCCTCAATGTCACCTGTCCCCCAATGTCCCCTGTCCCCTCAATGTCCCCTCAATGTCCCCTCAATGTCCCCACAGGTTTCATGGCCCCCGAACTGCTCAAGGACGAGGAGTATGATTGGTCAGTGGATTATTTCACGCTGGGGGTGACAATCTACGAGATGCTGGAGGCCAAAGGTCCTTTCCGCCGGCGGGGAGAGAAGGTGACCTCACCCACCCCACCCCTGGACACCCCAGGTCACCCCCAGGACACCCCCAGGACACCCCAGGTCACCCCAGGACACCCCAGGTCACCCCCAGGACACCTCCAGGACACCCCAGGTCACCCCAGGACACCCCAGGTCACCCCCAGGACACCCTAGGACATCCCCAGGACACCCCAGTGACCACGGGAACCTCCAGGAACCCCAAAGAACATCAGAGGGTTCCAGGGAACCTCCCCAGAACCTCACGTGGACCACCAGGGACTGCCCAAAAATCATCCCAGGGCTCCCAGAAACCTCCCAGAAGCCTCAGGGAAACCTCGAGATCCTCCAAGAAACCACCCAGGACCTTCAGAAACCCCCAAGAACCTCCAAGAAACCCCTCAGGACCTTCAGAAATCCCCAAGAACCTCAAAGAAATCCCCAAGAACCTCCAAGAAACCCTCAAGAACCACCAAGAAACCCCACAGAAACCTCCCAGGACCCTTAGAAACCCTCAAGAACCTCCAAAAAATCCTCCAGGACCTTCAGAAACCCCCAAGAACCTCCAAGGCCCCTTAGAAACCCTCAAGAACCACCAAGAAACTCCCCAGGTCCCTCAGAAACCCCAAAGAACCTCCAAGAAATCCCCCAGGACCTTCAGAAACCCCCCAAGAACCTCCAAGAAACCCCCAAGAACCTCCCCCAAACCACCCAGAACCCCCAAAAAACCTCCCACAACCCCTCCAGAACCCCCCAAGAACCCCGTAGGACCCCCAAGGACCCCCAAGAACCCCCATTTCTCCCATCCCGCTCAGGTGGAGAACAAGGAGGTGACGCGGCGCATCCTGAACGACCCCGTGAGCTACTCGGACAAGTTCAGCGCCGCGGCGCGCGAGGCCTGCGAGGGTCTGCTGGCCAAGGACCCCCAGAACCGCCTCGGTTTCCGTGACAACAGCTGCTCCCAGCTCAAAGCCCACCCGTTCTTCGGGAGCATCAACTGGGGACGTCTGGAGGCCGGTAATGACCGCGGTGGGGCTGGGGGTGACCAAAGGGGTGGGGCTGGGGGTGACCAGAGGGGGTGGGGGTGGGGAATGGGGTCTGTGGTGGGGGTGGTGGAGGGGTGGGTGGTCAAGGTGGGGTCACCAGAAGGTGTTGGGGTCTCCAGTGGGTGTTGGGTGGTCAAGAGTTGGGGTGTCAAGTTGACATTGGGTGGTCAAGAGTTGGGGTCTCCAATGGTCATTGGGTGGTCAAGACTTGGGGTCCCCAGTGGTGATTTGGTGGTCAAGAGTAGGAGTCTCCAATGGGTTTGGGCGGTCAAGAGTTGGGATCTCCAATGGGATTTGCATGGTGAAGAGTTGGGGTCTCCAATGGTCATTGGGTGGTCAAGAGTTGGGGACCCCAATGGTCATTGGGTGGTCAAGAGTTGGGGTCTCCAGAGGGTGTTGGGGTCTCCAATGGTCATTGGGTGCTCATGGAGGTGTCTCCATTGAGTGTTGGGTGGTCAAGAGCTGGGGTCCCCAATGGTCATTGGGTGGTCAAGAGTTGGGGTCTCCTTGACCTTTAGGTGGTCAAGAGTTGGGGTCTCCAGTGGTCATTGGGTGGTCAAGAGTTGGGGTCTCCATGACCTTTAGGTGGTCAAGAGTTGGGGTCTCCAATGGTCATTGGGTGGTCAAGAATCAGGGTCTCCAATGGTCATTGGGTGCTCATGGAGGTGTCTCCATTGAGTGTTGGGTGGTCAAGAGTTGGGGTCTCCATGACCTTTGGATGGTCAAGAGTTGGGGTCCTCAAAGGTCATTGGGTGGTCAAGAGTTGGGGTCTCCATGACCTTTGGGTGGTCCAGACTTGGGGTCTCCAATGGACATTGGGTGGTCAAGAGTTGGGGTCTCCAATGGTCACTGGGTGGTCAAGAGTTGGGGTCTCCAATGGACATTGGGTGGTCAAGAGTTCGGGTCCTCAATGGGGTTTGCATGGTCAAGAGTTGGGGTCCCCAATGGTCATTGGGTGCTCATGGAGGTGTCTCCATTGAGTGTTGGGTGGTCAAGAGTCGGGGTCTCCATTGGGTTTGGGTGCTCATGGTGATGTCTCCACTGGACATTGGGTAGTCAAGAATTGGGGTCTCCTTGACCTTTAGGTGGTCAAGAGTTGGGGTCTCCAATGGACATTGGGGGTCAGAAAATGGGGTCTCCAGTGGGTGTTGGGGTCTCTAAGGAGTTCTTGGGGGAATCCAGAAGATACCTGAGATACTGGGGTGCTCCTGGTGGTGGTCTACCTGAGATATCTGAGGGTCCAGAGGTGGTCCAGGAGGTTCTGGGTGGTTCCTGGAGGCACCTGAGAAGCTCCTGAGGGATTCCAGGACCTTCCAGGGGGGTGGTCCAGGAAGTACCTGAGATATGGGCAGTCCAGGAGGTATCTGCGATTTTAGGGGGCTACCTGAGGTTTTGGGGGCTCCTGGGGGGGCTACCTGAGATACTGGGGGGTCTACCTGACATCTTTGAGGATCCTGGGAAGGTCCAGGAGGTTCAGGGTGATTCCTGGAGGCACCTGAGAAGCTCCTGAGGGATTCCAGAAGCCACCTGAGATATCGGGGTGCTCTTGAGGGATTCCTAGAACGGGCTTCCCAAAAATCAACCAGGAGGTCCCCAAAAATAATCCAGAGGGTCCCCAAAGATAACCAGGGGGTCCCCAAAGATAACCAAGGGCTCCCCAAAAATAACCAAGATGTCTCCAAAGATAACCAAGGGGTCCCCAAAAATGACCAGGGGGTCTCCCCCGTGTCCCCCCCAGGCCTGGTGCCCCCCCCCGTTCGTGCCGGACCCCCGGCGGGTGTACGCCAAGGACCTGGGGGACGTCGGGGCGTTCTCGACGGTCAAGGGGGTGGAGCTGGACGCTGGGGACAACGCGCTGTGCGACACCTTCTCGTCGGGGACCGTCCCCATCCCCTGGCAGGAGGAGCTCATCGAGACCGGCGTGTTCGAGGAGCTCAACGTCTGGGGGCGCCGGGGACTTTGCCCCCCGATTTGGACCCCAACAAATCGGGGGGGACGGGGGGGCAAGTCCTCCACCTGCAGCCTGCTGTGAGCGGGGGGGGCACCGGAATTTGGGGGGAACTCCAAAATCTGGGGGGGAATTCTGAAATTTGGGGGGGAAACTCTGAAATTTGGGGGGGAAACTCTGAAATTTGGGGGAAAACTCCAGAATTCGAGGGGGAAACTCTGTAATTTAAGGGGGATCCCCGAAATTTGGGGGGAAGATCTGAAATTTGAGAGGAGGGCTCTGAAATTTGGGGGAAACTCCAAAATTTGAGGGGGAAACTCTGAAATTTGAGGTGACACTCCAAATTTGGGGGGGAAACTCTGAAATTTGGGGGAAAACTCCAGAATTCGAGGGGGAAACTCCGTAATTTAAGGGGGGATCCCCAAAATTTGGGGGAAGATCTGAAATTTGAGAGGAGGGCTCTGAAATTTGGGGGGAAACTCCAAAATTTGAGGGGGAAACTCTGAAATTTGAGGGGAGACTCCGAATTTTGGGGGTAAACTCCAGGACTTGAGGGGGAAACTCCGAAATTTGAGGGAGGAGACTCTGAAATTTGGGGGAAAACTCCGAAGTTTGAGAGGAGGGCTCTGAAATTTGAGGGAGGAAACTCCAGAATTTGGGGGGAGCTCTGAAATTTGAGGGGCGGATCCCAAAATTTGGGGGGAAAACTCTGAAGTTTGAGGGGCAGACCCTGAAATTTGGGGGAAACTCCGACATTTGAGAGGGAAACTGAAATTTGAAGGTCAGATCCCGAAATCTGGGGGGGAAAACACCGAAGTTTGAGGGGAAACTCCAAAATTTGAGGGGCAGAGTTTGAGGGGGACACAGAAATTTGGGGAAAAACTCCGAAATTTGAGGGGAAACGCTGAAATTTCAGGGGGGAGCTCCGAAATTCAAGGGGAAAATTTCAAAATGGGAGGGGAGACCCCAAAATTTGAGGGGCAGATGCCGAAAATTTGAAGGTGAGACCTCAAAATTTTGGGGGGGAAATCTGGGGGAATGAGGGACTCCAGGAGTGGGGGTTTCCATTTCGGGGTGTCTGAAGTGGGGGACCCCAATATTTCGAGTGGAAGACCCCAAATTTTGAGTGGAACACCCCAAAATTTGTGTGGAAGAGCCCAGAATTCGAGTGGAAGACCCCAAAATTTGAGTGGAACACCTCAAAATTCGAGTGGAAGACCCCAAAAATTTGTGTGAAGGACCCCAAAATTCCAGTGGAAGACCCCAAAATTTGAGTGGAAGACACCAAAATTCGAGAGGAAGACCCCAAAATTCGAGTGGAAGACCCCAAAATTTTGTGTGAAGGACCCCAAAATTCGAGTGGGGGGGATCCCGAAATTTGAAGGAGGGACGCCAAAATTTTGGGGTATCTGGGGAGGGGGGAAAGCAGGGAAATCCCCCAAAATTAACCCCCCAAAATAGGAGAGAGACCCCCCCCCAAAATTTGGGACCCCCCCCCAGACCTCAGCCCCCCCCCCCCCTCAGCTTGGTGCCACCTCGGGGGGGACACGACCCAACCCCCCCCAAACCGGGGACCCCAAAATTTACCTCGTTCCCCTCCCCCCACCGCTCCCCAAAAATGGGGACCCCTCCCCCCAAAAATGGGGGTTCCCCTCCCCCACCCTTCGCGTATAATAAATCGTGGTCGTTGCTGCTCCGTCTGGGGGTGTGGCTTTGGGGACACCCCGGTGTCACCCGCGGTGTCACCTCCCCCCTCCTCTGGGTCACCACGATGTCCTCACAGTGTCCCCAGGGCCACGCTGGGCGCCCCTCCCCCCCCCCGTGGTGTCGATGTCCCCTCGTTGTCCCCACCGTGTCCCCCCGACACCCCCGTGATGTCCCCAATGTCCCCCCAATGTCCCCCCGACCTCTATGTCCCCCTCCCCACCCTGTGTCCCCAATGTCCCCAATGTCCCCCAATGTCCCTCATGTCCCCTTGTGTCCCCCAATGTCCCCCCACCCTCCATGTCCCCCTCCCCATCCTGTGTCCCCAATGTCCCCGTGTCTCCAACTGTCCCCAATGTCCCCAATGTCCCCTTGTGTCCCCCAATGTCCTCCCAACCTCTATGTCCCACTCCCCATCCTGTGTCCCCAATGTCCCCCAATGTGCCCGTGTCTCCATGTGTCCCCAATGTCCCCCCACGTCCCTCAATGTCCCCATGTCCCCAACATCCTCCATGTGTCCCCAATGTCCCCAAAGTCCCCACATCCCCCCATGTCCCCTCTGTGTCCCCAAAGCCTCAATGTCCCCCCCGTGTCCCCAATGTCCCCCCCCGTGTCCCATGTCCCCATATCCCCCACATGTCACACCGTGTTCCCAATGTCCCCATTGTGTCCCCCTGGTATCCCCCACGTCCCCAGTGTCCCCAACATCCCCAATGTCCCCCATGTCCCCGCTGTGTCCCCAATGTCCCCATGTCCCCCCATGTCCCCATATCCCACCCATCCTCCCCCGTCCCCAATGTCCCCAATGTCCCCATATCCTCCCCGATGTCCCCCTGTCCCCAATGTCCCCCATTTCCCACCGTGTCCCCAATGCCCCAAATGTCCCCAATGTCCCCATTAATGTCCCCAATGTCCCTGTATCCCCAATGTCCCCATGTCCCCATCCCCTTCCCCATTCCCCTTCCCTGAATGTCCCCAATGTCCCCATTAATGTCCCCAACATCCCAAATGTCTCCATGTCCCCAATGTCCCCATATCCCCCATTTCCCACCAGCTCCCCGATGTCCCCAGTGTCCCCCAATGTCCCCAAATCCCCCCAATGTCCCCGATGTCCCCAAGGCCAGCTCAGCTCTACGGTGTTTATTGGCGTCTCTAACACTCACTGATGCAGATAAATAGTGGACATTTGTCACCTCCGCCACCCCCCGCCGCGGGGACACCCCGGGGACATCCCTGCCACCCCCCGCGGGGACACCTCCCCCGACCCCGAGAGGGACGGACGCCGTGGGGACACGCGGGGGTTGGGGACATCCCGGGGGGGGGGGACATCGTCACGGGGTCACCTCGTTGGGGACATCCTTGGGGACACCCTTGGGGACACCCCAGGGAGGTGACATCACTGGGGACATCCCCTTGGGGACATCCCCACCGAGGCCACATCCCCTCCTCAGTGCCACCCCCAGGGCCACCCCCGCCCCTCCCCCCGCTGTCCCCAAGGTCCCCCCGCCCCTCCCCCCCCCCCCCGTTTTTTGCCACTTTTCCCCATTTTCGTTCATTTTTTGCCTTTTTTTTAGTTTGTTTTCCCCCTAAAGTGCGGTCGGGGAGGGGGGAGGGGACATTGGGGGGGGGGAGGGGACACGGGGGGGGTGGCGCGTGTGGGGTGGGGGGAGGGGCGGGGGGGTCAGTCAGTAGCAAACGCGGCCATGAAAGTGCAAAAGGGGGGAGGGGCCGCGGGGGGGGAGGGGAGGGAGGGCCTTGCACGAGGATGGGCCTAGTGCCAGAGCGGGCCTTGCACGAGGAGAATCCTTGCACGAGGATGGGCCTTGCACAAGGACAGTCTTGCACGAGGATGATCCTTGCACGAGGAGAATCCTTGCACGAGGACAGGCCTGGTGCCAGAGTAGGCCTTGCACGAGGATGGGCCTTGCACAAGATTGGGCCTTGCACGAGGAAAATCCTTGCACAAGGATGGGCCTTGCGCGAGGACAGGCCTGGTGCCAGAGTGAGCCTTGCACGAGGATGGGCCTTGCACAAGGATGGTCCTTGCACGAGGATGGGCCTTGTACAAGGTCAGGCCTGGTGCCAGAGTGGGCCTTGCACAAGATTAGGCCTTGCACAAGGATGGGCCTTGCATGAGGATAATCCTTGCACGAGGTCAGGCCTAGTGCCATAGTGGGCCTTGCACAAGAATAATCCTTGCACAAGGAAAATCCTTGCACAAGGATGGGCCTGGTGCCAGAGTGGGCCTTGCACAAGATTAGGCCTTGCATGAGGAGAATCCTTGCACGAGCATGGGCCTTGCCAGGGTAGGTTACAAGATTAGCCTTGCACAAGGAGAATCCTTGCACAAAGGCAGGCCTAGTGCCAGAGTAGGGCTTGCACGAGGAGGATCCTTGCACGAGGAGGATCCTTGCACAAGGACAGGCCTCGTATCAGAGTGGGCCTTGCACGAGGATGGGCCTAGTGCCAGGGCAGGCCTTGCACAAGATTGGGCCTTGCACAAGGACAGGCCTAGTGCCAGAGCAGGCTTAAAGATTAGTTAAAGAAGCTAGTCAGAGCAGGCCTTCCGAGGAGAACCCTTGAACGAGGATATCCTTGCACGAGGGGAATCCTTGCACGAGGAAAATCCTTGCAGAGGATGGGCCTTGCACGAGGACAGGCCTAGTGCCAGAGTGGGCCTTGCACAAGATTAGGCCTTGCACAGGGATGATCCTTGAACAAGGGCAATCCTTACACGAGGAACATCTTTGCACGAGGATGATCCTTGCACAAACACAGGCCTGGTGTCAGGGTAAGCTTTGCACAAGGATGGGCCTAGTGCCAGAGAAGCCCTTGCACAAGAATAACCCTTGCACAAGGACGTCCCTCACACAAAGACAGGCCTTGCACAAGGACAGGCCTCACGTGAGGACAATCCTTGCACGAGGACAGGCTCGGTGTGACAGCAGGCCTGGCACGAGGCTGGGCCTGGTGCTGGAGTAGGCCTTGCATGAAGACAATCTTTTCACGAGGACAATCCTTGCACGAGGACGATCCTTGCACAAGGATGATCCTTGCACAAACACAGGCCTGGTGTCAGGGTAAGCTTTGCACGAGGACAGGCCTGGTGCCAGAGTAGGCCTTGCATGAGGCTGGGCCTTGCACTAGGATAGGCCTTGCACAAATCTAATCCTTGCACAAGGCCAACCTTCATAATCTAATCCTTGCACAAGGCCAATCTGCACGAGGATGATCCTCGTACAAGGATAGGCCTGGTGCCAGAGTGGGCCTTGCATGAGGCTGGGCCTTGCACGAGGCTGGGCCTTGCACAAACACACACCTGATGTGAGGGCAAGCCTTGCACAAGGACAAGTCTTGCACAAGGACCAGATCGCTTCAACGCAGGCCTTGCACGAGGCTGGGCCTTGCACGAGGACAATCCTTGCACAAATCCAATCCTTGCACGAGGATGATCCTTGTGCAAGGACAGGCCTGGTGCCAGGGTGGGCCTTGCACTAGGATAGGCCTTGCACAAATCCAGTCCTTGCACGAGGATCTGCTCACTAGAGCGCAGCCTTTTGCACAATCACAGGCCTTGTGCCAGAGCAGGCCTTGCACTAGGATGGGCCTTGCACAAATCCAGTCCTTGCACGAGGCCAATCTTTGCACGAGGACGATCCTTGCACGAGGACAGGCCTGGTGTCAGCGTAAGCCTTGCACGAGGATCTGCTCACTAGAGCACGGCCTTTTGCACAATCACAGGCCTGGTGCCAGAGCGGGCCTTGCACAGGGACAATCCTTGCACAAGGATGACCCTTGAACAAAGGCAATCCTTGCACGAGGACGATCCTTGCACGAGGACGAGTCTTGCACACGCACCTGCTCGCTTGAACACGTGTTTGCAGGAGGCCGAGCCTCACACAAGGACGGGCCTTGCACGAGGACAGCCTTTGCACAAGCGCAGGCCTGGTGCCGGAGTGGGCCTTGCACGAGGGTGGGGATCACACCAGGCCCGTCCTAGTGCAAGGATCCTCCTCGTGCAAGGATTACCATCCTAGTGCAAGGATCATCATCCTAGTGCAAGGATTATCCTAGTGCAAGGATCATCATCCTAGTGCAAGGATTATCCTAGTGCAAGGATTATCATCCTCGTGCAAGGCCCACCCTCGTGCCTGGCAGCCCCTCCTCGCACACTCGGCGGGTGTGAGCGAGTGTGAACGCGTGAGTGTGAGCAGGCGTGTGACACGGCCTTGCACGGGGAGGGGCCTTGCACGCTCGTGTGAGGCGCGGAGGGGTGTGCAAGGGGGGAGGTCGTTGCACGAGGGTCGCCCCGGCACCGTGCGTTGCACGAGGGCGGCGTGGAAGGGGTGGGGCTTGCACGAGGGTGGGCCTTGCACACGCACTATTGCACAACGGTGTTTCCTTGCACACTCACGATTGCACAGGGAGTCCTTGCACACTCACGATTTTACAGGGACACTCCTTGCACACTCACTATTGCACAATGGTGATTCCTTGCACACTCACGGTTGCACGGGGACAGTCCTTGCACACTCACCATTGCACAGGGACACTCCTTGCACACTCACCACCACTCGAGAACAGTCCTTGCACACTCACCATTGCACAAGGACCTGTTTGCACACTCACTAGTGCAAAGGAAGCTGTTTGCACACTCAGAATTGCACAACAGGACCCCTTGCACACTCACAACCGGACAGGGACTGTTCCCTCGGATGAGGATCCCCCTTTGCACACTCACAATGCCACAAGGACAGTCCTTGCACACTCAGAATTGCACGAGGAGCCTCCCCATTGCACAAGGACAGCCCTTGCACACTCACAACTGCTCAAGGACAGGTCTTGCACACTCACAGCTGTGTGAGGATTGCCCTTGCACACTCAGAGTTGCACGAGGGTGGTCCTTGCACACTCAGAATTGCACGAGGACACCCCTTGCACACTTGGAATTGCACAAATACACCCCTTGCACACTCACCATTGCACGAGGCCCCTCCTTTGCACACTCACAGTGACACCAGGCCCCTCCTTGCACACTCAGACTCGCACAGGGCCCCTCCGCTTGCACTTGGGTGGTCCTTGCACACTCAGAATTGCACAAATACACCCCTTGCACACTCACCATCGCACAAGGACACACCTTGCACACTCAACATCACAAGAAGACCCTCCTTGCACACTCAGGATTGCACGAGGACAGCCCTTGCACACTCAGACATCACACAGAGGCCCCTCCTTGCACACTCAGGATCACACGAGGCCCCCCTTTGCACACTCCCAGTGCCCCCAGGCCCCTCCTGGCACACTCAGCCCGGCCCAGGCTGCTCCCCTTGCACGCCCGTTGCACACTCGCCCCCCCCCCCCAGGAATGTCGCTGCGATGCCGTAAGGTGCCGAAGGGTGGGGGAGGGGTGGGAATTTTGGGGTTTTTTTGGGGGGATGCCCCGGGATAGTGGGGGGGCTCCCCCGGGGTGGGGGAGGGGAGGGGCCCGGGGTGGGGGGAGGGGCCCCTGGGGGGGTGCAAAACGCTGCGGGGGGTGGGGGAGGGGCGAGCCCCAAATATTGGGGGAGGGGCGGTTACGGAGTGGGGGAGGGGCTGCCCCCCCATCAATTTGGGGGGAGGGGGTCCCAAAATCCTGGGGGGGGGGGGGGTGTCTTTGTGAATTTGGGGGGGGGTCCTGTGCTGGGGGAGGGGCTCAGATCCCTCCCCCTCCCCCCCCCCCGGAGTGACCGGAAGCCCCGCCCACCTCCCAGTATCCCCCAGCGCCCCTCCCCCACTCTCTGACTGGTCCCTGTGCCCCTCCCCCCCCAAATCCCAAAAAATGGGGGGGGGGGGAGAACCCCCAAAATTCACCCCAAACCCCCAAAGTTTTGGGGTCTTCCCATCACCGGTGCTTCCCAAACATCCTCTGGGACCCCCAAATTGTAAAGGGTCTCCCCAAAACCCTGTGGGGGAACCCAAAATTCTGTAGGGGAAACCCCAAATTTTATAGGGGAACTCAAATTTCTATAGGGGAACCCCAAATTTCTATAGGGAACCCCAAATTTTACAGGGGAACCCCAAATTCTATAGGGTGCCCATTTCATACGGGATCCCCCAATCTCCTGTAGGGACCCCCAAATTTTTTTTTTTGGGGGGGGTCCCCAAACTTCTGTGGGGTCCACCGGGATCTGCAGGGACCCCCAAAATCTGTGGGGCAGCCCCTCGATTTCTGCGGGGTCGATCGGTATTTATGGGATCCCCAAAATTCTGTGGGATCCCCAAACTCCCGGGGGTTCCTCCCTCTTCTGTGGGGTCACCCCGAATTTATGGGGTCCGTGAAGTCCCGCAGGGCACCCCAACCTCCTAAAGGACCCCCAAAATCTGGGGGAAAACCCCACAAATTCTATGGGGCGCCCGAGATCTATGGGGCCATAAAACTCTGTGGGTCGCCCCAAATTTCATGGGGTTTCCCAGCTTTTCCCACAACTTCTATGGGGTCCAGAGCCATTTATGGGGTCCAGAGCCATCTGTGGGACCCCAATTTCTATGGGGCACCCCCATGTTCTTCTATGGGGCTCATAAACCTCTATGGGTCACCCCAAATTTTATGGGGTCTCTTTGCTTTTCCCACAACTTCTATGGGGTCCAGAACCATTTATGGGGTCCAGAACCATCGGTGGGGTCCAGAACCATCTATGGGGCACCCCGATCTTCTTCTATGGGGTCCCAATTTCTATGGGGCACCCCCATGTTCTTCTATGGGGCCCATAAACCTCTGTGGGTCACCCCAAATTTCATGGGGTTTCCCAGCTTTTCCCACAACTTCCATGGGGTCCAGAGCCATCTATGGGGACCCCAATTTCTATGGGGCGCCCCGATCTTCTTCTATGGGGCCCATAGATATCTATAGGGTCCCTCAATTCCTATGGGGCACCCCACCTTCTCCTATGGGGCCCATAAGGATCTATAGGGCCCCCAATTTCTATAGGGCGCCCCCTTCCCTATAGGGCCCCCCAACCTCTTTGGGACCCCCCAGCCCCCCCCCAATATGGGGCAAGGACCCCCCCCCCGCCCCTCCCCCCACCCCTCAGGTGCCCCCCCCCCGCTTTCCGGGGTCTCTCCCCCTCCCCCCGCGGGGAACCCGAAATTTGGGGGGGTGGGGGCGGTGCTGGGGGGGAGGGGGCGCCGGGGGGGCTCCTCCTCCCGCCCCTCCCCCCCCCAGGAAGCCACGCTCGGGGTCGGGGAGGACCAGGGCGAGGGGGAGGGGAAAGGGGAAGGGGTAAGCGGCCACCAGACGCGGTGTCCCGAAGGACAGCGGGAAGGCGGCGGGGGGACGTGGGGACCTCCCCGCGGTGTCCCCGCGCTGCTGTCGCCGAGCTCGGTGTCACCTCCCCCGGCACGGCAGAGCAGAGCCAGCGGCTGCTCCTGCACCGGGTAACCCCCCGCGGCGTCACCCCCGCTGTCACCCGCAGGGTCACCCGCGGTGTCACGGTCGGTGTCACCCTCGGTGTCACCGGCGGGAGGTGGCGCAGAGCCGGTGGCCCCAGGGGACAGCGCCACCCCGCCTTTCTCCGCCGGACACTCCTCCCTGCCCGCGGCCGGAGGGGTGTAGGCGATGACCGTGGGCGGCGCCGGTGACCGCGATGGTGACCGCGACGGTGACCGCGATGGTGACCCCGGCGGTGACCCCGCTGGTGACCCTGGCGGTGACCGCGGCGACCCCATCGGTGACCCCGGCGAGCGCTGGCGGTGGCGCTGGGCGTGGCGGCTGAGCGCGGCCGCCGTTTTGCACACCTTGCCGCAGGTGGGGCAGGTGAAGCGCAGCGATGGCCGCCGCCCCACCCTGCCCGGGGGCGCCGCTGTCCCCACCGCTGTCCCCACCGCTGTCCCCGCCGCCTCGTGTCCCCGCTGGTGCTTCCGCAGCTTCCGCAGCGCCGGGAAGCTTTTCCCGCACACCCGGCACGGGTGCTGCCGCTCGCGCCGCCGCGGGGCGTCGTCACCGCCGTCGTTGTCACCGTCGTTGTCACCGTCGTTGTCGCCGCTGTTGTCACCGCCGTCGTCATCCCCGGGCGCCCAACGCAGCGAGCGCAGCTTGCGCCGCCAGCGCGGCTTCTTGCCCGCCGTCCCGGGGGTCCCGCCGGGTGTCCCACCGGGTGTCCCAGCGCCACCACCACCCCCGCCGCCGCCGCCTTCCTCTTGGGTTTGTAGGAGTAGTACGGCCGCCAGAGCCGGTCGTCGGCGTCGCTGTCGTTGTCGTTGTCGTCGTCGCCGCGCAGCTCGGTGCCGGAGATGCGGCGTTTCACGATGGCCTCCTCGCCGATGCGCACGGTGATCTGGCACAGCCCCTCGCCCGCCGCCGACCCCGCGTACGCCGGCTTGGCCACGTAGGTCATGGTGCGGCCACCTCCGGTGCCACCGCTGCCACCGCCGCCGCTCCCGGGGGGGTTCTGGGGGCGGCGGCGGCCGAACCCTCGGTGGCGGCAGCGGCGGCGCGCTGAGCCTCGATGTAATCGCGCAGAACCTGCTTCTTGATGGGCACCGCCGGTGTCACCGGTGCTGTCGCCGGTCCCTCGGGCAGCCCCGGCGGCTCCTCGCCCGCCCGGCCGTTGTAGGCGATGACCGACGCGGCACCGCTGCCACCACCGCCCCGCACGATGACCGAGGGCGCCGCGCGGCCGTAGGCGATGACCGACGCGGGCTCCGGCCGCGGCGCGGGGTAGGCGGTGACAGCGGTGTCGCCGGGCGTGGCCGGAGGTGGCGGAAGTGCCCCGTCGGGCACCGCGCCCTGGCTGTAGGTCTTGTAGGGCCGCTTGTTCGCCCGCATGGGCAGCAGCCGGTAGAGCTTGAGCGCGTTGAGCTTGGGCCGGTAGCCGCCGTTGGGCGTTTTCTCGGAGGCGATGAGCCCCGGGCTGATGCCGTGGAAGGCTTTTTGGTGCGTCTTGAGGTTGTAGTAGGTGACGAAGGTGTCCCAGCAGAAGATGCACTGGTAGCGGCGCTCGCCGGTGTGCCACACCTCGTGCTTGGTGCGGTACTCGGCCAGCGCGAACACCTTGTCGCAGTAGCGGCAGGGATACTTGCGGCGCCACGAGTGGACGTTGGCGTGGCGCTTCAGGCTGGACAGCGTCATGTAGGAGCGCTGGCACACCCCGCACAGGTACAGCACCTGCCCATCCACCACCTTGACCAGCGGCTCCTGCTCGCCGCCCGGCTCCAGCGCTCGGTGCCGCAGCAGCAGCGCCTTCTTGGCCGCTTTCGGCGCCGCGGTGGCCGCGGCGGTGGTGGTGGTGGCGGTGGTGACGGCGCTGACCGCTGTGGTGGCGGCGGTGACAGCGGCGGTGGCCCCGGCGGTGTCGCCATCCCCGTCGCGACAGCTGACCTCGTGCGTCTGCAGGCGCTTGACGTGGATGAAGCTCTTCCCGCAGTGCCGGCAGCACAGCCCGCGGCGCCCGCGGTGCAGCTTGGCGTGGAATCCCAGCGCGGCGGCCGAGCTGAACCCGCGGCCGCACAGCCCGCAGCGCAGCGACGACGACGGCGACGACGGCGACACCGGCGGAGGTGACACCGTGGCCTCCTCGCCGCCCGGCGCCGTCTCCCCGCCCGTGGTCGCCGCCTCGCCAGGCCGCGCCGGGCAGGTGAGGTCCACGGGGGCCGCGGGCGCTCGGGGGTCTCCGGCCGGTGCCGGCGGGGTCCAGGTGCCGTTCATGTCCCGCGGGGTCGGTCCGGCCTCCAGCCCCTGCAGCGAGGGGATGCCCAGGCGCCGGCCAACTGCCCCCAAGGCCCGCGCGGCCGCCGGAGAGGGCACGGCCAGGCGCGAGTTGTAGATGAAGTTGAGCACGTCGGAGAAAACGCCGGCCTGGACGCCCGGCAGCTCCAGCACCTGCGCAGGTGAGGGGCAGGTGGGCTCCTGGGCCAGCGCCCGCTTGAAGAAGGGGCTGGAGGCGGCCAGGACGTTCTTATGGGCGCGGAATTTGGTGTCCTCGGCGATGATGGTGACGTCGCAGAATTGTCCCCGCAGGCGCTGCTCGTTCAGCTCCAGCAGCAGCGCCCGGCAGTGCCCGGCGTCCGACACCTCCACGACCGGAGCCATCCCCGCGCCGGCCACCTGCGGGGTCACCGGGGGCGTGGGGTCAGGGCTTGGGCTCACCTGGGTCCCTATTTGGGGTCAGCTGGGGGGGTGGGGTGAGGGCTTGGGGTCACCTGGGTCCCTATTTGGGGTCACCTGGGTGGGTGGGGTGACGGTTTGGGGTCACCTCGGTAGATGGAGTCACAGTTTGGGGTCACCTGCATCCCTATTTGGGGTCACTGGGGTGGCTGGGGTCAGGGTTTGGGGTCACCTGTGTCCCTATTTGGGGTCACCCAGGCACTTTGGTCCCTATTTGGGGTCACCTGGGTGGGTGGGGTGACGGTTTGGGGTCACCTGGGTAGGTGGAGTCATAATTTGGGGTCACCTGCATCCCTATTTGGGGTCACTGGGGTCAGGGCTTGGGGTCACCAGGGTCCCTGTTTGGGGTCACTGGGGTGGCTGGGGTCAGCGCTTGGGGTCACTGGGGTCCCTATTTGGGGTCACTGGGGTGGCTGGGGTCAGGGCTTGGGGTCACCGGGGTCCCTATTTGGGGTCACTGGTGTGGCTGGGGTCACGGTTTGGGGTCACCGGGGTCCCTATTTGGGGTCACCCAGGCACTTTGGTCCCTATTTAGTGTCACCCGTGTCCCTTACATGGGGCTAAGCACACCTGGATCCTTTTTTTGGGGTCACCTATGTCCCTTCTCTGGGTGCTTGGGGTCCCTCTGTGCTAGGGGTCACTCTGGGGGGTCACTCTGGGGTTTCGGGACTCCCTTGTCCAAGGGTCACTATGGGATTTTGGGGCTCCTTTGTCCCGGGGGTCACTCTGGGGTTTGGGGTCCCCTGTCCTGGGGTCACTCTGGGGTTTTAGTGTGCCACTGTCCCCTGTCTGGGGGTCACTATGGGATTTTGGGGATCCCTTCTCCAGAGGTCACTCTGGGGTTTTATGTCCCTCTGTCCCCTGTCCTTGGGGTCACTCTGGGGTTTTATGTCCCTCTGTCCCCTGTCCTGGGGGTCACTCTGGGGTTTTGGACTCCCCTGTACTGGGGCCACTCTGGGGTTTGGGGTCCCCCTGTCCCTCTCCGGGGGTCACTCTGGGGTTTTGGGTCCTGCTGTCCTGGGGGTCACTCTGTGGTTTCAGGGTCCCTCTGTCCCGGGGGTCACTCTGGGGTTTTGGGTTCCCTTTGTCCCCTGTCCTCGGACCACTCTGGGGTTTTGGGTCCCGCTGTCCTGGGGGTCACTCTGGGGTCCCTCTGTCCTCTCTCCTGGGAGTCACTCTGGGGTTTTGGGGTCCCCCTGTCCCCTGTCCGGGGGTCACTACGGGATTTTGGGTCCCACTGTCCTGGGGGTCACTCTGGGGTTTGGAGTCCCTCTGTCCCCTGTCCAGAGGTCACTCTGGGGTTTCAGGACTCCCTTGTCCCAGGGGCCACTCTGGGGTTTGGGGTCCCCTGTCCTGGGGTCACTCTGGGTTTTAGTGTCCCCCTGTCCCCTGTCCGTGGGCCACTCTGGGATTTTGGGGCTCCCTTGTCCAGGGGGTCACTCTGGGGTTTTAGTGTCCCCCTGTCCCCTCTCCGGGGTTCACTCTGGGGTTTGGGGTCCCTCTGTCCTCTGTTCGAAGGTCACTCTGGGGTTTGGGTCCTCCGGTCTGGGGGGGTCACTCTGGGGTTTGGGGTCCCTCTGTCCTGGGCCCCCCCCCCCCCTCGGGGGGGGGGGTTTTGGGTCCCCGTAGGGGGTCACTCTGGGGTTTTGGGTCCCCCTGTCCTCTCTCCG
Source organism: Entomyzon cyanotis (assembly GCA_024500445.1). Taxonomy (NCBI): domain Eukaryota; kingdom Metazoa; phylum Chordata; class Aves; order Passeriformes; family Meliphagidae; genus Entomyzon; species Entomyzon cyanotis. Next base: position 796,537 of record JAKEPQ010001013.1, on the reverse strand, counting down.
GAGGTCACTCTGGGGTTTTAGTGTCCCCCTGTCCCTCTCCGGGGGTCTCTGGGGTTTTAAGGTCCCCCTGTCCTCTGTCCAGGGCTCATTCTGGGGTTTTAGTGTCCCCCTGTCCCCTCTCCGGGGGTCACTCTGGGGTTTGGGGTCCCCCGGTCCAGGGGGTCACTCTGGGGTCCCTCTGTCCTCCGGGGGTCACTCTGGGGACCCCCTGTCCCCTCTCCGGGGGTCACTCTGGGGTTTTAAGGTCCCCCTGTCCTCTCTCCGGGGGTCACTCAGGGGTTTTAGTGTCCCACTGTCCCCTGTCCGGGGCTCGCAGCCCCCCAGGCCCCGCGGAGCCATTTTGTGCTGAGGCCTGCCGCCCTGAGGCGACTCAAAATGGCGGCGGCGCGCGAGCGCGGGAGGAGCTGGGCCGAACCACGGGCGGGGAACGGCGGGGGGAGACCGGGCGGAACCATGGGGGAACTGCGGGGGGAGCATGGGCAGAACCATGGGGGGAAATGAGGGGAGCATGGGCAGAACCATGGGGGAACTATGGGGGCAGAAAATGTAGAACCATGGGGAGAACTGAGCGGAACATGGGCTGAACCATGGGGGGAACTGAGGGGAGAACACAGGCAGAACCATGGGGGAACTATGGGGGGAGAACGGAAAGAACCATGGGGGAACTAAGGGGGGAACAGGGTAGAACCATGGGGGGAAATGAGGGGAGCATGGGCAGAACCATGGGAGAACTATGGGGGCAGAAAATGTAGAACCATGGGGAGAACTGAGCGAACATGGGCTGAACCATGGGGGAACTGAGGGGAGAAACAGGCAGAACCATGGGGGAACTATGGGGGAGAACGGAAAGAACCATGGGGGAACTAAGGGGGGAACAGGGTAGAACCATGGGGGGAAATGAGGGGAGCATGGGCAGAACCATGGGGGAACTATGGGGGCAGAAAATGTAGAACCATGGGGAGAACTGAGCGGAACATGGGCTGAACCATGGGGGGAACTGAGGGGAGAACACAGGCAGAACCATGGGGGAACTATGGGGGGAGAACGGAAAGAACCATGGGGGAACTAAAGGGGGGAACACGGGTAGAACCATGGGGGGAAATGAGGGGAGCATGGGCAGAACCATGGGGGAACTATGGTGGGGAGAACGGGCAGAACCATGGGGGGAACTGAGGGAGGAGACCGGGCAGAACCGCGGGGGGAACACGGGTAGAACCATGGGGGAACTGAGGGGGAACAGGGGCAGAACCATGGGGGAACTGAGGGGGGAGAACGGAAAGAACCATGGGAAAACACGCGGTGAACCATGGTGGGAGCTGAGGGGGGAGAACGGGTAGAATCATGGGGGAACTATGGGGGGAGAAAGGGCAGAACCATGGGGGGAGCTGAGGGGGGAGCACGGGCAGAACCATGGGGGAACTATAGGGGGAGACCCAGGGATGGACCCATGACCAGAGCCTGACCCACAGCTCTGACCCACAGATGGACACATGGCTGGAGCCACAGATGGACACCCCATCACCCCCCCAGTACCTCCCAGTAACCCCCAGTCCCTCCCAATGCCTCCCAGTACCTCCCAGTAACCCCCAGTACCTCCCAGTATCCTCCCAATGCCTCCCAGTAACTTCCAGTACCCCCCCAGTACCTCCCCAGTGCCTCCCAGTCCCTCCCAGTTCCCCCCAGTGCCCCACCTGTGCGCGGGGCCCTCATGGACTGGGTGTTGCTGCTCCGGGGGTCCTCGGGGAGGGGTGACAGCCGGCCAGGCCTCCTGGAGGGGGATGACACGGAGAGAGAGGTCACAACAGGTGGATTCGGGGGTAGCCGGGGTGTTGGGGGGAGGGGAACACCCGGAAATGGTGACAAAGTGGCAGGGGGTGACAAAATAGAGAGTGGGAGACGAAGTGGTGACAAAAAAGAAGGTGACAAAGCGGTGACAGGTGACAAAAGGGTGATGGTGACAAAATTGCAGGGAGTGACAAACTGAGGGTGACAAAACAGGACGACAACACAGTGATGGGTGACAAAAGGGTGATAAAGTGCGGCTGGGGGACACAGCAGTGAGGGGTGACAAAATGGTGAGAGTGACAAAAGGGTGACGGTGACAAAATGGAAGGTGACAAAGTGGTGACAGGTGACAAAATTGTGATGGTGACAAAGTGGCAGAGGGTGACAAAGTGGGGGTGAGCGATGCAGGGGTCAGAACACCCAGAAAATGGTGACAAAATGGCAGCAGGTGACAAACTGGTGGTGACAAAATAGATGGTGGGTACAAAGTGGGGGTGACAAAAGTGAGGGTGACAAAAGGGTGACAAAGTGGCAGTGGGTGACAAAATGGGGGCGACAAAGTTGGGGTGGGTGTTGTGGGGGAGTCAGAACACCCAGGGAATGGTGACAAAATGGCAGCGGGTGACAAAAGAGAGGGTGATGAAGTGGCGAGGGGTGACGAAAGGGTGACAAAGTTAGGGAGGGGGACAAAGCGGTGACAGGGGAAGAAAGGGTGACAAAACAGGGGTGACAAAGTGATCGGGGGGTCGGAAACCCCAGGAAAGAGTGACAAAGTGGCAGCAGGGGGGTGGCAGGGGGTTCTCCGTGTGACGAGGGACACGTGACGTCACAGGAAGGTCCCAGTGTGACATTACCGCCAGGGGATGGGTGTGATGTCATGGGGGTGTGATGTCATCAGGCAGAGGAGTGACATCATGGGAGAGTTCAAGGTGGGGGGCAGAGTGGGGTGATGATGTCACCATCACTGGGAGGGGACAGCTTGACGTCACTGGGGGAGGTTAGTAGGTGGTGTGACGTCACCACGAGGGGACAACACAGGGGAGGCCCCACGGGTGGTGTGACGTCATCAGGATGATGTCACAGGGGTGTGGCATGGGGGGGAGGGCACATTCAGGGGGGTGACAACCGGGGGGGCAGGTGACACTGGCAGTGGGGGAGGGGCGCCGGAGGGTGATGTGGGGCGGGGACACCCCGGGGGGCGTGGCCAGCCTGATGCAGCCGCTACAACCGGAACCCTGCGGGGATTTTGGGGAGGGGGGAACAGCCGGAAGGACACCCCGTGCACCCCCAACGGCCCCTCCCCCCGCGCCCCTCTCAACCCCCCCAGCCCCTCCCCCACCCCCGTGCTCCCCTCCCCCCCCCCAGGTACCCCCGGAGTCGCCTGACAGCAGAGATCCTTCAGCGACGTCATCCGGGGGGGAGGGGAGTGTCACCCAACTGTTGCCATGGGAACACCCCCCCCCCGCAACTACCAGACTCCTCCCCTTCCCCCTTCCCCTCCCCCCGGGACACACCTTTCACCTGCGGCCAATCAGGGGGCAGAGAGCGCCAGGCCACGCCCACCCCCGTGACCCCGCCCGCCTTCTCTCCAATGGGAGGCAGCGTGCCGCTGACGTCATGGGCTCACCTGGATGCTCATTGGCTGGGCTGGGAGTGACGTCACGGGGCCCCGTCCTGCCGCGGGCGGTGTTAGAGGAGCAGGCGGAGGCTGCGGGGGCGGGGCCAGAGGGGGCGTGGTCAGAGCGGGGCGGGGCTGGAGGGGTGCTGTCGGCGAGGGCCGTGGTCATTGTGGGGCGGAGTCAATAGGTGCGTGAATGGGCGGGGCTTGAGGGGCGGGAATTTGGAGGGGCGTGGCTAATGGGCGGTGTCGTGAAGGGGGCGTGGTTTGGAAGGGGGAGGGGTTAAGGGGGGGGAAGAGGGGACTCGGAAGTGTCACCCGCGGGATGGGGACAACCCTGGGGGGACACACGGCACGTGTGTGACACACAGAGCTCACACACACGCAAACACGTGTGTGACACACAATACACAAACACACACGTGTGTGACACATCAATCACCCACCTGTGTGACATACAACACACACACACACGTGTGTGACACACATCACGCACCAACAACACCTGCACACTCACGCAGGTGTGTGACAACACACACACGTGTGCGTGATGCACTCAATACCTGGACATGCACAAGTGTGTGACACATGCACACACACATGTGTGACACACAAACACAACACCTGCACACACACACAGGCGTGTGACTCACAACACACACACATGTGCGTGACGCACTCAATACCTGGACATGCACAAGTGTGTGACACACAAACACAACACCTGCACACGCACACAGGTGTGGGAGACACAACACACACATTCACACCCCAGCCGCATACACAACCCCACACCGCTCACAGGCACACGCGTGTGTACAGCGCGCGCACACGTGACAACTGCGCTGTGTGACACGCGCAGGACACACCCACACGCAACAGCTGCAGCACGTGTTGCACGTGTGCAATTCACATGAGACACGTTGCACACACACAACACACGTTTCACACAACACACATGACGGATGAGTGTTGCACATCTACAACGCACACATGTTGCACATGTACAACACAACACACATCAGACACATATAACTCACGTGAGATGTGTTGCACACAACACGTGTTGAATGCTTACAACACCTGCAACATCTGTTGGGCACAACATCCGTGCAGGTGTACAACATGTGTGACACTCGCTGCACACACCCGCTCGTACAATGTGAGTGCGTGTGCGTGGACATGACACGCAGTGTGTGCACGGCAGGGACAGGCATGATGGACAATCAGACAGGACTGGACACAGCCATGTAGGGATGGACAACCGGACAGGGAGCTGACAGTCACACGCATGGAGCTGACACAACTGCACATGGACCTGACATACAACCAGACAGGGAGCTGACATACAACCACACAAATGGACACACAGCTGCACATAGACCTGACACAACCACACATGGAGCTGACATACAACCAGACAGGGACCTGACATACAACCGCACACAGGTACAACACATAGTCATACGCAGGCCTGACACAACCACACATGGACCTCACGCACAACCGCACACAGGCACAACACACAGAGTCACACATGTGCCTGACACAACCGCACACGGATCTGACAGACTGACACACAACCGCACACAGATTCAGCACGCACAGCCCCACAACCCACGCACAACCGCACATGGATGCACGGTTACACATGGACACAACACACGGATGCACAACTGTGCGTGGGAGTGACGCACAACCACACAGGGACATGTAGCACTCACAGCCGCACGCCAGTGTACAACCACACAGGGATGTGGCACATGACTGAACATGGATGTACAACCGCACAGGGACACAGCACAACTGCACAGGGACAAATGACACTCACAGCCATATACCAGTGCACAACCGCACTCGAACAATCCCACACAACCCTCACACGGATGCAAAATCACACACGGAAAGGACACAGCCGCACACGGACAACCTTCCCATAACCCCTTCATGCTGATGAACAGCCCCACATGGATGTACAGCCGCACAGGAACGCTTGACAGGCAGAGGGACAATTGCACGCGTATGTGACACAGCTACAGATGGACAAACAACCCCCACACGGATGTACAACTGCACGGGAAAGCTCGACAGGCAGAGCGACAATCGCACACCAACAAACAACGGCCACACGGATGTACAACCGCACACAGAATTCCACAAACACAGCGGGATAAACAACCCTCACACAGATGTACAACTGCACACAGACGTGACAACCGCACATGGATGTGACACAACCACACAGATGTACAACCACGCACAGGAGGACACAAGCACAGGCAGGCAAACAACCCCCATATGGATGTACAACCACACACGGACACTTGACATGCAGAGGGACAATCGCACATGGATGTGACGCAGACACAGGCAGACAAACAACCCTCACATGGATGTACAACCACATGTGGATATGACACAAGCACAGATGGACAAACAGCCCTCACATGGATGTACAACCGCGCTGGATGCTTGACAGGCAGAGGCACAACTGCACACAAACAGCCCACACGCAACCCCTACATGGATGTACAGCCGCACACAGGTGTGACATACAACACGCACAAGTACATGCAGAGGGACAACCACACACGGGTGTGACACAAAAAAGGACAGACATGAAACAACCGCACATGGATGTTTCATGCGCAGAGGAACAACCGCGCACGGACAAACAACCCCCACACGGCTGCACAACCGCACACTTGACACACAACCACGCACAGATAAACAATGAGACACAGACACGACCCACACCCACGCACGGACAAACAGCTGGACACGGACGAACAGCCGGACACGGAAAAACAACCGGACACGAGACTTGACGCACAGATGCACAACCACACACAAACAACCCACGGAGAGCTCTCACGGTGACAAACACCTGCAAGCGTGTAGAGACAAACACCTGCGCACAAACACAACACGCAACACTGGCTAACAGCCGCACACGGACACGACAGACGGATGAACAACCGGACAGGAACAAACAACCATACATCGACAAACAGCCGGACATGCACAAACAACCCCCACACGCAGCAACACCCGCGCGCGGCCCTGACACGCCTGCACACACACACACGCAGTCACACACCCGCACGCCGACCTGTCACACGCACAGCACCACCTGACACGCGCACACACCCCCCTCGAGCCCCCCCACCCCCGGCACAAACACCCAGCCTCCCCCCCAACACCGTGTCACCCCTGTCACCCTCCGGGGTGCAGCCCCCCCTCCCAGCAGCACTCGGGGGTCCCGGGGGGGTGTCGGGTGACATTTGGGGGGGACAGAGTGACGTCCTGGGCGGGGGAAGGACGTTTTGGGGTGCCGGGGGGGTGTTGCGGGGGGAGGAGGCACTTTGGGGGTTCCGCAGCACTTTGGGGGTCCCGGGGGGCACTTCGGGGGTCCCATGAGGGTGTTTGGGGAGGGTTTAGGGGGGTTTTTGGGGTCCTGGGGGCGGTTAGGGGGCGGGGGGGGTATTTATGGGGTGGGCGTGACCCAGGGCAGGGCGGGGGTTGGGGGTCGCGGGTCCCACCGGCCTGACCCCCCCCGTGGGGGCGCGGGAGTCGCGCCGGGGGTCGCGAGGCGGTGACACGACCGGGGGTCGCGATGGCCCCACCGGGGGGGGGTCGCGAGGGGGGTCGCGGGGAGGGGGGAGGGGTCGCGGCGGCCCGCGGGGGTCCCGGGGAGGGGGGGAGGGGTCGTTACCGGGGCCTGTCCCGGGGCCGGTGATGTCGCGACGGCGGCGGCGGCGGCGGCGCAAGATGGAGGCGGCGCGTTGGGCCCCGGGTGGGAGGGAGGGAGGGACCCCCCGCCCCACGGCGCGGGGACACGGGGGGGACACCGGGGGGACACCCCGGAGGGGGGTGAGGGGACGGGGGGACAAGGGGGACGTGATGGGGGGACAGGGGGGACATGAGTGGGACATGGCCGGGGGGGGACACCGGGGGGCAAGGGGGACGTGATGGGGGGACAGGGGGACATGAGTGGGACGTGGCCGGGGGGGACACCGGGGGGCAAGGGGGACGTGATGGGGGCACACCGTGGGGACACCCCGGAGAGGGTTGAAGGGACAGGGGGACATGAGTGGGACACGGCCGGGGGGGGACAAGGGGGACGTGATGGGGGGACACCGGGGGGACACCTCGGAGAGGGTTGAAGGGACAGGGGGACATGAGTGGGACACGGCCCGGGGGGACACCTCGGAGGGGGGTGAGGGGACAGGGGGACAAGGGGAGCGTGATGGGGGGACAGGGGGACATGAGTGGGACACGAGTGAGGGGACACAGGGGGGACACCCCGGAGGGGAGTGAGGGGATGTTGGGACAAGGGGGGGCGTGATGGGGGGACAGGGGGGACACTTCGGAGGGGGGTGAGGGGACAGGGGGGACATGAGAGGGACACGACTGAGGGGACACGGCGGTGACAAGGAGGGGCAGGAATGGGGGAACAGGCAAGGGGACGGGGGGGGACACAACGGGGGGGACAGGGGGAGATGAGTGGGACAGACCGAGGGGACAGTGGGACATAACTAGGGGGGACACAACTGGGGCATAGTGGGACACAAGAGGGACAAACCGGGGGGACAGTGGGACACAACTGGGGGACAGCAGGACAGAGCCAGGGGACACAACCGGGACACTGCAGGGGACATTGCGGGGGACAGTGGGTGTGACTGGGGACACAACGAGGGGAGGAAATTGGGGACACAACTGGGGGACAGTGGGACACAAGTGGGACAAACTGGGAAGAACAACTGGGGGACAATGAGACACAACCAGGGACAAAAACTGGGGGGACAGTGAGACACAACTGGGGACACAAACTGGGGATACAGCTGGGGGGACAGTGGGACACAACTGGGACAAACCGGGGGGGACAATGGGACACAACTGGGACAAACTGGGGGGACAGTTAGACACAACCAGGGACAAAAACTGGGGACACAACCAGGGGAACAGTGGGCACAACTGGGGGGACAGTGGGACACAACTGGGACAGACTGGGGACACAACCGAGGTGGCACAACTGGGACAAACTGGGGAGACAACTGGGACAAACTGGGGGGACTGTGGGACACGAATGGGGACAGAACTGGGGACAACCCACACAAGCGGGGACACAACAGCCGCGGCCGGGTGTGGCACAGACCCTGCTCTGCTGTTTGTGTTTCAGTTGTCACCGTGTCCCCTGGTGTCACACGGGGTCGTGTGTTGTGTCACCCTGTGTCACTTTGTGTCACCCTGTGTCACTTTGTGTCACCCTGTGTCACTTTGTCACCGTGGTGCCGGCTGTGCCGTGGGGGTGGCGCGGGTCAGGTTGTGTCCCACGGCGTCACAGTCGTGTCGCGTTGTTGTGTGTCTGTCCGGCTGTGCCTCGGTGACGTCATCGCAGGGTGGCACCGGTGTCACCTTGTCACACCCTGTGTCACCCTGTGTCAGCCAGGTGTGTGAGGGACACCCCTAGACCCCCCCAGGGACCAGTGACGGTGACAAAACGGTGACAAACCCCCACTTTGGGGGACACAGCACCCAGATGTGGTGACACCATGGGGACACTCTGGCCCTGGGTGACACGGATGCCACTGGTGACACAAAGAAAAAACAAAACCACCTGTCTGAGCCCCAAAAATACTCCCCAAATTGCCTTTTCTGTGCCCCAAAATACCCCACAAAATCCCCTGTGCTTCCTAAATAACCCCAACGCCTCAAAACACACAAAACACCAAAAAAAGATTGTTTTTATTTGACCTCCTCCAAATCCTCCATCCCTATCCATAACGAATCCTCCAAACTTCACCTTTCTTGCCCCAATTTTCCCCCAAATCCCTCTCTGTCCCCCCAAACCTTCCCATTCCCCCAAATCCTCCTCCCTTCCTTTCCCCTCCCTTATCACCCTCTTGCTGCCCCAAAATACCCTTTTTTCTACTCTAATTATATTCCCAATTACCTCTCCCTGAGCCTTCCGCCCCCCAAATGCCCATTCCCTCACCCTGACGCCCTCCACCTTCCCCTAAACATTCCCCCACATCCTCTCGCCTCCCTCAGGCCCTTCCCCGATGCCTCATCCGGAACAGGCCCGAAAGCCTCGGCCTTTCCCAGCAGCCGAAGCCGGGCTGGGAGCGCCGGGAGCGGCTAGGCTGGGCGGGCGAGGCCGGGGCTGCGCAGGCCGCGGCCCGAGCGGTTCTTCGGCCATTTCCGGCACCGTCCGCCTGAGCTTCGGCACCTTCCGTCAGGGCATCGGTACCTTCCGTCATCTTTCGGCACCGTCCGCCAGGATTTCGGCTATTTCCGTTGTCTTCCGTCACTATTCGGTCATCTCCAATAAACTTCGGTAATTTCCGTCACTCCCCGGCAGCGCTTCGTCGATCTCCGCCCACTTCCGGCAGTACTTCGGCAATCTCCGTTAATCTCCGTCAACCGCCGGCAGCTCTTCGTCAACCTCCCTCCGCCCCGCGGTGTGTCAAGGGCGGGTTTATGAAATGAATTATTCATGAATCGATCCCACCGCCCCGGACGGGGGGATCCGGTAGCGGCGCTTCCCGCGAAGCCTTCACGGAGCAGCCGCCGTCGCTTCCCTCCCGTTCGCCGCTCCTCGCTCCCCTCACGGACCGTAACCGGACCCGCCGCCCCCTCCCCTTCCCGCGCTTTTTTCCCGCTCCCCCTCTTTCCCCCCATGAGGCTCTTGGTACGCTCCGGCCACGCCCCCTCCGGCGGCGCGCGGGGGCCGAGGCTATATAAGGCGGCGCCGGCGCCTCACGGAGCTCAGTCGCGCTGCGAGCGCGGAGCGGCCGGAGCGGAAAAGGGGAAGCTCCGCGCCGGAGGCTCTGTGAGGAGCCGCTTCCCGGTTCCCCGGTGGGGTTGAAACCACCGCCTAACCCCCTCCGTGAAGGGGTCGATTCCGAGCAGCCGGAGCGGCGCGAGGCCGCGACCCCCACCGGCGCCATGCACGGCGGGCCTCCCTCGGGCGACAGCGCCTGCCCGCTGCGCACCATCAAACGAGTCCAGTTCGGGATCCTCAGCCCCGATGAGATGGTACCGGGGCCGGGAAGGCGCGGCCGGAACGGCGGAGGGAGCGGGGCCGGCGGCTGAGGGAGAGCGGCGGCGGGAAATGGCGGCGGGGCAGCGAGAGCGAGGGGCGGAGAGGCCTCGGGCGGGGGTGTGAGGGGATAGCGCCCCCCACCGGCCCGGGGGGCTGAGCGGGGCTGAGGGGAGAGCGGTTTTGGGGTGACCTGAGGGAGTTTAAGGGTTTGACGGAGCTCTGGAAGGTGTTGGGGTGCTCAGGGAGCTTCTGGAAGAGAGTGGGGGTGGCTGAGAGTGGCTCAGAATGCCCTGGTGGAGTTTTGGGGTCCCTGAGGGTGCCTTAGGAAACCTAGGAGGAGTTTTGGGGTCCCTAAAGGTGGCCCAGGGAGCTTCTGGAAGAGCCTTGGGGTGCCCTGGAGGGGATTTGGGGTGTCTGAGAGTGGCTCAGGATGCCCTGGTGGGATTTTGGGGTCCCTGCGAGTGGCCCAGGGAGCCCAGGATGGGATTTTGGGGTCCCTAGGGTGGTTCAGGGAGCACAGAGGGAATTTGGGGTCCCTGAGGGTGGCTCAGGGAGCCTCTGGAAGAGTCTTGGGGTGTCTGAGAGTGGCTCAGGATCCTCTGGTGGGATTTTGGGGTCCCTAAAGGTGGCTCAAGAAGCCTCTGGAAGAGCCTTGGGGTGTCTTAGAGGGGATTTGGGGTCCTTGTCAGTGGATCAGGGAGTATAGAAGGAATTTTAGGGTCCCTAGGGTGCCTCAGGGAGCACAGAAGGGATTTTGGGGTTCCTAAAGGTGGACCAGAGAGTCTCTGGAAGAGCTTTGGGGTGCCCTGGAGGGGATTTGGGGTGTCTGAGAGTGGCTCAGGATGCCCTGGTGGGATTTTGGGGTCCCTAAAGGTGGCCCAGAGAGTCTCTGGAAGAGCCTTGGGGTGCCCTGGAGGGAATTTTGGGGTCCATGGGAGCAACTCAGGGAGGGATTTTGGGGTCCCTGAGGTTGGCCAGGAGGTCTCTAGAAGTTTGGGATCCCTGTGACAGTTTTGGGATCCCCAGGGGTTGATTTGGGGTTCCCAGGGGATGATTTGGGGTCCCTGGGGTTGATTTGGGATCCCTGTGACAATTTTGGGGTCCCCGGGTGCCTCAGTTTCCCCATTTCCAGGGGGTGATTTGGGATCCCTGTGACAATTTTGGGGTCCCTGTGACAATTCTGGGATCTCCGTGTCAGTTTTGGGGTCCCCAGGTGATGATTTGGGGTCCCTGTGTCAATTTTGGGGTCCCTAGTGACACTTTTGGGGTCCCAGTGACAATTTTGGGGTCCCCAGATGCCTCAGTGTCCTTATTTTCAGGGGGTGATTTGGGATTCCAGTGTCAGTTTTGGGGTCCCAGTGACAATTTTGGGATCCCTGTAACAGTTTTGGGGTTCCTGGGGTTGATTTGGGGTCCCTGTGACAGTTTTGAGGTTCCCAAGGGATGATTTGGGATCCCTATGACACTTTTGGGGTCCTGGTGACACTTTTGGGGTCCCAGTGACACTTTTGGGGTCCCAGTGACACTTTTGGGATCCCTGTGACAATTTTGGGATCCCTGTGACAGTTTTGGGGTCCCTAGGTGCCTCAGTTTCCCTGTTTCCAGGGGTTGATTTGGGGTCCCTGGGGGTGATTTGGGATCCCAGTGACAATTTTGGGGTCCCTGTGACACTTTTGGAATCCCTGTGACGCTTTTGGGGTCCCTGTGACAATTTTGGGGTCCCCAGGGGGTGATTTGGGATCCCAGTGACAATTTTGGGGTCCCTGTGACAATTTTGGGATCCCTGTGACAGTTTTGGGATCCCTGTGACAACTTTGGGGTCCCCAGGGGGTGATTTGGGGATCCCAGTGACACTTTTGGGGATCCCAGTGACACTTTTGGGGATCCCAGTGACAATTTTGGGGTCCCTGTGACAATTTTGGGATCCCTGTGACAGTTTTGGGATCCCTGTGACAATTTTGGGGTCCCCAGGGGTATTTGGGGTCCCAATGACACTTTTGGGGATCCCAGTGACAGTTTTGGGATCCCAGTGACACTTTTGGGGATCCCAGTGACAGTTTTGGGGTCCCAGTGACACTTTTGGGATCCCAGGTGCCTCAGTTTCCCCACTTCCAGTGGGTGATTTGGGGTCCCAGTGACACTTTTGGGGTCCCAGGGGTGATTTGGATCCCCAGGTATTTGGATCCAGTGACACTTTTGGGGTCCCAGTGACACTTTTGGGGTCCCAGGTGCCTCAGTTTCCCCGTCTCCCCCCAGAAACGCATGTCGGTGACGGAGGGTGGCATCAAGTACCCCGAGACCACCGAGGGGGGTCGCCCCAAACTGGGGGGGCTGATGGACCCCCGGCAGGGAGTCATCGAGAGGACAGGGAGGTGTCAGACCTGTGCAGGTGAGTGAACCCCAAAAAAATCACCCTGAACCCCAAAAAATCATCCTGAACCCCAAGAAAAGTCATCCTGGGGGGTCCTGAATCCCAAAAAATCCTCTGCTGATCCCCAAAATCCTCTCCTGAATCCCAAAAATCGTCTCGTGAATCCCAAAAAATCATCCTGAACCCCAAAAAAAAATCATCCTTGAAGGTCCTGAACCCCAAAATCCTGTCCTGAATCCCAAAAAATCATCCTGAACCCCAAAAAAAATCATCCTGGGGGGCTGATGGACCCCCGGCAGGGAGTCATTGAGAGGACAGGGAGGTGTCAGACCTGTGCTGGTGAGTGAACCCCAAAAATCAGCCTGAACCCCAAAAAAATCATCCTGAACCCCAAAATTCTCTCACTGGGGGGCTTGAACCCCAAAAAATCCTCTCCTGAACCTCATAAAATCCTGTCCTGAACCCCAAAAATCACCCTAAACCCCCAAAAATCATTCTGGGGGGTCCTGAACCCCAAAAAATCCTCTCCTGAATCCCAAAAAATCATCCTGAACCCCATAAAAAGTCATCCTGAGGGGTCCTGAATCCCAAAAATCGTCTCCTGAATGCCAAAAAATCCTCTCCTGAACCCCAAAAACCTCATCCTGAACCCCAAAAATCCTCTCCTGGGTGGTCCTGAACCCCGAAAATCCTGTCCTGAGCCCTGAAAAATCATCCTGAACCCCAAAAAATGTCATCCTGGGTGGTCCTGAATCCCAAAAAGTCATCACTGGGGATCTGAATCCCAAAAATCCTCTCCTGAACCCTGAAAAAAAGCATCCTCAACCCCCAAAAAATCATCCTGAACCCCAAAATTCTCTCATTGCAGGGCTTGAATCTCAAAAAATCCTGTCCTGAACCCCAAAAAAATCATCCTGAACCCCAAAAAAATCATCCTGAACCCCAAAATTCTCTCACTGGGGGGCTTGAATCCCAAAAATCATCCTGAACCCCAAAAAAATCATCCTGGGGGTCCTGAACCCCAAAAATCCTCTCCTGAACCCCAAAAAATCATCCTGAACCCAAAAATCCTCTCCTGAACCCCAAAAAATCATCCTGAACTCAAAAATCTTCTCCTGAACCCCAAAAAATCATCCTGAACCCCAAAATCCTCTCCTGAACCCCAAAAAAATCATCCTGAACTCTGAAAAATCCTCTCCTGAACCCCAAAAAATCCTCTCCTGAACCCCAAAAAATCCTCTACCTGAACCCCAAAAATCTTCTCCTGAACCCCAAAATTCCTCTCCTAGGGGGTCTTGAATCCCAAAAATTCTTTCCTGAACCCCAAAAAATCCTCTCCTGAACCCCAAAATTCCTCTCCTTTGGGGGTCCTGAACCCCAAAAATCCTCCTGGGGGTTCTGAATCCCCAAAAAATCCTTATGGGGGATGCTGAACCTCCTGATTTCCTCTTCTTTTGGGGGAAGGATTTTCCTTTTTTGGGGCAATCCTACTTTTTAGGGTTTTTTTTTTTTAGGGCTGCTCTCCTTTTTTTAGGGTTTTGTTGCATTTTCATAGGGTTGCTCCCTTTTTATGGTTTTTTAGTGTTTTTTAGAAGTTTTTTTACATCTGTTTGTCTTTTTCAGTGTTTCTTTTTTAGGTTTTTATAGAGTTTTTTAGGGCTTTTTAAGGTTTTTTTTATCTCTGTTTCTGTTTTTTAGTTTTTTTGGAGTCTTTAGAAGTTTTTTAGGCTATTTTTAGGTTTAAGGGGTTTTTTTAGGTTTTTCTTAGGTTTTTTAGGTTTTTTAGGGGTTTTGGGGGGTTCTTTGGGATTTTTTAGGTTTTTTAGGGTTTTTTATGGGGTTTTTTAGGTTTTTTTAGGTTTTTTTAAAGTTTTTTTAGGTTATTTTTTGGGTTTTTTAAAATTTTTTTTAGGTTTTTTTGGTTTTTTTTAGTTTTTTTTAGAGTTTTTGGGGCGTTCTTCAGGGTTTTTTTAGGTTTTTTCTAGGTTTTTTTTAGGTTTTTTTAGGGATTTTTTAGGTTTTTTTATCTTTTTTTAGGTTTTTTTAAGGTTTTTTTAGGTTTTTTTGGGGGTTCTTTAGGATTTTTTAGGTTTTTTTAGGTTTTTTTAAAGTTTTTTAGGTTATTTTTAGGGTTTTTTTAAAGTTTTTTTTTAGGTTTTTTTAGGGTGTTTTCAGTTTTTTTTAGGTTTTTTGGGGGGGTTCTTTAGGTTTTTTTAGGGTTTTTTTTAGTTTTTTTTAGAGTTTTTGGGGGGTTCTTCAGGTTTTTTTAGGTTTTTTAGGGGTTTTTTAGGTTTTTTTTAGTTTTTTGGGGGTTTTTTTAGGGTTTTTAGGGGTTTTTAGGTTTTTTTAATCTTTTTTTAGTTTTCTTAATGGTTTTTTTTAAGGTTTTTTTAAGTTTTCTCCCCTCCCACCCCCAAACCCCTCCCAACCCCATAACTTTTGGGATTTCCCAGGGAACATGACGGAGTGCCCAGGACACTTTGGCCACATCGAGTTGGCCAAACCTGTTTTCCACGTGGGATTTTTGGGGAAAACCATGAAAATCCTGCGCTGCGTTTGCTTCTTCTGCTCCAAGCTCCTCGTGGACTCGGTGAGAACCCCCAAAAAATGGGGAAATCCCAAAAATTTGGGGCTGAAATGACCTCGTGGTGGGAACTGGGGACACCCTGGGGGGTGGGGTGGATCAAAATCGCCTTTTATGGCCCCAAAATCGCCTTTAATGTCCCAAAAATCACCTTTAATGTCCCCAAAATCACCTTTAATGGCCCAAAAATCACCTTTAATGGCCCAAAAATCACCTATTATGGCCCCAAAATCACCTTTTATGGCCCCAAAATCACCTTTAATGTCCCCAAAATCACCTTTAATGTCCCAAAAATCGCTTTTTATGTCCCTAAAATCACCTTTTATGGCCCCAAAGTTACCTTTAATGTCCCCAAAAATCCCCTTTAATGTCCCCAAAAATCCCCTTTAATGTCCCCAAAAATCACCTTTAATATCCCAAAAATCACCTTTTATTTCCCAAAAATCGCCTTTTATGGCCCCAAAATCACCTTTAATGTCCCAAAAATCACCTTTTATGTCCCAAAAATCACCTTTTATGTCCCCAAAATCACCTTTAATGTCCCAAAAATCGCCTTTTATGGCCCCAAAATTGCCTTTAATGTCCCAAAAATCACCTTTTATGTCCCAAAAATCCCCTTTTATGTCCCCAAAATCACCTTTAATGTCCCAAAAATCGCCTTTTATGGCCCCAAAATCGCCTTTTATGGCCCCAAAATCACCTTTAATATCCCAAAAGTCACCTTTTATGTCCCAAAAGTCACCTTTTATGGCCCCAAAATCACCTTTAATGTCCCAAAAATTGCCTTTTATGGCCCCAAAATCGCCTTTAATGTCCCCAAAATCGCCTTTTATGTTCCCAAAAATCCCCTTTTATGTCCCCAAAATTGCCTTTTATGGCCCCAAAATTGCCTTTAATGTCCCCAAAACAACTGTGTGATCCCAAAACTCAACTTTGATTCCCCCAAAATCACATTTTATGGATCCAAAACAACTGCATCACCCAAAAATCACTTTTTATGTCCCCAAAATCACTTTTTATGACACCAAAACAATTCCATCATCCCCAAAATCACCTCTAATGTCCCTAAAATCACCTTTAATGCCCCCAAAACAACTGTGTGATCCCAAAACTCAACTTTTATTCCCCCAAAATCGCCTTTTGTGGCCCCAAAATGACGTTTTATGGATCCAAAACACCTCCATGATCTCAAAATCACCATTTATGTTGCCAAAATCGCCTTTAATGTCCCCAGAGTCACCTCTTATGTGCCCAAAAATCACTTTTTATACCCCAGAAAATCACATTTTATGCTCCAAAATCACCTTTAATGTCCCCAAAATTGCCTTTAGTGTCCCCAAAATCACCTTTTATGTCCCAAAAATCATGTTTTGTGTTCCCAAAATCCCCATTTATTCCCCCAAAATCCCCATTTATTCCCCCAAAATCCCCTTTCACACCCCCCACCACACCCCCACAACCCCAAAACTCCCCTTTTTGACCCAAAATCACCTTTTATTCCTCCAAAACCACCATTTATTCCCCAAAAATCACGTTAAATTCCCGTAAAATCCCCGTTTAATTCCCCCAAAATCCCCATTTATTCCCCCAAAATCCCCATTTATTCCCCCAAAATCCCCTTTCACACCCCCACCACACCCCCACAACCCCAAAACTCCCCTTTTTGACCCCAAAATCCCATCTTTTCCCCGCAGAACAACCCCAAAATCAAGGACATCCTGGGCAAATCCAAAGGGCAGCCCAAGAAGCGTCTGACCCACGTGTACGATCTGTGCAAAGGGAAGAACATCTGCGAGGGAGGAGAGGAGATGGACCACAAGTTTGGGGTGGAGCAGCCCGAGGGGGACGAGGACCTCACCAAGGAGAAGGTGGGACACCCCAAAATTCCCAAAATTCCTGATTTGTGGCCCCAAAATTCTGATTTGTGGCCCCAAAATTCTGATTTATCGCCCCAAAATCGCAGTTTGTGGCACCAAAATTCCAGTTTGTGGCCCCAGAATTCCAGTTTGTGAAACCAAAATTGCAGTTTGTGGCCTCAAAATTCCCAAAGTTCTCATTTGTGGCCCCAAAATTCCTGTTTGTGGCCCCAAAATTCCAGTTTGTGACACCAAGATCGTGGTTTGTGGCCTCAAAATTTGAGTTTGCAGCCCCAAAATTGCTGTTTGTGGCACCCAAATCCTCCTCAGTGTATCACAGATTTGGGGTGGAGCAGCCCGAGGGGGACGAGGATCTCACCAAGGAGAAGGTGGGACACCCCAAAATTCCCAAAATTCCAATTTATGGCCCCAAAATTGCAATTTGTGACACCAGAATTGTGATTTGTGGCCCCAAAATTTGAGTTTGCAGCCCCAAAGTCCTCCTTAATGTACCCAAAATTGCTGTTTGTGGCCCCAGAATTCCTCTTTGCAGCCCGAGGGGCACGAGGACCTCACCAAGGAGAAGGTGGGACGCCCCAAAATTCCCAAAATTCCAGTTTGTGACACCAAAATCGTGGTTTGTGGCCTCAAAATTTGAGTTTGCAGCCCCAAAATTGCTGTTTGTGGCACCCAAATCCTCCTCAGTGTATCACAAATTTGGGGTGGAGCAGCCCGAGGGGGACGAGGACCTCACCAAGGAGAAGGTGGGACACCCCAAAATTCCCAAAATTCCTGTTTGTGACCCCAGAATTCTGATTTGTGGCCCCAAAATTCTGATTTATCGCCCCAAAATTGCAGTTTGTAGTACCAAAATTCCTGTTTGTGGCCCAAAATTCTGATTTATCGCCCCAAAATCGCAGTTTGTGGCACCGAAATTCCCGTTTGTGGCCCCAAAATTCCAGTTTGTGACACCAAAATCGCAGTTTGTGGTCTCAAAATTCCCAAAGTTCTCATTTGTGGCCCAAAACTCCTGTTTGTGGCCCTGAAATTTCTAAAATTCTCCTCAGTGGCCCCAAAATCCTCCTCAGTGTACCACAAATTCGGGGTGGAGCAGCCTGAGGGGGACGAGGACCTCACCAAGGAGAAGATGGGACACCCCAAATTCCCAAAATTCCAGGTTTTGACCCCAAAATTGTGTTTTCCCCCTCATTAATGACCCTTTTTGCCATTTTTTGCCTTTTCTTTTCTGTTTTTTCCCCCTTTTTCCCCCATTCCAGGGCCACGGCTGCTGTGAGCATTACCAACCCTTTATCCATCGCTCAGGACTGGAGCTCTACACCCCATTTTCTCCCCTTTTACCCCATTTTTCACCCCATTAATGACCTTTTTTACCGTTTTTTGCTCCTTTTTACCCATTTTTTCCCCATTTTTCACCATTTTTTCCCCTTTTTCCCCCATTCCAGAGCCACGGCAGCTGTGGCCGTTACCAACCCCTGCTGTTACTCCATTAATGCCTTTTTTTCACCCATTTTCCCCCTTTTTTCCCCCTTTAATGCTCTTTAATGCCGGTTTTTTACCATTTTTCCCCATTTTTTCACCATTTTTCACCAATTTCACCCCTTTTCTCCCCATTCCAGTGCCACAGCAGCTGTGGCCGTTACCAACCCTTTATCCATTGCTCCGGGCTGGAGCTCTACACCCCATTAAAGCTCTTTTTATTCCTTTTCCACCCCTTTTTTAACCCTTTTCCCCATTTTTTTCCCCCATTAACGCCCCTTTTTGCCTTTTTTTCACCAATTTTTCCCCTTTTTCCCCCATTTTCAGCACCATGGTGATTTCAGCTGCTACCAACCCCACATCTGTTGTTTGGGGCTGGAGCTCTACAATCCATTTTCTCCCCCTTTTCCCCATTTTTCCCCATCTTTTCCCCCTTTTTCCCCATTTCCACCCCTTTTTCCCCCCTTTCACCCCATTAATGACCTTTTTTACCCATTTTTTGCTTTTTTTTTCCTGCTTTTTCACCATTTTTTCCCCTTTTTCCCCCATTCCAGTGCCACGGCGGCTGCAGGCACTACCAACCCTTTATCCACCACTCAGGGCTGGAACTCTACACCCCATTTTCTCCCATTTTTCCCTCTTTTTCCCCCTTTTTCACCCCATTAATGACCTTTTTTACCATTTTTTGCTCCTTTTTTTCCCCACTTTTCCCCATTTTTCACCAATTTCCCCCTTTTTCCCCCATTCCAGTGCCACGGCAGCTGTGAGCATTACCAATCCTTTATCCATCACTCAGGGCTGGAGCTCTACACCACATTTTCTCCCCTTTTACCCCATTTTTCACCCCACTAATAACATTGTTTTCCCCCATTTTCCCCCATTTTTCCCCCATTTTTCCCCCATTTTTCCCTCATTTTCCCCCTTTTCCCCCCCTTTTTCCCCCCTTTTTTCCCCATTTTTCCCCCATTTTTTCACCAATTTCCCCCCTTTTTCCCCCATTCCAGTGCCACGGCAGCTGTGAGCATTACCAACCCTTTATCCATCACTCAGGACTGGAGCTCTACAACCACATTTTCTCCCCTTTTACTCCATTTTTCACCCCACTAATAACATTGTTTTCCCCCTTTTTCCCCCCTTTTTCCCCCCTTTTTCCCCCCTTTTTTCCCCCCTTTTTTCCCCCCATTTTTTCCCCCATTTTTCACCAATTTCCCCCTTTTTCCCCCATTCCAGTGCCACGGCAGCTGCGAGCATTACCAATCCTTTATCCATCGCTCAGGACTGGAGCTCTACACCCCATTTTCTCCCCTTTTATTCCATTTTTCACCCCACTAATAACATTATTTTCCCCCTTTTTCCCCCCTTTTTCCCCCCCTTTTTCCCCCCTTTTTCCCCCCTTTTTCCCCCCCTTTTTTCCCCTTTTTTCCCCCTTTTTCCCCCTTTTTCCCCCCATTTTCCCCCCCATTTTCCCCCCCCATTTTTCCCCCCCATTTTTCCCCTTTTTCCCCATTTTTCCCCCCATTTTTCCCCCCATTTTTCCCCCCTTTTTCCCCCATTTTCCCCCCTTTTTCCCCCATTTTTTCCCCCATTTTTCCCCCATTTTTTCACCAATTTCCCCCTTTTTCCCCCATTCCAGTGCCACGGCAGCTGTGAGCATTACCAATCCTTTATCCATCGCTCAGGGCTGGAGCTCTACACCCCATTTTCCCCTTTTTTAACCTCTTTTTAATGCCACTTTTTCCCCATATTAATGCCCTTTTTACCCATTTTTTCCCCATTTTTCACCATTTTTCCCCCTTTTTCCCCCATTCCAGAGCCACTGTAGCTGTGGCTATTACCAACGCTTTATCCATCGCTCAAGACTGGAGCTCTACAATCCATTTTTTCCCCTTTTTCCCCATTTCTCCCAATTTTCCCCCCCTTTTCCCCCCCCATTAATGACCTTTTTTGCCTTTTTTTTCTGTTTTTTCACCATTTTTTCCCATTTTTCCCCCATTCCAGGGCCATGGCGGCTGTGACCGTTACCAACCCCACATCTGTTGTTTGGGGCTGGAGCTCTACAATCCATTTTCTCCCCTTTTTCCCCATTTTCCCCTCCTTTTCCCCCCCATTAATGACCTTTTTTGCCATCTTTTGCCATTTTTTTTCCATTTTTTCACCATTTTTCCCCCTTTTTCCCCCATTCCAGGGCCACGGCGGCTGTGAGCATTACCAACCCTTTATCCATCGCTCAGGACTGGAACTCTACACCCCATTAATGCTCTTTTTCCCCTTTTCCACCCTTTTCCCTTTTCCACCCCATTAATGCCCATTTTCACCATTTTTCACCATTTTTTCACCAATATTCCCCATTTTTCCCGCACTCCAGTGCCACGGCAGCTGTGGCCGTTACCAACCCTTTATCCATCGCTCAGGGCTGGAACTCTACACCCCATTAATGCTCTTTTTCCCTATTTCTCACCCCCTTTTCCACCCCATTAATGCCCATTTTCACCATTTTTCACCCATTTTCACCAATTTCCCCCTTTTTCCCCCACTCCAGGACCACGGCTGCCGTGACCATTACCAACTCTTTATCCATCAGCTCAGGGCTGGAACTCTGCACTCCATTAATGCTCTTTTCCCTTTTCCCCCCTTTTCCACCCCATTAATGCCCATTTTCACCATTTTTCACCCATTTTTCACCAATTTCCCCCCTTTTTCCCCCACTCCAGGGCCACGGCGGCTGTGGCCGTTACCAGCCCCGCATCCGCCGCTCGGGCCTGGAGCTCTACGCCGAGTGGAAACACGTCAACGAAGATTCCCAGGAGAAGAAAATCCTTCTGAGCCCCGAGAGAGTTCACGAGATCTTCAAGAGGATTTCGGACGAGGAGTGCTTCGTGCTCGGCATGGACCCCAAATTCGCCCGGCCCGAGTGGATGGTGTGCACCGTGCTGCCCGTGCCGCCGCTGTCCGTGCGGCCGGCCGTGGTCATGCAGGGCTCGGCCAGGAACCAGGTGGGGATTTTGTGGAGTTTTGTAGGGTTTTTGTAGGATTTTTGTGGGTTTTGGGGTGACATTGTGGTATTTGGGGTGTTTATGGCACAGTCCTGCCTGTGCCGCCGCTGTCCGTGCGGCCGGCCGTGGTCATGCAGGGGTCAGCTAGAAACCAGGTGGGGAGTTTGTGGGGTTTTTGTGGGATTTTGTGGGGTTTTTGTGGGGTTTTGTAGGGTTTTTGTAGGATTTTCAGGGGTTTTGGGGTTGTTTTGGGGTGATATTGGGGTATTTAGGGTCTCTGGGCACAGTGCTGCCCGTGCCGCCGCTGTCCGTGTGGCCGGCCGTGGTCATGCAGGGCTCAGCCAGGAACCAGGTGGGGAGTTTGTGGGGTTTTTGTGGGATTTTATGGGATTTTTGTGGGGTTTTGTAGAATTTTCAGGGGTTTTGGGGTCGTTTTGGGATGTTACTGGGGTATTTGGGGTGTCTATGGCACAGTCCTGCCCGTGCCAACACTGTCCGTGCGGCCGGCCGTGGTCATGCAGGGCTCAGCCAGGAACCAGGTGGGGATTTTGTGGGGTTTCTGTAGGATTTTATGGGGTTTTATGGAGTTTTTGTAGGGTTTTCAGGGGTTTTGGGGTGACATTGTGGTATTTGGGGTGTTTATGGCACAGTGCTGCCCGTGCCGCCGCTGTCCGTGCGGCCGGCCATGGTCATGCAGGGGTCAGCCAGGAACCAGGTGGGGATTTTGTGGGGTTTTTATGGGATTTTATGGGGTTTGGAGTTTCTGTAGGATTTTCAGGGGTTTTGGGGTGACATTGTGGTATTTGGGGTGTTTATGGCACAGTCCTGCCCGTGCCAACACTGTCCGTGCGGCCGGCCGTGGTCATGCAGGGCTCGGCCCGGAACCAGGTGGGGATTTTGTGGGGTTTCTGTAGGATTTTAAGGGGTTTTTGTGGAGTTTTTGTAGGATTTTCAGGGGTTTTGAGGTGGTTTTGGGGTGTGGGGTATTTAGGGTCTCTGTGCACAGTCCTGCCCGTGCTGCCGCTGTCCGTGCGGCTGGCCGTGGTCATGCAGGGGTCAGCCAGGAACCAGGTGGGGATTTTGTGGGGTTTTTGTGGGATTTTATGGGGTTTTTGTGGGGTTTTGTAGGGTTTTTGTAGGATTTTCAGGGGTTTTGAGGTGGTTTTGGGGTGATATTGGGGTATTTAGGGTCTCTGTGCCGCCGCTGTCCGTGCGGCCGGCCGTGGTCATGCAGGGCTCGGCCAGAAACCAGGTGGGGAGTTTATGGGGTTTTTGTAGGATTTTTGTGGGGTTTTGTAGGGTTTTTGTAGGATTTTCAGGGGTTTTGGGGTGATACTGGGGTATTTGGGGTGTCTGTGGCACAGTGCTTTCCCCTCCATCCCCCTTTTTTCTACCCAATCCCCAATTTTTCCCACCCCAAACCCATTTTTCCCACCCCACATCCCCACCACACCCTACTTCCACCGCCACCCCACTAATTCTGGGATTTTTTCAGGACGACCTGAC
The DNA here is from genome assembly GCA_024500445.1 of Entomyzon cyanotis. Taxonomy (NCBI): domain Eukaryota; kingdom Metazoa; phylum Chordata; class Aves; order Passeriformes; family Meliphagidae; genus Entomyzon; species Entomyzon cyanotis. The sequence goes on along the minus strand of JAKEPQ010001013.1, from coordinate 773,279 downwards.
CCACAAACTGGCCGACATCGTCAAGATCAACAACCAGCTGCGGCGCAACGAGCAGAACGGAGCAGCAGCTCACGTCATCGCCGAGGATGTCAAACTGCTGCAGTTCCACGTGGCCACCATGGTGGACAACGAGCTGCCCGGCCTGCCCAGGGTATGGAGAAGGATTTTTGGGGTCACTGAGAGGTTTTCTGGGATCACTGAGATGTGGGGTTTTTGGGGTCACAGAAGGGACACAGATAAGTGGTGACCTGATGTCATTGTTGAGAATGTCAAACTGCTGCAGTTCCACGTGGTCACCATGGTGGACAACGAGCTGCCCGGCCTGCCCAGGGTATGGAGAAGGATTTTGGGTTCACTGAGAGGTTTTTTGGGGTCATTGAGAGGTTTTTTGGGGGTCACTGAGGTGTCCCAGAAGAGTTTTTGGGGTCACAGAGGGGACTCAGGTAGATGGTGACCCCAAATTGTGGCTGAGGATGTCAAAGTCCTGCAGTTCCACCATGGTGGACAACGAGCTGCCCAGCCTGCCCAGGGTGAGGGAGAGGAGTTTTGGGGTCACTGAGAGGCTTTTTGGGGTCACTGAGAGGCTTTTTGGGGTCACAGAGGGGACACAGGTAGGTGGTGACCCTAGATTGTGGCTGAGAATATCAAATGGCCTAGTCCAGTTCCACCATGGTGGACAACGAGCTGCCCGGCCTGCCCAGGGTGAGGGGAGGGGATTTTTGGGGTCACTGAGACGGTTTTTGGGATCACTGAGAGGTTTTTTTGGGGTCACAGAGGGGACACAGGTAGGTGGTGAGCCCCAAATTGTGGCTGAGAATATCAAAGTCCTGCCGTTCCACCATGGTGGACAACGAGCTGCCCAGCCTGCCCAGGGTGAGGGAGAAGGAGTTTTGGGGTCACTGAGAGGCTTTTTGGGGTCACTGAGAGGCTTTTTGGGGTCACAGAAGGGACACAGATAGGTGGTGACCCTGATGTCATTGTTGAGAATGTCAAACTGCTGCAGTTCCACGTGGTCACCATGGTGGACAACGAGCTGCCCGGCCTGCCCAGGGTATGGAGAAGGATTTTTGGGTTCACTGAGAGGTTTTTGGGGTCATTGAGAGGTTTTTTGGGGGTCACTGAGGTGTCCCAGAAGAGTTTTTGGGGTCACAGAGGGGACTCAGGTAGATGGTGACCCCAAATTGTGGCTGAGGATGTCAAAGTCCTGCAGTTCCACCATGGTGGACAATGAGCTGCCCAGCCTGCCCAGGGTGAGGGGAGGAGTTTTGGGGTCACTGAGAGGCTTTTTGGGGTCACTGAGAGGCTTTTTGGGGTCACAGAGGGGACACAGGTAGGTGATTACCCCAAATGTCTGGCTGAGAATATCAAAGTCCTGCAGTTCCACCATGGGGGACAAGGAGCTGCCTGGCCTGCCCAGGGTATGGAGAAGGATTTTGAGTTTTTGGGGTCATTGAGAGGTTTTTGGGGGTCACTGAGGAGAGGGTTTTTGGGGTCACAGAGGGGACACAGGCAGGTGGTGACCCCAGATTGTGGCTGAGGATGTCAAACTGCTGCAGTTCCACCATGGTGGACAACGAGCTGCCCGGCCTGCCCAGGGTGTGGGGAGGAGTTTTGGGGTCATTGAGAGGTTTTTTGGGATCACTGAGAGGTTTTTTGGGGTCACAGAAGGGACACAGATAAGTGGTGACCTGATGTCATTGTTGAGAATGTCAAATGGCTCAAGTTCCACGTGGTCACCATGGTGGACAACGAGCTGCCCGGCCTGCCCAGGGTATGGAGAAGGATTTTGGGGTCACCGAGAGGTTTTTGGGATCACTGAGAGGCTTTTTGGGGTCACAGAAGGGACACAGGTAGGTGGTGACCCCAAATTGTGGCTGAGAATGCCAAATGGCTTAAGTTCCACGTGGTCACCATGGTGGACAACAAGCTGCCCAGTGGACTCTGGATCTTGGGGTTAATTAATTTTGGATTAATTTTAGGGTTGGTTTTACGTTAAATTGGGGTTAATTTTGGGGTTACTTTTATGTTAATTTGGGGTTAATTTTGGGGTTAGTTTTGGGTTAATTTTGGAGCTAATTTTGTGTTCATTTGGGGTTTTGTGTTAATTTTGTGTTAATTTTGGGGTTAGTTTTGGGTTAATTTTGGAGTTCATTTTAGGTTAATTTTGGGGTTTTGGGGTTAATTTTGGGGTTAATTTTGTGTTTATTTGGGGTTTTGTGTTAATTTTTTGTTACTTCTGGGGTTAGTTTTGTGTTAGTTTTGGGTTTAGTTTTGTGTTAATTTGGTGTTAGTTTTGTGTTAATTTTGGGGTTAATTTTTGAGTTAATTTTGGGGTTTTGTGTCAATTTTGTGTCAGTTTTGGATTAATTTTGGGGTTAATTTTGGAGTTAATTTTATATTAATTTTGCCTTAATTCTGTGCTAATTTAAGCCTAAATTTTATATTAGTTTCAGGCTCCAAACCCCCCTAACCCCCATTTTTTTTCTCCAGGCCATGCAGAAATTGTGGAAATCCCCAAAATATCTCACACTCCCTTGAATCCCCCAAAATTTAATTTTGGGATTAATTTTGGGGTTAATTTTGGATTAATTTTGGGGTTAATTTTGGATTAATTTTGGGGTTAATTTTGTGTTAATTTTCAAGTTAATTTTGGGGTTTGTTTTGTGTTAGTTTTGGGTTAGTTTTGTGTTAATTTTGGAGTTAGTTTTGTGTAAGTTTTGCGTTAATTTTGAGCTTAGATTTGTGTTAATTTTTTTTTGAGTTAATTTGGAGTTAGTTTTGTGTTAATCTTGGAGTTAGTTTTGTGTTAATTTTGGGGTTAGATTTGGTTTAATTTTGGGGTTAGTTTTGGGTAGGTTTTGTGTTAATTTTGGGGTTAGTTTTGTGTTAATTTTGGGGTTAGTTTTGGTGTTAATTTTGGGGTTAGATTTGGGTTAATTTTGGGGTTAGTTTTGGGTAGGTTTTGTGTTAATTTTGGGGTTAGATTTGGTTTAATTTTGGGGTTAGTTTTAGGTAGGTTTTGTGTTAATTTTGGGGTTAGTTTTGAATTAATTTTGGGTTAATTTTGTGTCAATTGTGTATTAATTTTGGGGTTAATTTTGTATTAATTTTGGATTAATTCTGTATTAATTTTACATTAACTTTGCCTTAACTATACATTAACTTTATCTCAATTTCGTGTTAATTCTCTATTAATTTTAGCCTTAATTTTGCGTTAATTTCGTGTTCCAAACCCCTCTAACCCCATTTTTTTTTCCCTCCAGGCCATGCAGAAATCAGGTCGCCCCCTGAAATCCCTCAAGCAGAGACTGAAGGGCAAGGAGGGGCGAGTTCGGGGCAACCTGATGGGCAAGCGGGTGGATTTCTCTGCCAGGACTGTCATCACCCCTGACCCCAACCTGGCCATCGACCAGGTGGGAGTGCCGAGATCCATCGCGGCCAACATGACCTTCGCCGAGATTGTGACACCTTTTAATATTGACAGGTGAGGTTTGGGGGATTTGTGGGGTTTTTGGGGTGATTTATAGGGGATTTAGGGTGATTTTATGGGGGTTTTGGGGTGGATTGATAGGGCTTTGGGGTTGGTGTGCCGAGATCCATCGCGGCCAACATGACCTTCGCCGAGATTGTGACACCTTTTAATATCGACAGGTGAGGTTTGGGGGATTTGTGGGGTTTTTGGGGTGATTTATAGGGATTTATGGTGATTTAGGGTGATTTATGGGGGTTTGGGGTGAGCATCTCTCAATCCATCGCTGCCAACATGACCTTCGCTGAGATTGTGACTCCTTTTAATATCGACAGGTGAGGTTTGGGGGATTTGTGGGGTTTTTGGGGTGATTTATGGGGGATTTAGGATGATTTTATGGGGGTTTGTGGGTGTTTGGGGTTGGTGTGCCGAGATCCATCGCGGCCAACATGACCTTCGCTGAGATCGTCACTCCTTTTAATATTGACAGGTGAGATTTGGGGGATTTGTGGGGTTTTTGGGGTGATTTATAGGGGATTTAGGGTGATTTTATGGGGGTTTGTGGGGGTTTGGGGTTGGTGTGTCGAGATCCATCGCGGCCAACATGACCTTTGCTGAGATTGTCACTCCTTTTAACATCAACACGTGAGATTTGGGGGATTTGTGGGGTTTTTAGGATGATTTATAGGGGATTTAGGGAGATCTGTGGGGGGTTGGGGTCCAAAATCCCCTAAAAGGACCCCAAAACTCCCAAAATCCCCTGAATTCACCCCAAGACAGCCCAAAATCCCCTAAGTTAACCCCAAAATCCCCAAATTCACCCCAAAATCCCCTAAATTCACTCAATAATCCCCCAAATTCACTCAAAAATTTCTCAAATTCACCATGAACCCCCAGAATTCGTTCTGAGACACCCCAAATCCCCTAAATTCTCCCCAAAACCCCTTAGGCTGCAGGAGTTGGTGTGCAGGGGGAACAGTCAGTAGCCCGGGTTGACCCTAAAAACCCTAAAATACCCCAAATTCACCCCAAAACCTCCCAAATTCACCCCAAATGGACCCCAAATCCCCTTAATTCACTCCAAGATCCCCTAAATTCACCCCGAAATCCCCTAAATTTTCCCCAAAACCCCACAGGCTGCAGGAGCTGGTGCGCAGGGGGAGCAGTCATTCCCCAGGGGTGACCCCAAAACCCCTAAAATCCCCCAAATTCACTCAAAAATCCCCCAAATTCACCATAAAACCCCCAGAATCCACTCTAAGACACCCCAAATCCCCTAAATTCACCCCAAAATCCCCTAAATTCTCCCCAAAATCCCACAGGCTGCAGGAGCTGGTGCGCAGGGGGAACAGTCAGTACCCTGGAGCCAAATACATCATCAGGGACAACGGGGACAGAATTGATCTTCGCTTCCACCCCAAACCCAGCGACCTCCACCTGCAGATTGGATATAAGGTCAGAGCCCTGAAACCCTGGGGATCCCAAAAAAACCTGAAAATGGGGGTGGAAAACCCAAAAAAACCACTGGAGGGAACTGAAAAATGGGAGGGAAAACCCAAAAACCCCAAAAATGGGGAGGGAAAACCCAAAAAATTGAGGGAAGGACCCAAAACCCCACAGCGGATCCCAAAAATGGGGGAGAAACCAAAAAACCCCAAAAATGGGATGGGGGAAAACCCAAAAACCCCAAAATGGAGGGGGAGGGCCCAAAAAACCCACAGGGGATCCCAAAAAATTGGGGGAAACCAAAAACCCCAAAAATGGGGAGGGAAAACCTGAAAACTCCAAAGATGGGGAGGGAAAACCAAAAACCCCAAAAATGGGGGGAAAACCCCAAAAACCACAGGGGATCCCAAAAATTATGGGGGAAAAACCCAAAAACTACAGGGGATCCTAAAAATGGAGGGAGAAACCAAACAACCCCAGAAATGGGGAGGGAAAACCCAAAACCCCAAAAACCCCAGAAATTGGGAGGGAAAACCCAAAAACACAGGGGATCCCAAAAACCCCAAAAATTGGGGGAACCCCAAAACCACAGGGGATCCTAAAAATGGAGGGGGAGGACCCCAAAAATCACAGGGGAACTGTAATTTTGGGGTTCAGAGCTCTAGATTTGGGTGTCAAGCCCTGATTTTGGGGTTCCCAGCTCTCGATTTGGGCCAAAAAAATCTCTGATTTTGGTGTCCAAAGCTCTGAATTTTGGGTCAATCCCCAATTTTAGGCCTCAGATCTTTGAATTTGGGGTTCAGAGCTCTGAATTTGAGGGATCAACCCCTGATTTTTGGGGTTCCAGACTTTAAATTTGGGTTTCAATTCCCAATTTTGGGGTTCTGAGCTCCAGATTTGGGTTTCATTTCCTGATTTTGGGGTTCTGAGCTCCGGATTTAGGTTCAATACCTAATTTTGGGGTTCTGAGCTCCGGATTTTAGGTTTCAGTTCCTAATTTTCGGGTTCTGAGCTCCGGATTTTAGGTTTCAGTTCCTAATTTTGGGGTTCTGAGCTCCAGATTTGGGTTTCAATTCCCAATTTTGGGGTTCTGAGCTCCGGATTTGGGGTTCATTTCCTGATTTTGGGGTTCTGAGCTCCGGATTTGGGTTCAATACCTAATTTTGGGGTTCTGAGTTCTGGATTTGGGGTTCAATTCTTAATTTTGGGGTTCAGCGCTCTGGATTTGGGGTTCATTTTCTCACTTTGGGGTTCTGAGCTCCAGATTTGGGGTTCATTTCCTGATTTTGGGGTTCTGAGCTCCAGATTTGGGGTTCAATTCCTAATTTTGGGGTTCTGAGCTCCGGATTTGGGGTTCAATTCCCAATTTGGGGGTTCTGAGCTCCGGATTTGGGTTTCATTTCCTGATTTTGGGGTTCTGAGCTCCGGATTTAGGTTCAATACCTAATTTTCGGGTTCTGAGCTCCGGATTTTAGGTTTCAGTTCCCAATTTTGGGGTTCTGAGCTCCGGATTTGGGTTTGTTTTCTCACTTTGGGGTTCTGAGCTCCAGATTTGGGTTTCAAGTCCTAATTTTGGGGTTCTGAGCTCCGGATTTGGGTTCAATACCTAATTTTTGGGTTCTGAGCTCCGGATTTTAGGTTTCAGTTCCCAATTCTGGGGTTCTGCGCTCCGGATTTGGGGTTCAATTCCCAATTTTGGGGTTCTGAGCTCTGAATTTGGGGTTCAATTCCCAATTTTGGGGTTCTGAGCTCAGGATTTGGGGTTCATTTTCTCACTTTGGGGTTCTGAGCTCCAGATTTGGGTTTCAAGTCCTAATTTTGGGGTTCTGAGCTCCGGATTTGGGGTTCAATTCCCAATTTTGGGGTTCTGAGCTCTGGATTTGGGGTTCAATTCCCAATTTTGGGGTTCTGAGCTCCGGATTTGGGGCTAAATCCCCAATTTTGGAGCTTAGCATTGTAGATTTGGCGCCCAAACCTCATTTTTCCCCCCTGAAAACATCATTTTTTGGGGAAACACCTCGATTTTTGGGGGAAAAAACCCGGTTTTGGGATGTGCCGCATTTTTGGGATGTCCTCCTGATTTTTTGGGGTTTTTTGGGGACAGGTGGAACGTCACATGTGCGATGGGGACATCGTGATCTTCAACCGGCAGCCGACGCTGCACAAGATGTCCATGATGGGGCACAGGGTGAGGATCCTGCCCTGGTCCACCTTCCGCTTGAACCTCAGGTAAAAAAACCCAAAAATATCCCAAAAAACTCAAAATTAACCCCAAATCCTGCCCTGGTCTACTTTCCGCTTGAACCTCAGGTAAAAAAAACCCAAAAATATCCCAAAAAACTCAAAATTAACCCCAAATCCTGCCCTGGTCCACCTTCCGCTTGAACCTCAGGTAAAAAACCCCAAAAATATCCCAAAAAACTCAAAATTAACCCCAAATCCTGCCCTGGTCCACCTTCCGCTTGAACCTCAGGTAAAAAAACCCAAAAATATCCCAAAAAACTCAAAATTAACCCCAAATCCTGCCCTGGTCTACTTTCCGCTTGAACCTCAGGTAAAAAAACCCAAAAATATCCCAAAAAACTCAAAATTAACCCCAAATCCTGCCCTGGTCTACTTTCCGCTTGAACCTCAGGTAAAAAAACCCAAAAATATCCCAAAAAACTCAAAATTAACCCCAAATCCTGCCCTGGTCTACTTTCCGCTTGAATCTCAGGTAAAAAAACCCAAAAATATCCCAAAAAACTCAAAATTAACCCCAAATCCTGCCCTGGTCCACCTTCCGCTTGAACCTCAGGTAAAAAAACCCAAAAATATCCCAAAAAACTCAAAATTAATCCCAAATCCTGCCCTGGTCTACTTTCCGCTTGAATCTCAGGTAAAAAAACCCAAAAATATCCCAAAAAACTCAAAATTAACCCCAAATCCTGCCCTGGTCTACTTTCCGCTTGAACCTCAGGTAAAAAAAACCCAAAAATATCCCAAAAACCCCAAAATTAACCCCGAATCCTGACCTAGTCTTACTTTCCATTTGAATGTCAGGTAAAAAACCCCAAAAATATCCCAAAAACCCCAAAATTAACCCCGAATCCTGACCTAGTCTTACTTTCCATTTGAATGTCAGGTAAAAAACCCCAAAAATATCCCAAAAACCCCAAAATTAACCCCAAATCCTGCCCTGGTCCACCTTCCGCTTGAATTTGAGGTAAAAAACCCCAAAAACATCCGAAAAATATCCCAAAAAACCCCTAAATCCTGCTCTGGTCTACTTTCTGTTTGAATATCAGGTAAAAAAACCCAAAAATATCCCAAAAAATCCCAGAATTAATTCCAAATCCTGCCCTGGTTCGCCTTCCGTTTCCATCTCAGGTGAAAAACCCCAAAAAGATCCCAAAAACCCCTAAATCCTGCCCTGGTCTACTTTCCATTTGAATTTGAGGTAAAAACCCCCAAAAAAATCCCAAAAACATTCCAAAAATATCCCAAAATTAACCCCAAGTCCTGCCCTGCTTCACCTTCTGCTTGAATTTGAGGTAAAAAACCCCAAAAATACCCCAAAACCCCCCAAAATATCCCAAAACGGGACTTTGGGGACAAGGTGAACCTGATGTCCCCAATATCCCCAGTGTCCCCAATGTCTCTAGTATCCTCAACGTCCCCAAAATCCCTGATGTCCCCAATGTCTCCAATATTCTAATGTCCCTGATGTCCCTTCCGTGTCCTAATGTCCCCAAATATCCCCAACATCCCCAGTGTCCCTAAAATCCCCCGATGTCCCCAATGTCCTTTCCATATTCCAAATGTCCCCAATGTCCCCACAGTGTCACCATGCCCTACAACACTGATTTTGACAGCAACAAGATGAATGTGCCCCAATGTCCCCAACATCCCCAATGTCCTTAATGTCCCCAATGTCCCCAAATGTCCCTGATGTTCTCGATGTCCCCAACATCACTGATGTCCCCGCGGTGTCACCACGCCCTACAACACCGATTTCGACGGTGACGAGATGAACCTTCTCCAATGTCCCCAATGTCCCCAACATCCTCAATGTCCCTGATGTCCCTGACACCCCCAATGTCCCCAATATCCTCAGTGTCCCCAATGTCCCCACAGTGTCACCACACCCTACAACGCCGATTTCGATGGTGACGAGATGAACCTCCACTTGTCCCATGACCCCGATGTCCCCAATGTCCCTGATATCCCTAGTGTCCCCAATAACCCCAATGTCCCCAATGTCCCTGCAGTGTCACCACACCCTACAACGCCGATTTCGACGGTGATGAGATGAACCTCCACCTGTCCTAATGTCCCCAATGTCCCCAATGTCCCTGATATCCCCAATGTCCCTGACACCCCCGATGTCCCCAGTGTCCCTGATATCCCCAATGTCCCCAATGTCCCTGCAGTGTCACCACGCCCTACAACGCCGATTTCGACGGTGACGAGATGAACCTCCACCTGTCCTAATGTCCCCAGTGTCCCTGATACTCCCAATGTCCGTGACACCCCCGATGTCCCCCGTGTCCCCGATAACCCCAATGTCCCCACAGTGTCACCACGCCCTACAACACCAATTTCAACGGTTACAAGATGAACCTCCACCTGTCCAGTGTCCCCAGTGTCCCCAATATCCCTGATGTCCCCAACATTCCCAATATTCCCTAATGTCCCTGATGTCCCCGATGTCCCTGCAGTGTCACCACGCCCTACAACGCCGATTTCGACGGTGACGAGATGAACCTCCACCTGTCCTAATGTCCCCAATGTCCCTGATATCCCCAATGTCCGTGACACCCCCGATGTCCCCAGTGTCCCTGATATCCCCAATGTCCCCGATGTCCCCACTGTGTCACAACACCCTACAATGCCGATTTCAACGGTGACGAGATGAACCTCCACTTGTCCCATGACCTCAATGTCCCTGGTATCCCCAATGTCCCTGATATCCCAAATGTCCGTGACACCCCCGATGTCCCCAGTGTCCCCAATAACCCCGATGTCCCTGATGTCCCCACAGTGTCACCACACCCTACAACACCGATCTCGACGGTGACGGGATGAACCTCCACCTGTCCCATGTCCCCAATGTCCCTGATATCCCCAATGTCCCTGACACCCCCGATGTCCCCAATATCCCCAGTGTCCCCAATAACCGCGATGTCCCCGCAGTGTCACCACGCCCTACAACGCCGATTTCGACGGTGACGAGATGAACCTTCTCCAATGTCCCCAACATCCCCAATGTCCCTGATGTCCCTGACACCCCTGATCGTCCCTAATGTCCCCGATGTCCCCGCAGTGTCACCACGCCCTACAACGCCGATTTCGACGGTGACGAGATGAACCTCCACCTGCCACAGTCCCTGGAGACTCGGGCAGAGATCCAGGAGCTGGCCATGGTGCCCAGGATGATTGTCACCCCCCAGAGCAACCGGCCGGTCATGGGCATCGTGCAGGACACGCTGACCGCCGTCCGCAAGTTCACCAAGAGGGACGTCTTCCTCGAGAGGGTCGGTTTTGGGGTCGTTTGTGGGGTTTTTGGGGTGATTTGTGGGGGTTTGGGGTGATTTGAAGTGGTTTTAGGGTGATTTTGGGAAGGTTTAGGGCAGGTGTTTGAGGTGGGTTTTGCTCAGGACACACTGACCACCGTCTGCAAGTTCACCAAGAGGGACGTCTTCCTCGAGAGGGTCGGTTTTAGGTTGATTTGGGGTGGTTTTTGGGGTCTTTTTGGGGGATTTGAGGTGGTTTTGGGGTGATTTGGGGGAGTTTCAGGTCATTTAGGGCAGGTGTTTGAGGTCAGTTTAGCTCAGGACACACTGACCGCTGTCCGCAAGTTCACCAAGAGGAACGTCTTCCTCGAGAGGGTTGGTTTTGGGGTCATTTGTGGGGTTTTTGGGGTAATTTCAGGAGATTTGGGGTCATTTAGAGGTGATTTGGGGTGGTTTTGGGGTTATTTACGGTGGTTTTAGGGAGGTTTAGGGCAGGTGTTTGAGGTGGGGTTTAGGGCATGGCTGTCCGAAAGTTCACCAAGAGGGATGTCTTCCTTGAGAGGGTCAGTTTTGGGGTCGTCTGTGGGGTTTTTGGGGTCGTTTTGGGGGATTCGATGTGGTTTTAGGGTCATTTCGGGGTGATTTGGGGGAATTTTGAATGATTTAGGGCAGGTGTTTGAGGTGGGTATAGGGCAGGACATGATGGCAGCCATGAGCAAGTTCACCAAGAGGGACATTTTCCTCAAGAGGGTTGGTTTTGGGATCTTTTCTGGGGTTTTTGGGGTCATTTGTGGGGTTTTAGGGTGATTTGAAGTGGTTTTGGGGTGATTTGAGGTGGTTTTAGGGTCATTTAGGGATGATATAGGGCAGGTGTTTGAGGTGGGTTTAGCTCAGGACACACTGACCGCTGTCTGCAAGTTCACCAAGAGGGACGTCTTCCTCGAGAGGGTCGGTTTTGAGGTAATTTGTGGGGTTTTTGGTGTCGTTTGTGGGGTTTTAGGGTGATTTGAGGTGGTTTTGGGGTGATTTTGGGAAGGTTTAGGGCAGGTGTTTGAGGTGGGTTTAGCTCAGGACACGCTGACCGCTGTCCGCAAGTTCACCAAGAGGGACGCCTTCCTCGAGAGGGTCGGTTTTGGGGTCGTTTGTGGGGTTTTTGGTGTCATTTGTGGGGTTTTAGGGTGATTTGAGGTGGTTTTGGGGTGATTTAGGGGTGATTTGGGGGAATTTTGGGTGATTTAGGGCAGGTGTTTGAGGTGGGTTTTGCTCAGGACACGCTGACCGCTGTCTGCAAGTTCACCAAGAGGGACGTCTTCCTTGAGAGGGTCGGTTTTGGGGTCACTTGTGGGGTTTTTGAGGTGATTTGTGGGGGTTTCGGGTGATTTCAAGTGGTTTTAGGGTCATTTAGGGGTGATTTGGGGGAATTTTGGGTGATTTAGGGCAGGTGTTTGAGGTGGGTTTTGCTCAGGACACGCTGACCGCTGTCCGCAAGTTCACCAAGAGGAACGCCTTCCTGGAGAGGGTCGGTTTTGGGGTCGTTGGTGGGGTTTTTGAGGTCATTTGTGGGGTTTTTGGGGTCATTTTGGGGGATTTGGGGTAGCCTAGGCTGATTTGAGATGATTTACAGTGGTTTTGGGGTGATTTGGGGGAGTTTCTGGGATCTTTTGGGGTGTCAGTGCATTGGTGACAGTTTTGGGGTGCTTTTGAGCTGTTTTAGGATATTTTTGAGTTATCTTGGGATATTTTTGAGTTGTTTTGGGATATTTTAAGGATATTTTGATGTATTTTTGAGATTTTATGGGGTATTTTTGAGATGTTTTGAGGTTCTCCTGGATCAACAACACTTTTGGGACATTTTTGGGATGTCTCCAGGGCGAGGTGATGAACCTGCTGATGTTCCTCTCCACGTGGGGTGGGAAGATGCCCTAATACTCCATCCTGAAGGGGGTTTTGGGGTATTTTTGAGCTATTTTGAGATCTTTTGGGATATTTTTTAGTTATATTGGTGTATTTTTGAGCTATTTTGGGGTATTTTCAGATGTTTTGAGCTATTTTGATGTTGTCCTGGATTGATGATAGTTTCGGGATGTTTTTGGGGTATTTTAGGGTATTTTTGGGGTCTTTTCAAACTATTTAGGGGTATTTTTGAGTTCTCCTGGATCAATAGTAGTTTTGGAGTGTTTTGGAGCATTTTTGGGGTTTTTTGAGCTATTTTTGTATATTTTTGGAGATGTTTTGGGTTATATTTTTGAGATGTTTTGGGATATTTTTGAGATGTTTTTGTGTACTTTTGAGCTATTTTGGGTTATTTTTGAGAAATTTTGGGGTATTTTTGAGATGTTTTGGGGTTCTCCTGAATTTGTGACAATTTTGGGACATTTTTGGGATGTCTCCAGGGCGAGGTGATGAACCTGCTGATGTTCCTCTCCACGTGGGATGGGCAGGTGCCCCAAACCCTCATCCTGAAGGGTTTTTTAGGGTATTTTTGAGATCTTTTGGGGTTCTCCTGGATCAGTGACAGTTCTAGGGCTATTTTGGGGTAATTTTGAGCTATTTTGGGGTAATTTTGAGCTATTTTGGGGTAATTTTGAGCTATTTTGGGATATTTTTGAGCTACTAGAGGTATTTTTGAGACGTTTTGGGATTCTCCTGGATCGATGACACTTTTGGAATGTCCTAAATGTGGTTTTGGGCTATTTTTGAGGTATTTTGGGTATTTTTGTGGTATTTTTGAGCTACTTTGGGGTATTTTTGAGATGGTTTTCAGCTATTTTGAGATATTTCTGAGCAATTTTGGGTTTCTCCTGAATTTGTGACAATTTTGGGCTATTTTTGGGATGTCTCCAGGGCGAGGTGATGAACCTGCTGATGTTCCTCTCCACGTGGGGTGGGAAGATGCCCTAATACTCCATCCTGAAGGGGGTTTTGGGGTATTTTTGAGCTATTTTGAGATCTTTTGGGATATTTTTTAGTTATATTGGTGTATTTTTGAGCTATTTTGGGGTATTTTCAGATGTTTTGAGCTATTTTGATGTTGTCCTGGATTGATGATAGTTTCGGGATGTTTTTGGGGTATTTTAGGGTATTTTTGGGGTCTTTTCAAACTATTTAGGGGTATTTTTGAGTTCTCCTGGATCAATGAGTAGTTTTGGAGTGTTTTGGAGCATTTTTGGGGTTTTTTGAGGTATTTTTGTATATATTTTGAGATGTTTTGGGATATTTTTGAGATGTTTTTGTGTACTTTTGAGCTATTTTGGGTTATTTTTGAGAAATTTTGGGGTATTTTTGAGATGTTTTGAGGTTCTCCTGGATCAACAACACCTTTGGGACTATTTTTGGGATGTCTCCAGGGCGAGGTGATGAACCTGCTGATGTTCCTCTCCACGTGGGACGGCAAGGTCCCCCAGCCGGCCATCCTGAAGCCGCGGCCGCTCTGGACCGGGAAGCAGATCTTCTCGCTGATCATCCCAGGTCACATCAACTGCATCCGGACCCACAGCACTCACCCCGACGACGAGGACAGCGGGCCCTACAAGCACATCTCCCCCGGGGACACCAAGGTGGGACCTTGGGGGGGGTCTGAGGGGGTTTTGGGGTGGTCTGAGAGGGCTTTGGTGGGATTTCAGGGAGCTTTGGTGGAACCTGAGGGTGGTTTGGGGTGATCTGAGGAGGCTTTGGTGGGATTTGATGGTGGTTTGGGGTGGTCTGAGGAGTATTTGGTGGGATCTGGGGAGATCTAGGGGGTTTTGGTGGGACCTGAGGGAGCTTTGGTGGGATTTGAGGGTGATTTGGGGTGGCTTGAGGAGGCTTTGGTGGGACTTGAGGAGGTCTAGGGAGGCTTTGGTGGGACTTGAGGGTGTTTTGGGGTGATCTGGGGGTGATTTGGGGTGGTCTGAGGAGGCTTTGGTGGGATTTGAGAAGGTCTAGGGGGGCTTTGGTGGAACCTGATGGTGGTTTGTGGTGGTCTGAGGAGGCTTTGGTGGGACTTGGGGAGATCTAGGGGGTTTTGGTGGGACCTGAAGGAGCTTTGGTGGGATTTGAGGAGGTCTAGGGAGGCTTTGGTGGGACCTGAGGAGGTCTAGGGGGACTTGGTGGCGTGTGAAGGTGATTGGAGAGGGTTTTGGGGTGATCTGAGGGAGCTGTGATGGGATTTGATGGTGGTTTAGGGTGACCTGAGGAGGCTTTGTTGGGATTTGAGGATGGTTTGGGGTGGTCTGAGAGGGCTTTGGTGGGATTTGATGGTGGATTGGGGTGACCTGAGGAGGCTTTGGTGGGATTTGAGAAGGTCTAGGGAGGCTTTGGTGGGACTTGAGTGTGTTTTGGGGTGATCTGGGGGTGATTTGGGGTGGTCTGAGGAGGCTTTGGTGGGACTTGAGAAGTTCTAGGGGGGTTTGGTGGGACTTGAGGAAGTCTGGTGGGCTTTGGTGAGATGTAAATGTGATCTGAGAGGGTTTTGGTGGAACCTGAGGAGCTTTGGTGGAACGTGAGGGTGATTTGGAGTGACCTGAGGGAGCTTTGGTGGGATTTGAGGAGGTCCAGGGGGGCTTGGTGAGGTGTAGAGGTGATCTGGGGGTGATTTGGGTTGGTCTGAGCGGGCTTTGGTGGGATTTGAGAAGGTCTAGGGGGGGTTTGGTGGGATTTGAGAGTGGTTTGGGGTGATATGAGGTGGCTGTGGTGGGACTTGAGGGTGACTTGGGGTGATCTGAGGGTACTTTGGTGGGATTTGATGAGGTCTAGGGCAGTTTGATGGAACCTCAGGGTGGTTTGGGGTGATCTGAGGGAGCTTTGGTGGGATTTGAGGAGGTCTAGGGGGACTTGGTGGGGTGTAGAGGTGATTTGGGGTGGCTTGAGGAGGCTTTGGTGGGACTTGAGGGTGTTTTGGGGTGATCTGGGGGTGATTTGGGATGATCTGAGGAGGCTTTGGTGGGATTTGAGAAGGTCTAGAGGGGCTTTGGTGGACCTGAGGAGTTTTGGTGGAACCTGATGGTGGTTTGCGGTGGTCTGAGGAGGCTTTGGTGGGACTTGGGGAGATCTAGGGGGTTTTGGTGGGACCTGAAGGAGCTTTGGTGGGATTTGAGGAGGTCTAGGGAGGTTTTGGTGGGACCTGAGGAGGTTTAGGGGGACTTGGTGGCGTGTGAAGGTGATTGGAGAGGGTTTTGGGGTGATCTGAGGAGGCTTTGTTGGGATTTGAGAAGGTTTAGAGGGGCTTTGGTGGGACCTGAGGAGCTTTGGTGGAACTTAAGGGTGGTTTGGGGTGACCTGAGGGGGCTTTGGTGGGATTTGAGGAGGTCCAGGGGGCTTTGGTGGGACTTGAGGGTGATGTGGGGTGATCTGAGGAGGCTTTGGGGTGATCTGAAGGGCTTTGGTGGGACTTGAGGAGATCTAGGGGGCTTGGTGGAACTTGAGGGTGATTTGGGGTCATCTGAGGGAGCTTTGGTGGGACCTACAGATCCTCCCTGGATCCTGGTGGCTTTTCCTGGATCTCTGGTGGCTTTCCATGGATCCTGGTGGCTTTCCATGGATCCTGGTGGCTTTCCATGGATCTCTGGTGGCTTTCCATGGATCTCTGGTGGCTTTCCATGGATCCTGGTGGCTTTCCATGGATCTCTGGTGGCTTTCCATGGATCTCAGTGGCTTTCCCTGGATCTCTGGTGGCTTTCCATGGATCCTGGTGGCTTTCCATGGATTCTGGTGGCTTTCCATGGATCCTGGTGGCTTTCCATGGATCTCTGGTGGCTTTCCCTGGATCTCTGGTGGCTTTCTATGGATCCTGGTGGCTTTCCATGGATCTCTGGTGGCTTTCCATGGATCTCTGGGTGGCTTTCCCTGGATCTCTGGTGGCTTCCCCATGGATCTCTGGTGGCTTTCCATGGATCTCAGTGGCTTTCCCTGGATCTCTGGTGGCTTTCCTGGATCTCTGGTGGCTTTCCCTGGATCTCTGGTGGCTTTCCATGGATCTCAGTGGCTTTCCATGGATCTCAGTGGCTTTCCCTGGATCTCAGTGGCTTTCCCTGGATCTCTGGTGGCTTCCCCATGGACCTCTGGTGGCTTTCCCTGGGTCTCTGGTGGCTTCCCATGGATCTCTGGTGGCTTTCCCTGGGTCTCTGGTGGCTTTCCATGGATCCTGGTGGCTTCCCATGGATTCTGGTGGCTTCCCATGGATCTCTGGTGGCTTCCCATGGATCTCTGGTGGCTTTTCCTGGATCTCTGGTGGCTTCCCATGGATCTCTGGTGGCTTCCCCTGGATCTCTGGTGGCTTCCCCATGGATCTCTGGTGGCTTTCCCTGGATCTCTGGTGGCTTTCCAGTGGCTCTCAGTGACTTCCCCCATCTCAGGATCCTCCTGACCCAATTTCTGGGTTGTCCCCAGGTGATCGTGGAGAATGGAGAGCTCATCATGGGCATCCTCTGCAAGAAGTCCCTGGGGACCTCAGCTGGATCTTTGGTCCACATCTCCTACCTGGAGATGGGCCATGACACCACCAGGCTCTTCTACAGCAACATCCAGACTGTCATCAACAACTGGCTGCTCATCGAGGGTCAGTGAGCTCCTGGTGGCATCTAAGGAGGGTTTGGTCACCTGGGGACCTTCTGGGATCTCAGGACTTGGGTGTTCCTTGGGTTCTTGGACCTCATTCTTGAGGTCTTGGTGGTTCCTGGAGCTCCTTTTTGGAGGTCCTGGTGGGCTGGGACACTTCTTGGTGGCATCAGAGGAGGGTTTGGTCATCAGGGGACCTTCTGGGATCTCAGGATTTGAGTGTGTCTGGAGCTCCTGGACCTCATTCTTGAGGTCTTAGTGGTTCTTGGAGCTCCTTTGTGGGCTCTGGAGGTCCTGGGAGTTTCTGGTGGCATCTAAGGAGGGTTTGGTCACCTGGGGACCTTCTGGGATCTCAGGGCTTGGGTGTTCCTTGGGTTCTTGGACCTCATTCTTGAGGTCTTGGTGGTTCCTGGAGCTCTTGGTGGTTCTTAGAGCTCCATTTTTGGTCTCTGGGAGATCCTGGGGACCTTCTGGGTGGCCTGGGACACCTCTTGGTGACACCAAACAAAAAATTTGGTCACCTGGGGACCTTCTGGGATCTCACCACGGTGGAACTTTGCGACTCTCCATTTTTGGGGCAAAAAAACCCTCAAACCCCCAACTTTGGGAACAGCGAGAATTCAGGAATTTTGGGATGATCCTAAATTGTCCCCAGGGTTGGTTTTTGGGGTCAGATTTGGGGTCAAATGTCTCCTGCAGGTCACACCATCGGCATTGGAGATTCCATCGCCGACGCCAAGACCTACCAGGACATCCAGAACACCATCAAGAAGGCCAAGCAGGATGTGATCGAGGTGGGATTTTGGGGGAATTTCCTGGGATTTTGGGAATTTTTGGGGGATTTTGGGGAACCCCATGACACGCCCGGGTTGGGATTTTTGGGATTTTGGGGTTTTTCAGGGAGGATTTTGGGGAATTTTGAAGTTCTTGGGGTTCTCCAGGGGTTCCTTCAAGAGGAGATTTCAGGAACTTTTCTGGGATTTTGGGAGATTTTTTGGGATTTTGGAAGTTTTTTGGGGGTTTTGGGGAACCCCATGACACGCCCGGGTTGGGATTTTTGGGATTTTGGGGTTTTTCAGGCAGGATTTTGGGGAATTTTGAAGTTCTTGGGGTTCTCCAGGGGTTCTTTCAAGAGGAGATTTCAGGAACTTTTCTGGGATTTTGGGAGTTTTTTGGGATTTTGGAAGTTTTTTGGGGGATTTTGGGGAACCCCGTGACACGCCCGGGTTGGGATTTTTGGGATTTTGGGGTTTTTCAGGCAGGATTTTGGGATTTGGGGAATTTTGAAGTTCTTGGGGTTCTCCAGGGGTTCTTTCAAGAGGAGATTTCAGGAACTTTTCTGGAATTTTGGGAGGTTTTTTGGGATTTTCGAAGTTTTTTTGGGATTTTGGGGAACCCCATGACCCGCCCAGGTTGGGATTTTTGGGATTTTGGGGTTTTTCAGGCAGGATTTTGGGATTTGGGGAATTTTATGGTTTTTGGGGTTCTCCAGGGGTTTCTTCAACAGGCGATTTCAGGAACTTTTCTGGGATTTTGGGAGATTTTTTGGGATTTTGGAAGTTTTTTTGGGATTTTGGGGAACCCCATGACCCACCCAGGTTGGGATTTTGGGATTTTGGGGTTTTTCAGGCAGGATTTTGGGATTGGGGAATTTTATGGTTCTTGGGGTTCTCCAGGGGTTCCTTCAAGAGGAGATTTCAGGAACTTTTCTGGGATTTTGGGAGGTTTTTTTGATTTTGGAAGTTTTCTTGGATTTTGGGGAACCCCGTGACCCACCCGGGTTGGGATTTTTGGGATTTTGGGGTTTTTCAGGCAGGATTTTGGGGAATTTTGAAGTTCTTGGGGTTCTCCAGGGGTTCTTTCAAGAGGAGATTTCAGGAACTTTTCTGGGATTTTGGGAGTTTTTTTGGGATTTTGGAAGTTTTTTTGGTATTTTGGGGAACCCCATGACCCACCCGGGTTGGGATTTTTGGGATTTTGGGGTTTTTCAGGCAGGATTTTGGGATTTGGGGAATTTTGAAGTTCTTGGGGTTCTCCAGGAGTTCTTTCAAGAGTGAGATTTCAGGGACATTTCCTGGGACTTTGGGAGGTTCTTTGGAATTATGGAAGCCTTCTAGAATTTTGGAGAACCCCATGACACGCCCGGGTTGGGATTTTTGGGATCTTTGGGGCCTTTCAGGCAGTGACTTTTGGGATTTGAGGACCATTTGGAGGTCCCACCCTCTCCCCCTGAGATACTTTGGGAACCCTCAAAGGTTTTGGGATTTTGGGACATTTCCTGGAACCTTTTGGAGGACCCCAAGGAAATTTTGAGGAACCCTCAAGAATTCCACAGAACTTCCCAGAAATTCCAGGGTTTTTTTGGGGATCTTCGTGACCATTTCGGGGTGACTTTTGGGGTCTCAGGACCACCTGGTGGTCCCACCACTCCTAACCCCCTGACATACTTCGAGGAACCCTGAAGAATTTTGAGGAACTGTCAAGAATTTTATGGAACCTTCAAGATATTTTGAGGAACCTCAAGGGAATTTTGAGGAACAAGAATTCCACAGAACTTTCCAGAATTCCAGGTTTTTTTTGGGGATCTCCTGACCATTTTTGGGTGGTTTTTGGTGTCTCCAGGTGATCGAGAAAGCTCACAACAACGAGCTGGAGCCAACGCCGGGCAACACCCTGCGGCAAACCTTCGAGAACCAGGTGAACAGAATCCTCAACGACGCTCGCGACAAAACCGGATCTTCCGCCCAGAAATCGCTCTCCGAGTACAACAACTTCAAGTCCATGGTGGTCTCAGGAGCCAAGGGGTCCAAGATCAACATCTCCCAGGTTTGGGGTCTTCAGAAGGTCTTGGGGTGGTTCTTGGAGGATCTCGTGGGGGTTCCTTGGAGGTTTTGTGGAGCTTCTCGAGGTTTCCATGAGGTTTTGAGGTAGTTTGGGGCACCAGGAGGTCAGAGATCAACGTCTCCCAGGTTTGGGGTCTCCAGAAGGTCTTGGGGTGGTTCCTGGAGGATCTCAGGAGGTTCCTGTGGAGTTTAGTGGAGGTTTTTGGGAATTTTCTTGGGGTTCTGAGGTGGTTTTGGGTACTAGGATGTCCAAGATCAACATCTCCCAGGTTTGGGGTCCTCAGAAGTTCTTGAGGTGGTTCCTGTGGAGTTAAATGAAGTTTTTTGGAATTTTCTTGGGGTTCTGAGGTGGTTTTGGGTACTAGGAGGTCCAAGATCAACGTCTCCCAGATTTGGGGTCTCCAGATGGTCTTGGGGAGGTTCCTGGAGGATCTCAGGGGGGTTTGAGGTGGTTCTTGTAGAGTTTAGTGAAGTTTTTTGGATTTTTTTTAGTTTCTCAGGTGGTTTTGGGTACCAAGAGGTCTAAGATCACCATCTCCCAGGTTTGGGGTCTCCAGAAGATCTTTGGGGTCTCCATATGGGGTTTGGGGTGGTTCCTCTGGAGTTTAGTAGAGTTTTTTGGGAATTTTTTTGAGGTTTTCAGGTAGTTTTGGGTACTAGGAGGTCCAGGATGGATATCTCCCAGGTTTGGGGTCTCCAAAAGATGTTGGGGGTCTGCATATGGAATTTCAGGAGGATCTCAGGGGGTTTTAGAGTGATTTCTGTGGAGTTTAGTGGAGTTTTTTGGGTCTTTTTTTGAGATTCTCAGGTGGTTTTGGGTATCAGGAGGTCCAAGGTCAACATCTCCCAGGTTCGGGGTCTCCAGAAGATCTTGGTGGACTCAGTGTGGGGTTTGGAGAGGTTTCTGGAGGATCTCAGGTGGTTCCTTGAAGGTTTTGTGGAGCTTGTCAAGGTTTCTGTGAGGTTCTGAGGTGGATTTGGATACCAGGAGATCCAAGATGAACATCTCCCAGGTTTGGGGTCTCCAGAAGATCTTGAGGGACTCAGTATGGGGTTTGGAGAGGTTTCTGGAGGATCTCAGGGGGTTCCTTGGTAGGTTTTATGGAGTTTTTTGGGATTTTTTTGAGGTTCTCAGGTGGTTTTGGACACCAGGAAATCCAAGATCAACATCTCCCAGGTTTGAGGTCTCCAGAGGGTCTTCAAGGGTTCCATTAGGGGTTTCTGGAAGATCTCAGAGGGTTTCTAGGGTGATTTCTGTGGTGTTTAGTGAAGTTTTTTGGGATTTTCTTGGGATTCTGAGGTGGTTTGGGACACTTCGTGGAGAACCTGAGCTTCCCAACATTCAGAGATGTTCCCAGCATGTCCCCTCAGGTCATCGCCGTGGTGGGCCAGCAGAACATGGAGGGCAAGGCTTGGAGAACTCCCCAGTGTCCATTCCTGGAGATGTTCCCAATGTCTCTCTGGTGTCCCCAAGGCCTGGACATGTCCCCAGTGTGTCCCCAACATGTCCCTGCAATGTCCCCTCAGGTCATCACCGTGATGGGCCAGCAGAACATGGAGGGCAAGGCTTGGAGAACTCCCCAGTGTCCATTCCTGGAGATGTTCCCAATGTCTCTATGGTGTCCCCAAGGCCTGGAGAAGTCCTTAACGTGTCCCTGATGTCCCTGTGATGTCCCCTCAGGTCATCACCATGATGGGCCAGCAGAACGTGGAGGGCAAAGCCTGGAGATGTCTCCAAGGCCTGGAGATGTCCTCATCCCCAAGAACAGCAGATGTTCCCAATGTCTCTATGGTGTCCCCAATGTCTTCAACATGTCCCTGATGTCCCCAACGTGTCCCCACGATGTCCCCTCAGGTCATCGCTGTGGTGGGCCAGCAGAACATGGAGGGCAAGGCTTAGAGAACTCCCCAGTGTCCATTCCTGGAGATGTTCCCAATATCTCCATGATGTCCCCAGTGTCCATTCCTGGAAATGTCCCCAGTATCTCTGAGATGTCCCCAGTGTCCATTCCTGGAGATGTCCCCGATATCTCCACGATGTCCCCAAGGCTTGGAGAAGTCCTTAACGTGTCCCTGATGTCCCTGTGATGTCCCCAACGTGTCCCCAATGTCCCCCCAGGTCATTGCCATGGTGGGCCAGCAGAACATGGAGGGCAAGGCTTAGAGAACTCCCCAGTGTCCATTCCTGGAGACGTCCTCAGTATCTCCCCGATGTCCCCTGTGTCCAATCCTGGAGATGTCCCCAGTATCTCCGAGATGTCCCCAGTGTCCGTTCTGGAGATGTCCCCAGTATCTCCGAGATGTCCCCAATGTCCATTCCTGGAGATGTCCCCGATATCTCCACGATGTCTCCAAGGTTTGGAGAAGTCCTTAACGTGTCCCCAGTGTCCCTGTGATGTCCCCTCAGGTCATCGCGGTGGTGGGCAAAGCCTGGAGATGTCTCCAAGGCCTGGAGGTGTCCTCATCCCCAAGAACAGGAGATGTTCCCAATGTCTCTATGGTGTCCCCAATGTCTCTATGGTGGCCCCAAGTCCTGGACGTGTCCCCAGCGTGTCCCTGATGTCCCTGTGATGTCCCCTCAGGTCATCGCGGTGGTGGGCCAGCAGAACGTGGAGGGCAAGCGCATCCCGTTTGGCTTCAAGCACCGAACTCTGCCGCACTTCATCAAGGACGACTACGGACCGGAGAGCCGCGGCTTCGTGGAGAACTCCTACCTGGCCGGCCTGACGCCCACCGAGTTCTTCTTCCACGCCATGGGAGGGCGAGAGGGACTCATCGACACCGCGGTCAAAACGGCCGAGACCGGTCAGTGACACCAAAATGGCACCCAGATCCCACCTGGGGACCTTTGGGAATCCAAAATTCCACCCTGGGAGCTTCAGGATCCCAAAATTCCACCCAGAGAACCCAAAACCCTCCTCAGATGCCTCCAGGATCCCCAAAGCCTCCCCAGATGCCTCCAGGATCCCCAAATGCTCCTCAGATGCCTCCTAGAGAGTCCAGTCCTTCCTTAGGTGCTTCCTGGAGGTTCCAAACCCTCCCTAGATACCTCCTAGAGAACCCAAAGTGTCCCCAGGTGTCTCATCGACACGGCGGTCAAAACGGCCGAGACCGGTCAGTGACACCAAGATGGCACCCAGATCCCACCTGGGGACCTTTGGGAATCCAAAATTCCACCCAGGGAGCTTCAGGATCCCAAAATTCCACCCAGAGAACCCAAAACCCTTCTCAGATGCCTCCTAGAGATTCCAGTCCTTCCTTAGATGCTTCCTGGAGATTCCAAATCCTCCTCAGATACTTCTTAGAGACCCAAAACCCTCCCAAGGTACCTCCTAGAGAGTCCAAACCCTCCTTAGATGCTTCCTGGAGGTTCCAAACCCTCCCTAGATACCTCCTAGAGACCCCAAAGTGTCCCCAGGTGTCTCATCGACACGGCGGTCAAAACGGCCGAGACCGGTCAGTGACACCAAGATGGCACCCAGATCCCACCTGGGGACCTTTGGGAATCCAAAATTCCACCCAGGGAGCTTCAGGATCCCAAAATTCCACCCAGAGAACCTTAGAGAACCCAAAACCCTCCCCAGATGCCTCCTAGAGAGTCCAAACCCTCCCTAGATACCTCCTAGAGACCCCAAAGTGTCCCCAGGTGTCTCATCGACATGGCGGTCAAAATGGCCGAGACCGGTCAGTGGCCAAAAAATGGTGGCTGGGGAACCCTGGAGAACCCAAACCCTCCCCAGATGCCTCCTGGAGACCCCAGATACCTCCAGGACCCTTCAAACCCTCCTGAGATGCCTCCTGAAGACCCCAAACCCTCCCCAGATGTCTCCTGGAGACCCCAAATACCTCCTGAAGACCCCAAACCCTCCTTAGATACCTCTTGGAGACCCTAAATGCCTCCTGAAGACCCCAACCCTCCCCAGATACCCCCAGGACCCCTCAAACCCTCCCCAGATACCACCTGGAGATCCCAGATACCTCCTGAAGACCCCAAACCCTCCCCAGATTCTTTCAGGATTTTCAAACCCTCCCCAGATCTCTCCTGGAGGCGTTTGGGATCTCCTGGAGGTCTCAAACCCTCCCCAGATGCCTCCTGGAGACCCCAGATACCTCCAGGACCTCTCAAACCCTCCCCAGATACCTCCTGGAGACCCCAAACCCTCCCAGATGCCTTCTGGAGATCCCAGATACCTCCTGAAGACCCCAAACCCTCCCCAGATTCTTTCAGGATTTTCAAACCCTCCCCAGATGTCTCCTGGAGGCGTTTGGGATCTCCTGGAGGTCTCAAACCCTCCCCAGATGCCTCCTGGAGACTTCAAATACCTCCTGAAGACCCCAAACCCTCCCCAGATACCCCCAGGACCCTTCCAATCCTCCCTAGATACCTTCAGGACCTCTCAAACCCTCCCCAGATACCCCCAGGACCCCTCAAACCCTCCCCAGATACCACCTGGAGATCCCAGATACCTCCTGAAGACCCCAAACCCTCCCCAGATTCTTTCAGGATTTTCAAACCCTCCCCAGATGTCTCCTGGAGGCGTTTGGGATCTCCTGGAGGTCTCAAACCCTCCCCAGATGCCTCCTGGAGACTTCAAATACCTCCTGAAGACCCCAAACCCTCCCCAGATACCCCCAGGACCACTCCAATCCTCCCTAGATACCTTCAGGACCCCTCAAACCCTCCCCAGATGCCACCAGGAACCCCCAAACCCTCCCCAGATACCCCCAGGACCCCGCAAACCCTCCCCAGATACCACCTGGAGATCCCAGATACCTCCTGAAGACCCCAGATACCTCCAGGACCTCTCAAACCCTCCCCACATACCTCCTGGAGACCCGAGATACCTCCAGGACCCCTCAAACCCCCCCCTAGGTGCCTCCTGGAGACCCCAAATATCTCCAGGAGACCCCCAAACCCTCCCCAGATGTCTCCTGGAGGCGTTTGGGATCTCCTGGAGGTCTCAAACCCTCCCCAGATACCTCCTGAAGACCCCAAACCCTCCTGAGATACCTCCTGGAGACCCCAGATGCCACCAGGACCCCCCAAACCCTCCCCAGATGCCACCAGGACCCCCCAGTGACCCCCCCAAAATCCCCCCCAGGCTACATCCAGCGGCGGCTGATCAAGTCGATGGAGTCGGTGATGGTCAAGTACGACGCCACGGTGAGGAACTCCATCAACCAGGTGGTGCAGCTGCGCTACGGAGAGGACGGGCTGGCCGGCGAGAGCGTCGAGTTCCAGAACCTGGCCACCCTGAAACCCTCCAACAAGGCCTTCGAGAAGAAGTGAGGGGCACGGGGACATCTCGGGGACATCCTGGGGGCGTTTTGGGGTGGTGGGAGGGGTTGGGGACGTTTTGACGGTGACACTCAGGTGACATTTTGTTGATATTTGGGTTATATTGGATGATATTTTGTTGATAACTGTCAGAAATTGACAGTTTTGATGATGTTTTGATGAGTCTGGTGACGTTTGGGTCGTGTTCTGGTGACATTTTGATGACACTGACTCTGGTGACACTTTGGTCGAATTTTGATGATATTTTGATGATGTTTTCATTAGTCTGGTGATGTTTTGGTCATATTTTGGTGACATTTTAATGACACTCTGACTCTGGTGACACTTGGGTGACACTTTGGTGACATTTTGGTCAAATTTTGATGATGCTTTGATGACCTTTTGATGACATTTTGATGACATTTTGATGAGCCTTTGGTGACATTTTGGTCAAATTTTGATGACATTTTGATGATGTTTTCATTAGTCTGGTGATGTTTTGGTCATATTTTGGTGACATTTTAATGACACTCTGACTCTGGTGACACTTGGGTGACACTTTGGTGACATTTTGGTCCAATTTGATGACATTTTGATGACACTGTGACTCTTTGGTGACACTTTGGTGACATTTTGGTCAAATTTTGATGATGCTTTGATGACCTTTTGATGACATTTTGATGACATTTTGATGAGCCTTTGGTGACATTTTGGTCAAATTTTGATGACACTTTAATGACATTTTGATGATATTTTGATGAGTCTGGTGACATTTTGGTGACATTTTGGTCACACTGTGACTCTTTGGTGACACTTGGGTGACACTTTGGTGACATTTGGGTCAAATTTGGTGACATTTTGATGACACTCTGACTCTGGTGACACTTGGGTGACACTTTGATGTTTTGGTCATACTTTGGTGATATTTTGATGGCACTTTGGTGACACTTGGGTGACATTTTGGTCATGTTTTGGTGACATTCTGACTCTTTGGTGACACTTGGGTGACACTTTGGTGACATTTTGGTCCAATTTGGTGACATTTTAATGACACTCTGACTCTGGTGACACTTGGGTGACACTTCGATGTTTTGGTCATACTTTGGTGATATTTTGATGGCACTTTGGTGACACTTGGGTGACATTTTGGTGACATTTTGGTGACATTCTGACCCTTTGGTGACACTTGGGTGACACTTTGGTGACATTTGGGTCAAATTTTGGTGACATTTTGATGAGTCTGGTGATGTTTTGGTCATATTTTGGTGACATTTAGATGACATTCTGGCTCTTCGGTGACACTTGGGTGGCACTTGGGTGACATTTTGGTCAAATTTTAATGACCTTTTGATGATGTTTTCATTAGTCTGGTGACGTTTTGGTGACATTTTGATGACACTGACTCTTTGGTGACACTTGGGTGACATTTTGATGATATTTTGATGTGTCTGGTGACGTTTTGGTCATGTTTTGGTGACATTTTGGTGACTCTTTGGTTATATTTTGGTGACATTTTGATGACACTGTGACTCTTTGGTGACACTTGGGTGACACTTTGGTGACATTTTGGACAAATTTTGATGATGCTTTGATGACATTTTGATGACATTTTGATGACATTTTGATGACATTTTGATGAGCCTTTGGTGACATTTTGGTCCAATTTTGATGACATTTTGATGATGTTTTGATGAGTCTGGTGACGTTTTAGTGACATTTTAATGACACTGACTCTTTGACACTTTGGTGACGTTTTGATGACATTCTGACTCTCTGGTGACACTTCAGTGACACTTGGGTGACATTTTGGTCAAATTTTGATGACGCTTTGATGACACTTAGATGACATTTTGATGACCCTTTGGTGACACCTTGGTGACATTTTGATGAAGTTTTGGTGACATTTTCCTGACATTGACTTTTTGGTGACTCTAGTGACGCTTTGGTCACACTTTGGTGACATTTTAGCGACACTTTGGTAACATTTTGGTGTCATTTTAGGGACACTTTAGCCGCATTTTGGTGACACTTGGGTGACTCTTTAGTGACACTTTGGTCACATTTTGGTGACACTTAGACATTTTGGCAATTTGATGATGTTTTGATGACATTTTGGGGACACTTTGGTGACACTTTGGTGACACTTTGGTCACATTTTGGTGCCACTTTGGTCATATTTTGATGACATTTTGATGACGTTTTGATGACACTTTGACATTCTGGTGACATTTTGGTGACACTTTGACACTTTGATGACACTTTGACACGTTGGTTACACTTTAGTCATATTTTGATGACATTTTGGTGACTTTTTGATGACCTTTTGATGAAATTTTGGTGACACCTTGATGTTTTGGTCATATTTTGATGACACTTTGGTGACATTTTGGTGACACTTTGGTGACACTTTGGTCATATTTTGATGACCTTTTGATGACATTTTGATGGAACTTTGGCGACACTTTTGTGCATTTTTGCTCATATTTTGATGACGTTCTGATGACATTCTGGTGACATTCTGGTGACACTTTGACATTTTGATGACACTTTGGTGCCACTTTGGTCACATTTTGGTGACACTTAGACATTTTGACAATTTGATGATGTTTTGATGACATTTTGGGGACACTTTGGTGACACTTTGGTGCCACTTTGGTCACATTTTGGTGACACTTTGGTCATATTTTGATGACCTTTTGATGACATTTTTATGACACTTTGGTGACACTTTGGTGACATTTTGATGAAATTTTGGTGACACTTTGGTCATACTTTGGTGACACTTTGACACTTTGGTGACACTTCAGTGACACTTTGGTCATATTTTGATGACATTTTGATGACATTTTGGTGACACTTTTGTGCACTTTTGGTCACATTTTGATGACGTTTTGATGACACTTTGTTGACATTCTGGTGACATTTTGGTGACACTTTGACACTTTGATGACACTTTGATGACACTTTGGGACACTTTGGTTACACTTTAGTCATATTTTGATGACATTTTGGTGACCTTTGGATGACATTTTGATGAAATTTTGGTGACACTTTGATGTTTTGGTGATATTTTGATGACACTTTGGTGACATTTTGGTCATATTTTGATGATCTTTTGATGACATTTTGATGGAACTTTGGTGACACTTTTGTGCATTTTTGGTCATATTTTGATGACATTCTGATGACATTCTGGTGACATTCTGGTGACACTTTGACATTTTGATGACACTTTGGTGACACTTTGGTCACATTTTGGTGACACTTAGACATTTTGACACTTTGATGATGTTTTGATGACATTTTGGTGACACTTTGGTGACACTTTGGTGCCACTTTGGTCACATTTTGGTGACACTTTGGTCATATTTTGATGACCTTTTGATGACATTTTGATGACATTCTGGTGACATTCTGGTGACATTCTGATGACATTCTGGTGACACTTTGGTCATACTTTGGTGACACTTTGACACTTTGGTGACACTTCAGTGACACTTTGGTCATATTTTGATGATCTTTCTGATGACTTGGGACATTTTGATGAAATTTTTGTGACATTTTTGGTGACATTCTGATGACATTCTGGTGACATTCTGGTGACACTTTGACACTTTGATGACACTTTGGTGACACTTTGGTCATATTTTGATGATCTTTTGATGACCTTTGGAAGACATTTTGATGACATTTTGGTGACACTTTGGTGCTGTTTTGGTCGTATTTTGATGACATTCTGATGACATTCTGGTGACATTCTGGTGGCATTTTGATGACACTTTGGTCATATTTTGATGATATTTTGATGATCTTTTGATGACCTTTGGAGGACATTTTGATGAAATTTTGGCGACATTTCGGTGACATTCTGGTGACATTCTGGTGGCATTCTGGTGACACTTTGACATTTTGGTGACACTTTGGTGACACTTTGGTCATATTTTGATGATCTTTTGATGACCTTTTGGCGACATTCTGATGACATTCTGGTGACATTCTGGTGACATTCTGGTGACATTTTGGTGACATTCTAGTGGCATTCTGGTGGCATTCTGGTGACATTCTGGTTGTCCCCAGGTTCAAGTTCGACTACACGAACGAGCGCGCTCTGCGCCGGACGCTGCAGGAGGAGCTGGTCAAGGACATTCTGTCCAACGCCCACATCCAGAACGAGCTGGAGAGAGAGTTTGAGAGGATGAGGGAGGACAGGGAGGTGCTCAGGGTCATCTTCCCCACCGGGGACAGCAAGGTGACAACAAAATCCACCCCAAAAACCCAAAAATTCACCCCAAAATCCAACGAAATAGCAAAAAAATCTGACCATAATACCCAAAAATCCAGCTGAAATACATAAAAATTCGACCAAAAAGGTGCTCAGGGTCATCTTCCCCACCAGGGACAGCAAGGTGACAACAAAATCCACCCCAAATACCCAAAAATCCACCCCAAAAAACCCCAAATCCACCCCAAAAAACCCCAAATCCACCCTAAAATCCAACCCAAAAGGTGCTCAGGGTCATCTTCCCCACCAGGGACAGCAAGGTGACAACAAAATAATCCCAAAAATCCCAAAATTCCCCAAAAACCACCCCAAAATCCAACAAAATAGCAAAAAAATCTGACCATAATACACAAAAATCCAACTGAAATACACAAAAATTCGACCAAAAAGGTGCTCAGGGTCATCTTCCCCACCGGGGACAGCAAGGTGACAACAAAATCCAGTCCAAAAACCCAAAAATTCACCCCAAAAACCCCAAATCCACCCCAAAAAACCCCAAATCCACCCTAAAATCCAACCCAAAAACCCCAAAATCCAACCCAAAAGGTGCTCAGGGTCATCTTCCCCACCGGGGACAGCAAGGTGACAACAAAATCCAGTCCAAAAACCCAAAAATTCACCCCAAAAACCCCAAATCCACCCCAAAAACCCCAAATCCACCCTAAAATCCAACCCAAAAACCCCAAAATCCAACCCAAGAGGTGCTCAGGGTCATCTTCCCCACCGGGGACAGCAAGGTGACAACAAAATAATCCCAAAAATCCCAAAATTCCCCAAAAACCACCCCAAAATCCAACAAAATAGCAAAAAAATCTGACCATAATACACAAAAATCCAACTGAAATACGCAAAAATTCGACCAAAAAGGTGCTCAGGGTCATCTTCCCCACCGGGGACAGCAAGGTGACAAAAAAATCCACCCCAAAAATCCCAAAATTCCCAAAAATTCACCCCAAAATCCAACAAAATAGCAAAAAAATCTGACCATAATACACAAAAATCCAACTGAAATACGTAAAAATTCGACCAAAAAGGTGCTCAGGGTCATCTTCCCCACCGGGGACAGCAAGGTGACAACAAAATCCACCCCAAAAACCCAAAAATTCACCCCAAAAAACCCCAAATCCACCCTAAAATCCAACCCAAAAACCCCAAAATCCAACCCAAGAGGTGCTCAGGGTCATCTTCCCCACCGGGGACAGCAAGGTGACAACAAAATCCACCCCAAATACCCCAAAATTCCCAAAAATCCACCCCAAAAAACCCCAAATCCACCCTAAAATCCAACCAAAATACACAAAAATCCAACCTGAATACCCAAAAATCCAACTGAAATACACAAAAATTCGATCAAAGCGGTGCTCAGGGTCATCTTCCCCACTGGGGACAGCAAGGTGGCAATGAAAACCCCAAAATTCACCCCAAAAAACCCCAAAATTCCCAAAAAACCACCCCAGAATGCAAAAAAATAGCAAAAAAACCAACAAAAATACACAAAAATCCAACTGAAATACGCAAAAATTCGACCAAAAGGTGCTCAGGGTCATCTTCCCCACCGGGGACAGCAGGTACAACAAAATCCACCCCAAATACCCCATAATTCCCAAAAATCCACCCCAAAACCCCAAATCCACCCCAAAAACCCCAAATCCACCCTAAAATCCAACCCAAAAACCCCAAAATCCAACTGTAAAATCCAACCCAAAAACCCCAAAATCCAACCCAAGAGGTGCTCAGGGTCATCTTCCCCACCGGGGACAGCAAGGTGACAACAAAAACCCCAAAATTCCCAAAAATTCACCCCAGAATGCAACAAAATAGCAAAAAATTCCAACCCAAATACCCAAAAATCCAACTGAAAAATCCAACCCAAGAGGCGCTCAGGGTCATGACACCAAAATCCACAAAATTCACCCCAAATCCTGATTGGGGAGCCCCAAAAACCCCAAAATCCACCCCGAAAACCTCTAGGGCAACTGAAAATCCAACCCAAATACCCAAAAATCCAACAAAACACCCCAAAATCCCTTGGGACACCCCAAAATCTAACCCGAATACCCAAAAATCCAACCAGGGCTTTTGGGACTCCGATTACCCCTCATTTTTGGGGTCCTCGCCCCATTTTTAGGACCCTGACCCCATTTTTAGGGTGCTGAACCCCATTTTTTAGGTTCCTGACCCCATTTTTGGGGTCATTCCCCTCATTTTGGGATTTTTTCCCTTCTCCAGGTTGTCCTCCCCTGCAATCTCCTCAGGATGATCTGGGGGTTTCTGACCCATTTTTTGGGGTCTCTTCCCCATTTTTAGGATGCTGAACCCCATTTTTTGGGTTCCTGACCCCAAATTTTATGATTCTGACCCCATTTTTGGGCCCCCCATTTTTTTTTCCCTCCGCAGGTTGTCCTCCCCTGCAATCTCCTCAGAATGATCTGAGGGTTTCCAACCCATTTTTTGGGGTCTCTTCCCCATTTTTAGGATGCTGAACCCCAAATTTTGTGATTCTAACCCCAGATTTTATGGCTCTGACCCCATTTTTGGGGTCATTCCCCTCATTTTGGGATTTTTTCCCTCCCCAGGTTGTCCTCCCCTGCAATTTCCTCAGGATGATCTGGGCAATTCTGACCCCAAATTTTGGTGTTCTTCCCCCATTTTTTGGGGCTCTGACCCCAAATTTTGACTCCATTTTTGGGGATGCTTACACCATTTTTGGGATTCTGACCCTCTTTTTGGGGTCCTTCTCATTTTTGGGATTTTTTTCCCCTCCCCAGGTTGTCCTCCCCTGCAATCTCCTCAGAATGATCTGGGGGATACTGACCCATTTTTTGGGGTCTCTTCCCCATTTTTAGGATGCTGAACCCCATGTTTTGGGTTCCTGACCCCAAATTTTGGGGTTCTAACCCCAGATGTTATTATTCTGACCCCGTTTTTGGGATTTTTTTTCCCTCCCCAGGTTGTCCTCCCCTGCAATCTCCTCAGGATGATCTGGAACGCTCAGAAGATTTTCCACATCAACTCTCGGCTTCCCTCAGACCTTCATCCCGTCAAGGTGGTCGAGGGTGAGTGAGAAACCCCAAAATTTGGGGTTCCTGAACCCCGATGGTGACCCCAAAACCGGGCTGGGGGTCCCTGAACCCCAAATGGGGACGATTTGGGGGATTTCTGTGGAGATTTTTGGGATCTTCTTGAGGGGTGAAGGAGCTGAGCTGCAGGATTTGGGGTTTGGGATTTGGGATTTTGGGTTCCTAACCCCATTTCTCTCAGGGGTGAAGTTGCTGAGCTGCAAGCTGGGATGGTTTGGGTTTAGGATTTGGGATTTAGGATTTTGGGGGGTTTTGACCCCATTTCTCTCAGGGGTGAAGGAGCTGAGCCGCAAGCTGGGATGGATTTAGGATTTGGGATTTAGCATTTAGGATTTTGGGTTTCTGACCCGCAGGGGTGAAGGAGCTGAGCCTCAAGCTGGGATGGATTTAGGATTTGGGATTTAGGATTTTGGGTTTTTGACCCGCAGGGGTGAAGGAGCTGA
This sequence comes from Entomyzon cyanotis, assembly GCA_024500445.1. NCBI lineage: Eukaryota > Metazoa > Chordata > Aves > Passeriformes > Meliphagidae > Entomyzon > Entomyzon cyanotis. The sequence continues at coordinate 740,409 of JAKEPQ010001013.1, read as the reverse complement.
GCTGCAAGCTGGGATGGTTTGGGATTTAGGGTTTAGGATTTGGGATTTGAGGTTTAGGATTTAGGATTTGGGTTCCTAACCCCATTTCTCTCGGGGTGAAGTTGCTGAGCTGCAAGCTGGGATGGTTTGGGTTTAGGATTTGGGATTTAGGATTTTGGGGGTTTTTGACCCCATTCCTCTCAGGGGTGAAGGAGCTGAGCCGCCAGCTGGGATGGATTTAGGATTTGGGATTTGGGATTTAGGATTTTGGGGTTTCTGACCCGCAGGGGTGAAGGAGCTGAGCCGCCAGCTGGGATGGCTTTAGGATTTGGGATTTAGGATTTAGGATTTTGGGTTTCTGACCTGCAGGGGTGAAGGAGCTGAGCCGCAAGCTGGGATGGATTTAGCATTTAGGATTTGGGATTTAGGATTTTGGGGTTTCTGACCCACAGGGGTGAAGGAGCTGAGCTGCATGCTGGGATGGATTTAGGATTTAGGGTTTAGGATTTGGGATTTGGGGTCTCTGAGGAATCTCTGATGGGTTTAGGATTTGGGGTTTGGAATTTTGTATTTAAGGTTTCTCAAGAAGTTCCTGACCCCAATAACCCCATTTCTCTCAGGGGTGAAGGAGCTGAGCCGCCAGCTGGGATGGCTTTAGGATTTAGGATTTGGGATTTAGGATTTTGGGGTTTCTAACCCCTTTTCCTGTAAGGGTGAAGGAGCTGAGCCGCAAGCTGGGATGGATTTAGGATTTAGGATTTGGGATTTAGGATTTAGGATTTTGGGTTTCTGACCCACAGGGGTGAAGGAGCTGAACCTCAAACTGGGATGGATTTAGGATTTGGGGTTTAGGATTTAGGATTTTAGGGGTTTTGACCCTGTTTTCCTGTAGGGGTGAAGGAGCTGAGCCACAAGCTGGGATGGATTTAGCGTTTAGGATTTAGGATTTTGGGTTTCTGACCCGCAGGGGTGAAGGAGCTGAGCCGCAAGCTGGGGTGGATTTAGGATTTGGGGTTTAGGATTTAGGATTTTAGGGTTTCTGACCCCATTTCTTTTAGGGGTGAAGGAGCTGAGCCGCAAGCTGGGATGGATTTAGGATTTGGGATTTAGCATTTAGGATTTTGGGTTTCTGACCCGCAGGGGTGAAGGAGCTGAGCCGCAAGCTGGGATGGTTTGGGGTTTAGGATTTGGGATTTGAGGTTTAGGATTTAGGATTTGGGTTCCTAACCCCATTTTTCTCAGGGGTGAAGTTGCTGAGCTGCAAGCTGGGATGGATTTAGGATTTAGGATTTGGGATTTAGGATTTTGGGGTTTCTAACCTCGTTTTCCTGTAGGGGTGAAGGAGCTGAGCCGCAAGCTGGGATGGCTTTAGGGTTTGGGATTTAGGATTTAGGATTTGGGGTTTCTGACCCGCAGGGGTGAAGGAGCTGAGCTGCAAGCTGGGATGGTTTGGGATTTAGGATTTTAGGGGTTTTGACCCCATTTCTCTCAGGGGTGAAGGAGCTGAGCCGCAAGCTGGGATGGATTTAGGATTTGGGGTTTAGGATTTAGGATTTTGGGGGTTTTTGACCCCATTTCTCTCAGGGGTGAAGGAGCTGAGCCGCCAGCTGGGATGGCTTTAGGTTTTGGGATTTAGCATTTAGGATTTTGGGTTTCTGACCTGCAGGGGTGAAGGAGCTGAGCTGCAAGCTGGGATGGTTTGGGATTTAGGATTTGGGTTCCTAACCCCATTTCTCTCAGGGGTGAAGGAGCTGAGCCTCAAACTGGGATGGATTTAGGATTTGGGGTTTAGGATTTAGGATTTGGGTTCCTAACCCCATTTCTCTCAGGGGTGAAGGAGCTGAGCCGCAAGCTGGGATGGCTTTAGGGTTTGGGATTTAGGCTTTGGGACTAAGGATATAGAATTTTGGGGTTTCTAACCCCGTTTTCCTGTAGGGGTGAAGGAGCTGAGCCGCAAGCTGGGATGGATTTAGGATTTGGGGTTTAGGATTTAGGATTTTAGGGTTTTTGACCCCATTTCTTTTAGGGGTGAAGGAGCTGAGCCGCAAGCTGGGATGGATTTAGGATTTGGGGTTTAGGATTTAGGATTTTAGGGTTTCTGACCCCATTTCTTTTAGGGGTGAAGGAGCTGAGCCGCAAGCTGGTGATCGTGAACGGCGAGGACCCGCTGAGCCGGCAGGCGCAGGAGAACGCCACTTTGCTCTTCAACATCCACCTGCGCTCCACGCCCTGCAGCCGCCGCATGGTGGAGGAGTTCCGCCTCAGCGGGGAGGCCTTCGACTGGCTGCTGGGGGAGATCGAGTCCAAGTTCAACCAGGCCATCGTGAGAATGGGTTTGGGGTCGTTTTTGGGGTGGTTTGGGGGCAGTATTGGGGTGTTTGGGGTCAGTATTGGGGTGTTTGGGGTCAGTATTTGATGATTTAGGGTCAGATCAGGAGATGCCTTCGACTGGCTGCTGGGGGAGATCGAGTCCAAGTTCAACCAGGCCATCGTGAGAGCTCTTTTGGGGTCGTTTTTGGGGTGTTTGGGGCTTTGGGGTGTTTGGGGTCAGTATTGGGGTGTTTGGGGCCAGTTTGGGGTGTTTGGGGTCAGTATTTGAGTGATTTAGGGTCAGATCTGGAGATGCTTTCGATTGGCTGCTGGGGGAAATCGAGTCCAAGTTCAACCAGGCCATCGTGAGAGCGGGTTTTGGGGTCGTTTTTGGGGTTTGGGGTGGATTTGGGGTCGTCACCAGGGGATTTGAGGGGGTTTGGAGGTGTTTGGGGTCAGTATTTGGTGGTTTGGGGTCAGATCTGGAGGTGCCTTCGACTGGCTGCTGGGGGAAATCGAGTCCAAGTTCAACCAGGCCATCATGAGAGCTCTTTTGGGGTTTTTATTGGGGTTTGGGGTGGATTTGGGAGCGTTTTGGGGTCAGTGTTGGGGGTTTGGAGGTGTTTGGGGTCAGTATTGGGGGGTTTGTGGGGAATTCAGGAGGTGCTTTCGATTGGCTGCTGGAGGAGATCGAGTCCAAGTTCAACCAGGCCATTGTGAGAGCAGTTTTGGGGTCGTTTTTGGGGTTTGGGGTGGAATTTGAGGGGGTTTTGGGGTGTTTGGGGTCAGTATTGGGGGATTTGGGGTTGGTATTGGGGTGTTTGGGGGAGATACAGGGTCAGATCTGGAGGTGCTTTCAACTGGCTGCTGGGAGAGATCAAGTCCAAGTTCAACCAGGCCATCGTGAGAGCAGTTTTGGGGTCGTTTTTGGGGTTTGGGGTGGATTTGGGGTCGTCCTAGGGGATTTGAGGGGTTTGGAGGTGTTTGGGGTCAGTATTTGGTGGTTTGGGGTCAGATCAGGAAGTTCCTCAGACTGGCTGCTGGGGGAAATCGAGTCCAAGTTCAACCAGGCCATCGTGACAGCTCTTTTGGGGTCGTTTTTGGGGTTTGGGGTGGAATTTGAGGGGGTTATGGGGTGTTTGGGGTCATTACTGGGGTGTTTAGATCAGTATTTGGTGATTTGGGGGGATTCAGGAGGTGCCTTCGACTGGCTGCTGGGGGAGATCGAGTCCAAGTTCAACCAGGCCATCGTGAGAGCTCTTTTGGGGTTTTTATTGGGGTTTGGGGTGGATTTGGGGTCATTATCGGGGGATTTGAGGGGGTTTGGGGGGAGATATGAGGTGTTTGGGGTCAGATCTGGAGGTGCTTTTGACTGGCTGCTGGGAGAGATCAAGTCCAAGTTCAACCAGGCCATCGTGAGAGCGAGTTTTGGGGTCGTTTATTGGGGTTTGGGGTGGATTTGGGGTCGTTATTGGGGGATTTGAGGGCGTTTTGGGATGTTTGGGGTCAGGATTTGGTGGTTTGGGGTCAGATCTGGAGGTGCTTTCAACTGACTGCTGGGGGAGATCGAGTCCAAGTTCAACCAGGCCATGTGAGAACGGGTTTTGGGGTATTTGGGGTCATTTCTGGGAGGTTTGGGGTCAGTATTGGGGGTTTGGGACTGATTATGGGGTAATTTTGGTGTCAGATAAGGGATTTTCTACCCATTTCATGCTGATTTTCTCTATTTTGGGGTAATTTTGGTGTCCCTGTCCCCCAGGCTCACCCTGGGGAGATGGTTTGGGGTCAGATTTGGATTTTTCTGTCCATTTTGGGGTGATTTTGATGTCAGATAAGGGGTTTTCTGCCCATTTCATGCTGATTTTGGGGTAATTTTGGTGTCCCTGTCCCCCAGGCTCACCCTGGGGAGATGGTTCTGGGGTCAGATCTGGGGGTTTGGGGTGATTTTGGTGTCAGATATAGGGTTTTCTACCCATTTCATGCTGATTTTGTGCCAATTTTGGGGTAATTTTGGTGTCGCATATGGGATTTTCTACCCATTTTGGGGTGAATTTGGCTGATTTTGGTGTCCCTGTCCCCCAGGCTCACCCCGGGGAGATGGTTTGGGGTCAGATTTGGGTTTTTCTGTCCATTTTGGGGTGATTTTGATGTCAGATAAGGGGTTTTCTACCCATTTCATGCTGATTTCATGCTGATTTTGGGGTAATTTTGGTGTCACATATGGGATTTTCTGCCCACTTTGGGGTGAATTTGGCTGATTTTGGTGTCCCTGTCCCCCAGGCTCACCCCTGGTGAGATATTTTGGGGTCAGATCTGGGGGTTTGGGGTGATTTTGGTGTCAGATATAGGGTTTTCTGCCCATTTCATGCTGATTTTGTGCCGATTTTGGGGTAATTTTGGTGTCACATATGGGATTTTCTGCCCATTTTGGGGTGAATTTGGCTGATTTTGGTGTCCCTGTCCCCAGGCTCACCCTGGTGAGATGGTTTGGGGTCAGATCTGGGTGGGGGTTTCCCATTCATGCGATTTTGTGTCCATTTTGGGATAATTTTGGTGTCACATATGGGGTTTTCTGCCCACTTTGTGTCCATTTTGGGGTGAATTTGGCTGATTTTGGTGTCCCTGTCCCCAGGCTCACCCCGGTGAGATGGTGGGCGCTCTGGCCGCTCAGTCCCTGGGCGAGCCGGCCACCCAGATGACCCTCAACACTTTCCACTACGCCGGCGTTTCGGCCAAGAACGTCACGCTGGGCGTGCCGCGCCTCAAGGAGCTCATCAACATCTCCAAAAAACCCAAAACTCCGTCCCTCACCGTGTTCCTGCTGGGCCAGAGTGCCCGCGACGCCGAGAGAGCCAAGGTGACACTTGGGGACACTTGGGGACACTCGTGGGGTCGGATTTGGGGGGTTTTGGGGTCAAATACGGGGATTTTGGGGTCTCACCAACATCTCCAAAAAACCCAAAACTCCATCCCTCACCATCTTCCTGCTGGGCCAGAGCGCCCGAGATGCCGAGAGAGCCAAGGTGACACTTGGGGACAGTTGTAGGGACAGATTTGGGGGGTTTTGGGGTCAAATATGGGGGTTTTGGGGTCTCACCAACATCTCCAAAAAACCCAAAACTCCGTCCCTCACCATGTTCCTGCTGGGCCAGAGCGCCCGAGATGCCGAGAGAGCCAAGGTGACACTTGGGGACACTTGGGGACATGTGGGGACATGTGGGGACATGCCAGGGAGCTGGGGAAAGCAGGAGGAGTTTGGGTCCTTGGGGTTTGTGTTTCTCTGCGTGTCCCCACAGCCTTGTGGTGGTCCCAATGTCCCCTGACTGTCCCCAGTGTCCCCCCCCTTTCCCCCTGCAGGACATCCTGTGCCGCCTGGAGCACACTGTGCTCTCCGTGTCCCCAATGTCCCCACCCCAGTGTCCCCACAGGACATCCTGTGCCACCTGGAGCACACCATGTTCCCAATATCCCCTCACTGTCCTGATGTCCCCACTGTCCCCTGACTGTCCCCAATGTCCCCTCATTGTTCTGACTGTCCCCAGTGTCCCCTTACAGGACATTCTGTGCCGCCTGGAGCACACCATGTTCCCAATGTCCCCAATGTCCCCAATGTCCCCACAGGATATCCTGTGCTGCCTGGGGCACATGGTGTCCCCTGACTGTCCCCAGTTCCCCTGACTGTCCTGATGTCCCCAATGTCCGCTGCAGGACATCCTGTGCCACCTGGAGCACACCATGTCCCCAGTGTCCCCTGACTGTCCCCATCCCACAGGACATCCTGTGCCGCCTGGAGCACACCATGTCCCTGAGTGTCCCCAGTGTCCCCTGACTGTCCCCAAATCCCTGCAGGACATCCTGTGCCGCCTGGAGCACACCATTGTCCCCAATGTCCCCAGTGTCCCCTGACTGTCCCCTGACTGTCCCCCACAGGACATCCTCTGCCGCCTGGAGCACACCACGTCCTAGTGTCCCCTGACTGTCCCCAATGTCCCCTGCAGAATCTTTCTAAACATTGTCCCCAGTGTCCCCTGACTGTCCCCTGACTGTCCCCTACAGGACATCCTGTGCCGCCTGGAGTACACCATGTCCCTAATGTCCCCTGATTGTCCTGATTCCCCACAGGACATCTTCCCCTGAGCACACCATTTCCTGACTTCCCCTTGTCCCCTCATTGTCCCCAGTGTCCCCTGACTGTCCCCCACAGGACATCCTGTGCCGCCTGGAGCACACCATGTCCCTAATGTCCCCATTGTCCCCTGACTGTCCCCAATGTCCCCACAGGACATCCTCTGCCACCTGAGCACACCACGTCCTCAGTGTCCCCTGACTGTCCCCAATGTCCCCTGACTGTCCCCACAGGACATCCTGTGCCGCCTGGAGCACACCATGTCCCCAATGTCCCCAATTGTCCCCTGACTGTCCCCAGTGTCCCCTCACTGTCCTGATTCCCCAATGTCCTCATTTCCCCAATGTCCCCACAGGACATCCTGTGCCGCCTGGAGCACACCATGTCCCCAGTGTCCCCAGTGTCCCCTGATTTCCTACTGTCCCCAGTGTCCCCTGACTGTCCCCAGTGTCCCTACAGGACATCCTGTGCCGCCTGGAGCACACCGTGCTCCCGATGTCCCCTGACTGTCCCGATGTCCCCAGTGTCCCCACAGGATATCCTTCTCTGAGCACATGGTGTCCCCTGACTGTCCCCAATGTCCCCTGACTGTCCTATTCCCAGTGTCCCCTGCAGGACATCCTGTGCCGCCTGGAGCACACCATGTCCCCAGTGTCCCCAGTGTCCCTGACTGTCCCCAATGTCCCCACAGGACATCCTGTGCCGCCTGGAGCACACCATGTCCCCAGTGTCCCCTGACTGTCCCCAATGTCCCCTCAGGACATCCTGTGCCGCCTGGAGTACACCATGTCCCCAGTGTCCCCTAATTGTCCTGACTGTCCCCAATGTACTGTCCCCACAGGACATCCTGTGCCGCCTGGAGCACACCATTGTCCCCAGTGTCCCCAGTGTTTTTTGTCCTATTCCCCAGTTCCCCCAAATCCTTCCTCAACATTCCCTAATGTCCCCCAGTGTCCCCTGACTGTCCCCTGACTGTCCCCCACAAGACTTCCTGTGCTGCCTGGAGCACACCATGTCCCCAATGTCCCCAATGTCCCCTGACTGTCCCCAATGTCCCCACAGGACTTCCTGTGCCGCCTGGAGCACACCACGTCCTCAGTGTCCCATGACTGTCCCCAATGTCCCCACAGGACATCCTGTGCCGCCTGGAGCACACATTTCTACTTCCCCTTTCCCCTCATTTCCCCAGTGTCCCCTGTTCCCCCACAGGACTTCCTGTGCCGCCTGGAGCACACCATGTCCCCAGTGTCCCCTGATTGTCCTGACTGTCCCCAATGTCCCCTCACTGTCCCCACAGGACATCCTGTGCCGCCTGGAGCACACCACTCTCCGCAAGGTGACAGCCAACACTGCCATCTACTACGACCCGAACCCGCAGAGCACGGTGGTGGCCGAGGACCAGGAGTGGGTCAACGTCTACTACGAGATGCCCGACTTCGACGTCAGCCGCATCTCGCCGTGGCTGCTGCGGGTCGAGCTGGACAGGAAACACATGACTGACCGCAAGCTGACCATGGAGCAGATCGCCGAGAAGATCAACGCCGGTGAGGTCTGGGGGAGGTTTGGGGGGTTTTTGGGGGTTTTGGGGGAGTTTTGGAATGTTTGGGGGTGATTTGGGGTGGTTTTGGGAAACACATGGCTGACCGCCAGCTGACCATGGAGCAGATCGCTGAGAAGATCAACGCCGGTGGGTTTGGGGGAAGTTTGGGGTGTTTTGGGGTGATCTGGAGGGGATTTGAGGAGGTTTTGAGGGGAGTTTGGGGAGGTTTTGGGGTGATTTGGAGGTGATTTGGGGAGGTTTTGGGAGGCCAAACACATGACTGACCGCAAGCTGACCATGGAGCAGATCGCCAAAGGGGGGGGGGGGGGGGGGTGGGGGGGTTGGGGTGGAGAAGATCAACGCCGGTGGGTTTGGGGGAAGTTTGGGGGTTTTTGGGGTGATCTGGAGGGGATTTGAGGAGGTTTTGGGAGGGGATTTGGGGAGGTTTTGGGGTGATTTGGAGGTGATTTGGGGGCGTTTTGGGAGGCCAAAAGCACGTACTGACCGCAAGCTGACCATGGAGAGATCACCAAGAAGATCAACGCCAGTGGGTTTGGGGGTGTTTGGGGGTTTTGGGGTGATCTGGAGGAGATTTGAGGAGGTTTTGGGGTGATCTGGAGGGGATTTGGGGAGGTTTTAGGATGTTTTAGGAATTGGAGTGGGAGTTTTGGGGAAGTTTTGGGGGATTTGGAGGAGATTTGGGGTGGATTTGGGGGCGTTTTGGGAGGCCAAAAACACGTGACTGACCGCAAGCTGACCATGGAGCAGATCGCCGAGAAGATCAACGCCGGTGGGTCTTGGGGAAGTTTGGGGAGTTTTAGGATTTTAGGGGCATTTTGGGGGAGTTTCAGGATTTCCTTCTGATCCTATAGGATTTTAGAGATTTCCCACTGATCCTGGAGGTTTTTGGGATTTTCCTGATCCTGCAGGTCTTTGGGATTTCCCACTGATCCTGTAGGATTTTTGGGATTTCTCCCTCATCCTCTAGGATTTTTAGGATTTCCCACCGATCCTGTAGGATTTTTGGGGTTTCCTACTGATCCTGCATGGTCACTGGGATTTCCCACTGATCCTGTAGGATTTTTGGGATTTCTCCACTCACCCTCTAGGATCTTTGGAATTTCCCACCGATCCTGGAGGATTTTTGGGGTTTCCCACTGATCCTGCAGGTCTTTGGGATTTCCCACTGATCCTGTAGGATTTTTGGGATTTCCCCCTCATCCTCTAGGATTTTTAGGATTTCCCACCAGTCCCATAGGATTTTTGGGATTCCTCCTGCCCGTGGGGGTCCCTTTGACCCCCTGACCCCCAAACTGACCCCAAACTGACCCCATATCCCCCCAGGCTTCGGCGATGACCTCAACTGCATCTTCAACGACGACAACGCCGAGAAGTTGGTGCTGCGAACTCGCATCATGAACAGCGACGAGAACAAGATGCAGGAGGTGGGTGGGAAACCCCGGGGATTTGGGGGGGTTTGGGGTCAGTTTTGGGGGGTTTGGGGTCAGTACTGGGGGGGTTTGGAGGTGTTTGGGGTCAGTTTTGGAGTGTTTGGGGTCAGTTTTGGGTGTTTAGGATCGTTTTTGGGGGGTTTGGGGTCAGTATTGGGGTTTTTAGGGTCAGTTTTGGGGTGTTTGGAGGTGTTTGGGGTCAGTTTTGGGGTGTTTAGGGTAATTTTTGAGGGTTTTGGAGTGTTTGGGGTCAGATCCAGGCTGTCTGGGGTCAGTATTGGGGGATTTGGGTCAGTATTGGGGTTTTTAGGGTCAGTTTTGGGGTGTTTGGAGGTGTTTGGGGTCAGTTTTGGAGTGTTTGGGGTAATTTTTGAGGGGTTTGGGGTCAGTTTGGGGTCAGTTTTGGAGTGTTTGGGGTAATTTTTGAGGGTTTTGGGGTGTTTGGGGTCAGTTTTGGAGTGTTTGGGGTAATTTTTGAGGGTTTTGGGGTCAGTTTGGGGTCAGTTTTGGAGTGTTTGGGGAATTTTAGGTTTTGGGGTCAGTTTGGGGTCAGTTTTGGAGTGTTTGGGGTAATTTTTGAGGGTTTTGGGGTGTTTGGGGTCAGTTTTGGAGCATTTGGGATATTTTTTGAGGGTTTTGGAGTGTTTGGGGTCAGATCCAGGCTGTCTGGGGTCAGTATTGGGGTGTTCAGGATCAGTTTTTTGTATGTTTGGGGTCAATACTGGGGTCAGATATGAGGTTTTCTGCCCAGATCTGGGTGAATTTGGGGTCAGATGTGAGGTTTTCTGCCCAGATTTGGGTGAATTTGGGGTCAGATATGAGGTTTTCTGCCCAGATCTGGGTGAATTTGGGGTCAGATGTGAGGTTTTCTGCCCAGTTTGGGGTGATTTTTGGGATGATTTCGGTGCCATATTTGGGGTTTCACTCCCCGATTTTGGGGTCAAGTTTGGGGTTTTATTGCCATTTTGGGGTCATTTTTTGGCTTCCACTCCCCAATTTGGTTGATTTTGGGGTCACACCCGTGAGGACACCTCGGGGGTCACCTGAGGTCACACCTGGCCTGTCCTACACCTCACCTGTCCCCTGCTGTCCCCAGGAGGAGGAGGTGGTGGACAAGATGGACGATGATGTCTTCCTGCGCTGCATTGAGTCCAACATGCTGACCGACATGACCCTGCAGGGCATCGAGCAGATCAGCAAGGTGGCCACACCTGGGGACACCTGGGGGGCTTGGGGACACCTGGGGGACATCTTGAGGAGTCCGTAGTGACCTTCAGGGGGGCCTGGGGACACCTGGGGGACACCTGGGGGTCCTCAGTGACACCTGGAGAGGTTCATGCTGACCTTCAGGAGGTTCTCAGAGACACCTGGGGGGCTTGGGGACACCTGGGGTACACCTGGGGGACACCTGGAGGGGCTCAGGGACACCTGGGAGATCCTCAGGGACATCTGGAGAGATCCATGGTGACCTTCAGGAGGTTCTCAGAGACACCTGGGGGGCTTGGGGACACCTGGAGAACACCTGGGAGATCTTCAGGGACACCTGGAAGAGTCCATGGTGACCTTCAGGGGATTTCCAGGGACACCTGGAGGGGCTTGGGGACACCTGGAGGACACCTGGTGGGGCGTGGGGACACCTGGGGGGCGCTTGGGGATACCTGGGGGTCCTCAGGGACACATGGAGAAGTCCATAGTGACCTTCAGGGGGACTTGGGGACACCTGGAGAAGTCCATGGTGACTTTCAGGAGGTTCTCAGGGATCTTGAGGAGATTTCAGGAGACCTTTAGAAGGTCCAGGACACCCTGGTGACCTCATGTCCCCACCTGGCCAGGTGTACATGCACCTGAGGTCTTTGGGTGCCACCAGGTGCTCCAGGTGGGTCTTGAGGAGCACCTGGAGCTCTCCATGGAGACTTGAGGAACACCTTGAACTTTCCATGGAGACCTTTAGAAGGTCCAGGACACCTGGGTGACCTCATGTCCCCACCTGGCCAGGTGTACATGCACCTGCCGCAGACGGACAACAAGAAGAAGATCATCATCACGGAGGACGGGGAGTTCAAGGCGCTGCAGGAGTGGATCCTGGAGACAGACGGCGTCAGCCTCATGAGGGTGCTGAGCGAGAAGGACGTGGATCCCGTGAGGACAACGTCCAACGACATCGTGGAGATCTTCACCGTGAGTCACCTGGGCTGGGGACACACCTGGGGGGGACAGGGACACACGGGGGGTGAGGAACATCTGGGGTTCTTCATGGATCCCGTGAGGACAACGTCCAACGACATCGTGGAGATCTTCACCGTGAGTCACCTGGGCTGGGGACACACCTGGGGGGGACAGGGACAAGACAGGGACACACCAGGGGTGAGGAACATCTGGGGTTCTTCATGGATCCCGTGAGGACCACATCCAACGACATCGTGGAGATCTTCACTGTGAGTCACCTGGGGGACAGGGACACCTGGGGGGGACAGGGACACCTGGGAGGGTGAGGAACATCTGGGGTTCTTCATGGATCCCGTGAGGACCACATCCAACGACATGGTGGAGATCGTCACCGTGAGTCACCTGGGCTGGGGACACACCTGGGGGTCACAGGGACACACCGGGGGTGAGGAACATCTGGGGTTCTTCATGGATCCCGTGAGGACAACATCCAACGACATCGTGGAGATCTTCACTGTGAGTGGGGGGGGGGGCCCCTGGGGGGGAGAGGGACACACCAGGGGTGAGAACATCTGGGGTACCCCACATCCAAATCACCAACTGGGGGGACAGGGACACCTGGGAGGGTGAGGAACATCTAGGGGGTGAGGGACACATCTGGGGTTCTTCATGGACCCCATGAGGACAATGTCGAGTTGTGGAGATCTTCATGCGTCACCTGGGGGACAGGGACACACCTGGTGGATGGGGAACATCTAGAGGGCGAGGGACACATCTGGGGCTCTTCATGGACCCCATGAGGAACACATTGAATGACATTGTGGAGATCTTCGCCGTGAGTCACCTGGGATGGGGACACCTGGAGACACACCTGGTGGGGGACATTGACAGGACAGGGACATCTGGGGTTCTTCATGGACCCTGTAAGGAACACATCCAACGACATCGTGGAGATCTTCACCGTGAGTCACCTGGGGGATGAGGGACATCTCGGGGTTGAGGGACACCTGGGGTTCTTCATGGACCTCGTGAGGAACACACGGAATGACATTGTGGAGATCTTCACTGTGAGTCACCTGTGCTGGGGACACACCTGGGGGACAGGGACAGGACAGGGACAGCTGGGGGGACAGGGACACACCTGGGGGGGACATTGACAGGACAGGGACACCTGGGGTTCTTCATGGACCTCGTGAGGAACACACGGAATGACATTGTGAAGATCTTCACTGTGAGTCACCTGGAGGAGGTTGGGATTCCCAAACTTTAGGATTTTGGGATTCCCAAACCCCTGGATTTTGGGATTCCCAAACCCCTGGATTTTGGGATTCCCAAACTCTTGGATATTGAGATTCCCAAACCCTTGGATTTTGGGGTTTCCCACCCCCTCACGACCCCAAATTCCTGATTTTCCAGGTTTTGGCCGTGCGGAAAGCTCTGGAACAAGAACTTCACCCATTTTGGGGTTTCCCACCCCAGGATTTTGGGATTCCCAAACTCCTGAATTGTGGGATTTTGTATTTTGGGGTTTCCCACTCCCTCACGACCCCAAATTCCCAATTTTCCAGGTTTTAGGGATCGAGGCCGTGCGGAAAACTCTGGAACGGGAACTCCACCCATTTTGGGGTTTCCCACCTCAGGATTTTGGGATTCCCAGACCCCTGGATTTTGGGATTTTGTATTTTGGGGTTTCCCACCCATCCCGACCCCAAATTCCCGATTTTCCAGGTTTTAGGGATCGAGGCCTTGCGGAAAGCTCTGGAACAGGAACTCCACCCATTTTGGGGTTTCCCACCCCAGGATTTTGGGATTCCCAAACTCCTGAATTTTGGGATTCCCAAACTCCTGGATTTTGGCCCCCGATTTTGGGATTTTGTATTTTGGGGTTTCCCACCAATCCCGACCCCAAATTCCCGATTTTCCAGGTTTTAGGGATCGAGGCCGTGCGGAAAGCTCTGGAACGGGAGCTCTACCACGTCATCTCCTTCGACGGCTCCTATGTCAACTATCGTCACCTGGCCCTGCTGTGTGACACCATGACCTCCCGCGGTCACCTGATGGCCATCACCCGGCACGGCGTCAACCGCCAAGACACTGGGCCGCTCATGAAGTGCTCCTTCGAGGAGACGGTGAGGGATTTGGGATTGGGATTGGGAATTTGGGGTGGGAATGGGATTTGGGGTTGGGAATACCTGTGGGACATGATGATGTCATGGGGTCACCTGGTGGTCATCACCTGGTCATCACCTTGGGTCAACCACCAGGACACAGGGCTGCTCATGAAGTGTTCTTTGAGGAGACGGTGAGGGATTTGGGATTGGGATTGGGATTGGGAGTTTGGGGTGGGAATGGGATTTGGGGTTGGGAATACCTGTGGGACATGATGACGTCATGGGGTCACCTGGTGGTCATCACCTGGTCATCACCTTGGGTCAACCACCAGGACACAGGGCTGCTCATGAAGTGTTCTTTGAGGAGACGGTGAGGGATTTGGGATTGGGATTGGGATTGGGAGTTTGGGGTGGGAGTGGGATTTGGGGTTGGGAATACCTGTGGGACATGATGACGTCATGGGGTCACCTGGTGGTCATCACCTGGTCATCACCTTGGGTCAACCACCAGGACACAGGGCTGCTCATGAAGTGTTCTTTGAGGAGATGGTATGGGATTTGGGATCAGGAATTTGGGGTTTGGAATAGAATGTGGGGTTGGGAATACCTGTGGGACATGATGACGTCATGGGGTCACCTGGTGGTCATCACCTGGCTTGGGATCAACCAGACCACTCATGAAGTGATCCTTTGAGGAGATGGTCTGGGATTGGGAATTGGGATGAGAATGGGGGATTCTAGGGACGTTTTATAGGATTTTGAAGGTAGTTTATAGGATTTTTGGAGGTTGAAGTTTTGAAGGATTTAGGGATTCAAGGCTGATTTTGGGGCTAGAAATGAGAGATTCTGGGGACACTTTGTAGGAGTTTGAAGGTTGTTTATAGAATTTTGAAGGTTTACGGATTTGGAAGGTCATTTATAGGATTTAGAAGGTCCTCTATAGGATTTTGAGGATTGTTTGTGGGTTTTGAAGGTTTTTAAGTTTTGAAGGTCAATTTATTGGGTTTTTAGGGTCATTTGTGGGATTCTGATGGTTATTTTCAAGTTCTGAAGGTCATTTATGGGATTTTAAAGGTCATTTTTAGGGTTTTGAAGGTATATGGGATTTTGAAGATTGTTTATGGGATTTTGAAGATTGTTTATAGGATTTTGAAGGTAATTTATGGAATCTTGAACGTTTATAGGATTCTGAAGGTTGTTCATAGGATTTTCAAGGCAGTTAATGGGATTTTGAAGGATTTAGGGTTCTGGGGCTGATTTTGGGGTGTTCCCCCCTCAGGTGGACGTCCTGATGGAAGCAGCTGCCCACGGCGAGAGTGACCCCATGAAGGGAGTGTCCGAGAACATCATGCTGGGCCAGCTGGCTCCGGCCGGCACCGGCTGCTTCGACCTCCTGCTGGACGCCGAGAAATGCAAACACGGGATGGAAATCCCCAGCGCCCTGCCCGGCCTCGGCGTCGGCGGCTGTGAGTCCCCAAATCCCAAAAACCCCAAAAAATGGGGAAAAACCCACAAAAAATGGGGGAAAACCTGCAAAAAATGGGGAAAAACCCGCAAAAAATGGGAAAAATCCCACAAAAAATGGGAAAAAACACCTGGGAGAATGGGGAAATCCTTGGGAAAATGGGGAAATCCCTGGGAAATCCCCAGCGCCCTGCCCGGCCTCGGCGTCGGCGGCTGTGAGTCCCCAAATCCCGAAAAACCCCAAAAAATGGGGAAAAGAATCCCAAAAAATGGGGAAAAACCCACCAAAAAATGGTGGAAAACCCGCAAAAAATGGGAAAAAAACATCTTGGGAAAATGGGGAAATCCCGGGGAAATCCCCAGCGCCCTGCCCGGCCTCGGCGTCAGCGGCTGTGAGTCCCCAAATCCTGAAAAACCCCCAAAAATGGGGGGAAAATCCCAAAAAATGGGGAAAAACCTGCAAAAAATGGGGAAAAACCCACAAAAAATGGGGGAAAACCTGCAAAAAATGGGGAAAAACCCACCAAAAAATGGGAAAAATCCCACAAAAAATGGGAAAAAACACCTGGGAGAATGGGGAAATCCTTGGGAAAATGGGGAAATCCCTGGGAAATCCCCAGCGCCCTGCCCAGCCTCGGCGTCGGCAGCTGCGAGTCCCCAAATCCTGAAAAACCCCAAAAAATGGGGGAAAACCTGCAAAAAATGGGGGAAAACCTGCAAAAAATGGGGGAAAACCCGCAAAAAATGGGGGAAAACCCGCAAAAAATGGGGAAAAACCCGCAAATAATGGGGAAAAACCTGCAAAAAATGGGAAAAAACACCTGGGAGAATGGCGATATTCCCAGGAACCATCTGCAGGAAAACGGGGGCCTTGGACTTTGGGATTGCCAAACATCTGGATTTTGGGATTCCCTGGATTTAGGGATTCCCAAACCTTTGGATTTTGGGATCTGAAACCCCTGGATTTCGGGATCCCCAAACCCCTGGATTTTGAGATTCCCAAGACTTTGGATTTTGGGATATTTGGGGTCTCTCCCAACTTTGGGGTCCCCCAGATATTGGTCTCCCCCGTTTTTGGGGTCTCCCCAGATGTTGGTCTCCCCCAGTTGTTGGTGTCGATTTTGGTCTCCCCCTCAGACCTTGGGGGTCTCCCAAATTTTGGGGTCCCCCAGTTGTTGGTGTCCCCCAGATTTTGGGGTCTCTCCAGATATTGGTGTCCCCCAGTTTTTGGGGTCAATTTTGGGGTCTCCCCAGATTTTGGGGTCTCTCCAGATTTTGGGGTCTCTCCAGATATTGGTGTCCCCCATTTTTTGGGGTCAGTTCTGGGGTCTCCCCAGATTTTGGGGTCTCTCCAGATATTGGTGTCCCCCAGTTTCTGGGGTCAATTTTGGGGTCTCCCCATTTTTTGGGGTCAATTTTGGGGTCTCCCCAGATTTTGGGGTCTCTCCAGATTTTGGTGTCCCCCAGTTTTTGGTGTCCCCCAGTTTTTGGTGTCCCCCATTTTTGGTGTCCCCCTGACCCCGCTGTCCCCACAGCCACCGGGATGTTCTTCGGCTCCGCCCCCAGCCCCATGGGGGGGATGTCCCCAGCGATGACCCCATGGAACCAGGGGGCGACTCCCGCCTACGGCGCCTGGTCACCCAGCGTGGGTGAGTGAGGGACTGGGATGGACTGGGAGGGACTGGGAGGGGACTGGGATGGACTGGGAGGGACTGGGATGGGGGATTGGGAGGAACTGGGAGGGACTAGGAATGGACTGGGAGGGACTGGGAATGGATTGGGGTGGAGTGGGAGGGACTGGGATGGATGCATTAGGATGGGATTGGGAGGGACTGGGATAGACTGGGAGGGGATTGGGAATAGATTGGGAGGGGATTGGGATGGACTGGGAGGGACTGGGAGGGCATTGGGATGAACTGGGAAGGGGATTGGGATGGACTGGGATAGACTGGGAGAGATTAGGAGGGGATTGGGATGGACTGGGATGGGGATTGGGATGGGACTGGGAATGGTTTGGGATGAACTGGGAGGGGATTGGGATGGACTGGGATGGAGTGGGAGGGACTGGGTTGTCTGCCAAGGTTCAGTTTTAAGGGGCAGTTTTGGGGTCCCAGGTTGTATTTGGGATTTCCTGGTTGTATCTGGGGGTTGTTTTTGGGGTCCTGGGCAGTTTGGGGGCTGTTTTGGGATCCCCATGACCCCACTTTCCCCCCACAGGCAGCAGGATGACCCCAGGTGGGGCTGGATTGTTTTTTAGGGTGGTTTTCAGGTTCTAGCAATGTTTGGGATTTCCTGATTCTGTTTTGGAATCCCAGGTTGTTTTTGGGGTCCTGGGCAGTTTTTGGGATCCTCCTGACCCCATTTTCTCCCAGGCAGTGAGATGACCCCAGGAGGTGCCAGATTGTGTTTGGGGTTGGTTTTGAGGTTCCAGGTTGTGTTTTAAGGGCAGTTTTGGGGTCCCAGGGGCAGTTTTTGGGGTCCTGGGCAGTTTTTGGGCTCCCCTGACCCTATTTTTGACCCTTTTTTCCCCCCAGGCAGCGGGATGACCCCAGGAGGTGCCGGGTTTTGTTTAAAGGGTGCTTTTGGGATCTCAGGTTTCATTTGGGATTTCCTGGTTGTGTTTTTGGGATCCCAGGTTGTTTTTGGGGTCCTGGGCAGTTTTTTGGCTCCCCTGACCCTATTTTTGACCCTTTTTCCCCCCAGGCAGCGGGATGACCCCAGGAGGTGCAGGATTCTCCCCCAGCGCCGCTTCGGACGCTTCCGGTTTCAGCCCTGGCTACTCCCCCGGCCTGGTCACCCACGCCAGGCTCGCCGGGGTCACCCGGACCGTCCAGCCCCTACATCCCCTCCCCTGGTGAGTACTGACCCCAAAATATCCCAAAATACCCACGAAACCAGTTCAAAATACCCCCAAATACCCAAAAATACCCACAAAGCCAGCTCAAAATAGCCCAAAACCAGCTCAAAATACCCCAAAATATACTCCAAAATACCCACAAAACCAGCTCAAAATACCCCAAAATACCCATAAAACAGCTCAAAATAACCCCAAAATACCCACAAAACCAGCTCAAAATATACCCCAAAATACCCACAAAACCAGCTCAAAATACCCCCAACCCCAAAATACCCACAAAACCAGCTCAAAATACCTCCAAAATACCCCAAAATACCCACAAAACCAGCTCAAAATACCTCCAAAATACCACAAAATACCCACAAAACCAGCTCAAAATACCTACAAAACCAGCTCAAAATACCTACAAAACCAGCTCAAAATACCCCAAAATATACTCCAAAATACTCCAAAATACCCAAAAATACCCAAAAAACAGCTCAAAATACCCCAAAATACCCACAAAACCAGCACAAAATACCCCAAAATATACCCCAAAATACCCACAAAACCAGCTCAAAATACCTCCAAAATACCCCAAAATACCCACAAAACCAGCTCAAAATACCTACAAAACCAGCTCAAAATACCCCAAAATATACTCCAAAATACCCAAAAATACCCAAAAAACAGCTCAAAATACCCCAAAATAACCACAAAACCCGCTCAAAATACCCCAAAACACCCCAAAATACCTACAAAACCAGCTCAAAATAGCCCAAAACCAGCTCAAAATACCCCAAAATGTACTCCAAAATACCCCAAAATATCCACAAAACCAGTTCAAAATACCCACAAATACCCACAAAACCAGCTCAAAATACCCCAAAAACCAGCTCAAAATACCCCAAAACCAGCAAAATACCCACAAAACCAGCGCAAAATACCCCAAAATACCCATAAAACCAGCGCAAAATACCCCAAAATACCCATAAAACAGCCTCCCCAAAATACCCATAAAATAGCTCAAAATACCCCAAAATATACCCCAAAACACCCACAAAACCAGCTCAAAATAGCCCAAAATACCCACAAAACCAGTTTGAAATACCCCAAAACACCCCAAAACCAGCGCAAAATACCCCAACCACCATCCCACAGGGCTGCCAACACTCAGGAACACTCTCAAAACACCCCAACACCACCTCAGAGGATCTCCCAACACCCTCAGAACACCTCCAAACACCCCGTCTCAGAGGATCTCCCAACACCCACACAACACCCACACAACACCCCAAAACCACCTCGCTGAGCCCCCTAAGACCCCAAAACCACCGCAGAGGAGCTCCCAACACTGTACAACGTCACGCAACAGCCACATCACCACCTTACAGAGCCCCGCAGCACTCAACAACACCCACACAACACCTGAACACCTCCTCAGAGGGAGCCCCAACACCCCAACACCACCTCAAAGGACATCCCAACACCAAACAACACCCGCACCACCACCTTACAGAGCCCCACAGCACTCGACACCATCAGAACACCATCTCAAAGGGATTCCCAACACCCCAAAACCACCCCAAAGAGCTTCCCAACACCACGCAACAGCCACATCACCACCTTACAGGGCATCCCGGTACCCAAACAGTCACTCATTGAGCCCCACAACACCCCACAACCATCTCAGAGGGACCCCAAACACCCCAAAACAACCTCAGAGGACATCCCAACACCAAACAACACCTGCACCACCACCTTACAGAGCCCCGCAACACTCGACACCGTCAGAACACCATCTCAAAGGGATTCCCAACACCCCAAAACCACCTAAAAGGACCTTTCAACTCTATACAACATCCACGCAACACCCCAACACCATCTTAGAGAACATCCCGATGCTCTGAAACGCTCTCAGAACACCCCAACACTGAGCCCCCCAACACCCCGCTGACCCCGTGTCCCCTCTCCACAGGCGGCGCCATGTCCCCCAGCTACAGCCCGACGTCACCAGCCTACGAGCCGCGGTCGCCGGGAGGCTACACCCCCCAGAGCCCAAGCTACAGCCCCACTTCGCCCAGCTACAGCCCAACCTCTCCCAGCTACAGCCCCACGTCGCCCAACTACAGCCCCACGTCGCCAAGCTACAGCCCGACGTCTCCCAGTTACAGCCCGACCTCGCCCAGCTACAGCCCAACGTCACCCAGTTACAGTCCGACGTCACCGAGCTACAGCCCGACGTCTCCCAGTTACAGCCCGACATCGCCCAGCTACAGTCCGACCTCGCCCAGTTACAGCCCGACGTCTCCCAGTTACAGTCCGACATCACCCAGTTACAGCCCGACCTCGCCGAGCTACAGCCCGACCTCGCCGAGCTACAGCCCGACGTCTCCCAGTTACAGCCCCACCTCCCCCAGTTACAGTCCGACCTCTCCCAGTTACAGCCCAACCTCGCCCAACTACAGCCCCACCAGCCCCAACTACACCCCGACCTCACCCAGCTACAGCCCCACTTCTCCCAGTTACAGCCCCACCAGCCCCAACTACACCCCCGACCTCACCCAACTACAGCCCCACCTCGCCCAGTTACAGCCCCACCTCGCCCAGTTACAGCCCCACCTCTCCCAGTTACTCCCCGTCCAGCCCTCGCTACACCCCGCAGTCGCCCACCTACACCCCGAGCAGCCCCAGCTACAGCCCCAGCAGCCCCAGCTACAGCCCCACATCGCCCAAGTACACCCCGACCAGCCCCAGCTACAGCCCCAGCTCCCCCGAGTACACCCCGACCTCGCCCAAGTACAGTCCCACATCGCCGAAGTACAGCCCCACCTCCCCCAAGTACAGCCCCACCTCTCCGACCTACAGCCCCACCACGCCCAAGTACAGCCCCACCTCGCCCACCTACAGCCCCACCTCGCCCGTCTACACCCCGACGTCGCCCAAGTACAGCCCCACCTCCCCCCACCTACAGCCCCACCTCCCCCAAGTACAGCCCCACCTCGCCCACCTACAGCCCCACGTCACCCAAGGGCTCCACGTACAGCCCGACGTCACCCGGCTACAGCCCCACGTCGCCCACCTACAGCCTCACCAGCCCGGCCATCAGCCCCGACGACAGCGACGACGACAACTGAGCCCCGCGGGGGCGTGGGGGTGATGCTGTGGGGTTGGAGGTGTCACCCCCAAAACCCTCGAGATGGTGTGGGGTTGGAGGTGTCACCCCAAAAACACCCCAGGCTGTGGGGTTGATCCCCATATCAATGTGGGGTTGGAGGTGTCACCCTGAAAAACCCCCAAGATACTGTGCGGTTGGAGGTGTCACCCCCAAAACCCTCGAGATGGTGTGGGGTTGGAGGTGTCACCCTGAAGAACCCCCAAGATACTGTGCGGTTGGAGGTGTCACCCCCAAAAACCCTCGAGTTCGTGTGGGAATGGGATTGTCACCCCAAAAAACACCCAAAGTCCTGTGGGGTTGGAGGTGTCACCCCCAAAAACCCTTGAGATCGTGGGGGGTTAGAGGTGTCACCCCAAAAGCACCCCAGGCTGTGGGGTTGGAGGTGTCACCCGCAAAAACCCCCGAGTTCCTGTGGGAATGGGATTGTCACCCCAAAAAACACCCAAAGTCCTGTGGGGTTGGAGGTGTCACCCCCAAAAACCCTTGAGATCGTGGGGGGTTAGAGGTGTCACCCCAAAAGCACCCCAGGCTGTGGGGTTGGAGGTGTCACCCGCAAAACCCCCGAGTTCCTGTGGGAATGGGATTGTCACCCCAAAAAACACCCGAATTGCTGTGGGGTTGGAGGCGTCACCCCCAAAACCCCCAGGTTCCTGTGGGGACAAGGGTGTGTCACCCCAAAAAACCCCCCAGACTACAGGGTTGACCCCAAAATTGATCCTGGATGGGGTTGGTGTCACCCTCAGACGCTCCCGTTCCGATAGGGTTGAGGTTGTTGTCACCTCCAAACCCCATATCAATATGGGAATGGGGTTGTTGTCACCTCCAAACCCCACAGGGGTGACCCCAAAATTGACTGGGGACACCCCAAAATTTATCGGGGTTGAGGTTGTCACCCCCAAACTGAATTGGGGTTGAGGTTGTCACCCCCCAAACCCTCAATGGGTGGGGTTGTTGTCACCCCAAAACCCCCAAACTGAAACGGGGTCGGGGGTGTCACCCCCAAACCCCACAAGCCATGGCAGTGACCCCCAAATTCAAGTGGGGTCGGGGGGAGATTGTTGTCGGGTGACCCTGAAATTGGGGTGACCCCAAATCCGGGGGGGTAACACTAAAGGGCAGTGATGCCGAAATTTGGGGTGACGCCCAAATTTGAGGGGTCACCCCAAAATCGGGGTGACCCTCCCAAGTTAGAGAGACTTCCAAGTCAGAGGATTCACCCCAAAATCGGGGTGACCCCAAAATTTCTAGGCGGTGACCCCAAACCGGGGTCGACCCCTCAATTGGGGTGAAACCCTTAAAATCGGGGGGTTGATCCCCAAACCGAGCTTTGACCCCCAAAATTTGGTGTGACCCCAAATCCAGGGGTGACCCCCAAGTTTTGGGGTGACCCCCCATTTGGGGTGGGGGGAGGGGCAGGCGCGGGACCCCTCCCCGATTTTGGGGGGCGCAGTGGGGGGTTGTAATTTATGGGGTTCGTTAATGAGGATTGGGGGAGGGTGGGGGTGGGGGGCTCTGTTTGGTGGCGGTTTTGGGGGTTCGGGGGGTCCTTTGCCCCTCCCCCCCCCTTTGTTTTGCTGTTTTCACTTTTCAGGGTGACAGGGTGGGGGAGGGGAAGCGAATTTTGGGGAATTTCAAATTTCGGGAGCGAATTAATAAAAGTTTTACTGATTTTCACTTTGAGTCTGTCTGGGGGAGGAGGGATGTGGTGGGGGGGAAACCCCAAAATTCCTAATTTGGGATCACCCCGAAACCCCTGATTTGGGAATATCCCAAAATCCCCAATTAGGGGACACCCCAAAATCCCCTATTAGGGAACACCCCGAAATCCCTGATTTGGGAACTTCCCAAAATCCCTAATTTGTGGACATCCCAAAATCCCTGATTTGGGGACACTCTGAAAACCCTAATTTGAGAACACCCAAAACTCCCAATTTGGGAACAAAACCCCAAAACCTCTGATTTGGGGACACCCCAAAATCCCTAATTAGGAGGTTTCCAAAACCTCTGATTTGGAAACACCCCAAGACCACCAATTTAGGGACACCCCAAAATCCCCGATTTGAGAACACCTGAAAATCCCTGATTTGGGGACACCCCAAAACCCCTCATTGGGGACACCCCAAAACCCCTCATTAGGGACACCCCAAAACTCCTAATTGGGAACACCCCAAAACTCCTAATTAGGGACACCCCAAAACTCCTAATTAAGGACACCCCAAAATCCCTAATTAGGGAACACCCCAAAACTCCTAATTAGGGACACCCCAAAACTCCTAATTAAGGACACCCCAAAATCCCTAATTGGGAACACCCCAAAACTCCTAATTGGGAACACCCCAAAACTCCTAATTAAGGACACCCCAAAATCCCTAATTAGGGACACCCCAAAACCCCTAATTAGGGACACCCCAAAATCCGTAATTAGGCACACCTGGACACCTGTGCTGGCCCCGCCCACCCCAGAAACGAGACAGGAGCTCATTGCTGCTGGACTTTAGTGGGGGACATGAGGACTTGGGGGGCTCAGGGGGACATTGGGGTGTCCGAGGGGTCATTGAGGGGTCTGAGGGGACATTGAGGGGTCGGGAACTGGGGGATCCGAGGGGTCATTAGGGTGTCCAAGGGGTCATTAGGGTGTCCAAGGGGTCATTGGGAGGTCTGAGGGGTCACTAGGAGGTCCAAGGGGACATTGGGATGTCCAAGGGGTGATTAGGGGGATCCGAGGGGACACTGGGATGTCCAAGGGGTCACTGGGGTGTCCAAGGGGTCATTAGGGTGTCCAAGGGGTCACTGGGGGATCCAAGGGGTCACTAGGATGTCCAAGGGGTCACTGGGAGGTCTGAGGGGTCACTAGGAGGTCCAAGGGGTGATTAGGGGATCCGAGGGGACACTGGGATGGCCAAGGGGTCATTGGGATGGCCAAGGGGTCATTGGGGTGTCCAAGGGGTCACTAGGGTGTCTGAGGGGACATTGGGGTGTCTGAGGGGTCACTAGGAGGTCTGAGGTGCCATTGGGGGATCCGAGGGGTCATTAGGGTGTCCAAGGGGTCATTGGGATGTCCAAGGGGTCACTGGGGGGTCTGAGGGGACACTGGGAGGTCTGAGAGGAGACTGGGAGGTCCAAGGGGTCATTAGGGGATCCAAGGGGTCACTGGGAGGTCCGAGGGGACATTGAGGTGTCCAAGGGGACACTGGGAAGTCCAAGGGGTCACTGGGAGGTCCAAGGGCTCATTAGGGTGTCCAAGGTGCCACTGAGATGTCCGAAGGGTCAAAGGTCACTCAGGACGAGCAGCAATAGAACCGGACGTCGTTAAGGCCGCTGTCATCGTAAGCGTCGTACGAGGGATCCACGCGGCTCTGGACCCCACAGACCCCACAGGATTTGGGGCACGAGGAGCTCCAGTCCCCCCAGGACCCCCGGTCGTTGCCCCCTCCCTCCAGCACTAGCCCCCCAGAGCAATTGGCCTGCAGATCGTTGGCCGCCGTGTCGTCCCAAGTGCCGCGCGGGGCTTCGGCCTGCAGCCGGAAGGACTCGAGATGCTCGCCGGGTGGACAAGTGACCGCGGGGATCCAGTCCCCGAAACTGGGCGGGAGGAATGGGGGGAATCAGGGGGGACATCCTGGGAAACCACCTGGGGTGTGGTGGCCTTGGGGGAGGTGGTGGAGCAGCGAGGTGGGCATGGAGGGGTGATGGGATGACGTCATGGTGGCCATGGTTGGGTTGTGGTGGCCATGGTTGGGTTGTGGTGGTCATGGTTGGGTGGTGGTGGCCATGGTTGAGTCCTGGTGGCCTTGGTTGGGTCATGGTGGCCATGGTTGGGTGGTGATGGTCAGGGGTTGGTCATGGTGGTCATGGTTGGGTCATGGTGGCCATGGAAGGTTTATGGTGGCCATGGTTGGGTCATGGTGGCCATGGAAGGTTTATGGTGGCCATGATTGGATCATAGTGGCCATGGATTGGTCATGGTGACCTTGGTTGGGTTGTGGTGGTCATGGATTGGTCACGGGGCCATGGTTGGGTCATGGTGGCCTTGGATTGGTCATGGGGGCCATGGTTGGGTCATGGTGGCCTTGGATTGGTCATGGAGTCCATAGTTTTGTCCCAGTGGCTGTCACTGGGTCATGGTGGCCATGGACTCATCATGGTGGCCATGGATTGGTCATGGTAGCCATGGTTGGGTCATGGTGGCCATGATTGGGTCATGGTGGCCTTGGATTGGTCATGGTGGCCACAGAGGGCCACAATGGGGCTATCACCACACCTGGGCAACTCATGGCCACCAACGCCATCTCAGCTGGTAGCCCAGGGCCAGCAGAGACAGAGACCCCACAGCCACCACCCAGATCCCCCTAGGGACCCCCATGGTCACCCAATGGTCACCACATGGTCACCGCCCCACCCCCTCCCCCATGGTCTATGATCACATCATGGTCACCTCATGGTCACCCACGTGGTCACCACATGGTCACCTCATGGTCACCACATGGTCACCCCATGGTCACCTCATGGTCATCCAATGGTCACCCCATGATCACCCCAAGGTCACCCAGTGGTCACCCAATGGACACCCCATGGTCACCATGTGGTCACCCAATGGTCACCCAGGACCCCCATGCCCCCCAGCCCCTCGTGGTCACTCATGGTCCCTCGCTGGACGTCACAGTGTCCAAGCCGTTGTCACAGACCAGCCTGACCCCGTTCAGCCCCGTGTCATCCCCAAAAAATCCCTGGTAGCGTTCCACCTGCAGAACCCCAACATCTGTCACCCCCTGTGTGTGTCCCCAAATAGCCCCTGTGTGTGTCCCCAAATCCCCATGTCCCCAAATCACCCCAATCGTGTCCCCAAATCACCCCAATCGTGTCCCCAAATCCCCATGTCCCCAAATCCCCATGTCCCCAAATCCCCCCAGTCATGTCCCCAAATCCCCCAGGTCCCCAAATCCCTGCATGTCACCCTCCCGTGTGTGCCCTGGCTGTCACCCGAACCCCGCAGGTCCCTCCTGGTGTCCCCACAACCCCCCTGTGTCCCCCCCAAATCCCCTCATGTTCCACTCCCCTTGTCCCCGCTTGTCCCCCCAAATCCCCTTGTGTCCCCATCCCTGTGTCCCCCCTGTGTCCCCCTAAAATTCCCCGATGTCCCCATCCCTGTGTTCCCCCAAATCCCTCGTCCCCTGCTCTGTGCCACCCTGTGTCCCCTCAAATCCCTGTGTCCCCCCTGTGTCCCCCTAAATCCCCCCATTCCCCCCAAATCCCCTCGTGTCCCCCCTGTGTCCCCTTAAAATCCCTCAATGTCCCCAACCCTGTGTCCCCCCAACCCCCCTGTCCCCTGCTCCGTGTCACCCCCATGTCCCCCAAATCCCCCCATGTCCCTACTCTGTGCCACCCCCGTGTCCCCCCAAATCCCCCCATGTCCTTTGTCCTCCCCTTGTCCCCCCATTGTCCCCTCAAATCCCTCCATGTCCCCCCCAAATCCCCCAGTGTCCCCACCCTGTGTCCCCCAAACCCCCACTCTGTCCCCTCCATGTCCCCCCAACCCCTCCCTGTCCCCACCCCTCCCTGTCCCCACCCCCTGTCCCCACCCAGTGTCCCCAACCCCCCCCAGATGTCACCTTCAGCTGGATCCCGATGGCCACAGAGCCCACTGGACAAAACTCGGGGTGACCCCAGTCCCCCCAGGGTCCCCCGTTTGTCACCTCGAGCATCGAGGGGATGGTGTGACACAACCTGGCCTGGGTGGCCAGGGCCACCCTGGGGGACACCAGGGCCACCAGCAGGGCCACCACCAGGGCCACCCAGGGGTGTGGGGACAGAGCCATGGTTGGGCTTCTCCCAGCCTGGTGTCACCGTGGGCTTTACAAGCCACCGGAGTGACCACAGTGGGGACACTGGGAGGGACTGGGAGGGACTGGACGGCCACCTATGGGGAGGTGCCACGTGTGCCACCACCACCGAGATGTCACCAGTGGGGACAACGACCCAGGGGACATGCTGGGAGGAGCCGAGAGGGATCTTGATGAAGTTCCAGGTTGGTTTCGGTTTCGTTTTTGGGGTTTTATTCCTGGAAACGATTCCCAAACCATCCAAGGCCACCAGGAGATTTCACCAGGAGTGTCCTGATCGGGACAGGAACCCCAAAAAACACCTGGGGGGACACTCTGGACACCTGGAGGGACACCCTGAGCACCCAGAGACCTTCTCAGGTGTCACCATGGGTGTCCTGGAGCTCCTGAAGGTCTCCGTGGAGATCTCCAGGTGCTTCTCGGGATCCACCTGGAGCTCCTGAAACCCCCAGGGGTGACCTGGGGACATCCAGGACCTTCTCAGGTGTGTCACCATCGTGTCGTGGTGGCCTTGGGTTGGTGACGATGGCCGTGGGTGGGTCGTGGTACCAATTATGCCCCAAAATTAGGGGTTTTTCCCCCAAAATTCAGGGGGTTTTGCCCGAAATTCGGGGATTTTCCCCCAAAATTGGGGCTCCCCTGGTAAAAGGCACCGCTGGGATTCGAACTCAGGATCTCCTGTTCACCTTAACCAACTAAACCCCCGAAGTTCAGGTTTTTTCCCCCTAAAATCTGGTTTTTTCCCCTAAAATTTGGGGTTTTTCCCCTAAAATTCGGAGATCTCCCCCAAAATTCGGGGAGTTTCCCTCAAAATTCAGAGATTTTCCCCTAAAATTCGGATATTTTCCCCCAAAATTCGGGGAGTTTCCCCCAAAATTTGGAGATTTTCCCCTAAAATTTGGGTTTTTTCACCCAAAATTCGGGGATTTTCCCCCAAAATTCGATCCCCCGATAAAAGGCATCGCTGGGATTCGAATTTGGAATCTCCTGTTCACTTTAACCAACTCAACCCCCGAAATTTGGATTTTTTTCCATTAAAATTTGGCGGTTTTACTCTAAAATTTGGTTGTTTTCCTCGAAAATTCGGGTTCTTTCCCCTAAAATTGGGAGGTTTTCCCCAGAAATTCGGGTTTTTTTCCCCCAAAATTCGATCCCCCAGAAAAGGCGTCGCTGGGATTCGAATCTGTGATCTCCTGTTCACCTCAAACAGGAGCTTTAACCAACTAAACCCCGGCAATTCGGGCTTTTTTCCACGAAAATTCGGGGGTTTTCCCCTAAAATTCAGAGGTTTTCCCCAGAAATTTGGGGATTTTCGCCCGAAATTCGTTTTTTTCCCCACTAAAATTCGGATTTTTCCCCTAAATTTCGGGGGTTTTCCCCTAAATTTTGGGCTTTTTCTCCTAAAATTTGGGTTGTTTTCGCCCGAAATTCGGGGGTTTTCCCCCAAAATTCGGCATTTCACCCCATATGAAGAATCCCCCATTAATTGGGGTCCCCCAAAAAGGGGATTGTTCCCCCAAAATTCGGTTCCCCGCTGAAAGGCACCGCTGGGATTCGAACCCAGGATCTTCTATTCATTTTAACCAACTAAACCCCCGAAATTCGGTTTTTTCTCCACTAATATTCGGGGGTTTTCCTCTAAAATTCGGGGTTTCTCCCCTAAGATTCAGGTTTGTTCCTCTCAAACTCGGGGGTTTTCCTCTAAAACTCGGAGGTTTTCCCCAAAAATTCGGTTTTTTCCCCAAAATTCCGGTCCCCCGCTAAAAGGCACCGCTGGGATTCGAACTTTTGAGCTCTTATTCACTTTAACCAACTAAACCCTCGAAATTCGAGTTTTTCCTCCAAAATTCTGGCTATTTCCTCTAGAATTCGGGGGCTTTCGCCCGAAATTTGGGGTTTTTCCTCTAAAATTCGGGGGTTTTGCCCAAAATTCGGTTTTTTCCCCCAAAATGGGGTTCCCCGGTAAAAGGCATCGCTGGGATTCGAACTCGAGATCTCCTGTTTACTAGACAGGCGCTTTTACCAAGCCCCTAAAATTTGGGTTTTTCCCCAAAATTCGGAGTCTTGGCCAGATATTCGGGAGTTTTCCTCTAAAAATCGGGGGGGGGTTGCTCAAAATTCGGGTTTTTTTCCCAAATATGGGGTCCCGCGGTAAAAGGCACCGCTGGGATTCGAACCCGAGATCTCCTGTTTGCTAGCCAGGCGCTTTAACCAACTAAACCCCCGAAATTCGGGATTTTTCCCCTAAAAATCGGGGGGTTTCCTCTAAAATTCGGGTTTTCTCCCCCAAAATTCGGTTTTTTCCCCAAAATTCGGTCCCCCGCTAAAAGGCACCGCTGGGATTCGAACTTGGGATCTCCTGTTTACTAGACAGGCGCTTTAACCAACTAAGCCGCCGAAATTCGGCGTTTTTCCTCTAAAATTCGGGATTTTTTCCCCTAAAATTCGGGGGGTTTCCTCTAAAATTCGGGGGTTTTACTCTAAAATTCGGGGTTTTCTCCCCCAAAATTCGGGGTTTTTTCCCCAAATTGGGGTTCCCCGCTAAAAGGCACCGCTGGGATTCCAACTTGGGATCTCCTGTTTACTAGACAGGCGCTTTAACCAACTAAACCCTCGGAATTCGGGATGTTTCCCCTAAAATTTGGGCTATATTCCCTAAAATTCGGGATTTTTCCTCTAAAACTCGGGGGGCTTTTTGGTCTAAAATTCGGTTTTTTCCCCAAAATTCGGTCCCGCGCTAAAAGGCACCGCTGGGATTCGAACTTGGGATCTCCTGTTTACTAGACAGGCGCTTTAACCAACTAAGCCGCCGAAATTCGGCGTTTTTCCTCTAAAATTCGGGATTTTTTCCCCTAAAATTCGGGGGGTTTCCTCTAAAACTCGGGTTTTTTGGTCTAAAATTCAGGTTTTCTCCCCCAAAATTCGGTTTTTTCCCCAAAATTCGGTCCCCCGCTAAAAGGCACCGCTGGGATTCGAACCCAGGATCTCCTGTTTACTAGACAGGCGCTTTAACCAACTAAGCCACGGCGCCGCCTGAGCCGCTCGCGCCAGCGGCTCCTTCCCGCGACTGCAGCGCGCATGCGCGGGGGGATGCGGGGGGAATTTGGGGAAAAATTTGGGGAAATTTTGGGGAAATTTTGGGGAATTGGGGTGGGAAAATGGGGGGATGCGGGGGGACACTGGGGTGGGGTAAGGGGGGATTTGGGGGGAAAACTGGGGGAAATTTGGGGGGGAATTTGGGGGGGAAAATGAGGGGAATTGGGGGGGAAAATTTGGGGGGAATTGAGGGAATTTGGGGGGGAATTTGGGGGGAATTGGGGAGGAAAATGAGGGGAATTGGGGGGAAAATTTGGGAGGAAATTGGGGTGGGATAAGGGGGGATTTGGGGGCATTTAGGGGGAAAATTTGGGGGGAAATTTGGGGGAATTGGGGTGGGAAAATGGGGGGATTTGGGGGGAATTGGGGTAGGAATTTGGGGGAAAATGAGGGGAATTGGGGGAGAATTGGGATGAGATAAGGGGGAAATTTGGGGAAATTGGGGAAAATGGGGGAGAGAAATTTGGGGAAAAATGAGGGGAATTGGGGGGAAAATTGGAGGAATTGAGGGGTGGGATAAGGGGGGATTTGGGGGGATTGAGGGGGAAAATTTGGGGGAATTGGGGGGGAAATTTGGGGGGAATTGAGGGGGTGGGAAAATGGGGGAATTGGGGGGAAATTTGGTGGAAATTTGGGGGGAATTGGGGTGGGAAAATGGGGGGAAATTTGGGGGGGAAATTTGGGGGGAAAATGAGGGGAATTGGGGTGAGATAAGGGGGGGATTTGACCGGAAAATGGAGTGGGATAAGGGTGGGAATTGGGTGACATTTGGGGGAAATTAGGGGGGAAATGGGGGGAATTAGGGGGTTGGATAAGAGGGGATTTGGGGGAAAATTTGGGTGGAAATTGGGGTGGGATAAGGGGGGAAATTGTGGGGGAATTGGGATGAGATAAGGGGGAAATACGGTGGAAATTTGGGGGGAATTGGGAGGAATTGGGGTTGGAAAATGAGGGAAATTTGGGGGGGAAATCTGGGGGGAATTGAGGGGTGGGACAAGGGAGGGATTTGGGGGAAAATAGGGGTGGGATAAGGGGGGGATTTGGGGGAAATTTGGGGGAAATTGGGGTGGGAAAATGGGGGAAATTTGGGGGGAATTGGGGTGGAATTTGGGGGATTTGATGGGAAAATGGGGTGAGATAAGGGCGGGAATTGGGGGGAAATTTGGGGGGAATTGGGGGGGAATTGGGGTGAGAAAATGAGGGAAATTTGGGGGGAATTGAGGGGTGGGATAAGGGAGGGATTTGGGGGGATTGAGGGGGAAAATTTGGGGGAATTGGGGGGAATTTGGGGGGAATTGAGGGGTTGGACAAGGGGGGATTCTGGGGGAAAATTTGAGGGGAACTGGGAGAAAATAGGGGGGAATTGGGGTGGGATAAGGGGGGATTTGGGGTGAGAAAATGAGGGGAATTGGGGGGAATTTGGAGGGAATTGGGTGGGAAATTTGGGGGGAAAATGGGGCGAAATTTGGGGGAAAATGGGGGAAATTGGGGGGGAATTGGGATGAGATAAGGGGGGAATTTAAGGGCAAAATGAGGGGAATTGAGGAGTGGGACAAGGGGGGGATTTGGGGGGATTTAGGGGGGGAATTGGGGTGAGATAAGGGGGGATTTGGCGGGAAAATGGGGTGGGATAAGGGGGAAATTGGTGTGAGATAAGGGGGGGATTTGGGGGAAAAACGAGGGGGATTGGGGGAAAATTTGGGGGTGGGATAAGAGGGGAGAACGGGGAGGGTTGAGGGAATGGGATGAGCTGGAATGCTGGAAATGTCGGGGGGAAAAGTGAGGATAATGGGGGAAATTGAGGGGTGGGATTTGGGTAGAAAATTTGGGAGGTTTGATGGGGATTCCCCTATGGCCAGCAGGAATTTGGGGCTGGGGGTTTCACGGAGATTCCCCCATGGCCAGCAGGAATTTGGGGCTGGGGGTTTAGTGGGAATGTGGGTCGGGGGGTTTCACAGGGATTCCTCCATGGCGAGCAGGAATTTGGGTCGGGGGAATTCGGGAATTTGGGGCTGGGGGTTTCATGGAGATTCCCATGGCCGGCAGGAATTTGGGGCTGGGGGTTTCACAGGGATTCCCCCATGGCCAGCTGGAATTTGGGTCGGGGGGGTTTCACGGCGCCAACGCCACCCAGAATATCACACGCGTGTCGCACCTCTCCGTTTCCCCCCAGGGCGGGTCTCGAACCCAGTTCTTCTGCTCCCCAGGCGGCGCCGCTGCCGCTGCGCCACAGAGCCGCCGAGGGAGCGAAGGCGGCGGGGGCGGCGCCACCCGCGGCGTGGGGGGGTGCCGCGCGTGGGGGTGAAATTTGGGGGTCCTGGGTGGGTTTTGGGGGGGATTTTGGGGGGTTTTGGGTCACTCGTGAGGGTCCCAAGCGCGCGGGGTGGAACTGGGGAGGGGTCCCGGGGGGATTTGAGTCACTCGTGGGTGTCACAATGAGGGTCCCACGCGTGGGGGGGCGAAATTTGGGGGTCCTGGGGGGTTCTGGGGGGTCCTGGGGGGGGGGATTTTGGGGGGGGTTTTCGGGGGATTTTGGGGGCTTTTAGGGGGTTTATGTCACCCGTGGGGTGTCACAGGGGAGGTCCCACGCGTGGGAGGTAAAATTTAGGGGATCCTGAGTGTCCCAGGGCGGGTTTTGGGGTTATTTTGGGGTTTTTTTTGTCACTCGTGGGGTTCCCACGCGTGGGGGGCGAAATTTGGGAGTCCTGAGGGGGGAATTTTGGGATTTTTTGGGGTTTTTTTTTGTGTCACTCGTGGGCTTCCCACGCGTGGGGGGGGTTGGGGTTCCCCCCCCCCCCCGAAATTTGGGGTTTCCTGGGTTGTTTTTGGAATTTTTTGGGGTTTTTCTTGTGTCACCCGTGGGGTTCCCCCACTTCCACCGCCGGTTTCCATAGCAACGCGGGGATGCTGCGTTGCCATGACAACGCGGGGGGGAGGGGGGATTCCCGCCTTTCCCCTCCCCCACCGGGGGTCACCCCCAAGGACGGGGGGGGGTGGGGGAGGGGCGGGGTCAGCACGGAGCCCCCCGCGCCCCTCCCCCCGCCACGTGACGCCGCCGTGACGTCACCAGCGCCCCTCCCCCCCTCACGTTCCCACGCGCCTTTTGGGGGGGGGGGAGGGGCTGGGGGGAGGGGCTGGGGGGGAGGGGGCGATGATGCCGCAGGGTGAATCATCCGCCTGGGGGGGGAGGGGAGGGGGAAAGACCCGCATGGCCCCCCCGGGCCCTATGGAGACCCTATAGAAACCCATAGAATCCTATGGATACCCTATGGACACCCTATGGAATCCTATAGAATCCTATAGACACCCTATGGACACCCTATAGAAACCTATAGAATCTTATGGATACCCTATGGATACCCTATGGAATCCTGTAGAGCCCTATGGATACCCTATGGGACCCTATGGATACCCTATAGAAACCTATGGAACCCTACAGACACCCTATGGAATCCTATGGACACCCTATAGAGCCCTATGGATACCCTATGGATACCCTATAAAAACCTATGGAACCCTACAGACACCCTATGGAATCCTATAGAACCCTATGGAACTAAACCCTATGGACACCCTATGGGACCCTATGGACACCTTATTGACACCCTATAGAAACCCCCCGGGCCCTATGGATACCCTATGGACATCTTATGGAACCCTATAGAACTCTATGGACACCTTATAGAATCCTATGGACACCCTATAGAAACCCCCAGGGCCCTATGGATCCCTGATAGAAACCTATGGAACCCCATGGATACCCTATAGAACCCTGTGGACACCCTATAGAACCCCCCCAGGCCCTATGGACACCCTATAGAACCCTACCCAAATCCCCCTCCCCCTATAGCCTCTCCCCATAGACCCCCCAACAGCCCCCCTATAGCCCCCTAAACCCCCTCACCCTATAGACCCCTATAGGCCCCTATGGCCCCTATAGAAGTCCCCAACCCCTCCCCTACCCAAATCCCCCCTCCCCCCTATAGACCCTCCCTATATACCCCCCAACCCCTCCCCTCCACTTCCCACACCCCCTCACCCTATAACCCCATATATATCCCCCTATAGTCCCCCTATAGACCCCCCACACCCCCTATAGACCCCCAACCCCTCCCCTACACCCCCATAAAGCCCCTCACCCTATAACCCCCTATAACCCCATATATATCCCCCTATAACCTCTTATAACACCCTACATATCCCCCTATATAACCCCATAGGTATCCTCCTACAACCCCCTATGTTTTCCTCTGTATATCCCCTATAGCCCCCATACCCCCCCGGCCGCAGCTGCATGATTCATCCCCCCACCCTATATCCCCCTAGAGCCCCCTAGAGCCTCCTCACCCTATATCCCCCTATATAACCCCATATGTATCCCCCATATCCCCTAGATCCCCCTATAGCCCCCTCACCCTATAACCCCCAGTAACCCCCCATATCCCCTATAGCCCCCAAACGCCCCCACCCTATAACCCCGTATAACCCCCTATATCCCCCCATACTCCCCTCACCCTATAACCCCCTTTAGTCTCCTATATCCCTCCACACTCTCCTCACCCTATAACCCCCCATAACCCCATATATAACCCCCTATATCCCCTATAGGCCCCATATCCCCCTCACCCTCTATCCCCTTACAGCCCCCAATATCCCCCATATCCCCTATAGCCCCCATACCCCCCACCCTGTAACTCCCAAAAACCTCCCATATCCCCCACAGCAACCCATATCCCCTATAGCCCCCATACCCCCCACCCTGTAACTCCCAATAACCACCCACATCCCCTATATCCCCTATAGCCCCCATACCCCCCCGGCCGCAGCTGCAGCTCAGTCCATGACTCACCCCCCCATGACCCCCTAAACCCCCCTCACCCTATAGACCCCTAGATCCCCCTATAACCCCATATACATCTTCCTATATCCCCTTATAACCTCCTATGTGTTCCCCTACAACCTCATATATAACCCCCTATAACCCCCTATATCCCCCTATACCTCCCTCATGCTATAACCCCCAATAACCCCACATATCCCCTATATCCCCTATACCTCCCTCACGCTATAACCCCCTATAACCCCCTATATCTCCTATAACCCACTCACCCTATAACCCCCAATAGCCCCCCACATCCCCTATATCCCCTATAGCCCCCATACCCTATAACCCCCTATAACCCCCAACAACTCCTATAGCTCCCTCACCCTATAACCCCCAATAACCCCACATATCCCCTATATCCCCCATAACCCCCTCACCCTATAACCCCCTATAACCCCCTACATCCCCCTATATACCCCTATAGCTCCCTCACCCTATAACCCCTCCATAACACCCTATATCCCCTATAACCCCCTCACCCTATAACCCCCTATATCCCCTATGACCCCCTATATCCCCTATAACCCCCCATATCCCCCCCATCCCCTATATCCCCCACAGCCCCCTTACCCTGTAACCCTCCATAACCCCCTATATCCCCTATATATAATAACCCCCCACATCCCCTGTATCCCCTATAGCCCCCATACCCCCCTCACCCTATAACCCCCAACAACCCCCAATAGCCCCCCACATCCCCTATATCCCCTATAGCCCCCTCACCCTATAACCCCATATATAACCCCATATATCCCCCCATATCCCCTATAGCCCCCATACCCCCCTCACCCTATAACCCTCCATAACCCCCTATATTCCCCTATATCCCCTATAACCCCCTCACCCTATAACCCCAAATAACACCCTATAGCCCCCTATAACCCCATATACAACCCCCCATATCCCCCTATATCCCCCTATAAATCACTCACCCTATAACTCCTAATAACCCCCAATAACCCCCTATATCCCCTATAGCCCCCTATACCTCCCTCACCCTATAACCCTCCATAACCCCCAATAACCCCCTATATCCCCCATACCCCCCTCACCCTATAACTCCTAATAACCCCCGATATCCCCCCCATCCCCTATAGCCCCCATACCCCCCCGGCCGCAGCTGCAGCTCGGTCCATGACTCACCCCCCTCCCCCCCCTCCCCCTATAGCCCCCCCAGGTGGGGGAGGGGCTGAGCTCTATAAGGACCTCTCTGCTCTGCCCTCCCCCCACAGCTGCATTGGTGACTCACCTCGGCCGCAGTGCTGGGGGGGGCGCCTATGGGGGATATAGGGGATGGGGGGGCCGGGGGGGCTGGGGACACCCCGGCACCTATAGAGACCCGTTGGGACCCATAGAGACCCATTGGGACCTATAGAGACTCATAGGGACCCATAGAGACCCACAGAAAGGGCTACAGTGACCTATGGAGCCATAGGCGCCTATGGGGGATATAGGGGATGGGGGGGCCGGGGGGGCTGGGGACACCCCGGCACCTATAGAGACCCGTTGGGACCTATAGAGACCCATAGGGACCCATAGACACCCATTGGGACCTATAGAGACCCATTGGGACCTATAGAGACCCATAGAAAGGGCTACAGTGACCTATGGAGCCATAGAAACCCATAGGGACCTATAGGGAGAGCTACAGTGACCTACGGAGCCATAGGGACCTATGGGGTATATAGGGGCCTGGGGGGGCTGGAGACACCCTGGGACCTATAGAGACCCATTGGGACCTATAGAGACCCATAGGGAGAGATACACTGACTTATGGAGCCATAGGGACCTATAGAAACCCATAGGGAGGGTTTGGGAACCTACGGAGCCATAGGGATCTGTAGGGATCTATAGGGACCTATGGGGAGTGCTCTGGTGACCTAAGGAGCCACAGGGACCCATGGGGAGCCATAGGGACCTATAGAAACCCGTAGGGACCTATAGAAACCCATTGGGACCTATAGAGACCCATAGAGAGAGCTACAGTGATATATGGGGCCATAGGGATCTATGGGGAAAGCTACAGCGACTTCTGGAGCCATAGGGATCTATTGGGACCTATAGGGAGAGCTGCGGTGACCTATGGAGCCATAGGAACTTATGGGGACCTATAGAAACCCACAGGGACCTATAGAAACCCATAGGGACCTATAGAAACCCATAGAAAGGGCTACGGTGACCTATGGAACCAAAGGGACCTATAGAGACCCAGAGAGGGGCCTAGAGCGACCCAGCGCCCTATAGGGATGTATAGAGCCCTATAGGGGCCTCATGGAGATCCCTGGGGTCATATAGAGCCCTATAGGGACGTATAGAGCCCTATAGGGGCCTCATGGAGATCCCTGGGGACGTATAGAGCCCTATAGGGGCCTCAGGGAGATCCCTGGGGACGTATAGAGCCCTATAGGGACGTATAGAGCCCTATAGGGGCCTCATGGAGATCCCTGGGGATGTATAGAGCCCTATAGGGATGTATAGAGCCCTATAGGGGCCTCATGGAGATCCCTGGGGTCGTATAGAGCCCTATAGGGACGTATAGAGCCCTATAGGGACATATAGAGCCCTATAGGGGCCTCAGGGAGATCCGTGGGGATGTATAGAGCCCTATAGGGACGTATAGAGCCCTATAGGGACATATAGAGCCCTATAGGGGCCTCAGGGAGATCCGTGGGGATGTATAGAGCCCTATAGGGATGTATAGAGCCCTATAGGGGCCTCATGGAGATCCTATGGGGGCGTCATGGAGATCCCTATAGGGATGTATAGAGCCCTATAGGGACGTATAGAGCCCTATAGGGGCCTCATGGAGATCCCTGGGGATGTATAGAGCCCTATAGGGATGTATAGAGCCCTATAGGGGCCTCACGGAGATCCGTGGGGATGTATAGAGCCCTATAGGGATAGCCCTATAGGGACTATAGAGCCCTATAGGGGCCTCATGGAGATCCCTGGGGATGTATAGAGCCCTATAGGGATGTATAGAGCCCTATAGGGGCCTCACGGAGATCCGTGGGGATGTATAGAGCCCTATAGGGATGTATAGAGCCCTATAGGGGCCTCACGGAGATCCCTGGGGATGTATAGAGCCCTATAGGGATGTATAGAGCCCTATAGGGGCCTCACGGAGATCCCTGGGGATGTATAGAGCCCTATAGGGATGTATAGAGCCCTATAGGGGCCTCACGGAGATCCCTGGGGATGTATAGAGCCCTATAGGGATGTATAGAGCCCTATAGGGGCCTCACGGAGATCCGTGGGGATGTATAGAGCCCTATAGGGATGTATAGAGCCCTATAGGGGCCTCATGGAGATCCGTGGGGATGTATAGAGCCCTATAGGCACGGGCAGAGGCTTCTCCGCCCCTATAGGAGCAGAGAGTCGCCTATGGAGAGCCGCGGGGAGGCCTGGAGGGAGGTATGGATTGGTTCACCTATAGAGAGCGAGGCAGCGCTGTGGGAACGGCGTGGAGGGGTGGTGGGGATGTGTAGGGGGTGTGTAGGGGATGTGTAGGGGCATGGGGAGTGTGTAGGGTGTGTGTAGGGAGTGTGTAGGAATATGGGAGTGTGTAGGGAGTGTGTAGGGTGTGTGTAGGGGGGTGTGTCAGGGGTGGCTAAGGTGTGTAGGGAGTGTGTAGGGGATGTGTAGGAGTATGGAGAGTGTTTAGGGGGTGTGTAGGGAGTGTGTAGGGTGTGTGTAGGAATATGGGAGTGTGTAGGGAGTGTGTAGGGTGTGTGTAGGGGGTGTGTCAGGGGTGGCTAAGGTGTGTAGGGAGTCTGTAGGGGATGTGTAGGAGTATGGAGAGTGTTTAGGGGGTGTGTAGGGAGTGTGTAGGGTGTGTGTAGGAGTATGGGGAGTGTGTGGGGTATGTGTAGGGGGTGTGTAGGGTATGTGTAGAGTGTGAGTAGGGTCTGTGTAGGTGTATAGGGGTGTGTAGAGGGTGTGTAAGGGTGTAGGGTGTGTGTAGAGGCTGCGTAGGGTGTGTGTAGGGTGTGTGTAGAGGGTGTGTAGGGTGTGTGTAGGGTCCATAGGAGTCTATAGGGTGTTTCGGGCTCTCCATGTGTGTCACACCCTGCAAAATCACTCCCCCACCCCATTCATCCCCTCTGCCCCATTCATTCACCCCTCAACCCCATTAATCCCCTCTGCCCCATTCATTCACCCCTCTGCCCCATTCATCCCCTCTAGCCCATTCATTCATCCCTTTGCCCCATTCATTCATCCTCTGCCCCATTCATTACCCCCTGGCCCCATTAATCCCCCCACCCATTCATGCCCCCCAAACCCATTCATCCCCCCCAACCCTATTAACGCCCCCCCGCCATTCATCCCTCCCCATTTCATTCATCCTCATCCCCACCCCATTCATCCCTTCACCCCATTAGCCCCCCAGCCCCATTCATCCCCCCAGCCCCATTCATCCCCCCAGCCCCATTCATCTCCCCAACCCATTACCCCCAACCCATTACCCCCAACCCCATTAAGCCCCAGCCTCATTAACCCCCAGCCCCATTAACCCCCCAGCCCCATTACTCCCCACCCCCATTCATGCCCCCCAGCCCCATTAACCCCCCCGCCATTCATCCCCCCAGCCCCATTCATCCCCCCAGCCCCGCCCCATTCCCCCCCCGCCCATTCATCCCCCCGCGTTCATTCATTCATTCATTCATCCATCCCTGCCCGGCGGTGCTCTCTGCGCACGCGCGCGGCTCCCCCCCGACCCCACCCCTCATTTCCCTGCCCGGCCGGATTTTATGAATGGGCCATTGACGTCATCGGAGACCCCCACGTGGGGCCCTGCGCGTATAAAGGGGGCGGAGCCGGCGCTGTCCGCGGTGCTGAAGGGCGAGACGACGGCGAGACCACCGCGACCCCCTCCCCCTGCTCACCGCGACCCCTCCCTTCGCCGCGACCCCCGCGCCCCCTGCGCGACCCCCGCCCGCCCCCGCTCTCACCGCCACCCCCCGCACCGCCACCGCCCCTCCCCCCTTTTCGGGACCCCCCCCAGCCTGGAAGAGGGGGGGAACCCCCGGATCGGCGGAGACCCCCGGGAGCCGGTGAGTGCCCCTCCCCCCGTCTGGATTTATTTTTCGGGGGTGGCTGGGTGGGTGGGGTCTCCCCTCCCCCAGTTGGGTTTTTCTGGGGGGGGAGGCTGAAAAGTGTCTGGGGGGGGCGAAAATTTGGGTGGGGGGCAAATTTGGGTGGGGGATGGGCGCGCGTGGGTGTTTTCCCCGGGAGGGGGGATGGGCGCGATGGGGGTGGGCGTGGCCGTGGGGGTGTTCCCGGGGGGGGGGAGGGGGTGTTTGGGTGGGGGGGATGCGGCGCGCGCAGTGCGGGGGGGGAGGGGAGGTGCTCACGTGCGTGTGAGTGCGCGTGCACGTGTGCTGCGGGGGCGCGTGCGCGTGAGAGGGAGCGCGAGCGGAGGTGTGAGCGCGTGCACGCGCGTGCTCCGCGTGTTTTCTGCGCGTTCACGTGTGTGTTCCGTGCGCGCTCCGTGTGTTTTCTCTGCGTGTTCCGTGCGTGTGAACACGCGTGTGATCCGCGTGTCCGTGTCTGTGCAAACCCGTCCGTGTGTTCTGTGCGCGTGAACACGCCCGTGACCTGTGCGTGCGTGTGCGTTCCGTGTGCACACGAGTGTGTTCTGCGTGTGCACACGCGTGTCCTGCCTGCGCCTGGCGCGTCAACACACGTGTGTGCTCTGCGTGTCGCCGGGTATGAGTCACGCTGTGTGTGTTCTGCGGTTGTGTGTGTGTGTGTGTGTGTGTGTGTGTTCCTCAGGCTGTTCACACGCGTGTGAGTGTGTTGGGTGTGAGTCGCCAGGTGTGTGTCACCCTGTGTGTGTACCGTGTGTGTTCTCTGTGTGTGTCTGTGTGTTCCTCAGGGTGTTCACACGCGTGTGAGTGTGTTCTGCGTGTGAGTGTGTTGTGTGTGAGTCACCCTGCGTGTGTTCTGTGTGAGTCACCAGGTGTTTGTCACCCTGTGTGTGTTCCGTGTGTGTTCCGTGTGTGTTCTGTGTGCTCCGTGTGCGTTCCCTCTGTGTGTGCGTGTGTTCCCCGTGTGTTCTCCAGGGCGTTCACACGTGTGTGAGTGCCCTGTGTGTTCACACGCGTGTGTGTGTGTTCCGTGTGAGTCACCCTCTGTGAGTCACTCCGTGTGTGTGTGTTCCCCGTATGTGTGTGTGTTCCGTGTGTTCACACACGCGTGTTCCCCGTATGTGTGTGCGTGTTCCGTGTGTTCACACGCGTGTGTGTTCCCTGTATGTGTGTGCGTGTTCCGCGTGCTCACACGCGTGTGAGTCACCCTCTGTGAGTCACCCTGCGTGTGTGCTCCGTGTGTGTGTATGTTCTCTGTGTGTTTGTCCGTGTTTGTGTGTTCACACGCGTGTGAGGATTCCCTGGGTGTTCACACGTGTGTGAATGCTCTCCGTGTGTCCACACGCGTGTTCTGCGCCCGTGCTGTGCACGCGTGTTCACACGTGTGTGAATGCTCCCCGTGTGTTCACACGCATGCCAGTTCCATGCGTGCACACGCGTGTTCAGTGCGCGTGTCCCCATTGTCCCCACGTGTCACCCCAGGGCGGATTTTGGGGGGGAGGAGGAGGAGTCACACCGAGATGAACCCAAAAAATCCGGGGGGGCTTAGGAGGGTCTGGGGGGGACACCGGTGACATTGGGGGGTCCTGGGGTGACACTGGTGACATTGAGGGGGTCTGGAAGTGGCACGGGTGACAATTAGGGGGGTGGTCTCTGTGACTTGGGGGGGTCTGGGGTGACACTGGGGGGGGGTCCTGGGGTGACATTGGTGACAATTAGGGGAGGGTCTCTGTGACTGGGGGAGGGTCTGGGGATGACACCGGTGACATCGGGGGGTCCTGGGGTGACACTAGTGACAATTAGGGGGGGGTCTCTGTCACTTGGGGGGGTTCTGAGGTGACACCGATGACATTTAGGGGGTCTTGGGGTGACACTAGTGACAACTGGGGGGGGTCTCTGTCACTTGGGGGGGTGCTGGGGTGACATGGGTGACATTGGTGGGGTCTGGGGGAGTGACACCGGTGACATTGGGGGGTCTCTGTGACTCGGGGAGGGTCTGGGGGTGACACCGGTGACATTGATGGGGTCCTGGGGTGACACAGGAGGGTCCTGGGGGTGACACCGGTGACAGGGGGGGGGGGGGTGGGGGGGGGTTGGGGGGGAGGGGGGGGTGTTGTGGGGGGGGGGGGCGGGGGGGGGGGGGGTCTGGGGGTGACACAGGAGGGTCCTGGGGTGACACGGGTGACATTGATGGGGTCTGGGGTGACACAGGAGGGTCCTGGGGTGACACAGGTGACATCGGGGGTGTCTGTGGGTGACACGGGTGGGTCCTGGGGTGACACGGGTGGGGTCTGGGGTGACACAGGAGGGTCCTGGGGTGACACTAGTGACAATTAGGGGGGGGGTCTCTGTCACTTGGGGGGGGTCCTGGGGTGACATTGATGGGGTCTGGGGTGACACAGGAAGGTCCTGGGGTGACACCGGTGACACGGGTGGGTCCTGGGGTGACACGGGGGGTGGGGGATGGGCACACCGGGGGGGGGGGAGGGGTCAACCCCACCCTCGGGGTTCACCCCCCCCCACTCACCCCCCCTCCCCCCTTTTCCAGGCGCCATGACGACCCCTCCGCCCCGCCCCCTCCGCAGCGCCGCCCTCCTGCTCTCCATCAGCCTGCTGGTCCAAAGCCGCCCCCAGCCCACCCCCGCGCCCCCCGGCCCACCCCCCCAAACCCCCCGGCCACCCCCGGCACCCCCCAGCCCACCCCCCAGCCCCACTCCATCTCCAAGCGCTCCGCCGCTCCTCCTCCTCCTCCTCCGCCGCGCGACGTGCTGAAGGAGCTGGAGGAGCTGGGCAAGCTCCGCGCTGAGGCCAAACGGGACCGGGAGCGGGACCGGAGCCGGAACCGGGACTGGCCGAGCTCCCGGCAGCTCCGGCAGCAGCAGAGCCTGGAGCACCGGCTGCTCGAGCGGCGCTACGAGGAGCTGGCCGAGAGCCGGCGGCAGGCGCAGGCGGCCAGGAAAGCGGCGGCCGAGGAGGAGCGCCTGGCCGACCTGGCGTCGGATTTGCTGCTGAGGTACCTGCTGCGAGGGCCGGGAGCGGCCGTGGAGGAGGATAAGAGGTCCGAGGAGGAGGAGGAGGAGGAGGAGGAGGAGGAAGGGGTGGACGGAGGTGAGGGGTTCGGGGGTGACGGGAAGGAGGGGTTCGGACTCGGCGATGAGCTCGGCGATGAGCTGGACGGTCACTACAAGGACAGGTTTGGACTTGGCGACGAGCTCGGCGATGACCTCGGTGGTCGCTATAAGGGAAAGGACAGGTTTGGACTTGGCAATGACCTCAACGATGACCTCAACGATGACCTCAACGATGAGCTCGATGGCTACCAAGGCAAGGACAGGTTTGGCCTCAACGGTGACCTCAATGGCCATGGTGGCTACAAGGGCAAGGACAGGTTTGGCCTCAACGATGACCTCAATGGCTACCAAGGCAAGGACAGGTTTGGCCTCGGCAATGACCTCACCAATGACCTCGGCAATGACCTCGATGGCCACGGTGGCTACCAAGGCAAGG
This sequence comes from Entomyzon cyanotis, assembly GCA_024500445.1. Lineage (NCBI taxonomy): Eukaryota > Metazoa > Chordata > Aves > Passeriformes > Meliphagidae > Entomyzon > Entomyzon cyanotis. The sequence continues at coordinate 696,830 of JAKEPQ010001013.1, read as the reverse complement.
ACAGATTCAGCCTCGGCAATGACCTCACCGATGACCTCGACGGCCGCTACAAGGCCACCGCTGGCCACAAGTCCAAGGCCAGGTTCGGCCTCAGGGATGACCTCACCAGTGGCTACCGAGGCGGCTACGACGGCGCCGCCAACGAGGTCTTCAAGGTCAACCGGCGCTTCAAGGTCAAGGGCGGCGGCGGCAACAGCGAGGACTTCGGTGGCAACCTGAAGGCCAACGGTGACCGCTTTGCGGCCAAAGGCGGCTACGACGGCGACAATGACCTCGGCGACGACGGCGGCTTCGAGGTCAGAGGCGACTTCGACGGCGGCAACGGCGGCCTGGAGGACAACGAGATCCTCCCGGCTCGCGGCCACCGCCTGCCGGCCCGCGGCCAGCGCATCCCCAACGCCGTCCCGGAGTCGCCGGAAGTGACCGGCACGGGCAATTCCGAGGAGATCCAACCCCAGGATCCGGCCGAGGTGGACGAGTTGGACCCGGGAACGATCGACCAGCTGATCGAGCTGTCCAGCAAGCTCCACCTGCCGGCCGACGACGTGGTGGACATCATCCACGACGTGGAGCAGAAGCGCAAGGAGGAGGCGGGAATGGCGATTGCGGGAATTTCGGGAATGCCGGGAATTCCGGGAATGGCGGGGGTGGCGGCCGAGAGTCCCCCGAAGCCCCCCAGGCCTCGGCTGAGGCGGCCGGAGGAATCGCCGGGCAGGACTTTGGTGCCCCCCAGGCGTCCCCCACCCCCGCTGAGGGACAGGGAGCTGCAGAATTACCTGGAGAGGGTTTTGGGGAGTCCTCCGAGGGGGTATCCTTGAGGGACCCCGAAAAATCCCGAAAAAAACCCCGAAAAACCACCCCAAAAAACCCCCCAAAACCACGCTGGGGGTATCCTTGAGGGACCCCGAAAAAAACCCCGAAAAACCACCCCAGGGGTATCCTTGAGGGACCCCTAAAAAACCCCAAAATCGCCCTAAAAACCCCCCCGGAAAAACCCCCAAAACCACCCCGGGGGTATCCTTGAGGGGAAACCCAAAATCTCCCCAAAAAACCACCCCCAGAACCACCCCGGGGTATCCTCGAGGGGAGACCCCAAAATCTCCCAGAACACCCCAAAAATCCCCCCAAAAATCCCAGAACCCTCCCGGGGTATCCTTGAGGGGAAACCTCAAAATACCACCCAAAAAACCCCAAAATTCCCCCCAAAATCTCCTCCAGAAGTCCCCCGGGGTCACCCAACCCCCTCAAGATCCCCAAATACCCCAAAAACCCCAAAATTCCCCCAAAATCCTCCCCATGCTCGGCTGTGTTTCCCCTCCCCAGCCCAGGGTCATTCCCATTGGTCTGTTGCCACCAGTTGGCTCCTCCCAGTTCCTCCCAGTTCCTCCCAGTTCCTCCCAGTTCCAACCCTAGAACCTTCCCAGTTCTCCCAGTCCGTGTCTCCCCAGTTCTTCCAGTTCCTTCCCATTTTGTTCCCAGTTCCCTCCCAGTATGTTCCCAGTCTCTCCCAGTTTGTTCCCAGTCTCTCCCAGTTCCAGTCCCAGAACTCTCCCAGTCCATGTCTCCCCAGTTCTCCCAGTTCCAGCCCCAGTTCCCTCCCAGTCTCTCCCAGTTTGTTCCCAGTTTGTTCCCAGTCCCTCCCAGTCTGTTCCCAGTCCCTTCCCAGTTCCCCCCAGTCCCTCCCAGTTCCCTCCCAGTCCCTCCCAGTCCGTTCCCAGTTCCCTCCCAGTTCCCTCACCAGTTCCCTCCCAGTTCCCCCCCAGTCTCTCCCAGTCCCTCCCAGTTCCCTCCCAGTTTGTTCCCAGTTCCCTCCCAGTTCCCCCCAGTCTCTCCCAGTCCCTCCCAGTCTCTCCCAGTCTCTCCCATCCCTCCCAGTTCCCTCCCAGTCTCTCCCAGTCCCTCCCAGTCCCTCCCAGTCTCTCCCAGTCCCTCCCAGTCTCCCCCAGTCTCTCCCAGTCCCTCCCAGTTTGTTCCCAGTTCCCTCCCAGTTTGTTCCCAGTTCCCTCCCCAGTCTCTCCCAGTCCCTCCCAGTCTCTCCCAGTCCCTCCCAGTTCCCCGGGGGGTTTGCTGTAAATATTCCCCAATCACTAATTTTGCTAACGAATAAAAATGACTATTTTAGTACGAGTTACTCTCGTTCTTGGGGGGAGGGCACTTCTGACCCCCGGGGCAAATCTGGGATCCCCGGGGGTAAAATTTGGGATCCCCGGGGGCAAATTTGGACATTTTAGGGGTAAATTTGGACATTTTAGGGGTAAATTTGGGATCCCCAGGGGCAAATTTGGACATTTTAGGGGCAAATTTGGGATCCCCAGGGGTAAAATTTGGGATCCCCAGGGGCAAATTTGGACATTTTAGGGGTAAATTTGGGATCCCCAGGGGCAAATTTGGACAATTTTAGGGGTAAATCTGGGATCCCCAGGGGCAAATTTGGAACTCCCAGGGGCAAATTTGGACATTTTAGGGGCAAATTTGGGATCCCCGGGGGCAAATTGGGATCTTCAGGGGTAAATTTGGACATTTTAGGGCTAAATTTGGACATTTTAGGGCTAAATTTGGACATTTTAGGGATAAATTTGGACATTTTAGGGATAAATTTGGACATTTTAGGGGCAAATTTGGACATTCCAGGGGTAAATTTGGACATTCCAAGGGTAAATTTGGACATTTTAGGGGCAAATTTGGGATCCCCAGGGGCAAAATTGGATCTCCAGGGGTAAATTTGGGATCCCCAGGGGTAAATTTGGATATTTTAGGGGTAAATTTGGAACTCCCAGGGGTAAATTTGGGATCCCCAGGGGCAAATTTGGGACATCCCGGGGTAAATTTGGAACTCCCAGGGGCAAATTTGGACATTTTAGGGGTAAATTTGGGATCCCCAGGGGTAAATTTGGACATTTTAGGGGTAAATTTGGACATCCAGGGGCAAATTTGGGACATCCAAGGGTAAATTTGGACAATTTTGGGGTAAAATTTGGATAGTTTTGGGGTTAAATTTGGACAATTTCAGGAAAAATCTGGACAATTTTGGGGTAAATTTGGACAATTTCAGGAAAAATTTGGACAATTTTGGGGCAAATTTGGACAATTTTGGGGTAAAATTTGGGCAATTTTGGGGTAAATTTTGGGGCAAATTTGGACAATTTTGGGGTAAAATTTGGATAATCTTGGAGTAAAATTTGGACAATTTTGGGGTAAAATTTCCACAAATTTGGGATTAAATTTGGACAATTTTGGGGTAAAATTTGGACAATTTTGGGGTAAAATTTGCCCCCGGGGTGAAAATCCAACCCAAAAAATCACCAAATCCACTTCGAGGCTCCACAGGTTTTTATTCCAAATTTTTTTGGGTTTTTTTTTTTTTGGGGGGGGGGGGGGGGGGGGGGGGGCGATGGTCCCATCATGGGGGATCCCAAAAAATTGGGGGGAAAACCCCCAAAAATTGGGAAAAAACCCCAAAAAATTGGGGAAAACCCCAAAAAATTGGGGAGGGGGATCCCAAAAAAATGGGGGAGGGGCATCGATTTTGGAACCCCCCCCCTCCCCAAAATAGAGGTGAAGGCAGAGCCCCCCCACCCCAAAAAAAAATTTGGGGACCATCCCAAAAAATCTGGGGACCATCCCAAAAAATTTGGGGGACCCCACCCCAAACAATTTTGGGGACCCCACCCCAAAAATCAGACCCCCCCCCATAGATATATTTACAATTTGGGGGGGCCGGGGGGGGTCTTCTCCCCTCCCCCATCATCTTCTCCAGGCTGGGATTGGTCCCCAAAATTTGGGGGGGGGGGGGGGTCGTGTTGACCCCAAAAAATAAATTTTGGGGTTTTGGGTTATGCCAACCCCATTTCCTCCAGAACGCTGCGGGGGGATTCGTCCTCCTGGGGGGAAAGAAAGGGTTAAAAAATGGGGGGTTTGACCCCAAAATCTGGGGGGAAAGAAAGGGTTAAAATGGGGGGTTTGACCCCAAAATTTGGGGGGAAAGGGGGGAAAAAATCCTAAAATTTGGGGGGGGAAAAGAGGGGGGTTGACCCCAAAATTTGGGGGGAAAGAAAGGGTTAAAAAGGGGGGATTTGACCCCAAAATTTGGGGGGAAGGGGGGATCTGAACCCTAAAATTTGGGGGAAACCAAACCCAAAATTTGGGGGGAAAAGAGGGAACAAAATCCTAAAATTTGGGGGATAAAAGGGGGAATTTGAACCTAAAATTTGGGGTAAAAGGGGGATTTGATCCCAAAATTTGGGGGGAAAAGGGGGGATTTGAACCTAAAATTGGGGGGGTGAAGAAAGGGTTAAAAAGGGGGGTTTGACCCCAAAATTTGGGGGGAAAAGGGGAAATCAGACCCCAAAATTTGGGGGGGAAAGGGGGGATTAAACCCAAAAATTTGGGGGGAAAGGGGGGACAAAATCCTAAAATTTGGGGGGAAAGGGGGGATTTGAACCCTAAAATCTGTGGGATAAAGGGGAATTTTAACCCTAAAATTCGGGGGCAAACCAAACCCAAAATTTGGGGGGGAAAAGGGGGGAAAAAAATCCCAAAACTTGGGGGGGAAGGAGGGATAAAACCCTAAAATTTGGGGGGAAATCCAAACCCAAAATCTGGGGGAAAAGGGGGGAACAAAATCCTAAAATTTGGGGGGAAAAGAAAGGGTTAAAAAGGGGGTTTGACCCCAAAATTTGGGGGAGAAGGGGGGATCTGAACCCCAAAATTTGGGGGAAAAAGAAGGGGTTAAAAAGGGGGGTTTGACCCCAAAATTTGGGGGGAAAGGGGAGAACAAAATCCCAAAAGTTGGGGTAAAAGGGGATTTGATCCCAAAATTTGGGGGGAAACCAAACCCAAAATTTGGGGGGAAAAGGGGGATTTGAACCTAAAATTGGGGGGGTGAAGAAAGGGTTAAAAAGGGGGGTTTGACCCCAAAATTTGGGGGGAAAAGGGGAAATCAGACCCCAAAATTTGGGGGGAAAGGGGGGAACCAAACCCAAAATCTGGGGGGAAAGGAGGGATCTGAACCCTAAAATTTGGGGATTAGGGGGAAATCAGACCCCAAAATTGGGGGGAAAAGGGGGAAACAAAACCCTAAAATTTAGGGGGGAAAGGGAGGATTTGAACCCTAAAATTTGTGGGGAAAGGGAAGATCTGAATCCTAAAATCTGGGGGGGGTTTGGGGGGATAAAGGGGAGACCCAACCCCAAAATTTGGGGATGAAGAAAGGATCCAACCCCAAAATTTGGGGGGAAAGAGGTGACCCAACCCCAAAATTTTGTGGGACTCTGAGAGAGGACAAAGGGGTCACCATGACCCCCTAACTGTTCTATAGGGGATTTTTGGGATCCCATTGACCCTCCAAGTTCCTCCATGGATTTTTGGGGTCTCTCCATGGATTTTTGGGATCCCTCAAGCCCAATCCCATAAATTTTGGGGTGTCCCCACAGATTTTGGGGTGTCCCCACCTCCTGCAGCAGGTCCCCCCCCCCCCCCCTTCTCTTTTGGGTGGGGGGGGCCCCCCCCCCCCACACACCCCTCTAGAGTGGGGGGGGCAACCCCCCACCCCAAAAATTTAGGGGCCCCCCATTGATTTTGGGGTACCATGACCCTCCACAGATTTTGGGGTCACCATGACCCCATAACCCTTCTATATGGGATTTTTGGGATTGCCATGACCCTTCAAGTTCCTCCATGGATTTTGGGGACCTCAACCCCTCAACCCACTCCCATATTTCAGGGTCTCCCCACAGATTTTGGGGATCTCCCCCCAAGTTTTGGGGTCTCCCCAGGGATTTTTGGGGTGTCCCACCTCCTGCAGCAGGCTGAGGTCACCATGACCCCATAACTCTTCTATATGGGATTTTTGGGATCACCAGGACCCATCAAGAACCTCCATGGATTTTGGGATCTCTGCAGCCCAATCCCACATATTTTGGGGTCTCCCCAGGGATTTCGGGGTGTCTCCACATATGTCAGGGTCTCCCCACATATTTTGGGGTCTCCCCCCAGATTTTGGGGTCTTCCCCCAGATTTTTGGGGTGTCCCACCTCCTGCAGCACGCTGAGGTCACCATGACCCTACAACTCTTCTATATGGGATTTTTGGGATCGCCATGACCCTACAAGTTCTCTCACGAATTTTTGGGATCTCCCCCAAATTTTGGGGTCTCCTGGGATTTTTGGGGTGTCCCACCTCCTGCAGCAGCCCATCTCCATGATTTTGGGTTCTCCCCCCATATTTTTGGGGTCTCCCCCCAACCCCATGGATTTTTGAGTTCCTCAAGCCCAGTCCCACAAATCTCAGGATCTCCCCCATATTTGAGGATCTCCCCCAAATTTTGGGGTCTTCCCCCAGATTTTTGGGGTGTCCCACCTCCTGCAGCAGGCTGAGGTCACCATGACCCCATAACTCTCCTATATGGGATTTTTGGGATCGCCATGACCTTACAAGTTCTCTCACGAATTTTTGGGATCTCCCCCACAAATTTTGGGGTCTCCCCGGGATTTCTGGGGCCTCCCCAGGGATTTTTGGGGTGTCCCACCTCCTGCAGCAGGCTGAGGTCACCATGACCCCATAACTCTCCTATATGGGATTTTTGGGATTGCCATGACCCTACAAGTTCTCTCACGAATTTTTGGGGTCTCCCCCCCAATTTTGGGGTCTCCCGGGATTTTTGGGGTGTCCCACCTCCTGCAGCAGGTCGGCCTGCTCGATGGCCTTGAGGACACTCTTCTTGGAGGTGTCCTGGATCTCTCCTCCCATCACGAACTCGTCCAGGATGAAGTAAGCTTTCTCGAAGTTGAAGATGATGTCCAGCTCACACACCTGGCCGGGGCGGGCAGCGGTCACTCGGGGTCACTCGGGGTCACTCGGGGACACTTGGGGACACTTGGGGTCACTCAGGGACACTTGGGGACACTCGGGGTCACTCAGGGGTCAGTTTGGATCATTTGGAGTCACTCGGGGTCAGTTGGGATCACTCAGGGGTCACTCAGAGGTCACTCAGGGTCACTTGGGGTCATTTAATGTCATCAGGGTCACTTGGAGACACTTGGGGTCACTCAGGGGTCAGTTTGGATCACTTGGGGTCACTCAGGGGTCACTCAGGGGTGACTCAATGTCACTCAGGGTCACTTGGGGACACTCAGGGTCACTCAGGGTCACTCGGGGTCACTCAGGGGACACTCGGGGGGACACTTGGGGTCACTTGGGGACACTTGGGGTCACTTGGGGTCACTCGGGGTCACTCAGGGGTCACTCAGGGTGGTCAGTGGTCACTCAGGGGATGCTCAGGGTTACTTGGGGTCACTTGGGGACACTCAGGGGTCACTCAGGGGACATTCAGGGATCACTCGGGGTCACTCAGGGGTCGCTCAATGTCACTCGGGGGTCACTCAGGGGTCATTTGGGGTCACTGGGGGTCACTTGGGGTCACTCAGGGGTCACTCAGGGGTCACTCGGGGGTCACTCAGGGGTCATTTGGGGTCACTGGGGGTCACTTGGGGTCACTCTGGAGACACTTGGGGTCACTCAGGGGTCACTCAGGGGTCACTCAGGGGTCACTCAGGGTCACTCGGGGTCACTTGGGGACACTCAGGGTCACTTGGGGTCACTCAGGGATCACTCAGGGGTCACTCAGGGTCACTCAGGGGTCACTTGGGGACACTCAGGGGTCACTCGGGGTCACTTTGGGATCACTCAGGGGTCACTCAGGGTCACTTGGGGTCACTTAGGGTCACTCAGGGGTCACTCGGGATCACTTTGGGTCACTCAGGGGTCACTCAGGGGTCACTTGGGGTCACTTAATGTGACTCAGGGTCACTTGGGGACACTCAGGGTCACTCAGGGGGGGTTGGGGCGGGGTCCTGGGGGGTGGGGGTTGGGGTCACTCAGGGTTCACCCCAAAATTTGGGTTTGGGGGCAGTGGGGTTGGGCTGGGTGCCTTGGGGGACTCCTGGAGGACTTTGGGGTGGCCTTGGTGGCCTCGAGGGTCTTCTGGTGGCACTTGGGTTCTTCCTGGAGAACTTTGGGGTGGCCCTGGTGGCCCTGGTGTGGCCCTGGTGGCCTTGAGGGACTCCTGGTGGCACTTGGAGAACTCCTGGAGAACTTCGGGGTGGCCCTGGTGGTCCTGGTGTGACCTTGGTGGTCCTGAGGGGATCATGGTGGCACTTGAGGGACTCCTGGTGGCACTTGGGGTCTTCCTGGAGGACTTTGGGGTGACCCTGGGGTGGCCCTGGTGGTCCTGAGGGGCTCATGGTGGCACTTGGGGTCTTCCTGGAGAACTTTGGTGTGGCCCTGGTGGCCTTGAGGGACTCCTGGGGGGGGCTGAGAACTTTGGGGTGACCCTGGTGTGACCTTGGTGGTCCTGAGGGGATCATGGTGGCACTTGGGGTCTTCCTGGAGAACTTTGGGGTGGCCCTGGTGGCCTTGAGGGACTCTTACTCCTGGTGGCACTTGGAGAACTCCTGGAGAACTTTGGGGTGACCCTGGTGTGACCTTGGTGGTCCTGAGGGGATCATGGTGGCACTTGGGGTCTTCCTGGAGGACTTAGGGGTGACCCTGGGGTGCTCTGTGGCCACGAGGTGACCCTGGGGTGCTCCTGGTGACCCTGGGACGTCCTTGAGGTGTTCCTGATGACCCTGAGGTGACCCTGAGGTGACCCTGGGGTGTCTGTGGTGACCCCAGGCTGTCCCCAATGACCCCAAGGTGACTCTGATGACCCTGAGGTGACCCTGGGGTGTCCCTGGTGACCCCAAGGTGACCCTGATGACCCTGGGGTGACCCCGAGGAGACCCTGGGCTGTTCCCAGTGACCCCAAGGTGACCCCAGGCCATCCCTGATGTCCCCAGTGACCCCGAGGTGACCCCAGGCTGTCCCTGGTGACCCCAAGGTGACCCCAATGACCCTGAGGTGACCCCAAGCTGTCCCTGATGACCCCAAGATGACACCACGCTGTCCCTGATGACCCCAAGGCGACCCTGATGTCCCCAGTGACCACGATGATCCCAAGGTGACTCTGGGCTATCCCTGATGACCCCGAGGTGACCCCAAGGTGACCCCAGGCTGTTCCTGGTGACCCTGAAGTGACCCCAAGGTGACCCCAGGCTATCCCTGATGACCCCAGGCTGTCCCTGGTGACCCCAAGACGACCCCAATGACCCCGATGACCCCGAGGTGACCCCAATGACCCCAAGGTGACCCTGATGTCCCCAATGACCCCAAGGTGACCCTGATGACCCCGAGGTGACCCCGAGGTAACCCCAAGATGACCCCAATGACCCCGAGGTGACCCTGATGTCCCCAATGACCCCAAGGTGACCCTGATGACCCCGAGGTGACCCCAATGACCCCGATGACCCCGAGGTGACCCCTGGCCAGGCCCCCAGCACTCACGCTGCCGAAGTACTTGTCGAGGAGCTCGACGTAGCGATGGATGAGCTCCAGCGTGATCAGCTCGTTGTCCTGACCCTCGATGGCGCAGCAGAAGTACAGGCTGGCGTACCTGCGGGGACAGCCGGGGGACAGCTGGGGACACCGAGAGCCACCGGCAACGGGGGGTGGACAGGGGGGACACCGGGTGGGAAACATGAGTGGTCAAACCAACCATGGTCAACCCAACTGTGGTCATCTCATCCGTGGTCAACTCAGCCATGGTCAACCCATGCATGGTCATCCCATCCATGGTCATCCTATCCATGGTCAACTCAGCCATGGTCAACCCAACCATGGTCATCCCATCCATGGTCAACCCAACTGTGGTCACATCACCCTATACATCCATCCACATTCACCCCAACACTTGTATCCTATCCATGGTCAACCCAAATAACTCAAAGTGGTCAACCCAACTATGGTAAACTCAGTGTGGTCAACTCAGTCGTGGTTGAGATGATGTGGTCACTCCAACCATGGTCAACCCAACCATGGTCCCTCCCCCCCCCTCCCCTCCCCCCCTCCCTCTCCACCACCCCCCCCCCCCCCCACCCCCCCCCCCCCCCCCCCATCCCATCCATGGTCATCCCAACCATGGTCAACCCAACCATGGTCAACCCAGTGTGGTCAACTCATCATGGTCAACCCAACCATGGTCAACCCTCAACCCATGGTCAACCCAGCCATGGTCAACACAGTGTGGTCAAGCCAACTGTGGTCATCCTATCCATGGTCAACCCAAAAGTGGTCAACCCAACTGTGGTCAACTCAGTGTGGTCAACTCAGTCATGGTTGAGATGATGTGGTCACTCCAAGCATGGTCAACCCAACCATAGTCAACCCAACCATGGTAAACCCAGTGTGGTCAACTCATCATGGTCAACCCAACCATGGTCAACTCAACGTAGGTGTGGTCAACCCAGCCATGGTCAACCCACCATGTCAACTCAGTGTGATCAAGCCAACCTGGTCAAGCCATGTGGTCAAGCCACACTATGGTCAACCCAACTGTGGTCAACCCATCCATGGTCAACCCAATTCCTCTCCCAATGGTCAACCCAACCGTGGTCAACCCAGTCGTGGTTCAGATGAAGTGGTCAACCCTACCATGGTCAACCAACCAACCATGGTCAACCCAACCATGGTCAATCCAACCATGGTCAACTCAGTGTGGTCAACCCAACTATGGTCAACCCAGCCATGGTCATCTCATATCAACCCAACGTCAACCCAAGATGGTCAACCCAACCATGGTCATCCCATCTATGGTCAACCTAACCATGGTCAACTCAGTGTGGTCAACCCAACCATGGTCAACTCATCACTAGTCAATCTAACGTGGTCATCCCATCCATGCTCAACCCAATCATGGTCAACCCAACCATGGTCAACCCAACCATGGTCAGCCTAATTGTGGTCAACCCAACCGTGGTCAAGCTGGTTTTTTGGGCCGCGAGGCGACATTTTTCTCAATTCCCTCTCTCCGGGGTGGAAAACCCAATATTTTTTTTGGGTTTTTTGGGTTTTTAGGGTTTTTTGGGGGGTTTCTTCAGGGATTTTTTTGGGGTTTTTTTGGGGGTTTTTTGGGGTTTTTTGGGGGGTTTTTTTGGTTTTTACCTCTTGTAGACCACCTTGAGGTCCCTCCACTCGAGGAAGCTGCACATTTTGGGTTTCCTGGCCAGCACCACCTGCATCAGCTCCCTGACCATCTTCTTCTTGTCCTTGTCGGCCGTGGCCAGGTACCACTTCTGCAGCCGCAGCTTCCCTTGGCGGCTGAACAGCAGCATGAACCGCATCTGGGGGGACTGGGGTTACTGGGAGGGACTGGGATGGACTGGGAGGGGATTTGGGGGATTTTTTGGGGAGTTTTGGGCGATTTTTTGGGGAGTTTGGGGGGATTTTAGGGGTTGGGAATGAGGAATTCAGCTTCCCTTGGCGGCTGAACAGCAGCATGAACCACGTCTGGGGGGACTGGGGTTACTGGGAGGGACTGGGAGGGACTGGGATGGACTGGGAGAGGATTTGGGGTGGATTTGGGGGAGTTTTGGGGGGATTTTGGGGGGGAATTTGGGGGATTTTTAGGGGGTTTTGGGGGTTGGGAATGAGGAATTCGGCAGCCCTTGGCGGCTGAACAGCAGCATGAACTGCATCTGGGGGGAACTGGGGTTACTGGGTGGAACTGGGAGGGACTGGGATGGACTGGGAGGGGATTTGGGGTGGATTTGGGGGAGTTTTGGGGAGTTTTGGGGGGATTTTGGGGGGAGTTTTGGGGATTTTAGGGGTTGGCAATGAGGAATTCAGCTTCCCTTGGCGGCTGAACAGAAACACGAACCGCATCTGGGGGGACTGGGGTTACTGGGATGGGAACTGGGAGGGACTGGGAGGACTGGGATGGACTGGGAGAGGATTTGGGGGAGTTTTGGGGGGATTTTGGGGGGAGTTTTGGTGATTTTAGGGGCTGGGAATGAGGAATTCAGCTTCCCTTGGCGGCTGGACAGCAGCATGAACCACATCTGGGGGGTCACTGGGGTTACTGGGAGGGACTGGGAGGGACTGGGAGGGACTGGGAAGGGGTTTGGGGGGCTCATGGATGGAATTTGGGGGATTTTAGGGGGAATTTGGGGTCCCTGAGGGGGATTTGGGGTCACCATGATTGGGATTTGGGGGATTTTAGGGGTTTTTGGGGTCCCTGTGGGGATTTTGGGGTCACCATGGTGGATTTGGGGTCTCCTGATTGGAATTTGGGGGATTTTGGGGGGAATTTGGGGTCCCTATGGTGATTTTGGGATCTCTGGGAGGAATTTGGGATCACCACGGTGGATTTTGTGGTCTCATGGATGGAATTTGGGGGATTTTGGGAGGTTTTTGGGGTCCCTATGGGGATTTTGGGGTCTCTAAGGCAATTTTGGGGTCACTGTGGGCAATTTGGGGTCACCATGGTGCATTTTGGGGTCTCATGGATGGAATTTGGGGGATTTTGGGAGGGATTTGGGGTCCCTATGGGGATTTTGGGGTCACCATGGTGGATTTGGGGTCTCATGATTGGGATTTGGGATATTTTGGGGGGAATTTGGGGTCCCTGTGGATGGAATTTGGGGGATTTTGGGGGTTTTTGGTGTCACCGTGATTGGGATTTGGGGGATTTTGGGGTGAATTTGGGGTCCCTATAGGGTTTTTGAGGTCCCTGTTGGGAATTTGGGGTCACCGTGGATGGAATTTGGGGTATCTTTGGGATGTTTTTGGGGTCCCTGTGGGGATTTTGGGGTCACCGTGGTGGATTTGGAGTCTCATGGATGGAATTTGGGGGATTTTGGGGGTTTTTGGGGTCACCGTGATTGGGATTTGGGGGATTTTGGGGGTTTGGGGTTTGGGGATTTTGGGGTTTTGGGAATTTGGGGTCCTGGGGGAATTTGGGGTATCTTTGGGATGTTTTTGGGGTCCCTGTGGGGATTTTGGGGTCACCGTGGTGGTTTGGTCTCATGGTGGATTTGGGGGATTTTGGGGGTTTTTGGGGTCACGTGGTTGGGTTTGGGGGTTTTGGGGGATTGGGGGATTTGGGGGTTTTGGGGTCACGGGGAATTTGGGGTTTCCCCATAGGTGTCACGTGGTTTTTGGGGGAATCCCCTCGGGGTCACGTGCTCCAGGGGGGATTCCCCGCCGCGCTGACGTCACGTGGGAACCTCTCCGGACAAGGGGGGGAGGGGTAGCCGCCCCGCCCCCCCAAACCGGGTCAAAGGTCAAAGGTCAAAGGTCACGCCCCCAACCCGGAACTCCCCCCAGCACCACGTGACCCCCGTCACGTGCTCCCCCTCCCCCCTTTCCCGCCACCCGCTCCTCTCACCATGGCGCCGCTCTCGGGGGCTCGGGGGGGCTCGGGGGGGGGGGGGTCGGGGGGGTCAGGGGGTCCCGGGGGTCCCGGGGGGTCCCGGGGGTCGCACGGAGCTCCTCCGCGCCTCCGGCAGCGCCGCGCCGGGCCCGCCGCTTCCGGGTGTGACGTCACCGCGCACCGCCGCGCCGCTTCCGGGAGAGGGGAGGTGGAGCGACTTGTCGCCATGGCAACGGGGAGTGGGGCGTGGCTTGTTACCAGGGCGACGGCGGCTTGCCTGGAAGAGGGAGCGGCTTGTCGCCATGGCAACGGGGAAGGGGGCGCGTGGTTTGTCTCCTAGGCAACGGGAGGCTTGCAGAGAGGAGGCGTGGCTTGTCGCCATGGCAACGGGGAGGGGGCGTGGTTTGTCGCTCATAGGTAACAATGGCTGGCAGAGAGAGGGCGTGGCTTGTCGCTATGGTAACTCGGAGTGGGCGTGGCTTGCCAGGAGGGGGGAAAGCGGGTTGTCGCTATAGCAACGGGGAGGGGGCGTGGCTTGTTTCCAAGGCAACAGGAGGGGGCGTGGTTTGTCTCCTAGGTAACGAGGGCTTGCAGAGAGGGGCGTGGCTTGTCGCTATGGCAACGGAGAGGGGGCGTGGTTTGTTTCCACGGCAACGGGGAAAGGGCGTCGCCGGTTGCCATGGCAACGAGAAGGGGCGTGGCTTGTTGCTGGGTTTTCCCCACAATGGAGGGTTAATCAGCGCCGTTTCCATGGTAACGAGAAGGGGGTGTGGCTCGGCGCCAAGGGGGCGTGGCTTGCTGGGGATGGTTGCTACGGGGGCGTTGCCATAGCAACGGAGGGATGGAGGAGTTTGGGGAGATTTTGGGGGGTTTGACCCTGAAAAGGGGAGAAAATCCCCCAAAAAACGGGAGGTGGTTGATTCCAAATCCTCCCGGAATCCCAAAATTGGTCGAATTCGCCCCGAATTGCCCTAAAATATCCCCAAATTTTCGGACCCCAAATTCAGTCCCAAAATCCTCCCAAATCTCCCAAAAATCCCAAAATCCAGAACCCGAAAGATCCCCAAACCTTCAAAATCCCCAAAAAATCCCCCAAAATCAAGACAAACCTTCATTTTAAACCAATTTATTCAGAATTTCCAAAACTTTTCGGATTTCCCCCAAATTTTTTGAGGTCCCAGGGGTTGATTTTGGGGTTTTTCCCTCCTCAGATGATGCTGAACCCCAAAATCCACCCAAAAATCCCGAAAAAATCTCCCAAAAATACCCAAAAAATACAAAAAAATCTACAAATATCTCCAAAAAAACCCCAAAAAATACCCAAAAAAATCCCCCAAAAATCGCCAAAAATCCCCCAAAAATCAAAAAAAAAGCCAAAAATCCTCCAAAAAAATCTCAAAAAAATCCCCAAAATTTCCCCAAAAAATCTCAAAAAACTCCCAAAAAAATCCCCAAAATCCCCCAAAAACAAAAAAAAATTCCCAAAAAATCTCCAAAAACCACAACAAAGCTCAATTTCAAACCAATTTATTCGGATTTTTACAAATTTTTTTCAGATTTCCCCAAACTTTTTGGGGTTTTTTCCTCCTCAGATGATCCTGAACCCCAAAATCCCCAAAAATCCCAAAAAAATCTCCCAAAATATCTCAAAAAATCTCCAAAAAATCTCCCAAAAAAATCCCAAAAATCCCAAAAAAATCCCAAATAAATCTCAAAAAAATCCCCCAAAAAATCTCCAAAAACTCCCAAAAAATCCCCAAAAAATCCCCCAAAAATAAAAAAAAAATCCCCAAAAACCTCCAAAAACCACAACAAACCTCAATTTCAAACCAATTTATTTGGAATTTCCACAACTTTTCGGATTTTCCCCAAAATTTTCGGGATTCCCCCCAAATTTTGGGTTTCCCCAAGTAATTTCTGGGGTGATTTTGGGGTTCACACGAAGCTCAGGTGTCGCTCAGGTGGAATTCCATATCCCAACTTGTGCTCCTCGAAAAGCTCCTCCAGCTTCTCCAGGTATTTTCGGTGCCAAAATTCGATTTCTTCCCCCGAGGGATTCGGGATTTTCGGGAGTTCCAGAGGCGATCCAACTGGTTTTTGGGAAAAAGGTTTGGGTCACAAAATTTGGGGATTTTTTCCCAAATTTTTTGGGTTTTTTTCCTGATTTTTTGGGATTTTTTTCTGATTTTTTGGGATTTTTTTCCTGATTTTTCGGGATTTTTTTCCTGATTTTTTCCTGAATTTTAAAGATTTTTTCTCCATTTTTTGGGATTTTTTTTCCTGATTTTAAAAGATTTTTTCCTGATTTTTAAAGATTTTTTCCTGGTTTTTTTTGGAATTTTTTCATGATTTTTGGGGATTTTTTTCCTGATTTTTAAAGATTTTTTTTCTCGATTTTTTGGGATTTTTTCCCTGATTTTTTGGGGGATTTTTTTTTCTGATTTTTAAAGTTTTTTTTCTCGATTTTTTGGTAATTTTTCCTCAATTTTTTGCAATTTTCCCCAAATTTTTGTAATTTTTTCTTGATTTTTTTCTCGATTTTTTGGTAATTTTTTCCTTGATTTTTTAGGGTTTTTTCTCGAATTTTTGGGGTTTTTTTCCCTGAATTTTTGAGGTTTTTATCTCTGCCAAAATTCGATTTCTTCCTCCGAGGGATTCGGGATTTTCGGGAGTTCCAGAGGTGATCCAACTGGTTTTTGGGGAAAAGGTTTGGGTTGCAAAATTTTGGGATTTTTTTCCCCAAAATTTTAAGATTTTTTCCTGATTTTTGGGGATTTTTTTCTGATTTTTGGGGATTTTTTCCTCGATTTTTTAAGATTTTTTCCTGATTTTTTAAAGATTCTTTCCTGATTTCTTAAGATTTTTTCCTGATTTTTTGGGATTTTTTTCATGATTTTTTTTGGATTTTCCCCCTGAATTTTAAAGATTTTTTCTCGATTTTTGGGGATTTTTTTTTCCTGATTTTTAAAGATTTTTTTCTCAATTTTTGGGGATTTTTTCCTGATTTTTTGGGATTTTTTTTCCTGATTTTTTGGGATTTTTTTCATGATTTTTAAAGACTTTTTTCCGGATTTTTTATTATTTTTACCCAATTTTTTGGCAATTTTTTTCTCAATTTTTAGTAATTTTTTTCTTGGTTTTTTGGAAATTTTTAATCGATTTTTTGGCAATTTTTTTCTCGATTTTTAGTAATTTTTTCTCAGTTTTTCATAATTTTTCTCGATTTTTCGGGGTTTTTTCTTGAATTTTTTATCAATTTTTCGTCATTTTTTCTTGAATTTTTCTCGATTTTTTTGGTAATTTTTCCCTCAATTTTTTAGGGGTTTTCCCCTGAATTTTTGAGGTTTTTATCTCTGCCAAAATTCGATTTCTTCATCCGAGGGATTCGGGATTTTCGGGAGTTCCAGAGGTGATCCAACTGGTTTTTGGGGAAAAGGTTTGGGTCACAAAATTTTGGGATTTTTTCCCAAATTTTTGGGATTTTTTTCATGATTTTTAAAGATTTTTTTCCTGATTTTTAAAGATTTTTTCCTAATTTTTGGGGATTTTTTTCAAAATTTTTTGGGATTTTTTCCCTGAATTTTAAAGATTTTTTCTCGATTTTTTAGGATTTTTTTTCTGATTTTTAAAGATTTTTTAACCGATTTTTGGGGATTTTTTTCCTGATTTTTAAAGATTTTTTTCTCAATTTTTGGGGATTTTTTTCCTGATTCTTTGGGATTTTTTTCTGATTTTTAAAGATTTTTTTCTCAATTTTTGGGGATTTTTTCCGGATTTTTTGGGATTTTTTTCCGGATTTTTGGGGGATTTTTTCCTGATTTTTAAAGACTTTTTTTCTCGATTTTTTGGGGTTTTGATTTTTGGGGATTTTTTTCTGATTTTTTAAGTTTTTTTCTCGATTTTTTGGTAATTTTTCCTCAATTTTTTGCAATTTTCCCCAAATTTTTGTAATTTTTTCTGGATTTTTTCCCGATTTTTTGGTAATTTTTCCCTCGATTTTTTAGGGTTTTTCTCGAATTTTTGGGGTTTTTTTCCCTGAATTTTTGAGGTTTTTATCTGGTGCCAAAATTCGATTTCTTCCTCCGAGGGATTCGGGATTTTCGGGAGTTCCAGAGGTGATCCAACTGGTTTTTGGGGAAAAGGTTTGGGTTACAAAATTTTGGGATTTTTTTCCCAAAAATTTTAAGATTTTTTCCTGATTTTTGGGGATTTTTTTCTGATTTTTGGGGATTTTTTTCCTCGATTTTTTAAGATTTTTTCCTGAATTTTTGTGAATTTTTTTCATGATTTTTTGGGATTTTTCCCCTGAATTTTAAAGATTTTTTTCTCGATTTTTTGGGATTTTTTCTCGATTTTTGGGATTTTTTTCTTGATTTTTTGGGATTTTTTTTCCTCAATTTTTGGGGATTTTTTCCCTGATTTTTTGGGATTTTTTCCTGATTTTTTCCTGATTTTTTGGTAATTTTTTTCGATTTTTTAGTAATTTTTTTCTCGATTTTTGGTAATATTTTCTTGAATTTTTGGTAATTTTTTCTCAATTTTTTGGTGATTTTTTTCTTGAATTTTTCTCGATTTTTGGTGATTTTTTTCTTGATTTTTTGGAAATTTTTCTTGAATTTTTTTCCCAATTTTTTTGCAATTTTCCCCCAATTTTTTGTAATTTTTTCTTGAATTTTTTTCTCGATTTTTTGTTAATTTTTTCCTCGATTTTTTGGGGTTTTTTTCAAATTTTTGGGATTTTTCCCCCAAATTTGGGGTTTTTTCCCCAAATTTTTCCCTTTTCCCCCCAAATTTTTTTCTTATCTCCCCAAACATTTCCATTTTTCCCAAATTTCCCAAATTTATCAGGTTTTTCCCCCAAATTTTCGCTTTTTCCCCCAAATATTATTTTTATTTTTCCCCCAAATATTTTTATTTTTCCCCAAACATTTTAATTTTCCCCAAATATTTTTATTTTTTCCCCAAATATTTTTATTTTTCCCCAAATTTTTTGGGTTTTTTTCCCCCAAATTTTGGGGTTTTCCCCCTAATTTTTAGGGTTTTTTCTCACATTTTTAGGGTTCTTTCCCCCAAATTTTTGGGGTTTGTCCCAGATTTTTTTGGTTTTTTCCTGCATTTTTGGGGGTTTTTTCCCCAGATTTTTCTAATTTTTCCCCACATTTTTTGGCTTTTTTCCCCAAATTTTTCGGATTTTTTCCCCCAAATTTTGGGGGGGTTTTCCCCAAAATTTTTTCCCTTTCCCCCCAAATATTTTTATTTTTCCCCAAATTTTTTCATTTTCCCCAAATATTTTTATTTTTCCCCAAATATTTTCATTTTTCCCCCAAATATTTTATTTTTTCCCCAAATATTTTCATTTCTTCCCCAAATATTTTAATTTTTCCCCCAAATTTTTTGCTTATTTCCCCAAATATTTTCATTTTCCCCCAAATATTTTTATTTTTCCCCAAATATTTTTATTTTTTCCCCAAATATTTTATTTTTTCCCCAAATATTTTTATTTTTCCCCCAAACTATTTTCATTTTTCCCAAATATTTTTATTTTTTCCCCAAATATTTTTATTTTTTCCCCAAATATTTTCATTTTTTCCCCAAATATTTTCATTTTTCCCCCAAATATTTTATTTTTTCCCCAAATATTTTCATTTCTTCCCCAAATATTTTAATTTTTCCCCCAAATTTTTTGCTTATTTCCCCAAATATTTTCATTTTCCCCCAAATATTTTTATTTTTCCCCAAATATTTTTATTTTTTCCCAAAATATTTTATTTTTTCCCCAAATATTTTTATTTTTCCCCCAAACTATTTTTATTTTTCCCCAAATATTTTTATTTTTCCCCAAAATATTTTCTTTTTTTCCCCAAATATTTTCATTTTCCCCAAAATTTTTTGCTTTTTCTCCCCCAAATATTTTTATTTTTTCTCAAATATTTTTTGCTTATTTCCCTAAATAACTTTATTTTTTCCCCAAATATTTTTATTTTTTCCCCAAATATTTTTCGGGTTTTTTCCCCCAAATTTTGGGGTTTTTTCCCAGATTTTCTGGTCTGTTTCCCCACATTTTTGGGTTTTTTCCCCCAGATTTTTGAGGTTTTTTTCCCAAAATTTTTTTGCATTTTTCCCCCAAATTTTGGGGTTTTTCCCCCAAATTTTTTGCCTTTTCCCCCAAATATTTTCATTTTTCCCAAATATTTTTATTTTTTCCCCAAATATTTTTATTTTTTCCCCAAATATTTTCATTTTTTCCCCAAATATTTTCATTTTTCCCCCAAATATTTTATTTTTTCCCCAAATATTTTCATTTTTCCCCCAAATATTTTCATTTTCCCCCAAATTTTTTGCTTTTTTTCCCCCAAATATTTTCATTTTCCCCCAAATATTTCCATTTTCCCCCAAATTTTCCCTACTTTCCCCCCAATTTATTGGGTTTTTTCCCCAATTTTTTTTTTTTATTTTTTCCCCCAAATTTTGGGCTTTTTTCCCCATTTTTTCTTTTTGGTTTTTCCCCAGATTTTTTGGGTTTTTTTCCCAAAATTTTTGGGGTTTTTTCCCAGATTTTTTGGGGGTTTTTCCTCTAGATTTTTGGGGTTTTTTTCCTGCATTTTTGGGCTTTTTTTCCCCAGAGTTTTCTATTTTTTCCCCATATTTTTGGGGGTTTTTTTCCTGCATTTTTCGATTTTTTCCCCCAAATTTTTTTGCTTTTTTCCCCAAAAATTTTCATTTCCCCCAAATTTCCCAAATTTATCAGGTTTTTCCCCCAGATTTTGCGGTTTTTCCCCAAAATTTTTTTCCCTTTTCCCCCAAATATTTTTATTTTTTCCCCAAATATTTTCATTTTCCCCCAAATATTTTTATTTTTTCCACAAATATTTTCATTTTTCCCCCAAATATTTTCATTTTCCCCCAAATATTTTTATTTTCCCCAAATATTTTTATTTTTCCCCCAAATATTTTCATTTTCCCCCAAATATTTTTATTTTTTCCCAAATATTTTTTGCATATTTCCCCAAATAACTTTATTTTTCCCCCAAATATTTTTATTTTTTCCCAAATATTTTTTGCATATTTCCCCAAATAACTTCATTTTTTCCCCAAATATTTTTATTTTTTCCCAAATATTTTTTTTCCTAAATACTTTCATTTTTTCCCCAAATATTTTTATTTTTTCCCAAATTTTTCGGGTTTTTTCCCCAAATTTTGGGGTTTTTTCCCCAGATTTTCTGGTCTGTTTCCCCACATTTTTGGGTTTTTTTCCCCAAATTTTTGGATTTTTTTTTTCCCAAACTTTTCCCCTTTTTTCCCCCAGATTTTTGGGGGTTTTTTCCCCAAATTTTTTTGCATTTTTCCCCCAAATTTTTCGCCTTTTCCCCCAAATATTTTCATTTTTTCCCCAAATATTTTCATTTACCCCAAAATTTTTTGCTTTTTTTCCCCCCAAAAATATTTTTATTTTCCCCCCAAAAATATTTTTAATTTTTCCCCCAATTTTTTTTTCCCCAAAATTCCCATTTTTTCCCCCAAATCTCACTCACCCACGGTGTGAATTGCTCTCCGGAAAGGCAAAATCCCAAAGCTGTACTGGAAAATCCCTCTGGCGTGGAAAAAGGGGAAAGCGACCCCAAACACCCTCTGCAGGGTCACCTGGAAACCCCGGAGCGCGGAGCCAGGGGGATTTGGGATTTGCTGGAAAAGGTCGTTTTCCCCAAAACTGAACACGGGAACCAGCGGAGTGCTGGAAAATGGGAAAATCCTAAAAAAAAATCTGATTTTTTGGGTTAATTTCATCCCAAAATTCGATTTTTTGGGTTTAATTTCATCCCAAAATTCTGATTTTTTTGGGATTAAATTTCATCCCAAAATTGGGAAAATCCAAAAAAAAATCTGATCTTTTGGGGTTAATTATATCCCAAAATTTGATTTTTTGGGGTTAAATTTATCCCAAAATTCTGAATTTTTGGGGTTAAAACCTAAAAAAAATCTGATTTTTTGGGGTGAAATCCTAAAAAAAAATCTCATTTTTTGGGGTTAATTTCATCCCAAAAATCTGATTTCTTTTGGGGTTAAATAAAAAAAAAAATCTGATTTTTTGGGTGAAATCCTAAAAAAAATCTGATTTTTTGGGTGAAATTAATCCCAAAATTCAATTTTTTGGGGTTAATTTCATCCCAAAATTGTGATTTTTTGGGTTAATTTCATCCCAAAATTCGATTTTTTGGGGTTAAATTTAAAAAAAAATCTGATTTTTGGGTGAAATCCTAAAAAAAATCTAATTTTTTGGGGCTAAATTAATCCCAAAATTGGGAAATCCTAAAAAAAAAAACTGATTTTTTGGGGTTCAAATTCATCCCAAAACTGGGAAATCCCAAATGTTTTGGTGAAATCCCCAAATTTCCCAGAAATCCCAAAAACCCTCTGCAGGGTCACCTGGAAACCCCGGAGTGTGGATCCAGGGGGATTTGGGATTTGCTGGAAAAGGTCGTTTTCCCCAAAACTGAACACGGGAACCAGCGGGGTGCTGGAAATTGGGAAAAATCTGAATTTTTGGGGTTAAATCCTGAAATAATCTGAATTTTTTTGGTTAAATCCTAAAAAATTCCGAATTTTTGGGGTTAATTTCGTCCCAAAATTTGATTTTTTTTGGGGTTTAAATCCTAAAAAAATTCTGATTTTTTGGGTTAAATCCTAAAAAAATCTGATTTTTTGGGTGAAATTAATCCCAAAATTCTGATTTTTTGGGGTTAATTTCATCCCAAAATTGTGATTTTTTGGGATTAAATTTCATCCCAAAATTGGGAAAATCCTAAAAAAATCTGATTTTTTGGGGTTAATTATATCCCAAAATTCGATTTTTTTGGGTTAAATTTATCCCAAAATTCTGAATTTTTGGGTTAAATCCTAAAAAAAATCTGATTTTTTGGGTTAATTTCATCCCAAAATTCAATTTTTTGGGTTTAATTTCATCCCAAAATTCTGATTTTTTTGGGATTAAAACCTAAAAAAATCTGATTTTTTGGGGTGAAATCCTAAAAAAAAACCTCATTTTTTGGGGTTAATTTCATCCCAAAATTCTGATTTCTTTGGGGTTAAATAAAAAAAAAAAAATCTGATTTTTTGGTTGAAATCCTAAAAAAATCTGATTTTTTGGGTGAAATTAATCCCAAAATTCAATTTTTTGGGGTTAATTTCATCCCAAAATTGTGATTTTTTTGGTTAATTTTATCCCAAAATTCGATTTTTTTGGGGGTTCAAATTCATCCCAAAACTGGGAAATC
The DNA here is from genome assembly GCA_024500445.1 of Entomyzon cyanotis. Classification (NCBI taxonomy): domain Eukaryota; kingdom Metazoa; phylum Chordata; class Aves; order Passeriformes; family Meliphagidae; genus Entomyzon; species Entomyzon cyanotis. The sequence continues at coordinate 674,315 of JAKEPQ010001013.1, read as the reverse complement.
CCCAAATTTCCCTGAAATCCCAAATTTCCCTGAAATCCCAAATTTCCCAGAAATCCCAAACACCCTCTGCAGGGTCACCTGGAAACCCCGGAGTGTGGATCCAGGGGGATTTGGGATTTGCTGGAAAAGGTCGTTTTCCCCAAAACTGAACACGGGAACCAGCGGGGTGCTGGAAAATGGGAAAATCCTAAAAAAAAATCTGAATTTTTGGGTGAAATACTAAAAATAATCTGATTTTTGGGTTAATTTCATCCCAAAATTCAATTTTTTGGGGTTAAATTTAAAAAAAAATCTGATTTTTGGGTGAAATCCTAAAAAAAATCAAATTTTTTGGGGTTAATTTCATCCCAAAATTGGGAAATCCTAAAAAAAAATCTGATTTTTTGGGTTAAATCCTAAAATAATCTGAATTTTTGGGAGAAATCCTAAAAAAAAATCTCATTTTTTGGGGTTAATTTCATCCCAAAATTCTGATTTTTTTTGGGTTTAAATCCTAAAAAAATTCTGATTTTTTGGGTTAAATCCTAAAAAAAATTCTGATATTTTGCGGTTTAATTAATGCCAAAATTGGGAAATCCTAAAAAAAAATCTGATTTTTTGGGTGAAATTAATCCCAAAATTCAATTTTTTGGGGTTAATTTCATCCCAAAATTGTGATTTTTTGGGTTAATTTCATCCCAAAATTCGATTTTTTTGGGGTTTAAATTCATCCCAAAACTGGGAAATCCCAAATGTTTCCCTGAAATCCCAAATTTCCCAGAAATCCCAAAACTCCTCTGCAGGGTCACCTGGAAACCCCGGAGCGTGGATCCAGGGGGATTTGGGATTTGCTGGAAAAGGTCGTTTTCCCCAAAACTGAACACGGGAACCAGCGGGGTGCTGGAAAATGGGAAAAATCTGAATTTTTGGGTGAAATCCTAAAAAAATGTGAATTTTTGGGGTTAATTTCATCCCAAAATCCGATTTTTTGGGTTAATTTCATCCAAAAATTAGATTTTTTGGGTTTAAATAAATCCCAAAAATGGAAATCCTAAAAGAAATCTCAATTTTTGGGGTCAAAATTGATCCCAAAACCGGGAAATCCTAAAAAAATCTGATTTTTTGGGTTAAAATTCATCCCAGAATGAGAAATCCTAAAAAATTCATCCCAAAATTGGGAAATCCTAAAAAAAATTCTGATTTTTTGGGTGAAATTCATTCCAAAATTCGATTTTTTTGGGGTTAAATTTCATCCCAAAATTCTGATTTTTTTTTTGGGTTTAAATCCTAAAAAAATTCTGATTTTTTGGGTTCAATCCTAAAAAAAATTCTGATTTTTTGTGTTAAAATTCATCCCAAAATTGGGAAATCCTAAAAAAAATCTGATTTTTTTTGGGTGAAATTCATCCCAAAATTCGATTTTTTTTGGGTTAATTTCATCCCAAAATTGTAATTTTTTGGGGTTAATTTCATCCCAAAATTCAATTTTTTTGGGTTAATTTCATCCCAAAATCCGATTTTTTTGGGGGTTCAAATTCATCCCAAAACTGGGAAATCCCAAATGTTTCCCTGAAATCCCAAATTTCCCAGAAATCCCAAATTTCCCAGAAATCCCAAAACTCCTCTGCAGGGTCACCTGGAAACCCCGGAGTGTGGATCCAGGGGGATTTGGGATTTGCTGGAAAAGGTCGTTTTCCCCAAAACTGAACACGGGAACGAGTGGAGTGCTGGAAAATGGGAAAATCCTAAAAAAAATCTGAATTTTTGGGTGAAATCCTGAAAAAATCTGAATTTTTGGGGTTAAATCCTAAAAAATTCTGATTTTTTTGGGTTAATTTCATCCCAAAATTTTGATTTTTTGGGTTTAAATTAATCCCAAAAAGGGAAAATCCTAAAAAAATCTCAATTTTTGGGGTCAAAATTGATCCCAAAATTGAGAAATCCTAAAAAAATCTGATTTTTTGGGGAGAAATCCTAAAAAAAAATCTCATTTTTTGGGGTTAATTTCATCCCAAAAATCTGATTTCTTTTGGGGTTAAATAAAAAAAAAAAAAGTGATTTTTTGGGGTGAAATCCTAAAAATAATCTGAATTTTTTGGGTTAAATACTAAAAAATTCCGAATTTTTGGGGTTAATTTCATCCCAAAATTCGATTTTTTGGGTTTAATTTCATCCCAAAATTATGATTTTTTTGGGATTAAATGTCATCCCAAAATTGGGAAATCCTAAAAAAAAATCTGATTTCTTTGGGGTTTAAATTCATCCCAAAACTGGGAAATCCCAAATGTTTCCCTGAAATCCCCAAATTTCCCAGAAATCCCAAAAACCCTCTGCAGGGTCACCTGGAAACCCCGGAGTGTGGATCCAGGGGGATTTGGGATTTGCTGGAAAAGGTCGTTTTCCCCAAAACTGAACACGGGAACCAGCGGGGTGCTGGAAATTTGGGAAAAATCTGAATTTTTGGGTGAAATCCTAAAAAAATGTGAAATTTTGGGGTGAAATTCATCCCAAAATTCGATTTTTTGGGGTTAATTTCATCCAAAAATTAGATTTTTTGGGTTTAAATTAATCCCAAAAATGGAAATCCTAAAAGAAATCTCAATTTTTGGGGTCAAAATTGATCCCCAAACTGGGAAATCCTAAAAAAATCTGATTTTTTGGGTTAAAATTCATCCCAGAATGAGAAATCCTAAAAAAATTCATCCCAAAATTGGGAAATCCTAAAAAAATTCTGATTTTTTGGGTGAAATTCATTCCAAAATTCGATTTTTTTGGGGTTAAATTTCATCCCAAAATTCTGATTTTTTTTTTGGGTTTAAATCCTAAAAAAATTCTGATTTTTTGGGTTCAATCCTAAAAAAAATTCTGATTTTTTGTGTTAAAATTCATCCCAAAATTGGGAAATCCTAAAAAAAAATCTGATTTTTTTTTGGGTGAAATTCATCCCAAAATTCGATTTTTTTTGGGTTAATTTCATCCCAAAATTGTAATTTTTTGGGGTTAATTTCATCCCAAAATTCAATTTTTTTGGGTTAATTTCATCCCAAAATCCGATTTTTTGGGGGTTCAAATTCATCCCAAAACTGGGAAATCCCAAATGTTTCCCTGAAATCCCCAAATTTCCCAGAAATCCCAAATTTCCCAGAAATCCCAAAACTCCTCTGCAGGGTCACCTGGAAACCCCGGAGTGTGGATCCAGGGGGATTTGGGATTTGCTGGAAAAGGTCGTTTTCCCCAAAACTGAACACGGGAACCAGCGGGGTGCTGGAAAATGGGAAAATCCTAAAAAAAATCTGAATTTTTGGGTGAAATCCTGAAAAAATCTGAATTTTTGGGGTTAAATCCTAAAAAAATTCTGATTTTTTTGGGTTAATTTCATCCCAAAATTTTGATTTTTTGGGTTTAAATTAATCCCAAAAAGGGAAAATCCTAAAAAAATCTCAATTTTTGGGGTCAAAATTGATCCCAAAATTGAGAAATCCTAAAAAAATCTCATTTTTTGGGGTTAATTTCATCCCAAAAATCTGATTTCTTTTGGGGTGAAATAAAAAAAAAAATCTGATTTTTTGGGGTGAAATCCTAAAAAAATTCAGATTTTTTGGGGTGAAATCCTAAAAATAATCTGAATTTTTTGGGTTAAATCCTAAAAAATTCCGAATTTTTGGGGTTAATTTCATCCCAAAATTCTGATTTTTTTGGGATTAAATGTCATCCCAAAATTGGGAAATCCTAAAAAAATCTGATTTTTTGGGGTGAAATCCTGAAAAAAAAGTGATTTTTTTGGGTTAAATCCTAAAAAAAAGTGATTTTTTGGGTTAAATCCTAAAAAAATCTGAATTTTTGGGGAGAAATCCTAAAAAAAATCTCATTTTTTGGGGTTAATTTCATCCCAAAAATCTGATTTCTTTTGGGGTTAAATAAAAAAAAAAATCTGATTTTTTGGGTGAAATCCTAAAAAAATTCCGAATTTTTGGGGTTAATTTCATCCCAAAATTCGATTTTTTGGGGGTAAAACTTCATCCCCAAACTGGGATGACATCAAATCACCCGGAAATGACATCAAATCACCCGGAAATGACATCAAATCACCCGGAAATTACACCAAAACTACCGGAAATGACATCAACTAACCCGGAAATTACACCAAAACCACCGGAAGTGACATCAAACCCACCGGAAATGATCCTAACTCTTCCGGAAGTGACCCCAAATCACCCCAAATTCCCCGGAAATGACCCCAAAATCCACCGGAAATGATCTCAAATCTCCCAAAAATGACCCCAAATGACCCCAAAATCACCAGAAATGACCCCAAAATCCACCGGAAATCCCCCAAAATGACCCCAAATCACCCCAAAATGACCCCAAATCCCCCAGAAATCACTCCAAATCCACTGAAAATCACCCCAAAATAACCCCAAACCACCCTAAAATGACCCAAAATTGACCCCAAAATGACCCCAAAATCCCCCAAATCACCCCAAATCCACCAAAAATGACCCCAAATCCACCAGAAATCACCCCAAATCCACCCAAAATTACCCCAAAATCCCCCAGAAATGATCCCAAATCACCCCAAAATACACCCCAAATGATCCCAAATCCACCCCAAATTCACCAGAAATTATCTCAAATCCCCCAGAAATGACCCCAAATGCCCCAGAAATGACCCCAAATCCACCCCAAATCACCCCAAATCCACCAAAAATTACCCCAATTCCCCCAAAATGACCCCAAATCCACCAGAAATGACCCTAAATGACCCCAAATCCCCTGGAAATGACCCGAAATCCACCAAAAATTACCCCAATTCCCCCAAAATGACCCTAAATCCCACCCAAATTTTTGGAAACGACCCCGAAATCCCCCCAAACCCACCCAAAGTTGAGGGCGATCCTGACAAATCCCCTCCTGCGCCTGATCCGCAGCCGCAGCGCTCCTGGCCGAGCGTCCAGCGCCTCGGGGTGCCAAACCATCCCAATCACCCCAAAATACACCCCAAATCACCCCAAATCCACCAGAAATTACCCCAAAATCACTCCAAATCCTCCGGGAATGACCCCAAAGTGACCCCAAATCCCCCAAAATGACCCCAAATCACCCCAAATCATCCCAAAATGACCCCAAATCCCCCAGAAATGACCCCAAATGACCCCAAATCACCCCAAATCCACCAGAAATCACCGCAAATCACCCCAGAAATGACCCCAAATCACCCCAAATGACCCCAAAATGACCCAAAATCCACCGGAAATGATCTCAAATCCCCCAGAAATGACCCAAAATGACCCCAAATCCCCAGAAATTACCCCAAATCATCCCAAAATGCCCCAAATCACCCCAAATCCACCAGAAATGACCCTAAATTCACCCCAAATCCACCAGAATTGACTCCAAATCCCCCAGAAATGACCCCAAAATCCACCCGAAATGACCCAAAATTACTCCAAATCCCCCAGAAATGACCCCAAATCACCCCAAAATCCACCCAACATCAGCGCGAATGACCTCAAATCATCCCAAAATCCCCCAAATCATCCCAAAATCCCCCAAAATGACCCCAAAATGACCCCAAATCCACCAGAAATGACCCCAAACGACCTCAAATCCCCCAGAAATTACCCTAAAATGACCCCAAATCCCCTGGAAATGACAGAAAATTACCCCAAATCCCCCAGAAATGACCCAAAAATGGCTACAAATCCCCCAGAAATTACCCAAAATTGACCCCAAATCCCCCAGAAATTACCCAAAATGACCCCAAAATGACCCCAAATCCCCCAAAATGACCCCAAACCCCACCCAAATTTTTGGAAATGACCCTAAAATCCCCCAGAAGTGACTCCCAAATCCCATGAAAATTACCCAAAATGACCTCAAATCATCCCAAAATCCCCCAAAATGACGCCAAAATGACCCCAAATCCACCAGAAATGACCCAAAATGACTCCAAATTGACCCCAAATCCCCTGGAAACGACCCTAAATCTTCCAGAAATTACCCAAAAAGCCCCAGAAATTACCCAAAATTACCCCAAATCTCCCCAAAATCATCCCAAATCATCCCAAAATCCCCCCAAAACGACCCAAATTTTTGGAAATCTCCCCCAAACCCACCCAAAGTTGAGGGCGATCCTGACAAATCCCCTCCTGCGCCTGATCTGCAGCCGCAGCGCTCCTGGCCGAGCGTCCAGCGCCTCGGCCGCTCCGCCCAGCGCGATGACCGCGACGCGACCTCCCCGCGGGTCACTCAGCAGGTGCTCCAGGCTGGACGGCTCCGAGGAGACCAGACCTGGGGGAATTCCCAAAAAAATTTGGGATTTGAGGTTATTTGGGTGTCAAAAATGTGGGGTTTGGGAGAGGAGGATTCAGGGATTTGGGATTTTTGGGGGTTTGAGGGGAAATTCCCAAAAATTTCCTCAAAATCTTCCCGAAAATAAGGGGAAAATTGGGATTTTCATCCCCAAAATCGGTGGAAAATTTGGGAATTTCATCCCCAAAATTACAGGAAAAATTGGGAATTTCATCCCCAAAATCAGTGAAAAAATTGGGTTTTTCATCCCCAAAATCCAGAAAAAATTGGGTGTTTTAGTCCCAAAATGGGGAAAAAATTGGGAATTTCTGTCCCAAAATCAGGAAAAAATTGGGTTTTTCATCCCAAAAATCAGGAAAAATTTGGGTATTTCATCCCCAAAATTTGGGTTTTGGGAGATAAGGATCCAGGGATTTGGGGAATTTGGGGTTTTAGCCCCAAAATTTGGGGTCCCAGTGACTCAGCAGGTGCTCCAGGCTGGACGGTTCTGAGGAGACCAGACCTGGGAAAATTCCCAAAAAAAAATCTGGGATTTGAGGAGGTTGGGATGGAGGGATTGAGGGATTTGGGGTGTTTGGGGATTGGAGGGGAAACTCCCAAAATCTCATAAAAATTTTCCCGAAAATAGGGGGAAAATTGGGGGGTTTTATCCCCAAAATTAGAGGAAAAATCGGGATTTTCATCCCCAAAATCAGGAAAAATTTGGGTGTTTTATCCCCAAAATTAGAGGAAAAAATTGGGGTTTTATCCCCAAAATTAGGAAAAAAATTGGGAATTTCACCCCCAAAATTAGTGGAGAAATTGGGAAAATTGGGAATTTTATCCCCAAAATTAGAGGAAAAAATTGGGAATTTCATCCCAAAAATCGGTGAAAAAATTGAGTATTTTATCCCCAAAATTAGGAAAAAATTGGGGTTTTCATCTCCAATATTGGGAAAAATTTGGGTATTTCATTCCCAAAATTTGGGTTTTGGGAGATAAGGATTCAGGGATTTAGGGAATTTGGGGTTTTAGCCCCAAAATTTGGGGTCCGAGGAGACCAGACCTGGGAAAATTCCCAAAAAAATTTGGGATTTGAGGTCATTCGGAATCCAAAAATGTGGATTTTGGGGCACTGGGATGGAGGGATTTGGGGTGTTTGGGGATTTGAGGGAAAATTCCCAAAAATTCCCTCAAAATCTTCCCCAGAATGAGGGGAAAATTGGGATTTTCATCCCCAAAATCAGGAAAAACTGGGATTTTCTGTCCCAAAATTGGGGTAAAAAATTGGGAATTTCATCTCCAAAATCAATGCAAAAAATTGGGTTTTTATCCCCAAAATCGGGAAGAAAATTGGGGTTTTCATCCCAAAAATTAGGGGAAAAATTGGGATTTTCTGTCCCAAAATTAGGGGAAAATTTCGGTGTTTCATCTCCAAAATATGGTGGGAAAATTGGGAATTTCATCTCCAAAATCAGGGGGAAAAAAGGGTATTTTATCCCCAAAATTAGGAAAAATTTGGGAATTTTATCCCCAAAATTAGAGGGAAAATTGGGTTTTCATCCCCAAAATCAGGAAAAAAATTGGGATTTTCATCCCAAAAATTAGGGGAAAAATTGGGAATTTCATCCCAAAAATTAGGGGAAAAATTGGGATTTTCTGTCCCAAAATCAGGAAAAAAATTGGCTTTTTATCCCCAAAATTAGAGGAAAAATTGGGTTTTTCTGTCCGAAATTGGGGGAAAAATTGGGTGTTTTATCCCCAAAATTAGGAAAAATTTGGGAATTTTATCCCCAAAATTAGAGGAAAAATTGGGTTTTCATCCCCAAAATCAGGAAAAATTTGGGTGTTTTATCCCCAAAATTAGAGGAAAAAAATTGGGAATTTCATCCCAAAAATCGGTGAAAAAATTGAGTATTTTATCCCCAAAATTAGGGGAAAAATTGGGGTTTTCATCTCCAATATTGGGAAAAATTTGGGTATTTCATTCCCAAAATTTGGGTTTTGGGGGAAATGGATTGAGGGATTTAGGGAATTTGGGGTTTTAGCCCCAAAATTTGGGGTCCGAGGAGACCAGACCTGGGAAAATTCCCAAAAAAATTTGGGATTTGAGGTCATTCGGAATCCAAAAATGTGGGTTTTGGGGCACTGGGATGGAGGGATTTGGGGTGTTTGGGGATTGGAGGGAAAATTCCCAAAAATTTCCTCAAAATCTTCCCAAAATTAGGGAAAAATGGGGAATTTCATCTCCAAAATTAGGGGGAAAATTGGGAATTTCATCTCCAAAATCAATGCAAAAAATTGGGTTTTTATCCCCAAAATCAGGAAAAAAATTGTGGTTTTCATCCCAAAAATTAGGGGAAAAATTGGGATTTTCTGTCCCAAAATTGGGGAAAAATTGGGTGTTTTATCCCCAAAATTTGGGGTTTGGGGGAAATGGATTGAGGGATTTAGGGAATTTGGGGTTTTAGCCCCAAAATTTGGGGTCCGAGGAGACCAGACCTGGGAAAATTCCCAAAAAAATTTGGGATTTGAGGTCATTCGGAATCCAAAAATGTGGATTTTGGGGCACTGGGATGGAGGGATTTGGGGTGTTTGGGGATTTGAGGGAAAATTCCCAAAAATTCCCTCAAAATCTTCCCCAGAATGAGGGGAAAATTGGGATTTTCATCCCCAAAATCAGGAAAAACTGGGATTTTCTGTCCCAAAATTGGGGTAAAAAATTGGGAATTTCATCTCCAAAATCAATGCAAAAAATTGGGTTTTTATCCCCAAAATCGGGAAGAAAATTGGGGTTTTCATCCCAAAAATTAGGGGAAAAATTGGGATTTTCTGTCCCAAAATTAGGGGAAAATTTCGGTGTTTCATCTCCAAAATATGGTGGGAAAATTGGGAATTTCATCTCCAAAATCAGGGGGAAAAAAGGGTATTTTATCCCCAAAATTAGGAAAAATTTGGGAATTTTATCCCCAAAATTAGAGGGAAAATTGGGTTTTCATCCCCAAAATCAGGAAAAAAATTGGGATTTTCATCCCAAAAATTAGGGGAAAAATTGGGAATTTCATCCCAAAAATTAGGGGAAAAATTGGGATTTTCTGTCCCAAAATCAGGAAAAAAATTGGCTTTTTATCCCCAAAATTAGAGGAAAAATTGGGTTTTTCTGTCCGAAATTGGGGGAAAAATTGGGTGTTTTATCCCCAAAATTAGGAAAAATTTGGGAATTTTATCCCCAAAATTAGAGGAAAAATTGGGTTTTCATCCCCAAAATCAGGAAAAATTTGGGTGTTTTATCCCCAAAATTAGAGGAAAAAAATTGGGAATTTCATCCCAAAAATCGGTGAAAAAATTGAGTATTTTATCCCCAAAATTAGGGGAAAAATTGGGGTTTTCATCTCCAATATTGGGAAAAATTTGGGTATTTCATTCCCAAAATTTGGGTTTTGGGGGAAATGGATTGAGGGATTTAGGGAATTTGGGGTTTTAGCCCCAAAATTTGGGGTCCGAGGAGACCAGACCTGGGAAAATTCCCAAAAAAATTTGGGATTTGAGGTCATTCGGAATCCAAAAATGTGGGGTTTGGGGCACTGGGATGGAGGGATTTGGGGTGTTTGGGGATTGGAGGGAAAATTCCCAAAAATTTCCTCAAAATCTTCCCAAAATTAGGGAAAAATGGGGAATTTCATCTCCAAAATTAGGGGGAAAATTGGGAATTTCATCTCCAAAATCAATGCAAAAAATTGGGTTTTTCATCCCCAAAATTGGGGAAAAAATTGGGGGTTTCATCCCCAAAATTAGAGGGAAAATTGGGTTTTTATCCCCAAAATCAGGAAAAAAATTGTGTTTTTCATCCCAAAAATTAGGGGAAAAATTGGGATTTTCTGTCCCAAAATTGGGGAAAAATTGGGTGTTTTATCCCCAAAATTTGGGGTTTGGGGGAAATGGATTGAGGGATTTAGGGAATTTGGGGTTTTAGCCCCAAAATTTGGGGTCTGAGGAGACCAGACCTGGGAGAATTCCCAAAAAAATTTGGGATTTGAGGTCATTCGGAATCCAAAAATGTGGGTTTTGGGGCACTGGGATGGAGGGATTTGGGGTGTTTGGGGATTTGAGGGAAAATTCCCAAAAATTCCCTCAAAATCTTCCCCAGAATGAGGGGAAAATTGGGATTTTCATCCCCAAAATCAGGAAAAACTGGGATTTTCTGTCCCAAAATTGGGGTAAAAAATTGGGAATTTCATCTCCAAAATCAATGCAAAAAATTGGGTTTTTATCCCCAAAATCGGGAAGAAAATTGGGGTTTTCATCCCAAAAATTAGGGGAAAAATTGGGATTTTCTGTCCCAAAATTAGGGGAAAATTTCGGTGTTTCATCTCCAAAATATGGTGGGAAAATTGGGAATTTCATCTCCAAAATCAGGGGGAAAAAAGGGTATTTTATCCCCAAAATTAGGAAAAATTTGGGAATTTTATCCCCAAAATTAGAGGGAAAATTGGGTTTTCATCCCCAAAATCAGGAAAAAAATTGGGATTTTCATCCCAAAAATTAGGGGAAAAATTGGGAATTTCATCCCAAAAATTAGGGGAAAAATTGGGATTTTCTGTCCCAAAATCAGGAAAAAAATTGGCTTTTTATCCCCAAAATTAGAGGAAAAATTGGGTTTTTCTGTCCGAAACTGGGGGAAAAATTGGGTGTTTTATCCCCAAAATTAGGAAAAATTTGGGAATTTTATCCCCAAAATTAGAGGAAAAATTGGGTTTTCATCCCCAAAATCAGGAAAAATTTGGGTGTTTTATCCCCAAAATTAGAGGAAAAAAATTGGGAATTTCATCCCAAAAATCGGTGAAAAAATTGAGTATTTTATCCCCAAAATTAGGGGAAAAATTGGGGTTTTCATCTCCAATATTGGGAAAAATTTGGGTATTTCATTCCCAAAATTTGGGTTTTGGGGGAAATGGATTGAGGGATTTAGGGAATTTGGGGTTTTAGCCCCAAAATTTGGGGTCCGAGGAGACCAGACCTGGGAAAATTCCCAAAAAAATTTGGGATTTGAGGTCATTCGGAATCCAAAAATGTGGGGTTTGGGGCACTGGGATGGAGGGATTTGGGGTGTTTGGGGATTGGAGGGAAAATTCCCAAAAATTTCCTCAAAATCTTCCCAAAATTAGGGAAAAATGGGGAATTTCATCTCCAAAATTAGGGGGAAAATTGGGAATTTCATCTCCAAAATCAATGCAAAAAATTGGGTTTTTATCCCCAAAATCAGGAAAAAAATTGTGGTTTTCATCCCAAAAATTAGGGGAAAAATTGGGATTTTCTGTCCCAAAATTGGGGAAAAATTGGGTGTTTTATCCCCAAAATTTGGGGTTTGGGGGAAATGGATTGAGGGATTTAGGGAATTTGGGGTTTTAGCCCCAAAATTTGGGGTCCGAGGAGACCAGACCTGGGAAAATTCCCAAAAAAATTTGGGATTTGAGGTCATTCGGAATCCAAAAATGTGGATTTTGGGGCACTGGGATGGAGGGATTTGGGGTGTTTGGGGATTTGAGGGAAAATTCCCAAAAATTCCCTCAAAATCTTCCCCAGAATGAGGGGAAAATTGGGATTTTCATCCCCAAAATCAGGAAAAACTGGGATTTTCTGTCCCAAAATTGGGGTAAAAAATTGGGAATTTCATCTCCAAAATCAATGCAAAAAATTGGGTTTTTATCCCCAAAATCGGGAAGAAAATTGGGGTTTTCATCCCAAAAATTAGGGGAAAAATTGGGATTTTCTGTCCCAAAATTAGGGGAAAATTTCGGTGTTTCATCTCCAAAATATGGTGGGAAAATTGGGAATTTCATCTCCAAAATCAGGGGGAAAAAAGGGTATTTTATCCCCAAAATTAGGAAAAATTTGGGAATTTTATCCCCAAAATTAGAGGGAAAATTGGGTTTTCATCCCCAAAATCAGGAAAAAAATTGGGATTTTCATCCCAAAAATTAGGGGAAAAATTGGGAATTTCATCCCAAAAATTAGGGGAAAAATTGGGATTTTCTGTCCCAAAATCAGGAAAAAAAATTGGCTTTTTATCCCCAAAATTAGAGGAAAAATTGGGTTTTTCTGTCCGAAATTGGGGGAAAAATTGGGTGTTTTATCCCCAAAATTAGGAAAAATTTGGGAATTTTATCCCCAAAATTAGAGGAAAAATTGGGTTTTCATCCCCAAAATCAGGAAAAATTTGGGTGTTTTATCCCCAAAATTAGAGGAAAAAATTGGGGTTTTATCCCCAAAATTAGGAAAAAAATTGGGAATTTCACCCCCAAAATTAGTGGAGAAATTGGGAAAATTGGGAATTTTATCCCCAAAATTAGAGGAAAAAATTGGGAATTTCATCCCAAAAATCGGTGAAAAAATTGAGTATTTTATCCCCAAAATTAGGGGAAAAATTGGGGTTTTCATCTCCAATATTGGGAAAAATTTGGGTATTTCATTCCCAAAATTTGGGTTTTGGGGGAAATGGATTGAGGGATTTAGGGAATTTGGGGTTTTAGCCCCAAAATTTGGGGTCCGAGGAGACCAGACCTGGGAAAATTCCCAAAAAAATTTGGGATTTGAGGTCATTCGGAATCCAAAAATGTGGGTTTTGGGGCACTGGGATGGAGGGATTTGGGGTGTTTGGGGATTGGAGGGAAAATTCCCAAAAATTTCCTCAAAATCTTCCCAAAATTAGGGAAAAATGGGGAATTTCATCTCCAAAATTAGGGGGAAAATTGGGAATTTCATCTCCAAAATCAATGCAAAAAATTGGGGTTTTATCCCCAAAATCAGGAAAAAAATTGTGGTTTTCATCCCAAAAATTAGGGGAAAAACTGGGATTTTCTGTCCCAAAATTGGGGAAAAATTGGGTGTTTTATCCCCAAAATTTGGGGTTTGGGGGAAATGGATTGAGGGATTTAGGGAATTTGGGGTTTTAGCCCCAAAATTTGGGGTCCCAGGGACTCAGCAGGTGCTCCAGGCTGGACGGCTCCGAGGAGACCAGACCTGGGAAAATTCCCCAAAAAAATTTGGGATTTGAGGAGGTTGGGATGGAGGGATTGAGGGATTTGGGGTGTTTGGGGATTGGAGGGGAAACTCCCAAAATCTCATAAAAATTTTCCCGAAAATAGGGGGAAAATTGGGGGTTTTAGCCCCAAAATTAGAGGAAAAAATTGGGTTTTTCATCCCCAAAATCAGTGAAAAAATTGGGTTTTTCATCCCCAAAATCCAGAAAAAATTGGGTGTTTTAGTCCCAAAATGGGGAAAAAATTGGGAATTTCTGTCCCAAAATTAGGAAAAAATTGGGTATTTTATCCCCAAAATTAGGGGGGGAAATTGGGTTTTTCATCCCAAAAATTGGGGGAAAATTGGGATTTTCTGTCCCAAAATTAGGAAAAAATTGGGAATTTCATCCCCAAATTCAGGAAAAATTTGGGTATTTCATCCCCAAAATTTGGGTTTTGGGAGATAAGGATCCAGGGATTTGGGGAATTTGGGGTTTTAGCCCCAAAATTTGGGGTCCCAGGGACTCAGCAGGTGCTCCAGGCTGGACGGCTCCGAGGAGACCAGACCTGGGAAAATTCCCAAAAAAAATTTGGGATTTGAGGTTATTTGGGTGTCAAAAATGTGGGTTTTGGGGCACTGGGATGGAGGGATTTGGGGTGTTTGGGGATTGGAGGGAAAATTCCCAAAAATTTCCTCAAAATCTTCCCAAAATTAGGGGAAAATTGGGTGTTTCTGTCCCAAAATTGGGGGAAAAATTGGGTGGTTTATCCCCAAAATTGGGAAAAAATTGGGTTTTTCATTCAAAAAATTAGGGGAAAATTGGGATTTTCTGTCCCAAAATTGGGGAAAAATTTCAGTGTTTCATCTCCAAAATTGGGGGGAAATTGGGAATTTTATCCCCAAAATCAGGGAAAAAAAGGGTATTTTATCCCCAAAATTAGGAAAAATTTGGGAATTTTATCCCCAAAATTAGAGGGAAAATTGGGTTTTTATCCCCAAAATCAGGAAAAAAATTGGGGTTTTCATCCCCAAAATCAGTGGAAAAATTGGGATTTTCTGTCCCAAAATCAGGAAAAAAATTGGCTTTTTATCCCCAAAATTAGAGGAAAAATTGGGTTTTTCTGTCCGAAATTGGGGGAAAAATTGGGTGTTTGATCCCCAAAATTAGGAAAAATTTGGGAATTTTATCCCCAAAATTAGAGGAAAAATTGGGGTTTTCATCCCCAAAATCAGGAAAAATTTGGGTGTTTTATCCCCAAAATTAGAGGAAAAAATTGGGGTTTAATCCCCAAAATTAGAGGAAAAAATTGGGAATTTCGTCCCAAAATTGGGGGAAAATTGGGAATTTTATCCCCAAAATTAGAGGAAAAATTGGGAATTTCATCCCAAAAATCGGTGAAAAAATTGAGTATTTTATCCCCAAAATTAGGAAAAAATTGAGTTTTTCATCTCCAATATTGGGAAAAATTTGGGTATTTCATCCCCAAAATTTGGGGTTTGGGAGATAAGGATCCAGGGATTTGGGGATTTAGGGAATTTGGGGTTTTAGCCCCAAAATTTGGGGTCTGAGGAGACCAGACCTGGGAAAATTCCCAAAAAGTTTGGGGTTTTGAATGCTAGGATTTTTGGGATAAAACCCTGAAATTTTTGGGATTAAATCCTGGCGTTTTGGGGATGAAAGCCTGAAATTTTGAGGATAAAACACTGAAATTTTTGGGATAAAACTCTGGAATTTTTGGGATAAAATCTGAAATTTTCAGTAAAAAATCCTGAAATTTTGGGGATTAAATCCTGAAATTTTGGGGATAAAACTCTGAAATTTTTGGGATAAAATCCTGGAATTTTTGGGATAAAATCCTGAAATTTTGGGCATAAAACCCTGAATTTTTTTGGTATAAACCCCTAGAATTTTTGGTATAAACCCCTGAAACTTTTGGGATCAAACCCTGAATTTTTGGGGATAAAACCCTGGAATTTTGGCGAAAAAACCCTGAAATTTTTGGTATAAAATCCTGAAATTTTTTTGAGAAAATCCTGAAATTATCAGGATGAAAACCTGAAATTTTTGGGATAAAACCCTGCATTTTTCAGTATAAAATTGTGAAACTTTTGGTATAAAATCCTGAAATTTTGGGGATAAAACTCCAAAATTCTTGGGATTAAACCCTGAAATTTTCAGGATAAAATCCTGAAATTTTTGGGACAAAACCCTGTAATTTTTGGGATACAAACCTGACATTCTTCGGATAAAACGCTGAAATTTTCAGTATAAAATTCTGGAATTTTCAGTATAAAATCCTGAATTTTTTGGGATAAAACTCTGAAATTTTTGGGGATAAAACCCTGAAATCTTTTGGGATAAAATTCTGGAATTTTGAGTATAAAATCCTGAAATTTTTGGGATAAAACTCTGAAATTTTCAGAACAAAAACCCCAAAAGTCCCAACCCAGCCAACCCACCATCTCCACCCCTCAAACCCCAATTTTTCCCGAGGAATTTTCCCTGAAAAACCCATTTTTTTCCAGGCAAAAAAGTCCAGACAAAAATCAGGGAAAAATCAGGAAAAAACTCCGGGAAAAATCCTGAAAAAATCCCGAAAAAATCAGGAAAAAAATCAGGAAAAAAATCAGGAAAAATTCAGGAAAAAAACCAGGAAAAAATACGGGAAAAATCCCGAAAAAATTCCAAAAAATTTCCAAAAATTGCAAAAAAAATCCAAAAAAAATCCCCCCAAAATCCGGAAAAAATTCCCAAAAAATCAAAAAAAATTCCAAAAAAAATCCGGAAAAAAATCCCCAAAAATCCCATTAAAAATCAAAAAAAAAATCCCCCCAAAAAAACAAAAAAAAATTTTTAAATTTAAAAAAAAATCCCCAAAAAATTCCCTAAAAAATTGCAAAAAAAATCCTAAAAAAATTTTTTAAAAATAAAAAAAAATTCCCAAAAAAATTCTTAAAAATTCCCAAAAATCCCCCAAAAATCTGGAAAAAATTCCAAAAAATTTCACAAAAAATTCCAAAAAAAGTCAAAAAAATTCCTAAAAAAATTCCAAAAAATCCCCAAAAAATCCGGAAAAAATTCCAAAAAAACCCCCAAAAATCCCAAAAAAATCCCAAAAAATCCCCCAAAAATCAAAAAAAATCCCATTAAAATAGCCAAAAAATCCCATTAAAATCCAAAAAAAAATCCCCAAAAAATCCCCAAAAAAATCCCCAAAAAATCGGAAAAATATTTTAAAATTCCCAAAAATCCCCCAAAAATCCGGAAAAAATTCTCAAAAAATTCACAAAAAATTCCAAAAAAATTCCAAAAAAATTCCTAAAAAAATTCCAAAAAATCCCCCAAAAATCCGGAAAAAATTCCAAAAAACCCCCCAAAAATCAAAAAAAATCCCCCCAAAAATTCCTAAAAAATCCTAAAAAATCCCCAAAAATCCCATTAAAATTAAAAAAAAATCCCCAAAAAATCCCAAAAAATCCCATAAAAATCCAAAAAAAATCCCAAAAAATCCCATTAAAAATCCCAAAAAAATCCCATTAAAAATTCCCCAAACTCACCTCCGGCCATGGCGTACTCCCGGAAAAACGGCATTTTGAACCAGCAGGGCAGGGTGAGCAGGTGAGAGCTGAATCCCGGGAATTTCTCCCCAAATCCCGTGGATTCCGTGCAGAAATTCCCAAAAGCTCCGGCGGCCAGAAAATCCCCAAAAAATCCCCAAAAAATCCCAAAAAAGTCCCAAAAAATCCCCCCAAAAAATCCTAAAAAATCAAAAAAAATCTCCAAAAAATTTCCAAAAAATTAAAAAAAAAAATTCCAAAAAAAATTCCAAAAAATTCCCCAAAAAATTTTTAAAAATCAAAAAAAATTCCAAAAAATTAAAAAAAAAAAAAACCCAAAAATTCCAAAATATTCCAAAAAATTTCCTAAAAAATCCCAAAAAAATTTTTATAAATTCCAAAAAAATCCCCTAAATATTCCCCAAAAAATAAAAAAAAAATCAAAAAAAATTCCAAAAAAATTCCAAAAAAATTCCCCAGAAATTTCCAAAAAAATCAAAAAAAATCCCCAAAAATCCCAAAAAATCCCCAAAAAATCCCTTCAAAAGTTCCCAAAAAACCCCAAAAAATCCCTAAAATTCCTAAAATTCCCCCAAAAAATTCCCCAAACTCACCTCCGGCCATGGCGTACTCCCGGAAAAACGGCATTTTGAACCAGCAGGGCAGGGTGAGCAGGTGAGAGCTGAATCCCGGGAATTTCTCCCCAAATCCCGTGGATTCCGTGCAGAAATTCCCAAAAGCTCCGGCGGCCAGAACCCCGTGGGGGTGAAACCCGAACAGGTAATTCCGGCCGGGAGGCAGCGGCGCCGTGCGGATCAGCTGGGATGGGATTGGGGATTTAAAATGAAATTTAAAATGACATTAAAATGAAATTTAAAAATGTAAGTGAGATTTGAAATTGAATGCAAAACGAAATTAAATTTGAATTGAAAATTAAAAATTAAAAATTCAATTTAAAACTGAAATAAAAGTTAAATTCCATTTAATACGATTAAAAGGAAAGTTAAAATTTAAATTGAAGATTGAATTGAAATTTAAAATTAAAAATTCAATTCAGAATTTAAAATTAAAAACTAAATTTGAAGGTTTTGATTAAAAATAAAATGAAATTGGGTGGAATGGAAACGAAATTAAAACTGAAATTTAAAATTTAAAATTTAATTTAAATTGAAAATTAAAAGTCAAATTTGAAATGGAATTCAAAATGAAATGAAATGGAATTGACTTAAAATGAAATTAAAAATTTTAAAGTTGAAGATTGAAAATTAAATTTAAATTTAAAATTAAAAATTCAATTTAAAATTTAATTCAAAATTAAATGAATTGATTTTAAATGAAATTAAAAATTAAATTTAAAATCTGAAATGAAACTTAAATTTAAAATTTTTTACAAGCTCAAAACCTGATTTTTTTTTTTTTTTTGCAAGACCAAAATCCGAATTTTCCCCCAAAATCCCCAAATTTCTGCCCAAAATCCCCAAAATTCCCTCCAAAATCCCCAAATTTCTCACCAAAAAATCCCAAAATCCTCCCAAAGCCCCAAAATCCCTTCCAGGGAACCCAAAATCCCAAAAAATCTCATTCAGGAACCCCAAAAACCCCATGAAGTAACCCCAAAACTCCAAAAATCCCCCCAAAACCCCCAAAAAAATCCCAAATTTCCTGCCAAAATTCCTCCCAAAAAACCCCAAAATTTCCACCAAAATCCCAAAAACCCCAAGAAACCCCAAATTCCCCCCAAAATCCCACTCAGAAACTCCAAAAACCCTATGAAGTAACCCCAAACACCCCAAAATCCCCCAAAACCCCCCAAAAATCCCATTAAGTAACCAAAAATCCCCAAAATCCTCCAAAAAAACCCCAAGCCTCCTGCCGAAATCCCCAAATTCCCGCCAAAATCCCCCAAATTTCCTGCGAAAATCCCAAAAATTCCCACCAAAATCACCAAAAACCCACAAAATCCCCAAATTTCTCGCCCAAAAAAACCCCAAATCCCCCAAAACTCCCAAAAATCTCACTCAGAAACCCCCAGGAACCCCATGAAGTAACCCCAAAACTCCAAAAATCCCAAAAAAAACCCCAAAATCCCCAAATTTCCGCCAAAATCCCCCAATTCCTGCCAAAAAACCCCAAAATCCCCACCCAAAATCCCCCCAAATTATCCCCAAAATCCCAAAAAAAAACCCCAAAATCCCCAATTTTCCCGCTGAAAAACCCTAAAATTCCCACCAAAATCCCCAAAAACCCCAAAAAAACCCAAAATCCCCAAAGTCCCCCAAAAACCCAAAAACCCCCAAAATCCCCAAAACCCCCAAATTTCCCCCCCAAAATCCCCAATTTCCCGCCAAAAACCCCCCAAATTCCCCCAAGATCCCAAAATCCCCAAAAATCAAAACAAATCCCCCAAAATCCCCACATTTCCCACCCAGAACCCCCAAATTTCCCGCCAAAACCCCCAAATCTCCAAATTTCCCGCCAAAATCCCCAAAATTTCTGCCCAAAATTCCCGCCAAAATCCCCAAAACCCCCAAAATCCCCAAATCCCCCCAAACCCCCCAAAAACCCCATTAAATAACCCCAAAATCCTCAATATCCCACCAAAACCCCCAAAATTCCCACCAAAACCCCCAAAAACCAAAAGAAAACCCCAAAATCCCCAAAATCCCCCAAAAATCCCAACCAGGGACCCAAAAATGCCCCAAAAATCTCATTCAGGAACCCAAAATCCCCATGAAGTGACCCCAAGAACCCCAAAATCCCCCAAAAAACCCAATAAACCCAAAAAAAATCTCCAAATTCCTGCCAAAATCCCCCTATTTCCCGCCAAAAAACCCAAAATCCCCACCCGAAATTCCCACCAAAACCGCCAAAACCCAAAAAAACCCAAAAATAACCCCAAAAGCCCCAAATTTCCCGCCAAAACCCCCCAAAAAAAACCCAAATTCCCGCCAAAATCCCTAAAAGTCCTGCCAAAACCAAAAAAGAACACCAACAACCCCAAAAGTCCCCAAATTTCCCAAAAAACCCCAATTCCCCCGAAATCCCCTAAAAAACCCCAAAATCCCCCCAAATCCCCAAAATTCCCCCAAAAAAACCCCAAATTATCCTCAAATTCCCCCCAAAAACCCAAAAACCCCAAAAAAACCCCAAAAATTTCCCTCCAAAACCCCAAAATTTCCCGCCAAAACCTCAAATTTCCCGCCAAAAAAACCCAAAATCCCCACCCAAAATCACCCCAAATTATCCCCAAAATCCAAAAAAATCCCCAAAGTCCCCCAAAAACCCAAAAAAACCCCAAGAAAAACCCCCAAAATCCCCAAATTTCCCCCCAAAATCCCCAAAATCCCGCCAAAAAACCCCAAAATTCCCACCAAAATCACGAAAAAACCCCAAATTTCCCCTCAAAATCCCTAAATTTCTGCCAAAACCCCCAAAATTCCCACCAAAAAAACCCAAAATCCCACAAAAAAACCCCAAAAATCCCCCAAAATCCCCAAATTATCCTCAAAATACCTAAAAAAACCCAAAAAAATCCCCAAAAACCCCACAATCCCCAAATTATCCTCAAAATCCCCAAAAAAACCCAAAAAACCCCAAAATCCCCAAAATCCCCTCCAAAACCCGAAAATTTCCCTCCAAAACCCCAAATTTCCTGCCAAAGAACCCCAATTCCCCCCGAAATCCCCTAAAAAACCCCAAAATCCCCAAAATTCCCGCCAAAACCCCCAAATGATCCTCAAAATCCCTAAAAAAACAAAAATAAAAATCCCCAAAAAACCCACAATCCCCAAATTTCCCCCCCAAAAAACCCAAATTATCCTCAAATTCCCCCAAAAAAACAAAAAAAAAACCCCAAAAAACCCAAAATTTCCCTTCAAAACCCCCAAATTATCCCCAAAATCCCCCAAATTCTGGCCAAAAAAACCCCAAAATCCAAAAAATCTCCCCAAATTTCCCCCCAAAAATCCCCAAATTTCCCAAAAAAAACCCCAAATTATCCTCAAAATCCCGAAAAAAACAAACAAAAAATCCCCAAAAATCCCACAATCCCCAAATTATCCCCAAAATCCCCAAAAAAACCCCAAAAACCCAAAAAAACCCAAAATTTCCCACCAAAAAACCCCAATACCCCCCAAAATCCCCTAAAAAACCCCAAAACCCCCAAAAAAACCCCAAAATTTCCCGCCAAAACCCCAAAATTCCCGCTCAAACCCCAAAATTTCCCGCCAACCCCCCATTTTCCCGCCCAATCCCTCCACTTCCGGTCCGAGGATCACCGAGATGGGGAAGTAGTCCCGGAAGTGACGCCAGACGGGCCAGGCGCGCACCCAGGGCGAAGGGCGCCCCCCGCGGCGGGGAGTGTCGCGGTCCGCCAGCAGCCAGCAGCCGTAAAGCAGCGCCGGCAGCCAGAAAGCGCTGCGCAGCAAAAGGACGTAAAGCACGGTGCAGAGCTGGCCTGGAGATTTTGGGGGAAAATGGGAATTTTGGGGTTTTTTTGGGGAATTTGGGGGGGGTTTTGGGGGTTTGGGGGTGGGGAGGGGGAAGGATGGTGAAATTGCATGGAGGGATCCCAAAAAGTGCCAAAATTTTCCCCAAAAATTGCCAAAAATTGCCAAAATTTTAATCAAAAATTCCGAAAAATATCCAAAATTTCACCCAAAATGCCCCAAAATCTACTCAGAGACCCAAAAATATCCAAAATTTTACTCAAAGATCCCAAAAGTTGCCAAAATTTTACTCAAAATTCAAAAAAAAAATCCAAAGTTTTACCTAAAATTCCCAAAAATAGCCAAAATTTCAGTCAGGAATTCCAAAAATTATCCAAAATTTCACTCAAAATGCCCCAAAAATATCAAAAGTTTCACTCAAAATTCCCAAAAATATCCAAAAATTCACCCAATATTTAAAAAAAAAATCCAAAATTTTACCCAAAATTCCCAAAAATATCCAAAATTTTTCTCAGAGATCCCAAAAATATCCAAAATTTCACCCAAAAATATCCAAAATTTCACCCAAAAATATCCAAAATTTCACCCAAAAATATCCAAAATTTCACTCAAAATTCCCCAAAATTGCCAAAATTTTAATCAAAATTCCCAAAAAAATCCAAAATTTTATCCAAAATGCCCAAAAAATATCCAAAGTTTCACTCAAAGATCCCAAAAATAGCCAAAATTTTATCCAAAATTCCCAAAATTATCCAAAATTTTATTCAGGGATCCAAAAAATATCCAAAATTTTACCCAAAATCCCCAAAATCAATTTTCAAACCCAAAAATACCAAAATTCACCCAAAATCCCAAAATATAAATTCCAAAGACCCAAAATTTCCCAATCAAAATTCAATTCTCAACAAATCAAAATTCACCCAAAATTCCCAAAAATTCCAAATTTCACAAATTCCAAAAATACCAAAATTTACTCAGAACTCAAAAAATATCAAAATATCAGGAAAAAAAAATACAAATTTCAAAAACCAAAATCACAACCCAAAAATACCAAAATTTACTCAAAATCCAAAAATTATCAAAATTTAGTCAGATCAAAATATCCAAAATTTACTAAACAAAAATATCCAAAATTTTATCCAAAATATCCAAAAATATCAAAATTTCACCCAAAATTCCAAAAAATCCAAAATTTTATTCAGGATCAAAAAAATATCCAAAATTTTACCCAAAATTCCAAAAAATTCCAAAATTTTACTCAAATATCAAAAAAAAATCCGAAATTTCACCCAAAATTCCCCAAAAATATCCAAAATTTTACTCAAAGATCCCAAAAATATCCAAAATTTCACCAAAATTCCAAAAAATATCCAAAATTTCACTCAGGAATCCCAAAAATATCCAAAATTTCACCCAAAATTCCCCAAAATATCAAAATTTCACCCAAAATTCCCAAAAATATCAAAAATTTCACTCAGGACCCAAAAAATCCAAAATTTCACAAAAGATCCCAAAAATATCCAAAATTTTACTCAAAAATATCCAAAATTTTACTCAAATATCCAAAAAATATCCAAAATTTCACCCAAAATTAAAAAAATCCAAAATTCCTCAAAGATCCCAAAAAATACACAAAATTTCTCAAAATCCCCAAAAAATCCAAAATTTCACCCAAAATCCCCAAAATCCACTCAGGGACCCAAAAATATCCAAAATTTCACTCAAAATTCCCAAAAATATCCAAAATTTTACTCAAAATGCAAAAAAATCCAAAATTTACCAAAATCCAAAAAAAATCCAAAATTTTACCCAAAATTCCCCAAAATTCAAAATTTCAAAATTCAAAAAAATATCCAAAATTTCATTCAGGGATCCTAAAAATATCCAAAATTTTACCCAAAAATTGCCCAAAAAATTCCAAAATTTTACTCAAATATCAAAAAAAATCCGAAATTTCACCCAAAATTCCCAAAAAATATCCAAAAGTTTACTCAAAGATCCCAAAAAAATCCAAAATTTCACCCAAAAATATCCAAAATTTTCTCAAAGATCTCCAAAAAATCCAAAATTTCATCCAGGATCCCAAAAATATCCAAAATTTCACCCAAAATTCCCCAAAATATCAAAATTTCACCCAAAATTCCCAAAAATATCAAAAATTTCACTCTGGCAAAAAATTCCAAAATTTTACCCAAAATTCCCAAAAATATCCAAAATTTTACCCAAAATTCCAAAAAAATCCAAAATTTCACCCAAAATTCCCAAAAATACCAAAATTTTACTCAAAAATATCCAAAATTTTACTCAAATATCCAAAAAATATCCAAAAATTCACCCAAAATTTTTAAAAAAATCCAAAATTTTACCCAAAATCCCCAAAATATCCAAAATTTATCCAAATCCCAAAAATATCCAAAATTTCACCCAAAATTCAAAAAAAACCAAAATTTTACTAAAGACAAAAATATCCAAAATTTCACCCAAAACCAAAAAATATCCAAAATTTCACTCAAAATCAAAAAAAATATCCAAAATTTCTAAACAAAAAAATATCCAAATAACAAAATCCTCAACCCAAAATTCAACTTCCAAAAGCCCAAAAATCCAAAATTCATCCAGACAAAAAATATTCAAATTTTACTCAAAATTCCAAAAAGATCAAAATTTAACTCAGGGATCCAAAAAAAATCCAAAATTTCATCCAGGAATCCCAAAATGATCCAAAATTTCACCCAAAATGCCCCAAAAAATATCCAAAATTTCAGTCAGGAATTCCAAAAATATCCAAAATTTTACTCAAAAATATCCAAAATTTTACTCAAATATCCAAAAAATATCCAAAATTTCACCCAAAATTCCCAAAAATATCCAAAATTTTACTCAAAGAGCCAAAAAATATCCAAAATTTCACCCAAAATACCCCAAAATTCCACCCAGAGATTCCCAAAAATATCCAAAATTTCTCCCAAAATTCCCAAAAATATCCAAAATTTTTCTCAGAGATCCCCAAAATATCCAAAATTTCAGTCAGAGACCCAAAAAATCCAAAATTTCACCCAAAATGCCCCAAAAAATATCTAAAATTTCAGTCAGGAATTCCAAAAATGATCCAAAATTTCACTCGGATATTAAAAAATCCAAAATTTCACCCAAAATTAGCCAAAAATAGCCAAAATTTCACCCAAAAATATCCAAAATTTCACTCAGAGATCCAAAAACATCCAAAATTTCACCCAAAATTCCCAAAAAAATTCCAAAATTTTACTCAAAATGCCCCAAAATCCACTCAGGGATCCCAAAAATATCCCAAATTTCACTCAGGGGATCCCAAAATCCCCAAAATCCAAGAATTCCTCCCCAAAATGCCCCAAATTCCTCCCCAAATTCCCCCCAGGAATCCCCAAAATGCCCCAAAATCTCATCCAGGGACCCAAAATCCCCCAAAAACTTCCCCTGGGACCCCAAAATTCCCGAAATTCTTCCCAAAATGCCCCAAAATTCCACCCTGGGACCCCAAAATTCCACTCGGGGATCCCAAAATCCCCCGAGAGCCCAAAAATCCCGAAATTTGGGGTGTTTTTTGGGGATTTTGGGGTCCCTGGATGAGATTTTGGGGCTCCCATGATTTTTGGAGGAATTTGGGGCATTTTGGGGAGAAATTTCAGGATTTTTTGGCTGGAATTTTGGGATTTTTGGGCTCTCGGGGGATTTTTGGGATCCCCGAGTGGAATTTTGGGGCATATTGGGGCGTTTTGAGGCTCCCTGGGTGGATTTTTGGGGCATTTTGGGAGGAATTTGGGGATTTTCGGGCAGGAATTTGGGGATTTTTTGGCTTATAGGGTTTTTTGGGATCCCCGAGAGGAATTTTGGGGTCCTTAGGTTGGATTTTGGGGCATTTTGGGGTCCCTGGATGAGATTTTGGGGCATTTTGGGGCTTCCCGGGTGGATTTTTGGGGTATTTTGGGGTGAAATTTGGGGCATTTCTTGTAGGAATTTTGGGATTTTTGGGCTCCCAGGGGATTTTTGGGGATCCCAGGTGGGTTCAGCAGGAATTTTGGGATCCCCGAGTGGAATTTTGGGTTCCCGGGGTGGATTTTGGGGTGTTTTTTCGGGAATTTTGGGGTCCTCGAGTGGAATTTTGGGGCATTTTTGGGGCATTTTGGGGCTCCCTGGGTGGATTTTCGGGCAGAAATTTGGGGATTTTTTGGCTCCCAGGGGATTTTGGGATCCCCGAGTGGAATTTTGGGGTCCCAGGGTGGAATTTTGGGGGATTTTTGGAGGATTTTGGGGTCCCAGGGTGAAATTTGGGGTGTTTTTTTGGGAATTTTGGGCTCCCAGGGGATTCGGATTTTGGGGTCCCAGGGTGGAATTTTGGGGGGTTTTTTGGGGAATTTTGGGGTCCCAGGGTGGATTTTCGAGCTGGAATTTTGGGATTTTTGGGATCCCAGGGAATTTTTGGGGATCCCAGGTGAGTTCAGCAGGAATTTTGGGGTCGCAGGTTGAGATTTTGGGATCCCCGGGGGTGTTTTTTGGGGGATTTTGGGGAAATCTGGATGGATTTTGGGGCATTTTGGGGAGAAATTTCGGGATTTTCGGGCAGGAACTTGGGAATTTTTGGGCTCCCAGGGAATTTTGGGATCCCCGAGTGGAATTTTGGGATCCCAGGGTGGAATTTTGGGGCATTTTGGGGCATTTTGAGGCTCCCTGGGTGGATTTTTGGACAGAAATTTGGGGATTTTTCGGGCAGAAATTTCGGGATTTTTGGGCTCCCAGGGTTTTTTGGGATCCTCGATTCGGATTTTGGGATCCCCGAGTGGAATTTTGGGTTCCCGGGGTGGAATTTTGGGGGATTTTGGGGGAATCTGGGTGGATTTTGGGGTCCCTGGATGAGATTTTGGGGCATTTTGGGGAGAAATTTCGGGATTTTTTGGCTCTCAGGGTTTTTTGGGATCCCCGACTGGAATTTTGGGATCCCAGGGTGGAATTTTGGGGCATTTTTGGGGCATTTTGAGGCTCCCTGGGTGGACTTTCGGGCAGGAATTTTGGGGTTTTTGGGATCCCCGATTCGGATTTTGGGGTCCCAGGGTGGATTTTGGGGTGTTTTTGGAGGATTTTGGGATCCCCGAGTGGAATTTTAGGGGATTTTGGGGTCGTTTGATAAGATTTTTGGGGCATTTTGGGGTCCCTGGGTGGATTTTCGGGCAGAAATTTGGGGATTTTTGGGCAGGAATTTCGGGATTTTTGGGCTCCCAGGGTTTTTTGGGATCCCCGAGTGGAATTTTGGGGTCCCAGGGTGGAATTTTGAGGGATTTTTTTGGGGAATTTTGGGGTCCCAGGGTGGATTTTCAAGCTGGAATTTCGGGATTTTTGGGATCCCAGGGAATTTTTGGGGATCCCAGGTGGGTTCAGCAGGAATTTTGGGGTCCCAGGGTGGAATTTTGGGGTCCTTGGTTGGATTTTGGGGCATTTTTCGGGTCTCCGGGTGGATTTTTGGGGCATTTTGGGACATTTTGAAGCTCCCTGGGTGGATTTTCGGGCAGAAATTTCGGGATTTTGGGTCCCAGGGATTTTGGGATCCCTCTGATTCTGGGCTCCCCGAGTGGAATTTTGGGATCCCGGGGTGGAATTTTGGGATTTTTCGGCTCACCCAGCAGGGGAGGGAGATCCCTGGACACGCCAATCTGCGGGGCTCCTGGGGGAAGTGGGGCGAACTTCGGCGGCATTTCCCGGATTGGGAATTTTGGGGATTTTTGGGGATTTCTGGGGTTTTGGGGGGATCCTGGGGGGAAATCTGGGGGTCCTAGGGCGGGATTTGGAGAGGTTTTGGGGGATTTTGGGGGTTCTGAGGTGGATTTAGTGGAGTTATTGGGAGTAAAGGTGAATTTGGGGGATTTTGGGGGTTTTAGGAGATTTGGGGAATTTTGGGGGTTTCTAGGGTTTTTTGGGGGATTTAGGGAGTGGAATTTTGGGGTATTTTTGGGGCAGTTTTGGGCATGTTTGGAAGCTCCTGGGTGGATTTTCGGGCAGGTTTTTTGGGATTTTCGGGGTTAGGGAAATTTGGGGATTTTGGGGGATTTCAGGGGTTTTTGGGATTCCTTACTGGAATTCTGGGAGGTCAATGAGTGGGAATTTTGGGGTTTCTGGGGTGGAATTTTGGGATTTTTTGGGGTATCCAGGGAGGTTTAGGGGAAGATTCGGTGGACTAGCCAAGGTCTGGGGGGCTTTGGGGAGGCTAAGTGGGGTTAATCGGGACGGATTTCGCGGATTTGGGATTTTTGGGGATTTTTGGTGGGAATTTTGGGTATTTGGGGGGGATTTGGGGGAAATTTGGGGGGTCCTGGGTGGTTTGGGAGGTTTTAGGGGGATTTGGGGGGATTTGAGGTGGATTTAGTGGAGTTATTGGGAGGCAAAAGGTGAATTTGGGGGAGATTTTTGGGGGGTTTTTGGGGGGGATTTGGGGGAAATTTGGGGGTTTTTTGGGTTTTTTGGGGGATTTAGGGGGATTTGGGGGATTTGGGGTGGTTTTGGGGTGGTTACTGGGAGGTGGGAGTGGATTTGGGGGAATTGCTAGGAGGTAAAAGGTGAATTTGGGAAGATTTTGGGGATTTTGGGGGTTTTTGGGGTTTTTGGGATTTTGGGGTTTTTGGGGGATTTGGGGGGGTTTAGGGGGATTTGGGGTGGTTTAGGGAGGTGGGAATGAGTTTAGTGGAGTTTACTGGGAGGTAAAAGGTGAATTTGGGGAGATTTTGGGGTTTTTTGGGGGGAAATTTGGGGGATTTGGGGGATTTTTGGGTTTTTTGGGGGTTTTGGGGGGATTTTGGGGTCCTGGGGAGGTTCAGGGGGGATTTGGGGTGATTTTAAGGGGATTTGAGTTAATTTGGGGTAAATTCGGGTAGATTTGGGGGATTTTTGGGGTTAATTTGGGGGATGTTTGGGGTAAATTTGGGTTAAATTTGTGGTAAATTTTGGGTTAATTTGGGGTAAATTTGTGGTAAATTTAGGGTAAATTTGGGGTTAATTTGGGGTAAATTTGGGGTAACTTTGGGGGATTTGGGGTAAATTTGAGTTAAATTTGGGGGTAAATTTGTGTTAATTTGGGGTAAATTTGGGGTTAATTTGGGTTTTGGTATTTTAGGGTAAAATTGGGTATTTTTAGGGTAAATTTGGGGTAAAATTGGGGATTTTAGGGTAAATTTGGGTTAAATTTGGGTTAAATTTGGGATAAATTTGGGATAAATTTTGGGAGTTTTTGGGGTAAATTTGGGGTATTTAGGGTAAAATTGGGGATTTTAGGGTAAATTTGGGGTAGATTTGGGGTAAATTCGGGGGATTTGGGGTTTTTGGGTTAAATTTGGGGGTAAATTTGGGATAAATTTTGGGGTTTTTGGCGTAAATTTGGGTTAAATTTGGGTATTTTTAGGGTAAATTTGGGGTAAAATTGGGGATTTAGGGTAAATTCGGGTTAAATTTGGGGTAATTTTGGGGTAAATTTGGGTTAATTTGGGGTAAATTTGGGGTTTTTTGGGTAAATTCGTAGGGGTAATTTGGGTTAATTTTGGGTAAATTTGGGGTATTTTGGGGTAAAATTGGGGATTTAGGGATAAATTCAGGGGATTTAGGGTAAATTTGGGGTTTTGGGGTTTTGGGTTAATTGGGGTTAATTAGGGTGATTAATTGGGGACAGGAAGGGATTAGCGGAGTTACCGGGAGCGGCAGGAGGTTAACTGGGAGTTACTGGGGTTCTGGTCTGAACTGGGACAGCCCCTCCCCCTCCCAGGGGAGATTTGGGCAATTTTGGGGAATTTTGGGCAATTTGGGGATTTCGCAAACGGGGGGAGGGGCGGTGAAAGGGCGGGGGCGTGGCTTAGGGGAGGGGCGGGGTTTAAGTGATGATGTCATCGATGGGCGTGGCTTGGGGAGGGACTGGGAGGGAACTGGGATGGAACTGGGAGGAACTGGGAGGGACTGGGATGAACTGGGAGGGACTGGGATGAACTGGGATGAACTGGGAGGGAACTGGGATGAACTGGGAAAGGTCTGAAAGACTAAAAGGGAACTGGGAGGGACTGGGATTGGACTGGGATTGAACTGGGATTGAACTGGGAATGAACTGGGATTGCGGGAGGACTGGGATGGACTGGGATTGAACTGGGAATGAACTGGGATTGAACTGGGATGAACTGGGGACTCCCCCCCGCCATTGTCCCCACCCGTGACACCAAACTGGGACAAACTGGGACGAACTGGGAGTTTATTGAGTTCCTACAAACATCCAGGAGGGCTCTGGGGACACTCTGGGGACACCTTGGGGACACCTTGGGGACACTTTGGGGACACTCAGGTGACAATTCAGTGTCACTGCCCCCCTGGCTCTCCTGTCCCCCCCGAGGTTACACTTTGGGGACACTTTGGGGACATTCTGGTGTCACTGTCCCCCCCCGAGGTGACACTGGTGACACTTTGGGGACATTCTGCTGTCACTGCCCCCCCTGGCTCTCCTGTCCCCCCCCGAGGTGACACTTTGGGGACATTCTGGTGTCACTCCGCTGTCACTGCCCCCCCTGGCTCTCCTGTGCCCCCCGAGGTGACACTTTGGGGACATTCTGGTGTCACTCCGCTGTCACTGCCCCCCCTGGCTCTCCTGTCCCCCCCCGAGGTGACACTTTGGGGACATTCTGGTGTCACCCTGCTGTCACTGCCCCCCCTGGCTCTCCTGTCCCCCCGCCGTTCGCCTTCCCGAAGGTGCCACCGGTGCCACCGGTGCCACCCTGAGGACTGTCCCCAGGCTCCCCCTTGGCGGCGGGTGACGCCCCGGCGGTGGCACTTGGGGACATGTGGGCGGGCTGGCCGGGCGGGGTGGCGCCGGGGGGGTGGCGGTGGCAGCGCCACCTGCCTTGGCGTCGCCGGCGGGCGGCAGGGACACCACGATGTACTTCTGCACGGCGCTGGCGGCGCTGGCGGCGCTGGGCGCGGCGGGGGCCGACACCAGCTTGACCAGCGGCTGGACGCTGGGACACTGGGGACACTGGGGACAGTGGTGGTGACAGGGGAGGTGGCGGTGGGGGCGGGGGAGGTGCTGAGGGTGATCACCTGAGGGGACAGCGGGGGGACAGCTGGTCACCGGGGGTCACCGCGGGGTCACCTCCATTGTCCCCTCCTTGTCCCTTCGTTGTCACCTCCTTGTCCCCCCGCCATGTCCTCCCTGAACCCCGATGTCCCCAATGTCCCCAGTGATGTCCCCAATGTCCCCAATCCCCCAATGATGTCCCCAAATATCCCCAAAGTCCTCAATGTCCCCAATGTCCCCCGATGTCCCCAATCCCTTCGTTGTCCCCAATGTCCCCAATGTCCCAAATCCCACCGATGTCCCCAAATGTCCCCAAAATCCCAAAATGTCCCCAACCCCCCCATTGTCCCCAATCCCTCAATGTCCCCAAATCAACCCATGTCCCCAATGTCCCCCAATAGCCAAAATGTCCCCAACGTCCCCAAGGATGTCCCCAATGTACCCAATCCCTCAATCCCCCAGTGTCCCCAATGTCCCTATTGTCCCCAACATCCCCAGCGATGTCCCCAATGTCCCCAATCCCCTCAATCCCCCAATGTCCCCATTGTCCCCAATGTCCCAAATCCCCCCAACATCCCCAATGATGTCCCCAACGTCCCCAAGCCCCCACTCTCCCCAGATGTCCCCAATGTCCCCAAATGTCCCCTCTGTCCCCAATGTCCCCAGATGTCCCCAATGTCCCCACTGTCCCGAATATCCTCAACCCTCCCAGATGTCCCCAATGTCCCCAGATGTCCCCAAATGTCCCCACTCTCCCCACTGTCCCCAATATCCTCAACTCCCCAGATGTCCCCATGTCCCCAGATGTCCCCAGATGTCTCCACTGTCCCCAATATCCTCAACCCTCCCAATGTCCCCAATGCCCTCATCCCCAATGTCCCCAATATCCCAAATCCCCTCAACATCCCCAATGTCCCCAGATGTCCCCAACTGTCCCCAATGTCCCCAGATGTCCCCAACGCCCCCAATGTCCCCATTGTCCCCAGATGTCCCCACTGTCCCCAGTATCCTCAATCCCCCCACTGTCCCCAGTGTCCCCAGCTGTCCCCTACCTGCTGGCTGGCGCTGCTGGCCGAGGAGGACATGACGATGAACTTGGGCGGCGGCGGTGACGGCTGCGTCGGTGTCCCCGGGCGGCCCGAGGCCAGCGTGGGGACGGTGACGGGGACAGGCACGGGGACAGGCAGGGCGATGGCGCTGGGGACCTTGATGATGCTGGGGGGGCGGGGCTGAACGCCCGGCGTGGGCGGGGCTTGGGACAGCGTCAGCGTGGGGCGGGGCTGGGGGGACATGGGGACAGTTAGGGACAGTTAGGGACATCAGGGACATTGGGGATGTTGGGGACATCAGGGACATCAGGTCAGTGTCGGGTGTGGCTGTGGTGACATTGCAGATGTCCCCAATGTCCCCAATTCCTTCAATCGCCCCTGATGTCCCCAAATGTCCCATTCCCCCAAATGTCCCCAACATCCCCCAATGTCCCAAATCCCTCTGATGTCCCCAGTGTCCCCAAATCCCCCCAATATCCCTAATGCCATGAATGTCCCCAATGTCCCCACTGTCCCCAATGTCCCCAATGTCCCCAGTGTCCCCAGTGTCACCTGGGTGATGGTCAGCGTGGTCTGGTTAACCTGCTGGGCCTGCAGGGCCACCTGTGTCCCCAGTGTCCCCAATGTCCCCCCCCCCATTGTCCCCATTCCCCCAATCCCCTCAATGTCCCCAAGCCCCCCCCCCCCCCCCCCCCCCCTCAATGTCCCCAAGCCCCCCAATGTCCCCAGTGTCCCCAGTGTCACCTGAGTGATGGTCAGCATTGTCCTGTTGACCTGCTGGGCCTGCAGGGCCACCTGTGTCCCCAGTGTCCCCAGTGTCCCCAATCTCCCCAATGTCCCCAATCCCCTCAATGTCCCCAATGTCCCCAACTTCCCCGCTGTCCCCAGTGTCACCTGGGTGATGGTCAGCGTGGTCCGGTTGACCTGCTGGGCCTGCAGGGCGGCCTGGGCTCTGGCCTTGACCACGTGGGAGCACAAAAGGCCACCAAGGTAGCCAAAGTCCCCTCGGTAGGACTCGGGGCTGTCGGGGGGAGGGCGAGCCTTGGCCAGCACGGGGGCACAGTGCTTCTGTGGGGACATTGGGGACATCAGAGTGACATTGGGGACATCAGAGTGACATCAGAGTGACACTGGGATAACCCAGCACGGGGGCACAGTGCTTCTGTGGGGACATCAGAGTGACATTGGGGACATCAGAGTGACACTGGGATAACCCAGCACGGGGGCACAGTGCTTCTGTGGGGACATTGGGGACATTGGGGACATCATTGGGGACATCAGAGTGACATGGGGATAACCCAGCACGGGGGCACAGTGCTTCTGTGGGACATTGGGGACATCAGAGTGACATTGGGGACATCAGAGTGACATCAGAGTGACACTGGGATAACCCAGCACGGGGGCACAGTGCTTCTGTGGGGACATTGGGGACATCAGAGTGACATTGGGGACATCAGAGTGACAAACTGGGATAACCCAGCACGGGGGCACAGTGCTTCTGTGGGGACATTGGGGACATTGGAGTGACATCAGAGTGACATCAGAGTGACACTGGGTTAACCCAGCACGGGGGCACAGTGCTTCTGTGGGGACATTGGGGACACTGGGGACATCATGAGTGACACTGGGGACATCTTGGTGACATCAGTGACGGGGATATCCCAGCGCGGAGATATCACAGTGCGGACATCAGGGACATCGCTGGGGACATCAGAGTGACATTGGGGACATCACACGGACATGAGGACATTGCTGGGACATCATTGGGGACATTGGGGATATTGGAGGGGTTGGATGCAACTTGTTCCTACGTGTCCCTAATGTCCCCAAGGTGTCCCCAATGTCCCCAGGGTGTCCCCAAGGTGTCCCCAGTGTCCCCAGGTGTCCCCAAGGTGTCCCCAATGTCCCCAGTGTCCCCAATGTCCCCAAGGTGTCCCCAAGGTGTCCCCAATGTCCCCAAGGTGTCCCCAGTGTCCCCAAGGTGTCCCCAAGGTGTCCCCAATGTCCCCAAGGTGTCCCCAGTGTCCCCAAGGTGTCCCCAAGGTGTCCCCAATGTCCCCAAGGTGTCCCCAGTGTCCCCAGTCTCACCAGCAACAGGGTCTGCACGTGGTCAGCCCTGATCCGGTCGATGTTGCTGACCAACCCAATGTCCCCAATGTCCCCAGGGTGTCCCCAAGGTGTCCCCAATGTCCCCAGGGTGTCCCCAAGGTCCCCAATGTCCCCAGGGTGTCCCCAAGGTGTCCCCAAGGTGTCCCCAGTGTCCCCAAGGTGTCCCCAAGGTGTCCCCAATGTCCCCAGGCTCACCAGCAGCAGGGTCTGGACGTGGTCAGCCCCGATCCGGTCGATGTTGCTGACCACAGGTCCTTCCAGAATGTTCCTCACACGTTCACCTTCGGCCGGCAGCCGCGGCAGGATGAGGGTCTTGATCACCTGGGGACATTGGGGACATTGGTGGGGACATTGGTGGGGACATTGATGGGGACACTGGGGAGATTGGGGAGATTGGTGGGGACATTGGGGACATTGGTGGGGACACTGGGGAGATTGGTGGGGACATTGGGGACACTGGGGACATTGGGGATACTGGGGATGTTGGGGGATTGGGGACAATGGGGACATTAATGGGGACATTGGGGACACTGGGGACATTGGGGGAGATTGGGGACATTAATGGGGACATTGGGGACACTGGGGACATTGATGGGGACATTGGTGGGGATATTGGGGACACTGGGGAGGTTGGGGACGTTGGGGACACTGGGGACACTGGGGGAT
This sequence comes from Entomyzon cyanotis, assembly GCA_024500445.1. Classification (NCBI taxonomy): domain Eukaryota; kingdom Metazoa; phylum Chordata; class Aves; order Passeriformes; family Meliphagidae; genus Entomyzon; species Entomyzon cyanotis. The sequence goes on along the minus strand of JAKEPQ010001013.1, from coordinate 640,128 downwards.
CTATGTGGAGATTGGGGATGTTGGGGGATTGGGGACATTGGGGACATTAATGGGGACATTGGGGACACTGGGGAGATTGGGGATGTTGGGGGATTTATGGGGAGATTGGGGACATTGGGGACATTGGGGATGTTGGGGACAATGGGGACAATGGGGACATTGGGGATTAACGGGGACATTGAGAACATTGGGGATTAACGGGGACATTTGGGGACATTGGGGACATTGGGGACATTGGGGACATTTGGGGACATTGGGGACATTGGGGACATTTGGGGACATTGGGGATGTTGGGGACAATGGGGACAATGGGGACAATGGGGACAATGGGGACATTGAGGACATTGGGGATTAATGGGGACATTGGGGATTAACGAGGACATTTGGGGACATTGGGGACAGCGGGGGAGGTGACAGAGGCGTCCCCCAGGGGACACAGAGGTGACACTGGGTGTCACTCACGTCGTGTCCCAGCTCGGCCAGCCCGGCGATGGATCCGTAGCGAGTCGTCCAGGGGGTTTTGTCATCCACCCAGCTCTGGGGGAACGAAAAATCCCCAATTCCTGACCCCAAAAACCCCATTCCTGACCCCAAATCCTGAATTCCAGATCCCAAATCCCGAATTCTGACCCCAAATCCTGAATTCCAGATCCCAAATCCCGAATTCTGACCCCAAATCCTGAATTCCAGATCCCAAATCCCCACTGCTGACCCCAAATCCTGAATTTCTGACCTCAAATCCTGAATTCCAGATCCCAAATCCCAATTTCTGACCCCAAATCCTGAATTCTGACCCCAAATCCCAATTTCTGACCCCAAATCCCAATTTCTGACCCCAAATCCTAATTTCTGACTCCAAATCCTGAATTCTGACCCCAAATCCCACATTTCTGACCCCAAATCCTGAATTCCAGATCCCAAATCCCAAATTCTGACACCAAATCCCTATTTCTGACCCCAAATCCTGAATTTCTGACCCCAAATCCCAAATTCTGACCCCAAATCCTGAATTTGACCCCAAATCCCAATTTCTGACCCCAAATCCTGAATTTGACCCCAAATCCCCACATTTCTGACCCCAAATCCCAATTTCTGACCCCAAGCCCACCTTGGTGAAGGTTTTGGTGATCCTGGACTGGATGGTGGTGGTGCTGAAGTTCTCGCACACCTCCGTCCATCCTGTATCCCATTTCTCAAACTCCTGACCCCAAATCCCCAATTTCTGACCCCAAAATCCCAGTTTTTCACCCCAAAATCCCAGTTTTTCACCCCAAGCCCACCCTGGTAAAGGTTTTGGTGATCCTGGACTGGATGTTGTTGGTGGTGGTGCTGAAGTTCTCACACACCTCCGTCCATCCTGTATCCCATTTCTCACACTCCTGACCCCAAATCCCCAATTTCTGACCCCAAATCTCACATTTTTCACCCCAAATCCCACAAATCCCATAAACTCCCACCTTGGTGAAGGTTTTGGTGATCCTGGACTGGATGTTGTTGGTGGTGGTGCTGAAGTTCTCACACACCTCAGTCCATCCCAACCCCACATTTCTGACCCCAAATCCCCGATTTTTCACCCCAAATCCCCATTTTTCACCCCAAATCCCAGTTTTTCACCCCAAAATCCCAGTTTTTCACCCCAAGCCCACCTTGGTGAAGGTTTTGGTGATCCTGGACTGGATGTTGGTGGTGCTGCTGAAGTTCTCACACACCTCAGTCCATCCTGTATCCCATTTCTCACACTCCTGACCCCAAATCCCCAATTTCTGACCCCAAATCTCACATTTTTCACCCCAAAATCCCACAAATCCCATAAACTCCCACCTTGGTGAAGGTTTTGGTGATCCTGGACTGGATGGTGGTGGTGGTGGTGCTGAAGTTCTCACACACCTCAGTCCATCCCAACCCCATATTTTCCATCTCCCAACCCCTATTTCTAACCCCAAAATCCCAATTTTTCACCTCAAATCTCACATTTTTCACCCCAAAATCCCAGTTTTTCACCCCAAAATCCCAGTTTTTCACCCCAAGCCCACCTTGGTGAAGGTTTTGGTGATCCTGGACTGGATGTTGTTGGTGGTGGTGCTGAAGTTCTTGCACACCTGAGCCACCAGCCGGGCGGCGAAGTCCCTCAGCGCCCAGTGGTTGTCAACATCTGGCCGGAGGCACAGCTGGCGGCTGACGATGCACGTCATCACCGCCGGGATCAGCTCGTGCAGCTGGGGACACCAAGGGACACGTTGGGGACACTTGGGGACACTTGGGGACACCTAGGGACATGTTTGGGACAGCTGGGGACATGTTTGGGACACTTGGGGACACTTAGGGACACTTAGGGACACTTGGGGACACTTGGGGACACGACAAGGACACGTCATCACCGCCGGGATCAGCTCGTGCAGCTGGGGACATGTTTGTGACACTTAGGGACATGTTGGGGACACTTGGGGACATGTTTGGGACACCTGGGGACACGTCATCACCGCCGGGATCAGCTTGTGCAGCTGGGGACAGAGGGGACACCAAGGGACACTTGGGGACATGTTGGGGACACCTAGGGACATGTTTGGGACAGCTGGGGACATGTTTGGGACACTTGGGGACACTTAGGGACATGTTGGGGACAGTTGGGGACAGGACAGGGATACGTCATCACCGCCGGGATCAGCTCGTGCAGCTGGGGACAGAGGGGACACTTGGGGACATGTTGGGGACATGTTGGGGACACTTGGGGACACTTAGGGACATGTTTGGGACACTTGGGGACACGACAGGGACATGTTTGGGACACTTGGGGACACTTGGGGACAGGACAGGGACATGTTGGGGACACTTGGGGACACTTAGGGACATGTTGGGGACACTTGGGGACACTTAGGGACATCTTGGGGACACTTGGGGACACGCCTGGGGACACATTTGGGACACTTGGGGACATGTTTGGGACACCTGGGGACATACTTGGGACACTTGGGGACAGTTGGGGACATGTTTGGGATAACTGGGGACATGACAGGGACACTTAGGGACACTTGGGGACACCTTTGGGACACCTGGGGACACCTGGGTTGTCCCTCACAGCCAGGTGGGGACAGGAATGGGTGACAGGAGGTGACACAGGTGACAATGAGGTGCCACAGGTGACACAGGTGTCACTCAGGTATTTCTCCAGGTAGAGGGTCGGGTTGTCCATCAAGGACAGGTGAGGACATTGAGTGACACAGAGGGACAGCAGGGGACAGGAGTGTCCCAGTGGGTCCCACAGGGTGACACACAGGTGACACAGGTGACAATGAGGTGACAGAGGTGACACAGGTGACACACAGGTGACAATCAGTGCCACTCAGGTATTTCTCCAGGTACAGTGTCGGGCTGTCCATCAAGGACAGGTGAGGACATTGAGTGACAGGAGGTGACAGGAGTGTCCTGGGTGGTTCCAGGGAGGTGACACAGTGTCCCAGGGAGGTGACACAGGTGACACAAAAGTGACACAGGTGCCACAGGTGTCACTCAGGTATTTCTGCAGGTAGAGGGTCGGGTTGTCCATCAAGGACAGGTGAGGACATTGAGTGACACAGAGGGACAGCAGGCGACAGGAGTGTCCCAGTGGGTCCCACAGAGTGACAGACAGGTGACACAGGTGACAATGAGGTGACACAGGTGACACAGATGTCACTCAGGTATTTCTCCAGGTACAGTGTCGGGCTGTCCATCAAGGACAGGTGAGGACATTGAGTGACAGGAGGTGACAGGAGTGTCCTGGGTGGTTCCAGGGAGGTGACACAGTGTCCCAGGGAGGTGACACAGGTGACACAAAGGTCACACAGGTGCCACAGGTGACACTCAGGTATTTCTCCAGGTAGAGGGTCGGGTTGTCCATCAAGGACAGGTGAGGACATTGAGTGACAGCAGGTGACAGGAGTGTCCCAGAAGGTTTGAGGGAGGTGACAATGAGGTGACAATGAGGTGACGCAGGTGACAGGCAGGTGACACAGGTGCCACAGGTGTCACTCACGTATTTCTCCAGGTAGAGGGTCGGGTTGTCCATCAAAGCCTTCACCATCCTCATCAGGTAGATCAGCAGCGCCAGGTTGTTCTGCACCACGTTCACTCGCACCTGGGGACAGCGGGGACATTGTGGGGACAGTGGGGACATTGTGGGGACAGTGGGGACACCTTGGGGACATCCCTTGGGGACATTGTGGGGACAGTGGGGACATTGGGGACACCTTGGGGACAGCCCTGGGGACATTGGGGACACTGCGGGGACATCAGGGACATCCTTGGGGACACTGCGGGGACATCCCTGGGGGCTTTGGGGACATCTTGGGGACACTGGGGACAACTTGGGGACACTGGGGACACCGCAGGGACACTGGGGACACTGCGGGGACATCCCTGGGGACATTGTGGGGACATCCCTGGGGGCTTTGGGGACAACTTGGGGACAGTGGGGACAACTTGGGGACAGTGGGGACACTGCAGGGACACCTTGGGGACATTGTGGGGACATCCCTGGGGGCTTTGGAGACAACTTGGGGACACTGGGGACACCGCGGGGACACTGGGGACACTGCGGGGACACCTTGGGGACATTGTGGGAACATCCCTGGGGGCTTTGGAGACAACTTGGGGACACTGGGGACACCGCAGGGACACTGGGGACACTGCGGGGACATCCCTAGGGACATTGTGGGGACATCCCTGGGGGCTTTGGGGACACCTTGGGGACAGTGGGGACACTGCAGGGACACCTTGGGGACACTGGGGACATTGGGGACACCACGGGGACACCTTGGGGACATCCCTTGGGGCTCTGGGGACACTGTGGGGACATTGGGGACACCTTGGGGACACCTTGAGGACATCTCTTGGGGCTTTGGGGACACCTTGGGGACATTAGGGACACTGTGGGGACATCGGGGACATCCTTGGAGAACTCCCACGGATTTTTGGGATAATTTTGGGGATTTTTGGGATAATTCATGGGATTTTTTTGGGTTATTCCCATGGATTTTTGGGATAATTCCTGTGGGATTTTTGGGATAATTCCTGTGGGATTTTTGGGATAATTCTGTGGGATTTTTGGGATAATTCTCTGGGATTTTTGGGATAATTTTGGGGGATTTTTGGGATAATTTTGGGGATTTTTGGGATAATTCCCATGGATTTTTGGGATAATTTTGTGGGATTTTTGGGATAATTCCCATGGATTTTTGGGATAATTCCCATGGATTTTTGGGATAACTTTGTGGGGTTTTTGGGATAATTTTGTGTGATTTTTGGGATAATTCCCATGGATTTTTTGGGATAACTCTCATGGATTTTTGGGGTAATTCCCATGGATTTTTGGGATAATTCCCATAGATTTTTAGGACAATAATTCCCATGGATTTTTAGGCTGATTTTGGGGGATTTTTGGGATAATTTTCATGGATTTCTGGGATAATTTTGTGGGATTTTTGGGCAAATTCCCATGGATTTTTAGGATAACTCTCATGGATTTTTGGGATAATTCGTAGGATAATTCCCATGGATTTTTGGGATAATTCTGTGGGATTTTTGGGCTAATTTTTGGGGTGATTCTGTGGGATTTTTGGGCTAATTCTGTGGGATTTTTGGGCTGATTTTGGGGTGAATTTTGGGCTAATTTTGTGGGATTTTTGGGCTAATCCATGGGAATTTTTGGGCTAATTAATGGGAATTTTTGGGATACTGTTTTGGGAGTTTTGGGGTGATTTTGGGCTGATTCTGTGGGATTTTTGGGATAATTCATGGGAATTTTTGGGCTAATTCCCATGGATTTTTGGGCTAAATCTCATGGATTTTTGGGATAATTTGTAGGATAATTCCCATGGATTTTCGGGCTAATTTTTGGGCTAATTTTGTGGGATTTTTTGGGATAATTTTTGGGGTGATTCTGTGGGATTTTGGGCTGATTTTGGGATAACTCTATGGGATTTTTGGTGTAATTCTGTGGGATTTTTGGGCTAACTCTGTGGGATTTTTGGGGTGATTCTGTGGAATTTTTGGGCTAATTCGGTCGGATTTTTGGGATAATTCTGTGGGAATTTTGGGACAATTTTTGGGGTGATTCTGTGGGATTTTTGGGCTAATTTTTGGGGTGATTCTGTGGGATTTTTGGGCTAATTTTTGGGGTGATTCTGTGGGATTTTTGGGCTAATTTTTGGGGTGATTCTGTGGGATTTTTGGGCTAATTTTTGGGGTGATTCTGTGGGATTTTTGGGACAATTTTTGGGGTGATTCTGTGGGATTTTTGGGACAATTTTTGGGGTGATTCTGTGGGATTTTTGGGCTAACTTTTGGGGTGATTTTTGGGGTAATTTTGGGATTTCAGGTCTCACCCCCTCGGAGATGAAGGTGCTGAAGCGCGGCAGCATCTGGTAGAGCCCGGGGTCAGTGGCGATGCTCTGCAGAGCTTCCTGGGGACATTGGGGACATTGATGGGGACATTGGGGACATTGATGGGGACATTGATGGGGACATTGGGGACATTGATGGGGACATTGATGGGGACATTGGGGACATTTGGGGACATTGATGGGGACATTGGGGACATTGGGGACATTGTGGGGACATTGGGGACATTGGGGACACTGGGGACATTGATGGGGACATTGGGGACATTGGGGACATTGATGGGGACATTGGGGACACTGGGGACATTGATGGGGACATTGATGGGGACATTGGGGACATTGGGGACATTTGGGGACATTTGGGGACATTGGGGACATTGATGGGGACATTGATGGGGACATTTGGGGACATTGGGGACATTTGGGGACATTGGGGACATTGATGGGGACATTGGGGACATTGGGGACATTTGGGGACATTTGGGGACATTGGGGACATTGATGGGGACATTGGGGACATTGGGGACATTTGGGGACATTTGGGGACATTGGGGACATTGATGGGGACATTGGGGACATTTGGGGACATTTGGGGACATTTGGGGACATTGGGGACATTTGGGGACATTGGGGACATTGATGGGGACATTGGGGACATTGGGGACATTAATGGGGATATTGATGGGGACACTGGGGACACTGGGGACATTGGGGACATTTGGGGACATTGGGGACATTGATGGGGACATTTGGGGACTTTGGGGACATTTGGGGACTTTGGGGACATTGGGGACATTTGGGGACATTGGGGACATTAATGGGGACATTGGGGACATTAATGGGGACATTGGGGACATTTGGGGACATTGGGGACATTGATGGGGACATTAATGGGGACATTGATGGGGACATTGGGGACATTGATGGGGACATTGGGGACATTGGGGACATTTGGGAACTTGGGGACATTAATGGGGACATTGGGGACACTGGGGACACTGGGGATATTGGGGACACAGGGACATTGGGGACTTTGGGGACATTTGGGACAATGGGGACATTGATGGGGACATTTGGGGACATTGGGGACATTGGGGACATTGGGGATATTTGGGGACATTGGGGACATTGATGGGGACATTTGGGATATCGGGAAAACTTGGAATATTTTGGGATTTTGAGGACATTTGGGGACAATGGGGGACATTAATAGGGACACTGGGGACAATGGGGGAATTTGGGACACTGGGGACATTGGGGACATTGGGACATTGGGGACATTGGGGACACTTCAGAGCTATTTTTGGGGTGATTTTGGAATTCCCACGCTGATTTCGGGAGATTTTTGGGGAAAATTTGGGGATTTTTTTTGGGGATAATTTTGGGGTTTTGGGGTCACTCACAGCCCCTTTGGCCTCTTGGCAGTGACAGATTTTTGGGATTTTAATGGGATTTTTGGGATTTTTTTGTTTTGAGATTTATAGGATTTGGGGTTTTTTTGGGGTGATTTTGGGATTTTTGGGGTTTTGGGGGATTTTAATGGTGATTTTTGCGATTTTAATGTCAATTCTTTTAGATTTTAATCTCAATTTTTGGGATTTTAATGGGATTTTTATAGGGTTTTTTTGGTTTTGAGGTCTGTAGGATTTGGGATTTTTCTGGGGTTTTTGGCTCCCTGAACTCTGTAGGATTTGGGGATTTTTTTGGGGATAATTTTGGGGTTTCTGGAGTCACTCACAGCCCGTTTGGCATTTTTGAAGTCACAAATTTTTGGGATTTTAATGGGATTTTTGGGATTTTCATGGGATTTTTGGGATTTTTTTGGGGTTTTTTGGCTCCCTGAACTCTGTAGCATTTCAGGATCTTTTGGGGATAATTTTGGGGTTTCTGGGGTCACTCACAACCCCTTTGGTCTCTTTGAAGTGACAAACTTTTGGGATGCTAATAGCGACTTTTGGGATTTTAATGGGATTTTAATGGGATTTTAATGGGATTTTTTTTGGGTTTTTTGGCTCCCTGAACTCTGCAGGATTTGGGGATTTTTTTGGGATAATTTTGGGGTTTCTGGGGTCACTCACAGCACCTTTGGCACTTTTGAAGTGACAAATTTTTGGGATTTTTATGACGATTTTTGCGACGATTTTTGGGATTTTGGTGATTTTTTGGGGGATTTTTTTGGGTTTTTTGGCTCCCTGAACTCTGTAGGATTTGGGGATTTTTTGGGGGATAATTTTGGGGTTTTTGGGGTCACTCACAGCCTGTCTGGCATTTTTGAAGTCACAAATTATTGGGATTTTTGTGGTGATTTTTGGGATTTTAATGGGATTTTTGGTATTTTGGTGATTTTTTGGAGGATTTTTTTTTGTTTTTTGGCACCCTGAACTCTGTAGGATTTCAGGATTTTTTGGGGTGGTTTTGGGGTTTCTGGGGTCACTCACAGCCCCTTTGGTCTCCTTGAAGTGACAAATTTTTGGGATTTTAATGGCGATTTTTGGGATTTTGGTGATTTTTTGGAGGATTTTTTTGGGGTTTTCTGGCTCCCTGAACTCTGTAGGATTTGGGGATTTTTTTGGGGATAATTTTGGGGTTTTTGGGGTCACTCACAGCCCCTTTGGCACTTTTGAAGTCACAAATTTTTGGGATTTTTATGGGGATTTTAATGTCAATTTTTGGTATTTTGGGGATTTTTTGGGGGATTTTCATGGGGTTTTTTTTGTTTTTCAGGTCTGTAGGATTTGGGGATTTTTTGGGGACAATTTGGGGGTTTTTGGGGTCACTCACAGCCCGTTTGGCCTCGCAGGATCCCACACAAGCCTCGGTGATCTCCTTGTAGTAAAGCTGCTGCTCCACGGAGAGCTCATGGACACTGCGGGGTTTGAGCCTCAGGGGAGCTCCTTCCAGCAGGGCTGGCTTCTTCTCCTTCCCTGAGAGCCAAAATCCCAGAAATTCACCCCAAAAATCCCACTGAGCAGCCAGGAAAAATCCCAAAGCTGAGAGATTGAAAAAACCCAAAAAATTCCCAAAAAAACCCCAAAATCCCATTGAAAACCCCAAAATCCCATTGATTTCCCACAGCAATGAGGCTTCTTGTCCTTCCCTGAGAGCCAAAATCCCAAAAATTCACCCCAAAAATCCCATTGAATCTCCAGAAAAAATCCCAAATCCCACAGGTTTAAAAAACCCTAAATTCACCCCAAAAATCCCAATAAAAATCCCAATAAAAAAACCCAAAATCCCATTGATTTCCCACAGCAATGAGGCTTCTTGTCCTTCCCTGAGAGCCAAAATCCCAAAAATTCACCCCAAAAATCCCACTGAGCAGCCAGGAAAAAACCCCAAATCTGAGAGATTGAAAAAACCCTAAAAAACCCAAAAAAACCCAAAAATCCCATTGAAAACCCCAAAATCCCATTGATTTCCCACAGCAATGAGGCTTCTTGTCCTTCCCTGAGAGCCAAAATCCCAAAAATTTACCCCAAAAATCCCATTCAATCTCCAGAAAAAGTCCCAAATCTGAGAGATTGAAAAAACCCAAAAAACCCCAAAATCCCAATAAAAAAACCCCAAAATCTCATTGATTTCCCACACCAATGAGGCTTCTTGTCCTTCCCTGAGAGCCCAAAATCCCAAAAATTCACCCCAAAAATCCCATTGAATCTCCAGAAAAAATCCCAAATCCCACAGGTTTAAAAAACCCTAAATTCACCCCAAAAATCCCAATAAAAATCCCAATAAAAAAACCCAAAATCCCATTGATTTCCCACAGCAATGAGGCTTCTTGTCCTTCCCTGAGAGCCAAAATCCCAAAAATTCACCCCAAAAATCCCACTGAGCAGCCAGGAAAAAACCCCAAATCTGAGAGATTGAAAAAACCCTAAAAAACCCAAAAAAACCCAAAATCCCATTGAAAATCCCATTGAAAACCCCAAAATCCCATTGATTTCCCACAGCAATGAGGCTTCTTCTCCTTCCCTGAGAGCCAAAATCCCAGAAATTCACCCCAAAAATCCCACTGAGCAGCCAGGAAAAAAACCCCAAATCTGAGAGATTGAAAAAACCCGAAAAAACCCCAAAATCCCAATAAAAACCACCAAAATCCTATTAATTTCCCATAGCAATGAGGCTTCTTCTCCTTCCCTGAGCGCCAAAATCCCCAAAATTCACCCCAAAAATCCCACTGAGACCCCAGGGAAAAACCCCAAATCCCACAGGTTTAAAAAACCCTAAAAAACCCCAAAAATCCCAATAAAAATCCCAATAAAAAAACCCAAAATCCCATTGATTTCCCACAGCAATGAGGCTTCTTGTCCTTCCCTGAGAGCCAAAATCCCCAAAATTCACCCCAAAAATCCCAATGAGCACCCAGGAAAAAACCCCAAATCTGGGAGATTTAAAAAACCCTAAAAAAAACCCAAAAAACCCCAAAATTCCAGTGAAAATCCTAAAATTCCAGTGAAAATCCCAAAGCAATGAGGCTTCTTGTCCTTCCCTGAAACCCCAAAATCCCAAAAATTCACCCCAAAAATCCCATTGAGCAGCCAGGAAAAAACCCCAAAGCTGAGAGATTGAAAAAACCCAAAAAAACCCCAAAAAATCCCCAAAATCTCCCGAAAAAACCCCAAAATCTCATTGATTTCCCACACCAATGGGGCTTCTTGTCCTTCCCTGAGAGCCAAAATCCCAAAAATTCACCCCAAAAATCCCATTCAATCTCCAGAAAAAACCCCAAATCCCACAGGTTTAAAAAACCCTAAAAAACCCAAAAAAACCCCCAAAATCCCAATAAAAATCCTAAAATCCCATTGAAAATCTCGAAATCCCATTGATTTCCCACAGTAATGAAGGATTTTTGTCCTTCCCTGAAACCCCAAAATCCCCCAAAAAACCCCAAAACCCCCAAATACCCTAAAAAACCCCCAAAATCCCCTAAAAATCCCCCAAAATTCCCCCCAAAAAACCCCAAATCTCCCCCCAAGAAACCCCAAAACCCCCAAATCTCCCCCCAAAATCCCCGAATTCCCCCCAAAAACCCCAAATCCCACTTTTGCCATCTCCCCCAAAACTCCCAAAGCCTCCCAAAATCCCCCAAAAAACCCCAAATCCCTCCAAACCCCAAAAATCCCCAAAATCCCCCAAAAATCAAAAAAATTCCCCCCAAAATCCCACCAAAATCTCCCCAAAAAACCCCAAATTACCCCCAAAAAACCCAAAATCCCCCAAATCGCACCCCAAAATCCTGAAATTCCCCCCAAACCCCACAAATCTCCCCCCAAATTCCCCCCAAATCCCCCAAAAATTCTCAAAAACCCCAAATCCCCCCTTTTCCATTCCACCCAAACCCCCAAAAATCCCCCAAAAATCCCCCAAATCTCCCCAGAAAAACCCTAAATTCCCCCCAAATCTCCCCAAAAATCCCCCAAAACATCCCAAAATCCCCCAAAAAACCCCAAAATCCCCCAAAAAACCCCAAATTACCCACAAAACCCCACAAAATCCCCCAAAAAACCCCAAAATCCTAAATCCCCCAACAATCCCAAAAAAAACCCCAAATCCCACCTTTGCCATCTCCCCCAAACTCCCAAACCCTCCCAAAATCCCCCAAAAAAACCCAAAATCCCCCCAAAAAACCCAAATTACCCCCAAAACCCCACAAAATCCCCCAAAAAATCCCAAAAATCCCCCAAATCTCCCTAAAAAACCCCAAAATCCCCCAAACTCCACCCAAATCTCCCCAAAAAATCCCGAATTCCCCCAAATCCCACAAATCTCCCCCAAAAATCCCCCAAGTCCCCCAAAAATCCCACAAAAAACGCCAAAATCCCCCAAAAATCCCCCAAAACACCCCAAAATCCCCCAAAAACCCCAAATTCCCCCAAAAAACCCCAAAAAAACCCCAAAAAACCCCGAAATCCCCCCAAATCCCCCAAAAATTCTCAAAAACCCCAAATCCCACCTTTTCCATTCCACCCAAACCCCCAAAAATCCCCCAAATCTCCCCAAAAAAACCCTAAATTCCCCCCAAATTCCCCCCCAAAATCCCCCAAAACATCCCAAAATCCCCCAAAAAAACCCAAATCTCCCCAAAAAACCCCCCAAATTCCTCCCAAACCCCACAAAATCCCCAAAAAAATCCCCAAATTCCCCCCAAATCCCTCAAAAACCCCAAAAAACCCCCAAAAAACCCCAAAATCCCCCAAAAATCCCCAAATTCCCCCCAAATCCCCCAAACACCCCAAAAAAACCCCAAGCCCACCTTTGCCATCTCCCCCCAAACTCCCAAACCCTCCCAAAATCCCCTAAAAAGCCCCAAATTAGCCCCAAAAATCCCACAAAAAACACCAAAATCCCCCAAAAATCTCCCAAATCTCCCCAAAAAAACCCCCAAAAACCCCAAAATCCCCCCAAAAAACCCCAAATTACCCCCAAAACCCCACAGAATCCCCCAAAAAATCCCAAAAATCCCCCAAATCTCCCCAAAAAATCCCAAAATCCCCCAAACTCCACCCAAATCTCCCCAAAAAATCCCAAATTCCCCCAAATCCCACAAATCTCCCCCCAAAAATACTCCAAGTCCCCCAAAAATCCCCCAAAACACCCCAAAATCCCCCAAAAAAACCCCAAAAACCCCAAAAAAACCCCAAAACCCCCAAAAATTCTCAAAAACCCCAAATCCCCCCTTTTCCATTTCACCCAAACCCCCAAAAATCCCCCAAATCTCCCCAAAAAAACCCCAAATTCCCCCCAAATTCCCCCCCAAAATCCCCCAAAACATCCCAAAATCCCCCAAAAAACCCCAAATCTCCCCCCAAAAACCCCCCAAATTCCTCCCAAACCCCACAAAATCCCCCCAAAAAATCCCCAAATTCCCCCCAAATCCCCCAAACACCCCAAAAAAACCCCAAGCCCACCTTTCCCATCTCCCCCCAAACTCCCAAACCCTCCCAAAATCCCCCAAAAAACCCCAAATTAGCCCCAAAAATCCCACAAAAAACGCCAAAATCCCCCAAAAATCCCCCAAATCTCCCCAAAAAATCCCAAATTCCCCCAAATCCCACAAATCTCCCCCAAAAATCCCCCAAGTCCCCCAAAAATCCCACAAAAAAAGCCAAAATCCCCCAAAAATCCCCCCAAAACACCCCAAAATCCCCCAAAAAACCCCAAATTCCCCCCAAAAAACCCAAAAAAACCCCAAAAAATGCCAAAATCCCCCCAAAACCCCAAATTCTCCCCAAATGCCCCAAACACCCCAAAAAACCCCAAATCCCACCTTTGCCATCTCCCCCCAAACTCCCAAACCCTCCCAAAATCCCCCAAAAAACCCTAAAATCCCCCAAAAATCCCACAAAAAACACCAAAATCCCCCAAAAATCTCCCAAATCTCCCCAAAAATCCTGAAATTCCCCCCAAACCCCACAAATTTCCCCCCAAATCCCCCAAACTCCACCCAAATCCCCCAAAAATCCCCCAAAAACCCCAAAATCCCCCCAAATCCCCCAAAAATCCCAAAAAAACCCCAAATCCCACCTTTGCCATCTCCCCCCAAACTCCCAAACTCCCCCAAAATCCCCCAAAAAATCCCAAATTCCCCCAAATCCCACAAATCTCCCCCCAAAAATCCCCCAAGTCCCCCAAAAATCCCACAAAAAAACGCCAAAATCCCCCAAAAATCCCCCAAAACACCCCAAAATCCCCCAAAAAACCCAAATTCTCCCCAAATCCCCCAAAAACCCCAAAAAAACCCAAAAACCCCCAAATTCCCCCCAAAAACCCCAAAAATTCTCAAAAACCCCAAATCCCACCTTTTCCATTCCACCCAAACCCCCAAAAATCCCCCAATTCTCCCCAAAAAAACCCTAAATTCCCCCCAAAAAACCCTAAATTCCCCCCAAAATCCCCCAAAAAACCCCAAAAATCCCCCAAATCTCCCCAGAAAAACCCTAAATTCCCCCCAAAATCCCCCCCCAAATCCCCCAAAACATCCCAAAATCCCCCAAAAAACCCCAAATCTCCCCCCAAATTCCCCCCAAACGCCACAAAATCCCCAAAAAAATCCCAAATTCCCCCAAACCCCACAAATCTCCCCAAAAAAAACCCCAAAAACCCCCCAAATTCCCCCCAAACCCCACAAAATCCCCCAAAAAATCCCTCAAATTCCCCCCAAATCCCCCAAACTCCACCCAAATCTCCCCAAAAAAACCCCCAAATTCCCCCCAAATCCCCCCAAACCCCACAAAATCCCCCAAAAAATCCCAAATTCCCCCAAACCCCACAAATCTCCCCCAAAAAAACCCCAAATCCCCCCCCAAATCTCCCCAAAAACCCCCAAATCCCCCAAAAACCCCAAAAAACCCCCAAAGCTCACCTTTGCCGTCTCCCCCAGCCCCTCCAGGCCCTTTGCTTTTGGGGTTTCCTTCCTCCTCCTGCCCAGGCTTGGCGGATTTTAGGGGTTCTGTGGCTTCAGCCTTCTGCTGCTCCTTGGGGGCTGCGGGAGGATTTGGGGTCAGGAGGGAAAAACCCCAAAAAAAATCCCCAAATCCCAATGGTTTCCTGTCATTTCGGGGGGAAAAACTGGGGTTTGGGGAAAAAATGGGGCTAGAAGGGGAAAAACCCCAAAAAAATCCCCAAATCCCAATGATTTCTCCTCATTTCAGGAAGAAAAATTGGAGTCAGGGGAGAAAAACCCCAAAAAATCCCCAAATCCCAATGATTTCCTGTCATTTCGGGAGGAAAAACTGGGGTTTGGGGGGAAAAAATGGGGATGGAAGGGGAAAAACCCCAAAAAAATCCCCAAATCCCATTGATTTCTGTCATTTCAAGGGGAAAATTTGGGGTCAGGGGGAAAAATCCCAAAAAAATCCCCAAATCCCAATGGTTTCTGTCATTTTGGGGGGAAAATTTGGGGTTTGGGGGAGAAAAATGGGGCTAGAAGGGGAAAAACCCCAAAAAAATCCCCAAATCCCATTGATTTCTCCTCATTTCAGGAGGAAAAATTGGGGTCAGGGAGGAAAAAATCCCAAAAAATCCCCAAATCCCAATGATTTCCTGTCATTTCGGGGGGAAAACTGGGGTTTGGGGGAGAAAAATGGGGCTAGAAGGGGAAAAACCCCAAAAAATCCCAAAATCCCAATGATTTCTCCTCATTTCAGGAGGAAAAATTGGGGTCAGGGAGGAAAAACCCCCAAAAAATCCCCAAATCCCAATGGTTTCCTGTCATTTTGGGGGCAAAAACTGGGGTTTGGGGAGAAAAAATGGGGCTGGAAGGGGAAAAACCCCAAAAAATCCCAAAATCCTATTGATTTCTCCATAGATCAAGGGCAGGTTTGGGGTCAGGGGGGAAAATTTGGGGTCAGGGAGGAAAAAACCCCAAAAAAATCCCCAAATCCTAATGATTTCCTCTTATTCCCGGGGAAAAATTTGGATTGGGGGAGAAAAATTTGGGGTCAGAGGTGAAAATTTGGGGTCAGAGGGAAAAATCCCAAAAAAATCCCCAAATCCCAATGGTTTCTGTCATTTTGGGGGGAAAATTTGGGGTTTGGGGGAGAAAAATGGGGCTAGAAGGGGAAAAACCCCAAAAAAATCCCCAAATCCCATTGATTTCTCCTAATTTTGGAGAAAGAATTTGGGGTCAGGGAGGAAAAACCCCAAAAAAATCCCCAAATCCCAATGGTTTCCTGTCATTTCGGGGGGAAAATTGGGGTTTGGGGGGAAAAAATGGGGCTGGAAGGGGAAAAACCCCAAAAAATCCCAAAATCCTATTGATTTCTCCATAGATCAAGGGCAGGTTTGGGGTCAGGGGGGAAAATTTGGGGTCAGGGGGGAAAAAACCCAAAAAAAATCCCCAAATCCTAATGATTTCCTCTCATTTCCGGGGAAAAATTTGGATTGGGGGAGAAAAATTTGGGGTCAGGAGGGAAAATTTGGGGTCAGAGGAGAAAAACCCCCCAAAAAATCCCAAAATACCAATGGTTTCCTGTCATTTCAAGGGGAAAATTTGGGGTCATGGAGGAAAAACCCCAAAAAAATCCCAAAATCCCAATGATTTCCTGTCATTTCAGAGAGAAAATTTGGGGTCAGGGAGGAAAACCCCCAAAAAAATCCCCAAATCCCAATGATTTCTGTCATTTCGGGGGAAAAATTTGGGGTCAGAGGGCAAAAACCCCAAAAATTTGGGGGAATTTTGGGGTTTTTGGGGGAATTTTGGGGTTTTTGGGGGAATTTTGGGGTTTTTGGGGGAATTTTGGGTTTTTGGGGGGAATTTTGGGTTTTTTTGGGGGGAATTTTGGGTTTTTTTGGGGGGAATTTTGGGGTTTTTGGGGGAATTTTTGGGGTTTTGGGGGAATTTTGGGGTTTTGGGGGGAATTTTGGGGGTTTTGGGGAATTTTGGGGGTTTTGGGGAATTTTGGGGTTTTGGGGGAGAATTTTGGAGGTTTGGAGGGGAATTTTGGGGTTTTTGAGGGAAATTTTGGGGGTTTTGAGGGGAATTTGGGTTTTTTGAGGGGAATTTTGGGGTTTTTGGGATGAATTTTGGGGTTTTGAGGGGAATTTTGGGGAATTTTGAGGTTTTTGGGGGAATTTTGGGGGTTTTGAGGGAAATTTTGGGGTTTTTGGGGAGAATTTAGGGGGTTTTTGAGGGGAATTTTGAGGTTTTTGGGGGGAATTTTGGGGGTTTTGAGGGAAATTTTCGGGTTTTTGGGGGAAATTTTGGGGATTTTGGGGAATTTTGGGGTTTTTGAGGGAAATTCTGGGGGTTTTGAGGGAACTTTTGGGGGTTTTGAGGGGAATTTTGAGGTTTTTTTGGTGGGATTTTGAGGGATTTGGGAGCTGGAAGGAGAATTTTAGGGGATTTGGGAAATTTAGAGGAATTTTGGGGGTTTTTGGGGTTTTTTTGGGGTGACTCACCCGGCGGGGGATTTTCGGGGATCGCTGGCTGAACTCCCTCGATGCTGAGCCAGTGAGCTGGGAGAGCAAAAAAATCAACTTTTTAACCCAAAAATCAGCTTGAAAACCCTAAAATCAACTTTTTAACCCAAAAATCAGCTTGAAAACCCTAAAAATCAACTTTTTAATCCCAAAAATTCAGCTTTAAAACCCCAAAATCAGCTTAAAAACCCCAAAAATCAGTCTTAAAACCCCAAAAATCAGCTTAAAAACACCAAAATCAGCTTTAAAACCCCAAAAATCAACTTTTTAACCCAAAAATCAGATTTAAAACCCCAAAAATCAGCTTTAAAACCCAAAAATCAGCTTTAAAACCCCAAAAATCAACTTTTTAACCCAAAAATCAGCTTTAAAACCCCAAAAATCAACTTTTTAACCCCAAAAATCAGCTTTAAAACCCCAAAATCTCCTTTAAAACCCCAAAATGAGCTCCAGGACCCCAAAATCTCCCCAAATCTTTTCAAATCATTCCAAAATTCCCCTAATTCCCCCGTAACACCCCAAATCCCCCAAATTCCCATTCCAGACACCCAAAAATTCCCCAAAAAACCCCAAAAAACACCCAAAAATTCCACCCAAACCAGAAAACTGCAAAAAATCCAAAAAAATCCCCAAATCCCCAAATCCCCCAAAAAACCCCAAAAAAACCCCAAAAATATGCAAAAAACCCAAAATTCCCCCACAGAAAAAAAATAATTCCCCAAAATCCCCCAAATCTCTCCCAAATTCCCCCCAAAACCCCAAAAATCCCCAAAATTCCCCCAAAAATAAAAATAAAACACCCATAATAAAAAAAATCCCAAAATATTCCCCAAAAGCTCCCCAAAAATGCCTCCAAAAATGCCCCAAAAAATCCCCAAAAAGCCCCAAAAAATCCTCCAAAAATCCTCCAAAATTCCTCAAATCCCCAAACCCCAAAAACATCCCAAAAAATCCCCAAAAGATCCCCCAAAAAAACCCCAAATCCCAAAAAAAATCCCCAAAAACCCCAAAAAAATCCCCAAAATCCCCAAAAACCCCTCAAAAAATCCCAAAAAAATCCCCAAAAACCCCAAAAATCCCCAATTCCCCCCAAAAATCCCAAAAATCCCCCAAAATCCCCCAAACCCCCAAAATTTCTCCAAAATCCCCCCAAAAACCCCCAAAATCCCCAAAACCCCCAAAATTTCTCCAGAAAATCCCCAAGAAGCCCCAAAAAATCCCAAAAATCCCCCAAAAACCCCCAAATTTCTCCAAAATTCCCCAAAAAACCCGAAAAAAAATCCCAAAAATCCCCAAAGAACCCCAAAAAAATCCCCAAAAACCAAAAAAAATCCCAAAACTTCTCCAAAAAATCCCCAAACAACCCCAACAATTCCCTAAAAAATCCCCAAAAATCCTAAATTCCCCCCAAAAAAATCCCCAAACCCCAAAAAACCCCAAAAAATCCCCAAACAACCCCAAAAACACCCCAAAAAATCCCCCAAAAACCCCCAAAATTTCTCCAAAATTTCCCAAAAAACCCCAAAAAATCCCCAAACAACCCCAAAAAAATCCCAAAAAATCCAAAAAAACTCCCCAAAAAATCCCCAAAAAAAACCCCAAAATCCCCAAACAACCCCAAAAAATCCCCAAAAAAACCCCCAAAATCCAAAAAAAAACCCCAAAAAATCCCAAAAAATCTGCAAAAAATCCCAAATTCCCCCCAAAAAATCCCCAAAAACCCCAAAAAATCCCAAAACTTCTCCAAAAAATCCCCAAACAACCCCAACAATTCCCTAAAGAATCCCCAAAAATCCCCAAAAAATCCCCAAAAATCCCAAATTCCCCCCAAAAAAGTCCCCAAAAACCCCAAAAAAACCCCAAAAAATCCCCAAAAAATCCCCAAACAACCCCAAAAACCCCCCAAAAAATCCCCCAAAAACCCCCAAAATTTCTCCAAAATTTCCCAAAAAAACCCCCCAAAAATCCCCAAAAAATCCCCAAAAATCCCAAATTCCCCCCAAAACCCCCAGGGCCCCCAGCCCACCCTTGAGGCAGACGTCCAGCGGCACTCTGGGCAGAGGGGTGTTGATGATGTCACTCAAATCCACTTCCTTTTCCTCGTAAAAATACAATTCCCTTCCTCCCCCGCTGGCGAAGCGGAACGGGATGAACTCCTGGGCGTGGAACCCGTACAGGGGCTGGGGAAATGGGGAAAATGGGAATTTTCCTGAATTTTGGGGGATTTTTCATGAATTTTGGGGAATTTTTCATGAATTTTGGGGAATTTTTCATGAATTTTAGGGGATTTTTCATGAATTTTGGGGAAATTTTCCTGATTTTTAGGGAATTTTTCATGAATTTTGAGGGATTTTCCTGAATTTTGGGGGATTTTTCATGAATTTTAGGGAATTTTTCCTGAATTTTAGGGAATTTTTCATGAATTTTGGGGGAATTTTCCTGAATTTTGGGGGATTTTTCCTGATTTTCAGGGGATTTTTCATGAATTTTGAGGGATTTTCCTGAATTTTGGGGGATTTTTCCTTGATTTCAGGGGATTTTTCCTGATTTTAGGGAATTTTTCTTGATTTTTAGGGAATTTTTTTCTTGACTTTGGTGGAATTTTTCCTGATTTTGGGGAATTTTTCCTGATTTTTAGGGAATTTTTCTTGATTTTGGGGGAATTTTCCTGAATTTTGGGGAATTTTTCCTCAATTTTGGGGAATTTTTCCTGAATTTTAGGGGAATTTTTCATGAATTTTAGGGAATTTTTCCTGAATTTTGGGGAATTTTTCCTGAATTTTGGGGGAATTTTCCTGAATTTTGGGGGATTTTCCTTGATTTTCAGAGAATTTTCCCAATTTTCAGGGAGTTTTCCTTGATTTTTTGGGGGATTTTTCTCCATTTTGTGGAGGTTTTCCCTCAGTTTTCTGAGATTTTTCCCTCAATTTTAGGATATTTCACTCAGTTTTGTGGGAATTTCCCTCAATCTTGTGGGATTTCCCTCAATTTTGGGGAAGGTTTTCCCTCAGGATGAACTCCTGGGCGTGGAATCCGTACAGGGGCTGGGGAAAAATGGGGAAAATGGGAATTTCCCTGATTTTGGGGGGAATTTTCCTGAATTTTGATGGATTTTTCCTGATTTTTAGGGAATTTTTCTTGATTTTTAGGGATTTTTTTTCTTGATTTTGGGGGAATTTTTCCAGATTTTGGGAAATTTTTCCTGAATTTTAGGGAATTTTTCCTGATTTTTAGGGAATTTTTCCTGATTTTGGGGGATTTTTCCTGATTTTGGGGGAATTTTTCCTGATTTTTAGGGAATTTTTCTTCAATTTTGATGGATTTTTTTTCTTGATTTTGGTGGAATTTTTCCAGATTTTGGGGAATTTTTCCTGAATTTTAGGGAATTTTTCCTGATTTCGGGGGAATTTTCCTGACTTTTAAGGAATTTTTCCTGAATTTTGACAGATTTTTCCTTGATTTCAGGGGATTTTTCCTGATTTTTAGGGAATTTTTCATGATTTGGGGGATTTTTCCTGATTTTTAGGGAATTTTTCTTGATTTTTATTAATTTTTCTCGATTTTGGGGGAATTTTTCCTGATTTTTAGGGAATTTTTCTTGAATTTTGGGGAATTTTTCCTGATTATTGAGGGATTTTTCCTGAATTTGGGGGAATTTTTCTTGAATTTTGAGGAACTTTTCCTGAATTTTGTGGGAATTTTCCTTGATTTTGGGGGAATTTTCCTGATTTTTAGGAGATTTTTCTTGATTTTGGGGTAATTTTTCCTGATTTTTAGGGAATTTTCCCCAATTTTGGGTATTTTTCCTGAATTTTGAGGGATTTTCCCCAATTTTTAGGGATTTTTCCTGAATTTTGGGGGCATTTTCCCCAATTTTCAGGGTGCTTCCTTTGATTTTATGAGGATTTTTCTCCATTTTATCAAGGTTTTCCCTCAATCTTGTGGGATTTCCTTCAATTTTTTGTGGGATTTCCCGAATTTTGTGAGTTTCCCCCAATTTCTAAGCAATTTCCCTCAATTTTGGGTAAGTTTTCCCTCAATTTTGAGTCAATTTACCTCGATTTTGTGAGTTTTCCCTCAATTTTGAGAGAATTTCCCTCAATTTTGAGAGAATTTCCCTCAATTTTGTGAGTTTTCCCTCAATTTTGTGGCAATTTACCTCAATTTTGAGAGAATTTCCCTCAATTTTGAGAGAATTTACCTCAATTTTGTGTTTCCCTCAATTTTGTGAGTTTTCCCTCAATTTTGAGAGAATTTCCCTCAATTTTGTGAGTTTTCCCTCAATTTTGAGAGAATTTCCCTCAATTTTGAGAGAATTTCCCTCAATTTTGTGAGTTTTCCCTCAATTTTGAGGCAATTTCCCTCAATTTTGAGAGAATTTACCTCAATTTTGTGAGAATTGCCCTCAATTTTGAGAGGATTTCCCTCAATTTTGAGGCAATTTACCTCGATTTTGTGAGTTTTCCCTCAATTTTGAGAGAATTTCCCTCAATTTTGAGAGAATTTCCCTCAATTTTGAGGCAATTTACCTCAACTTTGAGAGAATTTCCCTCAATTTTGTGAGTTTTCCCTCAATTTTGAGGCAATTTACCTCAATTTTGAGAAGATTTCCCTCAATTTTGAGGCAATTTACCTCAATTTTGTGAGTTTTCCCTCAATTTTGAGAGAATTTCCCTCAATCTTGGGTAACTTTTCCCTCACCTGGGGCTGAAAAAATGGGAAAAAAACCAAATTCAGGTGACTTTTCCTCGAATTTCGGGTGAATCTCCCCAGTTTCCAGGGAATTTCCCTCAATTCCACGAGGATTTCTCTCGATTTTAAGGAGTTTTTACCTCAACGTTTTTTAATTTCAGTGCAAAATCCACATCTCCGGTTGTGAGTTTCCTTCGCTTCCCCATGTGCATAAACTTCAGAGCATCCTGGGGGGGGAAAAAAAGGCAAATTTTGAGGGAAATCAGGGAAAAATTGGGTTCGAGAGACGATTTGAGGGGAAAAAAAAAGATTTGGGAGAAAATTTGGGGGAAAAAAGGGATTTAAGAGAGGCCTGGGGGAAAATTAAGAGAGGAAAATTTGGTTTAGGGTGGAAAAAATAGAGATTTTAGGAGAAATTAGGGAGTTAAAAGGAGATTTTTGAGGGAAAAAGGGAGTTCAGAGTGGGAAAAATATGATAAAACAAGTGGAAAAGGGGATTTGGGGGGAAATTATGAAGTTTAGGAGGAGATTTGGGGTGAAAAGAGGTTTTTTTGAGGGAAATTTTGGCCCCAAGGGGTTCCTCCCTCACTCGCAGCCCCAAATTTCGAGGTTTTCCCCACCCCGTAAATTTAGGGAACCCAAAGGGAATTCCTCCCCTTTTCCCCTCTCTAAATCCCCAAATTTTGGGGTTTTTCAGGGAATTTTCCCAATTTTCAGGGAGTTTTCCTTGATTTTTTTGAGGGATTTTTCTCCATTTTGTGAAGGTTTTTCCTCAGTCTTGTGGGATTTCCCAGAATTTTGTGGGATTTCCTTCACACCAAAAAATGGGGGGGGGTGGGGGGGGGTGGAAATGGGATTTTTCCTGAAATTGGGGGATTTTTCCTGAAATTGGGGGATTTTTCCTGAATTTTGGGGGAATTTTCCTGAATTTTGGGGGAATTTTTCTTGAATTGTAGGGAATTTTTCCCGAATTTGGAGAATTTTTCCTGAATTTTGGGGGAATTTTCCTGAATTTTCACAGAGTTTTCCTTGATTTTCAGAGAATTTTCCCAATTTTCAGAGAGTTTTCCTTGATTTTTTGGGGATTTTTCTCCATTTTGTGGAGGTTTTCCCTCAGTTTTCTGAGATTTCCCCTCAGTTTTAGGATATTTCTCTTGGTTTTGTGGGATTTCCCTCAGTTTTCTGGAATTTCCCTCAATCTTGTGGGATTTCCCTCGATTTTTTAGGATTTTCCCCAATTTTGGGGGAGGTTTTCTCTCAGGATGAATTCCTGGGCGTGGAACCCGTAAAAGGGGCTGGAAAATGGGGAAAAAGTGGGATTTTAGGAGAGATTTCCCTGATTTTTAGGGAACTTTCCCTGAATTTCAGGGGATTTTCCTGATTTTTAGGGGTTTTACCCTGATTTTTAGGGAACTTCTCCCGAATTTCAGGGGATTTTCCCCAATTTTGAGGGTTTTACCCTGATTTTCAGGGAACTTTTCCCGAATTTCAGGGGATTTTCCCCGATTTTGAGGGTTTTACCCTGATTTTCAGGGAACTTTTCCCGAATTTCAGGGGATTTCCCCCGATTTTGAGGGTTTTACCCTGATTTTCAGGGAACTTTTCCCGAATTTCGGGGTATTTCCCCCGATTTTGAGGGTTTTACCTGCGCCACCTCCTTGAGGCGATAGCTCGCCTCCTCGGCCAGCAGCTGGCAAGTCTCCTCAGGAACCCCCGCGACCCCCATGGCCTCCGCCATCACCTTCACGGGGAAAAACAACCAAAAATGGGGAAAAATAACCAAAAATGGGGAAAAAATAACGAAAATTGGGTAAAAAACCCCCATGGCCTCCGGCATCACCTTCATGGACTCGGCGGGCAGCAGCGTGTGGCTCAGCTTCAGCTTCTTCTCCTCCGCCATCGCCGCGCTCTCCCCGCGGCGGGAAAAGCCCCGAAAGGGAGGAGAGGCGGCGGGGAGAGCGCGGCGAGCACCGAGCGCCCCTCAGGCCCTTCCCGCCGCCGCCATCTTGGCGCGGCCCCTCAGCAACGCCGCCATCTTGGCGCTCCGCCTCCCGCCGGGGCAGGTCCTGGAAGGCGCCGATTCTGGATTAAAAAAATAAAATAAATAGCAATCAAACAGCCTGAGGGTGAGGGCGATGATTGCTGTCGCGATATGTGAAGGTGATATAGAGGGGAAACGGGGTTTGCGGGTGGAGGGGGAGGTGGCGGTGAGTGGGGGTCACTATGGGCCTGCCAGGACCTGAGGGAAGGCGGGAAAAGGGGTTTTGGGGTGCTGCGCATGCGCGGGTTGGAGGAGCGAGGGGTAATGGAGTGGGGGAGACCATTGGGGGGATGGGGGAGGATGGGGGGGAACCATTGGGAGAATTGGGGGGGGGAAATGGGGGGTTTTTGGGGGGGAAAATGGGGGGGGAGAGTGGGGGGAGTGGGAGAGACCATTGCGGGGAGTGGAGAGGGGGTTGGGATGGGCAATTGGGGGGGGAAAAGGGGGGAGTGAATGGGAGAGACCATTGAGGAGAATGGCGGGGGAATGGGAGAGACCATTGGGGTGAAAATGGGGGGGATCATAGGGGATTATGGGGGGGAATGGGCGAGACCATTGAGGGAGCTGGGGGGGGATCAGCGGGACCACTGAGCAGCTCCTCCACCCTGATTTCGCTCCCCCCTCCACAGGCGTTGGAACCTTCCAACCATCACCCCCAAAACCCCTTAAATCCCCCTAAAAACCCCCAAAATCACCCCAAAACTCCCCCAAAATCCCCTCCAATCACCCCAAAATCCCCTCAAATCCTTTCAAATCGTCCCAAAATCCCCTCAAATCGTCCCAAAATCCCTTCCAATCACCCCAAAACCTCCAAAACTCCCCCAAAACCCCCACAAAACTCCCCCAAATCGCCCCAAAATCCCCCCAAATTGTCCCAAAATCCCCTCCAATCTCCCCAAAATCCCCTCCAATCACCCTAAAATCCCCTCAAATCTCCCCAAAACTCCCCAAAACTCCCTCAAATCGCCCCAAAACCCCCTCAAATCACCCCAAAATCCCCTTAAATCCCCAAAACTCCCTCAAATCACCCCTAAAACCCCTTAAATCCCCCCAAATCCCCTCAAACACCCCAAAATCCCCCCAAATCCCCCCAAACCCCCCAAATCTCCCCCAAAACCCCCCCCCAATCCCCCCAAATCCCCGTCAAAACTCCCCAAAACCCCCCCAAATACCCCAAAATCCTCTCAAATTGCCCCAAAATCCCCTCAAATCCCCTCAAATCTCCCCCAAAACCCCCCCAAACCCCCTCAAACCCCCCAAATCCCCCAAAATCTCCCCCAAATCCCCCCAAATCCCCCCCAAAACCCCGTCAAACCCCCCCAAATCCCCCAAAATCCCCTCAAATCCCCCCAAATCCCCCCCAATCCCCCCAATCCCCCCCAAATCCCCCCAAACCCCCTCAACCCCCCCAAACCCCCCCAAATCCCCCAAATCCCCCCCCAAACCCCCCCAACCCCCCAAAGCCATGCCCCGGGGTTCCGCACGGCCCCGCTGGGCTCGCTGTCCGTCGCCGGCCCGCTCTACTCCGTCCACGTCCTGCAGGCCGGTTTCACCCGGCCGAACCCCCGACGGCTCCTGCCGCGCCGACGGCTCGGTCACCCTCGTGTCCGGCGGCCCCCTGACCGTCCTGGTGGACACCGGCGGCCCTTGGCTGAAGGATCGCCTCCCCGCCATGCTGGCCGGCCGCGGCGTCGCCCCCCGAGCGGGTGACCCACGTGGTGGTCACTCACGGCCACTCGGACCACGTGGGGAACGTCAACTTGTTCCCTCAGGCCACGCTGCTGGTGGGCTTCGACCTGAGCAGGGGGCAGGGGGTCTTCCTGCCCCACGGGCTGGCCAGCGGGGTCCCCTGGGTGCTGCACCCCGGCCACCTGCAGGTGACGCCCACGCCGGGCCACACCCGCGCCCACGTCGGGCTGGTGGCCTCGGGGACGGAGCTGGGGACGGTGGTGGTGGCAGGGGACACGTTTGAGAGGGAGGGGGACGAGGGGCTGTGGGAGGAGCTGAGCGAGGAGCCCCAGGAGCAGAGGAGGAGCAGGAGGAGGGTGGTGGCTTTGGCCGATGTCATCGTCCCCGGGCATGGAGAGCCCTTCCGCGTGGTCAGGGAGTGGGGGACAGCTGGGGACAGCCGGGAGGGGACAGCTGGCGGGGACAGAGAGGGACATCGGGATGAGGAGGATGATGATGGTGAGGAGGAAGAGGAGAAGGTGACCCCTGGAGGTGACACTGAAGGACACCAGGATGATGATGATGATGATGGTGATGTGCCACCTGGAGGTGGCACTGAGGGACACTAGGAGGAGGAGGTGACACCTGGAGGTGACAGCGAGGGACATCAGGACAGGGAAGATTCCCAGGACCACGAGGAGGAGGAGGAGGAGGAGGAGGTGACATCTGCAGGTGGCACTGAAGGACAGCAGGATGATGATGATGAGGATGAGGAGGAGGAGGAGGAGGAAGAGGAGAAGGTGACATCTGGAGGTGACACTGAAGGACACCAGGATGATGATGATGATGATGGTGATGTGACACCTGGAGGTGACACTGAGGGACACCGGGATGATGATGATGATGATGATGATGATGATGGTGATGTGACACCTGGAGGTGACACTGAAGGACACCAGGATGATGATGATGATGATGATGGTGATGTGACACCTGGAGGTGACACTGAAGGACACCAGGATGATGATGATGATGATGATGGTGATGTGACACCTGGAGCTGGCACTGAGGGACACTAGGAGGAGGAGGTGACACCTGGAGGTGACAGCGAGGGACATCAGGACAGGGAAGATTCCCAGGACCACAAGGAGGAGGAGGAGGAGGAGGTGACATCTGCAGGTGGCACTGAAGGACAGCAGGATGATGATGACGAGGAGGAGGATGAAGAAGAGGAGGTGACACCTGGAGGTGACACTGAAGGACACCGGGGTGATGATGATGATGAGGAAGAGGAGGAGGAGGAGAAGGTGACACCTGGAGGTGGCACTGAGGGACACTAGGAGGAGGAGGTGACAGCTGCAGGTGGCACTGAGGGACAGCGGGACCACGAGGAGGAGGTGACACCTGCAGGTGGCACTGAAGGACATCAGGATGATGATGATGATGATGATGAGGAAGAGGAGGTGACAGCTGGAGGTGACATTGAGGGACAGCAGGACCACAAGGAGGAGGAGGTGACAGCTGGAGGTGACAGCGAGGGACATCTGGCCAAGGCTGGAGGAGGTGAGGCACTGGGAGGTGGCAGCAGGGGACATGGGGACACCCTGGAGGTGGCACTGAGGGACATGGGGACGCCATTGGGTTGGCCGGGAGGGACATGGGGACACCCAAAGGGACATGGGGACACATCCAGGGACACCCTGGAGATGGCAGCAGGGGACATGGGGACACCATTGGGGGTGGCCTGGAGGGACATGGGGACACTTCAGGGGACATGGGGACACATCTAGGGACACGGGGACACCCTGGAGATGGCAGCAGGGGACATGGGGACACCCCAAGGGACATGGGGACACCATTAGCGGTGGCACTGAGGACATGGGGACACCATTGGGGGTGGCCTGGAGGGACATGGGGACACCGCTGGGGGTGGCTCTAAGGGACATGGGGACACCCCAAGGGACATGGGGACACCACTGGGGACACTGTGACACATCAGGGGACATGGGGACACCCCAGGGGACATGGGGACACCACTGGGGGTGGCCTGGAGGGACATGGGGACACCGCTGGGGGTGGCTCTAAGGGACATGGGGACACCCCAAGGGACATGGGGACACCACTGGGGACACTGTGACACATCAGGGGACATGGGGACACCACTGGGGGTGGCCTGGAGGGACATGGGGACACCCCAGGGGACACCTCTGGGGGTGGCACCAGGAGAAGGTGACACCTCTGGCTGTCCCCAGGTCACCTGAGCCCTGCAGAGACACCCTGAAGAGCCACCAGATGTCCCCAGATGCCACCAGAACCCCTCGGGGACATCTTGGGGACTGCCAGGAGGGGACAGGAGCCCCGCAGGATGTCCCCAGGGCCCCCAAGATGTCCCCAGAGATGTCCCCAGGGCCCCCAAGATGTCCCCAGAGATGTCCCCAGAGATGTCCCCAAGGCACCCCAGATGCCACCAAAGCCCCTCGGGATGTCCCCAGAGGTGTCCCCAAGGCGCCCCAGATGCCACCAAAGCCCCTCAGGATGTCCCAAGGCCCCCAGGAGGGGACAGAGATGTCCCCAAGGCCCCCAAGATGTCCCCAGAGATGTCCCCAAGGCCCCAGAGATGTCCCCGCTGTCCCCAGGAGGGGACAGGACACCCCCAGGATGTCCCCAAAGCCGAAATAAACTCTGTGACCTCCGTGGTGCCACAGCTGTGACCTCCCAGTTCATCCCAGTTCCTCCCAGTCCCTCCCAGTTCATCCCAGTTCCTCCCAGTCAATCCCAGTTCATCCCAGTTCCTCCCAGTCCCTCCCAGTTCAATCCCAGTTCATCCCAGTCCATCCCAGTCCCATCCCAGTCAATCCCAGTTCATCCCAGTTCCTCCCAGTCCCTCTCAGTCCCTCCCAGTCCATCCCAGTTCCCTCCCAGTTCCATTCCAGTTCAATCCCAGTCCATCCCAGTTCCCTCCCAGTCCCTCCCAGTCACCCCAGCAGAGCAGCCAATGGGAAGGGGGGCGGTGGCAGTGACGTCATGGGGAGGGGACAGTGCCACCCCCGATGTCCCCACGATGTCCCTCCGGTCATTCTCCTCCCAGTGCCTCCCAGTAACTCCCAGTTCCCCCCAAATCCCCTCCCAGTTCCCCCAGAACGAGGCGGCAAAGGGGGACATTGGGGATTTGGGGACATTGGGGATTTGGGGACATTGGGGACATTGGGGACATTGGGGACATTGGGGATTTGGGGACATTGGGGATTTGGGGACATTGGGGACATCAAAATCCAGAGGGAAGCTCCAGGCGCCACCCCTCCCCCGCCCGGCTGTCCTCAGGAACCCCAAAATTCCCAAAAATCCCCGAAATTCCCAAAAAATCCCCAAATGAGGAGGCGGAGCTTAACTGGGGGGTGGTTTATTGGGGGGGAGGGGACATTGGGGACACTGGGGGACATTGGGGGGTCAGTGGGGTCAACGAGAGATCCCAGAGCTGCCCAGGAGGTCACAGATGTCCCCAGGTTGTCCCCAAGCTCCCCAGGATGTCCCCAAGCTGTCCCCAGCATGTCCCCAAGCTGTCCCCAGGTGTCCCCAAGCTCCCCAGGATGTCCCCAAGCTGTCCCCAGGTGTCCCCAAGCTCCCCAGGTTGTCCCCAAGGTCCCAGCATGTCCCCAGGTGTCCCCAAGCTCCCAGCATGTCCCCAAGCTCCCCAGGTGTCCCCAAACTCCCCAAGTTGTCCCCAAACTCCCCAGATGTCCCCAGGCTGTCCCCAGATGTCCTCAGGAGCAGCAGTAGAGGTCCACGTCATTCAGCCCGGTGTCATCCCCTCCCTGCTGCGGCGGCTCCAGCATGTCCCCAGGATGTCCCCAAGCTCCCCAGGCTGTCCCCAAGCTCCCCAGATGTCCCCAAGCTCCCAGCATGTCCCCAAGCTCCCAGGTGTCCCCAAGCTCCCCAGATGTCCCCAAGCTCCCCAGGCTGTCCCCAAGCTCCCCAGGTGTCCCCAAGCTCCCCAGGCTGTCCCCAAGCTCCCCAGGTGTCCCCAAGCTCCCCAGGTGTCCCCAAGCTCCCCAGGTGTCCTCAGGAGCAGCAGTAGAGGTCCACGTCATTCAGCCCGGTGTCGTCCCCTCCCTGCTGCGGCGGCTCCAGCATGTCCCCAGGATGTCCCCAAGCTCCCCAGATGTCCCCAAGCTGTCCCCAGCATGTCCCCAAGCTCCCCAAGCTCCCCAGATGTCCTCAGGAGCAGCAGTAGAGGTCCACGTCATTCAGCCCGGTGTCGTCCCCTCCCCGCTGCGGCGGCTCCAGCATGTCCCCAGGTGTCCCCAAGCTCCCAGCATGTCCCCAAGCTCCCAGGCTGTCCCCAAGCTCCCCAGATGTCCTCAGGAGCAGCAGTAGAGGTCCACGTCATTCAGCCCGGTGTCGTCCCCTCCCTGCTGCGGCGGCTCCAGCATGTCCCCAGGATGTCCCCAAGCTCCCCAGATGTCCCCAAGCTGTCCCCAGCATGTCCCCAAGCTCCCCAAGCTCCCCAGATGTCCTCAGGAGCAGCAGTAGAGGTCCACGTCATTCAGCCCGGTGTCGTCCCCTCCCTGCTGTGGTGGCTCCAGCATATCCCCAGGATGTCCCCAAGCTCCCCAGGTGTCCCCAAACTCCCCAGGTGTCCCCAAGCTCCCAGGATGTCCCCAAGCTCCCCAGCATGTCCCCAAGCTCCCCAGGATGTCCCCAAACTCCCCAAGTTGTCCCCAAGCTCCCCAGGATGTCCCCAAGCTCCCCAGATGTCCTCAGGAGCAGCAGTAGAGGTCCACGTCGTTGAGCCCGGTGTCGTCCCCTCCCCGCTGCGGCGGCTCCAGCCGCGTCCGCAGCCCGCACACGGCGGCGCCCGGCGGGCACGGCAAGCTCCAGTTGCCCCAGGAGCCCTGCGGACCACCTCGGCCCTCCAGCACCGAGCCGCCCGAGCAGATGGCGGCCATGGCGTTGGCGGCCGTGTCGTCCCACAGCCCCCGCGGCGACTCCACGCGCAGCCGGAAGGCCACCAGCCACTGCCCGGGGGGACACGACTCCGGCCGGCTCCAGTCGCCGCGGCTGAGGGGACAGAGGGGCGGCAGGAGGTCAGGGGGACAGCGGGAACCCGCCTGAGATACCTGCTGGGGCTTGGGGTGGCCGTGGTGGGGGGGCCGTGATTGGGTCAAGGTGGCCGTGGTTGGGTTGTGGTGGTCAAGGCTGGGCCATGGTGGTCATGGTTGGGTCAAGGTGGCCATGGTTGAGTCATGGTGGCCGTGGTTGGGTCAAGGTGGTCAAGCTTGGGTTTTGGTGGCCTTGGTTGGGTCAAGGTGGTCATGGTTGGGTTGTGGTGGTCTTGGTTGGGTCATGGTGGTCATGGTTGGGTCAAGGTGGCCATGGTTGGGTTGGGGTGGTCATGGTTGGGTCAAGGTGGTCATGGTTGGGTCAAGGTGGGGGGGGGGGGGGGGGGGGTGGTCATGGTTGGGTGATGGTGGCCATGGAGGAGTCAAGGTGGCCGTGGTTGGGTTGTGGTGGTCATGGAAGAGTTGGTATGGTCATGGTTGGGTCAAGGTGGCCATGGTTGGGTTTTGGTGGTCATGGTCGGGTTTTGATGGCCACGGTTGGGTCAAGGTGGCCATGCAAGAGTCATGGTGGCCATGGTTGGGTCGTGGTTGGTTGAGTCCTGGTGGCCTTGGAAGAGTCATGGTGGTCATTGCTGGGTTTTGGTGGTCATGGTTGGGTCAAGGTGGTCATGGTTGGGTTGTGGTGGCCTTGGAAGTCATGGTGACCAAGATTGGGTTTTGGTGGCCATGGAAGAATCCTGGTGGCCACGGTTGGGTCAAGGTGGCCATAGAGAGGTCGTGGTGGCCCCATTTCTCATGGTGGCCACGTTAGGCTCAAGGTGGCCACAGTTCAGTTTTGATGGCCACATCTGGCTAATGGTGGCCACAGTTCAGATTTGGTGGCCACATTTGGCTCATGGTGGCCACAGTTGAGTTCTGGTGGCCACACCTCCTGGGCTCAGGGTGGCCACGTCCCCCCCGCTGTCCCCACGGTCACTCACGGTCCCTCGCTGGATGTCACCGTGCCGGATTTGTCACAGAGCAGCCTGACGCCGTTCAGCCCGGTGTCGTCACCGAAGAACCCCTTGTGGGGCTCCACCTGGGGACCCCAAAAATGTCACCTCTGTGTCCCCAGATGTCACCTCTGTGTCCCCAAATGTCACCTCTGTGTCCCCAAATGTCACCTGTGTGTCCCCAAATGTCACCTGTGTGTCCCCAAATGTCACTTGCGTGTCCCCAGATGTCACCTGCGTGTCCCCAGATGTCACCTGCGTGCCCAAATGTCACCTCTGTGTCCCCAGATGTCACCTCTGTGTCCCCAAATGTCACCTCTGTGTCCCCAAATGTCACCTGCGTGTCCCCAAAGTTCACCTCTGTGTCCCCAGATGTCACCTGCATGCCCCAAATGTCACCTCTGTGCCCCAAATGTCACCTCTGTGGCCCCAGATGTCACCTCTGTGTCCCCAAATGTCACCTGCGTGTCCCCAAAGTGTCACCTGTGTCCCCAAATGTCACCTGCGTGTCCCCAAATGTCACCTGTGTGTCCCCAAATGTCACCTCTGTGGCCCCAGATGTCACCTCTGTGTCCCCAAATGTCACCTGCGTGTCCCCAAAGTTCACCTGCTGTCCCCAAATGTCACCTGCGTGTCCCCAAATGTCACCTGTGTGCCCAAATGTCACCTCTGTGGCCCCAGATGTCACCTCTGTGTCCCCAAATGTCACCTGCGTGTCCCCAAATGTCACCTGTGTGTCCCCAAATTCCTGTCACCCCCAGTGTCCCCAAAGTCTGTCACCTCCCCGGTGTCGTCACCGAAGAACCCCTTGTGGGGCTCCACCTGGGAACCCCAAAAATGTCACCCAAAATGTCACCTGTGTGTCCCCAAATGTCACCTCTGTGTCCCCAGATGTCACCCCAAATTCCTGTCACCCCCAGTGTCCCCAAAGTCTGTCACCTCCCCGGTGTCGTCACCCAAGAACCCCAAAATGCCACCTCAGAATGTCACCTGTGTGTCCCCAAACTCCTGTCACCCTCCCTGTCCCCAAAATCTGTCACCTCCTGCTTTCCAGCCAATGTCCCCAGGTCCCTGTCACCCTTGTCACCCCCGAAATCTGTCACCCTCCCTGTGCCACCCAAACCTGTCACCTCTGTGTCCCCAAAATGTCACCCCAAATCTTTGTCCCCTCCTTGTCTGATGTCCCCAATGTCCCCAGTGTCCCCCCTTGTCCCGTGTCACCCCCAATCCCCCTGTCCCCCTCGTGTCCCCATGGTGTCCCCAATGTCCCCAGTGTCCCCCCTTTGTCCCCTCCATCTCTCCCCCAATGTCCCCAAATCCCCTCAAATGTCCCCAAATGCCCCCAACGTCCCCAATGTCCCCAATGTCCCCCCTCAAATGTCCCCAATGTCCCCAAAATCCCAAAATATCCCCAATATCCATAATGTCCACAATGTCCCCAATGTCCCCAAATGTCCCCAATTCCCCCAACACCCCCAGTGTCCCCAATCATGTCCCCAATATCCCCCAATGTCCCCAGATGTCCCCAATGTCCCCAACACCCCAAATGTCCCCAGTGTCCCCAACATCCCCAACGTCCCCAAATGTCCCCAATATCCCCAAAATCCCCAGTGTCCCCAAATGTCCCCAGTGTCTCCAACACCCCCAATGTCCCCAAATATCCCCCAATGTCCCCATCCCAATGTCCCCAATGTCCCTAAATATCCCCCAGTGTCCCCAATATCCCCAACACCCCCAATGTCCCCAATGTCCCCAACGTCCCCAGTGTCCCCAGTGTCACCTTCAGCTGGAACCCTCTGGCGAAGGACCTGCCGGGGCAGAACTCGGGGTCACCCCAGTGTCCCCACTGTCCCCCCGTTCTCCACCGACAGGGTGGCACTGGGGGCGTCGCTGTCCCAGCCCAGTGCCACCGGCGCCACCAGGGCCACCAGCAGGGCCACCAGCAGGGCCACCGGGGCCAGCGAGGGGTGAGGTGACAGCGGCATGGCTGAGGTGACACTGGGGACAGCGAGAGTTATAGCCGGGCGAGGGGACAGTGACACCGCGGGCACTGGGGGGACTGGGAGGGACTGGGAGGGGATTGGGGGAGAACTGGGAGGGACTGGAGGGAACTGGGAGGGACTGGGAGGAGATTTGGGGGAACTGGGATGGACTGGGATAGAACTGGGAGAGGATTGGGGGGAACTGGGATGGACTGGGGGGAACTGGGAGGAGGTTGGTGGAGAACTGGGAGGGACTGGAGGGAACTGGGGGGGAACTGGGAGGGGATTGGGGGGGAACTGGGAGGGACTGGGATGAACTGGAGGGAACTGGGAGGGGACTGAGGGGAATTTGGGGCAAACTGGGAGGGACTGGGAGAGGATTGGGGGGAACTGGGAGGGGATTTGGGGGGGAACTGGGAGGGACTGGGATGAACTGGGAGGGACTGGGATGAACTGGAGGGGACTAGGAGGGAACTGGGGGGGAACTGGGAGGGACTGGGGTGAACTGGAGGGGACTGGGAGGGACTGGGAGGAGATTTGGGGGAACTGGGATGGACTGGGAGGGGGGGGGGGGGGGGGGGGGGGGGGTTTGGGGGAACTGGATGGACTGGGATAGAACTGGGAGAGGATTGGGGGGGAACTGGGATGGACTGGGGGGAACTGGGGGGAACTGGGAGGAGACTGAGGGGAATTTGGGGCAAACTGGGAGGGACTGGGATGAACTGGGAGGGAACTGGGGGGAACTGGGATGGACTGGGAGAGACTGGGAGGGGATGGGGGGAATGGGATGAACTGGGAGAGACTGGAAAGGCACTGGGGAGCAATGGGAGAGAATTTGGGAGTTACTGGGAGGGACTGGGATTGAACTGGGATGAACTGGGATGATACTGGGAGGGACTGGGAGGGACTGGAATCATACTGGGATGGACTGGGATTGAACTGGGATTGAACTGGGATGAACTGGTCCATACTGGGATGAACTGGGACGATAATCTATGATAACTATAATAATCATCTGGATGAACTGGGAGGCACTGGGAGGGAGGGGTGACCCCGGGGTGGGGGATGGGCGGCCCTGCCCCTCCCCCCGGACTTTGGACTAGTTAATGATTAACCGGGTGAGGGAGGGGAAGGTGGGGGAGGGGAGGGCATGGGCTGCCCCTCCCCCACCCCGGGGGGCACTGGGATGGACTGGGAGGGACTGGGAGCTACTGGGAGCTACTGGGAGCTACTGGGGGTTACTGGGATGGACTGGGAGATGCGGGGACTGGGAGTTATTGGGAGTTACTGGGAGCATGGGAACTGGGAGTTACTGGGAGTTACTGGGATGGACTGGGAGGCACTGGGAGGCACTGGGAGTTACTGAGATGGAACTAGGAGTTATGGGAGGCACTGAATGGACTGGGAGGCACTGGGAGTTACTGGGATGGACTGGGAGTTACTGGGGGCGGAGCAATAAACGTTGATTGACAGCTCAGGCCACGCCCCCTCTCCTTAGCAAAGCATTGCGCGCCACGCTGCCGTAAAGCGCGGCGCTGTCGTGACAGCGCGCCGCCATGTTGGGAGGAAGCACACGCCACTCTGCCGTAAAGCGCGCCGCCATAGAGATAACCAGAGCGAGCGCCGCGCTGTCGTAAAGCGGCGGCGGCAGCCAATGGGGGTGGAGGGGAGGAGTCACGTGGCCGGAAGGGAGGTGAAGTCACGTGGGACGAAGGGAAGCCGCAGCGTCGCTATGGTGAGAACTGGGAGAGACTGGGATGGACTGGGAGTGGGAACTGGGGGGACTGGGGGGACTGGGAGGGACTGGGAGTGGGAACTGGGGGGACTGGGGGGACTGGGAGGGACTGGGAGTGAACTGGGAGTGGGATTGGGATGAACTGGGAGGGACTGGGATGGACTGGGAGTGGGAACTGGGAGGGACTGGGAATGGGAACTGGGATGAACTGGGATGGACTGGGAGGGACTGGGATTGAGAACTGGGAAGGACTGCTTTATACTGGGATGGACTGGGAGGGAACTGGGATTGAACTGGGATTGGAACTGGGACGAACTGGGAGGGACTGGGAGGGACTGGGAGGGACTGGTTTATACTGGGATGGAACTGGAATGGGAAGTACTGGGATTGAACTGGGAGGGACTGGGAATGAGAATTGGGATGGACTGCTTTATACTGGGATGGACTGGGATGGAACTGGGATTGAACTGGGATTGGAACTGGGAGGGACTGGGAGGGACTGGGAAGGAACTGGAATGGGAACTGGGATGGACTGGGAGGAGCTCTGGGCTTCACTGGGTGGTACTGGGATGCTCCTGGTCCATACTGGTCCATACTGGTCCATACTGGTTTATACTGGTAGTCTGTACTGGTTTTTTGTGGGTTTGACTGCTCTGTACTGGTCTGTACTGGTCCACTTTTTACGGTTTTCTGGTGTTGGTTTCTTTGTTACTTTTTTTTTTTGTTTGTTGTTTTTACTGGTTTGTACTGGTCCATACTGGTCCGTACTGGTCCATACTGGTCCTACTGGTTTATACTGGTTAGTTTAAACTGTTTTTTCCTGTTTTTTCCTGCTTTATACTGGTTTTTACTGGTCTAAACTGGTCCAAACTAGTCCATACTGGTCCATACTGGTCCATACTGGTCTGTACTGGTTTCAAACTGGTCCGTACTGGTTTATACTGGTTAGTTTAAACTGGTTTTTTCCTGATTTTTTGTGCTTTATACTGGTTTTTCCTGGTCTGTACTGGTCCATACTGGTCCAAACCGGTCCAAACTGGTCCATACTGGTCCATACTGGTCTGAACTAGTCCGTACTGGTCCATACTGGTTTATACTGGTTAGTTTAAACTGTTTTTTCCTGGTTTTTCCTGCTTTATACTGGTTTTTGCTGCTCTATACTGGTCCATACTGGTCTAAACCAGTCCAAACCAGTCCATACTGGTCCATACTGGTCTGTACTGGTTTCCAACTGGTCTATACTGGTTTATACTGGTTAGTTTAAACTGGTTTTTTCTGGTTTTTTACCAGTTTATATTGCTTTATACTCATTTTTCCTGCTCTATACTGGTCCAAACTGGTCCATACTGGTCCATACTGGTCTTTTCATACTGGTTTGTACTGGTCCAAACTGGTCTATACTGGTTTATACTGGTTAGTTTAAACTGGTTTTTTCTGGTTTTTTCTGGTTTTTATTGTTCTATACTGGTCCAAACTGGTCCATACTGGTCCATACTGGTCGCATACTGGTTTGTACTGGTCCAAACTGGTCCGTACTGGTTTATACTGGTTAGTTTAAACCGGTTTTTTCCTGTTTTTTTCTGGTTTTTATTGTTCTATACTGGTCCAAACCGGTCCATACTGGTCTGTACTGGTCCATACTGGTTTATACTGGTCTGTACTGGTCCATACTGGTCTATATTTTCATACTGGTTTATACTGGTCCAAACTGGTCGGTACTGGTTGCAGACGTCGGCGCTGACTCAGGGCCTGGAGCGAGTTCCAGCCCAGGCTGGATATCTGATCATCAGTGACGGAGCTGTGCTGGCGGTGAGGAGAGAAAAGAGGGAAAGTTGGGGAAAAAAAAAATATTAAAAAATTGGGGAGAAGTAAAAAAAATGGGGAGAAAAATTGAAAAAAATTGGGAGAAAAATTGGGGAGAAATAAAAAAAAATTGGGAGAAAAATTGAAAAAAATTTGGGAGAAAAATTGGGGAGAAATAAAAAAAAATTGGGAGAAAAATTGGGAGAAATAAAAAAAAATTGGGAGAAAAATTGGGAGAAATGAAAAAAAAATTGGGAGAAAAATTGGGAGAAATGAAAAAAAATTGGGAGAAAAATTGGGGAGAAATGAAAAAAAAATTGGGAGAAAAATTGAAAAAAATTGGGAGAAAAATTGAAAAAAATTGGGAGAGAAATTGGAAAAAAATTGGGGAGAAAAAGAAAAAAAATTGGGGAGGAAAAGCCAAATTTGGGGGGAAAAAAATCGAAATTTGGGGAGAAAATAAATTTAAAAATTGGGAGAAATAAAAAAAAAATTGGGGAGGAAAATAAAAAAAAAATTGGGGAGGAAAAGAAAAAAAATTGGGGAGGAAAAGCCAAATTTGGGGGAAAAAAATCGAAATTTGGGGAGAAAATAAATTTAAAAAATTGGAGAAAAATTGAAAAAAAATTGGGAGAAAAATTGGGGAGAAATAAAAAAAAATTGGGAGAAAAATTGAAAAAAAATTGGGAGAAAAATTGGGGAGAAATAAAAAAAAATTGGGAGAAAAATTGGGGAGAAGTAAAAAAAATTGGGAGAAAAATTGAAAAAAATTGGGAGAGAAATTGAAAAAAAATTGGGGAGAAAAAGAAAAAAAAATTGGGGAGGAAAAGCCAAATTTGGGGGGAAAAAAATCGAAATTTGGGGAGAAAATAAATTTAAAATATTGGGGAGAAATAAAAAAAAATTGGGAGAAAAATTGAAAAAAAATTGGGAGAAAAATTGGGGAGAAATAAAAAAAAAAATTGGGAGAAAAATTGAAAAAAATTGGGGATGGAAACCCCAAATTTGGGGGGAAAAAATCGAAATTTGGGGGAAAAATAAATATAAAAAAATTGGGGAGAAATAAAAAAAATGGGGAGAAAAATTGAAAAAAAATTGGGAGAAAAATTGGGGAGAAATAAAAAAAATTGGGAGAAAAATTGAAAAAAATTGGGGAGGAAAAGCCAAAAAATTGGGGAGGAAAAGCCAAATTTGGGGGGAAAAAAATCGAAATTTGGGGAGAAAATAAATTTAAAATATTGGGGAGAAATAAAAAAAAATTGGGAGAAAAATTGAAAAAAAATTGGGAGAAAAATTGGGGAGAAATAAAAAAAATTGGGAGAAAAATTGAAAAAAATTGGGAGAGAAATTGAAAAAAAATTGGGGAGAAAAAAAAAATTGGGGAGGAAAAGCCAAATTTGGGGGGAAAAAAATCGAAATTTGGGGAGAAAATAAATTTAAAAATTGGGAGAAATAAAAAAAAAATTGGGAGAAAAATTGGGGAGAAATAAAAAAAAATTGGGAGAAAAATTGAAAAAAAATTGGGGAGAAAAACTGAAAAAAAATCGGGGAGGAAACCCCCAATTTGGGGGGAAAAAATCGAAATTTGGGGGAAAAATAAATATAAAAAAATTGGGGAGAAATAAAAAAAATGGGGAGAAAAATTGAAAAAAAATTGGGAGAAAAATTGGGGAGAAATAAAAAAAAATTGGGAGAAAAATTGGGGAGAAGTAAAAAAAATTGGGAGAAAAATTGAAAAAAATTGGGAGAAGAATTGAAAAAAATTGGGAGAAAAAGAAAAAAAATTGGGGAGGAAAAGCCAAATTTGGGGGGAAAAAAATCGAAATTTGGGGAGAAAATAAATTTAAAAAATTGGGAGAAATAAAAAAAAATTGGGAGAAAAATTGAAAAAAATTGGGAGAAATAAAAAAAATTGGGGATGGAAAGCGAAAAAAAAATTGGGGAGGAAAAGCCAAATTTGGGGGGAAAAAATTGAAATTTGGGGAGAAAATAAATATAAAATTTGGGAGAAATAAAAAAAATGGGGGGGAAAATAAAAAAAATGGGGGGAAAAAGAAAAAAAAATTGGGGAGAAAAATAAAAGAAAATTGGGAGAAATAAAAATATAATTGGGGATGGGAACCCCAAATTGGGGGGGGAAAAAATGGAAATTTGGGGGAAAATAAATATAAAAAAATTGGGGAGAAATAAAAAAAATTGGGGAGAAAAATTGAAAAAAAATTGGGAGAAAAATTGGGGAGAAATAAAAAAAATTGGGAGAAAAATTGAAAAAAAATTGGGAGAAAAATTGAAAAAAAAGGGGAAGAAAATAAAAAAAATGGGGAGGAAAATAAAAAAATTGGGGAGAAAAATTGAAAGAAAATTGGGGAGAAAACCAAAAAAATTGGGGATGGAAACGAAAAAAGATTGGGGAGGAAAAGCCAAAAAAAGGGGAGAAAAATAAAAAAAATTTGGGGAGAAAAACTGAAAAAAAACCTGGGGAAAAAAAGCCAAAAATTGGGGAGAAAAATAAAAAAAAATTTGGGGAGAAAAAGTCAAAAATTAGGGAGAAAAAGCAAAAAAAAAAAAAAACTGGGGAGAAAAACCCCAAAATTGGGGGATGGAGGAGAAAAAAATGTGGGGAAAAGTCCCAAATCTTTTTTCCCTTAGGGATCCAAATTATTTTTGGGATTTCAAACCCCAAATCCCCAAATTTTGGGATTTTTTTGGTGTCTGAAGTCAATTTTTGGGGTGTTTTTTAGGAATTCCCAGGTGGTTTTGGGTACATTTAAATGGCATTTTTTGGGGTTTTTAATGGATTTTTTTTGCCTTAGGGATCCAAATTATTTTTGGGATTTCAAACCCCAAATCCCCCAAATTTTGGGATTTTTTTGGGTGTCTCAAGTCATTTTTGGGTGTTTTTTAAGGAATTCCCAGGTGGTTTTGGGTACTTTAATTTGGGGTTTTTAGGAATTCCAGGTGGTTTTGGGTACTTTAAATGAGATTTTTTGGGGTTTTTTAATGGGATTTTTTCCTTCGGGTTTCCCTGTTTTTGGGATTCGTTTTGGGTTTTTGGTTGTTTTTGGGACTTCAAACCCCAAATCCCCAAAATTTTGGGATTTTTTTGGGTGACTCAAGTCATTTTTGGGTGTTTTTTAGGAATTTCCAGGTGGTTTTGGGTGCATTTAAATGGCATTTTTGGGGTTTTTTTAATGGGATTTTTTCTTTCTGGTTTCCCAGTTTTTTCGGGACGTTCAAACCCCAAATCCCCAAAATTTTGGGATTTTTTTGGGTGTCTCAAGTCATTTTTGGGGTGTTTTTTAGGAATTCCCAGGTGGTTTTGGGTACTTTAAATGGCATTTTTTGGGGTTTTTTGTTTTTTGGTCCTTTACCCCCCCTGTTTGTTTGGTTTTTATTGTTTTTTGGTTTTTAATGGGATTTTTTTCCTCCGGGTTTCCCAGTTTTTTCGGGATGTTCAAACCCCAAATCCCCCCAAATTTTGGGACCCTAAAAACCCCAAAATTCTCCTTTTTCAGTCCTCGGGGGACCTGGAGAACGACGAGCACACGGCCAACGTCCTGCAGGGCTTGGTGGCCACAGCTCTGGGGCTCCGCTTGCCCCGTGGCCACGAACCTCCTTTCCG
This sequence comes from Entomyzon cyanotis, assembly GCA_024500445.1. Taxonomy (NCBI): domain Eukaryota; kingdom Metazoa; phylum Chordata; class Aves; order Passeriformes; family Meliphagidae; genus Entomyzon; species Entomyzon cyanotis. Next base: position 599,236 of record JAKEPQ010001013.1, on the reverse strand, counting down.
TCGCCTCTCGGGTGAGGAAAAACCCCCAAATTGTCCGAAATGTCCCCAAAATTGTCCCAAAATGTCCCCAAAGTGTCACCGGGGGGGAGAAGTTGCGCTAAACGGTCACCAGGTGGCGCTAGAGAGTCACGAAGTGGCGCCAAAGTGGCCCCAAAACGACCCGAAATGAGCCCAAAATTGCCCCTAAATGACCCTAAAAATGTCCTCGAAGTGTCCCCGAGGGTCACCGAAGTGTCCCCAAGGGTCACCAAAGTGTCCCCAAGGTCAAAAGGTGGCACTGAAGGGTCACAAAGTGGCATTAAATGGCACCAAAGTGGCCCCAAAACGACCCGAAATGACCCCAAAATTGCCCCTAAATGACCCTAAAAATGTCCTCGAAGTGTCCCCAGGGGTCCTCGAAGTGTCCCCAAGAGTCACCAAAGTGTCCCCAAGGTCAAAAAGTGGCACTGAAGGGTCACAAAGTGGCACTAAAGGGTCACAAAGTGGCATTAAATGGCACCAAAGTGGCCCCAAAACGACCCGAAATGACCCCAAAATTGCCCCTAAATGGCCCTAAAAATGTCCTCGAAGTGTCCCCAAGGGTCACCAAAGTGTCCCCAGGGGTCCTCGAAGTGTCCCCAGGGTCAAAAAATGGCACTAAACGGTCACAAAGTGGCGCCAAAGGGTCACGAAATGGCACTAAAGTGGCACCAAAATGCGCTGTTCCCGCGTTTTTGGGGGAATTTAGGGGGAATTTTAGGTTGTTCTGAGGCTCCTCAGTGACTCCGGGATTGTCCCCGCTGTCCCCAAAGTGTCCCCAGAATGTCCCCAGGGTCGTCAGGTGGCGCTAAAGGGTCCCCAAAGTGGCACTAAAGTGGCACCAAGTGGCAGCAGAAGGTCCCAAAGTGGCACCAAAAGAGGTCCCCACGGGGCTGTTCCCGCTTTTTTGGGGGAATTTTGGGGGGGATTTAGGGGACTCTGATCCCTGGAAATGGCTCTGAAGTGTCCCCAAAGTGTCCCCAAGGACCCTCAAAGTGTCCCCAAGGTCACCAGGTGGCTTGAAAGGGTCATAAAGTGGCACTAAAGTGGCACCACAAGAGGTCCCCAGGGGATGTCACAGGGCTGTCCTCGCATTTTTGGGGAAATTTTCGGGGGGTTTTAGGGGACTTTGACCCCTGGAAATGGCTCTGAAGTGTCCCCAAAGTGTCCCCAAGGGTCCCCAAAGTGTCCCCAAGTGTCCCCAGGGCCGTCAGGTGGAGCTGAAGGGTCCCAAAGTGGCACCAATGGCAGCAGAAGGTCCCAAAGTGGCACCACAGGAGGTCCCCAGGGGATGTCACTGGGCTGTTCCCGGATTTTTGGGGGGATTTTAGGGAGGATTTAGGGCACTCTGATCCCTGGAAATGGCTCTGAAGTGTCCCCAAAGTGTCCCCAAGGGTCCCCAAAGTGTCCCCAAGTGTCCCCAGGGTGGTCAGGTGGAGCTGAAGGGTCACAAAGTGGCACCAGGAGAGGTCCCCACGGGGCTGTTCCCGCATTGTTGGGGGAATTTCGGGGAATTTTAGGTTGTTCTGAGTGTCCCCAGTGACTCCAGGGTTGTCCCCGCTGTCCCCAAAGTGTCCCCAAGTGTCCCCAGGGGGTCCCAAGTGTCACCAGGGGGTGTCAGGTGCCACCAAAGTGTCCCAAAGTGGCACTAAAGTGGCACCAAGTTCTGGGGTTGGTCTTGGGGACACTGAGGGTGACCCTGGGGTGACCTTGGGGACACTGGGGTGACCCTGGGGTGGCTCTGGGGACACCGAGGGTGACCTTGGGGACACGGAGGTGGCCTTGGGGACCCAGAGGTGGCACTGTCCCCTCTGTCCCCAGTGGTGTTTGGCGAGCACTCCCTGCTGGTCACCATCTCCGGACAGAAGCTCTTCGTGGTCAAGCGGCAGCATCACCTGCAGGACCCTGTGGCTGTGTGACCAAAGTGTCCCCAAATGTCCCCAAAGTGGCACCGGGGGAGGTGGCACTGCCCCCCCCGCCACCCCCGGGGCCAGAGTGTCCCCAAAGTGTCCCCAAAGTGTCCCCAAAGTGTCCCCAGAGCTCAATAAATGATGTCTGAGTGTGGCTTTTGTGCTTTGTGATCTTTTTGGGGACATCCCTGGGTGACAGCCAGGTGACAGCCAGGTGACAGCCAGACCTTCCAGGTGACATCTAGAGCATCCAGGTGACATCCAGGTGACAGCCAGAGCCCCCTGGTGACACCCAGGTGACATCCAGCCCAGGTGACACCCAGACCTTCCAGGTGACATCCAGACCTTCCAGGTGACATCCAGGTGACACCCAGACCTCCCAGGTGACATCCAGGTGACATCCAGGATCACCCAGGTGACACCCAGAGCCCCCAGGTGACACCCAGGTGACACCCAGGTGACATTCAGAGCTCTTTATTGGCAATAAATAATAAATAAAGTTGTCCCCTTTGGCTTGGGGACACTGCCCGATGTCCCCAATGTCCCCAAATGTCCCCAAATGTCCCCAAACTCCCGTCGTCCCCAAACGCAGGCACAGCTCCAGGCCGTGTCCCCACGGTGTCCCCAATGTCCCCATGGTGTCCCCAATGTCCCTAAGGTGTCCCCAATGTCCCCAAGGTGTCCCTGGTGATGACGATGATGTCCTCAAGGTCCCCATGGTGTCCCAGCAATGTCCCCAAGGTGTCCCCAGTGATGACGACGATGTCCCCAAGCTGATGACGATGTCCTGTTGATGTCCCCAAGGTGTCCCCAACGATGACGACGATGTCCCCAAGCTGTCACTGATGATGATGATGATGTCCCCAAGGTGTCACCGATGTCCCCAAGGTGTCCCCAAGGTCCCTGTCACTGCAGAGGTGGCACCACCAGCACCTTGCACTCCGATCTTTGCACGGCTTTGTCACCTCTGATGTCCCCAAGGTGTCACTGATGTCCCCAAGGTGTCCCCGATGATAACAGTGACATCCTGATGATGATGATGATGTCCCCAACGTGTCCCCAAGGTGTCCCCAAAGTGTCGCCAAGGTCCCTGCAGAGGTGGCACCACCAGCACCTTGCACTCCTCTTGTTGATCTTTGCACGGCTTTGTCACCTCTGATGTCCCCAAGGTGTCCCCAATAAAAATTTCCCCACTATTTCTTATTATAAAAAAAATAATTTTTTTGGTGGTGGTGTTTTTCCCATATGTATTTTTGTTGTCCCAAGGTGTCCCAAAGGTCTCTGCCACTGGAGAGGTGGCACCACCAGCACCTTGCCTCCTCTTGTTGATCTTTGCAGGCTTTTCACCTCTGATGTCCCCAAGGTGTCCCCAATGACAATGACGATGTCCCCAAGCTGTCACTGATGATGACAATGACATCCTGATGATGATGACGATGTCCCCAAGGTGTCCCCAAGGTCACTGCAGAGGTGGCACCACCAGCACCTTGCACTCCCTCTTGGCGATCTTGTCCAAGGCCAGCACGGCTTTGTCACCTCCCGGTGGCAGGTAGAGGGGACGTCCCACGGGTGACCCCACGGGGGGGGTGATGGCCCTGCGCTCCATCACACTGCCCGACCTGGGGACAATGGGGACAATGGGGACAGTGACATCGGTGTCACCTGGGTGACCTCTACAGTGTCCCTATGGTGTCCCCATGTCACCCACAGTGTCCCCATGTCACCCTGAGGTGATGGCCCTGCGCTCCATCACGCTGCCAGACCTGGGGACAGTGACATCGGTGTCACCTCAGTGTCACCTGGGTGACCTCAGTGTCCCTAGAACAGTCACAGTGTCCCTGTGTCACATCAAGTGTCACCATGTCACCCTGAGGTGATGGCCCTGTGCTCACTGCCAGACCTGGGGACAGTGACATCGGTGTCACCTGGGTGTCACCTGGGTGACCTCAGTGTCACCTCAGTGTCCCTATGGTGTCCCCATGTCACCCTGAGGTGATGGCCCTGTGCTCCATCACACTGCCAGACCTGGGGACAGTGACATCGGTGTCACCTCAGTGTCACCTGTGTACCTCAGTGTCACCTCAGTGTCACCTCAGTGTCACCTCAGTGTCCCTATGGTGTCCCCATGTCACCCTGGGGTGATGGCCCTGCGCTCCATCACGCTGCCAGACCTGGGGACAATGGGGACAATGACATCGGTGTCACCTCAGTGTCACCTGGGTGACCTCAGTGTCACCTCAGTGTCACCTGTGTCACCTACAGTGTGACCTCAGCATGATCTGTGCCATGTCAGTGTCACTGCGGTGTCTTTATGTCACCTATGTCACCTCAGCATCACCTGTGTCACCCACAGTGTCATCGGTGTGTCACCTGTGTCACCTCCCAGTGTCACCTGTGTCACCTCAGTGTCACCTGTGTCACCTCCCAGTGTCACCTCAGTGTGACCTCGGTGTGACCTCAGTGTCACCTCAGAGTCCCTAGAACAGTTAGTGTCACCTGTGTCACCTCAGTGTCACCTCAGTGTCACCTTCAGTATGCCAGTCCCTCCCAGTGTCCCCAAATTCCCTCCCAGTCCCTCCCAGTCCATCCCAGTGCCTGAAAACCTCATCCCAGTAACTCCCAGTCAATCCCAACACCCCAAACTCCCCTCAAACCTCATCCCAGTTCCATCCCAGTCCATCCCAGTCTCCCCCCCCCCCCCCCCAGTCCATCCCAGTCCATCCCAGTTCCATCCCAGTCCCTCCCAGTCCATCCCAGTCCATCCCAGTCCATCCCAGTCCCTCCCAGTTCCATCCCAGTCCATCCCAGTCCCTCCCAGTCCCTCCCAGTCCATCCCAGTCTATCCCAGTTCCCTCCCAGTTCCATCCCAGTTCCATCCCAGTCCATCCCAGTTCCCTCCCAGTCCCTCCCAGTCCATCCCAGTCCATCCCAGTCCCTCCCAGTTCCCTCCCAGTCCCTCCCAGTTCATTCCCAGTTCATTCCCAGTCCCTCCCAGTCCATCCCAGTTCCCTCCCAGTCCCTCCCAGTCCCTCCCAGTTCCCTCCCAGTTCATCCCAGTTCCCTCCCAGTCCCTCCCAGTTCCATCCCAGTCCATCCCAGTTCCATCCCAGTCCATCCCAGTCCCTCCCAGTTCCATCCCAGTCCATCCCAGTCCATCCCAGTTCCATCCCAGTCCCTCCCAGTTCCCTCCCAGTCCATCCCAGTTCCATCCCAGGTCGCTCCCAGTCCCTCCCAGTCCATCCCAGTTCCATCCCAGTCCCTCCCAGTGCCTCCCAGTTCCCTCCCAGTCCCTCCCAGTCCCTCCCAGTGCCTCCCAGTCCCTCCCAGTACCTCATCAGGTGGCTCCTGGCCGGCTGCTGGTGGGAGAAGGACTGGGACCGTCCCAGTCCGGCCACCAGTTCCCTGACGGCCGGCGAACTGGGAGAGCTCTTCCTGCTTACTGGGCGAGCCTCGGGGGGGGGGGTTGGTCACACTGGCCGTGAACTGGAGCTTCAGCTTCATGTGCTGGGATAACTGGGAGGGACTGGGAGTTACTGGGAGGCGCTGGGAGGGAGTTTGGGGGGGACTGGGAGGGACTGGGATGGACTGGGAGGTGATTTGGGGACACTGGGAGGGACTGGGATGGACTGGGATGAATATTTGTGGGGATTTTGGGGTGTTGGGATGAACTGGGAGGCGCTGGGATGGACTGGGAGAGCACTGGGAGTTACTGGGAGGGAGTTTTGGGGTGACTGGGATGAACTGGGATGAACTGGGATGGGGTTCTAGATGAACTGGGATGAACTGGGATGAACTGGGCTGAACTGGGCTGAACTGGGATGAACTGGGAACCACCCACCTCGAACAGCCCAGCTCTCAGAGCCTGGAATGGCCATACTGGGATGAACTAGGATGAACTGGGATGGGGTTTTAGATGAACTGGGATGAAGTGGGATGAACTGGGATGAACTGGGATGGGGTTTCAGATGAACTGGGCTGAACTGGGATGAACTGGGATGAACTGGGATGACTCACATCAAACAGCCCGGCTCTCAGAGCCTGGAACAGCCATACTGGGATGAACTGGGATGAACTGGGATGGGGTTTCAGATGAACTGGGATGAACTGGGATGAACTGGGATATACTGGGCTGAACTGGGAACCACTGACCTCGAACAGCCCAGCTCTCAGGGCCTGGAATGGCCATACTGGGATGAACTGGGATGAACTGGGATGAACTGGGATGAACTGGGATGGGGTTCTAGATGAACTGGGATGGGGTTTTGGGGTCACTGGGATGAACTGGGCTGAACTGGGATGAACTGGGATATACTGGGATGAACTGGGAACCACTGACCTCGAACAGCCCAGCTCTCAGGGCCTGGAACGGCCATACTGGGATGAACTGGGATGAACTGGGATGGGGTTTCAGATGAACTGGGATGAACTGGGATGAACTGGGATATACTGGGCTGAACTGGGAACCACTGACCTCGAAGAGCCCTGCTCTCAGGGCCTGGAACGGCCATACTGGGATGAACTGGGATGAACTGGGATGGGGTTCTAGATGAACTGGGCTGAACTGGGATGGGGTTTTGGGGTCACTGGGATGAACTGGGATATCCTGGGATGAACTGGGATGACCCACCTCGAACAGGCCGGCTCTCAGGGCCTGGAACGGCACGCGGAAGGTTCTAGCGCTGCCCTTGCGCGAATAGCCCAGGTTGGTCAGCGGGGTGTGGCAAACCACCGAGTCCAGAGAGCCTCGGCCCGAGGACTTCCCTGGAAAATTTGGGAATTTTGGGATTTTGGGGAATTTTTTGGGAATTTTTCTGATTTTTTTACAATTTTTTTTAAAATTTTTTCTGATTTTTTAACGATTTTTTTGGAATTTTTTCTGATTTTTTGGGAATTTTTCGGTGATCTTTTGGGGCTTTTTTATGATTTTTTGAGGGATTTTTGGTGAAATCTTTTTTTTCGGGAATGTTGGGATTTATGGGAAATTTAGTGAATTTTTGGGATTTTTTAAAAAATTTTTTTGGGATTTTTTTAGTAATTTTTGGGAATGTTTCTGGGATTTCTGGGGTCATAAGGTCAGCGGGGTGTGGCAAACCACCAAGTCCAGAGAGCCACGGCCCGAGGACTTCCCTGGAAAATTTGGGAATTTTGGGATTTTGGGGAATTTTTCTGATTTTTTTACAATTTTTAAAAATTTTTTCTGATTTTTGGGTGTTTTTTTTGGAATTTTTTCTGGTTTTTTTGCAATTTTTTGGGATTTTTGGTGAATTTTTAGTGATTTTTCGCGATTTTTTAAAAAACGTTTTGGTGATTTTTTAAAAATTATTTGTGGAGAGATTTTTTGGGACTTTTGTATTTTGGGAATGTTGGGATTTATGGGAAATTTAGTGAATTTTTTTGGGATTTTTAAAAAAAATTTTTTTGGGATTTTTTTGGTAATTTTTGGGAATGTTTCTGGGATTTCTGGGGTCATAAGGTCAGCAGGGTGTGGCAACCCACCGAGTCCAGAGAGCCGTGGCCCGAGGACTTCCCTGGAAAATTTGGGAATTTTGGGAATTTGGGGAATTTTTGGGGAATTTTTCTGATTTTTTTACGATTTTTTGGTGTTTTTTTCTGATTTTTTCCTGATTTTTTGGCGATTTTTTCTGATAATCTTGTGATTTTTTGGTGATTTTTTGGGGCTTTTTTACGATTTTTTTGAGGGATTTTTGGTGAAATTCTTTTTTCGGGAATGTTGGGATTTATGGGAAATTTAGTGAATTTTATGGGATTTTTTTTTTCTGATTTTTTTGTGATTTTTTTGGACATTTTTGGTGGATTTTTTGGGGATTTTTGGTGGGAGTTTGGAATTCAAGAGGTCATGGGGGTCACCGATGTCCCCAATGTCCCCAAATGTCCCAAATACCTCCAATGTCCCCAAATGTCCCCAACATCCCCAATGTCCCCAAATATCCCAAATCCCCAAAAACTGTCCCCAATGTCCCCAACACCCCCAATGTCCCCAATGTCCCCAATGTCCCAAAATATCCCAAATCCCAAAAATGTCCCCAATGTCCCCAACATCCCCAACACCCCCAACGTCCCCAAATGTCCCCAACCCGTGGTGGCTTCGGGTGTCCAGACGAGTCTGATGGCCAGGAAGTCCCCAGTGTCCCCAAATGTCCCCAACGTCCCCAAATGTCCCCAAAATGTCCCCAATGTCCCAAAATATCCCAAATCCTCACAATGTCCCCAACACCCCCAATGTCCCCAAATGTCCCCAGTGTCCCCAACCCGCGGTGGCCTCGGGTGTCCAGATGAGTCTGATGGCCAGGAAGTCCCCAATGTCCCCAACACCCCCAAATCCTCCCAAAGTCCCCAATGTCCCCAACGTCCTCAACACCCCCAATGTCCCCAAATGTCCCCAACTGGCGGTGGCCTCGGGTGTCCAGACGAGCCGCATGGCCAGGAAGTCCTCAAATGTCCCCAATGTCCCCAACACCCCCAAATCCTCCCAAAGTCCCCAATGTCCCCAACATTCTCAATATCCCCAAATGTCCCCAGTGTCCCCAAATGTCCCCAAATGTCCCCAACCGGCGGTGGCCTCGGGTGTCCAGACGAGGCGCACGGCCAGGAAGTCCTGCAGGTCGTTGAGCAGGGTGTAGGTGACAGTGAAGCGCTGCAGTGCCACCACCGGCGACTCGCAGGTGGCCGTCATCACGAGCGCGGCCGCTCCAGGCGGATGCTGGGCAGCCTGGGGACATCGGGGGGACATCGTGGGGACATCGTGGGGACATTGGGGACATCGTGGGGACATTGGGGACATTGGGGACATCGTGGGGACATTGGGGACATCGTGGGAAAATGCAGACAGGAGCTGCAGAAGGTTCTGGGGATGTGGTGGCAAAGGGACAGTGAGGGGACAGGAGGTGGTGGCACATGAAGGGGCAGCCAGGAGGGTCTGGAGAGCTTGGGGACATCGTGGGGACATCTGGGGACATCGTGGGGACATTGGGGGGACATCGTGGGGACATCTCTGAAGGAGCTACAGAAGGTTCTGGGGATGTGGTGGCACTGGGACAATGAGGGGACAGGAGGTGACAGGAGGTGGAAAAGGGGGGAGGGAGGGGGGGAATAAAGGGGGAATAAAGGGGGGAGGGGGGAGAGAGGGGGGGAAAAAAAAAAAGGAGGTTGTGGGGGGGGAAAGGAGAAAAGGAGGGGAGAAGAGGGGGTAAAAGGGGGGGGGGAAAAGGGGGGGGAGGGGGGGGTGGGGAATAGAGGGGGGAGATGGGGGAAATAGTGGGGAAAGGGGGGAGGTAGTGGGGACATCTCTGAAGGAGCTACAGAAGGTTCTGGGTGTGGTGGCATGGGCTGGGGGCAAGGGGACAGGAGGTGGTGACACATTCGGGAGGGTCTGGAGGACTTGGGGACATCGTGGGGACATCGTGGGGACATCAGGGACATCATGGGGACATCATGGGGACATCAGGGACATCATGAGGACATCATGGGGACATTGGGGACATCATGGGGACATCGTGGGGACATCTCTGAAGGAGCTACAGAAGGTTCTGGGGATGTGGTGGCACTGGGACAATGAGGGGACAGGAGGTGACAGGAGGTGGTGACACATTCGGGAGGGTCTGGAGGACTTGGGGACATCGTGGGGACATCGTGGGGACATCAGGGACATCATGAGGACATCATGGGGACATCGTGGGGACATCTCTGAAGGAGCTACAGAAGGTTCTGGGGATGTGGTGGCACTGGGACAATGAGGGGACAGGAGGTGGTGACACATTCGGGAGGGTCTGGAGGGCTTGGGGACATCGTGGGAACATCAGGGACATCATGGGGACATCAGGGACATCATGGGGACATCATGGGGACATTGGGGACATTGGGGACATCATGGGGACATCATGGGGACGTCGTGGGGACATCTCTGAAGGAGCTACAGAAGGTTCTGGGGATGTGGTGGCACTGGGACAAGAGGTGGTGGCACTTGGACAGGAGGTGACAGGAGGTGGTGGCACATGAAGGGGCAGCCAGGAGGGTCTGGAGAGCTTGGGGACATCATGGGGACATCATGGGGACATCATGGGGACATCATGGGGACATCGTGGGGACATTGGGGACATCATGGGGACATTGGGGACATCGTGGGGACATCGTGGGAAAATACAGGAAGGAGACCCAGCAGGTTTTGGGGAGGTGGTGACAAAGGGACAGGAGGAGGTGGCACTTGGACAATGAGGTGACAACGAGGTGACAACGAGGTGGTGGCACTACGGGAAGCTCGGGTGACCTCGGTGACACCGTGGTGACACAGGGCCAGGTGACACCAGGGGACACTCAGAGAGCAAAGACACCAAGGCAGGGAGGTGACGACGAGGTGACAATGAGGTGACAACGAGGTGGTGGCACCACGGGAAGCTCTGGTGACCTCGGTGACACCGTGGTGACACTGAGGTGACACCAGGTGACACCAGGTGACACCGGGGACACTCACCGGTAGTGGGTGACAATGCTGTTGGTGAAGGGAAGCTTCGGCGTTGACCACCTGACCACGGCGACCAGTGGCACCTCCAGGCCCTGGGGACATTTGGGGACATTTGGGGACATTTGGGGACATTCCGGGTGGCCCTGAGGTCCCCAAGGCCACCCCAGGTGTCACCAAACCCCCAAGAATTGTCCCCAAACCCCAAGGACATCCCAGTTCTGGTGCCACCAGGACCCAAGGAGACTCCACGACTGTTGTCCCCAAGGCCACCGCAGTGTCCCCAAGGCCACCATAGTGTCCCAAAGTGTCCCCAGATGTCCCCAAGGCCACCCCAAGTGTCCCCATCCCCAAGGACATCCCAGTTCTGGTGCTACCAGGACCTAATGACACTCCATGACTGTTGTCCCCAAGTGTCCCCAAGGCCACCATAGTGTCCCTAAGTGTCCCCAGATGTCCCCAAGGCCACCCCACATGTCCCCAAGTGTCCCCATCCCCAAGGACATCCCAGTTCTGGTGCCACCAGAACACAACGAGACTCCACGACTGTTGTCCCCAAGTGCCACCGCAGGTGTCCCCAAGGCCACCATAGTGTCCCCAAGTGCCCCCACGATGTCCCCAAGGCCATCCCCAAGTGTCCCCAACCCCAAGGACATCCCAGTTCTGGTGCCACCAGGACCCAACGAGACTCCACAACTCTTGTCCCCAAGTGTCCCCAAGGCCACCCCAAGTGTCCCCAGGTGTCCCCAAGGCCACCCCGGTGTCCCCCGGTGTCCCCAACCTCCCGGCCGTCCCTCGGCGGTCTCTCGGGCGCCTGCAGCTGGAAGAGGAAGTTCTGCTCCTCCAGGGCGCTGAGGTGACAATGCCACCCTGGGGACACGGCGGGGACGCGCAGGAACGCGCCGACGGGGACCTCGCCCGAGTGGTGGCTGTGGGGACATCGGGGACATCGGGGACATTGGGGGGATTTAGGGGACATTGGGGACATTAGGGACATCGGGGACATTGGGGACATTGGGGATTTAGGGGATTTGGGGACATTGGGGACATCGGGGACATTGGGGGGATTTAGGGACATTGGGGACATTAGTGACATCGGGGACATCGAGGGACATTGGGGGACATTTAGGGGATTTGGGGACATTGGGGACATTGGGGACATTTAGGGGATTTGGGGACATTGGGGACATTGAGGGGTTTGGGTCCCCAAGGTGTCCCCAGGGAGGGCCCCAAAATATTCCCAAGGTGTCCCCAGGTGTCCCCGAATGTCCTCCAAGTGTCCCCAAATCCCCCCAGGTGTCCCCAGGTGTCCCTAAATGCCACCCAAGTGTCCCCAAATCTCCCCGGGATGGCCTCACACCATCCCCAGATGTCCCCAAAGTGTCCCCAAAGTGTCCCTCCAGTGTCCCCAAATCCCTCCCAGGTGTTCCCACACTGTCCCCAGGTGTCCCCAATCACCAACTCATCACCATTCCCCCCAATTCCCTCCATTCCCCAAATCCCTCCCATTCCCCAATGTTCCCCAAATTCCCCCATTCCCCAAGTTCCCCAAGTGTCCCCAAGTGTCCCCAGGTGTCCCCAGATGTCCCCAGACCCACCAGACGTCATCGACGAGCGGCACGGAGCCATCAGGTGTGTCCCAAAGTGTCCCCAAATGTCCCTCCAGTGTCCCCAAATCACCCCAGATGGTCTCACATTGTTCCCACATTGTCCCCAAGTGTCCCCAATGTGTCCCCCAGTGTCCCCAGATGTCCCCAAGTGTCCCCAGACCCACCAGACGTCTCCCAGGTGTCCCCAAACGCCTTGAAATGATCGCCAAGGTGACCTGAGGTGTCCCCAAATGTCCCCAGATCCCCCCCAGGTGTTCCCACATTGTCCCCAGGTTTTCCCACCTTGTCCCCAAATGTCCCCAGGTGTCCCCAGGTGTCCCCAAGTGTCCCCAAGTGTCCCCAGGTGTCCCCAAGTGTCCCCAGGTGTCCCCAGGTGTCCCCAGCCCATCTCCCTCCTTTCCAGTTCCCCATTCCCTCCATTCCCCAAATCCCTCCCAGATGTTCACTTTCCCCATGTTCCCCAAGTTCCCCAATTTCCCCAAGTGTCCCCAGATGTCCCCAGGTGTCCCCAAGCTCACCAGACGTCATCGACGAGCAGCACGGAGCCGTCAGGTGTGTCCCAAAGTGTCCCCAACTGTCCCTCCAGTGTCCCCAAATCCCTCCCAGGTGTCCCCAATGTGTCCCCAGGTGTCCCCCAGTGTCCCCAAAGTGTCCCCAGATGTCCCCAGGTGTCCCCAAGCTCACCAGACGTCATCGACGAGCAGCACGGAGCCGTCGGGCATCACCGGCAGGTAGCTGGCGTTGAAATTGGGGAGAATTTGGACTTCGAGGAGAGAAATTTCCTCCTGAGAGCTGGAGTTGAGCACTGGGGACATTGGGGACATTGGGGACATTGGGGATGGGGACATTGGAGATTTGGGGACATTTGGGGACATTGGGGACATTGATGGGGACATTGGGGACACTGGGGACTTCAGGGATATCGGGGGATTGGGGATATTTGGGGACATTTGGGGACATTGATGGGGACATTGGGGACATTTGGGGATATTGGGAGATTTGGGGACACTGGGGACATTTGGGGACATTGATGGGGACATTAGGGACATTGGGGACATTTGGGGACATTGGGTACATTGAGAAAATTTGGGATATTTTGGGAGGGGGGGGCGGGCATTGGGGACATTGATGGGGTCATTGGGGACATTCGGGGATATTGGGAGATTTGGGGACACTGGGGACATTTGGGGACGGATACTGGGGACCTTAGGGACATTGGGGACATTTGGGGCATTGGGGACATTGATGGGACACCGGGGATATTGGGAATATTGGGGACATTTGGGGACTTTGGGGACGGATTGAGAGAATTTGGGATATTTCGGGATGTTGGGGACATTGGGGACACTGAGGTGGCTCTGTCCCCAAATCCCTCGCCCATCCCCCCCTTTGTCCCCAACCCCCCAAATGCCCCAAAATCCCCAAATGTCCCCAAACCCCCCAAATGTCCCCAAAACGTCCCAAATTCCCCAAATGTCCCCAATATCCCCCAAATGTCCCCAAATATTCCCAACCCCCCCAATGTCCCCAACCCCCCCAATGTCCCCAATGTCCCCAGCTGTCCCCAGTGTCCCCAGAGTCACCTTTCAGCACCGTCAGGTATTTCCCGCTCACTGTCACCTGGCGACACCTGACCCGGGGAGGTGGCAGCACCGTCAGCAGGGTGGACACTGCGGGGACATCGACGGGACGTTGGGGACATTGGGGACATTGTGGGAATATTGGGGACAATGGGGACATTGGGGATGTTGGGGATATTGGGGACATTGGGGACATTGTGGACATTGGGGACATTGGGGACATTGATGGGGATATTGGGGACATTGGGGATATTGGGGACATTGGGACATTAATGGGGACATCAGGGACATTGTAGACATTAATGGGGACATTGGGGACATTGGGGACTTTGGGGACATTGGGGACATTAATGGGGACATCAGGGACATTGAGGACATTAATGGGGACATTGGGGACATTGGGGACTTTGGGGACATTGGGGACATTGATGGGGACATCGGGGACACTCAGTGGTCACTTCGGGGTCACTCAGGGAACACCTTGGGACACTCATGGTCACCAGGCAGGGACAGGTGACACCGAGGTGACACTGAGGTGACACTCAGGAGAAACTCGGGGTCACTTGGGGACACTCAGGGTAAAGTTGGGGACATTCAGTGACACTCAGGGGACACTTGGGGACACTTAGGTGACACTCAGGGACACTCGGGGACACTCAGGGGACACTTGGGGACACTCAGGGGACACCAGACAGGGACAAGGTGACACTCAGGTGACACTCAGGGGACACTTGGGGACACTCAGGGGACACTCAGGGGACACTCAGGGACACCAGACAGGGACAGGTGACACTCAGGTGACACTCAGGGACACTCAGGTGACACTCAGGTGACACTCAGGTGACACTCAGAGGACACTTGGGGACACTTGGGGACACTCAGGGGGCACTCAGGGGTGACACCAGACAGGGACAGGTAACACTCAGGTGACACTCAGGGACACTCGGGGACATTCAGGTGACACTCAGGGGACACTTGGGGACACTCAGGGACACTTGGGGACACTCAGGTGACACTCAGGACACTCAGGACACTCGGGGACACCAGACAGGGACAGGTGACACTCAGGGACACTCAGGTGACACTCAGGTGACACTCAGGGACACTCAGAGGACACTTGGGGACACTTGGGGACACTCAGGGACACTCCGGGGACACCAGACAGGGACAGGTGACACTCAGGGACACTCAGGTGACACTCAGGTGACACTCAGGTGACACTTGGGGACACTCAGGGACACTCAGGGACACTCAGGGGACACTGGGGGACACTGGGGACATTCAGGGGATACTTGGGGACACTCAGGGGACACTCAGGGGACACTCAGGGACACCAGACAGGGGGAGGTGACACCAAGGTGACACTCAGGTGACACTGAGGTGACAATTTCAATGTCCCACCTTGAGCCTTGAAGTGGCCGCGGTGCTGCCGGGGGAGCTGGGCTGGCAGCACAGTGACACTGAGGTGACACTTGGGGACACTCAGGGGACACTCAGGTGACACTGAGGTGACACATGGGGACACTCAGGGGACACTCAGGGACACCAGACAGGGGGAGGTGACACCGAGGTGACAATTCAATGTCCCACCTTGCGCCTTGAAGTGGCCGCGGTGCTGCAGCTGGCAGCAAAGTGACACTTGGGGACACTCAGGTGACACTTGGGGACACTTGGGGACACTCAGGGACATTAGACAGGGGGAGGTGACACTGAGGTGACACTTGGTGACAATTCAATGTCCCACCTTGAGCCTTGAAGTGGCCGCGGTGCTGCCGGAAGAGCTGGCCCGGCGCTCTGCCCTGCAGCAGCCGCAGGTACCCGCCTGTCACTGTCCCCAGCGCTGTCCCCGATGTCCCCGATGATGTCCCCGAGGCTGTCCCCGATGTCCCCGATGTCCCCGAGGCTGTCCCCGTCCCGCTGTCCCCAAGGCCGGCGCTGTCCCCGCGGCGTCACTCCCCGGGGCGGGTGACGTCGAGGAGGATGATGTCACCGCGGAGGATGACGTCATTGGTGACGTCATCGGTGTCCCCGCTGTCCCCTCCCGCAGCTCGGGCGGCTCGGCGTCGCGCTGCCACACTGTCACCACGATCTGGGGACACCGGCTGGCGTCAGGTGGCGCCGGGTTGTCCCCAAATGGCACCAAATTGTCCCCAAATTGTCCCCAAAGTGTCCCCAAATTGTCCCCAAAGTGTCCCCAAATTGTCCCCAAATGGCACCAAATTGTCCCCAAATGGCACCAAATTGTCCCCAAATTGTCCCCTAATGGCACCAAATAATGGCACCAGATTGTCCCCAAATTGTCCCCAAATTGTCCCCAAATGGCACCAAGTAATGGCACTGGATTGTCCCCAAATTGTCCCCAAATTGTCCCCAAATTGTCCCCAAATGGCACCAAATGGCACCAAATTGTCCCCAGATTGTCCCCAAATTGTCCCCTAATGGCACCAAGTAATGGCACTGGATTGTCCCCAAATTGTCCCCAAATTGTCCCCAAATTGTCCCCAAATAATGGCACCAAATTGTCCCCAAATTGTCCCCAGATTGTCCCCAAATGGCACCAGATTGTCCCCAAATTGTCCCCAAATGGCACCAAATTGTCCCCAAATGGCACTAAATTGGCACCAAATGGCACCAAATTCTCCCCAAATTGTCCCAAAATGTCCCCAAAGTTACCCCAAATATCCCAAATTGGCCCCAAAATGCCCCAAAATGTCCCCAAAGTGTCCCCAAAGTGTCCCCAAATGGCCCCAAATTGACCCCAAATGATCCCAAATGTCCCCAAAGTGTCCCCAAAACGTCCCCAGATGTCCCCAACTGATCCCAAAATGTCCCAAAATGTCCCCAAAATGTCCCAAAATGTCCCAAAAGTCCCCAAATTGTCCCTAAATGTCCCCAAATTGTCCGCAAATGTCCCCAATGGATCCCAAAATGGCCCCAAAATTGATCCCAAAATGTCCCAAAAGTCCCCAGATGTCCCCAACTGATCCCAAAATGTCCCCAAATGTCCCCAAAATTGACCCCAAATGTCCCCAAATGTCCCCAAAATTACCCCAAAATATCCCCAAAATGTCCCCAAATGTCCCTAAATGTCCCCAAATGTCCCCAAAATTACCCCAAAATGTCCCCAAATGGCTGCAAAATGTCCCCAAAGTGTCCCCAAATGTCCCCAAGTGTCCCCAAAGTGTCCCCAAATGTCCCCAAATTTACCCCAAATATCCCCAAAGTGTCCCCAAATGTCCCAAAATGTCCCCAAATGTCCCTAAATGTCCCCAAAATTACCCCAAAATGTCCCCACCCCCCCCCCTTCCCCAATGTCCCCAGCTGTCCCCAAAGTGTCCCCAATATGTCCCCAAATGTCCCCAAATGATCCAAAAATGTCCCCAAATTGTCCCCAAAATGTCCCCAAATTTACCCCAAATATCCCCAAATGGTCCCCAAAGTGCCCCAAATGTCCCCAAGAGTCCCCAAATGTCCCCAAATGCCCCCAACTGATCCCAAAGTGTCCCCAAGTGTCCCCAGGGTGTCACCTTGGCCTTGGCCGTGCCGGGCGGCAGTTTGTCGAGAGCAACAGTGAGAGGAAAAATCACCTCATCGGCAGAAACGATGGGATCTTCCACGGGAATCTGGGAAAAACACCGGGAATTCGGGAAATTCGGGGAAAACGGGGAATTTGGGGAAAATGGGGGGAAAATTGGGGGAAAATGGGGAAATTTGGGGAAAAAATGGGAGAAATTTGGGGGGAAATGGGGAAATTTGGGGGAAAATGGGAGAAATTTGGGGGGAAATGGGGAAATTTCGGGGGAAAATGGGAAATTTGGGGGAAAATGGGAGAAATTTGGGGAGAAATGGGGAAATTTGGGGGAAAATGGGAGAAATTTGGGGGCAAATGGGGAAAAAATGGGGAAAAAGGGGGAAAAATGGGAAATTTGGGGAAAAAAATGGGAAATTTGGGGGGAAAATGGGAACTTTGGGGTTATTTTTCCCCATTTTCCCACTTTTTCCATTTCCCCTTTTTTCCCCATTTTCCCACTTTTCTCACATTTCCCATTTTCCCTCCTTTTTCCATTTTTCCCGTTTTCCCCCCAATTTTTTCAATTTTCCCCCAGTTTTCCCCATTTTCTCCCAATTTTCCTACTTTCCCCACTTTTCCCATTTTTCCCATTGTTCCCAAATTTTTCCCCAATTCTTCCCTTTTTTTCCCATTTTCTCCCATTTTCCCCCAAATTTCCCCCAAATTTTCCCATCTTCCCCCCAATTTCCCATTTTCCCCCAAATTTCTCATTTTTCCTCCAATTTTCCCAAATTTTCCCATTTCCCCCCCATTTTCCCCCAACTTTCCCCATTTTTCTCCCAAATTTCCCCAATTTTCCCCCTCAGTGGTCCCCATTTTCCCCCCCAACATTTCCCCATCCCCCCCAAATTCCCAATTTTTCCCCCCAAATTTCCCCATTTCCCTCCCAATTTTCCCCATTTTTCTCCCCAATTTTCCCCATTTTCCCCATTTTCCCCCAGTTTCCCTTTCTCCCCCAAATTCCCCAATTTCCCCCATTTTTCCCCCAATTTTCCCCATTTTCTCCCCCTCCCAAATTTCCCCCAAATTTCCCCAAATTTCCCATTTTTCCCCCCAAATTCCCCAATTTCCCCCATTTTCCCCATTTTTTTCCCCAAATTCCCCATTTTTCCCCCCAAATTTCCCCATTTTTCCCCCAAATCTCCCCAAATTTCCCCATTTTCCCCCCAAATTCCCCATTTTCCTCCCAATTTCCCCCAAATTTCCCCATTTTCCCCAAATTCCCATTTTTCTCCCCAAATTCCCCATTTTCCCCCCAAATTCTCCCCATTTTTCCCCCATTTTCCCCCCAAATTCCCCAAATTCCCCATTTTCCCCCCCAAATTCCCCAAATTCCCCGTTTTTCCCCCCAAATTCCCCATTTTCCCCCCAAATTTCCCCCAAATTCCCCATTTTCCCCCCAAATTCCCCCATTTTCCCCCCAAATTCCCCCGTTTTCCCCGTTTTTCCCCCCAAATTCCCCATTTTCTCCCCAAATCCCCTCCCCGCACGCACCCCTGCCGCGGGACACCCCTCGGGTCCCCTGGAGTGCGTCAGCATGGCTCGGCATTCCCGGAAAACCTCGGGAGACCTTCGGGAACCTTCCAGAACCTCCCCCTCCCCCTCCTCCCCGCCCCCGCCCGTCGCGACATCGCCCTCGCCTGTCGCGACATCGCCGCGAGTCACCGTGGCCAGCGCGGCCAGCGACGCCGCCAGCTCCGCCCAGCTCCCCAAATTCCCCAAATTCCCCAAATTCCCCAAATTCCCGGCGGGATTGGCGGGATTTTGGGTGAAATTTTGGGGATTTTGGGTGAAATTCCCTGAATTTTGGGTGAAATTCCCCGAATTTTGGGTGAAATTTTGGGGATTTTGGGCGAAATTTTGGGGATTTTGGGCGAAATTTTGGGGATTTTGGCTGGAATTTGGGGGATTCGGTTGGGGACTCCCGGGATTTTGGGGGGCATGGTGGGGATTTGGAGCGCGGCAGCGCAGGACGAGCAGGAAGCGGACGGTTTCCCCCAGGTAAAGGTGATTCCTCCTGGGCAGGGATCGATAACCTCCGGATTCTCCCGCCAGGAATTCCTCGCGCGGCGGGAAAGGGACGGCGGGGAAATACATGGAGTAATCGCACTGAGACTCCATCGGGAAAAGTTAATTAATACAGTAAAATAATGGGTAACGGGAAAAAACGGGGAAATAAATAGGGGAATAACGGGAAATAATGGGGAAATAACGGGAAATAAATAGGGGAATAACGGGAAATAATAGGGGAAATAACGGGAAATAATGGGGAAAATAATAGGGAAATAAATGGGGAAATAATAGGGAAAATAAATGGGGAAAATGGGGAAAATAATGGGAAATAAATGGGGAAATAATGGGGAAAATAACGGGAAATAATAACGGGAAAATGGGAAAATATGGGAAATAATAGGGAAATAATAGGGAAAATAACGGGAAATAACGGGAAAATGGGGAAAATAACAGGAAATAATGGGGAAATAATAGGGGAAATAACGGGAAAGTAACGGGAAATAATAGGGAAATAAATGGGGAAATAATAACGGGAAAATGGGGAAAAATATGGGGAAAATAATGGGAAAATGGGGGAAAAATGGGGAAAATAGGGAGTGAAAGTGGCGAAAAATGGGGAGAAAATGGGGAAAAACTGAGAAAATGGGAGAAAAATGGGAAAAATGGGAAATATGGGGAAATGGGGAAAATGGGGAAAATGGGGAAAAAATAGGGGGAAATGGGGAACTAACAGGAAAATGGGGAAAATGGGAAAATGGGGGAAAAATGGGGAAAATAACAGGAAATGGGGAAATTGGGAAAAATTTAAAAAATCTAGGAAAAAATAGGGATGGGAAAAATGGGGAAAAATGGGGAAATTGAAAAAAACCCGGGCAAAATTTTTAAAAATCTAGGAAAAAATAGGGATGGGAAAATTGGGGAGAAAATGGGAAAATTGGGGAGAAAATGGGGAAAAATGGGAGAAAAATGGGAAAATGGGGGAAAAGGGGAAAATGGAATAAAAAAAACCAACAGGGAAATTGAAGAAAAAGGGGAAATTCAAAAGAATTCAAGGAAAAACGGGAAAAGGGGAAATGGAAGGAAAATGGGGATTTGGGGAGGAAAAATGGGAAAAATGGGAAAATGAGGATTAAGGTGGAAAAATGGGAAAAATGGGAAAAGGAGGATTTGGGGAGGAAAAATGGGAAAAATGGGGAGAAATGAGGGAAAAGCGGGGGGAGGGAGGAGAGGAATCCGGAGGGAATTTGGGAATATTTGGGTGGAAATCCCAGCGGGAAAATCGGGAATTCCGGGGAGGGAAATCCCAAAAAAATCCCCAAAAAATTCCCAAAAAATTCCCAAAAAAAATCCCAAAAAAATCCCCAAAAATAAAAAAAAATCCCCAAAAAATCCCCAAAAAATCCCAAAAAAAATTTTAAAAAAAATCCCCAAAAAAGGGAATTCGGGGAATGCCGAGGGGTTACAGCGCGCGGGAAAAGCGGGAATTGCCGGGAATTTCGGGGAGATAATGGGGATGAAACCTCCAGGGAATTCGGGAGATTTCTGGGGAATTTTTAGGGAATTTCGGGGATTTTTGGGCTCCCGGGGGGATTTTGGGGGTTCCGAGGGTCCCGAGGGGAATTTCGGGGAATTCCGGGGGACTTAGGGCTCCCGGAGGAGATTTTCGGGGAGGAATTTGGGGAATTTTGGGGAATTTCGGGGAATTTCGGGATTTTGGGAATTTTGGGGATTTTTGGGGATTTTTTGGGGATTTTCGGGGAATTTCGGGGATTTTTGGCTCCCGGGGTAAATTTCAGGGATTCCGGATGGGATTTCGGGGGATTTAGTGCTCCCGGAGGAGATTTTCGGGGAGGAATTTGAGGAATTTTGGGAGAATTTTGGGGATTTTTGGGGATTTTTTTGGAATTTCGGGGATTTTGGGGATTTTTGGCTCCCGGGGTGAATTTCCGGGGTTCCGCAGGGGATCTCGGGGGCTCTGGGGCTCCCGGAGGGGATTTCCGGGGAGGAATTTGGGGAATTTCGGGGATTTTTGGGGATTTTTCCCTCCCAGCTTCCCTCCGCAGCTTCCGGGCGCGGCTGCGCAGTGCGCATGCGCAGGGCGAGCAGCGGAGCGCCGAGAGCGTCGATACAGGGCAACCCAGCCGAGCGCCGAACGGGTCGATCGAGGGAGCGCAATCGAGCGTCGATCGTATCGATGAAGGAAGCTCAACCGACTACCGAAAGCGTCGATCCAGGCAGCTCAACCGAGTGTCGATGTTATCGATACAGGAAGCTCAGCCGAGTATCGATAGTACCGATTCAGGAAAGTTCAATCGAGTACCGAAAGCGTCGACCCAGGAAGCTTAACCGAGTGCCAATCGTATCGATATAGGCAGCTCAGCCGAGCACCGAGCGAGTCGATTTCCCGCCCAGGCTTGGCTTTGATTGACAGCCCAACAACCAATCAGGTGCTCCAGAGCGCTGATTGACAGCCGCCTCAGCCAATCAGCGCGCGTTTATTGCTGCAGCCAGGGGGAAACTGAGGCAGGGCGCGGGAATCCCGAAATTCCCGAATTCCCGCGGGATCGGAAGGGAAAAGGGGGAATCGTACCTTGCCGGGGAAACTGAGGCACGGCGTGGTGATGGGAAATTCCCAGAATTCCCAGCGATTGAGGGAGTTGTACCTTGCCGGGGAAACTGAGGCACGGCGTGGTTTCCATTCCGCGAGAACATTCCCGAATTCTTTGGGATTTAGGGGTTTTGGCTCCTTCCCGGGGAAACTGAGGCACAAAGGGATTCCCAGGGAAAATTCCCGAATTTCCCGACGGAACTTCCCCGGGATTTCCACTTTTCCCGGGGAAACTGAGGCACAAAAGGGATTTTTCGATGGAAAATCCCAAATTCCCGGTGGAATTTCGCCGGAATTTTTCACTTTCTCCAGGAAATCCAGACCTGGAGACAGCCCTGGATGTGGAATTTTGGGATTCCCAAACTCCTGGGATTTTCGGGAATTGTACCTTCCTGGGGAAACTGAGGCACGGAAGTGATTTCCAGGGGAAAAAAACACCTGAAATTCCTAGGAAAAAAATCCCAAATTCCCATGGAATTTCTCCAGGAGTTTCCCTTTTTCCAGGGAATCCAGACCGGGAAATAACCCTGGATGTGGAATCTTGGGATTCCCGAATTCCCGGGATTTTCGGGAATTGGGGAAACTGAGGCACGGAGGTGATTTCCAGGGGAAAACACCCCTCAAATCCCTAATAAAAAAATCCCAAATTCCCATGGAATTTCACCAGAATTTCCACTTTTCCCAAGAAATCCAGTCCGGGAAACAACCCCGGATTTGGAATTTTGGGATTCCCGAATTCCTGGGATGTTCGGGAATTGGGGAAACTGAGGCACGGAGGTGATTTCCAGGGGAAAAACCCTCAAATTCCTAATAAAAAAATCCCAAATTCCCACGGAATTTTGCCAGGAATTTCCACTTTTCCCAAGAAATCCAGTCCTGGGAACAACCCCAGATTTGGAACTTTGGGATTCCCGAATTTCCTGGAATTTTCGGGAATGGGGGAAACTGAGGCACGGAGGTGATTTCCAACAAAAAAACCCCAAATTCCCAGCAGAAAACTCCCGCATTCCCGCGGGATTTGGGAATCCCAAAATTCGGGAACCGGAAAGCGATTCGCCAACCGAAGCGATTCCCGCCGAGGAATCCCAAAGCGCCGCGGGAATTCCGCCGGGATCTCCGCTTTCCCCGGGGAAGCCGAGTGGCGAGGACACCGCGGCTCGGGAATTCCGGGGAATTCCGGGGAATTTTCGGGATTTAACCCCCCGCAGTGCCGTTCTTCCCGCCGAACTGGCGGCGCTCCAGCAGGTCCTTGTACTGCAGCTCGGGCATGGCCATGCGGCGGCAGCGCTCCCTCTCCTCCTCCTCCAGCCCTTCCCGCAGCGCGAATCCCAAAATCCTCCCTCCTCCCGGCGGCTGGAACGGCCGCAGGTTCCCGTCGGGGATGGATTTGGCGGGAACGGGTCCTCCTCCCGCCAAGCACCTTCCCGCCAGGACTTCCCGCCGCCGCCGCAGCGCCGCCGCTTCCCTCCGCAGCCGCGACATCCCGAACTTCTCGGCCTTCCTCCAGAAGCTCCGGTTGAAGTGGGAGTAGAGCTCCCAGTCCAGCGAGTTCCAGGCGCGGAGCAGGCGGATCTGCGCCGCCGAGGGCGCGGCGGGTCGGTCGCGGGAGTTGTGGGGGAAGGAGTCCACGGCGTCGGGCGGCCAGCACAGCTCCTCCCGCAGCAGCACCAGCGACTCGTCGAAGTTTTCCGCCAGCAGCACCAGCGGGAAGGTCCTCTCCAGCTCCGCCAGGATCTGGGGGATTTGCTCCGCGCTCGCCGGCTCGGGCAGGCCGAAGTCGAACCACTGCAGGTTCCTGGCGTAGTGGTTCCCGCGGATTCCGGGCTGGAAGAAGCGGGACGGGGAGGCCAGGAAGGCGTCGAGGGACGGAGAGTTCCGGAAGGCGGGAGAGGCGGCGCGGAAGTAGGAGAAGGCGGAGGCGCCGAGCGTTCCCGGGTCGCGGACGATGGAGAAGTAGAAGCTGTCGTTGGGCATCACCTTCTGCACCTGCGGGGGGGTTGGGGGAGGTTTGGGGGTTTTGGGGATTTTTTTGGGTTTTTTTGGGAATTTTTGGGGATTTTTTGAGGATTTTTTTTGGATTTATGGGATTTTTTGGGAATTTTTGGGGATTTTTTGGGGATTTTTTTGGAGATTTTTTGAGGATTTTTTGAGGATTTTTTTGGGATTTAAGGAATTTTTTGGAATTTTTGGGGATTTTGTGGAGATTTTTTGAGGATTTTTTTTGGATTTTTGGGATTTTTTGGGGATTTTTTTGGGATTTTTTTTTGATTTATTGGGGATTTTTTTGGATTTTTTGGAGCATTTTTTGGTTTTTTTGGGGGATTTTTTTTATCTTTTAGGGTTTTTTGGGAAATTTTTGGGGGATTTTTTGGATTTTTTTTGGATTTTTTGGGATTTATGGGATTTTTTGGGAATTTTTGGGGATTTTTTGGAGATTTTTTGAGGATTTTTTTTTGATTTTTGGGGTTTTTTGGGGATTTTTTTTTGATTTATTGGGGATTTTTTTTTATTTTTGGAGCAATTTTTAGTATTTTTTGGGGGGATTTTTTGGGGGGTTTTGGGATTTTTTTGGGGATGTTTTGGGATTTTTGGGGATTTTTTGAGGATTTTTAGGGATTTTTTTGGAATTTTTGGGGATTTTTTGGAGATTTTTTGAGGATTTTTTTTGGATTTTTGGGATTTTTTTGGGGTTTTTTTTGATTGATTGGGGATTTTTTTGATTTTTTTAGTATTTTTTGGGGGATTTTTTTTGATCTTTCAGGGTTTTTTGGGAAATTTTTGGGGGATTTTTGGGATTTTTTTGGGATTTTTTGGGAATTTTTGGGGATTTTTTGGAGATTTTTTCGAGATTTTTTGAGGATTTTTGGGGGATTTTTTGGGGATTTTTGGGATTTTTTGGGGATTTTTTTTTTATTTATTGGGGATTTTTTTTGATTTTTGGAGCAATTTTTAGTATTTTTGGGGGGGATTTTTTGGGGGGTTTTGGGATTTTTTTGGGGATTTTTTTGGGGATGTTTTGGGATTTTTGGGGATTTTTAGGGATTTTTTGGGATTTTTTTAGGGATTTTTGGGATTATTTTGGGGGGTTTTTTTGGGATTTATTGGGGATTTTTTTGGATTTTTTGGAGCATTTTTTGGTATTTTTTTGGGGATTTTTTTGATCTTTTAGGGTTTTTTGGGAAATTTTTGGGGGATTTTTGGGATTTTTTGGGGAATTTTTGGAGATTTTTTGGAGATATTTTCGAGATTTTTTGGAGATTTTTTGAGGATTTTTTTGAATTTTGGGATTTTTTTGGGGATTTTTTTTTGATTGAGTGGGGATTTTTTAGATTTTTGGAGCAATTTTTAGGTTTTTTGGGGGGATTTTTTTGGGGATTTTGGGATTTTTTTGAGGATTTTTCTGGATTTTTTGTTGATTTTTTTTTTTTTTTTTGGGGGGGGTTTTTGGGTTTTTTTGGGAATTTTTTGGTATTTTTGGAGGGATTTTTTGGGATTTTTGGAGGGATTTTTAAATCTAAAAAAATTCTAAACAAATAAAAAAAAAAATCGGAAAAAAACCACCCAAAAATTCTAAAAAAATGCTAAAAAAAAATCCCCAAAAAATCCCAAATTCTCCCAATTTTCTCCCAAAATTCCCAAATTTTCCTCACCTCATGCAGATCAAACCTCATGTGGTGACAGATGACATCAAACTCCTAAAAAATCCTGAAAAAAATGTCAAAATCTCCCCAAAAAATCCCAAAAAAATCCCAATGAATGAAAAAAAAATCCCCAGAAATTCCTGAAAAATTCCCGAAAAATTCCCGGAAAGATCTGAAAAAATCACCCAAAAAAAGCCAAAAAATCCCCCAAAATATTACAAAAAACCACCAAAAATTTTTTTAAAAAATCCTGGAAAATTCCAAAAAAATTCCCAAAAAAAT
This sequence comes from Entomyzon cyanotis, assembly GCA_024500445.1. Classification (NCBI taxonomy): domain Eukaryota; kingdom Metazoa; phylum Chordata; class Aves; order Passeriformes; family Meliphagidae; genus Entomyzon; species Entomyzon cyanotis. The sequence goes on along the minus strand of JAKEPQ010001013.1, from coordinate 573,527 downwards.
CACCAAAAAATCCTGGAAAATTCCCCAAAAATTCCCCAAAAAATCACCAAAAAACACCCAAAAACTGCTCCAAAAATGATGAAAAAATGCAATAAAAACTGGAAAAATACTGCAAAAAATCACCGAAAAATCCTAAAAAATCGTGAAAAATTGACCAAAAATTCTAAAAAAAATTCCCCAAAAATATCCCAAAAAAATCCCAAAAAATCACCCAAAAAAATCTCCAGGAAATCCTGAAAAACGGGGCAAAAAAAAATCACGAAAAAAATTCTAAAAAAATCCCCAAAAAATCAGAAAAAAATCGGAAAAAAAAAATCACTAAAAAAATCTTTAAAAATCGCAAAAAATCCCCAAAAATTCCCCAAAAATTCCCCAAAAATTCCCAAAAAATTCCCCAAAAATTCCCCAAAATTCTCCCAAAATTCCCAAGTTCTGCTCACCTCGGCCAGGTCGAACCTCATGTGGTGACAGATGACGTCGAACTTCTCGCCGGGCCGGTAGCCCCTGACCCTGGCGGCCCGGAACGCCGCGGGGTAGCCGAACTGGTAGCGGTGGGGGGAGGGCAAAGCGCAGCCGTCGCGACTCGCCGTATCGCGACAGGACGTTCACCAGCGAGCTGCCGCCCGTCTTGTGCGTCTTCAGGAACACCAGGTGGCTGCGCGGCCGGCAGGGGGGCGCCCGGCGGGGCTGCGGGGAGAGGGCGCGTCGCGATAGGGAGGGGTCGTGTCGCGATATGGGAGGGTTTATGTCGCGATATGGCGGGGTTATGTCGCGATATCGCGGGTTTGCATCGCGATACGAGGGCTTGCGTCGCGATACGAGGGTTTATGCCGCGATATGGGAGGGTCGTGTCGCGATATGAGGGGGTTATGTCGCGATATCGCCGGTTTGCGTCGCGATATGGGAGGGTTGCGTCGCGATATCAGGGATTGTGCCGCTATATGAGGGGTTATGTCGCGATATCACGGGGTTGTGTCGCGATATCGCAGGGTCGTGTCGTGATACGAGGGGTTATGTCACGATATGACCGGTTTATGCCGCGATATCGTGGGGTTTCGTCACAATATCGGCCTCAAAATATGAGAAAATCCCACCGAAATCGCGCTCTCTCACACCTGGATGCTAATATGGTGCCTCATGTCGCGATATTGCGCCCTTATGTTGCGATATCGCACCTTTATATCGCGATATTCGCCCCAAAACCTGAGAAAGTCCCATTGAAATGGCAACATTTCACACCTGGATCCGATATCGTGCCCTCATATCGCGATATCGCGGGCTTGTGTCACGATATTGGCCTCAAAATCCAAGAAAATGCCACTATAAATCGCGATATTTCCCACCTGGATGTCGCTATCGCACGCTCATATCGTGATATCGCGCCTTTATATCGCGATATTTGCATCAAATCCCCAGAAAAATCCCATTTAAATTGCGATATTTCATGCCTAGATCCCAATATGGAGCCATCATATCGCTGACATTGCACACGTATATTGTGACATAGCACGCTTATGTCGCAATATTGCCCGTGTCTATCGCGATATCGCGTGCTTATGTCACGATATTTGCCTCGAAATCCAAGAAAATCCCCTTTAAGTAGTTATATTTTACACCCAAACCGCTTATATCGCGATATTGCCCGCGTCTATCGCGATATCGCGTGCTTCTGTCGCGATATTTGCCCCAAAATGGGGGGAAATCCCATTTCAATAACGACATTTCGCAGCCGAATCGTCGCATCCCACGTGACTATCGCGATATCGGGCACTTGTATCGTGACACGGTGGGCTCCTGTCGCGACATTTGCCCCAAACTCGGAGGACATCGCACCTGAATCGTGATATGCCACAACCGAATGACGGCATGTTGCGTTTCTATCGCGATATCGCGCCCCTGTATCGCGATATTTGATGGCATTTTGGGGTTTTTAATGGGATTTTGGGGTTTTTAATGGGATTTTGGGGTTTTTTCTTCATGGGATTTTGGGTTTTTTATGAGATTTTAAGGTTTTGGGTTTTTCAATGGGATTTTGGGGTTTTTAATGGGATTTTGGGGTTTTTAGTGGGATTTTGTGGTTATTCTAATGGGATTTTGGGGTTTTTACCGGGATTCGGGGTTTTTACCAGAATTTTGGGGTTTTTTACCAGAATTTGGGATTTCTGGTCTCACCTGTGTCTGTTCTTGGCCCCGAGGAGCTGCAGGGTGAAGCCAATGGTGACAGAAACTCCCTCCTTTGAATGGGATTTTGGGGTTTTTAATGGGATTTTGGGGTTTTTTATGGGATTTTGGGGTTTTTCAATGGGATTTTGGACTTTTTACCAGAATTTTAGGGTTTTTTACCAGAATTTGGGATTTCTGGTCTCACCTGTGTCTGTTCTTGGCCCCGAGGAGCTGCAGGGTGAAGCCAATGGTGACAGAAACCCCCAGAGCTGCACCCAGCAGGGACAGGCGGCACGGCAGCGGCTTCATCGCCTCCCTGGGGAGGAAATTCGGGAATTTTGGGGGGAAAAATTAGTAATTGGGGGAGGGAAATCCGATCCTAAAAAATATTCTTGATTATTAAAAAAAATCCCCAAAAAAATCCCCCAAAAATTGACCCAAAAATGAGAAAAATCCCAAAAAAATGCCCCAAAAATTGACCCAAAAATGAGAAAAATACAAAAAAAAAATCCCCAAAAATTGACCCAAAAATGAGAAAAATACAAAAAAAAATCCCCAAAAATTGACCCAAAAATGAGAAAAATACCCAAAAAAATCCCCCAAAAATTGACCCAAAAATGAGAAAAATACCCCAAAAACCAACTTTATATTTTTATAACCAAAATAATTAAAAAATAATAAAAATAAGGCAAAGAAATAACTAGTAATTATTAAAATAATAGAAAAAATGATAAAAACTAACCAACAACAGCAATAACGATAATAACAAGAAGAAGAAAAAACAAAAAATAAAAGTACAAAAAATTGGCCCAAAAATAAAAAAAATACACAAAAAAGGACCCAAAAAAATCCCCAAAAATTCGACTCAAATATTTAAAAAATACCCAAAAAATACTCCAAAAAATCCCTGAAACAATAGTAATAATGATGGTAATAATAATAATAATAATAATTAAAAGATTCCAGAGAAAATCTCCCCCCAAAACCCCCATGGCTTCATCGCCTTCCTGCCAGGAAATTTGGGAATTTTGGGTGGGAAAAGTGGGAATTTGGGGAGGGAAAGATGATCCCAAAAAAATCCCCAAAAAAACCGACCCAGGAAAGGTTAAAAAGCAAAAAAAAAAATCAACCAAAAATTTTTAAAAATGCCCAAAATTAATACAAAATTCCATTGAGAAAATAGGAAAACAATCTCCCCACAATCGAATCAAAAATGCTCCCAAATCCCCCAAAAATCCGAAATAAATCCCTCCAAAAATACCAAATATCATGGAAAAGAAACCGAAAAATCCTCTCCAAAGATTCTCAAAAACTAAAAAAAAAATTAAAAAAAAAACTAAAAAAGTTTAAAAAAAAACTAAAAAAAATTCTCAAAAACTTAAAAATAAAATCCCCTCAAAATCCCCAAAATGAAAGAAAAGTTCCCCAAAAAAATCCTCAAAAAACACCCCAAAATCATATTAAAAAATCCCCCAAAAATCCCTAAAAGACCTTTCAAAAAATCCCCAAAAAAAAAAAAAAAAATTCCCCCCAAATCCCTAAAAGATCTTCCAAAAAATCCCCAAGAAATAAATTTTAAAAATCCCCCAAAATCCCTAAAAGATCTTCCAAAAAATCCCAAAAAAAAATTTAAAAAATTCCCCAAAATCCCTAAAAGATCTTCCAAAAAATCCCCAAAAAAATTTTAAAAAATCCCCCAAAATCCCTAAAAGATCTTCCAAAAAATCCCAAAAAAAAAAAAAATTTTCCCCAAAATCCCTAAAAGATCTTCCAAAAAATCCAAAAAAAAAAAAAAAATTTCCCCCAAAATCCCAACCCTAGCAGGGAATTTGGAGGAAAACCTAATCCCAAAAAAATCCCACCAAAAAATCTACACAAAAAACCCCAAAATAATAAAAAAAATCCCCTAAAAATGTTTTAAAAATCCCCAAAGAAATCCTCCAAAGTCCCAAAATTCCCCCAAAAAAATCCTCAAAAATCCCTCAGGAAAATAAAAAAAAAAAAAAAAATCCCCAAAAGCTCCGCGGAAAGAAAAGAAAATGATAAAAAGAAATTCCTCCAAATCCTCCCAAAAATTCCCAAAAAATCCTAATGGGAAATAGGGGGGAAACACCGAGGGATCCCAAATCCCAAAATCCCAAAAGCCAAACCCCAAATCCCCTAAAAAAACCCCAAATGCCATTAAAAAAAAATCCCAAAATCCCATTTAAAGACCCCAAAATCCCATTTTAATTAAAAAAAACCAAAATCCCATTTTAATAAAAAACCAAAATCCCATTTAAAAAAATCCCAAAATCCCATTTAAAAACCCCAAAATCCCATTTTAATTAAAAAATCCCAAAATCCCATTTTAAAAAATCCCAAAATCCCATTTAAAAAAAATCCAAAAATCCCATTTAAAAAAACCTCAAAATCCCATTTTAAAAAATCCCAAAATCCCATTTAAAAAAAACCAAAATCCCATTAAAAAAACCTCAAAATCCCATTTTAAAAAACCCCAAAATCCCATTTAAAAAAAACCAAAATCCCATTTAAAAAAATCCCAAAATCCCATTTAAAAAAAACCAAAATCCCATTTAAAAAAATCCCAAAATCCCATTTAAAAAAAACCAAAATCCCATTTAAAAAAATCCCAAAATCCCATTAAAAATCCCCAAAATCCCATTTAAAAAAATCCCAAAATCCCATTTAAAAACCCCAAAATCCCATTAAAAAACCCCAAAATCCCATAAAAAAGCCCCAAAATCCCATAAAAAACCCACAAAAATCCCTTGGATTTTCCCCAATTCTGTCTCCTCCCATTCCCGTTAGTTACTCATCTCCTCCCCACCCAAATCCTAATGAATTCCTGATTTTCCCTTCCCAAAAATCCCAATTTTCCCTCCCCCAAAATCCCAATTCCCGCTTTTCTCCTCCCAAAATCCCATTTTTCCCGCTTTTCCCCCCAAAATCCCAAATCCCGCTTCTCCCCCACATCCTAATTCCCAGTTTTCCTCCCTAAAATCCCATTTTTCCCACTTTTCACCCCAAAATCCCAATTCCCTCTTCTCCCCCTCTTATAATTCCCGCTTTTTCCTCCCCAAATTCCCACTTTTCCCCCCTAAAATTCCCACTTTTTCACCCCAAAATCCCACTTTCCCCCCCAAATTCCCAACTTTTCCCCCCCAAATTCCCAACTTTTCCCCCCTAATTCCCAAATCCCACTTCTCCCCCCCTTCTAATTCCCGCTTTTCCTCCCCAAAATCCCACTTCTTCCCCCCAAAATTCCATTTTTCCCACTTTTCCCGCTTTCCCTCCCAAAATCCCAAATCCCGATTCCCCCCGCCCCCAAATTCCCGGGTTTTCCACCCAAAATCCCCACTTTTCCACCCCAAATCCCCACTTTTCTCCCCCAAATTCCAACTTTTCCCCCAAAATCCCAAATCCCGATTCCCCCCGCCCCCAAATTCCCACTTTTCCACCCCAAATTCCCAGTTTTCCCCCCAAAATTCCCACTTTTCCGCCCCAAATTCCCACTTTTCTCCCCCAAATTCCCACTTTTCCACCCCAAATTCCCACTTTTCCCCCCCCAAATTCCCACTTTTCCCCCCCCAAATTCCCACTTTTCCCCCCCAAATCCCCACTTTTCTCCCCCAAATTCCAACTTTTCTCCCAAAATCCCAAATCCCGATTCCCCCCCGCCCCCAAATCCCCACTTTTCCACCCCAAATTCCCACTTTTCTCCCCCAAATTCCAACTTTTCCCCCAAAATCCCAAATCCCGATTCCCCCCGCCCCCAAATCCCCACTTTTCCACCCCAAATTCCCATTTTCCGCCCCAAATCCCCACTTTTCCGCCCCAAATTCCCACTTTTCCCCCCAAATTCCCACTTTTCCGCCCCAAATTCCCACTTTTCCCCCCCCAAAATTCCCGGTTTTCCCTCCCGCACTCACCGCGGCCTCTCTCAGCTCCGCCACATCCCGGGGGAATCCGGACGATCCCAAAAAAACCCCAAAAAACCCCAAAAGTGCCTCGCGATCCCGAAATTCCGAGAAATCCCGAATTCCCGAAGTTGGGCGCAGTTCGCGATCTTTCTCTTCCCAACCCCAAAAAGTTCTTTTTCCCTTTTGTTTCTCAGCTCCGCCCGGCAGGGAATGGGGTCGGGAACGGGGCGGGATTTGGGGTTTGGGGAGGGGTTTGGGGTTTTGGGATCGGAGCGGGGCGGGATTTGGGATTTGGGGCGGGATTTGGGATTTGGGGATCGGGAACGGGGCGGGATTTGGGATTTGGGGAGGGGTTTGGGGTTTGGGGAGGGGTTTGGGATTTTGGGATCGGAGCGGGGCGGGATTTGGGATTTGGGGAGGGGTTTGGGGTTTGGGGAGGGGTTTGGGATTTTGGGATCGGGAACGGGGCGGGATTTGGGATTTGGGGCGGGATTTGGGATTTGGGATTTGGGGCGGGATTTGGGATTTGGGGATCGGGAACGGGGCGGGATTTGGGGTTTGGGGAGGGGTTTGGGATTTGGGGATCGGAGCGGGGCGGGATTTGGGATTTGGGGATCGGGAACGGGGCGGGATTTGGGATTTGGGGAAGGAATGGGATCGGGAATGGGATTTAGGGTGGGATTTGGGATTTGGGGATAGGAATGGGATCGGGAATGGGGCGGGATTTGGGGTTTGGGGATCGGGACGGGGCGGGATTTGGGATTTGGGATTTGGGGCGGGATTTGGGGTTTGGGGAGGGATTTGGGGTTTGGGGAATTTGGGATGGGAATGGGATCGGATTTGGGGAGGGATTTGGGGGTTGGGGTGGGATTTGGGATTTGGGGTGGGAGTTGGGATGGGAATGCGAATAGGAACGGGAATAGGGTTGGAATGACATGGGAATGGGATTTGGGATGGGATTTGGGATAGGATTTGGGATGGGAATGGGATTTGGGATGGGAATGGGATCGGGAATGGGATTGGGAATGGGATTTGGGATCAGGGATGGGATTTGGGATGGGATTGGGATCGGGAACGGGACAGGACTAGGATTGGGAACCAAAGCCATATAGAGCTGTGAGGATCCCAAATCTCATGGGAATCCCAGAACTGCAGGAGATCCCAAATCTCCAGGGAACCCCAAATCGCTAGGGGAACCTCCACCCCCCAGCCCCGCATTCCCCCAGGAAAACCCCAAAGTTGGGTTTTATTAGCGGGTTTTAGGGATTTTTTTAGGGTTTTTTGGGATTTTTTTTAGGGTTTTTAGGGATTTTTTAGGGGTTTTAAAGGGATTTTTTAGGGTTTTTAAAGGGATTTTTTAGGGTTTTTAAAGGGATTTTTTAGGGGTTTTAAAGGGATTTTTAGGGGTTTTAAAGGGATTTTTTAGGGGTTTTAAAGGGATGTTTTTGGGTTTTTTAGGGATTTTCAGGGTTTTTTAGGGATTTTAAGGGATTTCTTAGGGATTTTTAGGGATTTCTTAGGGATTTTAAGGGATTTTTTAGGGTTTTTTTCAGGGGTTGTAGAGGGATTTTTTAGGGGTTTTTAAGGGATTTTTTTTTGTTTTTTAGGGATTTTCAGGGTTTTTTAGGGATTTTAAGGGATTTCTTAGGGATTTTAAGGGATTTCTTAGGGATTTTAAGGGATTTTTTAGGGTTTTTTTAGGGGTTTTAGAGGGATTTTTTAGGGGTTTTTAAGGGATTTTTTGGGGTTTGTTAGGGATTCTTTAGGGTTTTTTAGGGTTTGGTAGGGATTCTTTAGGGCTTTTTAGGATTTTTTAGGTTTTCTAGGGATTTTTTAGGGTTTTTTAGGGATTCTTTAGGGATTTTTAGGGATTTTTAGGATTTTTTAGGGATTTTTAGGGTTTCTTAGGGATTTTTGGGGTTTGCTACGGTTTCTTCAGGGATTCTTTAGGGATTTTTTAGGGTTTTTAGGGATTCTTAAGGGATTTTTAGGGTGTTTTTAGGGATTCTTTAGGGTTTTTTAGGGATTTTCAGGGTTTGCTAGGGATCCTTTACGGATTTTTAGGGATTCTTTAGGGATTTTTAGGATTTTTTAGGGATTTTTAGGATTTTTTAGGGATTTTTAGGGATTTTTCAGGGTTTTTTTAGGGATTTTCAGGGTTTTTCAGCGTTTTCTAGGGATTTTTAGGGATTTTTTAGGGATTATTTAGGGTTTTTAGGGATTTTTAGGATTTTTTAGGGATTTTTTAGGATTTTTTAGATCCTCCCCCTCACGCGGAGATCTCCCTGAGGCTTTGTCCCCCCGAGCCACGTGACTCCTGAAGCCACGCCCACCGCCCCTCCCCTCACTACACGTGACAGCGGAAAGCCACGCCCACTCCCCATTCGCTCCTATTATCTTTGCTCCACGTGACATCAAAAGCCACGCCCACTCCCCACATCCGCCATACAACCCTTCACTCTGATTTGCATAAACCACACCCACTCCCCCGCCCCTTCATCCCACGTGACAGCGTGTAACCGCGCCCCTCGAGGCGCGGGCACGTGCCAGGCGCCATTTTCTTTTGGCGCGAAGCGAGGCAGCCGTGAGGGGAGGGGGATTTACCTGAGGAGAATTTTGAGGTTTTTAGGGATTTTGAGCCCCGAAAAGGTGAGGGAGGGGCGGGAGGGATTGCGGAGCATCGTTAAAAGGGAGTTTGGGGGGGTTTTGGGGCGGTGAGAGGTCGTGTTCTCCCCCCTCAGTGGGATTCGGGGGGAATTTGTGAGGGGGGACTTCACTCTGAGAGGGTTTTGTGAGGGAGAGGCTTCATTTTCACCCCTCTAATTGCGGTTTAGGAAGTCAGGATTCCTTTTTTAGTGGAATTTGTGAGGGTGGACTTCTCTCCGGGAGGGTTTTGTGGGGAAGAGGCTTCATTTTCACCCCTCTAATTGAGATTTAGGAGGATCTGGAGGCCCCAAAATGCCTTTATTTCCCTTTTTGTGGAATTTGTGAGGGAGGAACTTCCTTCCGGGAGGGTTTTTTGAGGTAGTAGCTTCACTTTCACCCCTCAAATTGAGGTTTAGGAGGTCAGGATTCTTCCTTTAGTGGAATTTGTGAGGGAGGACTTTACTCTGATAGGGTTTTGTGAGGGAGGAGTTTAATTAACACTTCTCAAGTTGAGGTTTAGGAGGATCTGGAGGCCCCAGAAGTCCCGAATTTCCCCTTGTAGTGGAATTTGTGAGGGAGGAGTTTCACTCCCTTCACTCCGGAAGGGTTTTGTGAGGGAGGAGTTTTATTTTCACCCCTCAAATTGAGGTTTAGGAGACTCTGGGAGGCCCCAAAAGCTTAAATTTCCCCCTCAGTGTGATTTTGGGGGAATTTGGGAGGGAGGAGTTTCACTCCCTTCACTCTGAGAGGGTTTTGTGAGGGAGTAGCTTCATTTTCACCCCTCAAATTAAGATTTAGGAGGATCTGGAGGCTGCAAAAGTCCCTAATTTCCTCCTTCAGGGGAATTTGTGAGGGAGGAGCTTTATCCTCACCCCTCAAATTGAGATTTAGGGTGGTCTGGGGGCCCCAAAATGCCTTTATTTCCTCCTTCAGTGGGATTTTTGAGGGGGGATTTCACTCTGGAAAGGTTTTATGAGGGAGAAGCTTTATCCACACCTCTGAAATGGAGATTTAGGAGGATCTGGAAGCCCCAAAAGTCATAAATTTCCTTCTTTAGTGGGATTTTTGAAGGGGGATTTCACTCTGGGAGGGTTTTGTGAGGGAGAAGCTTTATCCACACCTCTGAAATTGTGGTTTAGGAGGATCTGGAGGCCCCAGAAATCCCAAATTTCCTTCTTCAGTGGGATTTTTGAGGGGAGATTTCACTCTGGGAGGGTTTTGTGAGGAAGTAGCTTCATTTTCACCCCTCAAATTGAGATTTAGGAGGATCTGGAAGCCCCAAAAGTCCCAAATTTCCTCCTTCAGTGGGATTTCTGAGGGAGAAACTTCACTTTCACCTCTCAAATTGAGATTGAGGAGAATTTTGGAGGTCCCCAAAAGCCTCCATTTCCCCCTTAGTGTGGTCTGGGTGGATTTTGGGAGGGCAAAACTTCCCTCCCACCCCTCAAATTGGGATTTTTGGGTCCCCCGAGTGTGATTGGAGGGAAATGTTGGGATTTTCGGGGGGATTTGGAGGCATTTTGGCAGCTTTAACCCCACAAATTTGAGGGAAGGCTTTACTTTCCCCACTCAGTTTGACCTGAGGAGATTCTAACTCTTTTCCGGAGGGAATTTTAGGATTCTCCTCCATTTTTTCTCTTTTTTTAGGGAATTTTGGGGTTCCCACCTCCTAATTTTTAATTTTTGAGGGAATTTTGGTTGTCCGACCTCCTGGTTTTCCCTGAATCGGGAATTTTGAAGTTTCCCCTTTTTCCCTGAGGGAATTTTAGGTTCCCACCCCCTAATTCTTCATTTTTTAGGGAATTTTGTGGTTCCCATCCCCTAATTTTTAATTTTTTAGGGAATTTTGTGGTTCCCACCTCCCTAATATTTAATTTTTAGGGAATTTTGTGGTTCCCACTCCCTTAATTTTTAATTTTTGAGGGAATTTTAGGTTCCCACTCCCCAATTTTTCTTTTTTTAGGGAATTTTAGGTTCCCACCTCCTAATTTTTAATTTTTGAGGGCATTTTAGTTGTCCCACCTCCCATTTTTCCCTGGATTGGGAATTTTGAAGTTTCCCCTTTTTCCCTGAGGGAATTTTTGGTTTCCACCCCCTAATTCTTCATTTTTTAGGGAATTTTGTGGTTCCCATCCCCTAATTTTTAATTTTTTAGGGAATTTTGTGGTTCCCACCTCCCTAATATTTCATTTTTTAGGGAATTCTGTGGTTCCCAATTTTTAATTTTGAGGGAGTTTTGGTTATCCCACCTCCCAGTTTTCCTTAAATTGGGAATTTTTAGCTTTTCCCTCTTTTTTCCTGAGGGAATTTTAGCTTCCCACCTCCCTAATTTTTCTTTTTTCCAGGCAATTTTGGGCTCCCACCCTCCTCATCTTTAATTTTTTAAGGCAATTTTGCTTCTCCAACCTCCCATTTTCCATTTTTAAGGTAATTTTGCTTCTCCAACCTCCCATTTTCCATTTTTGAGGGAATTTTCCGGTTTCCCCTCCTTTTCCCTGAGTTCATTCCCACCTCCCAGTTTCCCTGCCGATGGAATTCTGCTCTCCCTCCTTCATTCCCTGCTGGAATTTCTGCCTTCCCCTCCCCCCAGCCCCCCCGAAATTCCCGTTTTTCCCGTTTTTTTCCCGTTTTTTTCCCGTTTTCCCAGCCCCTCCATGGCTCTGCGGCGCTCTCCCCGCCTGGCTCCCTCGGGATTCTCCTCAGGCTCGATTTCCAGCTCTGCTCCTCCCTCAGCTCCTCCCAGCAGCTCCTCCAGCTCCCCCCAGACACAGTAAGGAAACCCCAAAATCCCAAAAATCCCAAAACATTCCCTTCTCCCCCTTTAGCCCTTTTTCTTTCCTTTTTCTCCTCTTTTTTCCGTTTTTTTTTCTGGTTTTTTTCTTCCTTTTTTCGTCTTTTTTCTGCTTTTTTCTCTTATTTTTTCCCCTTTTTTCCTTATTTTTTCTGCTTTTTTCCCCTTATTTTCCGTTTTTTCCCTTTTTTCCCCTTTTTTCCCTTATTTTTTCTCTTTTTTGCTTTCTTTTTACTTTTTTCCTTTATTTTTTCTCCTTTTTTCCCTAATTTTTTCTCCTTTTTTCCCTTTCTCCCCTTACTTTTGCCTTATTTTTTCTCCTTTTTTTCCTCATTTTTCTACTTTTTCTCCCCTTTTTTTTTTCTGGTTTTTTCCACAGTAAGGTGCTCAGGAAAATCCCAAAAATTCCAAATTCCCCTTCTGCCCCTTTTAGCCCTTTTTATTTTCTTTTTCTCCTCTTTTTTTGTTGGGTTTTTTCTGTTTTTTTTCTTCCTTTTTTCATCTTTTTTCTGCTTTTTTCCCTTTTTTTTTGTGCCTTTTTCCCTTATTTTTCTGCTTTTTTCCCCTTTTTTTTTCTTTTTTCTGCTTTATTTGCCCTCTTCTTTTCCCTCTCTTTTTTCTCTTTTTTTCCCTTTTATTCTCTATTTTTGCCTTATTTTTTCTCGTTTTCTTTTCCCCCTTTTTTTGGTCTTTTTTCTGCTTTTTTCTCTTATTTTTTCTGTTTTTTTCCACAGTAAGGTGCTCAGGAAAATCCCAAAAATTCCAAATTCCCCTTCTGCCCCTTTTATCCCTTTTTTTTCTTTTTCTCTTCTTTTTTTTGGGGTTTTTTCCTTTTTTCATCTTTTTTCTGCTTTTTCCCCCTCATTTTTCTGCTTTTTTCCCTTTTCCCCCTTTTTTCCCTTATTTTTCTCTTTCTCCTTTATTTTCACTGTTTTTTAGCTTTGTTTTTTCTCCTTTTTTCCTTATTGTTTTTCTTCTTGTTTTCCTTACTTTTTCTTTTTTTTCACTTATTTTTCCTGAAAATTCCCATTTTCCCTCAAAATTCCAATTTTCCCTCCTAATTCCCCCAAAATTCCCATTTTCTCTCCTTATATCCCCCAAAATTCCCATTTTTTCCTCGTTTTCCCCCAAAATTTCCATTTTTTCTCCTATTTTCCCCCAAAATTCCCATCTTTCCTCTTGTTTTCCCCCAAAATTCCCATTTTTTTCCTCTTGTTTTCCCTCAAAATTCCCATTTTTTTCCTCTTGTTTTCCCCCAAAATTCCCATTTTTGCCTCTTGTTTTCCCCCAAAATTCCCATTTTTGCCTCTTGTTTTCCCCCAAAATTCCCATTTCCCCCTCTTGTTTTCCCCCAAAATTCCCATTTCCCCCTCTTGTTTTCCCCCAAAATTCCCATTTTTTCCTCTTGTTTTCCCCCAAAATTCCCATTTTTTCCTTGTTTTCCCCCAAACTTCCCATTTCCCCTCCCGTTTTCCCCGAAAATTCCCGTTTTCTCCTAATCCCCCCAAAATTCCCATTTTTCTCCTCCCAGGGAATTCCCAGCAGGCTCTGACTCCGCCTCTGACTTTGAAGTTTCTCTCCAGCCCAGAAAACGAGGAATTCCCCGAGGCTCCAGCAGCTCCCAGGTCATTCCCGCTGCTCCCCAAAGCCACTTCTTGGGGAATTTGCACCCCAAAGTTTTCCCCCCCCAAAAAGTTTTCCCCCCCCAAAAGTTTTCCCCCCCAAAAAGTTTTCCCCCCAAAAAGTTTTCCCCCCAAAAGTTTTTCCCCCCCAAAGTTTTTCCCCCAAAAGCTTTTCCCCCAAAAAGTTTTTTCCCCCAAAGTTTTTCCCCCAACTAACTTTTCACCATTTCTTTGCATTTTCTCCCTGATTTTTCTCCCTGATTTTTTCTCCCTGATTTTTTCTCCCTGATTTTTTCCTCCCTGATTTTTTCCTCCCTGATTTTTTCCTCCCTGATTTTTTCCTCCCTGATTTTTTCCTCCCTGATTTTTTCCTCCCTGATTTTTTTCCTCCCTGATTTTTTTCTCCCTGATTTTTTTCTCCCTGATTTTTCCTCCCTGATTTTTTCCTCCCTGATTTTTCCTCCCTGATTTTTCCTCCCTGATTTTTTCCTCCCTGATTTTTTCCTCCCTGATTTTTCCTCCCTGATTTTTTCCTCCCTGATTTTTTCTCCCTGATTTTCTCTCCCTGATTTTTTCCTCCCTGATTTTTTCCTCCCTGATTTTCTCTCCCTGATTTTCTCTCCCTGATTTTCTCTCCCTGATTTTCTCTCCCTGATTTTCTCTCCCTGATTTTCTCTCCCTGATTTTCTCTCCCTGATTTTCTCTCCCTGATTTTCTCTCCCTGATTTTCTCTCCCTGATTTTCTCTCCCTGATTTTCTCTCCCTGATTTTCTCTCCCTGATTTTCTCTCCCTGATTTTCTCTCCCTGATTTTCTCTCCCTGATTTTCTCTCCCTGATTTTCTCTCCATTTTCCTCCCATTTTCCTTCAAATTTTCCCCCAAATTTCTCCCAATTTCTCCCCAATTTCTCCCCAGTTTCTCCCCAATTTTCCTCTGATTTTTCCTCTGGTTTTTCATCTGATTTTTCCTGGATTTTTTCCCTGATTTCCCCCCTTGTTTTCCCAATTTTTCCCAATTTCCCCCAAATTTCCCTGATTTTTCCTCCCATTTTCCCCCAAATTTCCCTCAAATTTTCCCAATTTTCCCTGACTTTTCCCTCCGATTTTTTCCTCCGATTTTTTCCTTGATTTTCCCCCAAATTTTCCCAAATTTTCCCAATTTTTCCCACAGCTGTCCAAACGTTCCAGACTTTCCGGAGGCAACAAGAATTCCCAGCAGAATTCCCAGCAGAATTCCCTCTTTGAAGCCGTTTTTCAGGAAAAGTCGCCATGGAGGTTCCCAAATTCCCGTTTTTCCCCCCCAAATCCCTGTTTTTCCCCCCCCAAATCCCTGTTTTTTCCCCCCAAAATTCCCATCTTTCCCCCCCAAAATTCCCATCTTTCCCCCCAAAATTCCCATCTTTCCCCCCCAAAATTCCCATCTTTCCCCCCAAAATTCCCATTTTTCCCCCCCAAAATTCCCATCTTTCCCCCCAAAATTCCCATTTTTCCCCCCAAATTCCCATTTTTTCCCCCCAAAATTCCCATTTTTTTCCCCCCAAATTCCCATTTTTCCCCCCAAAATTCCCATTTTTCCCCCCCCAAAATTCCCATTTTTCCCCCCCAAATTCCCATTTTTCCCCCCCCAAATTCCATTTTTCCCCCCAAAATTCCCATTTTTTCCCCCCAAATTCCGTTTTTCCCCCAAAATCCCCATTTTCCCCCCAAATCCCTGTTTTCTGCAGACCCTGGTGGATGAGTGGCTGGAGAGTTACAAAAAGGACAAAGAATTGGCTTTTCTGGAGCTGCTGAACTTCACTGTCAGATCCTGCGGCTGCAGAGGTGGGAAATGGGGAGAAATCCTGGGAAAAGGGGAAAATTGGGAGAAAATGGGATAAAAATGGGGAAAAATCCTGGGAAAACGGGAAAAAATTGGGATAAAATGGGGAAAATTGGGATGAAAAATGGGATAAAAATGGGGGAAAATGGGATAAAAATGGGGGAAAAATGGGATGAAAATGGGAGAAAAATGGGAGAAAAATGGGGGAAAATGGGATGAAAAATGGGAGAAAATGGGAAATGGGGAAAATGGGAAAAATGGGAAAATGGGAGAAAATGGATAAAAATGGGGAAAATGGGATGAAAAATGGGATAAAAATGGGGGAAAATGGGATGAAAAATGGGATAAAAATGGGGGAAAATGGGATGAAAAATGGGATAAAAATGGGGGAAAATGGGATGAAAAATGGGATAAAAATGGGGGAAAATGGGATGAAAAATGGGATAAAAATGGGGAAAATGGGATGAAAAATGGGATAAAAATGGGGGAAAATGGGATGAAAAATGGGATAAAAATGGGGGAAAATGGGATGAAAAATGGGATAAAAATGGGGGAAAATGGGATGAAAAATGGGATAAAAATGGGGAATGGGGAAAATGGGATGAAAAATGGGATAAAAATGGGGAAAATGGGATGAAAAATGGGATAAAAATGGGATAAAAATGGGGGAAAATGGGATGAAAAATGGGATAAAAATGGGGGAAAATGGGATGAAAAATGGGATAAAAATGGGATAAAAATGGGGGAAAATGGGATGAAAAATGGGATTAAAAATGGGGGAAAATGGGATGAAAAATGGGATAAAAATGGGATAAAAATGGGGGAAAATGGGATGAAAAATGGGATTAAAAATGGGGGAAAATGGGATAAAAATGGGATAAAAATGGGGGAAAATGGGATGAAAAATGGGATAAAAAATGGGGGAAAATGGGATGAAAAATGGGATAAAAATGGGGGAAAATGGGATGAAAAATGGGATAAAAAATGGGATAAAAATGGGGGAAAATGGGATGAAAAATGGGATAAAAAATGGGGGAAAATGGGATGAAAAATGGGATAAAAATGGGGGAAAATGGGATGAAAAATGGGATAAAAAATGGGATAAAAATGGGGGAAAATGGGATGAAAAATGGGATTAAAAATGGGGGAAAATGGGATGAAAAATGGGATTAAAAATGGGGGAAAATGGGATGAAAAATGGGATAAAAATGGGGGAAAATGGGATGAAAAATGGGATAAAAAATGGGATAAAAATGGGGGAAAATGGGATGAAAAATGGGATTAAAAATGGGGGAAAATGGGATGAAAAATGGGATAAAAATGGGGGAAAATGGGATGAAAAATGGGATTAAAAATGGGGGAAAATGGGATGAAAAATGGGATAAAAATGGGGGAAAATGGGATGAAAAATGGGATTAAAAATGGGGGAAAATGGGATAAAAATGGGATAAAAATGGGGGAAAATGGGATGAAAAATGGGGGAAAATGGGATGAAAAATGGGAGAAAAATGGGGAAAAATGGGATGAAAAATGGGAGAAAAATGGGGAAAAATGGGATGAAAAATGGGATAAAAATGGGGGAAAATGGGATGAAAAATGGGATAAAAATGGGGGAAAATGGGATGAAAAATGGGATAAAAATGGGGGAAAATGGGATGAAAAATGGGAGAAAAATGGGGGAAAATGGGATGAAAAATGGGAGAAAAATGGGGGAAAATGGGATGAAAAATGGGAGAAAAATGGGGGAAAATGGGATGAAAAATGGGGGAAAATGGGATGAAAAATGGGATGAAAATGGGGGAAAATGGGATGAAAAATGGGAGAAAAATGGGGGAAAATGGGATGAAAAATGGGATGAAAATGGGGGAAAATGGGATGAAAAATGGGAGAAAAATGGGGGAAAATGGGATGAAAAATGGGGGAAAATGGGATGAAAAATGGGATGAAAATGGGGGAAAATGGGATGAAAAATGGGAGAAAAATGGGGGAAAATGGGATGAAAAATGGGATGAAAATGGGGGAAAATGGGATGAAAAATGGGAGAAAAATGGGGGAAAATGGGATGAAAAATGGGATGAAAATGGGGGAAAATGGGATGAAAAATGGGAGAAAAATGGGGGAAAATGGGATGAAAAATGGGATGAAAATGGGGGAAAATGGGATGAAAAATGGGAGAAAAATGGGGGAAAATGGGATGAAAAATGGGATGAAAATGGGGGAAAATGGGATGAAAAATGGGAGAAAAATGGGGGAAAATGGGATGAAAAATGGGAGAAAAATGGGGGAAAATGGGATGAAAAATGGGAGAAAAATGGGGGAAAATGGGATGAAAAATGGGAGAAAAATGGGGGAAAATGGGATGAAAAATGGGAGAAAAATGGGGGAAAATGGGATGAAAAATGGGAGAAAAATGGGGGAAAATGGGATGAAAAATGGGAGAAAAATGGGGGAAAATGGGATGAAAAATGGGAGAAAAATGGGGGAAAATGGGATGAAAAATGGGAGAAAAATGGGGGAAAATGGGATAAAAATGGGGGAAAAATGGGGAAAAATCCTGGGAAAACGGGAAAAAATTGGGATAAAATGGGGAAAAATGGGGGAAAATGGGAGAAAAATGGGATGAAAATGGGAGAAAAATGGGATAAAAATGGGGGAAAATGGGATGAAAAATGGGATAAAAATGGGGGAAAATGGGATGAAAAATGGGATAAAAATGGGGGAAAATGGGATGAAAAATGGGATAAAAATGGGGGAAAATGGGATGAAAAATGGGAGGAAAATGGGATGAAAAATGGGAGAAAAATGGGGGAAAATGGGATGAAAAATGGGGGAAAATGGGATGAAAAATGGGAGAAAAATGGGGGAAAATGGGATGAAAAATGGGATAAAAATGGGGGAAAATGGGATGAAAAATGGGGGAAAATGGGATGAAAAATGGGAGAAAAATGGGGGAAAATGGGATGAAAAATGGGATTAAAAATGGGGGAAAATGGGATAAAAAATGGGATAAAAATGGGGGAAAATGGGATGAAAAATGGGGGAAAATGGGATGAAAATGGGATGAAAAATGGGGAAAAATGGGGGAAAATGGGATGAAAAATGGGAGAAAAATGGGGGAAAATGGGATGAAAAATGGGATAAAAATGGGGGAAAATGGGATGAAAAATGGGGGAAAATGGGATGAAAAATGGGATGAAAATGGGGGAAAATGGGATGAAAAATGGGAGAAAAATGGGGGAAAATGGGATGAAAAATGGGATGAAAATGGGGGAAAATGGGATGAAAAATGGGAGAAAAATGGGGGAAAATGGGATGAAAAATGGGATGAAAATGGGGGAAAATGGGATGAAAAATGGGAGAAAAATGGGGGAAAATGGGATGAAAAATGGGAGAAAAATGGGGGAAAATGGGATGAAAAATGGGAGAAAAATGGGGGAAAATGGGATGAAAAATGGGATAAAAATGGGGGAAAATGGGATGAAAAATGGGATAAAAATGGGGGAAAATGGGATGAAAAATGGGAGAAAAATGGGGGAAAATGGGATGAAAAATGGGAGAAAAATGGGGGAAAATGGGATGAAAAATGGGAGAAAAATGGGGGAAAATGGGATGAAAAATGGGAGAAAAATGGGGGAAAATGGGATGAAAAATGGGAGAAAAATGGGGGAAAATGGGATGAAAAATGGGAGAAAAATGGGGGAAAATGGGATGAAAAATGGGGGAAAATGGGATGAAAAATGGGAGAAAAATGGGGGAAAATGGGATGAAAAATGGGAGAAAAATGGGGGAAAATGGGATGAAAAATGGGAGAAAAATGGGGGAAAATGGGATGAAAAATGGGAGAAAAATGGGGGAAAATGGGATGAAAAATGGGAGAAAAATGGGGGAAAATGGGATGAAAAATGGGAGAAAAATGGGGGAAAATGGGATGAAAAATGGGAGAAAAATGGGGGAAAATGGGATGAAAAATGGGAGAAAAATGGGGGAAAATGGGATGAAAAATGGGAGAAAAATGGGGGAAAATGGGATGAAAAATGGGAGAAAAATGGGGGAAAATGGGATGAAAAATGGGAGAAAAATGGGGGAAAATGGGAAGAGCAGGGAAAAGCCAAGGAATTGTGGATCTGGGATTGGGAGGATCCAGAGGAAAAGGAATTTTTTGGGAATTGCAGGAGTTGTGAGTGCAGAGATGCTCAGGGAGCTGCAGAATTCCCAAATCATCCGGAAACTCACCGAGAGCTTCGCCGAGGTCAGCGTGCCACGGAACTGGGAGAATTCCTGGGAATTTTGGGGAGAATTCCATGGAATTTTGGGGAGAATTCCATGGAATTTTGGGGAGAATTCCATGGAATTTTGGGTGGTTTTTTCCCTTGGAATTTTGGGTGGTTTTTTCCCTGGAATTTTGGGTGTTTTTTTCCCTGGAATTTTGGGTGTTTTTTCCTGGAATTTTGATCTTTTTCCTCAGAATTTCAGGGTTTTTTCCCAGAAAAGTCATTTTTTTGCTCTGAAACTTCATTTTTTCTCCCTAAAATCTCATTTTTCCCCCAGGACTCCCCAGAGTACCCCTTCTCCCTGCATTCCCAGATTCCAGCTGGGATTCTTGGAATTCCAGGCAGGAATTCTCCTCAGCAGAGTTCTCTGTGTTCTCCTGAAATTCTGGGATTCTTTTCTTGACATGTCAGGTTTTTTTGTTGAAATTTTGGGGATTTTTTTCCCTGGAATTTTGGGTTTTTCTCCTGGAATTCTGTGGTTTTTTTCCCTGGAATTTTGCTCTTCTTTCTTGTAATTTTGATGTTTTTCCTTGAAATTTTTTGCATTTTTCCTTAGAATTTTCACATTTTTCCTCAGAATTTTTGTATTTTTCCTTGAAACTTTGGTGTTTTTTCTCCAGGAATTTCTGTTCTCTTTCTTACAACTTTGGTGGCTTTATTTGTAATTTGGATGTTCTTCCTTGTAACCTCGAAGTTTTTCCCTGGAATTTTGGTGTTCTTTCTGTGAAAATTTGATGTTTTCCTTGAAATTCTTACCATTTCTCCTTGAAATTTCCCCATTTTTCCATGAAATTTTGGATTTTTTCTCCCGTAGTTTCATGTTTTTTGCCTAAAACTTCACGTTTTTCCTCCCGAAACTTCTTTTTTCCCCCTAAAATCCCATTTTTCCCCCTAAAATCCCATTTTTTCCCCCTAAAATCCCTTTTTTCCCCCCAGGACTCCCCAGAGTACCCCTTCTCCCTGCACTCCCGGCCCTGGCGCAGATTCCAGCTGGGATTCTCGGAATTCCTGGCAGGAATTATCCTGAGGGGCAGGAACTCTGCCGTGCTGGATGGGTTCCTGCTGGACTCCTGGATTCCTTTCCTCACGGGACTCTCTGACTCTCAGGTCAGACCTTTCCGGCACACTGGCACTCTGGCAGGTAGGGAGAGAGCACAGGAGTTCCTGAGAAAAACTGGGATCTCCTTCCTGGCTTTTGGCTGGTGTTTTCCTGGTTTTTTCGTGTGTTTTCCTGGTTTTTTCGTGTGTTTTCCTGGTTTTTTCCTGTGTTTTCCTGGTTTTTTCCTAATTTTTCCTAATTTTTTGTGTGTTTTCCTGGTTTTTTCGTGTGTTTTCTCTATTTTTTTCGTGTATTTTCCTGTTTTTTCTGGTTTTTTCTCTTTTTTTTCTCTATTATTTTTTCTACATTTTTTTGTCTATTTTTTGTCTGTTATTTCTCTATTTTTTCTCTATTATTTTTGGTCTATTTTTTTCTGTTGTTTTCTATTTTTTTTGTCTATTTTTTCTCTATTATTTTTTCTCTATTTTTTTTCTATTATTTATTTTTTCTCTATTATTTTTTTCTATTTTTCTTCTATTATTTATTCTTGTCTATTTATTTTTTCTCTATTTTTCTTCTATTATTTTTTTCTCTGTATTTTTCCTCTATTATTTTTTGTCTATTTTTCATCTGTTATTATTTTTTCTCTATTTTTCTTCTATTATTTTTCTACTTTTTCTCCATTATTTTTTGTCTATTTTTCTTCTGTTATTTATTTTTTCTCTATTTCTTCTCTATTGTGTTTTCTCTATTTTTTCTCTATTATTTTTTCGGTATTTTTTCTGTATTTTTTCTCTAATCTTTTGTCTATTTTTTTCCCTATTTTTTCTCTATTATTTTTTTGTCTATTTTTTCCAGTTTTTTCTTGGTTTTTTCCTGTTTTTTCCTCTTTTTTTCCTGATTTTTTCCTAATTTTTTTCTTATTTTGTCTCTATTTTGTCTGGTTTTTTCTCTATTTTTTTTCCTATTTTTTGTATTTTTTTCTTATTTTGTATTTTTTTTTTCCTAATTTTTTCTCTTTTTTTTTCCTAATTTTTTTCTTTTTTTCCTGTTGGTTTTTTCCTGTTTTTTTTTCCTGTTTTTTTTCCTGTTTTTTTTTCCTGTTTTTTTTCCTGTTTTTTTTTCCTGTTTTTTTTTCCTGTTTTTTTTTCCTGTTTTTTTTTCCTGGTTTTTTTTCCTGTTTTTTTTCCTGTTTTTTTTTCCTGTTTTTTTTTCCGGTTTTTTTTCCCGGTTTTTTTTCCCGGTTTTTTTCCTGGTTTTTTTCCGGTTTTTTTCCTTGCTATTTTTTTGCCATTTTTTTGGTGGTTGTTTTTTTTCCTGGTTGTTTGTTTTTCCTGGTTTGTTTTTTCCTGGTTGTTTTTGCTATTTTTTTACTATGTTTTTGGTATTTTTTCTTATTTTTTCTTGTTTTTTTCTTAATGTTTTGCTCTTTTTTTTCTTATTTTGTTGTGATTTTATTTCTGTTTTTTAATATTTTTCTCATTTTATTTCTATTTTTTCGTATTTTTTTGCTTTTTTTCTCCTATTTTTCCTGGTTTTTTGTATTTTTTCTTATTTTTTTCCTATTTTTTCCTATTTTTTTCTTATTTGTTACTTACTTTTCCCCATTTTTTCCCCTTTTTTTGCCCTTTTTTCCCCAATTTTTTCCAAATTTTTCCTATTATTTCCTATTTGTTTCGTATCTCTTTCTGCTTTATTTCTATTTTTCTGTAGCTTTTCCTTTCAATTCTTATTTTTTCAATCTTTTCCCCTTTTTTAGGTCTTTTTTTTCAGGCTGTTTTTTTGAGTCTTTTTTGTTACTTTTCAACTTTTTCAGTGTTTCTTTTTCAGGTTTTTTATTTTGTTTCTTTTCCCTTATTTTTTGGGGTTTTTTTTGTGGTTTTTCCCTTTTTTTTTCCCCTTCTTTTGGGTTTTTTTCAGGGGGTTTTTTTGGGGCTTTTTTGGGGTTTTTTCAGGTTTTTTAAAAATTTTTTTCATTTTTTTCAGCGGTTTTTTTCAGGTTTTTTTTTTTTGTATTTTTGAGGTGTTTTTTTCAGGTTTTTTTTCATTTTTTTGGGGTTTTTTTTCATGGTATTTTTTCAGATTTTTTGGGGTTTTTTCAGGGTTTTTTCAGTCTTTTTGTGTTTTTTCAATGTATTTTTCAGGATTTTTTTTTGCTTTTTTCACTTTTTTTGGAGTTTTTTGGGGTTTTTTCAGTTTTTTGGTTTTTTTCAGTTTTTTTTTTTCCAGGGTTTTTTTCAGTTTTTTTTGGTTTTTATTGAGGTTTTTTTTCAGATTTTTTTTTGTTTCTTTTAAGGTTTTTTTTCAGATTTTTTTTGGGTTTTTTTCAGTCTTTTTGGGTTTTTCCCAAGGCTTTTTTCAGTTTTTGCTTTTTTCACTTTTTTTTGAGGTTTTTCTTGGTTTTTTTCATTTTTTTTGTTTTTTTCAGGGTTTTTTTGGTTTTTTCAGGGTTTTTTCCAGGTTTTTTTGGGTTTTTATTCAGTTTTTTTTTCAGTTTTTTGGGCTTTTTTCAGGTGTTTTTTTCAGTTTTTTTCTTCAGGTTTTCTTTTCAGGGTTTTTTTTTGCTTTTCCAGGTTTTTTCCTTTTTTTTTTGGTTTTTTTTTCAGTTTTTTTCCAGTTTTTTCCACTTTTTTTGCCTTTTTTCAAGTTTTTTTCTTTTTTTTTTTGTTTTTTCGTTTTTTTCCTGTTTTTTTCCCCGTTTTCTCCACCTTCTCCCCATGTTTCCCATTTTTTCCCAATTTTTCCCACTTTTCCAGCCCTGAAGGTGATGACCTCCCTGGTGGAAGTTGCTTTGGACGTCGAAAGGCAACAGGAAAATTCCCAAAGGCAGTTGGAGGCAGAAAAGGGAAAAATCCCGGAGAGGAGAGGAACTGAGAAACTGGAATTGCTGCTGCACAAGCAGAGCGAGGTGGGGATTTTTGGGGAATTTTGGGGAATTTTTGGGGAATGTGGGGATTTTTTGGGGATTTTTTGGGGAATTTTTGGGGATTTTGGGAGGAAATTCTCCTTTATTTGTGAGTCTTTTCCTTTTTTTTCCTTATTTTTTCCTGGTTTTTTTCCCTTTTTCTTCTTTTTTTCCATCTTTTTTTCCTTTTTTTTTTCCTGGTGGGATTTTGGGGCTTTTGGGTTGAATTTGGGGATTTTGGGTCTCACTTGGATCCCAAATTTCCCCAAAGCTGCGAGAAACGCAGGAGGAGTTGGAAGGTTTGATGAACGGAATCTTCAAAGGAGTTTTTGTGCATCGCTACCGGTGAGAGAGGGGGTGGGGAATGGGGAATGGGGAAATGGGGGAAATGGGAAACAATGGGGAAAATGGGGGAAATGGGGAAATTGGGGAAAAAATGGGGAGAAATGGGGAAAAAATGGGGAGAAATGGGGGAAAAATGGGGAAAAAAATGGGGAGAAATGGGGGAAAAATGGGGAGAAATGGGGGAAAAATGGGGAAAAAATGGGGAGAAATGGGGGAAAAAATGGGGAAAAAAATGGGGAGAAATGGGGGAAAAATGGGGAGAAATGGGGGAAAAATGGGGAAAAAATGGGGAAAAATGGGAAAAATGGGGGAAAAATGGGGGAAAAATGGGGAAAAATTGGGGAAAAATGGGGAAAAAATGGGGAAAAATTGGGGAAAAAATTGGGGAAAAATGGGGAAAAATTGGGGAAAAATTGGGGAAAAATGGGGAAAAATTGGGGAAAATTGGGGAAAAAATGGGGAAAAAATGGGGAAAAAATTGGGGAAAAATGGGGAAAAATTGGGGAAAAAATGGGGAAAAATTGGGGAAAAATTGGGGAAAAATTGGGGAGAAATGGGGAAAAAATGGGGAGAAATGGGGGAAAAATGGGGAAAAAATGGGGAGAAATGGGGGAAAAATGGGGAGAAATGGGGGAAAAATGGGGAAAAAATGGGGAAAAATGGGAAAAATGGGGGAAAAATGGGGGAAAAATGGGGGAAAAATGGGGAAAAATTGGGGAAAATTGGGGAAAAATGGGGAAAAATTGGGGAAAATTGGGGAAAAAATGGGGAAAAAATGGGGAAAAATTGGGGAAAAATGGGGAAAAATTGGGGAAAAATGGGGAAAAATTGGGGAAAAATTGGGGAAAAATTGGGGAAAAAATGGGGAAAAATTGGGGAAAAATTGGGGAAAAATGGGGAAAAATTGGGGAAAAATTGGGGAAAAATTGGGGAAAAAATGGGGAAAAATTGGGGAAAAAATGGGGAAAAAATGGGGAAATTGGGGAAAATATGGGGAAAATGGGGAAATTGGGGAGAAAATGGGGGAAATTGGGGAAAATGGGGAAAAAATGGGAGAAAAAATGGGGAAAATGGGATAAAAATGTGGAGAAAATTGGGAAAAATGGGGAAAAATGAGAAAAAATGGGAAAATATGTGGGAAAAGTTGGGGAAAAATATGTGGGAAAATGGAGAAAAAATGGAGATAAATGGGAGAAAATGGAAGAAAAATTGGGGGAAAAATGGAGAAAAAATGGGAAAAATAGTGGGAAAATGGGAGAAAATGTAGAAAAAATGAGGAAAAAATGGGAGACAGCGTGGGAAAAATGGAGGAAAATGTGGAAAAAACGTGGAAAAAAGCGAATTTTGGGGATTTTTTTTGGGATTCAGGGACATTGTTCCCGAAATCCGTGGGATCTGCATGGAGGAGTTGGGAGTTTGGATGAGGAAATTCCCCAAATCTTTCCTGTCGGATTCTCACCTGAAGTACCTGGGCTGGACTCTGCATGACAAGGTTTGGGGGAAAAATGGGGATTTGGGGGGAAAATATGGGAATTTGGGGGAAAAATATGGGAATTTGGGGGGAAAATGGGAATTTTTTTGGAAAATATGGGAATTTTGGGGAAAAATGGGGATTTGGGGGGAAAATATGGGAAATTTGGGGGGGAAAATATGGGAATTGGGGGGAAAATCTGGGGATTTGGGGGGAAAAACGGGGATTTGGGGGGAAAATCTGGGGATTTTGGGGGGAAAATCTGGGGATTTTGGGGGGAAATGGGGCAAAAATTGAGGAAAAATTGGGGGAAAATGGGAAAAATGGGAAATTTGGGGGAAAATTTGGGAAAAAGTGGGGAAATTTGGGGAAAATGGGAATTTTGGGGGGAAATTGAGGAAATTTGGGGGAAAATTTTGGCAAAATTGGGGAAATTGGGAAATTTGGGGGAAAAATGGGAAAAATTGGGGAAAATTGAGGAAATCTGGGGGAAAATGGGGAAAAATTGAGGAAATTTGGGGAAAATGGGAAATTTGGGGGAAAAATGGGAAAAATTGTGACATTTGGGGGAAAATGGGAGAAATTGGGGAAAATTGAGGAAATTTTGGGGGAAAAATTGGGGAAATTTGGGGGAAAATGGGAAAAATTGGGGAAATTTGGGGGAAAATTTGGGGGGAAAATTGAGGGAATTTGGGGGAAAAATGGGAAAAATTGAGGAAAAAATGGGAAAAATTGCGGAAAAATTGAGGAAATTTGGGGAAAATTTGGGAAAATTTGGGGGAAATTGGTGGTTGTGGTTTGGTTTGTCTCTCCAGGGGATTTGGGATCCCAGAATTGCCCAAATTTGGATTTTTCTGGATTTTCCAGCAGGGAGAAGTTCGGCTGAGGTGTGTGAGAGCTCTGAGGGGAATTTATGGAATTCCGGGAATGGCAGCGAGTTTGGAATTGTTCACCGAGAGGTTCAAGGTGGGATGGGGATTTGGGGAAAAATGGGAATTGGGAAATTTGGGGGGAAAATTGGGGAAAAAATGGGAAATTGGGGGGGAAAAATGGAGGAAAAATGGGGGAAAAATTGGGAAAATTTGGGAATGGGAAAAGTTGGGAAATTTGGGGGAAAAATGGGGAAAAAATTGGGGAAATTTGGGGAAAAATTGGGAAAAATTTGGGGGAAAAATTGGGAAATTTGGGGGAAAAAAAGGGAAATTTGGGAAAATGGAAATTTGGGGGAAAAATTGGGAAAATTTGGGAAAAAGTGGGAAAATTGGGAAAATTTGGGAAACGGAAAAAAATGGGAAAATTTGGGGGGAAAAAATGGAAGAAAAAGGACATATTGGGAAGTAAATGGAATGGGGAAAATTGAGGGAAAATGGGGAAAAGTTGGGGAATTTGGGGGAAAAATGAGGAAAAAAGGGAAAATTGGGGAGAAATGGGGAAAAAACTGGGAAAAATTGGGGAAAATGGGGAAAAATTGGAAATTTTGGGGGAAAAATGGGGGAAAAGTGGGAAAAATGGGGGAAAAGTGGGAAAAATGGGGGAAAAGTGGGAAAAATGGGGGGAAAGTGGGAAAAATAGGTTTGGGATGATGGAAAACAGGGAAAAAAGCCTGGAATGAGGAAAAAAGTGGGAAAATGAGGTTGGTATGGGAGAAATAGGGAAAAAAATGGATGAAAATGGGGAAAAATGGGATTGGAATGAGGAGAATGGGGAAAAAGGAGAATTGGGATTGGGAAAAATGGGGAAAAATGGGGGAAAAAAAGGGAAAAAAGGGAAAAGGGCTTGGAATGAGGGAAATGGACATAAAATTGGGTTTGGAATGAGGGAAAATGGGAATGGATCGAGAAAAATGGGGAGAATGGGAATAGAATGAAGAAAAATAGGGTGAAAGGGGAAAAAAATGGGAGAAGAAATGAGAAAAAGTGAGGAAAAATTGGGAAAAATGAGGGAAAAAGCACTAAAATGAAGGAAATGAGGAAAAATGGGATCAGATTTGGTTTGGAATGAACTGGAGTGGGATTGGGTTGGGAAAAAGGGGAAAAATGGGAGAAAAGGAATGGGAAAAAATGGGGAAAATGGGATGAAAAATGGGATAAAATTGGGTGTGGAATGAACTAAAATGGGATTGGATTGGGAGAAATGGGAGAAATGGGAGAAAAAATGGGAAAAATGGGAGAAAAATGGGATGAGAAGTGGGGAAAATGAGATAAAAATGGGAAAATTGGGATGAAGAATGAGATAAAAAATGGGAAGATGGGAGAAAAATGGGATGAAAATGGGAGAAAGAAAATTGCGATGAAAAATGGGATAAAAGATGGAGAATAGGAAAATGGGATAAAAATGGGGAAAATTGGGAAGAAAAATGGGAAAAATGGGATTAAAAATGGGAGAAAAATGGGAAAAATGGGATGGAAAATGGGAGAGAAAAAGGGAAAAATGGGATGAAAATCCCTAAAATGATGGAAAAAAAGTTCCAAGGGAATCTGTGGGAGTTGGGGAATTCCCTGGGAGTCCCAAAGTCTGGGAATTTCTGGGAATTTTGGGAATTTTGGGATTTTGCAGAGAAAAAAGTGGGAAAAATGGGATGAAAATGGGATGAAAATGGGAAAAATGAGATGAAAAATGGGATGAAAAATGGAGAAAATGGGATAGAAAAATGGGGAAAAATGGGCTGAAAAATGGGAAAATTGGGAAAAATGGAAAAACGGGAATGGGATTAAAAATGGGGAAAGGGAGAGAAATGAGATAAAAAATGGGATAAAAAGTGGGAAAAGGGGAGGAAAAAATGGGATTAAGAAACCTAAAACGATGGAAAAGAAGTTCCAAGGGAACCTGTGGGAGTTGGGGAATTCCCTGGGAGTCGCAGACCCTGGGAATTTGGGGAATTTTGGGAATTCTGGGGTTTCCAGCCCCGGCTGGTGGCGATGGCTCACGACAAGGAGGCTGAAGTGGCTCTGGAGGTGCTGAAGCTCCTCAGCGACCTGGACAGGTGAGAGCTGGGAATTTGGGGAGTTTGGGAGGTTTGGGGGGAATTTGGGGGTTTGGGGATTTTTTTGGGGTTTTTTTGGGGTTTTTGGGGATTTTTGGGGATTTTTTGGGGGATTTTTTTTTTATTTTTGGGGTTTTTTTTGGATTTTTGGGGATTTTTTGGGGGATTTTTGGGGATTTTTTGGGGATTTTTTTGGGATTTTTTGGGGATTTTTTTTTATTTTTGGGGGTTTTTTTGGATTTTTGGGGATTTTTTGGGGGATTTTTTGGGGGATTTTTTGGGGATTTTTTTTGGATTTTTTGGGATTTTTTGGGGTTTTTTGGGGATTTTTTGGGATTTTTTGGGGTTTTTTTGGGATTTTTTGGGTTTTTTTGGGGATTTTTTGGGGATTTTTTGGGATTTTTTGGGGATTTTTTTGGGATTTTTTGGAGGTTTTTTTTGATTTTTGGGGGATTTTTTTGGGGATTTTTTGGGGATTTTTTGGGGATTTTTTGGGATTTTTTGGGGATTTTTTAGGGAATTTTTGGGGGTTTTTGGGATTTTTTTGGGATTTTTTGGGGGTTTTTTTTGGGATTTTTTTGGGGTTTTTGGGGTTTTTTGGGGATTTTTTTGGGGTTTTTGGGGTTTTTTGGGGATTTTTTGGGGTTTTTTGGGGTTTTTTGGGGATTTTTTTTTGGATTTTGGGGGATTTTGGGGGATTTTTTTGGGGTTTTTTTTGGGGATTTTTTTGGATTTTTTGGGATTTTTTTCTAATTTTTTTCTAATTTTTTTCTAATTTTTGGGGAATTTTTTGGGTTTTCTTTCATATTTTTTTAAAATGTTTTCCATTTTGTTTTTTTTTATTTTTATTTTGGAAATTTATTTTGGATTTTTTTTGCATTTTTTTGGTAATTTTTTTTGACTTTTAAAATTTTTTGAAATTGTTCTAGATAATTTTTTAGATTTTTTTAAAGATTTTTTGAATTTTTTAAAATTTGTTTTGAACTTTTTTTTTCCAATTTTTTTTTTTTAAAATTTTTTAAAATTTTTTTTAATTTTTGTTTTCATTTTTCATAATTTTTTTGGAATTTTTAAAAAATTTGTTTGAATTTTTTTTTGTTTTTTTTAATTTTTGGGATTTTTTTGGGTTTGTTTTGAGAATTTGGGGGAAATTTTGGGGGAATTTGGAATTTTGGGGGAGTTGGGGGGAAATTTGGGGGATTTTGGGGGAATTTTTGAAGAATATTTGGGATTTGGGGATTTTGGGGAAATTTTTTTTTAATTTTTGGAGAATTTTTGGGATTTTTTGGAGAATTTTGGGAAATTTAGGAGAATTTTTCCTTTTGGGGAATTTCTGGGGAATTTTTTTGGGGATTTTTTTGGGGATTTTGAGGGGATTTGGGAGGAATTTTGGAGGGAAATGTGGGATTTGGGGTCAGAATTTTGGGATTTTGAGATTTTTGGGGAATTTGTTTCAATTTTGGGGAATTTCTGGGGAATTTGGGGGAAATTGAGGCAAAAAACTGAGAATCAAAGAGAAATTTTGGACTAAAAAAAGATAAAAAAATGGGAAAAATTGGGAATTTGGGATCCAGAAATCCCAAAATTCCTGAATTTCCAGGAATTTAGTGGGAAATCCTGAGAAAAATGGGGAATTTGGGGAAAATCAGGTGAAAAATAAGAATAAAATAGGAACTTTGGACTAAAAAAAGATTAAAAAATGGGAAAAATTGGGAATTTTTGCTCAGAATGGTGCTGGGAAATTGGGGATTTCCCTCTGGAATTCCCAGATTTCCCAAATTCCCAGGAATCTGGAGGAAAGTCCTGAGAAAAATGAGGAATTTGGGAAAAATTGAGGTGAAAAATACGAATAAAAGTGAAAATTTGGGAAAAAGAAAAGGGAAAAAAATCGGGAAAATTGGGAATTTTTGGATCCAGAAGTCCCAAAATTCCTGGAATTTGTGGGAAATCCTGAGAAAAATGAGGAATTTGGGGAAAATTTTGATGGAAAGCAAGAATAAAAGTGAAAATTTGGGATAAAAAACAGGGAAAAATTGGGAATTTGGGCTCAGAGCGGTGCTGGGAAAGCGGGAATTTCCCTCTGGAATTCCCAGAATTCCGAAAATTTCTAGGAATTTGTGGGAAATCCTGAGAAAAATGAGGAATTTGGGAAAAATTCAGGTGAAAATTGAGACTAGAAGTGAAAATTTGGGATTAAAAAATGGGAAAAATTGGGAATTTCAGCTCAGAATGGCGCTGGGGAATCAGGAATTTCCCTCTGGCATTCCCAAAATTCCCAAGATTCCCAAATTTCCCAGGACTCTGGAGGAAAATCCTGAGAAAAATGGGAATTTTGGGAAAAAATCAGGTGAAAAATACGAATAAAATACCAAATTTGGGATTAAAAAAAAGGGAAAAATTGGGAATTTGGGCTCAGAGGGGCGCTGGGGAATCGGGAATTTCCCTCTGGCATTCCCAGAATTCCCAGAATTCCCAGAATTCCCGAATTGCCAGGACTCTGGAGGATTGCCTGTCGGCTGAGGATTGCCAGAGCATCTTCCCCGTGGTTTTCGTCGGCAGCAGAGCTTTGGCTGCAGCGGCTGGCAGCTTCCTCTTCCACAGGTACAGCGGGAATTCTGGGGATTTCTGGGGATTTCCGGGAATTTCTGGGATTTATGGGATTTTCTGGGATTTTGGAGGAATTTGGGAGGAATTTTCAAGGATTTTGTGGGATTTTCTGGGAATTTCTGGGAATTTTGGGGATTTTCTGGGAATTTTCTGGGATTTTTCTGGGAATTTTCTGGGATTTTCTCAGAATTTTTGGGATTTTCTGGGAATTTTCCAGGAATTTTCTGAGAATTTTCTGGGATTTTCTGGGATTTTCTGGGAATTTTCTGGGATTTTGGAGGAATTTTGGAGGAATTTTCTGGGGATTTGCTGGGATTTTCTGGGGATTTGCTGGGATTTTCTGGGAATTTTCTGGGATTTTCTGGGAATTTTCGGGAATTTTGGGGATTTTCGGGAATTTTCTGGGAATTTTCTGGGATTTTGGAGGAATTTTGGGGAATTTTCAAGGATTTTGTGGAATTTTCTGGGAATTTCTGGGAATTTCTGGGAATTTTGGGGAATTTTGAAGGAATTTCTGGGAATTTCTGGGAATTTTCTGGGATTTTCTCAGAATTTTTGGGATTTTCTGGGAACTTTCTGGGAATTTTCTGGGATTTTCCTGGGAATTTCTGGGAATTTTCTGGGATTTTCTCAGAATTTTTGGGATTTTCTGGGAATTTTCTGGGAATTTTCTGGGAATTTTCTGGGAATTTTGGAGGAATTTTGGAGGTATTTTAGAGGAATTTTGGAGGAATTTTCTAGGGATTTTCTGGGAATTTTCTGGGGATTTTCTGGGATTTTCTGGGAATTTTCTGGGGATTTTCTGGGAATTCTGGGATTTTTGGGGATTTTCCAGGAATTTTGGAGAAATTTTGAAGGATTTTGTGGAATTTTCCAGGAATTTCCAAGAATTTTCCCGGAATTTCCCTGAATTTTCTGGAATTTCCCAGGAATTTCCCTGAATTTTCTGGAATTTTCCAGGAATTTCCAAGAGTTTTCTGTTCCCTGCTGGAGTTGCAGCGATTTTCGGGAATTTCCTGGGAATTTTCCAGGAATTTGGAGGAAATCCTGAGGCAAAGGAGGAATTTGTGGGAAATTGGGATGAAAAATGAAATACAAATTTTGGAGTAAAAAAAGGTGAAAAAATGGGAAAAAATGGGAATAAAAATGGGAATTTTGGCCTCAAATACCGGAATTTGGAGATTTGAGGTCTTGGAATTCCAAGCTTGAAAAAACTGGGAATTTTATCCCTGAAAATCTTGGAGTTTTGTCTCTAAATTGTTGGAATTTTGAGCCCAAAAATCTTGGAATTCCAACTCCAAATCCCCGAAATCCCCAGGAATTCCAAACCCCAAAACCCTCAAAATCCTGGGAATTCAAACCCCAAACCCTCAGAATTTTATCCCAAAATTCCTGGGAATTCAAACCCCAAAAACTTGGAATTTTAACCCAAAATTTTGGGAATTCAAACCCCAAAAACTTTGGAATTTTATCCCAAAATTCTGGGAATTCAAACCCCAAAAAACTTGGAATTTTATCCCAAAATTCCTGGGAATTGAAACTTCAAAAAAGTTGGAATTTTATCCCAAAATCCTGGGAATTCAAACCTCAAAAACTTTGGAATTTTCTCCCAAAATCCTGGGAATTCCCAGCCTTTCCTGTCCTTTTTCTGACCCCAAATTCCCTCCTCCTCCCAAACATCTGGAATTCTCCCAAATTCCCTCATCTCAAACATCTGGAATTCTCCCAAATTTCCTCACCCAAACATCTGGAATTCTCCCAAATTTCCTGCTCTCCAAAACATCTGGAATTCTCCCAAATTTCCTGCTCTCCAAAACATCTGGAATTCTCCCAAATTTCTTCACCCAAACATCTGGAATTCTCCCAAATTCCCTCATCCCAAACATCTGGAATTCTCCCAAATTTCTTCACCCAAACATCTGGAATTCTCCCAAATTTCTTCCTCCCAAAACATCTGGAATTCTCCCAAATTCCCTCCTCCTCCCAAACATCTGGAATTCTCCCAAATTCCCTCCACCCCAAACATCTGGAATTCTCCCAAATTCCCTCCACCCCAAACATCTGGAATTCTCCCAAATTTCCTGCTCTCCAAAACATCTGGAATTCTCCCAAATTTCTTCACTTCAAGGCTTTTTTTCCTCATTTTTCCCAATTTTTTCCTCACTTTTTCTCATTTTTTCTCCCATTTTTTCCATTCTATTCCCATTTTCCCCATTTTTCTCAATCCATTCCCATTTTCCCTCATTCCAATCCCATTTTTCCCCATTTTTCCCCATTTTCCCCATTTTTTCCCTTTTTTTTCTCATTTTTCCCAATCCCTATTTTCCTTTTTCCCCATTTCCCTCATTCCAGTCTCATTTTCCCCCATTTTTCCCCATTTTTTTCCCATTTTTTCCCATTTTTTCCCATTTTTCCCAATCCCCGTTTTCCTTTTTCCCCATTTCCCTCATTCCAGTCCCATTTTTTCCCATTTTTTCCCATTTTTCCCATTTTTTCTCCTTTTTCCCAATCCCAATTCTTCTTTTCCCTATTTCCCTCATTCCAGTCCCATTCCATTTTTTCCTAGTTTTCCCATTTTTTCTCCATTTTTCCCATTTTTTCCCATTTTTCCCATTTTTCCCAATCCCAATTCTCCTTTTCCCCATTTCCCTCATTCCAATCCCAATTTTTCCCCATTTCCCCCATTTTCCCCCATTTTTTCCCATTTTTCCCCATTTTTCCCATTTTCCCAATCCCAATTCTCCCTTTTCCCCATTTTTCCCATTATTTTTCCCCATTTTTTCCCATTTTTATCCATTTTCTCCTCATCCCAGAATTACCTCATCCCAGAATTTTCTCATCCCAAATTTCCTCATCCCGAATTTTCTCCTCCCAGCCTCTCCCACTCCCTGGGGATTCTGGCATTTCACAATTCTGATTCCTTTTTCCCAATTCTCACTTAGTTTTGTCTGGTTTAGTCCTGCTTGTCCCAATTTTTCTGTTTTTTCCCATTCCAACACTTGTTTATCCCAATTTTTGGGTTTTTTTCCCAATTTTTTCCTTTTTTTCAATATCCCAGCACTTGTTTATTCCAATTTTGGGTTTTTTCCCATTTTTTTTCTGGTTTTTTTTCACATTCCAGTCCTTGTTTATCCCAATTTTTGGGTTTTTTCTCCAATTTTTTCCCTTTTTTTTACATTCCAATCCTTGTTTATCCCAATTTTGGGTTTTTTCCCATTTTTTTCTGTTTTTTTTTCACATTCCAGTACTTGCTTATCCCAATTTTTTTGTTTTTTCCCAATTTTTCTGTTTTTTCCTATTCTAACACTTGTTTATTCCAATTTTTGGGTTTTTTCCCATTTTTTCCCTTTTTTTCACATTCCAATCCTTGTTTATCCCAATTTTGGGTTTTTTTCCCATTTTTTTCTGTTTTTTTTTCACATTCCAGTCCTTGTTTATCCCAATTTTTTGGTTTTTTCCCAATTTTTCTGTTTTTTCCTATTCCAACACTTGTTTATTCCAATTTTTGGGTTTTTTCCCAATTTTTTCTGGGTTTTTTTTTTCAATATCCCAGCACTTGTTTATCCCAATTTTTGGGGTTTTTTCCCAATTTTTCCCTTTTTTTCACATTCCAGTCACTTGTTTATCCCAATTTTTGGGTTTTTTCCCAATTTTTCCTTTTTTTTCACATTCCAATCCTTGTTTATCCCAATTTTGGGTTTTTTCCCAATTTTTCTGGTTTTTTTCATATCTCAGCACTTGCTTCTCCCAATTTCTGGGGTTTTTCCCATTTTTTCTGTTTTTTTCTATTCCAGCACTTGTTTTTCCCTTTTTTTCCCAATTTTTTGGTTTTTTTCCCAAATTTTTCCTTTTTTTTCACATTCCAATCCTTGTTTATCCAAATTTTTGGGGTTTTTCTCCCAATTTTTCTGTTTTTTCCCTATTCCAGCACTTGTTTTTCCCATTTTTTCCCAATTTTTGGGTCTTTTTCCCAATTTTTCCTTTTTTTTTCAATATCCCAGCACTTGTTTATCCCAATTTTTGGGTTTTTTCCCCAATTTTTTCTGTTTTTTTTCATATCCCAGTCTTCGTTTATCCCAATTTTTCTCTTTTTCCCAATTTTTCTTGTTTTTTCAATATTCCAACACTTGTTTATCCCAATTTTTGGGTTTTTTTCCCAATTTTTCTGTTTTTTTCATATCCCAGTGTTCGTTTATCCCAATTTTTCTATTTTTCCCAATTTTTCTGTTTTTCCCAATATCCCAACACTTGTTTATCCCAATTTCTCTATTTTTTTCATATCCCAGCACTTGTTTTTCCCATTTTTTCCCAATTTTTGGGAAAATTCCAGTCCTGTTTATCCCAATTTTTCCTTTTATTTTTCTGTTTTGTATCCCAACCTTCTTTTCCCCAATTCTTTCCTTTTTTCCTATCCCAATTCTCTTTATCTCAATTTTTTGGATTTTTTTTCTAATTCCAGCACTTCTTTTTCCTAATTTTTCAATTATTTTTTCTACCCTAGCCCTGATTTTTCCCCAATTTTTCCATTTTTCCCAATTTTGGGTTTTTTTTTCTATCCCAGTCCTTGTTTTTCCCAGTTTTCCCCATTTTCCCCTTTTCCCTTCTTTTCCCTTTTTCCCCAATTTTCCCAGTTTTTTCCCATTTTTCCCGAATTTTTCCTCTCATTTCCAATTTATCCCAAATTTCTCCCCGTTTGCTTTCCATTTTTCCTTCATTTCCCCATTTTTTCCCCCTTTCCCCCCTATTTTTCCCATTTTTCCCAGTTTTTCCCCAATTTCCCCACTTTTTCCCCATTTTTCTCCCATTTTCTCCCAATTTTCCCAGTTTTTTCCCATTTTTTCCCCACTTTCCCCCTTTTTTCCCCAATTTTTCCCAATTTTCCCCTTTTTTGCCAGTTTTTTCTCCCATTTTTCTCCCATTTTTCCCCTTTTTCCCCCTTTTTTTCCTTTTCCCCCAACTTTCCCAATTTTCCCCCCAATTTTCCCACTTTTCTCCCCCATTTTTTCCCCATTTCTCCCCCATTTTCCCAGTTTTTCCCCAATTTCCCCCAATTTCCCCATTTTCCTCCCATTTTTCCCCCAATTTCCCCCTTTTTTCCCCATTTTTCCCCCAATTTTTCCCCATTTTTATCCCATTTTCTCCCCATTGTTTCCCCATTTTCTCCCCAATTTTCCCAGTTTTTTCCCCAATTTTCCCCATTTTCCCCATTTTCTCCCCATTTTCTCCCCAATTTTTCCCCATTTTCCCCATTTTCTCCCATTTCTCCCTTTTTCTCCCCAATTTTCCCCATTTTCTCCCCATTTCCCCATTTTTCCCCAATTTTCTCATTTTCTCCCCAATTTCCCCATTTTCTCCCCCCATTTTCCCATTTTTCCCCATTTTCTCCCCAATTTCTCCCCAATTTTCCCAGTTTTCTCCCCATTTTCTCCCCATTTTCTAACCATTTTCTCCCATTTCTCCCCATTTTCCCATTTTCCCATTTTCCCCCATTTTTCCCCATTTTCTCCCCATTTTTTCCCAATTTCCCCCATTTTTTCCCCATTTCCCCATTTTCCCCCATTTTTCCCCATTTTCTCCCCATTTCCCCATTTTCTCCCCATTTCCCCATTTCCCCATTTTCTCCCCATTTTCCCCCATTTTTCCCCATTTTCCCATTTTCCCATTTTCCCCATTTTTCCCCTCTCCAGGCTCCTGGATCCCGGCAAGCACGGCCGGGGCTCAGAGGACAGCAGGACTTTCCTCCTCCTCCTCGTCGACTTCTTCCTGCAATCCGAGGTTTGGGAATTTGGGGGAAATCCTGGGAATTTCGGGAAATTTGGGGAATTTTAGGGATTTTTTTGAGAATTTTTTGGGTTTTTTTGGAATTTTTTTGGGGGGAATTTTTGGGTCTTTTTTGGGTATTTTTTTGGATTTTTTGGGAATTTTTGGGGGAATTTTGGGGAATTTTTTGGGATTTTTTGGGAATTTTTTTTGAATTTTTGGGTTTTTTGGGAATTTTTTGGGTATTTTTTTGGGAATTTTTGGGTATTTTTTGGGTATTTTTGGGAATTTTTGGGGAATTTTTTGGGATTTTTTTTGGAATTTTTTTGATTTTTTTAAATTTTTGGGGAATTTTTGGGGAATTTTTGGGAATTTTTTGGGAATTTTTTGGGAATTTTTTGGGATTTTTTTTTTTGATTTTTTGGGGAATTTTTTGTGGATTTTGTGGTGGAATTTTTTGGGAATTTTGGTGGATTTTTAAAGAACTTTTTTTAATTTTTTGAGATTTTTTGGAGTTTTTTGTGGATTTTTTTTGATTTTCATGTATTTTTTGTGGATTCTTTTGAGATTTTTTTGGAGATTTTTTTGTAGATTTTTGGGGAATTTTTGTGGATTTTTTTGTGGATTTTTTTTCCGAGGTTTGGGAATTTGGGAGAATTTTTTTGGGAATTTTGGGAATTTTTTGGGATTTTTTAAAAAAATTTTTTGGAGATTTTTTGGGAATTTTTGAGTAATTTTTTTTGGATTTTTTTGGAATTTTTTTTTTTGGTGGATTTTGTCCGAGGTTTGGGAATTTGGGAGAAATTCTGGAAATTTTGGGAATTTTTTTTGAATTTTAATGGATTTTTTTGGAATTTTTAAAAAATTTTTTTGAGATTTTTAGGGACTTTTGGTGGAATTTTTGAATTTTTTGGGGAATTTTTGTGGAATTTTGGTGGATTTCTTTAGAATTTTTTTTGGGAATTTTTTGGGAGTTTTTGTATGTTTTTCGTTGATTTGGTTTTTTTTGAGACCTTTTTGGAATTTTTGTGGATTTTTTGGTGGATTTTTTTGGCGAGGTTTGGGAATTTGAGAGACATTTTGGGAATTTTGGGAATTTTGGGAATTTGCGATTGGGAATTCCCAAAATTCCCAAATTTCCCTCCCAGCTCCACGAGCTCATTGCATTCTGCTGGATTTGGGGGAATTTTGGGGTTTTTTGGATAAAATTTCATCTTTTTTTGCTGAAATTTTGTCATTTTTTGCTGAAATTTCATTGTTTTTGGGTGAAATTTTTTGGGAACTTTTTGGGAATTTCCCCAGAATTCCCAAAATTCCCAAATTTCCCTCCCAGCTCCACAAGCTCATTGCATTCTGGTGGAATTTTGGGTTTTTTGCCAAAAATTTATGGGTTTTGTTGAAATTTCATCATTTTTCAATGGAATTTTGTCAATTTTCGGTGAGATCTTTTGGGAATTTTTTTGGAATTTCCCCAGAATTCCCAAAATTCCCAAATTTCCCTCCCAGCTCCACAAGCACATTGCATTTTGCTGGATTTGGGGGAATTTTGGGGTTTTTTGCTGAAATTTTATCATTTTTTACTGAAATTTTGTCATTTTTTGCTGAAATTTCGTCATTTTTTGCTGAAATTTTGGGGTTTTTTGCTGAAATTCCTTTTTTTTGCAATTTTTGGGAACTTTTGGAATTTCCCAGAATTCCCAAAATTCCTAATTTCCCTCCCACTCCACGAGCTCATTGCATTCTGGTGGAATTTTGGGGTTTTTGGCTGAAATTTTTGTTTTTTGCTGAAATTTCATTTTTTCAATGGAATTTTGTCAATTTTGGGTGAAATCTTTCAGGAATTTTTTGGGAATTTCCCCAGAATTCCCAAAATTCCCAAATTTCCCTCCCAGCTCC
Organism: Entomyzon cyanotis; assembly: GCA_024500445.1. Classification (NCBI taxonomy): domain Eukaryota; kingdom Metazoa; phylum Chordata; class Aves; order Passeriformes; family Meliphagidae; genus Entomyzon; species Entomyzon cyanotis. The sequence goes on along the minus strand of JAKEPQ010001013.1, from coordinate 535,287 downwards.
ACGAGCTCATTGCATTCTGCTGGATTTGGGGGAATTTTGGGGTTTTTGGATGAAATTTTATCATTTTTTGCTGAAATTTTGTCGTTTTTTGCTGAAATTTCATCCTTTTTGGGTGAAATTTTTTGGGAGTTTTTTGGGAATTTCCCCAGAATTCCCAAAATTCCCAAATTCCCCCCCAGCTGCACGAACACGCTGCTTACCTGGTGGATTCTCTCTGGGATTGTGCTGGAAAGTTCCTCAGGGACTGGGAGAGAATCAGCGAGCTGCTGCTGCACGAAACCAGTATGGGGGGGGGACTGGTTTGGAACTGGGAGGGACTGGGAGGGAACTGGGATGGAACTGGGAGGGACTGGGATGGAACTGGGATGGGACTGGGAGGGACTGGGATGGACTGGGATGGACTGGGATGGAACTGGGATGGAACTGGGAGGGACTGGGAGGGAACTGGGATGGGACTGGGATTGGACTGGGAGGGAACTGGGATTGGAACTGGGATGGACTGGGAGGGACTGGGATGGACTGGGATGGGAACTGGGATTGGACTGGGAGGGACTGGGAGGGACTGGGCGGGTTCCAAACTGCTCCCAAACTGGTCCATACTGGTCTGAACTGGTCCAAACTGGTTTCTCCATTGTCATTCTCCTCCCGTTCTGCTCCAAACTGGGATTTTCCTGGGATTTTTCTGGGATTTTTCTGGGATTTTTTTGGATTTTTTTTGGATTTTCTATTCCATACTGGTCCGAACTGGTCTGAACTGGTCTGAACTGGTCTGAACTGGTTTCTCCATTCCCATTCCTGCTCCAAACTGGGATTTTTTGGGGATTTTCCTGGGATTTTTCTGGGACTTTTGGGAATTTTTTTGCCTTTTTTTTGGATTTTCTATTCCATACTGGTCTGAACTGGTCTGAACTGGTCCGAACTGGTCCGAACTGGTTTCTCCATTCCTGTTCCAAACTGGGATTTTCTTGGGATTTTTCTGGGACTTTTGGGAATTTTTTTGCCTTTTTTTTGGATTTTCTATTCCATACTGGTCTGAACTGGTCCGAACTGGTCTGAACTGGTCTGAACTGGTTTGAACTGGTTTCTCCATTCCCATTCCTGCTCCAAACTGGCATTTTTTGGTGATTTTCCTGAGATTTTTCTGGGATTTTTGGGGATTTTTTTTGATTTTTGTGGGATTTTCTATTCCATACTGGTCTGAACTGGTCTGAACTGGTCTGAACTGGTTTCTCCATTCCTGTTCCAAACTGGGATTTTTCTTGGGATTTTCCTGGGATTTTTCTGGGATTTTTTGGGATTTTTTTTGGATTTTCTGTTCCAAACTGGTCTGAACTGGTTTCTCCATTCCCATTCCTGCTCCAAACTGGGATTTTCCTGGGATTTTCCTGGGATTTTCCTGGGATTTTCCTGGGATTTTTCTGGGATTTTTTTGGGTTTTTTGGGATTTTCTGTTCCATACTGGTCCGAACTGGTTTGAACTGGTTTCTCCATTCCCATTCCTGCTCCAAACTGGGATTTTCCTGGGATTTTCCTGGGATTTTCCTGGGATTTTCCTGGGATTTTCCTGGGATTTTTTGGGTTTTTTGGGATTTTCTGTTCCATACTGGTCCGAACTGGTCCGAACTGGTTTCTCCGTTCCCATTCCTGCTCCAAAGTGGGATTTTTTGGGGATTTTTCTGGGATTTTTCTGGGATTTTTGGGGATTTTTTTTGATTTTTGTGGGATTTTCTATTCCATTCTGGTCTGAACTGGTCTGAACTGGTTTCTCCATTCCTGTTCCAAAGTGGGATTTTCTTGGGATTTTTCTGGGATTTTTTTTGATTTTTGTGGGATTTTCTATTCCATACCGGTCCGAACTGGTCCCAAACTGGTCTGAACTGGTCCGAACTGGTCTGAACTGGTTTCTCCATTCCTGTTCCAAACTGGGATTTTCTTGGGATTTTTCTGGGATTTTTCTGGGATTTTTTTGGATTTTTTTTGGATTTTCTGTTCCATACTGGTCTGAACTGGTCCGAACTGGTCCGAACTGGTTTCTCCATTCCCATTCCTGCTCCAAACTGGGATTTTTTGGTGATTTTCCTGGGATTTTCCTGGGATTTTTCTGGAATTTTGGAGGATTTTTTTTGGATTTTTTTTGGATTTTCTGTTCCATACTGGTCCGAACTGGTCCGAACTGGTCCGAACTGGTCCGAACTGGTCCGAACTGGTCTGAACTGGTTTCTCCGTTCCTATTCCTGCTCCAAACTGGGATTTTTTGGTGATTTTTGGGAATTTTTTGGGATTTTTTCTGGGATTTTGTATTCCAAACTGGTCCGAACTGGTCCGAACTGGTCCGAACTGGTCTGAACTGGTCCCAAACTGGTCCGAACTGGTTTCCCAGGCCTGGACTTGCGGCAGGAGAAAGCTCTGGTGGAATTCCTGAGCTCCAGTGGCCTCAGAGTCGCTCAGGGCAAACCTCCAGTGGGGAGAACTGCAGGCAGGAAGGTCAGGAATCGGGAATTCCCAGAATTTTGGGAATTTTGGGGGAATTTGGGGGATTTTTTTGGGATTTTGGGGGATTTTTTTGGGATTTTGGGGGATTTTATGGGGATTTTGGGGGATTTTATGGGGATTTTTTTGGGGGGGGTTTTGGGATTTTTTTTGGGGATTTTATTGGGATTTTTGGGGATTTTATTGGGATTTTTTTGGAGTTTTTGGGATTTTTTGGGGATTTTTTTGGATTTTTTGAGGGGGTTTTTGGGGATTTTTTGGGGGATTTTTTGGGGGTTTTGGGATTTTTTTGGGATTTTTTTGGGATTTTTGGGGATTTTGTTGGGATTTATTTTTGATATTTGGGATTTTTTTTTGATTTTTGGGATTTTTTTTTGATTTTTGGGATTTTTTTTTGATTTTGGGGGATTTTATTGGGATTTTTTGGGAGGTTTTGGGATTTTGTTGGGGATTTTTGGGATTTATTGGGGGTTTTTGGGGGTTTTTTTGGGGGTTTTGGGATTTTTTGGATTTTTTTTTGGATTTTTGGGGGATTTTTCAGATTTTTTTTGGGGATTTTGAGGGATTTTATTGGGATTTTTTGGGCAGTTTTGGGATTTTTTTGGGGATTTTTTGGATTTTTTGGGGTTTTTTGGGATTTTTTGGGATTGTTTTTGGATTTTTTGGGGTTTTTTTTTTGATTTTTGGGATTTTTTTGGGATTTTTTTTGATTTTTGGGGATTTTATTGGGATTTTTGGTGATTTTTATTCCAATTACTCCCATTTTCCCCATTTTTCCCATTTTTCCCCATTTTCCCGTTTTTCCCATTTTTTCCATTTTTCTCCAATTTTTCCCCATTTTCCCATTTTTCTTACATATTTTTCCCATTTTCCCCATTTTTTCCCATTTTTCTCCTTATTCCCATTTTTTCCAGTTTTCCCATTTTTTCCAAATTTTCTCTTTTTCCCCATTTTCCCCATTTTTCCCCATTTTCCCATTTTTTCCATTTTCCCTCATTTTTTCCCATTTTCCCCATTTTTTCCCCATTTGCCCAATTTCCCCATTTTCCCCATTTTCCCTATTTTCCCCATTTCTCCCCCATTTTCCCCCATTTTCCCCTCATTTTCCCATTTTCCCCATATTTCCCCATTTTCCTGCTTTTCCCATTTTTTCCATTTTTCTCCAATTTTCCCCATTTCCCCATTTTTTCTCCATATTTTCCCCAATTTCCCCAATTTTTCCCATTTTCTCCTTATCCCATTTTTCCTTTTCCCTTTTCCAATTTTCTCTTTTTCCCCATTTTCCCATTTTCTCCATTTTTCCTATTTTCCCCATTTTTCCCATTCTTCCCAATTTTCCCATTTTTCCCATCTTTCCCCATTTTTCCCCATTTCCCCATTTTCCCCATTTTCCCCAATTTTCCCATTTCTCCTCATTTTCCCCATTTTCCTCAATTTTCCCAATTTCCCCATTTTTCTCCAATTTCCCCATTTTCCCCATTTTTTCCCCAATTTTTTCCCATTTTCCCCATTTCTCCCTTTTCCCAATTTCCCCATTTTCCCCAATTTCCCTATTTTTCCCATTTTCCCCCATTTTCCCCATTTTCCCCAATTTTCCCAATTTCCCCAATTTTCCCATTTTCCCCATTTTCCTCAATTTTCCCATTTTTCCCGTATTTCCCAATTTCCCCATTTTTCCCCAATTTCCCCCATTTTCCCCATTTTCCCCATTTTCCCCATTTTCCCCATTTTCCCCCCCCATTTTTCTCCCCATTTCCCCCAATTTCCCCATTTTTCCCCAATTTCCCCCATTTTCCCCATTTTCCCCATTTTCCCCAATTTCCCCATTTTCCCCCAATTTCCCATTTTCTCCCCATTTCCCCCAATTTCCTCATTTTCCCCAATTTCCCCGTTTTCCCCATTTTCCCCAATTCCCCATTTTCTCCCCATTTTCTCCCCCAATTCCCCATTTTTCTCCCCATTTCCCAGCTCTCCCCCGGGATCGCCGGGAGCTGCAGGAGGAGAAATCCAGGATGAGTCGCAGTTTGATTCCTGTGCTTCCCCAGCTCCTGCAGAAGGTGGGACTGGGGAACCGGGAATTTGGGGAAAATTTGGGGGGAAAATGGAGAGTTTTGGGAAAATTTGGGGTGAAAACCGAGATTTTGGAAAATTTGGGAAACTGAGATTTTGAAAGTTTGGGAAAACGAGAGTTTGGAAAATTTGGGAAAACAGAGTTTTGGGAAAATTTGGGGAAAACGAGAGTTTTGGGAAAATTTGGGGTAAAATGGAGAGTTTGGGAAAGTTGCAAAAAAGGGAAAAATTGGAATTTTGGAAATGGGGAATTTTGGGAAAATTTGGGGTGAAAACGGAGAATTTTGGGAAAATTTGGGGTGAAAACCGAGAGTTTTGGGATAATTCGGGGCTGAAAACAGAGAATTTGGGGAAAGTTTGGGGTGAAAACTGAGAGTTTTGGGAAAATTTGGGGTGAAAACTGAGAGTTTTGGGAAAATTTGGGGTGAAAACTGAGAGTTTTGGGATATTTGGGAAAATTGAGATTTGGGGTGAAATGTGGGAAAAGGGAAAAATTGGGAATTTTGGGGAAATGTGGGAATTTTGGGAAAATTTGGGGTGAAAACTGAGAGTTTCGGGATAATTTGGGGTGAAAACAGAGAGTTTTGGGAAAATTTGGGGTGAAAACGGAGAGTTTTGGGAAAATTTGGGGTGAAAACGGAGAGTTTTGGGAAAATTTGGGGTGAAAATGGAGAGTTTTGGGAAAATTTGGGGTGAAAACGGAGAGTTTTGGGAAAATTTGGGGTGAAAATTGAGAGTTTTGGGATAATTTGGGTGAAAATTGAGAGTTTTGGAAAATTTGGGGTGAAAACTGAGAGTTTTGGGAAAATTTGGGGTGAAAACTGAGAGTTTTTGGAAAATTTGGGGTGAAAATGGAGAATTTTGGGAAAATTTGGGGTGAAAGTGGAGAATTTTGGGAAAATTTGGGGTGAAAACTGAGAGTTTTGGGGTGAAATGTGGGAAAAAAGGGAAAAATTGGGAATTTTGGGGGAAATGTGGGAATTTTGGGAAAATTTGGGGTGAAAACGGAGAGTTTTGGGATAATTTGGGGTGAAAACGGAGAGTTTTGGGATAATTTGGGGTGAAAACTGAGAATTTTGGGAAAATTTGGGGTGAAAACAGAGTTTTGGGAAAATTTGGGGTGAAAACTGAGAGTTTTGGGAAAATTTGGGGTGAAAACTGAGAGTTTTGGGATAATTTGGGGTGAAAACAGAGAGTTTTGGGAAAATTTGGGGTGAAAACAGAGAGTTTTGGGAAAATTTGGGGTGAAAACAGAGTTTTGGGAAAATTTGGGGTGAAAACAGAGTTTTGGGAAAATTTGGGGTGAAAACTGAGAGTTTTGGGAAAATTTGGGGTGAAAACTGAGAGTTTTGGGGTGAAATGTGGGAAAAAAAGGGAAAAATTGGGAATTTTGGGGGAAATGTGGGAATTTGGGGAAAATTTGGGGTGAAAACTGAGAGTTTTGGGAAAATTTGGGGTGAAAACAGAGTTTTGGGATAATTTGGGGTGAAAACTGAGAGTTTTGGGAAAATTTGGGCTGAAAACTGAGAGTTTTGGGAAAATTTGGGGAAAATTGGAGATTTGGGGGAAATGTGGGAAAAATGGGAAAAATTGGGAATTTGGGGGAAATGTGGGAATTTTGGGAAAATTGGGGGTGAAAATGGAGAATTTTGGGAAAAATAGGGGTGAAAACTGAGAGTTTTGGGAAAATTTGGGGGGAAAACCGAGAGTTTGGGGAAATTTGGGAAAAATTTGTGAGATTTGGGGTGAAATGTGGGAAAAAAGTGGGAAAAATGGGGAAAAATCTGGGAGATTTTGGGAAAATTTGGGAAAAAAGTGGGAGATTTGGGGAAATTTGGGAAAAATTGGGGAGATTTGGGGTGAAATTTGGGAAAAAAATGGAAAAAGCAGGAAAAATCTTGGCGATTTTGGGAAAATTCGGGAAAAATCTGGGAGATTTGGGGGAAATCTGGGAATTTGGGGGAAATTTGGGAGATTTGGGGTGAAATGTGGGAAAAAGTGGGAAAAATGGGAAAAATCTGGGAGATTTGGGGGAAATTTGGGGAAAAATTGGGGAAATTTGGGAAAAATCGGGAGATTGGGGAAATTGGGAAGAAATTGGGGGATTTGGGGTGAAATGTGGGAAAAATGTTGGGAAAATCTGTGAGATTTGGGAAAATTCCTGGAAAAATCAGTTTTTTCCCAAATTCCTGCTTTTATTCTCCAAAAATCCCCTTTTTTCCCCCCAAATTCCTGGTTTTTTCCCCCAAAAATTCCCTTTTTTCCACAAAATTCCCTATTCTTTCCCTGTTTTTGTGAAGTTCCTATTTTCTCCCCAAAATCCCATTTTTTTCCCACCAAAATTCCGTTTTTTTCCAGTTTTTCATCTCCCAAAACCTAATTTTTCCCTTAAAATCCTAATTTTCCACCCCAAACTCCAATTTCCCCCAAAATTCCTATTTTTCACTCCCAAACTCTTTTTTCCCCCCAAACCCCAAAATTCCCAATTTTTCCTCCCAAAATTCCCCCAAATTCCCAATTTCTCCTCCCAAAATTCCCAAATTTCCCCAAAATCCCCAAATTTCCCCCAAATTCCTCCCAAAATCCCCAAATTTCCCCCAAATTCCTCCCAAAATCCCCAAATTTCCCCCAAAATTCCCCCAAATCCCCACATTTTCCCCAAAATTCCCAAATTTCCCCAATTTTTTCCCAAATTTCCCCAAAAATTCCCCCAAATTCCCAATTTTTCCTCCCAGAATTCCCAAATTTCCTCTAACTTTCCCCCAAATTCCCATTTTTCCCCCCAAAACTCCCAAATTTCCCAAATTTCCCCCTAAAATCCTCATTTTTTCCCCCCAAAATTCCCAAATTCCCCCAAAATTCCCATTTTTCCCCCCCAAAACTCCCAAATTCCCCCAAAATTCCCGAATTTCCCTGGAATTCCCAGTTCTCGGCCGAGGCCGACTCGGCAGCGTCGCTCCTGCAGCTCCTGCAGCACCTGGAGCTCGGAATGTTCCGGAAAGGGCGCTGGGAGAAGGTGAGCCAAACCAGTAGGGACCAGTATAGACCAGTTTGGGTTGGTTTGGGACCAGTAGGGACCAGTATAGACCAGTATGGGTTGGTTTGGGACCAGTATGGGACCAGTTTGGGTTGGTTTGGGACCAGTTTGGGACCAGTTTGGGTTGGTTTGGGACCAGTTTGGGACCAGTTTGGGTTGGTTTGGGACCAGTTTGGGACCAGTTTGGGTTGGTTTGGGACCAGTTTGGGTTGGTTTGGGACCAGTATGGACCAGTTTGGGTTGGTTTGGGACCAGTTTGGGTTGGTTTGGGACCAGTTTGGGTTGGTTTGGGACCAGTATGGACCAGTTTGGGTTGGTTTGGGACCAGTTTGGGTTGGTTTGGGACCAGTTTGGGACCAGTTTGGGTTGGTTTGGGACCAGTTTGGGACCAGTTGGGTTTTGGGACCAGTTTGGGTTGGTTTGGGACCAGTATGGACCAGTTTGGGACCAGTATGGGTTGGTTTGGGACCAGAATAGACCAGTATGGACCATTTGAGCAGTTTGGGACCAGTTTGGGTTGGTTTGGGACCAGTTTGGGACCAGTATGGACCAGTTTAGAGCAGTTTGGGACCAGTTTGGGTTGGTTTGGGACCAGTTTGGGACCATATGGACCAGTTCAGACCAGTTTGGGACAAGAATGGACAGTTTGGGTTGGTTTGGGACCAGTATGGACCAGTTCAGACCAGTTTGGGACAAAATGGACCAGTTTGGGTTGGTTTGGGACCAGTATGGACCAGTTCAGACCAGTTTGGGACAAGAATGGACCAGTTTGGGTTGGTTTGGGACCAGTACAGACCAGTTTAGACCAGTTTGGGATCAGAATGGACCAGTATAGACCAGTTTGGGACCAGTTTGGAACCAGTATACCAGTTGGACCAGTTTGGGACCAGTATAGAGCAGGTGGGACCAGTTTGGGTTGGTTTGGGACCAGAATAGACCAGTATGGACCAGTTTAGACCAGTTTGGGACCAGTTTGGGTTGGTTTGGGACCAGTATGGGACCAGTTTGGAGGACCAGTATGAACCAGTTTGGACCAGTTTGGGACCAGTATAGGCCAGTATGGACCAGTTTAGACCAGTTTGGGACCAGTATAGGCCAGTATGGACCAGTTTAGACCAGTTTGGGACCAGTATAGGCCAGTATGGGCCAGTTTGGGTTGGTTTGGGACTAGTATGGACCAGTTGGCACCAGTATAGACCAGTTTAGATCACTTTAAAACCAAGTTTGGGACCAGTTTAGACCAGTTTGGGACCAGTTCAGACCAGTTTGGGACCAGTTCAGACCAGTTTACACCAGTAAAAACTCCTAAGAATTTCCCAGTTCATTCCCAGTTTATTCCAGTTTATTCCTAATCCATCCCAGTATAAACCAGTCCCTCCCAGTCCATTCCCAGTTCGCTCCCAGTTCATTCCCAGTTCCACCCCAGTCCCTCCCAGTCCCTCCCAGTTCCCTCCCAGTTCCCTCCCAGTTCCCTCCCAGTCCATTCCCAGTTCCCTCCCAGTTTCCCTCCCAGTCCCTCCCAGTTCATTCCCAGTCCATTCCCAGTTCATCCCTAAGTTCAATCCCAGTTCAATCCCAGTCCCTGGAGATCCATCCCAGTTCTGGATTTCCACCCCAGGTGTCCCTCTCCAGTCCCTCCCAGTCCATTCCCAGTCCCTCCCAGTTCATTCCCAGTTCATTCCCAGTCCCTGGAGCAGATCGTATCCCAGATTCTGGAGATTTTCGGGAAGCACTCCGAGGTGTTTCCCGCTCTCTCCGCTGCTCCCAGTCCCTCCCAGTCCATCCCAGTCCCTCCCAGTCCCTCATTCCCAGTTCATTCCCAGTCCCTGGAGCAGATCACATCCCAGATTCTGGAGATTTTCGGGAAGCACTCCGAGGTGTTTCCCGCTCTCTCCGCTGCTCCCAGTCCCTCCCAGTCCATCCCAGTCCATTCCCAGTCCCTCCCAGTTCATTCCCAGTTCATTCCCAGTCCCTGGAGCAGATCACATCCCAGATTCTGGAGATTTTCGGGAAGCACTCCGAGGTGTTTCCCGCTCTCTCCGCTGCTCCCAGTCCCTCCCAGTCCCTCCCAGTTCATTCCCAGTTCCTTCCCAGTCCCTCCCAGTCCCTCCCAGTTCATTCCCAGTTCATTCCCAGTCCCTGGAGCAGATCACATCCCAGATTCTGGAGATTTTCGGGAAGCACTCCGAGGTGTTTCCCGCTCTCTCCGCTGCCTCCGGCGCTCTGCGCGCTCTGAGCGACCCGGCGTTCTCCCTGCGGGGCTTTGGGGACACGGCCAGGAGCCAGCTGGGGGACAGGCTGGCACAGCAGTGTCACCTGCAGGTGGCTGAGATCCTCCAGGTAACTGGGATAAACTGGGAACAAACTGGGACAAACTGGGAAGGACTGGGATTGGGTTTGGGGACATTTGGGACATGGAAATTGGGAGATTTGGGCTTTGGGGACATGGCCAGGAGTACTTGGGGACATTGGGGACAGCAGTGTCACCTGCAGGTGGCGAGGTCTACAGGTAACTGGGAGGGACTGGGAGCAAACTGGGATGGACTGGGATGGACTGGGATTGGGATTTGGGGACATTGGAGTGGATTTGGGGACATTTGGGGTCATAAAATTTGGGAGATTTGGGCTTTGGGGACATGGCCAGGAGCCACCTGGGGGACATGGTGGCACAGCAGTGTCACCTGCAGGTCACTGAGGTCCTACAGGTAACTGGGATAAACTGGGAACAAACTGGGATGAACTGGGATGGACTGGGATTGGGATTTGGGGTCACTGGGGATGAAATTTGGTGTCATATATTTGGGATTTTTGGGAGATTTGGGCTTTGGGGCCATGGCCAGGAGCCAGCTTGGGGACAAGCTGGGACAGCAGTGTCACCTGCAGGTCACCCAGGTGCTACAGGTAACTGGGATAAACTGGGAGCAAACTGGGATGGACTGGGATTGGGATTTGGGGACATTTGGGACATGAAAATTGGGAGATTTGGGGACATTTGGGGCCATGGCCAGGAGTGACCTTGGGGACAGGCTGGGACAGCAGTGTCACCTGCAGGTGGCTGAGATCCTCCAGGTAACTGGGATAAACTGGGATGGACTGGGATTGGGATTTGGGGTCATTGGAGTGGATTTGGGGACATTTGGGACATAAAAATTGGGAGATTTGGGCTTTGGGGACATGGCCAGGAGTCACCTTGGGGACATTGGGGACAGCAGTGTCACCTGCAGGTGGCTGAGATCCTCCAGGTAACTGGGACAAACTGGGAACAAACTGGGACAAACTGGGATGGACTGGGATTGGGATTTGGGGTCATTGGAATGGGGAAATTTGGGATTTTTGGGAGATTTGGGCTTTGGGGACATGGCCAGGAGTGACCTTGGGGACAGGCTGGGACAGCAGTGTCACCTGCAGGTCACCCAGGTTGCTACAGGTAACTGGGAGGGACTGGGAGCAAACTGGGATGGACTGGGATGGACTGGGATTGGGATTTGGGGACATTTGGGACATGAAAATTGGGATTTTTGGGAGATTTGGGGACACTGGGGACAGCAGTGTCACCTGCAGGTCATTGAGATCCTCCAGGTAACTGGGATGGACTGGGATGAACTGGGAACAAACTGGGATGGACTGGGAATGAACTGGGGTTGGGATTTGGGGTCACTGGAATGAAATTTGGGGTCATAAATTTGGGGACATTGGGGACCTTGGGGACAGCAGGAGCCATTTGGTGCCATTTGGTGCCATCAGGTGCCATCAGGTGCCATCAGGTGCCAGCAGGTGCCACCAGGTGTCACCAGGTGCCAGCAGGTGTCACCAGGTGCCCCCAGGTGCCATCAGGTGTCACCAGGTGCCACCAGGTGCCATCAGGTGTCACCAGGTGCCATTTGGTGCCAGCAGGTGCCATCAGGTGTCACCAGGTGCCAGCAGGTGCCAGCAGGTGTCACCAGGTGCCACAGGTGTCACCAGGTGCCATTTGGTGCCAGCAGGTGTCACCAGGTGCCACCAGGTGCCAGCAGGTGTCACCAGGTGCCATTTGGTGCCAGCAGGTGCCATCAGGTGTCACCAGGTGCCATCAGGTGTCACCAGGTGCCATTTGGTGCCAGCAGGTGCCATCAGGTGTCACCAGGTGCCAGCAGGTGCCAGCAGGTGTCACCAGGTGCCACAGGTGTCACCAGGTGCCATTTGGTGCCAGCAGGTGCCACCAGGTGCCAGCAGGTGCCAGCAGGTGCCAGCAGGTGCCATCAGGTGCCAGCAGGTGCCACCAGGTGCCATTTGGTGCCATCAGGTGCCACCAGGTGCCAGCAGGTGCCATCAGGTGCCATCAGGTGCCACCAGGTGCCACCAGGTGCCATCAGGTGCCACCAGGTGCCCCCAGGTGCCACAGGTGCCCCCAGGTGCCACAGGTGCCACCAGGTGCCACCAGGTGCCACCAGGTGCCACCAGGTGTCACAGGTGTCACCAGGTGCCATCAGGTGCCCCCAGGTGCCATTTGGTGCCACAGGTGCCAGCAGGTGCCAGCAGGTGCCATCAGGTGCCATCAGGTGCCAGCAGGTGCCAGCAGGTGCCAGCAGGTGCCACAGGTGCCACAGGTGTCCCCGCTGTCCCGGCAGGCTGAGGCTCCAGACGATGATGACATTTACAGTCTGACAGTGACACTGAGGAGGCTGGAGGTGCTCTACAGGTGAGACTGGGTTGGACTGGGTTGGACTGGTTTATACTGGTTTGGGCTGGGTTGGACTGGGTTGGACTGGTTTGTACTGGTTTGTACTGGTCTGTACTGGTTTATACTGGTTTATACTGGTTTGGACTGGTTTGGGGTTGGGGACATCGAGGGGACATTGGGGTTCAACCCTGCCTTTGTCCCCAGTGTCCCCAAATGTCCCCAAAATCCCAAAATATCCAAATGTCCTCTAAAATGCCAAAATATCCCAATGTCCCCAAATGTCCCCAAAATCCCAAATTCTCCCAAAATGTCCCCAAAATCCCAAAATATCCCAGTGTCCCCAAAATATCCCACATGACCCCAAAATCCCATAATATCCAAAATGACCCCAATGTCCCCAAATGTGCCAAAATGTCCCCAAAACCCCAAAATATCCCAAATGTCCCCAAATGTCCCCAATGTCCTCTAAAATGCCAAAATGTCCCAAATGTCCCCAAAATCCCAAAATGTCCGAAATTCTCTCAATGTCCACCATGTCCCCGAATGTCCCCAAAATCCCAGAATATCCCAAATGTCCCCAAAATCCCAAAATGTCCCCAATGTCCCCAAACTCTCCAGATGTCCCCAACATCCCCACTAATGTCCCCAAACTGTCCTGCAGCTGCCGTGACGTCACCACTGATGTCCCCAACTGTCCCCATCAGTGTCCCCAAATCCCCAAAATCCCCATTAATGTCCCCAAAATCCCCAATGTCCCCAAACCCCACTAATGTCCCCAATGTCCCCAAATCCCCCCAAACTGTCCCCAACTGTCCCCAATGTCCCCAGCTGCCATGACGTCACCATTAATGTCCCAAAATCCCCCTTAATGTCCCCAAACTGTCCCCAATGTCCCAAATCCCCCTGATGTCCCCAATGTCCCCTCCTGTCCCCAGCTGCCATGACGTCACCATTAATGTCCCCAATGTCCCAAATCCCCCTGATGTCCCCAATGTCCCCAACTGTCCCCATTAATGTCCCCAGTGTCCGCTCCTGTCCCCAGCTGCCATGATGTCACCATTAATGTCCCCAAATCCCCATTAATGTCCCCAAATTGTCCCCAATGTCCCAAATCCCCATTAACGTCCCCAATGTCCCCATTATCCCCAATGTCCCCATTGTCCCCAAATCCCCATTAATGTCCCCAATGTCCCCAATATCCCAGATCCCCCTGATGTCCCCAGTGTCTCCAAATGTCCCCATTAATGTCCCCACTAATGTCCCCAATGTCCCAAATGTCCCCAACATCCTTAAATGCCCGAAATCTCCAATAATGTCCCCGATGTCCCCAAATCCCCAAGTATCCCCATTAATGTCCCTCCTGTCCCCAGCTGCCATGACGTCACCACTAATGTCCCCAAATGTCCCAAATCCCCCTGATGTCCCCAATGTCCCCAAATCCCCATTAATGTCCCCAAATCCCCACTCAATGTCCCCAACTGTCCCCATCAATGTCCCCATTAATGTCCCCAGCTGCCATGACGTCACGCCCTGGGCTCTGTTCGCCCCCTGCTGGCGATTGCTGTGTCACTGCAGGGACAGCGGGGAGCTGCCGGCCGAGGTGACACCTGGGGACACCTGGGGGGATTGGGGACACCTGGGGACACCTGGGGACACCTGGGGACATTGGGGACACCTGGGGACACCTGGGGACACCTGGGGACACCTGGGGACACCTGGGGACACCTGGGGACACCTGGGGACACTGGGGACACCTGGGGACAGCTGGGGACACCTGGGGACACCTGGGGACACCTGGGGGCACCTGGGGACACCTGGGGACACGCTGGGGACACCTGGGGGAATTGGGGACACCTGGGGACACCTGGGGACATTGGGGACACCTGGGGACAGCTGGGGGACTGGGGACACCTGGGGACAGCTGGGGACACCTGGGGGCATTGGGGACATTGGGGACATTTGAGATATTTAGGAGATTTGGGATATTTAGGGATTTTTGGGGACTTTTGGGGACATTGGGACTTTTGGGGAATTTGGGGATATTTAGGGATAATTTGGGATTTTGGGGACATTGGGGATGTTGGGGATGTTGGGGGATTTTGGGGATATTTGGGATATTTTGGGATTTTGGGGACTTTTGGGGAGTTTGGGGACATTGGGGACATTTGGGATATTTAGGGATTTTTGGGGATATTTAGGGATTTTGGGGATTTTGGGGATGATTTGGGATATTTTGGGATTTTCGGGAGCATTTGGGATATTTTGGGATTTTAGTGCCATTTTTGGCCATTTTGGGTCGTTTTGTGCCAATTTTTCCTCATTTTTGTCCCTTTTTTCCCATTTTTCCCGTTTTTGTCCCTTTTTTCCCCTATTTTTCTCATTTTTATCCCATTTTTGGCCATTTTTTGCAATTTTGTGCCATTTTGGGTCATTTTGATACAATTTTGTTCCATTTTGTGCCATTTTTTGCCATTTTTATTCCATTTTTTGCCATTTTTATTCCATTTTTTCCCATTTTTATTCCATTTTGATGCCATTTTGAGTCATTTTGATACAATTTCGATGCCACTTTTTGCCATTTTTTGCCAATTTTTCCCCCCCAGGTGACAATTCCAGCAATTTCCTGTGTTTTCTATCACCTCCTGTGGGAACTTCACAAAATTCCTGAATCCGGAGCTTCCGAGGTGAGAAATTCCCAAAAAATTCACCCAAAAAATTCCCAAAAATTCCCCAAAAAAATCCCAAAATTCTGCCTGAAATGAACGAAAAAAATTCCCAAAAATTCCCCAAAAAATTCCCAAAAAATTCCCCAAAAATTCCCCAAAATTCTGCCTTTTTTGAACCCAAAATTCCCTAAAAATTCCCCAAAAAATTCCCAAAGTTCTGCCTGAAATGAACCCAAAAAATCCCCAAAAATTCCCCAAAAAATTCCCAAAAATTCCCCAAAGTTCTGCCTTTTTTGAACCCAAAATTCCCCAAAAATTCCCCAAAAAATTCCCAAAATTCTGCCTGAAATGAACCCAAAAAATCCCAAAAAATTCCCCCAAAAATTCCCAAAAATTCCCCAAAAAATTCCCAAAATTCTGCCTGAAATGAACCCAAAAAATCCCCAAAAATTCCCCAAAAAATTCCCCAAAAATTCCCCAAAAAATTCCCAAAATTCTGCCTGAATTGAACCCAAAAAATCCCAAAAAATTCCCCAAAAATTCCCCAAAAATTCCCCAAAAAATTCCCAAAATTCTGCCTGAAATGAACCCAAAAAATCCCCAAAAATTCCCCCAAAAATTCCCAAAAATTCCCCAAAGTTCTGCCTGAATTGAACCCAAAAAATTCCCAAAAATTCCCCAAAAATTCCCCAAAATTCCCCAAAGTTCTGCCTTTTTTGAACCCAAAATTCCCCAAAAATTCCCCAAAAAATTCCCAAAATTCTGCCTGAAATGAACCCAAAAAATCCCCAAAAATTCCCCCAAAAATTCCCAAAAATTCCCCAAAAATTCCCCAAAAAATTCCCCAAAAATTCCCAAAATTCTGCCTGAAATGAACCCAAAAAATCCCCAAAAATTCCCCCCAAAATTCCCAAAATTCCCCAAAAAATTCCCAAAATTTTGCCTGAAATGAACCCAAAAAATCCCAAAAAATTCCCCAAAAATTCCCCAAAAATTCCCAAAAATTCCCAAAAAAATTCCCAAAATTCTGCCTGAAATGAACCCAAAAAATCCCCAAAAATTCCCCCCAAAATTCCCAAAAATTCCCCCAAAAATTCCCAAAATTCTGCCTGAAATGAACCCAAAAAATCCCCAAAAATTCCCAAAAATTCCCCCAAAAATTCCCAAAATTCTGCCTGAAATGAACCCAAAAAATTCCCAAAAATTCCCCAAAAAATCCCCAAAAATTCCCCCAAAAATTCCCAAAATTCTGCCTGAAATGAACCCAAAAAATTCCCAAAAATTCCCCAAAAAATTCCCCAAAAATTCCCCAAAAAATTCCCAAAATTCTGCCTGAAATGAACCCAAAAAATCCCCAAAAATTCCCCCAAAAATTCCCAAAAATTCCCCAAAAAATTCCCAAAATTCTGCCTGAAATGAACCCAAAAATTCCCCAAAAATTCCCCAAAAATTCCCCAAAAAATCCCCAAAAATTCCCCAAAAAATTCCCAAAATTCTGCCTGAATTGAACCCAAAAAATCCCCAAAAATTCCCCAAAAAATCCCCAAAAATTCCCCAAAAAATTCCCAAAATTCTGCCTGAAATGAACCCAAAAAACCCCCAAAAATTCCCAAAAAATCCCCAAAAATTCCCCAAAATTCTGCCTGAATTGAACCCAAAAAATTCCCCCAAAATTGTTCGAAATTCCCTCAAAATTCGGAAAATTTCCTCAAAATTCCTCCAAAATTTCTCCCAAAATTTCTCCCAAAATTCCTGCAAAATTCCTCCAAAGTTCCCCAAAAATTCCCTAAAATTCTCCTAAGAATTCCCCTGAAAATTCCTCTGAAAAATCCCTCAAAAATCCAAAAAAATTCCCCCAAAAATCCCAATTGTTTTTCCTAAAATCCCTATTTTCCCCCCAAAATCCTAATATTTTTCCCTCCCAAAATCCCAATTTTCCCAAAAAAACTTTCATTTTTTTCCCTAAAATCCCAATTTTTTCCCTAAAATCCCAATTTTTTCCCTCCCCAAAATCCCCATTTTCCCCCCAAAAATTCCCAAATTATTTTCCCCTAAAATTCTCATTTTTCCCCCCAAAATTTCCATTTTTCCCCCAAAATTCTCTTTTTTTTCCCCCCAAACCCCAATAAATCCCCAAAATTCCCCAAAATCCCCAAAATTCCCCAAAATTCCCCAAAATTCCCATTTTTTCCCAGGAAAAGCTTCAGGATTTTCACTCCAGAGTTTCTTCTTTCCTCTCTTTGTGCCAAAATTTCCTGAATCACCTCAACCCTGCCGTGAGAGAAAAGGTGGGAATTTGGGAATTTTGGGATAATTTGGGGATTTTTTGGATAATTTGGGGATTTTGGGGATTTTTTTGGGGATTTTTTTTTGGATCATTCTGGGATTTTTGGGGATTTTTTGGGGATAATTTTGGGGTTTTTTGAGATTTTTTAAAGATAATTCTGGGAATTTTTTGGGGTTTTTTGGGGGAAATTTGGAGATTTTTTTTGGGGATAATTTTGGGGTTTTTGAGATTTTTTTGGGATCATTCTGGGATTTTTGGGGATTTTTTGGGGATAATTTTGGGATTTCTTGGGATAATTTGGGGAATTTTTGGGATAATTTGGGGATTTTTTTGGAATTTGTGACAATTTTGTGTTTTTTGATTTTTTTTTTGTAATTCTGGGATTTCTGGGGTAATTTGGGGGATTTTTCAGGAATTTTTTGGGAAAATTTGGGGTTTTTAGGGAATTTTTTGGGTTTTTTAGGGAATTTCTTGGAATAAGCTTTGGAATTTTGGGGTTTTTTTGGATAATTTGGTGATTTTTTTGGATCATCCTGGAAAATTTGGGGTTTTTTGGGGCAATTTGGGGATTTTTTGGGATCATTTAGGGATTTTTCAGGCATTTTTTGGGATAATTTTGGGATTTTCAGGGATAATTTTAGGTTTTTTTGGAGATTTTCTTGATAATTCTTAGATTTTTGGGGTTTTTGGGGATAATTTTGGGATTTCTTGGGATAATTTTGGGATTTTTTTTATAATTTAGGGATTTTTTGGGAATTTTTTGGGATCATTTTGGGATTTTTAGGGATAATTTTGGGGTTTTTTGGGGATAATTTTGGGATTTTTGGGAATTTTTTGTGATAATTTTGGGGTTTTTGGGGATAATTTTAGGTTTTTTTGGAGATTTTTTTGATAATTCTTGGATTTTTGGGTTTTTTTGGGGATAATTTTGGGATAATTTAGGGATTTTTTGGGAATTTTTTGGGATAATTTTTGGGGTTTTAGGGATAATTTTAGGTTTTTTGGGGATCATTTTGGGATTTTTGGGATAATTTTGGGATTTTTGGGATAATTTTGGGATTTTTGGGGATAATTTAGGATTTTTCAAGATTTTTTTGGTGATAATTTTGGGTTTTTTGGAGATTTTTTTTTAGGTAATTCTGGGAATTTTTTTGGGATCACTGTGGGGATTTTTTGGGATCATTCTGGAATTTTTTGGGATTTTTTTGGGATCATTTTGGGATTTTTAGGGATTTTTAGTTCCCGAATTTTCCCCAAATTCCCATTTTTTCATCCCAAAATTCCCATTTTTTCCCCCTAAAATTCCTGGTTATTTCCCTTTAAAATCCCCATTTTTTTCTGCTAAAATTCCCATTTTTCCTCCTAAAATTCTCTTTTTTTCCTCATTTTTCCTCCTAAAATTCTCATTTTTCCCCTAAAATCCCCATTTCTTCACCTAAAATCCTCATTTTTCCCCTAAATTCTCATTTTTCCCCCAAAATCCTCATTTTTTTCACCTAAAATCCCCATTTTTTTCCTGAAATCCTCATTTTCCCACCATTTTTCCACCTAAAATTCCCATTCTTTCACCTAAAATGTCTTTTTTTCCTAAACTCTTTTTTCTCCTAAAATCCTCATTTTTCCACCTAAAATCCTCATTTTTTCCCCTAAAATTTTCATTTTTCCCCTAAAATCCTCATTTTCCCCCATTTTTCCACCTAAAATTCCCATTTTTTCACCTAAAATCCTCATTTTTCCCCTAAAATCCCCATTTTTCACCTAAAATGCTCATTTTTCCACCTAAAATTCCCATTTTTCCCCTAAAATCCTCATTTTTCCTCCCAGAACTCCCCGAATTTCTCTGTTTTTCCCCAAATTCCCGTTTTTTGCCCCAAAGGCATTTCTGGCTCTCAGTGACCTGCTGCTGCTGCTCGGCCCTGGACTCCCCAAAAAATCCTCCCAAATTCCCATTTTTTCATCCCAAAATTCCCATTTTTTCCCCCTTAAAATTCTCATTTTTTCATCATAAAATTCCCATTTTTTCCCCTGAAATCCTCTTTTTTCCTCGTAAAATCCCCATTTTTTTCTCTTAAAATCCTGATTTTTTCACCATTTTTCCACCTAAAATCCCCTTTTTTTCCTAAAATCCTCATTTTTTCTCCTAAAATCCTCATTTTTTCACCTAAAATTCCCATTTTTTCTGCTAAAATTCCCATTTTTGGTCCTAAAATTCTCTTTTTTCCCTCATTTTTCCACCTAAAATTCCCATTTTTTTGCCCTAAAATCCTCATTTTTTCTCCTAAAATCCTCATTTTTTCACCATTTTTCCCATTTCTCCTAAAATTCCCTTTTTCCCCCTAAAATCCTCATTTTTTCCCCTAAAATTCCCATTTTTTCCCCTAAAATCCTCATTTTTTCCCCTAAAATTCCCATTTTTTCCCCTAAAATCCTCATTTTTTCCCCTAAAATCCCCTTTTTTTTCCCCTAAAATCCTCATTTTTTCCCCCTAAAATCCTCATTTTTTCCCCTAAAATTCCCGAATTTTCCCCAAATTCCCGTTTTTCGCCCCAAAGGCATTCCTGGCTCTCAGTGACCTGCTGGTCCTGCTCGGCCCTGGACTCCCCATGGAGAAAATCCGAATTTCCGCTGATGCTGAACTCCAATCCCAGCTGGCTGCAGCTCTGGCTGATCTGGTGTTTCGGGAGGAAAACGAGCAAAATTCCGGGGATGAAGGTGAGAAGAAAATTTGGGAATTTTTGGGGGAATTTGGGGGATTTTTTGGGATTTTTGTTGGAATTTTTAGGATTTTTTTTCGATTTTTTTAATGATTTTTTTCGATTTTTTTTGCTATTTTTTGTTGATTTTTTTGTTGATTTTTTGTTGATTTAATTGAGATTTTTCAGGGATTTTTGTGGATTTTTTTGGGAAATTTTTTTGAATTTTGGGAATATTTTGCAAATTTTTAGGATTTTGTTTGAATTTTTTAGGATTTTTAAAAATTTTTAAAATTATTTTTTGTTGATTTTTTGTTGATTTAATTGAGATTTTCCAGGGATTTTTGTGGATTTTTTCGGGAATTTTTTTTGAATTTTGGGAATATTTTGGAATTTTTAGGATTTTTTTTTCGATTTTTTAAATGATTTTTTTCGATTTTTTTTGCTATTTTTTGTTGATTTTTTTGTTGATTTTTTGTTGATTTAATTGAGGTTTTTCAGGGATTTTTGTGGATTTTTTTGGGAATTTTTTTTTGAATTTTGGGAATTTTTTGTGAATTTTTAGGGTTTTTTTTCGAATTTTTTATGATTTTTTTCGATTTTTCTGCTATTTTTTGTTGATTTTTTTTGTTGATTTTTTTTGGTTGATATTTTTGTTGATTTAATTGAGATTTTTCAGGGATTTTTTGTGGATTTTTTTCGGGAATTTTCCGGGAATTTTGGGGATTTTTTAGGAATTTTTCTACTTATTTTTTTTTGCAATTTTTTCTGATCTTTTTCTGATTTTTTTTTGTTTTTACAATTTTTTTTCAATTTTTTGCTACTTTTTGTTGATTTTTTGTTTGATTTTTTGCACATTATGTGTTGATTTATTTGGGAATTTTTTGGGGATTTTTTGGAGATTTTTGGGGATTTTTTTCAGCATTTTTTGGGGAGTTTTTGAGGATTTAAAAAAATATTTTGTTAATTATAGGGAGTTTTTTTCTATTTTTGAGAGATTTTTTTGTTGATTATTTGCTGATTTTTTGTTGATTTTTTTGGGATTTATTTGGGATTTATTTGGGATTTTTGGGGATTTTTTGGGGATCTTTTGGAGATTTTTTGGTAGATTTTTTTGGGATTTTTTGGGGAATTTTTGGAGGATTTTTTGTAGAATTTTGTGGAGATTTTTTGGAATTTTTTGGGATTTTTGGAGGATTTTTTTGTAGAATTTTTTGGGATTTTTTTTGGATTTTTGGAGGATTTTTTGGGGTTTTTTTCTGGGATTTTTGAGGGATTTGATGGTGATTTGGCTGCAGCTCTGGCTGATCTGGTTTTTTGGGAGGAAAACGACCAAAATTCCAGGGATGAAGGTGAGAAGAAAATTTGGGAATTTTTGGGGGATTTTGGGGATTTTTTTGGGAATTTTTTAACGAATTTTTTGTAATTTTTTAGGATTTTTTTTCGAATTTTTTATGATTTTTAAAACATTTTTTTTACTATTTTTTGTTGATTTTTTTGTTGATTTTTTGTGGATTTTTTTGTTGTTGTTGATTTATTTGAGATTTTTCAGGGATTTTTGGGGATGTTCTTGGATTTTTTGGGAATTTTGGGGATTTTTTCCCAATTTTTAGGATTTTTTTCAAATTTTTTAATAATTTTTAAAAAATTTTTTATTATTTTGTGTTGATTTTTTTGTTGATTTTTTCTTGATTTATTTGAGACTTTTTTGGATTTTTGGGGATTTTTTAAATTTTTTGCAGATTTTTTGGAGTTTTTTTCTTGTTTTTTATAATTTTTTAGTGATTTTTATTTTTTTTTAATCCCACATAATCCCACACTCCCGAAATTCCTGAATTTTCCCAAAATTCCCAAATTTTTGGGGAATTCATTTGGGATTTTTCGGTGATTTCTTTGGGATTTTTTGGGGAACTTTTTGGGAATTTTTCGGGATTTTTGGGGATTTTTTTTTTTGAATTTTTGGGATTTTTGGGGAATTTTTTGGGAATTCATTTCGGATTTTTCAGAGGAATTCTTTGGGATTTTTTGGGAATTTTTGGGGGAATTTTTTGGGAATTCATTTGGGATTTTTTGGGAATTCTTTGGGATTTTTTGGGAATTCTTTGGGATTTTTTGGGAATTCTTTGGGATTTTTGGTCATTTTTTGTTGCTTCTTTGTTGTTTTTCATTTTTTTTTAGTGATTTTTTGGGTTTTTTTTTTAATTCTCCATAATTCCTACACTCTCAAAAATTCCCAAAAATTCCCAAATTTTTGGGGAATTCATTTGGGATTTTTCAGAGGAATTCTTGGGGATTTTTTGGGAATTATTTGGGAATTCCTTTGGGATTTTTCGGGAATTCTTGGGGATTTTTTGGGAATTTTTTGGGAACGTCATTTGGGATTTTTCAGAGGATTTCTTGGGGATTTTTGGGGAATTTTTTGGGAATTTTTGGGGAATTCTTTGGGCTTCTTTGTGTTTTATTATTCTTGGGGATTTTTTGGGATTTCTTTTGGGATTTTCCATGAGTGCACATTCTTGGGGAATTTCTGGGAATTTTTTGGGAATTCATTTGGGATTTTTCGGGATTTTTTGGGGATTTTTCAGGAATTTTTTTGGGATTTTTGGTCATTTTTTGTTGCTTCTTTGTTGTTTTTCATTATTTTTTAGTGATTTTTTTGGGGTTTTTTTTTAATTCTCCATAATTCCTACACTCCCAAAATTCCCAAAAATTCCCAAATTTTTGGGGAATTCATTTGGGATTTTTCAGAGGATTTCTTGGGGATTTTTCGGGAATTTTTTGGGGATTTTTGGTCATTTTTTGTTGCTTCTTTGTTGTTTTTCATTATTTTTTAGTGATTTTTTGGGTTTTTTTTTTAATTCTCCATAATTCCTACACTCCCAAAATTCCCTAAAATTCCCAAATTTTTGGGGAATTCATTTGGGATTTTTCAGATGATTTCTTGGGGATTTTTGGGGAATTTTTTGGGAATTCCTTTGGGATTTTTTGGGATTTTTTTTAGAATTTTTTGGGAATTCATTTGGGATTTTTTGGGAATTTTTTTGGATTTTTGGGAATTCATTTGGGATTTTTTCAGAGGATTTCTTGGGGATTTTTCGGGAATTTTTTGGGAATTCATTTGGGATTTTCCTGAGGATTTCTTGGGGATTTTTTGGGAATTTTTTGGGGATTTTTGGTCATTTTTTGTTGCTTCTTTGTTGTTTGTCATTATTTTTTAGTGATTTTTTTGGGTTTTTTTTTTTTAATTCTCCATAATTCCTACACTCCCAAAAATTCCAAAATTCCCCAAAATTCCCCAAAATTCCCCAAAATGGCAGAATTTGGGATCGAGGCTCTGCAGTGAATTTCCTCATTTTCAGAGCTTTTTTCCCAACTTCCACCTCAAAATTCCCATTTTTTGGGGGATTTCTTTGGGATTTCTTCAGGATTTTTTCCGGGAGTTTTTTGGGATTTCTTGTTGACTTTTTAGGGATTTCTTTGGGATTTTTCAGTGATTTCTTTGGGATTTTTCAGTGATTTATTTGGAATTTTTGGGGTTTTTTTTGGGATTTCTTTGGGGTTTTTTTTTGGGATTTCTTTGGGGCTTTTGGACGATTTTTAAAAAAAATTATTTGGGATTTTTTTTTGTTTGGTTTTTGTTGGTTTTTTGGCTTCTTTTTGCTTTTTTGGTTTTTTTTTTTTTTTATCCTGTATTCCCAAACCTCCCGAAATTCCCGAAATTTCCCCAAAATTCCCCGAAATTGCAGAATTTGGGATCGAGGCTCTGCAGCGGCGCCGTTTGCTCCTGGCTGGGTTCTGCAAACTCCTCCTGCAGGGAATCCTGGAAATCCCAGCAGCTGCTGAGGTGTTCAAATATTACTGCAAGGTGGGTTTGGGGGGAAAAAACGGGAATTCGGGAAAATTGGGGGAAAAATTGGGGTTTTTAGGAGGAAAAATGGGGATTTTGGGTGAAAAAATGGGGATTTTAGGGGGAAAAATGGGAATTTTGGAGGAAAAAAGGGAATTTTAGGAGGAAAAATGGGAATTTTGGAGAAAAAAAGAATTTTAGGTGAAAAAAGTGAATTTTAGGTGAAAAAATGTGAATTTTAGGAGGAAAAAAGTGAATTTTGGAGGGAAAAAAAAGTGAATTTTAGTGGAAAAAATGGGAATTTGGGAAAATCCTGGAGATGCCAGCAGCTGCTGAGGTGTTCAAATATTACTGCAAGGTGGGTTTGGGGGGAAAAAACGGGAATTTGGGAAAACTGGGGAAAAAATTTGGGGTTTGGGAAAAAATCTGGGAGAAAAAATGGGGATTTTTGGTGAAAAAATGGGGATTTTAGGGGGAAAAATGTGGATTTTAGGGGGAAAAACTAGAATTTTGGAGGGAAAAAAATGTGAATTTTAGGGGAAAAATGGGAATTTGGGAAAATTGGGAATTTTGGGAAAAAATCTGGGAGAAAAAAAGGGGATTTTTGGTGAAAAAATGGGGATTTTAGGAGGAAAAATGTGAATTTTAGGGAGAAAAATGTGAATTTTAGGAGGAAAAATAGTGAATTTTGGAGGAAAAAAGTGAATTTTGGAGGAAAAAAAGTGATTTTTTAGGGGAAAAATGGGAATTTGGGAAAATTGGGAATTTGGGGAAAAAATTGGGAGGAAAAATGGGGATTTTGGGTGAAAAAATGGGGATTTTAGGGGAAAAAATGGGAATTTTGGAGGAAAAAATGAATTTTAGGGGGAAAAATGGGAATTTTGGATGAAATTTTAGGTAAAAATTGGGGATTTTAGGAGAACAAATTGGGAGTTTTAGGGGGAAAAATGGGAATTTTTGGTGAGAAAAATTGGGGATTTTACAGGAAAAAAAGACAATTTCAGGGGGAAAAATGGGAATTTTAGGAGGAAAAACGGGAATTTTGAGGGAAAGTCAGGGAAATTTTTGGATTTTGGGAATTCAGGGATGTTTTGGTGATTTTTTGGGATTTTTTGGGAATTTTTTTGGGATTTTTTCCCAGTTTTTCGGGGATTATGGTGACATCATCCGGAGACTCTGCAGTGGGGAAATTTGGGAATTTGGGGGAAAAAATGGGAATTTGGGGAAAAAAGGGGATTTGGGGAATTTGAGGTGAAATTTGGGGATTTTTGGGGGAAAAATGGGAATTTTTGGAGAGAAAAAATTGGGATTTTAGGGGGAAAAATGACAATTTTAGGGGGAAAAAGTGGGAAATTTGGGGGAAAACTTGGGAATTCGGGTTTTTTTTGAATTCTGGGAATTCAGGGAATGTTTGGGTGATTTTTTGGGAATTTTTTTTGGAATTTTTTGGGGATTTTTTCCCAGTTTTTCGGGATTATGGTGACATCATCCGCGAGACGCTGCGGGGAAAATCCAGGAATTTTAGGGGAAAAACGGGAATTTTTGGGGGAAAAAACCTGGAATTTGGGAGAAAAAAATGGGAATTTTTGGGGGAAAAACTGGAGATTTTAGGGGAAAAATCTGGAGGAAAGATTGGGAGTTTTAGGGGGAAAAATGGGAATTTTTGGTGAGAAAAAATTGGGATTTTAGGGGGAAAAATGGGAATTTTTGGAGAGAAAAATCGGGAATTTTAGGGGAAAAAATGCGAATTTTAGGGGAAAAAATGGGATTTTTAGGGATAAAAAATGGGAATTTGGGGGGAAAAATTGTGGATTTTAGGGGGGAAAATGGGAATTTTTGGTGAGAAAAAAGAGAATTTTAGGGGAAAAAATGGGAATTTTCGGAGGAAAATTGGGAATTTTCGGAGGAAAATTGGGAATTGGTTGGAATTGTGGGAATTCAGGGAATTTTTTGGGAATTTTTTTGGGGATTCTCTCCCAGTTTTTCGGGGATTCCGGCGACATCATCTGCAAGATTGTGCAGTGTGGAAATCTGGGAATTTGGAGGGAAAAATGGGAATTTTAGAAGAAAACAAAAGAGAAATTTTAGGGGAAAATGAGTTGGAAAATTCCAGAGTTTTGGGGAAAAAATGGGAATTTTAGGGGAGAAAACGCAGGAATTCTTGGGGAAATCAGTGGGAATTTGGGAGAAAAAAATGGGAATTTTTGGGGGAAAAATTGGGATTTTAGGGGGAAAAATGGGAATATTTGGGGGAAAAAATTGGGAATTTTAGGGATAAAAAATGGGAATTTGGGGGGAAAAATGGGAATTTTAGGGGGAAAATTGGGAATTATAGGGATAAAAATGGGAATTTTGGATGAAATTTTGGGGGAAAAATTGGGAATTTTAGGAGGAAAAAAAGAATTTTAGGGGAAAAAATGGGAATTTTAGGGGAGAAAACACAGGAATTCTTGGGGAAATCAGTGGGAATTTGGGAGAAAAAAATGGGAATTTTTGGGAGAAAAATTGGGGATTTTAGGGATAAAAGATGGGAATTTTTGGGGGAAAAAATAGGGAATTTTAGGGATAAAAGATGGGAATTTGGGGGGAAAAATGGGAATTTTAGGGGGAAAATTGGGAATTATAGGGATAAAAATGGGAATTTTGGATGAAATTTTGGGGAAAAATTGGGAATTTTAGGAGAAAAAAAAGAGAATTTTAGGGGGAAAAATGGGAATTTTTGGAGAGAAAAAATTGGGATTTTAGGGGGAAAAATGCAAATTTTAGGGGGAAAAAATGGGAATTTTTAGGGAAATTCAAGGGGAAAGGTTGGGAATTTGGGGGTTTTTTGAATGCTGAGAATTTGGGGAATATTTTGGGAATCTTTTGGTGATTTTTTGGGAATTTTTTGGGAATTTTTTGGGGATTTTTTGGGGATTCTCTCCCAGTTTTTCGGGGATTACGGCGACATCATCCGGAGACTCTGCAGTGGGGAAATTTGGGAATTTGGGGGGAAAAATGGGAATTTGGGGAAAAAAGGGGATTTGGGGAATTTGAGGTGAAATTTGGGGATTTTAGGGGGAAAAATGGGAATTTTTGGAGAGAAAAAATTGGGATTTTAGGGGGAAAAATGACAATTTTAGGGGGAAAAAGTGGGAAATTTGGGGGAAAGGTTGGGAATGCAGGTTTTTTTTGAATTGTGGGAATTCAGGGAATGTTTTGGGGATTTTTTGGGAATTCTTTGGGGATTTTTTGGGGATTCTCTCCCAGTTTTTCGGGGATTACGGCGACATCATCCGCGAGACGCTGCGGGGAACTCGGGAGCTCAGCAGGATCCAGTGGGCTCAGACTGTCCTGCTGAGCCTCAAACAGGTGGGGAAACCCGGGAATTCCGGGAAAACCCGGGAATCTGGGGAAATCCGGCAATTCCTGGGGAATTTGGGGGTTTTTGGAGGGATTTTTTTGGGTTTTGGGGGATTTTTTTTTGGTTTTTTGGGGTGATTTTGGGAGATTTTCTGGGGAATTTTGGGAAAATCCGGGAATTCCAGGAAAATCCGGGAATCTGGGGAAATCCGGGAATTCCTGGGAAATTTGGGGGTTTTTGGAGGGATTTTTTGGGGATTTTTGGGGATTTTGGGGGATTTTTTTGGGGGGTTTTGGGGGTTTTTTTGGGTTTTTTGGGGATTTTTTGGTGATTTTGGGAGATTTTTTTTTGGAATTTGGGAAATTTCTGGGAATTTTGGGAAAATCTGGGAATTCCTGGGAAAATCCGGGAATTCGGGAAAATCTGGGAATTTGGGGAAACCGGGAATTCCTGGGGAATTTGGGGTTTTTTGAGGGATTTTTTTGGGATTTTGGGGATTTTTGGGGTTTTTTTGAGGGATTTTTTTGGATTTTGGGGATTTTTGGGGATTTTTTGGGGTTTTTGGGGTTTTTGGGGTTTTTTTGGTTTTTTGGGGTGATTTTGGGAGGTTTTCTGGGGAATTTTGGGAAAATCCGGGAATTCGGGAAAATCTGGGAATTCTGGGAAAATTTGGGGGTTTTCGAGGATTTTTTGGATTTTTTGGGGGTTTTTTGGGGGTTTTTTGGGGGTTTTTGGGGATTTTTTGGTGATTTTGGGAGTTTTTTTTTGGAATTTGGGAAATTTCTGGGAATTTTGGGAAAATCTGGGAATTTCGGGAAAATCTGGGAATTTTGGGAAAATTTGGGGTTTTTCTGAGGATTTTTTTGGGATTTTTTGGGGTTTTTTGGGGGTTTTTGGGGATTTTTTGGTGATTTTGGGAGATTTTTTTTGAATTTCGGGAAATTTCTGGGAATTTTGGGAAAATCTGGGAATTCCTGGGGAATTTGGGGTTTTTTGAGGGATTTTTTGGGGTTTTTTTGGGAATTTTCGGGGTTTTTTTTTGGTTTTTCGGGATGATTTTGGCAGGTTTTCCAGGGAATTTGCGGAAATTTCTCGGAATTTTCGCAAAATCCCTCCCAGGAATTTCTGGGAAATTTGGGGTTTTTTTGAGGAATTCTTTTTGGTTTTTGGGGATTTTTTTTGTTTTTTGGGATGATTTTGGGAGATTTTTTTTGAATTTCCAGGAAATTTTGGGAATTTTGGGAAAATCCAGGAATTCCTGGGAAATTTGGGGGTTTTTGAGGGATTTTTTTCAGGTTTTTTGGGGATTTTTTGGGGTTTTTTGGGGATTTTTTGGTTTTTTGGGATGATTTAGGGAGATTTTTTGGGGAATTTGGGAAATTTCCGGGAATTTTGGGAAAATCTGGGAATTTCTGGGAAATTTGGGGATTTTTTTGTAATTTTTTGGTAATTTTTTCCATTAAATTTTCCCAAATTCCATTTCCCCAATTTTTCTGGGAATTTCCCTTAAATTCTCCACAAATTCTCTTTGGAAATTTCCATGAATTTTTGGGAATTTTTGCAAATTCTCATTCTTTTTTTTCGAATTTCCATTATTTTTTTGTAGTTTTTCCATGAAATTTTCCCAAATTCTCCCAAATTTCCCAAATTTCCCCCAAATTTTCCCAAATTCCCTCTTTCCCAGCATGAAATTTCCATGAATTTTTGGGAATTTTTGCAAATTCTCATTATTTTTTTGTGAATTTTCTTTTTTTTTTCCAAATTTCCATTATTTTTTTGTAGTTTTTCCATGAAATTTTCCCCAATTTCCCCCAAATTTCCCCAAATTTTTCCCCAACTCTTCCCAAAATTCCCTCTTTTCCAGCATGAAATTTCCATGAATTTTTGCAAATTCTCACTTTTTTTTGGCAATTTCCATGATTTTTTTGTAGTTTTTTCCATTAAATTTTCCCAAATTTCCCCCAAATTTTCCCCAAATTTCCCCCAAATTCTCCCAAATTTCCCCCAAATTTCCCCAAATTTCCCCCAAATTTTCCCAAATTCCCTCTTTCCCAGCATGAAATTTCCATGAATTTTTGGGAATTTTTGCTAAATTCTCACTTTTTTTTGGGAATTTCCATGATTTTTTGGTAGTTTTTTCCATGAAATTTTCCCAAATTTCCCCCAAATTTCCCCCAAATTTTCCCAAAATTCCCTCTTTTCCAGCATGAAATTTCCAGGAATTTTTGGGAATTTTTGCAAATTCTCTTTTTTTTTTTCAAATTTTCTTTTTTTTTCGAAATTTCCATGATTTTTTTGTATTTTTTCCGTGAAATTTTCCCAAATTCTCCCAAATTTCCCCCAAATTTCCCCAAATTCCCTCTTTCCCAGCATGAAATTTCCATGAATTTTTGGGAATTTTTGTAAATTCTCACTTTTTTTTGGGAATTTCCATGATTTTTTGGTAGGTTTTTCCATGAAATTTTCCCAAATTTCCCCAAATTCTCCCAAATTTCCCCCAAATTCTCCCGAATTCCCTCTTCCCCAGCTTTTCTCGGAGCTGCTCCTCCAGCAAGGCCCTGAGATCCGAGCTCTGCCGGAATTCCAGGAAATTCGGGATTTGGGGAGGAAGTTCTCCCAATTCTTCAGTCTCCATCAGCTCCGCAATCGCCAGGCGCTCCTGCAGCTCCACAGGTGGCCAGTGCCGGCAAGTTGGGGGATTTGGGGATTTGGGGAATTTTGGGAATTTTTTTAAATTTCGGGAATTTTTGGGGAATTCTTTGGGGAATTTGGGGAATTTTTGGGGAATTTTGGGGGATTTTTTTGGAATTTTGGGAATTTTTTGGGAATTCTTTGGGAATTTTGGGGATTTTTGGGGAATTTTTTTTTAATTTTGGGAATTTTGGGGGAATTTTTGGGGAATTTTTGGAATTTTTTGGGGGATTTTGGGGAATTTTTGGGGAATTTTGGGGATTTTTGGGGAATTTTGGGAATTTTGGGGAATTTGGGGGAATTTTTGGGGAATTTTGGGAATTTTTGGGGAATTTTTGGGCAATTTTGGGAATTTTTTTTTAATTTTGGGGATTTTTGGGGAATTTTTGGGAATTTTTTTGGAATTTTGGGAATTTTTTGGGAATTTGGGGAATCTTTCGGAAATTTTGGGAATTTTTTGGGAATTTTGGGATTTTTGGGGATTTTTTTGGGAATTTTGGGGGAATTTGGGGAATTCTTTGGGATTTTTGGGAATTTTGGGGAATTTTGGGAATTTTTGGGGAATTTTGGGAATTTTTGGGGAATTTTTGAAATTTTTGGGGAATTTTTGGGGGAATTTGGGGAATTTTTTGGGAATTTGGGGAATTTTTTTGGAATTTTGGGGAATTTTGGGGATTTTTGGGGAATTTGGGGAATTTTGGGGGAATTTTGGGGGAATTTTGGGAATTCTTTGGGATTTTTGGGGAATTTTGGGAATTTTGGGGGAATTTTGGGGATTTTTGGGGAATTTTTTTGGGGAATTTTGGGAATTTTTTGGGAATTTGGGGAATTTTTTGGGAAATCTTAGGGAATTTTGGGGAATTTGGGGAATTTTTGGGGAATTTTTGGGGAATTTGGGGAATTTTGGGGGAATTTGGGGAATTCTTTGGGATTTTTGGGAATTTTGGGGATTTTTGGGAATTTTGGGGATTTTTGGGGAATTTTGGGAATTTTTCAGGAATTTTTTTGGAATTTTGGGAATTTTTTTTGAATTTTGGGGAATTTTTTGGGAATTTTTCAGGAATTCTTTGGGGATTTTGGGAATTTTGGGGATTTTTGGGGAATTTTTGGGGAATTTTTTGGAGTTTGGGGAATTTTTGGGGAATTTTTTTGGAGTTTGGGGAATTTTTGGGGAATTTTGGGAATTTTTGGGGAATTTTTTTGGAGTTTGGGGAATTTTTGGGGAATTTTGGGGATTTTTGGGGAATTTTGGAAATTTTTGGGGAATTTTTTTGGGAATTTTTTTGGAATTTGGGGAATTTTTTGGGAATTTTGGGAATTTTGGGAATTTTTGGGGAATTTTTTGGAATTTTTTGGGATTTTTGGGACTTCTGTTGGGATTTTTAAAATTTTTTTGGGGAATTTTTTGGAATTTTTTGGGATTTCTTAGATTTTTTTTTTTAATTTTTTTTGGAATTAATTGGAATTTTTTGGTATTTATTGGATTTTTTGGAATTTCTGGGATTTTTTGGGGGATTTCCATGAATTTTTGGGGATTTTCAGGATTTTTATTTGGGATTTCTTGGAATTCTTTGGAATTTCTTGGGATTTCTTGGATTTTTTGGGATTTCGTGGAATTCTTTTGGATTTTTTTGGGATTTCTTGGATTTTTGGGGGATTTTCATGGATTTTTTGGTATTTATTTTGGGAAACTTTTTTGGAATTTTTTTGGAATTTTTGGGGGAATTTCTTGGAATTTTAAAAAATCATTTGGATTTTCTTGGATTTTCTTGGAATTTTTTTGGGATTTTTTGCATTTTGGGGATTTCTAGGAACTTTCTTGGGTTTTTCACGATTATTTGGGGGAATTTTAGGATTTTTTAAAAATTTAAATTTTTTAGAATTTCTTGGATTTTTTGGGGGATTTTCATGAAATTTTTTTTTAAATTATTTTCAGGATTTTTTTGGGATTTCTAGGAATTTCCAGGAATTTTTTGGGATTTCTGGGAATTTTTTGGGGATTTTTAGGACTTATTTTGGGATTTCTACTCATTTTTTGGGGATTTCTTGGGGGATTTTCAGGAATTTTTTTAGGATTTTCAGGATTCCCTTTGGGGAATTTCGGGATTTTGAGTGAAGTTTTTTTGGGGATTTTTGGGAATTTTTGGGAATTTTTGATTCCTGAGTAAATTCTGAATCAATTTGAGTGAAATTTGGGGAATTTTGGTTGAATTTTATGGAATTTTTTTTGGAATTTTGCCATTTTTTGGTTAATTTTTGGGAATTCGGGATTAGTGAATTTTTTGGGAATTTTTTGGAATTTTGGGATTTTGAGTGAATTTTTTGGGGGAATTTTTGGGAATTTTGGGATTTTCAGTGAGTTTTTGGAGATTTTTTTGGAATTGTTGGGAATTCTGGGGTTTTTGTAAATTGTGAATTTTGAGTGAATTTTGATGGATTTTGGTTGAATTTTATGGGAATTTTTTGGGAATTTTGCCATTTTTCAGTGAATTTTTTGGGGAATTTTGGGATTTTGAGTGAATTTTTTGGGGAATTTTTGGGAATTTTGGGATTTTGAGTGAATTCTGGGTGGATATTGAGTGAATTTTTTTGGAATTTCTCTATTTTTCAGTGAAGTTTTTTGGGGAATTTCAGGATTTTGAGTGAAGTTTTTTTTGGAATTTCTGGGAATTTTGATGGGAATTTTTGAGTTTCTGAGTAAATTCTGAATCAATTTGTAGTGAAATGTTTGGGGAATTTTGGTGAATTTCAGTGGAATTTTTGGGGAATTTTTCGCATTTTTCAGTGAATTTTTTGGGAATTTCTAGAACTTTGAGTGAATTTTGAGTAATTTTGATGGATTTTGGTTGAATTTTATGGGAATTTTTTGGGAATTTTGCCATTTTTCAGTGAATTTTTTGGGGAATTTCAGGCATTTTGAGTGAATTTTCTGGGGAATTTTTTGAGTGAATTTTGGGATTTTGAGTGAATTTTTTGGGGAATTTTTGGGAATTTTGGGATTCTGTTCAGATTTTTGGGGATTTTGGGTTTCCTGAGTGGATTTGGAGTGAATTTTGGGGAATTTTGATCGAATTTTATGGCATTTTTGGGGGAATTTTACTCTTTTTCAGTGAATTTTTTGGGGAATTTTGGGATTTTGAGTGAATTTTTTTGGGAATTTTTTGGGAATTTTGGGATTTTTTGGTAAATTTTGTTTTTTTTTTTTCCCAGCGAAGGAATCGAGTTTTCCCTGCAGCCTCCCCAGGAGTTGGAATTTGGGGAATTTGGGGAATTTGGGGAATTTTCTGCCCTAAATTTGCCTTTTTTGGAAATTCTCAGCGAATTCTCGCCGAGGCTGCTGAGCGCTGATCGAGCTCTGCTGTGAGCATTGGGAAAATTCGGGAATTCTGGGGGAATTTGGGGGATTTTGGGGGAAAATTTGGGGAAAATCTGGGAATTCTGGGGGAATTTGGGGGAATTTGGGGAAAATTTGGGGAAAATTTGGGGAAAATTTGGGAATTCTGGGGAATTTGGGAAAATTTGGGAATTTTGGGGGAATTTGGGGGAAATTTTGGGGGAAAATTTGGGGAAAATTTGGGAATTTTGGGGGAATTTTGGGGAAATTTGGGAGTTTTGGGGGAAAATTTGGGAATTTTGGGGGAAGTTTGGGAACTTGGGGGAATTTTGGGGGAAAATTTGGGAATTTCGGGGATTTGGGGGAAAAATTGGGGAAATTTGGGAATTTTGGGGGAAAATTTGGGGATTTTGGGGGGAAATTTGGGGGAAATTTGGGGATTTGGGGGAAAAAATTGGGAATTTGGGGGAAATTTGGGGAATTTTGGGGAAAATTGGGGGATTTTGGGGAATTTGGGGGAATTTGGGGGAAATTTGGGAGTTTTGGGGAAAATTTTGGGGAAAATTTTGGAATTTTGGGGATTTGGGGGAAAATCTGCAGATTTTGGGGGAAAAAATTGGGGAAATTTGGGGAATTTTGAGGGAAAAGTTGGGGATTTTGAGAATTTTAGGGTCGAATTTTTGGGAATTTTTGGGTCAAATTTTGGGAATTTTAGGATCAAATTTTGCCTCAAATTTCATTAATTTTCTTCTCAAATTTCAACCCAAATTCCCATTTTCCCCATTTTTTCCCATTTTCCCCATTTTCCCCATTTTCCCCATTTTCCCCATTGTTTCCCATTTTTCCCCATATTTCCCCATTTTCCCATTATTTCCCCCATTTTCCCATTTTTCCCAATTTTCCCCATTTCCCTATTTTTTCTCATTTTTCCCCATTGTTTCCCATTTTTTCCCATTTTCCCCAATTTTCCCCATTTTTCCCCATTTTCCTCCATTTTTCCCCATTTTCCCCATTTTTCCCATTTTCCCCATTTTTCCCAATTTCCCCATTTTTCCCATTATTTCCCCATTTTCCCATTTTTCCCAATTTTCCCATTTTCCCATTTTTTCTCATTTTCCCCCATTGTTTCCCATTGTTTCCCATTGTTTCCCATTGTTTCCCATTTTTCCCCATTTTTCCCAATTTCCCCATTTTTCCCTTTTTTCTCCATTTTCCCCATTGTTTCCCATTTTCCCATCATTTTCCCCAATTTCCCATTTTCCCCAATTTCCCAATTTCCCATTTTCCCCTTTTTCCCCATTTTTCCCAATTTCCCATTTTTCCCATTTTCCCCATTTTCCCCATTTTTCCCATTTTCCCCATTTTTTCCCCAATTTCCCCAATTTCCCATTTTTCCCCATTTTCCCATTTTTCCCCATTTTTTTCCAGCCTGTCCCTCCTGGATCGCAGCTGCCGCCAGCGCCGGCTGGGCAATTCCGGGAATTCCGGGGATTTGGGGAATTCTGGGGCAGATTTGGGGGATTTGGGGGATTTTCCTGCTCTGCAGGTTTATCGGAAATCTCTGGAAGCTCCTGGGAGTCCCAGGGGAGCTCCGGCGGCCAAGAGAGCCAGGAAATGGGGTGAGGATCCCGGATTTTGGGAAAAACGGGAATTTGGGGGGAAAATGGGAATTTTTGGGGGAAAATGTGGGAATTTTGGGGAAAAAATGGGAATTTTGGGGAAAAAATCTGAATTTTTGGGGGAAAATAGGAGAGTTTGGGGGGAAAAATCCCAAATTTGAGGGAAATCTGGGAATTTTGGAGGAAAATCTGGGAATTTTGGGGGAAATCTGGGAATTTTTGGGGGAAAAATGGGAATTTTTTGGGGGAAAAATGGGAATTTTGGGGGAAAAAATCTGAATTTTTTTTGGAAAATAGGAGAGTTTGGGGGGAAAAATCCCAAAGTTGAGGGAAATCTGGGAATTTTGGGAAAATCCGGGAATTTTGGGGGAAAATGGGAATTTTGGGAGTCCCAAGGGAGCGCCGGCGGCCAAGAGAGCCAGGAAATGGGGTGAGGATCCCGGATTTTGGGAAAAATGGGAAATTGGGGGGAAAAATGGGAATTTGGAGGAAAATCTGGGAATTTTTGGGGGAAAAATGGGAATTTTTTTGGGGTAAAAGGGAATTTTGGGGGGAAAATCTGAATTTTTGTGGGAAAATAGGCGAGCTTGGGGGAAAAATCCCAAATTTGAGGGAAATCTGGGAATTTTGGGAAAAATGGGAATTTTGGGGGAAAAATGGGAATTTTTGGGGGAAAAATGGGAATTTTGGGGGAAAAAATCTGAATTTTTGGGGGAAAAGAGGCGAGCTTGGGGGAAAAATCCCAAATTTGAGGGAAAAATGGGAATTTTGGGGGAAAAATGGGAATTTTGGGGGAAAAATGGGAATTTTGGGGGAAAAATCTGGAAATTTGGGGGGAAAAATGGGAATTTTGGGGAAAAAACCTGATTTTTTTGGGAAAATAGGAGAGTTTGGGGGGAAAAATCCCAAATTTGAGGGAAATCTGGGAATTTTGGGAAAAATGGGAATTTTGGGGGGAAATCTGGGAATTTTTGGGGGAAAAATAGGAATTTTTTGGGGGGAAAAAGGGAATTTTGGGGGAAAAAATCTGAATTTTTGGGGGAAAAGAGGCGAGCTTGGGGGAAAAATCCCAAATTTGAGGGAAATCTGGGAATTTTGGGAAAATTCAGGAATTTTGGGGGAAAAATCTGGAAATTTGGGGGGAAAAAATGGGAATTTTGGGGGAAAAAACCTGATTTTTTTGGGGAAAATAGGAGAGTTTGGGGGAAAAATCCCAAAGTTGAGGGAAATCTGGGAATTTTGGGAAAATCTGGGAATTTTGGGGGAAAATGGGAATTTTGGGAGTCCCAAGGGAGCTCCGGCCCAAGAGAGCCAGGAAATGGGGTGAGGATCCCGGATTTTGGGAAAAATGGGAAATTGGGGGGAAAAATGGGAATTTGGAGGAAAATCTGGGAATTTTTGGGGGAAAATGTGGGAATTTTGGGGGGAAAAAATGGGAATTTTTGGGGAAAAAATGGGAATTTTGGGGGAAAAAAATGGGAATTTTGGGGGAAAAATCTGAATTTTTTGGGGGGAAAAATGGGAATTTTGGGGGGGAAAAAAAGGGAATTTTGGGGGGAAAAAAATGGGAATTTTGGGGGGAAAAAATTGGGAATTTTGGGGGGAAAAATCTGGGAATTTTGGGGAAAAATGGGAATTTTGGGGAAAAAAATCTGAATTTTTTGGGGGGAAAAATGGGAATTTTGGGGGAAAAATCTGGGAATTTTGGGGGAAAATCTGGGAATTTTGGGGAAAAATCTGGGAATTTTGGGGGAAGACATGGGAATTTTGGGGAAAGTCCTGGAATTTTGGGAGGAAAAATGGGAATTTTGGGGAAAAGGGAATTTTTTGGGGGGAAAAATGGGAATTTTGGGGGAAAATCTGGGAATTTTGGGGGAAAAAAATCCCAATTTTGGAGGGAAAATCTGGGAATTTTGGGGGAAAACCCCAAATCTGGGAAGGTTTGGGGGGAAAAAAATCAGAATTTTGGGTGAAAAACTGCCAAATTTAGAGTTAAAACCCCCAAATTTTGGTTGGAAAAAACATCAATTTTTTGGGTGAAACCCCCAATTTTGGGGGAAAAATCTCAATTTTTTTGAGTGAAAATCCCAAATTTTTGGAGAAAAAGCAAATTTTGGGTTAAAAAAGCCCAAATTTTGGTGAAAATGTTAATTTTTTGGGTGAAAAATCTCAATTTTTTTGGTGAAAATCCCAAAATTTTGGGGAAAATGGAAATCTTGGGTGGAAAAATCCCAAAATTGGGGTTAAAATATGAATTTTTTAGGTGAAAAATCTCAATTTTTTGAGTGAAAATCCCAAATTCTTGGGGAAAATGGAAATTCTGGGTGAAAAAAATCCCAGATTTGGGGTTAAAATATGAATTTTTTGGGTGAAAAATCTCAATTTTTGGAGTCAAAATCCCAGATTTTTTGAGAAAAAGCAAATTTTGGGTGAAAAAATCCCAAATTTGGGGTTAAAATATGAGTTTTTTGGGTGAAAAATCTCAAGTTTTGGAGTCAAAATCCCAAATTTTTTTTTGAAAAATGGCAATTCTGGGTGAAAAAAGCCCAAATTTTGGTGAAAATGTTAATTTTTTGGGTGAAAAATCTCACTTTGTTTGGTGAAAATCCCAAATTTTTGGGGGAAATGGAAAT
Organism: Entomyzon cyanotis; assembly: GCA_024500445.1. NCBI lineage: Eukaryota > Metazoa > Chordata > Aves > Passeriformes > Meliphagidae > Entomyzon > Entomyzon cyanotis. The sequence continues at coordinate 497,917 of JAKEPQ010001013.1, read as the reverse complement.
TTTGGGTGAAAAAATCCCAAATTTGGGGTTAAAATATGAATTTTTTGGGTGAAAAATCTCAATTTTTGGAGTCAAAATCCCAAAATTTTTTGAGAAAAATGCCAGATTTTGGGTGAAAAGAGCCCAAATTTGGGGGTTTTGGGGTTTCCTGAGTGATTTTGGGGTGGAAATGTTGGACTTTTGGGTGTAAAAATGTGAATTTGGGGTTTTTTCAGCTCCTCCCCCAGGCAGCCCTTGGCCTCCAAAACCCAAATTGACTTCGACTTTGGCAAAAGTTAAACCCAAAATTGGGAAATCTTCAGTTCAGCTGCAAAGGTGAGAGAAAACCCCAAAAATCCCCCAAAAAATAATTTAAAAAATTCCCTAAAGAATCCCAAAAAAATTTTTTAAATTCCTCCAAAAATTCTGGAAAAAAAACCCCAAAAAAATCCCCCAAAAATTGCCAAAAAATCCTAAAAAAATTCCCAAAAAATCCCCCAAAAATTCCCCCAATAAGCCCCAAAAAATCCCCAAAAAACCCAAAAATACCCCAAAATTCCTCTCAAAAAATCCCCAAAAAACCCAAAAATAAACCAAAAATCCTCTCAAAAAATCCCCAAAAAATAAACCAAAAATCCCCCAAAATAAACCAAAAATCCTCTCCAAAAAATCCCTAAAAAACCCCAAAAATCAACCAAAAATAAACCAAAAATCTTCTCAAAAAATCCCCAAAAATAAATCAAAATTACCCAAAAATAATAAAAATCCTCTCCAAAAATCTCCAAAAAACCCCAAAAATAAACCAAAAATCCTTTCAAAAAATCCCCAAAAATAAATCAAAATTACCCAAAAATAAACCAAAATTCTCTCCAAAAATCCCCAAAAAAACAAAACCCCCAAAATAAACCAAAAACCCAAAAAAATTCCCAAAAACCCCCAAAAATAAACCAAAAACCAAAAATTCTCTCCAAAAATCCCCAAAAAAACCAAAAACCCCCAAAATAAACCAAAAATCCTCTCAAAAAAAATCCCCAAAAACCCCCAAAAATAAACAAATTCTCTCAAAAAAATCCCCAAAAAACCCCAAAAATCAACCAAAAATAAACCAAAAATCCTCTCCAAAAAAGTTCCCCCAAAAACCCAAAAATAAACCAAAAATAAACCAAAAATTTTCTCAAAAAATCCCCAAAAATAAATCAAAATTACCCAAAAATAAACCAAAAATCCTCTCCAAAAAATCCCCAAAAATAAACCAAAAATAAACCAAAAATCTTCTCCAAAAATCCCCCAAAAACCCCAAAAAAACGCCAAAAATAAACCAAAAATCCTCTCAAAAAAAACTCCAAAAAAACCCAAAAATAAACCAAAAATCCTCTCAAAAAAAATCTCCAAAATTCTCCAAAATCAACCAAAAATAAACCAAAAATCCTCTCAAAAAAACCCCAAAAATAAACCAATAATCCTCTCCAAAAAATCCCCAAAAAAACCCAAAAATCCCCAAAAAATCCCCAAAAAACCCCCAAAAATTCTCTCCAAAAAATCCCCAAAAATCCCCAAAAATAAATCAAAAATTCTCTCCAAAAAATCCCCAAAAACCCCAAAAATAAACCAAAAATAAACCAAAAATTCTCTCGAAAAAAATCCCCAAAAAACCCCAAAACCAAACCAAAAATAAACCAAAAATCCTCTCCAAAAATTCCCCAAAAACCAAAAATAAACCAAAAATTCTCTCCAAAAAATTCCCAAAAAAACCAAAAATAAACCAAAAATTCTCTCCAAAAAATTCCCAAAAAACTCCAAAAATAAACCAGAAATTCTCTCCAAAAAATTGCCAAAAAACCCCAAAAATAAACCAAAACTTCTCTCAAAAAATCCCCCAAAACCCCAAAAAACCCCAAAAATAAACCAAAAATCCTTTCAAAAAATCCCCAAAAATAAATCAAAATTACCCAAAAATAAACCAAAAATCCTCTCCAAAAAATCCCCAAAAAAACCCCAAAATAAACCAAAAAAACCCCAAAAATAAACCAAAAATCCTCTCAAAAAAACTCCCAGAAGAACCCAAAAATCCTCAAAAAATCCCAAAAATAAATCAAAAATTCTGTCCAAAAAATCCCCAAAAATCCCCAAAAATCCCCAAAAATAAACCAAAACTAAACCAAAAATTCTCTCCAAAAATCCCCAAAATAACCCAAAAATACGCCAAAAATAAACCAAAAATCCTCTCAAAAGACTCCCAAAAAACCCAAAAATCCTCAAAAAACCCCAAAAATAAATCAAAAATCCTCTCCAAAAAATCCCCAAAAAACCCCAAAAATAAACCAAAAATCCTCTCCAAAAATCCCCTCCAAAAAATCCCCAAAAATAAACCAAAAATCTTCTCCAAAAAATCCCCAAAAAACCCCAAAAATCCCCAAAAAACCCCCAAAAATCCCCCAAAAACCTTCTCAAATCCAAAAAATCCCCAAAAAACCCCAAAAATAAACCAAAAATCCTCTCAAAAATCCCCAAAAAACCCCAAAATTGGGGAATTCTCCCCAAAATTCCCAATTTTCTTTTTTTTTTCCCCAAAGCAGCAGCAGCAGCAGGAGGAGTTTGGGATCTCGGTGAGAAATTCGGGAATTTGGGGAATTTTGGGGGAATTTTTTGGGAATTTTGGGAATTTTTTGTGGCAAATTTTGGGGAATTTTTTTGGGGAATTTTGGGGAATTTTGGGATTTTTAGGGTGAATTTTGAGGGATTTTTTTGGGGAGTTTTGGGTGGAATTTTGGGGTGAATTTTTGGGGTGAATTTTGGGAATTTTTGAGGCAAATTTTGGGGAATTTTTAGGGAATTTTGGGTGGAATTTTGGGAATTTTTGAGGGAATTTTGGGGGCAATTTTGGGGAAATTTGGGGAATTTTGGGGGAATTTTTTTGGAATTTGGGAATTTTTTGTGGCAAATTTTGGGGAATTTTTTTGGGAATTTTTGGGAATTTTGGGATTTTTAGGGTGAATTTTGAGGGACTTTTTGGGGAATTTTGGGTGGAATTTTGGGAATTTTGGGGTAATTTTGGGAATTTTGGGGAAATTTGGGGAATTTTTGGGGAATTTTTAGGGAAATTTGGGAATTTTTTGTGGCAAATTTTGGGGAATTTTTTTGTGGAATTTTGGGGAATTTTGGGATTTTTTAGGGTGAATTTTGAGGGATTTTTTGGGGAGTTTTGGGTGGAATTTGGGGAATTTTTTGGGGAATTTTTGAATTTTTGTGGCAAATTTTGAGGAATTTTTTGGGGAATTTTGGGTGGAATTTTGGGAATTTTTGAGGCAAATTTTGGGGTGAATTTTTTGGGAAATTTGAGGGAATTTTGGGGAATTTTTTGGAATTTGGGAATTTTTGTGGCAAATTTTGGGGAATTTTTGGGGGGAATTTTGGGATTTTTAGGGTGAATTTTGAGGATTTTTTTGGAGTTTTGGGTGGAATTTTGGGGGAATTTTTGGGGAATTTTGGGCAAATTTTGAGGAATTTTAGGGAGTTTTGGGTGGAATTTTGGGGGGAATTTTGGGGAAATTTTGGGGAATTTTTTTGGAATTTGGGAATTTTTTGTGGAAATTTTGGGGAATTTTTTTTGGAATTTTGGGGAATTTTGGGATTTTTTAGGGTGAATTTTGAGGGATTTTTTGGGGAATTTTGGGTGGAATTTTGGGAATTTTGGGGGTGAATTTTGGGAATTTTTGAGGAAAATTTTGGGGAATTTTTTGGGGAATTTTGGGTGGAATTTTGGGAATTTTGGAGGGAATTTTGAGGCAAATTTTGGGGGGAATTTTGGGGAAATTTGGGGAATTTTGGGGGAATTTAGAGTGGAATTTGGGAATTTTTGGTGGCAAATTTTGGGGAATTTTTTTGGGAATTTTTTGGAATTTTGGGATTTTTTGGGTGAATTTGGAGGGATTTTTTGGGGAGTTTTGGGTGGAATTTTGGGAATTTTTGGGGAATTTTTGGGGAATTTTTGGGGCAAATTTTGAGGAGTTTTTTGGGGAATTTTGGGAATTTTGGAGGCAAATTTTGGGGGGAATTTTGGGGGAAATTTTGGGAATTTTGGGGGAATTTTTGGGGAATTTTTGTGGCAAATTTTGGGGAATTTTTTGTGGAATTTTGGGGAATTTTGGGATTTTTTAGAGTGAATTTTGAGGGATTTTCTTGGGAGTTTTGGGTGGAATTTTGGGGAATTTTTGGGGAATTTTTGGGGCAAATTTTGGAGGAATTTTTTAGGGAATTTTGGGTGGAATTTTGGGGCAAATTTTGGGGAATATCTTTGGGAATTTTGGGGTGGAATTTTGGGGAATTTTGGGGGATTTTTTAGGGTGAATTTTGGAGGAATTTTTGGGGGAGTTTTGGGTGGAATTTTGGGGGGAAATTTTGGGGATGTTTTTGGGAATTTTTGGATTTTGGGAATTTTGGGATTTTTGGGGTGAATTTTGAGGGATTTTTTTGGGAGTTTTGGGTGAATTTTGGGAATTTTTCGGTGGAATTTTTGGGAATTTTTTTTGGGATTTTGGGGAATTTTCTCTCCAGGTTGAGTTTGATGGAAGAAGAAGAGGAAGAGGAAGAAGAAGAAAACCCAAAATCCCCCAAGGTGAGACCCAAAAATTGGGGGAAAAACAAAGAAATTTGGGGAAAAACCAAAAAATTTGGGGAAAAACTCTAAAATTTGGGGAGAAAAGGAAAAAATTTGGGGGAAAAATGCAAAAATTTGGGGGAAAAATCACAAAATTTTGGGGGAAAAACCAAAAAATTGAGGGAAAATCTCAAAATTTGGGGGACAAATGTAAAAATTTGGGAAAAAAATCTAAGAATTTGGGAAAAACCTAAAAAATTTAGGGAAAAAAACCCCAAAAAATTGGGGGAAAACCCAAAAAAATTGGGGAAAAAATTTCAAAATTCAGGAAAAATCCCAAAGATTTAGGGAAAAACTGCTAAAATTTGGGAAAAAGAAATGAAATTCAGTGGAAAAATAATCCCAAAAATTTGGGGGAAAATCCCAAAATATTTGGGAAAAAATATAAAAATATGGGGAAAACAAACAAAATTGGGGGAAAATCCCAAAATTTGGCAAAAAATAATAAATATTTGGGGAAAAACTTAAAAATTTGGGGGAAAAAATCCAAAATTTTGGGGAAATATTGGAAAACTAGGGAAAAAAACCACAAAAAATTGGGAAAAAGCAAAAAATTTGGGAAAAAACCCAAAACAAATTGGGAAAAAACCCCAAAATTTGGTAAAAAATTCCAAATATTTGGGGAAAAAACCCCAAAATTTGGTAAAAAATTCCAAATATTTGGAGAAAAAAACCCTAAAATTTGGGTAAAAAACTCCAAATATTTGGGGAAAAACCCCAAAATTTGGGTAAAAAATTCCAAATATTTGGGGAAAAAACCCCCAAAATTTGGTAAAAAATTCCAAATATTTGGGGGAAAAACCCTAAAATTTTGGTAAAAAATTCCAAATATTTGGGGAAAAAACCCAAAATTTGGGGAAAAAACCCAAAAATTTCAGGGAAAACACTAGAAAATTAGGAAAAAACCCCAAAAAAATAGGGAAAATCCCAAAATTTGGGAGAAATCCCCCCCAAAAATTTGGGATTTTTCCAGAGTTTTCCCGAACAACCTGAAGACCTTTTCGGCTCCTCCGGCTTTTGACCTCCAGGTGAGAAATTTTTTGGGGAATTTTGGGAATTTTTGGGGTGAAATTTTGGGAATTTTTGGAATCTCAAACCTCCCAAGAAAAAAACCCAAAATTTCCCTTTTTTTTTTGTTTTTTGGGATTTTTATCCCAAAATTTTAAGTTTTTTTCTGTTAAGAATCCCAGAATTTGAGGTTTTTTTGGGATGAATTTTGGGATTTTTTTGGGATTATCCTAAATAATTTGGGATTTTTTCTTTTCTTTTCTCTTTCCAGGTTTTCTGAGGATGAAATTCCAAAAATTCTGTGGATTTTTTCCCATTTTTCCCCCCAAATTCCTGGTTTTTCCCAGTTAAAAAAAAAGCCAAATTCGGCAGTTTTGGGACTTTTTTTTTGGGAATTTTTGGGATTTTCTCCCAAATATTTTGGGACTTTAATTCCTTCCGGATTCCCTGAAGACAAAATCCCAGAATTCCCAGTTTTGTCTCATTTTTTCCCAAAATTCCTGGTTTTTCCCAGTTAAAGAAAAGCCAAATTCGGCATTTTGGGGAATTTTTTGGGGGGAATTTTTGGGATTTTCTCCCAAATATTTTGGAATTTCCTCTCCTTTGTTTTCTCCCTGACATTCTGGGAATGAAATTCCCAAAATTCCCATTTTTTTCCCCATTTTCATCCCAAAATTCCAATAAAAACCCCAAAATTCCATCGTTTCTGAGTCATTTTTTGGGGGAATTTTTCCCCAAATTTTGGGGTTTCCACCTTTTTATTTTCTTCCTGACATTCTGGGAATGAAATTCCCAAAATTCCCACTTTTCCCCCCCATTTTTTCCCCATTTTTCACCCCAAAATTCCAATTAAAAAACACCAAAACTTCGTCATTTCCAAACCTTTTATTTTGGGAATTTTTTGGGGAATTTCGAGTTTTTTTCCCCAAATTTCACAATTCCCATTTCTTCACCTTCTGAGCCCAAAATCCCAAAATTCCCACTCAGTTTTTTCCCATTTTTTTCTCATTTTCCCCCAAAATTCCAATAAAAATCACAAAAAATCTCCATCGTTTCTGAGTCTTTTTTTTCTCCAATTTCCTCCATTTTTTCACCTTTTTTTTGGGAATTTTTTCCCAAATTTCCCAGAATTCTGAGGCTCCCAGTTCTTCAGCACAGAATCCCAAAAATTTCACTCATTTTTCCCCCAAAATTCCAATAAAAACCACCAAAAATCGAATTTTTCAGCCATTTTTGCTCCGATTTTCTCCATTTTAATGGGAATTTTTTCCCAAATTTCCCAAAATTTTGGAGTTCCCATTCCTTTACTTCCCTCCAAACCTTCTGAGCACAAAATCCCAAAATTCCCACTCACTTTTTTTCCCGTTTTTCCCTCATTTTCCCTCAAAATTCCAATTAAAAACACCAAAAAAATAAAAATTCTCAGCCGTTTTTCCTCCAATTTTCTCCATTTTTTTGGGAATTTTCCCCCAAATTTCCGGAATTCCCATTCCTTCATCTTCTCCCAAACATTCTAGGAACGAAATCCCAAAATTCCCATTTTTCCCCCCAAAATTCCAATAAAAATTCCCAAAATTCCCACTTTTTTCCCCCATTTTCCCCCCCCCAAAATTCCAATTAAAAAAACCCAAAATTCCATCATTTCTGAGTCATTTTTTCAGGAATTCCCATTTATTTTTTCGGGAATTTTTCTCCTCCCAAAATTTGGGATTTTTTTCCCCAAAATTCCAATAAAAAACAACAAAACTCCATCATTTCTCAGCCATTTTTACTGGAATTTTGGATGTTTTTTCCCATTTTTCCGCCGTTTTTCCTGGAATTTTTTCCCAGTTTTCCCAACATTCTGAGGTTTTCACTCTTCCAGCACAAAATCCCGAAATTCCCACTCCGTTTTTTCCCCATTTTTCCCATTTTTCACCCCAAAATTCCAACAGAAAACGTCATTTCTCAGCATTTTTTTCTCCCATTTCCTCCATTTTTCCACCATTTTTCTGGGAATTTTTTTCCCCAAATTTCCCAGAATTTCCGAATTCCAACTTTTTCGTCTCCTAAACACAAAAATCCCAAAATTCCCACTCAGTTTTCACCCAAAACTTCCATTAAAAAATTCGATAAAATTCAGTTTCTCAGCCCTTCTCCCACCTTTTTTCCCATTTTTTCGCTGTTTTTCCCGGAATTTTCCCCAAAATTCCCAAAATTTCCTCTCAAAGTTCAACTTGGAGAATTCCCACCCAGTTTTTCCCCAAAATTCCTCCCATAAAACCCAAAATGGATCATTTCTCAGCCGTTTTCCCACCATTTTTCCGGGAATTTGTTCCCAAAATTCCCGAAATTTTGGAGTTCCCATTCCTTTATTTTTGTCCAAATCTTCCGAGCACAAAATCCCAAAATTCCCACTCAGTTTTCCCCCAAAATTCCAATAAAAAACACCAAAACCCATCATTTCTCAGCCATTTTCCTGCTGTTTTTTCCCATTTTTTCAACATTTTTTCCGGGAATTTTCTCCCAAATTTCCCAAAATTTCGAGTTTCCACCTCTTTTATCTTCTTCCAAACATTCTGGGAACGAAATCCCAAAATTCCCAACCAGTTTTTCTCCCAAAATTCCAACAAAAAAATGAACAAACCGTCATTTCTCAGCCGTTTTTTCCCATTTTCCGCCGTTTTTTCCTGATTTTTCACTGTTTTTTCCCAAATTTCCCCCATTTTTGGGGGAATTTTTTCACGAAATTCCCTTTTCCCCCAAAATTTTAATCAAGAACACCAACAAGACTCCATCATTCCTCAGCCGTTTTTCCGCTGTTTTTCCCTGTGTTTTCCCATTTTTTTCACCATTTTTTCCCGTTTTTTCCCGTTTTTTCACCGTTTTTTCCTGTTTTTTCGCCGTTTTTCCCATTTTTCCAGAAATTCTCCCCAGATCTCCCCTCACAGCCTCAGCACGTAGCTCTGGCTGTGGCTCAGGTGTCTCACCCAGTTTGCCCCAAAATTCCAATAAAAAACACCAAAATTGATCATTTCCTTTTCACCATTTTTTCCTGTTTTTTCCCGTTTTTTCGCCATTTTTTCACCGTTTTTTCCCGTTTTTTCCCGTTTTTTCCCGTTTTTCCGGGAATTCTCCCCAGATCTCCCCTCAGAGCCTGAGCACGTAGCTCTGGCTGTGGCTCAGGTGTCTCACCCAGCCCGCTGCGCCGCGCTCGGCGCTCCCGCAGGTCCCGAAATCCTGAGGAAGCGAATCCTCAGCCCCGAGCAGGAGTGGCTGGGCAGCTCGAAGGAGAGGTGGGCTGAGCTGAGGGAGAGCTGCCAGCAGGGGCTGGGAGAGGAGAATTCCAGCTGGAAACCAGAAATTGGGGAATTTGGGGAGGATTTGGGGCATTTGGGATGTTTGGTGAGTTGAGAGATTTGGGGTATTTTGGGATATTTTGGGTTATTTTGGGATATTTTGGGATTTATTTTGGGTTATTTTGGGATATTTTGGGATTTTTGGGCTGGAAGCTCGAAGGAGAGATGGAAATTCCAGCTGGGAAACGGAAAAAATAACAAATTTTGGGAATATTTGGAGGATTTGGGGCATTTGGGATGTTTGGTGTGTTGAGAAATTTGGGAAATTTTGGGGTATTTTGGGGATTTTTGGGATATTTGGAATTATTTCGTCTGTTGGAGACACTGGAGGCATTGGGAGCATTGGGGATGTTGGGAAAATTTGGGATATTTTGGGAATATTTGGGATATTTGGGATGTTTGGGATGTTTCAGCCATTGGGGGATTTGGGTTGTTTTGGGATATTTTGGGATATTTTTGGATATTTTGGGATATTTTGGGATATTTTGGGGATCTTTGGGCTGAGCTGAGGGAGAGCTGCCAGCAGGGGCTGGGAGAGGAGAATTCCAGCTGGAAACCAAAAATTGGGGAATTTTGGGAGGATTTGGGGCATTTGGGATGTTTGGTGTGTTGAGAAATTTGGGATATTTTGGGATATTTTGGGGATTTTTGGGATATTTTGGGGATTTTTGGGCTGGAAGCTCGAAGGAGAGGTGGAAATTCCAGCTGGGAACAGGAAAAAATAAAAAATTTTGGGAATATTGGTGGATTTGGGGCATTTGGGATACTTGGTGAGTTGAGAAATTTGGGAAATTTTGGGATATTTTGGGGATTTTTGGGATATTTGGGATTTATTTTGGGTTATTTTGGGATATTTTGGGATTTTTGGGCTGGAAGCTCGAAGGAGAGATGGAAATTCCAGCGGGGAACAGGAAAAAATAAAAAATTTTGCGAATATTTGGAGGATTTGGGGCATTTGGGATGTTTGGTGTGTTGAGAAATTTGGGAAATTTTGGGATATTTTGGGGATTTTTGGGATATTTGGGATTATTTCGTCTATTGGAGACACTGGAGGCATTGGGAGCATTGGGGATGTTGGGAAAATTTGGGATATTTTGGGAATATTTGGGATATTTTGGGAATATTTGGGATATTTGGGATTTTTGGGATGTTTCGGACATTGGGGGATTTGGGTTGTTTTGGGATATTTTGGGTTATTTTGGGTTATTTTGGGATATTTTGGGATATTTTGGGATATTTTGGGGATCTTTGGGCTGAGCTGAGGGAGAGCTGCCAGCAGGGGCTGGGAGAGGAGAATTCCAGCTGGAAACCAAAAATTGGGGAATTTGGGGAGGATTTGGGGCATTTGGGATGTTTGGTGAGTTGAGAGATTTGGGATATTTTGGGATTTTTGGGAATATTAGGAATATTTGGAATTATTTAATCTCTTGGAGGCATTGAGAGCATTGGGGATGTTGAGACAATTTGGAGATATTTTGGGAATTTTCGGAAAATTTGGGAATTTTGGGTTATTTGGGATGTTTGGTGTTTTGGGGGATTTGGGATATTTTGGGATATTTGGGAATATTTGGGGGATTTGGGCTATTGGAGACATTGGGGGAATTGGGAAGATTGAAGACATTTTGGGATATTTTGGAAAAATTTGGGAGTTTTGGGATATTTGGGAATATTTGAGACATTGGAGGGATTTGGGATGTTGAGGATTTTTTGGGACATTTTGGGATTTTTTGGGATTTTTTGGGAACAATTCAAACTTGGGACAAACCTGACAAATTCATGATAAATTTTAACAATTTTTTGGGGGATTTTTTTGGATTTCGACCGAATTCCCGGGAATTTCGCTCCCTGAGCTTCTGGGTGGAATTTTTTGGGATCAATTTGGGGATTTTTGGGTTTTTTTTTACCTTGAAGAGAGCGGAAAGTTGGGATCCTCCCTGGATTTTGGGAATTTCCCACCGGATGCTCCTGGAGCTCCAATCCAACTCTGCCGATTGCTCAGGGCTGCTGAGATCCTGGGAGAGGCTGGAATTCCCCAAAATTCGGGAATTTTAGCCCAAAAAATTCATCCCCAAATCCCAAATCCCCAAATTTCCCATGAAAACCAAAGATTTCTGTGCAAAATCCCCCAAATTTCCATCCAAATCGACTTCAAAATCCCCAATTTTCATCAAAAGTCTCATAAATTGAACCCAAATCCACCCAGAATTTGGGAATTTTATCCCCAAAATCCCAAATCCCAAAATTCCCCCGAAATCCTGGAATTTCCCCCCAAAATTCCCAAAAATCTGCTCTGAATTCGACCCAAATTCCCAAAAATTCACCCCAAATCCAACTGAATTCCACCCAAAATCCAGCTGGGAGAGGCTGGAATTCCCCAAAATTCGGGAATTTTAGCCCAAAAAATTCATCCTGAAATCCCAAATCCCCAAATTCCCACCAAATTCCAGCAAAATCCCCCAAAATTTCCAACCAAATGGACTTCAAAATGATCAAATTTCCATCAAAATTCTCATAAATTTAACCCAAATCCACCCAAAATTTGGGAATTTTATCCCAAAATCCCAAAATTCCATCAAAACCACAACATTTCCCCTGAAAATCCCAGAAATCTTCTTTGAATTTCACCCAAATTCCCTCAAAATTCCCCAAAATTCCACCCAAAATTTGGGATTTAACTCCAAAACCCCAAATTTCCCCCCAAATTTTTCCCAAAATTCTTCCCCAAAATCCCCAAAATTCCCATAGAAATTCCAAAAAAAAAATTCTGAAATTATTCCCACAAATTCCCAAAATTTGCCCAAAATTCACCAAAATTCCACCCAAAATTTGGGATTAATCCCTGAAAACCACAAAATTCCCCAAAATTCCCCAATTCTCCCAGAAATTCCCAAAAAATGCTGAAATTTTTCTCAGAAATCCCCAAAATTTGCCCAAATTCCCTTTAAAATTCCCCCAAATTTCCCCCAAAATTTGGAATTTACCTCTAAAACCCCAAAATTCCCCAAAATCCCCAAAATTCTTCCCCAAAAATTCCCAAAATTTGCCCAAATTCCCTCAAAATTCCCCCAAATTTCCCCCAAAATTCAGAATTCACCTCCAAAACCCCAAAATACCCAAAAACCCCAAATTCCCAAAAACTTCCCCAAAATTCCCAAAATTATTCCCAAGAATTCCCCAAATTTGCCCAAATTCCTTCAAAATTCCTCCAAATTTCCCCCAAAATTTAGAATTCACCTCCAAAACCCCAAAATTCCCCAAAATCCCCAAAATTCCCCAAAAATTCCCAAAAATTTCCCCAAAAATTTCCCAAAAAATTCCCCAAATTCTTTACCTTTGGACTCCTTTGGGCAGCGGAAGTTGAAGTTTCACATTCACAGCTTGGCTGCCGAATTTTGGGGTGAAAAACGGGAATTTTGGGGTTTTTTGGGGAATTTTTGGGAATTCCGGGACTTCCCAGGTCCAATCCGTCCCAAAATTCCCAAATTTTGCCCCAAAAAATTCCCGAATTTTCACCTTTTCGGGGAAGGTCGCAGCGGAGCTTCAGGTAAAGGCGAATTCTGGGGGAAAAAAGAGGAAATTTGGGAAAAAATCCCGAAAATTTGGGGAGGAAAATTCCTCCCAAAAAATTCGGGAATTTTGGCTGGAAGGTTGGGAAGTTGGAAATTCCCAAAAATTTGGGTTTTTCCTGAAAAATTAGGGTTGGAATTGGGGAAATGGAAAATGAAGGAAAATCATTAAAGATTGGGGGAAAAAATTGGAAAAAATCATTTAAAAATTAGGAAAAAACCCACTAAAAATCACTAAAAATTAGGGGAAATTCCTAAATTTTTTGGGGAAAAATCTGTAAAAATCAGGAAAAGAAAATTGGGGAAAGTCTTTAAAAATTAGAGGAAAAAACCTAAAAATTGGGGGAGAAAAACTACTAAAAATTGGGGAAAATTTTTAAAAATAGGAGAAAAATTCCCTGAAAAGCAGGAGGAAAAAAACCTCTAAAAATCAGGGAAAATCACTTAAAATTCCAGGAAAAAAATTCCTAAAAATTGGAAAAAAAACCTAAAGGATTTGGGGAAAATTCCTAAAAAATCAGGAAAAAATTCCTAAAAAAATTGGGGAAAAATCGCTAAAAATACTTAAAAATTGGGGAAAAGAAATCCCCAAAAAATCAGGAAAATTTCCTAAAAACTCTGAAAAAAATTGCTAAAAATCCAGGAAAATTCTTTTAAAAAATCAGGGAAAAAGCAGGAAAAAAATGCAAAAAATTCCCTAAAAACTCAGGGAAAGTTTTTTTAAAAATCACTAAAAAATCCCCTAAAAATTGGGGGGAAAATTGCTAAAAATCAAGGAAAAAATCTTGGAATAATCAGTAAAAAAATCAGAAAAAAATCGCTAAAAATCAGGAAAAGAAATCCCTAAAAATCAGGGAAAATCACTAAAAAATGAAGAAAAAAAAAACTTTAAAAATCCCTTAAAAATCACCAAAAAATCACTAAAAAATCAGAAAAAATCACTAAAAAATCAGAAAAAATCACTAAAAAATGAGAAAAAATTGTTTAAAATTGAGGAAAAAGAATCAGAAAAAATTCTTGAAAAATAATATAAAAATTGCTAAAAAAAATCAGGGAAAATTTCTTTTAAAAAATCAGGAAAAAATTGCTAAAAAATCGGAGGAAATTCTCAAAAAACTGGGGAGAAAAATCCTTTTAAAAAATCAGGAAAAAAATCCTAAAAACTGAGAAAAAAATCACTAAAAATTCTTGAAAAAAATCAGGAAAAAATCCGAAAAAAATTAGAAAAAAATTGCTAAAAAATGGGAAAAAAAATTTTATAAATTGAGGAAGAAATCACTAAAAATCAGAAAGAAATTGCTAAAAAAAATGGAAAAAATTGTTAAAAAGTGAGGAAAAAAATCACTGAAAAATCAGAAAAAAATTGCTAAAAAATTGGGCTGAAAATTGTTAAAAATTGAGGGAAAAATCACTAAAAATCAGAAAAAATTGTTAAAAAATGGAAAAAATTGTTAAAAATTGAGGAAAAAATCGCTAAAAAAATCAGAAAAAATTGCTAAAAAAATTGGTAAAAATTGAGGAAAAATCACTAAAAATCAGGGGAAAATTGCTTAAAAAATGGAAAAAAATTGTTTAAAAAATGGAAAACAATTGCTAAAAATTGAGGGAAAAATCACTAAAAATCAGAAGAAATTGCTAAAAAAATGGAAAAAATTGTTAAAAATTGAGGAAAAAATCTCAAAAAAATCAGGAAAAAATCAGAAAAAAATCCAAAAAAATCAGAAAAAATTGCTAAAAAATTGGAAAAAATTGTTTAAAAATTGAGGAAAAATCACTAAAAATCAGAAGAAATTGTTTAAAAAATGGGAAAAAATTGTTTAAAATTGAGGGAAAAATCACTAAAAATCAGAAAAAATTGTTAAAAAATGGAAAAAAATTGTTAAAAATTGAGGAAAAAGTCCCAAAAAATCAGAAAAAAATTGTTAAAAAATGGAAAAAATTGTTTAAAATTGAGGAAAAAGTCCCAAAAACAGAAAAAAATTGTAAAAAAGGAAAAAATGAAAATTGAGGAAAAAATCTCAAAAAAATCAGGAAAAAATCAGAAAAAAATCCCAAAAAATCAGAAAAAGTTGCTAAAAAATTGGAAAGAATTGTTAAAAATTGAGGAAAAATCACTAAAAATCAGAAAAAAATTGCTAAAAAAAATGGAAAAAATTGTTAAAAATTGAGAAAAAAATCACTAAAAATCAGAAGAAATTGTTTAAAAAATGGGAAAAAATTGTTTAAAATTGAGGGAAAAATCACTAAAAATCAGAAGAAATCGCTAAAAAATTGGAAAAAATTCCCCAAAAATTCGGGAAAAAATCCCCAAAAATGGGGAAAATTCCCGAAATTTTTTTGGGATCGCTCACCTGCCTGCAGGTTCTTTTTCCAGAGTTGGGAAAATGCGGAAAGGAAGAGGAGTTGGAATTTCATCCACCACCTGGTATTGCATCAGAGTCAGCTGGGGAGAGAAATTCGGGGAGAAATCCCCAAACTTTGGGGTTTTTGGGAATTCTGGGAAATCCTGCCGAAGAAATTTTCCCCAAATCCCCCAAATTCTCCCAAATTGGAAGAAAATTCTCCCAAGTTTGGCTTTTTTCCCCCAAATTTTCCCAAAATTCTCCCAGAAATTCTCCCAGATTTCAAAAAAAATCCCAAAAATTCTCCCAAGTTTTCCCCAAAAATCCCCCAAATTTGGCTTTTTTCCCCCAAATTCTCCCCAAAATTCCCCAAATTATCCCAAATTTTTAAAAAATCCCCAAAATTCCCCCAAATTTGGCTTTTTTCCCCCAAATTTTCCCAAAATTCCCAAAATTCTCCCTGAAATTCTCACAAATTTTCCCAAAAATCTCCCAAATTTGGCTTTTTTCCCCAAATTCTTCCCAAAATTCCCCAAATTCTCCCAAATTTCAAAAAAATCCCAAAAATTCTCCCAAGTTTTCCCCAAAAATCCCCCAAATTTGGCTTTTTTCCCCAAATTCTCCCCAAAATTCCCCAAATTATCCCAAATTTTTAAAAAATCCCCAAAATTCCCCCAAATTTGGCTTTTCTCCCCCAAATTTTCCCCAAAATCCCAAAATTCTCCCTGAAATTCTCCCAAATTTAAAAAAAAAATCCCCAAATTTTCCCAAAATTCCCAAAATTCTCCCTGAAATTCTCCCAAATTTTCCCAAAAATCTCCCAAATTTTGCTTTTTTCCCCCAAATTTTCCCAAAATTTTCCCAGAAATTCTCCCAGATTTCAAAAAAAATCCCCAAATTCTCCCAAATTTTCCCCAAAAATCCCCCAAATGTGGCTTTTTTCCCCCAAATTCTCCCCAATTCTCCCAAATTTCAAAAAAAAAAATCTTTTTTTTCCTCCAAAAACTTCATTTTTTCCCCAAAAATCCTCTTTTTCCCCCAAATCTTCCCCAATTCTCCTGAATTTTCCCAAATTTTCCACAATTTTCCCCAAATTTTTCCCAAATTTTTCCCAAAATTTCCCCAAATTTTTCCCCCAAATCTTTTCCAACCTCCCAAAAATCCATTTTCCCCCAAAAACTCTCATTTTTCCCCCAAAATTCCTAAATCTCCCCAAATATTCCCAAACTTCCCAAATTTTTCCTCAAAATCCCTTTTTTTCTTCAAAATAAATCCGTTTTTTCCTCAAAAAATTCCATTTTTTCCCCCAGAAATACCAGATTTTCCCCAAATTTTCCCCAAAAAATCCCCCAAAATTCCCAAATTTCCCCCAAAATTCTCAAATTTCTCCCACAAATCCCAAATTTTTCCCCCAAGAAATCCATTTCTTCCTAAAAAAATGCAATTTTTTCCCAAAAAATCTCATTTTTCCCCCAAAAATCACCCAAATTTCCCCCAAAATTCCCCAAATTTTCCCCAAAATTCCCGAATTTTCCCCAAAATTCCCGAATTTCCCCAACTTTCCCACCTCTCCTGGGTTGGGGTTGATCCTCAGGATCCTGGCAGAGCTGAACTCGTCCAGCCTGATGGATTTGTGGAAAGAAACTTCATCAACCCTGACTGGAGTTCCATAGCCTGGAGGGAAATTTGGGAATTTTGGGGATTTTTGGGGATTTTGGGAAAAATTTGGGAAAGTTTGGGAAAAAATTGGGGAAGTTTGGAGGGAATTTGGGGGAAAAAAGAGGATTTTTTGGGGGAAAAATGGAATTTTTTGGGGATTTTTGGGGATGAAAAGTGTCCTGGAATGGAGAAATTTGGGAAATTTGGGAATTTTGGGGATTTTGGGGAATTTTGGGAAAAATTTGGGAAAGTTTGGGGAAAAAATTGGGAAAATTTGGAGAGAATTTTGGGGGGAAAAAAGAAAAAGGATTTTTTGGGGAAAAAATGGAATTTTTTTGGGATTTTTGGGGATGAAAAGTGTCCTGGAATGGAGAAATTTGGGAAATTTGGGAATTTGGGGGATTTTGGGGAATTTTGGGAAAAAGTTTGGGGAGTTTTGGGGGAAAAAGGGGAAAAAAAGAATTTTTTGGTGGGAAAATGGAATTTTTAGGGGATTTTTGGAGAGTTAAAATGGAAAAATTTGGGAATTTTGGGAATTTTGGGGGAAATTTAGGAAAATTTGGGGAAGTTTGGGAGAAATTTCAGGGAAGTTTTGGGGGAATTTTGAGGAAAAAAGAGGAATTTTTGGGGAAAAAATCGAATTTTTTTGGGATTTTTGGGGAGTGAGAATGTCCTGGAATGGAGAAATTTGGGAATTTTGGGAATTTTTGGGAGTTTTGGGAAAACTTGGAGAAAATTTGGTGAAATTTGGGGAAATTTGGGGAAAATGGGAATTTTGGGGGAAAAAATTGGATTTTTAAAAATTTTTATTTCTTTGTTAATTTTTAAAAATTTATTTATTTTAAAAATGTCTTGGGAGAGAAAAAATTGGGATTTTTGGGAATATTTTGGGAATTTTGGGAATATTTGGGGAAGTTTGGAGGGAAGAAAGAAATGGGGAAAATAATTTGGAATTTTTTGGGGAAAAAATGGATTTTTTTGGGGATTTTTGGGGGAAAATTTGAATTTTTTGGGGATTTTTTGGGGATTTTTTTGGGGAAAAATGTGCTGGGAGGAGGAAATTCGGGAATTTTGGGAATTTCTAGGAAAATTTGGGGAAAATTTGGGGAAGTTTGGGAAAATTTGGGTGAAAAAAGGGGAAAAAAGGGAATTTTGCAGAAAAAAAAGGAATTTTTTGGGATAAGAAAATCCCTGGGAGGGAAAAATTTGGGAATTTTGGAGGATTTGGTGGAATTTTTGGGAAAATGTGGGAAGTTTGGGATGATTGAGGGACTTGAGGGAAATTTTTGGGGAAAAAAGGGAAAAAAATTGAATTTTTTTGGGATTTATGGGAGAAAAAGGTCCTGGAAGGGAAAAATAAGGGAATTTTGGGGGAATTTTTTGGATTTTGGGGAAATTTGGGAATTTCCAAGAATTTGGGGAAAATTTGGAGAAAAAAGAGGAAAAAAGGGAATTTGGGGAAAATTAAATGGAATTTTGTGGAAAAAAGGTCCTGAAGGGAAAAAATAAACGAATTTTGGGGGAATTTTTGGGATTTTGGGAAATTCGGGAATTCCCAAGAATTTGGGGAAAATTTGGGGAAAAAGGGAGAAAAAAAGGAATTTTTGGGGAAATTCAAGTGAACTTTCTGGAATAAAAAAGGTCCTGGAAGGGAAAAAAAGTGGGAATTTGGGGAATTTTTGGGAATTTTGGGGAAAATTGGGAATTCTGAATATTTTGAGGATAATTTGGGGAAAAAAGGAGAATAAAAGGAATTTTTGGGGAAATTCAAGTGAATTTTGTGGAATAAAAAAGGTCCTGGAAGGGAAAAAAAGTGGGAATTTGGGAATTTTGGGAATTTCGGGAATTTTTGGGGAATTTGGGGATTTTTTTGGGAATTTTTTTTTTGGGAATTCTCACCTCTCAGTTCGGATTTTCCAACACAAAACTCCTCAGTGAGGCCAAGGTGAAGCTCTGGGGAGAAAAAGAGACATTTGGAGCCAAAAATCCCCAAAATTCCCCAAAATTCCCCAAAATCTCCAAAGTTCATCCCAAAAAATCCAAATTCCCATTTTTCCAGGTTTTTTTCCTTTTTTCCCTATTTTTCCCTTTCTTTTCCCTTCCAGGACCCTTTTAATCCCAAAAAAATTCCCTTTTTTCCCCAAAATCCCCCAAAATCCCCAAAACCCAAATTCCCATTTTTCCAGTTTTTTTTCTCAATTTTTCCCAATTTTTTCCCTTTTTTTCCCTTCCAGGACCCTTTTGTCCCCCAAAAACTCCCTTTTTTCCCCAAAATTCCCCAAAATTCCCCAAAATCTCCAAAGTTCATCCCAAAATCCCCAAATTCCCATTTTTTCCCAATTTTTTTGCCAATTTTTTCCCTTTCTTTTCCCTTCCAGGACCCTTTTATCCTGAAAAAATTCCCTTTTTTCCCAAAAAAACCCCAAAATTCCCTAAAATTCCCCAAAATTCACCCAAAAATCCCCAAAAAACCCAAATTCCCATTTTTCCAGGTTTTTTTCCCATTTCTTCCCAATTTTTTCCCCTTTTTTTCCCTTCCAGGACCCTTTTGTCCCCCAAAAATACCCTTTTTTCCCAAAAAAACCCCAAAAATCCCCAAAATTCTCTAAAATTCACCCAAAATCTCCAAAGTTCATCCCAAAAAAATCCAAATTCCCATTTTTCCACATTTTTTTCCCATTTTTTCCCAATTTTTTCCCCTTTCTTTTCCCTTCCAGGACCCTTTTATCCTGAAAAAATTCCCTTTTTTCCCAAAAAAACCCCAAAATTCCCTAAAATTCACCCAAAATCTCCAAAATTCATCCCAGAAAAACCAAATTCCCACTTTTCCAGGTTTTTTCCCTTTTTCCCAATTTTTTCCCTTGTTTTCCCCTTCCAGGACCCCAAAAATTCCCTTTTTTTCCCCAAAAATTCCCTCCAAAATCCCCAAAATTCCCTCAAAATCCCCAAAATTTATCCCAAAAAACCCAAAATCCCCAAATTCCATTTTTTCCAGGTTTTTTTTCCCCTTTTTTCCCCAATTTTTTCCCCTTTTTTTTCCCTTCCAGGACCTTTTTAATCCCCCAAAAATTCACTTTTTGTTCCCAAAATTCCCCAGAATTTCTCCAAATTTCCCCCCAAAAAATCTCAAAAAATCCCAAAAAATCCTCTTTCATCTCCCAGAATTTCTGGATTCCCAAATCCCCCAAAATTTTGGGATTTTCCCCCAAATTCCCTCCAAAAATTCCCTTCTAATACCCAAAAAAACCCCAAAAAATAGAAAAATACTTTGAAAAATAAAAAAAATCCTCAAAAAAAAAAAAAAAAATCCCAAAAAATTCCCAAAAAATTCCCAAAAAAATCCCAAAATCCCCCAAAATTTCTGGAATATGCAAAACCCCCCGAACCCCCAAAATTTGGGATTCTGCCCCCAAAAATCCGATTTAAATCCCCCCAAGAATAAAAAAAAAATCCAAAAAAATTCCCAAAAACCAAAAAAAATCCCCAAAAATTCCCCAAAAATTCTAGAATCCCCAAAACTCCCAAAATTTTAGGATTTTCCCCCAAATTCCCTTAAAAGAAACTCCAAAAAATAAAAAAAACCCTAAAATTTTTTTTTCTAAAATCCCAAAAAATTGCCAAAAACCAAAAAAAATTCCCCAAAAATCCCCAAAAATTCCCAAAAAAAGCCCCAAAAATTCCCCAAAATTTCTGGAATCCCCAAAACCCCCAAAATTTTAGGATTTTCCCCCAAATTCTTCCCAAAAGAAACTCTAAAAAACTTTTTAAAAACCCTAAAAAATAATAAAAAAATCCCACAAAAATTCCCAAAAAACCCGAAAAATTCCAAAAAAATCCCCAAAAAATCCCCAAGATTTCTGAAATCCACAAAACCCCCAAATTGTAGGATTTTCCCCCAAATTCTCCCCAAAAGAAACTCCAATAAAATAAAAAACCCTAAAAAATAAAAAAAAATCCCCAAAAATTCCCAAAAAATCCTCAAGAAAATCCCCAAAAAACCCCCAAAAATCCCAAAAAATTCCCAAAAAAATCCCAAAAAATCCCCTTTAAGCCCCAAAATTTCTAGAATCCCCAAAACCCCCCAAACCCCCAAAATTTCGGGATTTTCCCCAAATTCCCTTAAAAGAAACTCCAAAAAAATTTTTAAAACCCTAAAAAAAATTCCTAAAAAATCCCCAAAAAATTCCCAAAAACCCCCAAAAATTCCCAGAAAACTCCCAAAAAATTCCCAAAAAATCCCCTTTAATCCCCAAAATTTCTAGGATCCCCAAAACCCCCAAAATTTTAGGATTTTCCCCCAAATTTACCAACACAGGGAGGAAGGAAACACTTCAGGCGAATCTCTCCCTGCACATCGACTTTCAGTGGAGTTCCCTGCAAAAAACCCAAATTTGGGGAATTTTTTTGGCTTTTTTTTTGGGTTTTGGGGTTTTTGGGGTCGAGGATTCCATTTTTGGGGTCATTTCGGGGTTTTTTTGGGGTTTTTTGGGGTTTTGGGGTTTTTTGGGTATTTTTGGCTCACGTTGGAGGCGATGACGACCGAGAGACGTTCGACGACGTCGATGAAGACTTCGGGTTTGGGAGGCTGAGGATGAAAATTTGGGGTGAATTTTGGGGTTTTGGGGGGTTTTGGGAAGTCTGGAGGGTTTGGGGATTTTTTGGGGATTTTTCTTGATTTTTTAGGATTTTTTTAGGATTTTTTACTGATTTTTTGGGGATTTTTCGAGGTTATTTTGGGGGAGATTTGGGGAGTTTGGGAAACGTTTAGCAGAGAGTTTGGGGAAGATTTTGGGAATTTTTTGGGGTATTTTGGGGTTTTGGGAGGTCTTGAGAAGCTTTGGGATATTTTTTTGATTTTTGGGGATTTTTAAAGAATTTTTTTGGATTTTTCTGGAATTTTTTGGGAATTTTTTGGGAATTTTTTGGGGACCGAGAGACGTTCGACGACGTCGATGAAGACTTCAGGTTTGGGAGGCTGAGGATGAAAATTTGGGGTGAATTTTGGGGTTTTGGGGGGTTTTGGGAAGTCTGGAGGGTTTGGGGATTTTTGGGGATTTTTTGGGGATTTTTTTGGAATTTTTCTGGGGTTTTTTTGGGTTTTTTTAGGATTTTTTACTGATTTTTTGGGATTTTTCAGGGTTATTTTGGGGGAGATTTGAGGATTTTGGGAAACGTTTAGCAGAGAGTTTGGGAATTTTTGGGGTATTTTGGGGTTTTTTGAGGTCTTGAGAAGTTTTGGGGTTTTTTAGGATTTTTTGGGGATTTTTGGGGAATTTTTGGGGTTTTTTGGGGGATTTTTTATGATTTTTTTTTGTAATTTATTTGCATTTTTTGAAAAATTTTGGATAGAGATTTAAGGAGTTTGGGGGGAGAATTTGGGGAGATTTTGGGAATTTTTTGGGGTATTTTGGGTTTTTTTGAGATCTCCAAAGTTCCCAAAACTCATCTGAAAAAAATCCCAAATATTCCCCCAAAAAAATGTTCCTAAAGTTCTCAAAATTCATCCCAAAAAGTCCCAAAAAATGAAAATAAATTGACAAAAAAACCCCTAAAAAATCCCCAAAAATCCAAAAAAATCCCAAAAAATGAAAACAGACAAAAAAACCCTAAAAACTCCCTAAAAATCAGAATAAATTGACCACAAAACCCCCCAAAAAATCCCAAAAAATCCTGAGAAATGGAAATAAATAAAGAAAACCTTAAAAATAAAAAAAAAAAAATCCCAAAAAATTAGAATAAATTGACCAAAAAAACCAAAAACATAAAAAAAAATCCCTAAAAAATTTTGGGATTTTTTGGGGATTTTTTAAGGATTTTTAAATGACTTTTCAATGATGAAAATTTGGGGTGAATTTGGGGGATTTTGGGGTCTTGAGGGGTTGGGAGATCTTTTTGGGATTTTAAAAAAATTTTTTGGGGGATTTTTTAGGAGGTTTTAGGCTTTTTTGGGATTTTTTTAGGATTTTTAACTGATTTTTCCATGATTCTTCCAAGTTCCTTTGGAAGGAGATTTCAGGAATTCGGGAAGGATTGAGAGGAGATTTTTGGGAGATTTGGGGTTTTTTTGGGTTTTTTGGAGGTTTTGGGGCTTTTGAGAGGTTTTGGGATTTTTTGGGGAACTTTTGGGGATTTTTTCAGATTTTTTTGGGGATTTTCCGAGTGGATTTGGGGAGATTTTGGGACATTTGGAGTCGAATTTTCACCATTTGGAGCAGAATTTTGGGAGTTTCGGTCTGAATTTCGGGAGTTTTGGGAATTTTTGGGGTTTGGAAACATCAAGGATTCCCTGGAATGGGATTTTGGGTTGATTGGGTGGAATTGAGTTGGAATTTTCCAGATTTCCATTGGAATTTTCTCCATTTTCCGCAGAATTTTCGCGATTTCGCGTCGGAAACGTCGGGAATTTTGGGAATTTTGGGAATTTTGGGAATTCTGGGATTCAGGACCACCTGGGAGATTTTTTGGATAGAATTTTGGGTGAAATTTTCACCATTTTTAGTGGATTTTTACTGAAATTTTCACATTTTTCGCAGAATTTTTGTGATTTCGCGTCAGAAGCTTTGGGAAACTTTGGGAATTTTGGGAATTTCGGGAATTCTGGGAGATTTTTGGGACAACTCAGGATGGAATTTTGGGTGAAAATTTCGCCATTTTTAGTGAATTTTGGTTGAATTTTTCACCTTTTTTCCCAGAATTTTCGTGATTTCGCGTCGGAAACTTCGGGAATTTTTGGGAATTTTGGGAATTTTGGGAATTTCGGGAATTTTGGGATTCAGGACCACGTGGCAGATTTTTTTGGACAACTCTGGATGGAATTTTGGGTGAAATTTTTGCCATTTTAAGTGAATTTTGGTTGAATTTTTCACTTTTTTTCCCAGAATTTTCACGATTTTGGGTCAGAAACTTTGGGAATTTTGGGAATCGGGAATTTTGGGAATTTTGGGAATTTTGGGAATTCTGGGATTCAGGACCACCTGGGAGATTTTTGGGACAACTCAGGATGGAATTTTGGGTGAAAATTTCACCATTTTTAGTGAATTTTGGTTGAATTTTTCACCTTTTTTCTGCAGAATTTTCGCGATTTCGCGTTGGAAACTTTGGGAATTTCGGGAATTTTGGGAATTCTGGGAATTCCAGCCTCACCTGATCCCCCCGGGGTGGGGGGAGGGGCCTGCTGGCTGCAGCTCCTGGAGCAACTTTGCTCTGCTGAGTTTCTGCTCCAAACTGAGAGGAAAAAACCCAAAAAAATCCAAAAAAATTCATTAAATTTCATCACATTCCATCGAATTGCCCCAAATCCACCCAAATTCCCCCAAAAAACCCCAAAAATTCCATCACAATCCACCCAAATTCCCCAAAATTAAAAAAAAATTCCTTCAAATTCCTCCCAAATCTCCCCGAATTCCCCAAAATCCACAAAAAATTCCATCAAATTTCACCCAAATTTCCTCAAAATACCCCAAAATTTCCACCAAATTTCACCCAAATCCCCCAAAATTAAAAAAAATTCCATCCAATTCCACCCAAAGTCGCCAAAATCCCCCAAATCCCCCAAAATTCCAGCAAATTCCAACCGAATTCCCCAAAATTCCACCTGGAAATCCTCCAGGAATTCCCCAAAATTCCCAAAAATTCCACCCAAAATCACTCCAAATTAAAAGGAAAAATACCCCAAAAATCCCCAAAATTCCCAAAAAATCCCCAAAATTCCACCAAAATCCACCCAAATTCCCCAAAATTAAAAAAAAAAACCAAAATTCCACCCAAATCCCCCAGAATTCCAAAAAAATTCCATCAAATTCCCCAAAATAAAAAAAAATCCCATGGAATTCTCCAGAATTCCCTCAAAAACCCTAAAATTCCATCAAATTCCCCAAATCCACCCAAATCCCCTCAAAATACCCAAAAATTCCTTCAAATTCCACCCAAATCTCCCCAAATTCCCCAAAATCCAAAAGAAATTCCATCAAATTTCATCCAAATTCCCTCAAAATTAAAAAAAAAAATTCCACCAAATTCCACCCAAATCACCCAAAATTAAAAAAACCCCCCCCCCCCCCCCCCCCCCCCCCCCAAATTCCACCCAAATTCCCCAAAATTCCCTCAAAATACCCAAAATTCCATCGAATTCCCCAAAATCCACCCAAATTCCCTCAAAATTACCCAAAAATTCCTTCAAATTCCACCCAAATCTCCCCAAATTCCCCAGAATCCAAAAGAAATTCCATCACATTTCACCCAAATTTCACCCAAATTTCCTCAAAATATCCAAAATATTTCCACCAAATTCCACCCAAATCACCCAAAATTCACAAAAATTCCATCAAATTCCCCAAATCCACCCAAATTCCCTCAAAATACCCCAAAATTCCTTCAAATTCCACCCAAATCTCACCCAAATTCCCCCAAAATCCACAAGAAATTCCATCAAATTTCACCCAAATCACCCCAAAATCCAAAAAAATTCCACCAAATTCCCCAAAATTCCCTCAAAATACCCAAAATTCCATCGAATTCCCCAAAATCCACCCAAATCCCCTCAAAATTAAAAAAAAATTCCACCCAAATTCCCCAAAAACCCAAAAAATTCCATCAAAATCCACCCAAATCTCCCCAAATTCCCCAAAATCCAAAAAAATTCCATCAAATTTCACCCAAATTCCCTCAAAAACCCCAAAATTCCATCGATTCCCCAAAATCCACCCAAATCCCCTCAAAATTAAAAAATTCCACCCAAATTCCCCAAAAAACCCCAAAATTCCATCAAATTCCACCCAAATTCCCAAAAACACACATCAAAATTCCTAAAAAATTCCTAAAAGATTCCATCGAATTCCACACAAAAATCTCTCCCAAAACTCCAGCAAAACCCCTCAAAATTCCCAAAAAATCCAGGAAATTCTACCCAAAATCCCCCAAAATGCCAAATTTCCACCCCAAATCCCATTGCCAAAATCCCAGGAATTTTGGGGATTTTTCCCGAATTTTTTTGGGGAATTTTGGGATTTTTCCCAAAATTTTTTTTTGAATTTTGGGGATTTTTCCTGGATTTTTTGGGGGGAATTTTGGGGTTTTTCCCAAATTTTTTTGTGAATTTTGGAATTTTTCCCTAATTTTTTTTTTTTAAAATTCCAGGGATTTTTCCCGAATTTTTTTTGGGGGAATTTTTCCCAAATTTTTCCCAAATTTTTGTGGTGAATTTCAGAATTTTTCCCCAATTTTTTGGGTGAATTTTGGAATTTTTCCCAATTTTTTGGGGGGAATTTTGGAATTTTTCTCAAATTTTTTTTTGGGAATTTTGGGGATTTTTCCCAAAAATTTTTGGTGAATTTTGGGAATTTTTCCGCATTTTTTCCAGGAATTTTGGGGATTTTTCCCAAATTTTTTTGGGAAATTTTGGGATTTCTTTGCACCCACCAATCCCACAGATCCCAAATCCAGGAATTTTTCCCAAATTTCTTTGGTGAGTTTCGCAATTTTTCCCAAATTTTTTTCAGGAATTTCAGAATTTTTCCTGAATTTTTTGGGGGGAATTTTGGAATTGTTCCCAAATTTTTTGGGGGAATTCCAGAATTCTTCCCAAATTTTTGGGTGAATTTCGGAATTTTTCCTGAATTTTTTAATTGAATTTTGGGGATTTTTCCTGAATTTTTTTGTTACATTTTGGGAATTTTCCCAAATTTTTTGGTGAATTTTAGGGATTTTTCCCAAATATTTTTGGTAAATTTCCGGGATTTTTCCTGGAATTTTTTTCAGTGAATTCCGGGAATTTTTCCCGAATTTTTTTTTGAATTTTTCCCAAATTTTTTGGGGGAATTTTGGGATTTCTCTGCACACACCAGTCCCACGGATCCCAAATCCAGGAATTTTTCCCAAATTCTTCTGGTGAATTTTGGGGATTTTTCCCAAATTTTTTTGGGTAAATTTTTGGGAATTTTTTCCCCAAATTTTTTGGGGATTTTTCCCGAATTTTTTGGTTAAATTTTGGGATTTTTCCCAGAATTTTTTTCGATGAATTCCAGGAATTTTTCCCAAATTTTTTGGGGAATTTTTCCCAAATTTTTTGGGGAATTTTTCCCGAATTTTTTTTTGGAATTTTGGGATTTCTCTGCACACACCAGTCCCACGGATCCCAAATCCAGGAATTTTTCCCAAATTCTTCTGGTGAATTTTGGGGATTTTTCCCGAATTTTTGGGGGGAATTTTGGGATTTTTCCTGAGGTTTTTTTTGTGAATTTTGGGATTTTTTTCCCGAATTTTTTTCAAAATTTTCTGAATTTTTCCCGAATTTTTTGGGGAAATTTCCCGAATTTTTTGGGGCATTTTTCCCGAATTTTTTGGGGCATTTTTCCCGTATTTTTTGGGGAATTTTTCCCGAATTTTTTTGGGAATTTTTCCTGAATTTTTTGGGGAATTTTTGGGATTCCTCTGCACGCACCAGTCCCACGGATCCCAAATCCAGGAGGCTGAAAGGTTTGGGATTTTCTGCCTCAGAATGAATGAAATTCCTGAGGATCTCCGGAGTCGTCGTCTGGATGTGACCGAAATCCTGGGAAAAAATGGGAAAAATGGGAATTTTGGGGAGAAAATGGGAATTTCGGGGAAAAATGGGAATTTCGGGGAGAAAATGGGAATTTTGGGGGGAAAAATGGGAATTTTGGGGAGAAAATGGGAATTTTAGGGGAAAAAATGGGAATTTTAGGGAAAAAAAAGGAATTTTAGGGGAAAAAATGGGAATTTTAGGGAAATTTGGGGGAAAAATGGGAATTTTAGGGAAAAAAATGGGAATTTCAGGGGGAAAATGGGAATTTTAGGGAAAAATGGGAATTTTGGGGAGAAAAATAGGAATTTCAGGGGGAAAATGGGAACTTTGGGGAGAAAAACGGGAATTTCAGGGGGAAAAATGGGAATTTTAGGGAAATTTGGGGGAAAATGGGAATTTAAGGGAAATTTATGGGAAAAATGGGAATTTTAGGGAAATTTGGGGAAAAAATGGGAATTTTAGGGAAAAAAAATGGGAATTTCAGGGGAATTTTAGGGGAAAAAATGGGAATTTTAAGGAAATTCGTTGGAAAAAATGGGAAATTTGGGAGAAAAATGGGAATTTTAGGGAAATTTGGGATTTTTTGGGGGATTTTTGGGGGAAATTCAGGGATTTGGAGGAAATTTGGGGGAAATCTGGGATTTTTGGGGGAAAATCTGTGAATTTTGAGGGAATTTTTGGGGAAATTTGGAGATTTTTCAGAAATGGGATTTTCTGGGGAATTTTAGGTATTTTTGGGGATTTTTCAAGGGAAAATTTGGGGATTTTTAGGGACAAATTTGGGGATTTTTAGGGACAAATTTGGGATTTTTAATTTTTCCAGGGATTTTATTGGAAATCTTGGGAATTTGGATCGATTTTTGGGGGAAACTGGAGCATTTTAGGGGAAATTTGGGATTTTTTAAATATTTTTGAGGGAATTTTTTTGGAAATTCAGGAATTTTCAGGAGGAATTGAAGAATTTTGGGGCAAATTTGGGATTTTTTTGGGGAAAACTCTGAATTTTGGTGAAGAATTTGGGAATTTTGGGGGAAAATTTGGGAATTTTTTGGGGAAAACTGAATTTTTGTGGGAAATTTGGGAATTTGGGGGGAAAATGTGGGAATTTTTTGGGGATTTTTCAGGGAAAATTTGGGGATTTTTAGGGAAATTTGGGGATTCTTAGATGGAAATTTGGGATTTTTTTTTTGTTATTTCTGAGGGAAATTTGGGAATTTTTTTGGGGAAATTTGGGAATTTTTGGGGGAAATTTGGGAATTTTTAGATGGAAATTTGAGATTTTTTTTGTTATTTTGGGGGAAATTTGGGAATTTTTTGGGGAAATTCAGGAATTTTCAGGAGGAATTGAAGAATTTTGGGGCAAATTTGTGAATTTTTTGGGGGAAAACTGTGAATTTTGGTGGAGAATTTGGGAATTTTGGGGAAAATCGTGAATTTTTGGGGAAAATTGTGAATTTTTATGGGGAATTTGGGAATTTTGAGGGGGAAATGTGGGAATTTTTGGGGATTTTTCAGGGAAAATTTGGGGATTTTTAGGGAAAATTTGGGGATTTTTAGATGGAAATTCGGAAATTTTTTTTGTTGTTATTTCTGAGGGAAATTTGGGAATTTTTGGGGGGAAAACTGTGAATTTTTATGGGGAATTTGGGAATTTTGGGGGGAAATTTGTCAATTTTTGGGGGAAAATTGTGAATTTTTGGGGGAAATTTGGGAATTTTGAGGAAAATTTGAGCATTTTGGGGGAAAAATTGTGAATTTTTTGGGGGAAATTTGGGAATTCTGGGGGGAAATGTGGGAATTTTTGCCTCCCAGTGCAAACCAGTATAAACCAGTATAAACCAGTATAAAGCAGTGTAGAAATTCTCACCAGCAGCTCCTCCAGGATTTCTCCCACCAAAGCCAAGTTCATCCCAAGGCTTTTCTCACTCACTGAGCCACAGAAATCCCTCAGCAGAGTCACCAGTCTGGGGGAAAAATCCCAAAAGTTAACCCAAAAAAATAACCCAGAAAATCCCAAAATTTAACCCAAAAAATCCCCAAAAAATCCCCAAATTTAGCCCAAACAATTCCCAAAAAATCCCAAAATTTAATCCAAAAAAATCCCAAAATTTAACCCAAAAAATCCCCAAATTTAACCCAAAAATTCCCACAGAAATCCCTCAGCAGAGTCACCAGTCTGGGGGAAAAATCCCAAAATTTAACCCAAAAAAATAACCCAGAAAATCCCAAAATTCTAACCCAAAAAAATCCCAACATTTAACCCAAAAAATCCCCAAAAAATCCCCAAATTTAGCCCAAACAATTCCCAAAAAATCCCAAAATTTAATCCAAAAAAATCCCAAAATTTAACCCAAAAAATCCCAAAAAAATCCCCAATTTACACCCAAAAAATCCCAAAATTTAACCCAAAAAATCCCCAAATTTAACCCAAAAAATTGCCCAGAAAATCCCAAAATTTAACCCAAAAAATCCCAAAAAAATCCCAAAATTTAACCCAAAAATTCCCACAGAAATCCCTCAGCAGAGTCACCAGTCTGGGGAAAAAATCCCAAAATTTAACCCAAAAAATCCCCAAAAAATCCCAAAATTTAACCCAAAAAATTCCCCAGAAAATCCCAAAATTTAGCCCAAAAAAATTCCCAAATTTGACCCAAAAATTCCCCAGAAAATCCCAAAATTTAGCCCAAAAAAATCCCCAAAAAATCCCAAAATTTATTCCAAAAATTCCAAAAAAAATCCCAAAATTTAGCCCAAAAAATTCCCAAATTTAACCCAAAAAAATCCCAAAAAAATCCCAAACTTTAGCCAAAAAATTCCCACAGAAATCCCTCAGCAGAGTCACCAGTCTGGGGGGAAAAAATCCCCAAATTTAACCCAAAAAAATCCCCCAAAATCCCAAAATTTAACCCAAAATTTAGCCCAAAAAATTCCCAAATTTAACCCAAAAATTCCCCAGAAAATCCCAAAATTTGACCCAAAAAATTCCCCAAAAAATCCCAAAATTTATTCCAAAAATTCCCCAAAAAATCCCAAAATTTAACCCAAAAATTCCCCCAAAAATCCCAAAATTTATACCAAAAAATCCCAAAATTTAGCCCAAAAAAATTCCCAAATTTGACCCAAAAATTCCCCAGAAAATCCCAAAATTTAGCCCAAAAAAATCCCCAAAAAATCCCAAAATTTATTCCAAAAATTCCAAAAAAAATCCCAAAATTTAGCCCAAAAAATTCCCAAATTTAACCCAAAAAAATCCCAAAAAAATCCCAAACTTTAGCCAAAAAATTCCCACAGAAATCCCTCAGCAGAGTCACCAGTCTGGGGAGAAAAATCCCAAAATTTAACCCAAAAACCCCCAAAAAATAAAAAAAAATCCCCAAAAATGAGACTAAATCGACAAAAAAAACCCTAAAAAATCCCCAATTTTTTTTTTTTTTAATTCCCCAGAATTCCCAAACCTCCCAGAATTCCCAAAATTCCCGGAATTCCCATTTTTTTACCTGTTGAGGAACTCGACGAGGGTGAAAGGAGAGGAATTTCCCTCACAAGTTGCTCCAAAGAAAAGTCCTGAATGTCTGACGTGGACAAAATTCCAACCTGCCAGGCTCTGGGGAAATCAGTCAGAATTCCCGAAAAAATGAAAATTCCCAAAAATCCCAACCCGGAATTCCGGAATTTGGACGAAAATCCTGGAAATTCCCACGAAAATTGGGGAAATTCAGTGAAAATTGGGGAAAATTCAGTGAAAATTGGGGAAATTCAGTGAAAATTGGGGAAAATTCAGTGAAAATTGCGCAAAAATTCACTCAAAATTCACCCAAAATTCACTCAAAATTAACCAAAAATTCACAAAAAATTGACCAAAAATTCACTCAAAATTTATCAAAAATTCACAAAAAATTTGCTCAAAATTGACCAAAAATTCACTGAAAATTGACCAAAAATTCACTCAAAATTCAGCAAAAATTTGCTCAAAATTCACTGAAAATTCACTAAAAATTCACTTTAAATTGGCCAAACATTCACTCCAAATTCACAAAAAGTTCACTCAAAATTCACCGAAAAGTCACTGAAAATTCACCAAAAATTCACTCCAAATTGACCAAAATTCAAAAAAATGCCCTGGAAACCCCAATATTCCCCAAATTTGGGGGAAAAAACCCAAATTGCCACCAAAAAAACCAAATTGTCAGAAATTCCAACCCGAAATTCGGAATTTGCACTAAAATCCTGGGAAATTCCCACAAAAATTGGGGGAAATTCACTGAAAATTGGGAAAAAATTCACTCAAAATTCACCGAAAATTCACTGAAAATTGACCAAAAATTCACTGAAAATTCACCAAAAATTCACTGAAAATTCACCAAAAATTCACTTAAAATTCACCAAAAATTCACTGAAAATTCACCAATAATTCATTCAAAAATCACCGAAAATTCACTCCAAATTCACCCAAATTCCAAAAAAATTCCCTGAAAACCCCAAAATTCCTCGAATTCTGGGAAAAAAACCCCAAATTGCCTTTAAAAAACCAAATTCCCCAAAATTCCAACCCGAAATTCCTTAATTTGCACAAAACTCCTGGGAAATTCCCACAAAAATTGGGGAAATTCAGTGAAAATTGGGGAAAATTCAGTGAAAATTGGGGAAAATTCAGTGAAAATTGACCAAAAATTCAGTGAAAATTGGGGAAAATTCAGTGAAAATTGGGGAAATTGAGTGAAAATTGGGGAAAATTCAGTGAAAACTGGGGAAATTCACTGAAAATTGGGGAAAATTCAGTGAAAATTGGGGAAATTCAGTGAAAATTGAGGAAATTCAGTGAAAATTACGCAAAAATCCACTCAAAATTCACCCAAAATTCACTGAAAATTAACCAAAAATTCACAAAAAATTGACCAAAAATTCACTCAAAATTCACCAAAAATTCACTCAAAATTCACTGAAAATTCACTCAAAATTCACTTAAAATTGACCAAAAATTCACTCAAAATTCATCAAAAATTCACTGAAAATTGACCAAAAATTCACTTAAAATTCACCAAAAATTCACTCAAAATTCACCAAAAATTCATTCAAAAATCACCAAAAATTCACTCCAAATTGACCCAAATTCCCCAAAAATTCCCTGAAAACCCCAATATTCCTCGAATTCTGGAAAAAAACCCAAATTGCCTTTAAAAAACCAAATTCCCCAAAATTCCAACCCGAAATTCCTTAATTTGCACAAAAATCCTGGGAAATTCCCACAAAAATTGGGAAAATTCACTGAAAATTGGGGAAAATTCACTGAAAATTGGGGAAAATTCACTGAAAATTGGGAAAAATTCACTCCAAAGCCTCCTCAAAACCCAGAAAAAACCCCTAAATCCCCCAAATTTCCCAGAAAATCCCCTAAAATCCTCTCCAAAAACCCCAAATCCCCCCAACCCCCCAAAATTCCCAAATTTTCCCAATTTTCCCCCAAAATTTACCAAAAATACAGGATTCTGCTCTCCCGAGGATCTCCCAAAATCCCCAAAATTCCCAAAAAAATCCCCCCAAAAAAAACCCCAAAATTTCCCCAAAATTCCCCAAAATCCTCCTTAAAACCCACCAAAAAATACCCAAAAACCCCCAAAAATTCACCCCAAAATCCCCCCAAAAAACCCCAAAATTCCCCAAATTTCCCCCCAAAATTCCCAAATTTCCGCATATTCCCCCAAAATTTCCCCAAAAATTCCACAAAATCCCACAAAATCCTCCTCAAAACCCACAAAAAATACCCAAAAAACCCCAAAAATCCCCCAAAATCCCCCCCCATCCAAAAAGCCCCAAAATTCCCCCAAAATTCCCAAATTTCCCCAAAATTCCCCCAAAATTCCTACAAAATACCCAAATTTCCCCAAATTTCCCCCAAAATTCCCAAATTTCCCCAAATTCACCCAAAATCCTCCTCAAAACCCACCAAAAAAAACCCCAAAAAACCCAAAAATCCACCCAAAATCCTCTAAAAAACTCCCAAAATTCCCCAAATTTCCCCCAAATTTCCCAAATTAACCAAAAATATCTCCCAAGGATCTCCCAAAATCCCCAAAATTCCCGCAAAATCCATCCAAAACCCAAATCCCACAAAATTCCCACAAAATCCCTCCCCAAATTTCCCCCAAAATTCCCCAAATTTCCCCCCAAATTCCCAAATTTCCACAAATTCCCCCCAAAATCCTCCTCAGAACCCACAAAAAACCCCCAAAAATCCACCCAAAATCCTCTCAAAAACCCCCAAAATTCCCCAAAATCCCCCAAAATTCCCCAAATTCCCAAATTTACCAAAAAGACAGGATTCTGCTCTCCCTCACCGAGGTGACGCCGCGGTAGAAGAGATCGATGACGTCACGGGGAATCCCGGGGGAATCCCCCGGACTTCGGGGGAAATTAAGGACATTTCGGGAAAATTCGGGAAGTTTGGGAATTTTGGAGGAATTTTCAGGGAATTTTTGGGGAAATTTCGGGGAAATTTCGGGGATTTTGGGGGAAATTTGGGGGAATTTGGGATTTTTGGGGTTTCTGATGACGTCACGGGGAATCCCGGGGAATCCCCCGGACTTTTGGGGGAAATTAAGGACATTTCGGGAAAATTCGGGAAGTTGGGGAATTTTTGAGGAATTTTCGGGGAATTTTTGGGGAAATTTGGGGGATTTCTGGGGAATTTTGGGGGAAATGTTGGGAATTCTCAGGGAATTTTGAGGGAAATTTGGGGGAAATTTGGGGTTTTTGGGGGTTAAAAGGGTTTTTGAAATGGATTTTGGGGGAAATTAAGGACATTTCGGGAAATATTGGGAATTCTAGGGGAATTTTGGGGATTTTAAAGGGAAATTTGGGGATTTTTGGAGGGTTGAAAGGGTTTTTAAAGGGATTTTGGGAGTCCTGATGACGTCACGGGGAATCCCGGGGGAATCCCTGCAAACTTTTGGGAGAAATTAAGGGAATTTTTGGACATTTTCGGGAAATTCGGGAATTTTTGAGGGATTTTTGAGGAATTTTCACGGGATTTTAGGGGAATTTTTGGGGATTTTGGGGGAAATTTGGGGGTTTTTGGGGTTTCTGATGACGTCACGGGGAATCCCGGGGAATCCCCATGGATTTTGGGGGAAATTAAGGACATTTTGGGAAAGTTCGGGAATTTTGGGAATTTTTGAGGGCACTTGGGGTTTTTTGGAGGTTAAAAGGGATTTTTCAAGGGATTTTGGGGGGTTTCTGATGACTTTTGGGGGAAATTAGGGACATTTTGGGAAAATTCGGGAATTTTTGAGAAATTTTCGGGGAAATTTTGGGGGAATTTGGGGGGATTTTAAGGGGAAATTGGGGTTTTTTGGGGGTTAAAAGGATTTTGAATGGATTTTGGGGGAAATGAAGGAAATTTCGGGAAATTTTGGGGAAATTTGGGAATTTTTGGGGATTTTTTGGGGGTTGAAAGGGATTTTGTGGGATTTTTGGGAAATTTTTGGGGGATTTTGGGGGTTTTGAGGGAATAAAGGAAATTTTGAGATCCTGGAGAAGTTTTTGAGGAATTTTTGGGGCTTTTTTGGAGGTTAAAGGGGTTTTGGGGTCCCGGGGGAGATTTTGGGGTTCCTGGGGTGGATTTGGGGGAAATTTCGGGGATTTTGAGGGAATTTTAGGAGATTTTGGTGGAATTTTAATGGATTCTGGAATTTTAGGGGATTTGGGGGGGATTTAGGGGATTTTGGGGGAATTTTAGTGGATTTGGGGGAAATTTAGGGGATTTTGGGGAGATATTAGGGGATTTTGGGGAGATTTGGGGGGAATTGTAGGGGATTTTGGAGAGATTAGGGGGATTTTGGGGAGATTTTAGGGAGATTTGGGGGATTTTAGGGGATTTTGGGGTTCCTGGAGTGGATTTGGGGAGATTTTAGGGAACTTCGGGGCAAATTTAGGGGATTTTGTGGAATTTTGGGATTTTGGGGGAAATTTTGGGGATTTTGGGGAGATTTTGGGGATGGGATTTTAGGGGATTTTGGGGTTCTTGGAGTGGATTTGGGGGAAATTCAGGGGGTTTTGTGGGGATTTCAGGGGATTTTTGGGATACAATCCCTGTGGATCAAAGGATCTCCTTTGGAGCTGAGGATGAAGAGCTGCGAAATCATCTGAGGGGAAAAAGGAGTTAAAAAACCCCAAAATCTCCCCGGAAATCGCCTCTGCGGCTTCAACCTCTCCCGGGGTGTCTAAAAACCCCCGAAATTCCACAAAATCCCCACAAAATCCCCACAAAATAAAAAAATTCCCAAAAATTCCCCAAAAATGAGTTTTCCCCTCAAACCCGAACCCCCCCAAAACCGGAGCCTCCCTCAAACCCCCCCCAACCCCCAACGCCCTCAGGCCCAAATCGCTCCCGGCGCCCCCAAATCCCCTCAGGAACCCCAAAATCCCCTAAATTCCCCCCAAAATCACCCCAAAGTCGCCCCAAAACCCGCCGCGGCCCCTTTAAGAAGGGGCGTGGCCAAGCCCCCCTCAGCGCTCCCCGAACCTCCAGGCCTCTTCCCGCCGCCGCCGCGCGCCCGGCCTGGCGTCACGTGGGCGCCGCCGCGCCTTCCCATTGGCTGCCGCTCGCCCGCCTCTGGGCGTTCTCTGCCGTGATTGGCTGGCGGTGATGTCACCGGAAGGCGATCCCGGCGTTCTGATTGGTCGCCGGGCCGTCACGTTGCCGGCGGTGTTTTCGCGCCACTCGCTGAGGGGAGGCGGCGGCTGTGGCGGGAAAAGGGGAGAGAGCGTGAGGGAAGATCGCGATCGTGAGGGGAGATCGTGAGGGGAAATCGCGATCGTGAGGGGAGATCGTGAGGGGAGATCTCGACCGTGAGGGGAAATCGCGATCGTGAGGGGAAATCGTGAGGGGAGATCGTGAGGGGAGATCGCGACCGTGAGGGGAAATCGCGATCGTGAGGGGAAATCGTGCCAGGGAATCGTGACAGGAGAGGCCCCGCCATGGCCCCGCGCGACTACGACAACGAGAAAGGTTCGGAGGGAGCGGGGGAGCTGGGGTTGTGGTATTAAACTGTTATTAACCGGTATCGGGGACTGCCGCCATTAGCGGGATCGCCTTCCCCAATTAGCGATCTGCTCCCCTAATTAGCGGATCGGGATTATTGGGGATTTCCTCCGTTATCGGGATGCTCACCGTCACGAAAAATTCGCCTGAAAAATACCGAATTTCCCTCAAAATCCACCCCAAAACCCCCCCAAATCGACTCAAAATCAACAGAAAATCCACAAATTCCCCCCTGATGTTCGCTCAAATTGTCCGGGAGCTCCAAAACCCCGCCAGGATCCCCCAAAAAGACCCAAAAAAACCCCAAATTTCCCCCAAAATCCCTAATTTTCGGGAGCTCCCCTGCAGTTCCTGATCCCCGCTGTGTTGGTGATGTTTTTTTAGAGAAAGCGAAGCGATTTTTCCAGGAGTTTTACCGCGACGGTCCTGACGGCCGAAAGGAATTTCCATACCGGGATCAGCTGGTGAGGGAGGAGATCCCCAAATTTCCCCCGAAATTCACCCTAAACCTCCTCAAATCCTACAAACCTCCCTGGAATTTCAGCCTAAAACCTCCCAGGGTTTCTCCGAATTCCTACATGTGTCCTAAAATTCCTCAAATTTCACCCCAAAATGCTTTCCTACCTCCTAAATCGTTCCCGTGCTCTTTTGGATTCTTCCTAAACTTCTCCAAACTCTCTCAAGTCTCCTTTAAATATCCTCAGATTCACTCTGAAAATCCCAAAATCTTCTGCCGCTTTCCCAAATCCCCTCTAAACCGCTCCCCACCACCCCAAAATCCCCCAAAACCTCAATTTTTTAACCTCAAATCTTCTTCTACCTCCCCAAACCTCCTCTAAATCCTCTCCCACCTCCCCAAATCTCCTCAAATCTCCCCCCAAACCCCCTTTTTAACCCCAAATCTCCTCAAATCCTCCCCAAATCCCTTTTTAACCCCAAATCCCCCCAAACCCCTTTTTAACCCCAAATCTCCTCAAATCTCCCCCCCAAACCCCCTTGTTTAACCCCAAATCTCCTCAAATACTCCCCAAATCCCTTTTTTAACCCCAAATCCCCCCAAACCCCTTTTTTTAACCCCAAATTCCTCCCTAAACCCCATTTTTAAACTGCAAACCTACCAAAACCCCCTTTTTTTAAACCCTAAACCCCATTTTTTAACCCCAAACGTCCCCAAAATCCCCATTTTTTAACCCCAAAACCCCAAATTTTTAACCCTTTCAGGCCCTGCTGGCCCGGCGGGATCAGAGTGCCCTGTGGGTCTCTCTGGACGATGTGGCTGAGGATGACCCCGAATCCATTTGCTAACCCCAAATCCATTTCTAACCCCAAATCCATTTCTAACCCCAAATCCAATTGCTAATCCCAAATCCATTTGCTAACCCCAAATCCATTTCTAACCCCAAATCCCCATTTCTAACCCCAATCCCCTAAGTGTTTAACCCTTTCAGGCCCTGCTGGCCCGGCGGGATCAGAGTGCCCTGTGGGTCTCTCTGGACGATGTGGCTGAGGATGACCCCAAATCCAGTTTCTAACCCCAAATCCATTTCTAACCCCAAATCCATTTTCTAACCCCAAATCCATTTCTAACCCCAAATCCATTTCTAACCCCAAATCCAGTTTCTAACCCCAAATCCCCATTGTTTTACCCCAATCCCCTAAGTGTTTAACCCTTTCAGGCCCTGCTGGCCCGGCGGGATCAGAGTGCCCTGTGGGTGTCTCTGGACGATGTGGCTGAGGATGACCCCGAGCTGGCCGAGGCTGTGGTGGAGAACGTCAGGCGTTACCATCGGCTGTTCTCCGACGCTGTGCACGAGCTGCTGCCCAGCTATGGCTCTGCCGAGGTCAGCTTTTGGGGGATTTGGGGCTTTTTGGGGTGGTTTTGTGGGGGTTTTTGGGGTTTCTGTGGAGTTTTGGGGTCAATTTTGGGAGCTCGAATCGAGTTTTTTCCGACGCTGTGCACAAATTGCTGCCTTTGCCTAGCTTTTCTGAGGGGAAAAAGCTCCGAATTTGGGGTTTTTGGGGTTTTTTGGGATTTATAGGGGATTTTTAGGGGGTCTTTGAGGAATTTTAGGATTTTTTGGTGGGGATTTTTGGGGTTTTTTTGGGGTGGTTTTGGGGTGTTTTTGAGGCTGTGCTGGAGAACGTCAGGCGTTACCATCGAGTTTTTTCTGACGCTGTGCACGAGCTGCTGCCCAGCTGTGGCTCTGCTGAGGTCAGGATTTGGGTGGTTTTTTTGGATTTTTGGGATTTTTTTAGGGTTTTTTGGGATTTTGGGGTTTTTTTGGGAGTTTTGAGGTCAATTTTTGGAGCTCCAGTTGAGTTTTCTCCGACGCTGTGCACAAATTGCTGCCTAACCATGGCTCTGCTGAGGTTAGGATTTGGGGTTTTTTTGGGGGTTTTTGGGGTGTTTTGGGATTTTTTGGGTCTTTGGGGTTTTTTGGGAGTTTTGTGGAGTTTTGGGGTCAATTTTTGGAGCTCCAGTCAGGTTTTTTTGACGCTGTGCACAAATTGCTGCCCAGCTATGGCTCTGCTGTGGTCAGCATTTGGGGGATTTAGGGGATTTTGGGGTTTTTTGGGTTTTTTTGGGTTTTTTGGGAGTTTTGTGGATGGTGCATTTCAGTGGAATTTTTTTTTCCATTTTGGTGCGTTTTGAGTGGAATTTGTTTTCAGTTTAGGGGGAATTTCAATGTAATTTTGGGATAATTTCAGGGCAATTTTGGCTAGAATTTCAGTGGAATTTTGGGGGAATTTCAGTGGAATTTCAGGGAAATTTCAATGGAATTTTGGGATAATTTCAGGCAATTTTGGGATAATTTCAGGGCAATTTTGGGGTAATTCCAGGCTGATTTTGGGGCAATTTTGGGCTGATTTTGGGGCAGTTTTGGGCTGATTTTGGGATAATTTCATTGCAATTTTTGGGCTGTGGGGCTTGGGCTGATTTTGGGATAATTTCACTGCAATTTTTGGGCTGATTTTGGGGCACTTTTGGGTCTGATTTTGGGGCAGTTTTGGTCTGATTTTGGGATAATTTCACTGCACTTTTGGGCTGATTTTGGGGCACTTTAGGTCTGATTTTTGGCCCTTTTGCTCTGATTTCTGCCCATTCTCCCCCAGGCTCCCCCCAAGGACCCCCTGGATGTCTATCTGGAACATCGCCTCCTGCTGGAGCAAAGAGGAAAAGCTGCAGCAACCCCCAGGACTCCCCAAAACCAGTTCCCCCCGGAGCTCCTGCGCCGCTTGTGAGCCCCAAAACCCCAAACCCTCCCCCCAAATCCTTCCCGACTCCTGCATCGCCTGAATCCCTTCCAATCCCCATTTCCCCCCTGTAATTCACTTTTCTTTCCCTCATAAATTTAATTTTTACCCACAAAATCCCATTTTTCCCCCTAAAAACCCCATTTTCTCACCTAAAAACCCCATTTTCCCCCTAAAAACCCCATTTTCCCCCAAAAACCCCATTTTCCCCCTAAAAACCCCATTTTCTCACCTAAAAACCCCATTTTCCCCCTAAAAACCCCATTTTCCCCCTAAAACCCCATTTTCTCACCTAAAAACCCCATTTTCTCACCTAAAAACCCCATTTTCCCCCTAAAAACCCCATTTTCCCCCTAAAAACCCCATTTTCTCACCTAAAAACCCCATTTTCCCCCTAAAAACCCCATTTTCCCCCTAAAAACCCCATTTTCTCACCTAAAAACCCCATTTTCTCACCTAAAAAACCCATTTTCCCCCTAAAATCCCCATTTTCCCCTTAAAAACCCCATTTTCTCACCTAAAAACCCCATTTTCCCCCTAAATACCCCATTTTTCCCCCAAAGACCCCATTTTCCCCTAAAAACCCCATTTTCCTCCTAAAAATCCCATTTTCCCAAAAACCCCATTTTCCCCCTAAAAACCCCATTTTCCCCCTACAAATCCCATTTTTCCTCCTAAAAATCCCATTTTCTCACCTACAAATCCCATTTTCCCCCTAAAAACCCCATTTTTCCACCTACCAATCCCATTTTTCTCCAGCATTCCCATTTTCCCCCTCAATTCCCATGTTTCCCATATTTCCCCCGCAGCGAGCTCTATTTCCGCTCCCCCTCCTCTCCAAGCCGCTCTCCCCACAGCCCTCATTCCCACTATTTTCCCCCTAAAAACCCCATTTTCCCCTAAAAATCCCATTTTTTTACCTACAAATCCCATTTCATTCCCTAAAAACCCCATTTTCCCCCTAAAAACCCCATTTTCCCCCCTACAAATCCCATTTTTCCCTCAAAATCCCTTTTTTCCTCCTAAAAATCCCATTTTCTCACCTACAAATCCCATTTTCCTCCTACAAATCCCATTTTTCACCTACCAATCCCATTTTTCTCCAGAATTCCCATTTTCCCCCTCAATTCCCATGTTTCCCATATTTCCCCGCAGCGAGCTCTATTTCTGCTCCCCCTCGCTCTCCAAGCCGCCTCCCCACACCTCCCATTCCCACCATTTTCCCCCTAAAAACCCCATTTTCCCCCTAAAAACCCCATTTTTCCCCTAAAAATCCCATTTTTCCACCTACAAACCCCATTTTTTCACCTACAAATCCTGTTTTTTACCTACAAATCCCATTTTTATCTACAAATCATATTTTTTACCTACAAACCCCATTTTCCCCCTAGAAATCCCATTTTCCCCCTAAAAACCCCATTTTTCCCCCTAAAAACCCCATTTCCTCCTAAAAATCCCATTTTTCCCAGAAACCCCATTTTCCCACCTACAAATCCCATTTTTCCCCCTACAAATCCCATTTTCCACCTACAAACCCCATTTTCTCACCTACAAACCCCATTTTTCCCCCTACAAACCCCATTTTTCCACCTACAAACCCCATTTTTTCTCCAGCATTCCCATTTTTCCCCCTAAATTCCCATATTTCCCCCGCAGCGAGCTCTATTTCCGCTCCCCCTCCTCCTCCAAGGCGCTCTCCCCGCGGGATCTCCGCGCCGGCCGCATCGGCTCCTTGGTGACAGTGGCAGGGATTGTCACCAGGGCCAGCGAGGTGCGACCTCTGCTCAGGGTGGCCACCTACAGCTGCGACCAGTGCGGGGCAGAGACCTACCAGCCGGTACTGGGACAAACTGGGAGGGACTGGGATGGACTGGGAACGGATTTGGGGGCATTTTGGGTGATTTTGGGGGGGTTTGGGGTGATTTTGGGGTGATTTTGGGGTGATTTTAGGGGGTTTGGGGACACTTTAGGGTCTGAGTGTCACCTACAGCTGCGACCAGTGCGGAGCTGAGACATACCAGCTGGACTGGGATGGACTGGGATGGACTGGGATGGACTGGGAGGGGTTTTGGGGGGATTTTGGGGTGATTTGGGGCAGTTTGGGGTGATTTTGGGGTGATTTTAGGGGATTTGGGGACACTTTAGGGTCTCAGTGTCACCTACAGCTGCAACCAGTGCGGAGCTGAGACATACCAGCCAGTACTGGGACAAACTGGGACAAACTGGGATGGACTGGGAGGGGTTTTGGGGAGATTTTGGGTGACTTTGGGGGGATTTTGGGTGGTTTTGGGTGACTTTGGGGGGGTTTGGGGACAGTTTGGGGTCACCTACAGCTGCAACCAGTGCAGGGCTGAGACCTACCAGCTGGACTGGGACAGACTGGGATGAACTGGGAGGGACTGGGAGTGGATTTGGGGGGATTTTAGGGTAGTTTTAGGGGGTTTGGGGACACTTTGGGTGACACTCTGGGGGCACTTTAGGGTCTCAATGGGGTCACCTACAGCTGCGACCAGTGCGCGAGCTGAGACATACCAGCTGTACTGGGAGGGACTGGGATGAACTGGGACAAACTGGGAGGGGTTTGGGGGGGATTTTGGGTGACTTTGGGGCAGTTTGGGGTGATTTTAGGGGATTTGGGGACACCTTGGGGACACTTTAGGGTCTCAGTGTCACCTACAGCTGCGACCAGTGCGGAGCTGAGACATACCAGCTGGTACTGGGATGGACTGGGATGAACTGGGATTGGACTGGGATGAACTGGGATGGATTTGGGGCGATTTTGCAAGGATTTGGGGCAGTTTGGAGGAGATTTTTCGGGGTTTGGAGGAGGTTTTTGGGGATTTGGGGACACTTTGTGACCAGCGTGGGGTGAGACCTACCAGCCATACTGGGACAAACTGGGATGGACTGGGATGGACTGGGAGGGGTTTTGGGGGGAATTTCAGGTGGATTTTTTAGGGGAAATCTCTGAATTTTTGGGGTTTTTCCCACATCAAAGACCCAATAATTTCTCACCTTTTCCAAGGTGCATTTTTGGGATCTCAGGGTAGAATTTTTGGGATTTTGGGTAGATTTTTTGGTAATTTTTAGGTCAATTTTTGGGGGTTTCAGGTGGATT
The DNA here is from genome assembly GCA_024500445.1 of Entomyzon cyanotis. NCBI lineage: Eukaryota > Metazoa > Chordata > Aves > Passeriformes > Meliphagidae > Entomyzon > Entomyzon cyanotis. The sequence goes on along the minus strand of JAKEPQ010001013.1, from coordinate 455,412 downwards.
TTTTTAGGGGAAATCTCTGGATTTTTGGGGTTTTTCCCACATCAGACTCAATAATTTCTCACCTTTTCCAAGGTGCAGTTTTGGGATCTTGGGTAGCTTTTTTGGGGCTCTTGGGTAGATTTTTTACAATTTTTAGGTGGTTTTTTGGGATTGAGGTGAATTTTTGGGATTCAAAGGAATTTCTGGGTTTTCAGGTGGATTTTTTAGCAGAAATCTCTAAATTTTGGGGTTTTTTCAGATGGAAAGCTCAACCTTCCTGCTTTTTCCAAGGTGCATTTTTGGGGTTGAATTTTGGGGATTTTGGGTAGATTTTTTTTTTTTGGTCATTTTCAGGTGGATTTTTGGGGTTTCAGGTGGATTTTTTTGGAAAAATCTCTGAATTTTTGGTGTTCCTCGAGATTTTCAGGTGAATTTTTGGGATTGAGGTGAACTTCTGGTGGATTTTTGGGTAGAAATCTCTAAATTTTGGGGTTTTCCACCTCAAGCCCAACTTCCCCACCTTTTCCAAAGTGCATTTCTGGGGCTCTTGGGTAGATTTGTTTGTTTGTTTGTTTTTCAGTTGAATTTTTGAGGTTCAAATGAATTTCTAGATTTTCAGGTGAATTTTTGGGGAGAAATCTCTAAATTTTGGGTTTTTCCCACCTTGAAGGCTCAACTTCCCCACCTTTCCCAAAAGCTATTTTTGGGGCTCTTGGGTAGAATTTTTTTTTAAATTTTCACATGGGAAATTTAAATTTGGGGTTCAAATGGATTTCTGGGGTTTCAGGTGGATTTTTGGGGAGAATTTTGAATTTTTTGGGTTTTTTTTTTTTCAGATCGAAGGGCCGACCTTCACTCCGCTGCTGCTCTGCCCGAGCCGCGAGTGCCAAACCAACAGGTCTGGGGGGAGGCTTTACCTGCAGAGCCGAGGCTCCAAATTCACCAAATTCCAGGAGTTAAAGATCCAGGAACACGTGAGTGAGGATTGACCCCAAAATTCCCTCAAAATTCCCTCAGGAAATCCCAAAATCCCCTCAGAAATGGTTTCAAAATGGCGGCCGAGGCCTTCAAATGGCTCCAAAGGGCCCAAAATTGGCTCCAAAGGGCCCAAAATTGGCTCCAAAATTGGCCCAAAATTGGCTCCAAATTCACCAAATTCCAGGAGGTAAAGATCCAGGAACATGTGAGTGAGGGATTGACCCCAAAACTCCCTGAAATTCCCCCAAAATTCCCTCAGAAAACTCCAAAATTCCCTCAGAAATGGTTTCAAAATGGCGGCCGAGGCCTTCAAATGGCTCCAAAGGGCCCAAAATTGGCTCCGAATCCATCAAAATTGGCTCCAAATTCACCAAATTCCAGGAGCTAAAGATCCAGGAGCACGTGAGTGACGGGAAATCCCAGAATTCCCCCAAAATTCCTGATTCCCTCAAAATTCCCTCAGAAAACTCCAAAATCCCCTCAGAAATGGTTTCAAAATGGCGGCCGGGGCCTTCCAACGGCTCCAAAGGGCCCAAAATTGGCTCAAATGTCCCCAAAATCTCCCTGATTTCCCCTAAATGTCCCGAAATTGTCCCCAAATGTCCCCAAATCAACTTCAATGTCCCCAAAGTGTCCCCAAATCAGCTCTGATGTCCCCAGATTGTCCCAAATCTCCTCAAAATGTCCCCAATGTCCCATGTCCCCAAATGTCCCAAAATTGTCCCCAAATCAACTTTAATATCCCCAAATGTCACCAAAATGTCCCCAAATCACCTCTAATGTCCCCAGAATCTCCTCAAACGTCTCAAAATTGTCCCCAAAATGTCCCAAATTCGCCCTAAATGTCCCAAAATTGTCCCCAAATATCCCCAAAGTGTCCCCAAAAATGTCCCCAAATCCCAAAATTGTCCCGAACTTTTCCCTAAATGTCCCCAATTTCTCTAAATGTCCCAATTTCCCCAAATGTCCCCAGAGTGTCCCCAAGTGTCCCTAAAGTGTCCCCAAATCAACTCTAATGTCCCCAAAATGTCACCAAATATTTCCTCCCCACCCATTCCCCTTTTTCCTTTCCATTCCCCAAATTCTCTAAATCTCCCCAAATTACCTCTAAATGTCCCCAGAATGTCCTCAAATGTCTTGAAATTGTCCCCCCCCCAGAGCAGGCCCGCGGGCCCCGCCCGCGGGGGGGCCAAACCCAAAATGTCCCGAAATTCGCCCTAAATGTCCCAAAATTGTCCCCAGATGTCCCCAAAGTGTCCCCAGATCAACTCTAATGTCCCCAAAATGTCCCCAAATCGACTCTAAATGTCCCCAAAATGTCCCCAGATCGTCTCTAAATGTCACCGAATTGTCCCCAGAGCCAATTTCCTATGTCCCCAAATGTCCCTAAAGTGTCCCCAGATCAGCTCTGGTGTCCCCAAAATGTCCCCAAATGTCCATAAAGTGTCCCCAAATCAACTCTAATGTCCCCAAAATGTCCCCAAATCCCTCCCCGTCCCCAAATCAACTCTAATGTCCCCGAAGTGTCCCCAGATGTCCCAAAATTGCTCTGAAATGTCCCGAAATTTTCCCAAAGTTTTCCCTAAATGTCCCCAAATTGTCCCTAAATGTCCCCAAATTGTCTCTAAATGTCCCCAAATGTCCCCAGCTGTCCCCCAAGTGTCCCTCTTGTGTCCCCCAGTCAGAGCAGGTCCCACTGGGTCACCTGAGTGGATCCAACACCCAAAATGTCCTGAAAATGTCCCCAAATTCCCCCAAAATGTCCCCAAATGTCCCTAAAGTGTCCCCAAATGTCCCTAAAGTGTCCCCAAGTGTCCCTGTTGTGTCCCCCAGTCAGAGCAGGTCCCGGTGGGTCACCTGCCTCGCTGTCTGTCTGTTTACCTGAGTGGATCCAACACCCGCCTGGCTCAGCCTGGAGACCATGTGAGGATCTGTGGGGCTTTGCTGCCTCTGCTGAGGGCTGGCTACAGGCAGGTGGCACAGGTGAGACCCCAGAACACACCTGGGAGCCCAAAAAATACACCTGGGAACATCTGGGAGCCCAAAAAATACACCTGGGAGGGAAAAACTGGAGCCAAAATTGGCTTTGCTGCCTCTGCTGAGGGCTGGCTACAGGCAGGTGGCACAGGTGAGACCCCAGAACACACCTGGGAACCCAAAAAATACACCTGGGAACATCTGGGAGCCCAAAAAATACACCTGGGAGGGCAAAAACTGGAGCCAACATTGGCTTTGCTGCCTCTGCTGAGGGCTGGCTACACGCAGGTGGCACAGGTGAGACCCCAGAAATACACCTGGGAGCCCAAAAATACACCTGGGAACATCTGGGAGCCCAAAAAATACACCTGGGAGGGAAAAACTGGAGCCAAAATTGGCTTTGCTGCCTCTGCTGAGGGCTGGCTACAGGCAGGTGGCACAGGTGAGACCCTAAAAGGCACCCTAAACACACCTGGGAACCCAAAAATACACCTGGGAACCCAAAAATACACCTGGGAGCCCAAAAAATACACCTGGGAGCCCAAAAATACACCTGGGAGCCCAAATTCCCTTTTGTTCCCCAAAAAAATACACCTGGGAGGGGAAAAACTGGAGCCAAACTCCCAAAACTCCTTTTTTCCTCCAAAAAACTCCATTTTTCCCCCATTTTTCCCTGTTTTTTCCCCATTTTTCCCCGTTTTTTCCCGTTTTTTCCCCATTTTTCCCCCATTTTCCCCGTTTTTCCCCGTTTTTCCCCCATTTTTCCCCCCATTTTTCCCGTTTTTTCCCCAAATTCCCATTTTTTCCCAACCCCAGGGGTTGCTGTCGGAAACCTTCCTGGAAGGACATCACCTGGCCAAGGTGAACAAGAGTGAGGAGGAGGAGGAGGGAGCAGAGCTGAGTGCTGAGGAGCTCAAGGAGATCACTGGGACAGGTGGGTTGGGGGAAAACGGGAATTTGGGGAAAAATGAGGAATTTGGGGGGAAAACAGGAAAATTGGGGGGAAAAGGGAGGAATATGGGGGGAAAAGGGGGGAAAAAATGGGATTTTTGGGGTGGAAATGGCAGAAAAATGGGGAAAAGGGGAAAAATGGGAGAAAAATGAGAGAAAAAATGGGAAAAATGAGAAAATGAGAGAAAAGTGGGAAAAAAATGAGGGGAAAATGGGAGAAAAATGAAGGGAAAATGAGGGAAAATGAAGAGAAAAATGGGAGAAAATGAGAGAAAAATGATGGAAAAAAGGGGGGAATGGAAAAAAAAAGGGAAAAATGGGAAAAAATGAGGGAAAAGTGGGAGAAAAATGGAAAAAAATGAGAGAAAAATGAGAGAAAAATGAGGGAAAAATGGGAGAAAAGTGAGGGGAAAATGAAAAAATGAGGAGAAAAATGGGAAAATGAGGGAAAAATGAGAAAAAAATGAGGGAAAAATGAGAGAAATGAGAGAAAAATGAGAGAAAAATGAAGGGAAAATGAGGGGGAAATGGGAGAAAAATGAGGGAAAAATGAGAAAATATGAGGGAAAAATGAGGGAAAAAATGGGAGAAAAATGAGGGAAAATGGAAAAAATCGGAGAAAAATGAGAGAAAAATGGGAGAAAAATGAGGAAAAACTGGGATTTTGATGGGGAAATGGGGGGAATGGGGAAAAATGGGGGAAAAAGAGGGAATTTGGGAGGAAAATTGGGATTTTTGGGGGAAATGGGGGGAAAATGGGATTTTGGGATGGGACAGGTGAGGTTTGGAGGCAAAATGGGAATTTAGGGACAAAATGGGGATTTTTTTCCTCAATTCCAGAGGAGGATTTATATGTAATTTTCCCCCAAAAAATTCCCATTTCTTCCCCAAAAATTACTGATTTTTCAGCCTCAAAATTGCCATTTCTTCCCAAAAAAATTCCCAATTTTTTCCCCCAAATTTCCAGTTTTTTCCCCTCAAAATTCCCAGTCTTTCCCCATCAAATTCCCAATTTTTCCCCCAAAATTCCCAATTTTCCCCATTCCAGAGGAGGATTTCTATGGGAAGCTCGCTGCCTCCATCTCCCCAAAATTCCTGATTTTTCCACCCAAAAATTCCCCATTTTTCCCCCAAAAATTCCCAATCTTTCCCCATCGAGTTCCCAATTTTCCACCCAAAATTCCCAATTCTTTCCCCCCAAAAATTCCCGATTTTTCCCTCAAAAAATTCCCACTTTTTCCCCCACAACTTCCCAACTTTTCAGCCCCAAATTTCCAGTTTTTCCACCCAAAATTCCCGATTTCCCCCCTAAAAAAATCCCAATTTCCCCCCAAAAAATTTCCCATCTTTCCCAATCAAATTCCCAATCTTTCCCCATCAAATTCCCAATTTTTCCACCCAAAATTCCCAATTTATCCTCATCAAATTCCCGATTTTTCCCCCCCAAAATTCCCAATTTTCCCCATTCCAGAGGAGGATTTCTATGGAAAGCTCGCTGCCTCCATCACCCCAAAATTCCCAATTTTTCACCAAAAATTCCCATTTTTCCCCCAAAAAATTCCCGATTTTTTCCCCTCAAAATTCCCCATTTTTCCACCCAAAATTCCCCATTTTTCACCAAAAAAATCCCCAATTTTTCCCCGCAAATTCCTGATTTTTCAGCCCCGAAATTCCCGATTTTTCCCCCAAAAAATTCCCGATTTTTGTGATTCCAGAGGAGGATTTCTATGGAAAACTCGCCGCCTCCATCGCTCCGGAGATCTTTGGCCACGAGGATGTGAAGAAATCTTTGCTGTTGCTGCTGGTGGGAGGAGTGGAGAGAAATCCCCGCGGGATGAGCATCAGGGGTGAGGAAATCCCGGGAAAATTCCAGGGGAAATCACAGGGAAAATCACAGGGAAATCGTGGGGAAAATCGTGGGGAAAATGCTGGGAAATTCCAGGAAAAATCACAGGAAAATCATGGAAAAATCGTGGAAAAATCACAGGGAAATTCCAGGAAAAATCACAGAGCTATTATGGGAAAATCCTGGGAAAAACCCCAGAAAAATCCTGGAAAGAAACCCAGAAAAATCCTGGGAAAATCCCAGAAAAATCCTGGAAAGAAACCCAGAAAAATCCTGGGAAAATCCCAGAAAAATCCCATGGTTTTTCCCCATTTTCCCACGGTTTTTCCCCATTTTTCCATGTATTTTTCCCTTTTTTTCCCATCTATTTTTCCCATTTTTTCCCCATTTTTCCCATTTATTTTTCCCATTTTTTCCCTTTTTATTCTTATTTCCCAATGTGTTTTTCCCATTTTCCCTGTGTATTTTTCCCATATTTTTTCCCCATTTTACCCCATGTTTTTCCCCATTTGCCCATGTTTTTTCCCCATTTTCCCATGTTTTTTTCCATTTTTCCATGTATTTTCCCCATTTTTTCCCCATGTTTTTTCCCATTTTCCCCATTTTCCCATGTTTTCCCCCATTTTTCCCATCTTTTTTCCCATTTTCCCCATTTTCCCTGTTTTTCCCCATTTTTTCCCATCTATTTTCCCCCATTTTTCCCCATTTATTTTCCCCATTTTCCCCATGTTTTTTCCCATTTTTTCCCATCTATTTTCCTCATATTTCCCCATCTATTTTTCTCATTTTTCCCATGTATTTTTTCCCATTTTCCCATCTATTTTCCCCCATTTTTTCCCATCTATTTTTCCCATTTTTCCCCATTTATTTTCCCCATTTTCCCCATGTTTTTTCCCATTTTTTCCCATCTATTTTCCTCATATTTCCCCATCTATTTTTCTCATTTTTCCCATGTATTTTTTCCCATTTTCCCATCTATTTTCCCCATGTTTTTCCCCATTTATTTTTCCCATTTTTCCCCATTTATTTTTCCCATTTTCCCCATGTTTTTTCCCATTTTTCCCATCTATTTTTCCCATTTTTCCCCATTTATTTTTCCCATTTTTCCCATGTATTTTCCCCTTTTCCCATCTCTTTCCCCATCTGTTTTTTCCAGGGAACATCAACATCTGTCTGATGGGAGATCCAGGTGTTGCCAAATCCCAGCTGCTCTCCTACATCGACCGCCTGGCGCCGCGGAGTGAGAAATTCACCTTCCTCTTCCTCCTCTTCCTCTTCCTCTTCCTCCTCCTCTTCTTGTTCCTCTTCCTCCTCTTCCTCTTCCTCCTCTTCCTCCTCTTCTTCCTCCTCTTCCACTTCCTCCTCTTCTTCCTCCTCTTCCACTTCCTCTTCCTCTTCTTCCTCCTCTTGTTCCTCTTCCTCTTCTTTCTGTTCTTCCTCTTTCTCCTCTTCTTCCTCCTTTTCTTCCTCTTCCTCTTCTTTCTTCCTCTTCCTCCTCTTCTTTCTCTTCTTCCTCCTCTTCTTCCTCTTCCTCCTTCTCTTCTTCCTCTTCCTCCTCCTCCTCTTCTTCCTCTTCCTCTTCCTCTCTTCTTCCTCTTCCTCTCCTCTCTAATTTCTTTTTTCCTGTTTTTTTCTTCTTTCTCTTCCTTTTCCTTTTTCATTTTCTGCCTCTTTTTCTCTTTAATTTTCTTTCTCATCTTTCTCTTCTTCCTCTTCCTTTTTTGTTTTCTTCCTTCTCTTCCTTTTCTTCCTCATCTTCCTCTTTCTCATCCTCTTTTCCATTTTCTTCCTCTTCTTCCTCTTTTTCATCTTCCTCTTGTTTCTCTTCCTTTGCATTTTCCTGTTCTTCCTCTTCTTTCTCTTCCTCTTCTTCCTCTTTTTCATCTTCCTCTTGTTTCTCTTCATTTTCCTCTTCTTCCACTTCTTCCTCTTCCTCTTTTTCCTTTTCTTTCTCATCTTCCTCTTTTTCTTGCTCTTCCTTTATCTTCTTCCTCCTCAACTTGCTGTTTTTCTTTCTTTTCCCTCGTTTTTCTCTTCCCCTTCCTCCTTCTCTTCCTCTTCCTCTTCTTCCTTTTTCTCTTTTTCTCTTTTTCTCTTTTTCTCTCTTTCTCTTTCTCTTTTTCTCTTTCTTTTTCTCTTTTTGTCATTTTCACTTTTTTTCTCTTTTTCTCATTTTCACTTTCTCTTCCTTTTTCATTTTCCTCCTCTTTTTCTTTTTCTTGCTCTTGTTCTTCCTCCTCCTCCTCTTCCTCCTCCTCTTTTTCCTCATCTTTCTCTTTTTCCTTTTCTTCATCTTTCTTCTTTTTAATTTTCTTTTCCTTTTTCCTTTTATCTTATTCTTTTTCCTTTTTTCCTCTTCCTCCTCTTCCTCTTCCTCTTCCTTTTCCTTTTCCTCTTCCTCTTCCTCTTTCTCTTCCTCTTTCTCCCTCCTTTTAACCCCATTTCCCTTATTTTTAACCCCATTTTACCCATTTTTACCCCCATTTCCCCTTATTTTTAACCCATTTCCCCCCTTTCTAACCCGTTTCCTCCCTTTCCCCACCCCCAGGCCAGTACACGACGGGCCGCGGCTCCTCGGGCGTCGGCCTGACGGCGGCGGTGCTGCGCGACCCGCAGAGCGGCGAGCTGGCGCTGGAGGGCGGCGCGCTGGTGCTGGCCGACCGCGGCGTCTGCTGCATCGACGAGTTCGACAAGATGCTCGACTCGGACCGCGTGGCCGTGCACGAGGCGCTGGAGCAGCAGAGCGTGGCCGTGGCCAAGGCGGGCGTGGTGGCCACGCTGAACGCCCGCTGCGCCGTGCTGGCCGCCGCCAACCCGGCCCTGGGCCGCTACGACCCGCGGCGCAGCCTGGAGCACAACCTGCGGCTGCCGCCGGCGCTGCTGTCGCGCTTCGACCTGCTTTGGCTGCTGCAGGACCGGCCGCAGCGACACCGCGACCTGCAGTGAGCCGCGGGCTTGGGATGGCTTGGGTTTGGGATCAGTGGAAGAGTCTTTGAGTTGGGTTGGGTTGGTTGGGTTGGGTTGGTTGAGTTGGGTTGGTTGAGTTGGGTTGGTTGAGTTGGTTGGTTGAGTTGGGTTGGTTGAGTTGGTTGGTTGAGTTGGGTTGGTTGGGTTGGTTGAGTTGGGTTGGTTGAGTTGGGTTGGTTGAGTTGGGTTGGTTGAGTTGGTTGGTTGAGTTGGGTTGGTTGGGTTGGTTGGGTTGGTTGAGTTGGTTGGTTGGGTTGGTTGAGTTGGGTTGGTTGGGTTGGTTGAGTTGGATTGGTTGGGTTGGTTGGGTTGGGTTGGTTGGGTTGGTTGGTTGGGTTGGTTGAGTTGGGTTGGTTGAGTTGGGTTGGTTGGGTTGGGTTGGTTGGGTTGGGTTGGTTGGGTTGTTTGTTTTTGTTTGTGTTTTGTGTTTTTGTGTTGGTTTGGTGGTTGGTTGGTTGGGTTGGGTTGGTTGAGTTAGGTTGGGTTGGGTTGGTTGGTTGGGTTGGGTTGGTTGAGTTAGGTTGGGTTGGTTGGTTGGTTGGGTTTTTTTTTGGTTGAGTTAGGTAGGGTTGGTTGGGTTGGTTGGGTTGGTTGGTTGGTTGGGTTGGTTGGGTTGGTTGAGTTGGGTTGGTTGGGTTGGTTGGGTTGGTTGGTTGGGTTGGTTGGTTGGGTTGGTTGGTTGAGTTAGGTAGGGTTGGTTGGGTTGGTTGGGTTGGTTGGTTGGTTGGGTTGGTTGGGTTGGTTGGGTTGGTTGGGTTGGTTGGTTGGTTGGGTTGGTTGGGTTGGGTTGGTTGGTTGGGTTGGTTGGGTTGGTTGGGTTGGTTGGTGAGTTAGTAGGGTTGGTTGGGTTGGTTGGGTTGGTTGGTTGGGTTGGTTGGGTTGGTTGGGTTGGTTGGTGTTGGTTGGGTTGGTTGGTTGGGTTGGTTGGGTTGGGTTGGTTGGGTTGGGTTGGTTGGGTTGGTTGGGTTGGTTGAGTTGGGTTGGTTGGGTTGGTTGGGTTGGTTGGGTTGGTTGGTTGTTTTTGTTGTGTTGTTGTTGGTTTGGTTGTGGTTTGTGTTGTTGTTGGGTGTGGGGTTTGGTGGGTGTTGGTTGGTTGGTGGTTGGTTGGTTGGGTTGGTTGGGTTGGTTGGGTTGGGTTGGTTGGGTTGGGTTGGTTGGGTTGGTTGGGTTGGTTGAGTTGGGTTGGTTGGGTTGGTTGGGTTGGTTGGGTTGGTTGAGTTGGTTGGTTGGTTGGGTTGGTTGGGTTGGTTGGGTTGGTTGGTTGGGTTGGTTGGTTTTTGTTTGGTTGTTGTTGTGTTTTTTGTTTTTTTTTTTGTTTTGTTGTTTTTTTTTTTTTTTTTTTGTGTTTTGGTGGTGGGGTGGGGGTTGTGGTGGTTGGTGTTGGTTGGTTGTTGGTTGTTGGGTTGGTTGGTTGTGGTTGGGTTGGTTGGGTTGGTTGGGTTGGTTGGGTTGGTTGGGTTGGGTTGGTTGGGTTGGTTGGGTTGGGTTGGTTGGGTTGGTTGGGTTGGGTTGGTTGGGTTGGTTGGGTTGGTTGGGTTGGGTTGGTTGGGATGGGTTGGTTGGGTTGGTTGGGTTGGTTGGGTTGGTGGTTGGTTGGGTTGGTTGGGTTGGTTGGTGAGTTGGGTTGGTTGGGTTGGTTGGGTTGGTTGATTGGTTGGTTGGGGTTGGTTGGGTGGTTGGGTTGGTTGGGGGTTGGGTGGTTGGGGGTTGGTTGGGTTGGGGTTGGGTGGTTGGTGGGTGGGGGGTTGGGTTGGGTTGGTTGGTTGGGTTGGTGGTGGTTGGTGGTTGGGTTGGTGGGTTGGTTGGGTTGGTTGGGGGTGGTGGGTTGGTTGGGTTGGTTGGTGGGTTGGTTGGGGGTTGGTTGGTTGGTTGGGTGGGGGGGTTGGGTTGGTTGGTTGGTTGGGTTGGTTGGTTGGGGGTTGGGTTGGTTGGGTTGGGGGTGGGTTGGTTGGGGGTTGGTGGGTTGGGGGGGGATGGGGGTTGGGTTGGTTGGGTTGGTTGGGTTGGTTGGGGGTTGGTTGGGTTGGGTTGGTTGGTTGGGTTGGTTGGGTTGGTTGGTTGGTTGGGTTGGTTGGGTTGGTTGGTTGGTTGGTTGGTTGGGTTGGTTGGGTTGGTTGGTTGGGTTGGTTGGGTTGGTTGGTTGGGTTGGTTGGGTTGGGTTGGTTGGGTTGGTTGGGTTGGTTGGGTTGGTTGGGTTGGTTGGGTTGGTTGGGTGGTTGGGTTGGTTGGTTAGTTGGTTGGTTGGGTTGGTTGGGTTGGTTGGGTTGGTTGGGTTGGTTGGGTTGGTTGGGTGGTTGGGTTGGTTGGTTCAGTTGGTTGGTTGGGTTGGTTGGTTGAGTTGGTTGGTTGGTTGGGTTGGTTGGGTTGGTTGGTTGGGTTGGTTGGGTTGGTTGGGTCGGGTTGGTTGGGTTGGGTTGGAGAAAGTCATGGAATCAGTGGAAGAGTCTTGGGTTGGGTTGGGTTGGGTCGGGTTGGGTTGTAGAAAGTGATGGAATCGATGGAAGAGTCATTGGGTGGAGTTGGGAACTAATGGATGTGTTTTGGAATCAGTGGAAGAGTCTTGGGTTGGTTGGGTTGGGTTGGTTGGGTTGGAGAAAGTCATGGAATCAGTGGAAGAGTCTTGGGTTGGTTGGGAAGAGTTTGGGATCAATGGGAGAGTCGTTGGGTTGAGTTTGGTTAGGTTGGGTTCAGTTTGGGATCAATGGAAGAGTCTTGGGTTGGGTTGGTTGGGTTGGGAAGAGTTTGGGATCAATGGGAGAGTTGTTGGGTTGAGTCGGATTGGCTTGGGTTGAGTTTGGGATCAATGGAAAACTCATGGAACTACACGGGACTTGGAGGAATCACCAGAAATCCCCAAAATTCCCATTTTTTCCCATAATTCCCATTTTTCCCAAAATTCCCATTTTTTCCCCCATTCCAGACTGGCCCAGCACATCACCTACATCCACCAAATTCCCCAAAATTCCCATTTTTTCCCAAAATTCCCGGTTTTCCACCTTTCCAGGCTGGCCCAGCGATCCCCAAAATTCCCATTTTTTCCCCAAATTCCCATTTTTCCCCCATTCCAGGCTGGCCCAGCACATCACCTACGTCCACCATTTGGGAATTTCCCCAAAATTCCCGCTTTTTCCCCAAATTCCCATTTTTCCCCCCATTCCAGGCTAGCCCAGCAATCCCCAGCAATCCCAAAAACCCCAAAATTCCCATTTTTCCCAAAATTCCTGGTTTTTGCCCAATTCCAGGCTGGCCCAGCACATCACCTACTCCACCAAATCCCCAAAAAAACCCCAAAATTCCTGTTTTTCCCCCCAAATCCCAGGCTGGCCCAGCACATCACCTACATCCACCATTTGGAATTTCCCCCAAATTCCCATTTTTTCCCAAAATCTTCGTTTTTCCCCCAAATCCCAGGCTGGCCCAGCACATCACCTACGTCCACCCTTTGGGAATTTCCTCCAAATTCCCATTTTTTCCCAAAATTCCTGTTTTTTTCCCCCAAATCCCAGGCTGGCCCAGCACATCACCTACGTCCACCAGCACTGCCGCGAGCCGCCGAGCTCCTTCCGCCCTCTGGACATGAAACTGATGAGGTTTGGGATTTCTGACCCCAAATCCACCTTTGCCACCCCAAATCCACCTTTGCCACTCAAAATCCACCTTTGCCACCCCAAATCCACCCCAAATCCACCTTTGCCACCCCAAAATCCACCTTTTCATCCCCAAAATCCACCTTTGCTACCCCAAATCCACCTTTTCCACCCCAAATCCACCTTTTCCACCCCAAAATCCACCTTTTCCACCCTTTCCACCCCAAATCCACCTTTTCCACCCCAAAATATCCTTTTCCACCCCAAAATATTCTTTTCCACCCCAAATCAACCTTTTCCACCCCAAATCCACCTTTTCTTCCCCAAATTCCCCTTTTTTCACCCCAAAATTCTGACTTTTTTCCCAATTTTTTGGCTTTTTTTCCCCCAAAACTTCACTTTTTTCCCCTGAAATTCCCGTCGGGTTTTTCCCCAAACTTCCCATTTTTGCTACAATTTCCACTTTTTTTGCTAAAATTTTCCTTTTCTAACCTAAAACCATTTTTTTCCCAGAATTTCTGGTTTTTCTACCCAAAATCTCTTTTTCCCACCCAGAATTTCAGGATTTTCCCCAGAATTTCTCTGATTTTCCCCAGAATTTTGGGATTTTCCCCAGAATTTCAGGATTTTTCCCAGAATTTCTCTTCTTTCTCCCAAATCTCTTTTTCCCCCCAGAATTTCAGTTCTTTTTCCAGAATTTCTCATTTTTCACCCCAAATTTCTCATTTTTCCCCAATTTTTTGCCTCAATTTCCAATGTTTTTTCCAAAATTTTGCTTTTTTTGCCTGAAATTTTGTGTTTTTTCCCCAAAATTTCACCTTTTCTTGCCTCAAATTTTGTCATTTCTCCCCAAAATTTTTCCTGTTTCGCCCAAATTTCACTTTTTCTCCTCCAACTTTCCCATTTTCTCCCAAAATTGGTGTTTTTCACCCCAATCCAGGCCAAGTTTAACATTTTCCTGCCTGAAATTCCACTTTTTTGCCTAAAATTCTGCAGTTTTTACCCCAAAATTCCCTACTTTTTCCCCCAAACTTCCCAGTTTCACCCAAATTTCACTTTTTCTCCTCCAACTTCCCTATTTTTTCCCAAATTCCCTTTTTTTCTCCCCAACCCAGACCAACCTTAACCCCTTCCTGCCTGAAATCTTGTGCGTTCCACCCAAAATTTCCCTTTTTCCCATGGAAATTCCATCTTTTTTCCCCCAAATTCCCTGTTTCTTCCCCCAAACTTCCCAGTTTCACCCAAATTTCACTTTCTCTCCTCCAAGTTCCCTATTTTTTCCCAAATTCCCGGTTTTTCTCCCCAATCCAGGCGCTACCTGGCCGAGTGCAAGCGCCGCTCGCCGCGCCTGCCGGCGGCTCTGGCCGAGTTCATCACGGCTGCGTATGTGGAGCTGCGCCGCGAGGCCAAGGACGGCGTGTACACATCTGCCAGGACCCTGCTGGCCATCCTGCGGCTGGCCACCGCCCTGGTGAGTGACCAGCAGTGACCAGTATGGACCAGTATGGACCAGTGACCATCCAGGGTCACCAGTGACCATCCAGGGTTAACAGTGTCCATCTGGGATTATGGGATTGGGGTTTTTTATACATCTGCCAGGACCCTGCTGGCCATCCTGCGGCTGGCCACTGCCCTGGTGAGTGACCAGTGAGCACCAGGATGGACCAGTATGGACCAGTGACCTGCACTGACCATTAGTGACCATTATATAGTAATGGGTTGGGGTTGTTTATACATCTGCCAGGACCCTGCTGGCCATCCTGCGGCTGGCCACCGCTCTGGTGAGTGACCAGTGAGCACCAGTATGGACCAGTATGGACCAGTGACCATCCAGGGTCACCAGTGACCATCCAGGGTTAACAGTGTCCATTCAGGGTTATGGGATTGGGGTTGTTTATACATCTGCCAGGACCCTGCTGGCCATCCTGTGGCTGGCCACTGCCCTGGTGAGTGACCAGTGAGCACCAGTATGGACCAGTATGGACCAGTATGGACCAGTGACCATCCAGGGTCACCAGTGACCATTGAGGGTACTGGGACAGGACTTTTTATGTATCTGCCAGGACCTTGCTGGGGTCAAATCAGCTCAAAATTAACCAAAAATTGACCCAAAATTGACCCAAAATTGACTCAAAATTGACTCAAAATTGACCCAAAATTGACTCAAAATTGACTCAAAATTAACCAAAAATTGACCCAAAATTAACTCAAAATTGACCCAAAATTGACCCAAATTGACTCAAAATTGACTCAAAATTAACCAAAAATTGACCCAAAATTGACCCAAAATTGACCCAAAAATTGACCCAAAAATTGACCCAAAATTGACCCAAAATTGACTCAAAATTCACCCAAAATTCACTCAAAATTGACATCTTTCCCACTAAATTTTGGGTAAAATTTTGGGCTGAATTTTGGGTTGAATTTCCCAAATTTTGGGTTTTTCCAGGCCAGACTTCGCCTGGGGGATGAAGTGATTTTAGGGCTGATTTTGGGTCAATTTTATCCAATTTTAGATCCATTTTTTGCTCATTTTTACCTCATTTTTGGGTCAATTTTATCCAATTTTAGGTCCATTTTTTGGGTCAATTTTTGGGTCAATTTGGGTCAATTTTTGGGCTTTTTTTGCCTCAATTTTTCTCCTCATTTCCAAGGGAATTTTCCACCTTTTTTAACAATTTTTTCTTGTTTTTTCTCCATTTTTCCTCCATTTTTTCCCCAATTTTTCCCCGATTTTCCCAGGTTTTTTTTTTAAATCTTTCCCACTAAATTTTGGGTTGAATTTGGCAAATTTTGGGTTTTTCCAGGCCAGACTTCGCCTGGGGGATGAGGTGGAGAAGGATGATGTCAGTGAAGCTCTGAGGCTGCTGGAGGCTGCCAGGGAATCCCTGGGGGAGAGCAGAACCCCGCCCAGAAGTGAGCAAAAAACGGGAATTTGGGGAAAATCTGGGAATTTGGGAATATTTCCAATATTTGGGATTTGGGGGGAGAGCAGAACCCCGCCCAAAAGTGAGCAAAAAACGGGAATTTTGGGAAAATTCTGAAAATTTGGGATATTTGGGATATTGGGGGGAGAGCAGAACTCCTCCCAGAAGTGAGCAAAAAACGGGAATTTGGGGAAAATCTGGGAATTTGGGATATTGGGGGGAGAGCAGAATTCCGCCCAAAAGTGAGCAAAAACCAGGAATTTTGGGAAAATCTGGGATTTTGGGAATATTTGGGATATTGGGGGATTTGGGAATTTTGGGGGAAATTGTGGGAATTTTGGGGGTTTTGGGTGAATTTTGGGATATTTCAGGTGAAATTCCGGGAATTTTGGGATCTTGGGTGGAATTTGGGGTGAAATCAGCAATTTCTGGGAATTTGGGGTGAAATCCTGGGAATTTGGGGATTTTGGGTGGAATTTGGGGTGAAATCTTGGGAATTTTGGCTAAAATCCTCAGAATCTTGGGATTTTGGGTGGAATTTTGGGAATTCTGGGCGAAATTGTGGGAATTTTGGGCAAAATCATCCAAATTTCTGGGATTATTGTGTGAAACCATCAGGATTTCTGGGAAATTGGGGTGAAATTTGGGAATTTGGGGTGAAATCCTGGGAATTTTGGGGAGTTTGGGCTGAAATTGTCACAATTTTGGGTGGAATTGTGGGAATTTGGGGATTTTGGGTGGAATTTGGGGTGAAATCTTGGGAATTTTGGCTAAAATCCTCGGGATTTTGGGATTTCAGGTTGAATTTCGGGTGAAATTTTAGGAATTCTGGGTGAAATTTTGGGATTTTGGGTGAAATTTTGGGAATTCTGGGCAAAATTTTGGGAATTCTGTGTGAAATTTTGGGAATTTTGGTAAAATTTTGGGAATTCTGTGTGAAATTTTGGGAATTCTGTGCAAAATTTTGGGAATTCTGGGTGAGATTTTGGGAATTTTGGGTGAAATTTTGGGAATTCTGGGTGAGATTTTGGGAATTTGGGTAAAATTTTGGGAATTCTGGGCAAAATTTTGGGAATTCTGTGAAATTTTGGGATTTTGGGTGAAATTGTGGGAATTCTGGGTGAAATTTTGGGAATTCTGGGTGAAATTTGGGTGAAATCATCCAAATTTCTGGGATTTTTGTGTAAAACCATCAGGGTTTCTGGGAATTTTGGGTGGAATTTGGGGATTTTGGGTGGAATTTTGGGGTGAAATCTGGAATTTTGGCTAAAATCCTCAGAATCCTGGGATTTCGGGTGAAATTTTGGGAATTCTGGGCAAAATTGTGGCAATTTTGGGCAAAATTGTGGGAATTTTGGGCCAAATTTCAAAATTTCTTCTGTTTTCCTCTAACACCACCAGAAATTCCCATTTTTTCCCCCAACCCCCCGGAAATTCCCTGTTTCCCCTTCCCAGGACCCCCAGGCCCTCGGAGGCGATTTTCGGGATTCTCCGGGATTTGGGAAGTGCGGGGGGCGCTGGCTGCCCCTCCCCCACGCCCTGCAGGTTTTGGGAGCCAAAGGATTCACCAGGCAGCAGGTGGAGGAGGCTCTGGAGGAGTATGAGAGCCTCAACGTCATCCAGGTGAATCCTGCCAGGACCAAGATCACCTTCGTGTGAAATTTGGGGGAAAAAAAACAAATTTTGGGAAAAAATTCCCGAAAAATCGGTGAAAATTCGACGAGAAATGGTGAAAAAATTGAGAAATTCCACCCAAAAATGGCAGAATTCCACCCAAAATTTCAACTGGACGTCATCCAGGTGAATCCTGGGAGAAGCAAGATGACCTTTGCATGAATTTTGGGAAAAAATTCCCAGATTTTGGAAATAAAACCCCAAAAAACCCAAAATTCCCCCAAAAATAGCAAAAACCCCAAAGGATTCACCAGGCAGCAGGTGGAGGAGGCTCTGGAGGAGTATGAGAGCCTCAACGTCATCCAGGTGAATCCTGGGAGGACAAAAATCACCTTCGTGTGAAATCTGGGGAAAAATCCCGAAAAATTGGTGGAAAAACGACGAAAAACGACCAAAAAATGGTGAAATTACACCCAAAAATGGTGAAATTAAACCCAAAAATGGAGACATTTCACCCAAAATTCAACTGAACGTCATCCAGGTGAATCCTGGGAGGACAAAAGATCACTTTTGTGTGAAATTTTGGGGAAAAAATTCCCGAAAAAATGGTGAAAAACAACAAAAAAAATGACAAAAATCGGATAAAAAATGGAGAAATTCCACCCAAAAATGGCAAAAATTCACCCAAAATTTCATCTCAACGTCATCCAGGTGAATCCTGGGAGAACCAAAATCACCTTTGTGGGAAATTTGGGGAGAAAAACCCAAATTTTGGGGAAAAAAATCCCGAAATTCCCATGAAAATCCATCCAAAAATGGCCAAAATCCTCCCAGGATTTTCCACTTTTTTATTTTTATTGTTGGAATAAAACAGATTTTTATCCCTGAAATGGAATTTTAGCAATAAAATGGATTTTTCTTCTCCATTTTGGGTGTGGTTTGGTTTTTTCCCCCAAAAAATCCCTTTTTCCTGTAAAAATCCCATTTTACCTCCAAAAATCCTCCCATTTTTACCCCAAAAAAATTCCCTTTTTTACCCCAAAAATCTCCTTTTTTACCCAAAAATTCCCATTTTTCCTCTCAAAAATTCCATTTTCTGCCCCAAAAAAACCACCAAAAATCCAAATTTCTCTTTTTCCAACCTCTTTTGTTAAACCAGAACTCCCCAAAATTGGGATTCCTGGAATTCCTGGGATATTCCCAAATTTTTGGGAATAATTTTGGGAATCCCAACCCCATTTCCCCCCCAAAAATCCCATTTTACACCACGAAAAACCACGAAAAAATCCCATTTTTTTCCTTTTTTCACCACTTTTATCGACCCAAACCACCCCAAATCCGGATCCCCAAATTCCTGGAAAATTCCCAAATTTTTGGGAATCATTTCGGGAATCCCAAAAACCCCATTTTTCTCCCAAAAAAACACCCAAAAATCAGATTTTTTCCCATTTTTCACCACTTTTATTGACCCAAACCACCCCAAATCAGGACTTTTCATATTCCAGGGATTCTCCCGAATTTCTGGGGATAATTCCTGAATTTTTGGGATAAATTTTGGGATAATTTTCCCTAGAAGAAGAGTCCCCTCATGCGGCGGCCGATTCACAGAGACTCCAAAATTTGGGATAAAAATCCCAAAATTTCTTCATTTCATTCCCAAATTTCGTCCCAAACTCCCCAAAACTGGGAGATCCCAACCCGAATTTGGGATTCCCAAAATCCTGGGAATTTCTTCCCTTTTTCCCTCCTCTTTTCCTTCCCCAAAACCCCATTTTCCCCTCAAAAAAAACACCAAAAAATGACATTTTTTCCATTTTTCACCACTTTTATTGACCCAAACCACCCCAAACCAGGACTTTTCACATTCCTCGTGTTCTCCCGAATTCCTGGGGATAATTCCCAAATTTTTGGGAATCCCAACTCCATTTTTCAGCTCAAAATCTCATTTTTCCTTCCAAAAAACCACCAAAAATTCAGATTTTTCCATTTCTCGCCACTTTTATTGACCCAAACCACCCCAAACCAGGACTCCTGGAATTCCTCGTGTTCTCCCGAATTCCTGGGGATAATTCCCGAATTTTTGGGATCATTTTTTGGGAATTTCCTAGAAGAAGAGTCCCCTCATGCGGCGGCCAATTCATAGAAACACCAAAAATTGGGATAAAAATCCCAAATTTCATCCCAAACTCCCCAAAACTGGGAGATCCCAACCCGAATTTGCGATTCCCAAAATCCTGGGAATTTCTTCCCTTTTTTCTCCTCTTTTCCTTCCCAAATCCCTTTTTCCCTTCCAAAAAACCACAAAAAAATTCAGATTTTTTCCATTTTTTAACCTCTTTTATTGACCCAAACCACTTCCAAGCCTCCGGATCTGAGTTTCTCCAAATCCAGGGGATAGTTTGGGAATTCCTGGAGAGGATTTTTTGGGAATTTCGGGATTTTTTGGGGAATTTCCTAGAAGAAGAGTCCCCTCATGCGGCGGCCGATGCCCTGCCGGTCGTACAGGACGTTGAATTTGTTCACAAATTGGTTCATCGTGTTGCAGGTTTTGGTGATCGTCCCCAAATATGCCATCAGACCAACATCATTGCATTGCTGGAAAAAATGGGGAAAATTCAGGAGTTTGGGAAATTTTGGGGGATTTTTGGGAATTTTTCGGGAATTTTTGGAGAATTTTTGGGTAATTTTTGGGTGGTTTTGGGGAGATTTCGGAAAGATAATGGGGAAAAATGGGGGAAATTAGGATTTTTTGGGGGTTTAGGGGAAAATTTGGGGGTTTTAGGGAGACTTTGCAATAAATTTGGGTTTTTGGGGAAGTTTTGGGTAATTCTGGGTGGTTTTTGGGAGATTATGGGGAAAAATTGGGGGAAAATTGGGATTTTTAGAAATTTGGGGTTTCGGGAGATTTTGCAAGAAATTTGGGTTTTGGGGAGATTTGGGGAGAATTTGGGAGTTTTCAGGGAGATTTTTGGGATTTTTGGGAAGATTTTAGGATTATTTTGGTGATTGTCCCCAGGTAAGCCATGAGACCAACATCATTGCATTGCTGAAAAAAATTTGGGAGAAAAATGGGAATTTTAGGGAAAATCTGGGAATTTTGGGGTGTTTTTGGGAATTTTTGGAGAATTTTTGGGTGTTTTTGGGGAGATTAAGGGGGAAAATTGGGATTTTTGGGGGTTTTTAAAAAAAATTCTGGAGGTTTTGGGGAGATTTTGCGAGAAATTTGGGATTTTTGGGGAGATTTGGGGAGAATTTGGGAGTTTTCAGGGAGATTTTTGGGAGATTTTAGGATTATTTTGGTGATCGTCCCCAAATATTCCATCAGCCCCACGTCATTGCATTGCTGAGAAAAAATTGGGAGAAATTTAGGAGTTTGGGAATTTTTTGGGAATTTTTTGGGAATTTTTGGGGAAATTTTGGGGTAATTTTGGGTGGTTTTGGGGAGATTATGGGGGGAAAATTGGGGGAAATTAGGGTTTTTTGGGGGTTTTTGGGGGATTTGGGGAGATTTTGCAAGAAATTTGGTTTTTTTGGGGAGATATCGGGAATTTTGGGGAAAATTTTGGAATTTTTGGAGATTTTGGGGAAATTTGGGAGTTTTTTGGGGAGATTATGAGAAAATACTGGAATTCTCAGGGAAAATTTGGGGGTTTTTGGGGAAAGTTTGGGAGTTTTTAAAAAATTCTGGAGGTTTTGGGGAGATTTTGCAAGAAATTTGGGGTTTTTTGGGAGAATTGTGGAGTTTTCAGGGAGATTTTTGGGATTTTTGGGTGATTTTGGGGTTTCTCCTCACGTAGAAGTCGGTTTTGAACTTGTCAGTGAATAAAGAAAAACTTTTCTCCCCAAAAGTGGGGAAAAAAACCAAAAAAACCCCAAGAAATCCCCCTGAAAAAAACCAAAAAAAAAACCCCAAAAAACCCCCAAAAAATCCCCCAAAAATAACCCAAAAAATCCCTAAAAACAACCCAAAAAACCCCAGAAAAACAACCTAAAACCCCAAAAAAAGCCAAAAATCCCCCCAAAAAATCCCCCAAAAAATCCAAAAAATTCCCCCCAAAACCCCAAAACCAACCAAAAATCCCCCCAAAAAAACCTAAAAAAACCCAAAAAAATCCCCCAAAAGAACCTCAAAAAACCTCAAAAACAACACAAAAACCCCCAAAACAACAACCTAAAAAGCCAAAAAATCCCAAAAAAAACCCTCAAAAAACCCCAAAAACAACCCAAAAAACCCAAAAAAACCCCTCAAAAAACCCTAAAAAAATCCCCCAAAAAACCCCAAAAAAAAACCCCAAAACCCCCCAAAAAAATCCCTAAACCCCAAAAAATTCCCAATAAAAACCCCAATTTCCCCCCAATTTTTTCCCTTTTTTTTTTTGCCCCCCCCATTTCCCAACCCCCGAGTTCAATTTTGGGCTGATTTTGGGTGGTTTTAAGGAGTTTTTTAAGATTTTTTGGGGTTTCTCCTCACGTCGTAGAAGTCGGTTTTGAACTTGTCGGTGAATAAAGAAAACTTTTTTCTCCTCATAACTGGGGAAAAAAACCCAAAAAACCAAAAAAAGCCCCAAAAAATCCCCCAAAAATCCCCCCAAAAAACCTTAAAAAAATCTCAAAAAGTCCCCCCCAAAAAACCCCCAAAATCAACCCAAAAACAACCCAAAAAACCCCCAAAAAAACCCCTAAAAACAGAAAAAAAAAATCTCAAAAAGCCCCACAAAAAATCCCCAAAACAACCCAAAAAATCCCCCCCAAAAACCTAAAAAAACCCCAAAAAAACCAAAAAATGACCCCAAAAATCCCCAAAAAATCCAAAAAAAATCCCCAAAACCCCCAAAAAACCCCTAAAACCCCAGCTCCACTTTGGGCTGATTTTCCCAATTTTTGGGAGTTTTTTAGGATTTTTGGGGTTTCTCCTCACGTCGTAGAAGTCGGTTTTGAACTTGTCTGTGAATAAAGAAAAACTTTTCTCCCCAAAACTGGGGAAAAAACAAAAAAACCCCCAAAAACAACCCAAAAAACCCCCAAAAAATCCCCAAAAAATTCCCCCAAAAAACCTCAAAAACAACCCAAAAAACCCCAAAAAAACCCCAAGAAAACCCCAAAAAACCCCAAAAAAA
Source organism: Entomyzon cyanotis (assembly GCA_024500445.1). NCBI lineage: Eukaryota > Metazoa > Chordata > Aves > Passeriformes > Meliphagidae > Entomyzon > Entomyzon cyanotis. The sequence goes on along the minus strand of JAKEPQ010001013.1, from coordinate 433,469 downwards.
TCCCCCAAAAAAACCCCAAAAAAACCCCAAAAAATCCCCAAAAAATCCCAAAAAACCCCCAAAACCCCAGCTCGATTTTTGGGTGGTTTTAGGGTGTTTTTTGGGATTTTTTGGGGTTCCTCCTCACGTCGTAGAAGTCGGTTTTGAACTTGTCGGTGCTCAGCACGGGCAGGCAGTGGCAGAGCGCGCAGGCCTCGCGCAGGATCTCGTGGTTGAAGGGAACCTCGCCTGGATTTGGGGTGAAAACAGCAGAATTTGGGGTTGGAAACGTGAAAAATGGAATCAGCGACCCCAAAAACCCCCCAGGGACCCACAAAACCCCAAAAAAGCTCAAAAATTGCTCAAAATTCACCAAAAAATTCAAATTAAAACGACTCGGGATCTCGTGGTTGAAGGGAACTTCACCTAAATTTGGGGTGAAAACAGCAGAATTTGGGGTTGGAAACGTCAAATTTGAGATCAGCGACCCCAAAAACCCCCCAGGGACCCAAAAAAACCCAAAAAAAGCTCAAAAAACCCCAAAAAAAGCCCAAAAATTGCTCAAAATTCCCCAAAAATTCGATCGAAGCAGTAAGATTTGGTGGTTGAAGAAAACTTCACCTGAATTTGGGGTGAAAAGAGCAGAATTTGGGGTTGGAAACATGAAAATCAAGATCAGCGACCCCAAAAACCCCAAAAAACCCCAAAAAAACCCCAAAAATCCAGAAAAAAAACCCCAAAAATTTCAAAAAAACCCCAAAAAAAAATAATGAAAAAAACCTCCAAAAATGTGAGGAAAAAACCCCAAAAATTAAGGAAAAAAATCCCAAAAATTTGAGAAAAAAAACTCCAAAAAGATCATGAAAAACCCCAAAAATTTGAGAAAAAAACCCCAAAAATTTCAGGGAAAAAAACCCACAAAAAAATCATTAAAAAACCAAAAAAAATTGAGAAAAAACCCAAAAAATAATAAAAAACCCCCAAAAATTTGAGAAAAAAACCCCCCAAAAATAAGGAAAAAAATCCCAAATTTTTTTTAAAAACCCCAAAGATTTCAGGAGACCCAGAATTACAGGAAAACCCCCAAAAAATCATGAGAAAAACCCCAAAAATTTCAGAAAAACCCAAAACTTTGTGAAGAAAATCCAAAATTATGATTAAAAAGCCATAAAATTTGAGAAAAAAAACAAAAAAAAATCATGAAAAAAACCCCAAAAAATAATGAAAAAAATACCAAAAAAAACATTTAAAAAATCCATAAAATTTGAGGAAAAAACCCAAAAAATCATGAAAAAAACCCCAAAAATTTGAGAAAAAACCCCCAAAAATTAAGGAAAAAAATCCCAAAAATTTGAGAAAAAACCCCAAAAAATAATGAAAAAACCCCAAAAATTTGAGAAAAAAACCCAAAAATTAAGGAAAAAAATCCCAAAAATTTGAGAAAAAAACCCCAAAACTTTCAGGAAAAAAAAAAACCACCAAAAAATCATTAAAAAACCAAAAAAAATTGAGAAAAAAACATGAAAAAAACCCCAAAAAATACTGAAAAAACCCCAAAAAATAAGGAAAAAATCCCAAATTTTTTTTAAAAAAACCCCAAAATTTGAGAAAACCCAGAATTACAGGAAAAACCCCAAAAAATCATGAGAAAAACCCCAAAAATTTCAGAAAAACCCAAAAATTTGTGAAGAAAATCCAAAATTATGATTAAAAAGCCATAAAATTTGAGAAAAAAAACAAAAAAAATCATGAAAAAACCCCAAAAAATCATGAAAAAATACAAAAAAAACCATTAAAAAAATCCATAAAATTTGAGGAAAAAACCCAAAAAATCATGGAAAAAACCCCAAAAATTTGAGAAAAAAACCCCAAAAATTTGAGGAAAAAACCCCAAAAATTTGAAAAAAAACCCCCAAAAAAATCATGAAAAAACCCCAAAAAACAATGAAAAAACCCCAAAAATTTGAGAAAAAAAACCCAAAAATTAAGGAAAAAAATCCCAAAAATTTGAGGAAAAAAATCCCAAAAATTTGAGAAAAAAACCCCAAAAAATCATGAAAAAAGCCCAAAAAAATTGAAACAAAACCCCAAAAAATACTGAAAAAACCCCAAAAAATAAGGAAAAAAATCCCAAAAATTTGAGAAAAAAACCCCAAAAAATCATGAAAAAACCCCAAAAATTTGAGAAAAAAACCCCAAAACTTTCAGGGGGAAAAAAACCCACCAAAAAATCATTAAAAAAACAAAAAAAAATTGAGAAAAAAACATGAAAAAAACCCCAAAAAATTCTGAAAAAACCCCAAAAAATAAGGAAAAAAACCCCAAATTTTTTTTAAAAACCCCCAAAATTGGAGAAAACCCCCAAATTTCGGGAAAACGCCAGAAAAGTGATTTTTGCCCCATTTTTCACTCACCACTCTCAGCTGCTCTGACGTACTCCAGGATCAGCCGAACTCTGCTGTGCAGCATTTTGATGGCGCTGTGCTGAGCTATCAGGTGTTCTGCCACTTTTGGGGGAAATTTGGGACATTTTGGGGTCTTTTGGGGAGTTTGGGAATCCTAAAAACACCCCGAAAAAATTCCCTAAAACAAACCCCCAAAAAATCCCATGAAAATAACCCAAAATAGCCCAAAAAAAGGGAAAAAAACAGATTTTCCCCCCATAAAATTCAGAAGAAAATCGAAATTTTCCCCTGAAATCATCTTTAAAAAAACCCTAAATCCCCAAAAATGCCCCAAAAAAATTCCCTAAAAAAAACACCAAAAAATCCCACGAAAAAAGCCCAAAAAAGGAAAAAAAACCAGATTTTCCCCCCAAAAATTCAAAAGAAAATCAAAATTTTCCCCTGAAATCATCTTTAAAAACACCCTAAATCCCAAAAATGCCCCAAAAAATTCCCTAAAAAACCCAAAAAAATCCCATAAAAATAACCCAAAATAGCCCAAAAAAGGAAAAAACCAGAGATTTTCACCCAAAAGAAATGCAAAATTTTCTCCTAAAATCACCTTAAGAAAAACCCTAAATCCCCAAAAATGCCCCAAAAAATTCCCTAAAAAAACCCCAAAAATCCCACGAAAAAGCCCAAAAAAGGGAAAAACCAGATTTTCCCCCAAAAAAACTAAAAGAAAATTGAAATTTTCCCCTAAAATCACTTTTAAAAAAATCCTAAATCCCAAAAACAACCCAAAAAATTCCCTAAAAAATCCCCCAAAAAAATCCCATAAAAAAACCCCAAAATAGCCCCAAAAAAAGGGAAAAAAACCCCCAGAAATTTTCCCCCCAGAAAAAGGGAAAAAAAAACCCCAGAAATTTTCCCTCCAAAAATATTCAAAAGAAAATCAAAATTTTCCCCTGAAATCATCTTGAAAAAAATCCTAAATCCCAAAAATGCCCCAAAAAAATTCCCTAAAAAAACCCACAAATAATCCCATTAAAAAAACCCCAAAATAGCCCAAAAAAAATGGAAAAAACCCCAGAAATTTTCCCCCCAAAACACCCAAAAGAAAATTAAAATTTTTAGGGTTTTTCCGTGGGAATTTTGGGATTTTTTGGTGGAAATTTTTTGGGGTTTTTTGGGGCAAATTTTGGGGTTTGTGGTGGAAGTTTTTAGGGCTTTTTGGGGCAAATTTTGGGGTTTTGGTGGAAATTTTTGGGGCAAATTTTGGGTTTTTTGATGGAAATTCTTAGGGATTTGTTGGTGGAGATTTTCAGGGTTTCCTGCACACGTTTTTTGGCTGTTTTAACCCCAATTTTGGCTGTTTTTACCCCAATTTTGGCTGTTTTTTGGCTCACCTGTGCTGTTCTCTCCTCCTCCCGTCGCTGTCATTCACTGAGGATTTCTGAGCTTGCCTCAAGGGCAATTTTGGGGCTTTTTGGGGCAATTTTGGGGGTTTTTTTTGGGCAATTTTGGACATTTTTAGACCAATTTTTGGGGTTTTTTAGGGTAATTTTTTAGGGTTTTTAGGGCAATTTTTCGGGGTTTTGGGGTAATTTTTAAGGTTTTTTAGGGCAATTCTTCAGGGTTTTTGGGGCAATTTTTGGGGTTTTTTAGGACAATTTTTGGGGTTTTTTGGGCAATTTTTGGGTTTTTTTAGGGCAATTTTTGGGGTTTTTTTAGGGCAATTTTGGACATTTTTAGGCCAATTTTTGGGGGGTTTTAGGGTAATTTTTAGGGTTTTAGGGCAATTTTGGGTTTTGGGGCAATTTTGGGTTTTTTAGGGCAATTTTGGGGGTTTTTGGGCAATTTTGGGATTTTTAGGGCAATTTTTGGGATTTTTTAGGGCAATTTTTTAGGGTTTTTAGGGCAATTTTTGGGGTTTTTGGGGCAATTTTTGGGTTTTTTAGGGCAATTTTGGGTTTTTTAGGCCAATTTTTGAGGTTTTTTAGGGCAATTTTTCAGGGTTTTTGGGGCAATTTTTGGGTTTTTTAGGGCAATTTTTGAGGTTTTTTAGGGCAATTTTTGGGATTTTTTAGGGCAATTTTTGAGGGTTTTTTAGGGCAATTTTGGAGGTTTTTTAGGGCAACTTTTGGGGTTTTTTAGGGCAATTTTTTCTGCCTTTCAACAAACATTTTTACACTTATCCAAACACGTTTTTTGGCTGTTTTTACCCCAATTTTGGGTGTTTTTTTGGCTCACCTGTGCTGTTCTCTCCTCCTCCCGTCGCTGTCATTCTCGCCACGTGATCAACTCCAATCCTCTCTGCCTCCTCGGTGGCCAAGGTGTAGGGCAGCTCAGCAAACAGCATGGTGGCCTCGAGATTTGGGGGGAAAAACGTCAGAAAATGTCCCCAAAACGTCCCCAAAATGGTCCCAAAATTTTGGGGAATTCAGCAAAAAAAACCCTGAGAAAATCGGAGTTGGGTGAGGCAAAAAATGCCCCAAAAATGCCCCAAAAATGCCCCAAAAATGTCCCTAAAATGTCCCTAAAATGCCCCAAAAATGGGGAAAATTGCCGTTAAAACAGAGAATAATTCCACCCAAAATCAACCCCAAATTCACCCTAAAATCCCAAAACAAACCTGCAAGAGATTCCTGAATAGCCCAAAAAAAAACCCCAAAATCCACCCTAAAATCACCCTGAAATCCCCAAAAAATCCCAAAATTCCCCAGAAAAGAGCAGCTCAGCAAACAGCATGGTGGCCTCGAGATTTGGGGGGAAAAATGTCAGAAAATGTCCCCAAAATGTCCCCAAAACTGGGGGAATTCGGTAAAAAAAAACCCAAAAAATATCCCAAATTTTGGGGAATTTGTCGGAAAAAAAACCCAAAAAATCAGGGTTGGGTGAGGCAAAAAATGCCCCAAAAACACCCCAAAAATGCCCCTAAAATGTCCCTAAAATGTCCCTAAAATGCCCCAAAAATGTCCCAAAAATGTCCCTAAAATGCCCCAAAAATGTCATAAAATTCATAAAAATGCCCCAAAAATGTCCCTAAAATACCCCAAAATTGCCCCAAAAATGCCCCAAAAATGCCCCAAAAATGTCATAAAAATGTCCCAAAAATGCCCCAAAAATGTCCTAAAATGCCCCAAAAATGTCCCTAAAATGTCCCTAAAATGTCATAAAATGTCCCAAAAATGCCCTAAAAATGGCCCTAAAATGTCCTAAAAATGCCCCAAAAATGTCCCAAAAATGCCCCAAAAATGTCCCTAAAATGTCCTAAAAATGTCCTAAAAATGCCCCTAAAATGCCCCAAAAATGTCCCTAAAATGCCCCAAAAATGTCCCTAAAATGCCCCAAAAATGTCCCTAAAATGTCCTAAAAATGCCCCAAAAATGTCCCTAAAATGCCCTAAAATGTCCAAAAAATGTTCCAAAATGTCCCTAAAATGTCCCTAAAATACCCCAAAATTGCCCCAAAAATGTCCCTAAAATGCCCCAAAAATGCCATAAAAATGTCATAAAAATGCCCCAAAAATGTTCCAAAAATGTCCCTAAAGTGCCCCAAAATGTCCCAAAAATGTTCCAAAAATGTCCCTAAAATGCCCCAAAAATGTCCTAAAAATGTCCCTAAAATGTCCTAAAAATGTCCCAAAAATGCCCTAAAAATGCCAAAAACCCAAGATTCACCCCAAATAACTAAAATTTTGCAAAAACCCCAAAACTCTACAAGAAAAACCCAAAATTCCACCCAAAACCCCCAAATTCCTCCTTAAATAACTAAAATTTCATGACAAAACCCAAAATTCCACAAGTAAATCCCAAAATTCACCCCAAATAACTCAAATTTCACAAAACAACCCAAATTTTACCCCAAATTCACCTAAAATTCCCCAAAAAAACCCAAAATTCCACAAATAAATCCCAAAATTCACCCCAAATAACTCAAATTTCACAAAACAACCCAAATTTTACCCCAAATTCACCTAAAATTCCCCAAAAAACCCCCAAAATTCCCCAAAAAATGCCCAAAATTCACCCAAAATAACTAAAATTTCACAAAAGAACCCAAAATTCACCCCAAAAACCCCAAAATTCCTCCAAAAATCCCCAAAATTCCACAAAAAATGCCAAAATTCACCCCAAATAACTCAAATTTCATAAAACAACCCAAATTTTACCCCAAATTCACCTAAAATTCCCCAAAAAATCCCCAAAATTCCACAAATAAATCCCAAAATTCACCCAAAATAACTAAAATTTTGCAAAAAACCCCAAATTTTACCCCAAATTCACCTAAAATTCCCAAAAAAACCCCAAAATTCCACAAATAAATCCCAAAATTCACCCCAAATAACTCAAATTTCGCAAAACAACCCAAATTTTACCCCAAATTCACCTAAAATTCCCCAAAAACCCCAAAATTCCACAAAAAATGCCCAAAATTCACTCCAAATAACTCAAATTTCACAAAAGACCCCAAAATTCACCCCAAAACCCCCAAAATTCCTCCCAAAATCCCCAAAATCCCCCAAATTCCCCCAAATTCCCCCAACTCACCTCTCCGTTGATGATGTCGATCACAGACTCGAAAACACTCACTGGCAGCTGAAAGAGAACCAAGATTGGGGTGAAAATCCCAAATTCTGGGGTCCTGAAATCCCTAAAATTGGGGATTTGACACAAAAATTGGGGATTTTCCCAAAAAATTGGGGATTTTGCCTCAAATTTGGGGAATTTGCACCCAAAATTGGGGATTTTGACCCCAAAATTAGGGATTTTCCCTCCAAAATTGGGGATTTGACCCCAAAAATTGGGGATTTTCCAAAAAATTTGGGGATTTTGCATCAAATTTGGGGATTTTGCACCCAAAATTGAGGAATTTGACCCCAAAATTGGGGATTTTCCCCAGAAATTGGGGATTTTGCCTCCAAATTTGGGGATTTTGCACCCAAAATCAGGGATTTTCCCTCCAAAATTGGGGATTTGACCCCAAAAATTGGGGATTTTGCACCCAAAATCAGGGATTTTCCCCCCCAAAATTGGGGATTTGACCCCAAAAATTGGGGATTTTCCAAAAAAAATTGGGGATTTTGCATCAAATTTGGGGATTTTGCACCCAAAATTAGGGATTTTGCCTCCAAAATTGGGGATTTAAGCCCAAAAATTGGAGAATTTGCACCCAAAATTGGGAATTTTGCACCCAAAATTGGGAATTTTCCCTCCAAAATTGGGAATTTGACCCCAAAAATTGGGGATTTTCCAAAAAAAATGGGGATTTTGCCTCCAAAACTGAGGATTTTCCCCCAAAAATTGGAGATTTTACCCAAAAATTGGAGGATCTGACCCCAAAATTGGGGATCTTGCCGAAAAAATTGGAGATTTTCTCTCCAAAACTAGAGAATTTAACCCCAAATTTGGGGATTTGATCCCAAAAATTGGAGATTTTCCCTCCAAAATTAGGAATTTTCCCTCCAAAATTGGGGATCTGACCCCAAAAAATTGGAGGATTTTTCCCCAAAATTTGGGATTTTCCCTCAAAATTGAGGGATTTTCCAAGAAAATTTGGGATTTCACCCCAAAATAAGGAATTTTACCCCCAGAACTGATTGTTTTGACCCAAAAATTCGCAATTTGACCCCAAAAATTGATGATTTTATCCAATAATTTGTCATTTGACCCCAAAAAATGAGGATTTTCCTTCCAAAATTGGGGATTTTCCCTCAAAACTGAGAGTTTTTCCCCAAAAATTTTGCAATTTGACCTAAAAATTGGAGATTTTACCCCCAAAATTGGGAATTTTCCCCAAAAATGGGAAATTCTGCCCACAAAGAGTTTTGGTTATTTGGACCCAAAAATTTGGCATTTTGTCCCAAAAATTAGCAATTTAACCCTAAAAATTGGGGATTTTTCCCTCCAAATTCCGAATTTGACCCCAAAATTTCAGATTTTGCCCAAAATTGAGGATTTTCCCTCAAACTTGGGCAATTTGGCCCCAAAAATTGAGGATTTTACCTCCAAAATTGGGAATTTTCCTCCCAAAATTGGAGATTTTCCCTCAAAACTGAGAGTTTTTCCCCAAAAATTTTGCAATTTGACCTAAAAATTGGAGATTTTACCTCCAAAATTGGGGATTTTCCCCCAAAATGGGAAATTCTGCCCACAAAAGGTGTTATTTGGACCTAAAAATTTGGCATTTTGTCCCAAAAAATTTGGGGATTTTTCCCAAAAATTTGCGAGTTTTCCCCAAAAATTTGGCATTTTGTCCCAAAAAATTGGGGATTTTCCCCAAGAATTTATGCTTTTACCCAAAAAATTTGGGATTTTGACCCAAAATTGAGGATTGTCCCTCAAAAATTGGGGAATTTGGCCCCAAAAATTTGCAATTTGACTAAAAATTTGGAGATTTTCCCAAAAATTGGAGGATTTTCCCCCCAAAATTGGAAACTTTCCCTCCAAAATTGGGGATTTTCCCTCCAAATTGAGGATTTTTCCCCAAAAAATTTGCAATTTGCCCCCAAAAATTTGGTATTTCGTCCCAAAAATTAGCGATTTAACCCTAAAAATTGGGGATTTTTCCCTCCAAATTCCAAGTTTGCCCCCAAAATTGCAGCTTTTGCCCAAAAAGTGGGGATTTCCCCCCAAACTCACATCAGTGTGTTTGGTCATTGGGTTGAGCTTGAGGAACAAAGGACTCTCGATGATCTCACAGACCTGGAAAAGGAGAAAATTGGGGTGAAAAAACCCAAAAAATCCCAAAAAACCCCAAAAATACAAAAAAAACCTAAATAACGCCAAAAAACCCAAAAAAATACCCCAAAATACCCCAAAAAACCCCAAAAAACCCCAAAAAACCCCAAAAAAACCCCAAAAAACCCCAAAAAACCCAAAAAATACCCAAAAAACCCCAAAAATACAAAAAAACCTAAATAACGCCAAAAACCCAAAAAAATACCCCAAAAAACCCCAAAAAACCCAAAAAAACCCAAAAAGTACCCAAAAAACCCAAAGACCTCCCAAAAATACCTAAAAAATCCCAAAAAACCAAAAAAATACCCAAAAATACCCAAAAAATACCTAAAAACCCCCAAAAAACAAAAAAAAACCCCAAAAAACCCAAAAAATACCCAAAAAACCAAAAAAACCCTAAAAAATACCTAAAAAACCCCAAAAAACAAAAAAAAACCCCCAAAAATACCCCAAAAACCCCAAAAAACCCTAAAAATACCTAAAAAAACCCCAAAAAACCAAAAAAAATACCCCAAAAAATACCGAAAGAACCCCAAAAAATACAAAAAACCCCCAAAGAACACCCAAAAAATAAAAATAAAAAAAGCCCAAAAATACCCCAAAACCCCGCCAAATACCAAAAAATCCCCCAAAAACAAAACAAAAAAAACCCCAACAACCCCAAAAAAACCCCAAAACCAAAAAAAACCCCAAAAAAAGCCCCAAAAAACAAAAAACCCCAAAATACCCAAAAAATAAATTAAAAGAAAATACCCAAAGAGACCCAAAAAATACCCAAAAAACCCCAAAAATACCCAAAAAACCCCAATACCCAGAAAAACAAAAAAAAACCCCAAAAAACCCAAAAACACCCAAAAAAACCCCAAAAAACCCCAAACCAAAAAAAATGCCAAAAACACGCCAAAAAAAAATTTTAAAAAATACCCAAAAAAATAAAAAAACCCAAAAAAACCCCAAAAATACCCAAAAAACCCCAATACCCAAAAAACCACAAAAAAACCCGAAAAAACCCCAAAAAATACACAAAAAAAGCCCCAAAAAACAAAAAAAACCCCAAAAAATACGCAAAAAATAAATTAAAAAAAACCCAAAAACCAAAAAACCCCAAAAAACCCCAAAAATACCCAAAAATACCCAAAAATACCCAAAACCCCCCAAAATACCTAAAAACCCAAAAAACCCCCAAAAATACCCAAAAAACCCCAAAAAACCAACTCTGAAATGTCCTGAATTTATGGGGGAATTTGTAAAAAAAGAAAATCCCCAAAAATTTGGGTGAAAAACCCAAAAAATCCAAAAAAACCCAAAATGCAACTCTGAAATATCCTGAGTTTATTTGGGAATTTGTAAAAATTTGTAAAAAAATAATCCCAAAAAATTTGGGTGAATTTATTTGGGAATTTTACCTAAAATAGGAAAAAATTCACCTAAAATAAGGAAAATTCACCTAAAATAGGAAAAAATTCACCTAAAATGGGGAAAAACACCAAAAATGAGGAAAAAATTCACCTAAAATAGGAAAAAATTCACCTAAAATAGGAAAAAATTCACCTAAAATAGGAAAAAATTCACCTAAAATAGGAAAAAATTCACCTAAAATGGGAAAAAATTAATCTAAAATGGGAAAAAAAATCACCTAAAATACGGGAAAATTCATCTAAAATAGGAAAAAATTCACCAAAAGTGAGAAAAAATTCATCTAAAATAGGGAAAAATTCACCTAAAATAAGAAAAATTCACCTAAAATGGGAAAAAAATTCACCTAAAATAACAAAAAATTCACCTATAAATGGGTAAAAATTCACTTAAATAGGAAAAAATTCACCTAAAATGGGAAAAACACCAAAAATGAGAAAAAAATTGACCTAAAATGGGAAAAAATTCATCTAAAATGAGAAAAAAAATCACCTAAAATACGGAAAAATTCATCTAAAATAGGAAAAAATTCACCTAAAATGAGGAAAAAATCACCTAAAATGGGAAAAACACCAAAAATGAGGAAAAAATTCACCTAAAATGGGAAAAAACTCACCTAAAGTGAGAAAAATTCACCAAAAATAGGAAAAATTCACCGAAAATGGGAAAAATTCACCTAAAATAGGAAAAAATCACCTAAAATAGGAAAAAATTCACCTAAAATGGAGAAAAACACCAAAAATGAAGAAAAAATTCACCTAAAATAGGAAAAAATTCACCTAAAGTGAGAAAAAAATTCACCTAAAATAGGAAAAATTCACCAAAAATGGGAAAAAACAGCAAAAATTAGGAAAAAATTCACCTAAAATGAGGAAAAATTCACCTAAAATAGGGAAAAATTCACCTAAAATGGGAAAAAAACACCAAAAATCAGGAATTTTTCCCCCAAAATCCCCTAAATGTCCCAAAATCCCCGAAATTCCCCAATTTCCCCCCAAATTGGGGATTTCCCTACCTGTTTGTGCACCTGGATGTCTGCAGGCTCAGGAGGTCCTCCTGTGGTGTACCAACCCAGGAACTCCAGATCCTTGAAAACCTGCTTGACTTTGGGGGGAAAAATGGGAATTTTGGGGGAAAAAATTGGGGTTAACCTCCTGAAAAAATTGGGAATTAATCCCTAAAAATATCTGGGAATTAGAACCAAAAAATGGGGAATTTATCCCCCAAAAATGGGAATTTATCCCCAAAAAAATGGGAATTTACCCCCAAAAAATGGGAATTTATCCCCCAAAAAATGGAAATTCATCCCCAAAAATGGGAATTTATCCCCAAAAAATGGGAATTCATCCCCCAAAAAATGGGAATTTATCCCCAAAAAATGAGAATTTATCCCAAATGGAGACCCCAGGAACTCCAGATCCTTGAAAACCTGCTTAACTTTGGGGGAAAAATGGGGAATTTTGGGAAAAAAAATCGGGATTAAACTCCTGAAAAAATTGGGAATTAATCCCTAAAAAAATCTGGGAATTAGAGCCAAAAAATGGGGAATTTATCCCCCAAAAAATGGGAATTTATCCCCAAAAAATGGGAATTTATCCCCAAAAATGGGAATTTATCCCCCAAAAAATGGGAATTTATCCCCCAAAAAATGGGAATTTATCCCCAAAAAAATGGGAATTTATCCCCAAAAAAATGGGAATTTACCCCCAAAAAATGGGGAATTTATCCCCAAAAAATGGGGAATTTATCCCCCAAAAAATGGGGAATTTATCCCCCAAAAAATGGGAATTTATCCCCAAAAAATGGCAATTTACCCCCAAAAAATGGGGAATTTATCCCCCCAAAAATGGGAATTTATCCCCAAAAAAATGGGAATTTACCCCCAAAAAATGGGAATTTATCCCCCAAAAATGGAAATTCATCCCCAAAAATGGGAATTTATCCCCAAAAAATGGGAATTCATCCCCCAAAAAATGGGAATTTATCCCCAAAAAATGAGAATTTATCCCAAATGGAGACCCCAGGAACTCCAGATCCTTGAAAACCTGCTTAACTTTGGGGGGAAAAATGGGGAATTTTGGGGAAAAAAATCGGGATTAAACTCCTGAAAAAATTGGGAATTAATCCCTAAAAAATCTGGGAATTAGAGCCAAAAAATGGGGAATTTACCCCCAAAAAATGGGAATTTATCCCCAAAAAATGGGAATTTATCCCCAAAAATGGGAATTTATCCCCCAAAAAATGGGAATTTATCCCCCAAAAAATGGGAATTTATCCCCAAAAAAATGGGAATTTATCCCCAAAAAAATGGGAATTTACCCCCAAAAAATGGGGAATTTATCCCCAAAAAATGGGGAATTTATCCCCCAAAAAATGGGGAATTTATCCCCCAAAACAATGGGAATTTATCCCCAAAAAATGGCAATTTACCCCCAAAAAATGGGGAATTTATCCCCCCAAAAATGGGAATTTATCCCCAAAAAAATGGGAATTTATCCCCAAAAAATGGAAATTCATCCCCAAAAAAGGGAATTTATCACCAAAAAATGGGAATTTATCACCAAAAAATGGGAATTTATCCCCAAAAAATGGAAATTCATCCCCAAAAAATGGAAATTCATCCCCAAAAAATGGGAATTTATCCCCAAAAATGGGAATTTATCCCCCAAAAAATGGGAATTTATCCCCCAAAAAATGGGAATTTATCCCCAAAAATGGGAATTTATCCCAAATGGAGACCCCAGGAACTCCAGATCCTTGAAAACCTGCTTGACTTTTGGGGGAAAAATGGGGAATTTTGGGGAAAAAATTGGAGTTAACCTCCTGAAAAAATTGGGAATTATTTCTGGGAATTAAACCCCAAAAAATGGGGAATTTACCCCAAAAATGGGAATTTATCCCAAATGGAGACACTGAAAAGTCTGAATTCTTGAAAACCTGCTGAAGTTTTGGGGGAAAAAGAGAATTTTGAGAAAAAAAATGGGATTAACCTCCTGAAAAAATTGGGAATTAATTCCTAAAAAAATCCGGGAATTAGGGTGCCTCAAAAATCCCCCAAACTCCACTCAAAACCACCCAAAATTCCACTCAAACCATCCCAAAATTATCCAGGAACCCCAAAAATTCCCAAAATTCCCCAAAAATCCCTCCAAAATCTCCCCAAAATCACCTCCAAATCCTCTCGACTTCCTCAAAAATCACCTCAAATTCCCCCAAATTCACTCCAAAATCCCCCAAAATCGCTCCAAATCATCCCAAATTCCCCCCAAATTCCACTCAAATCATCCCAAATTTTTTCCAGAATCCCCAAAATTCCCAAAATTCCCAAATTTCCTCTCACACTGCTCCTCCTTGGTGTAGCAGTACTCCTTGGCGATGAGCAGGTTGCTCCCAGCTCCCCAAAATCCCCGAATTTCCCCAAAACCAGCCAAACTCCTCCCAAATTCCCTCAAAACCACCCAAAATCCACCCAAATCCTCCCAAATTCCACTCAAACCATCCCAAAATTTTCCAGAAACCTCAAAAATCCCGAAAATCCCCCAAAATCCCTCAAAATCCCTTCAAAATCCACCAAACTCCCCTCTAAATCCTCTCAAACTCCCCTCGATTTCCACAAAAATCGCCTCAAATTCCAGCGAAATTCGCTCAAAATTCCCCCAAATTCACTCCAAACTCCCTCAAACTCCACCCAAATCATCCCAAATTTTTTCCAGAATCCCCAAAATTCCCAATTTCCTCTCACACTGCTCCTCCTTGGTGTAGTAGTACTCCTTGTCGATGAGCAGGTTGCTCCCGGCGCCGTGCGCCAGCAGCTCGAAGGAGTTCATCACCTCGATGTTCCTCCCTTCCTGCCGCCCGATCAGAGCTCCCACCACTGCGGGACAGGGGAATTGGGGGAGAATTTGGGGGGATTTGGGAGTTTTAGGGGGATTTTGGGGGAAATTTGGGGGATTTTGGGAAATTTGGGGAGATTTTGGGGGGATTTTTGGGGGGAATTTTGGGGGATTTGGGGGAATTTGGGGAATTTTTGGGGTCATTTTGGGAGTTTTGGGGGGAATTTGGGGGAAATCTGGGGGATTTGGGGGATTTTGGGGGGAATTTGGGGGATTTTGGGGAAATTTGGGGAGATTTGGGGGGAATTTGGGGGAAAATTGGGGGATTTGGGGGGAATTTGGGGGATTTGGGGGAAAAATTGGGGGATTTGGGGGAAAATTGGGGGATTTGGAGGGAATTTGGGGGAAATTTGGGGGATTTGGGGGATTTTAGGGGTCATTTTGGGAGTTGTAGGGGGATTTTGGGGGAAATTTGGGAGATTTTGGGAATTTTGGGGGGAATTTGGGGGGAATTTGGGGGATTTGGGAGAAATTTGGGGGATTTGGGGGAAATTTGGGGGATTTGGGGGGAAATTTGGGGGATTTGGGGGGAAATTTGGGGGGAATTTGGGAGGTTTTTGGGTCATTTGGGGAGGTTTTGAGGGGTTTTGGGGGATTTTGGGGAAAATTTGGGGGAATTTGGGGTCATTTTGGGGTCATTTTGGGGGATGGTGGGGGAAATTTGGGGGATTTGGGGGAAATCTGGGGGGGGAATTATGGGGGTTTTGAGGGAAATTTGGGGAATTATGGGGGAATTTGGGGGGATTTTGGGGGAAATTTGGGGAGGTTTGGGGGATTTTTGGGGGGAATTTGGGGGGATTTGGGGAGATTTTGGAGGATTTGGGGGGGAATTATGGGGGATTTGGGGGAATTTGGGGGAAATCTGGGGAATTTGGGGGGAATTTGGGGCATTTGGGGGATTTTGGGGGATTTTAGGGGTCATTTTGGGAGTTTTGGGGGGATTTGGGGGAAACTTGGGGGATTTTAGGGGATTTGGGGGGAATTTTGGGGGAATTTGGGGGATTTGGGAGGAATTTGGGGGATTTGGGGGGAATTTTGGGGGATTGGGGGGAATTTGGGGGATTTGGGGAATTTGGGGGAAATTTGGGGAATTTGGGGGATTTGGAAGAATTTGGGGGGATTTGGAAGAATTTGGGGGAATTTGGAGAAATTGGGGGAATTTGGGGGGTTTTGGGGAAATCTGGGGAATTTGGGAATTTTCCCTCCCTTGCCCATTCCGTCCCTCCTGGAATCACAACCAAATTCTGGGATATTTCAGGTGGATTCTGGGATATTTTTATGGGATTTTCATGCACTTTTGGTGTATTTCCAGCCAAATTTTGGGAATATTTTGGGGAAATTTTTGGGAATAATTGGGGAATTTTGGGAATCTCCCTTACCTTGCCCATTGCGTCCCTCCTGGGATCTCAGCCTGATCCAATGGTCAGAAATATTCAGGATAACCAGAGGGTGAAGAGCAACAGAAACACTTCCAGTGACACCTCCTGCCATCACCTGCGACACACCTGGGGGGCGTGGCCAGCAGGTGAGGGGCGTGGCCACCCAAATGTGGGCGTGGCCATCATTCCTGATCTTTTTGGGGTCATTCCTGGGATTTTTGGGGTCATTCCCATTCCCTGTCCCATCCCCTCGTTATTCCCATTATTCCCACTGTCATTCCCAATCTTCTTGGGGTCATTCCCGATGGTTTTGGGGTCATTCCTGGGATCTTTGGGGTCATTCCTGGTCTTTTTGGGGTCATTCCTGGGATTTTTGGGGTCATTCCTGTTATTCCCAACCCTCTCCCACCATTTTTCCCCTCACGATTTGCCATTCCCACTACTATTCCCACTATTATTCCCACTATTATTCCCACTGTTATTCCCATTATTCCCAAACCTGTCACCATTTTTTCTCCTCACAAACTTCCCCATCCTGGTATTATTCCCATTATTATTCCCACTATTATTCCCATAACTCTCCCACCATTTTTCCCCTCACGATTGCCCCATTCCCAGTATTATTCCCAGCATTATTCCCAGTATTATTCCCAGCATTATTCCCAGTATTATTCCCAGCATTATTCCCGGTATTCCCACTATAATTCCCATTATTCCCAAACCTCTCCCACCACTTTTTCCCCTCACGATCTGCCCCATCCCAGCGCCATTCCTGGTATTATTCCCACTACTATTATTCCCACTACTATTCCCGGTATTCCCACTATTATTCCCAAACCTCTCCCACCATCCTTTCCCCTCATGATTTCCCCATTCCTGTTATTCCCGAAGCTCCTCCACAATGTTTTCCCCTCATGATTTGCCATTCCCGGTATTATTCCCAGGATTTCCTCTCACTCTTTCCCCCTCACGATTTGCCCATTCTCGGGATTATTCCCACTTTTATTCCCACATCTCTCCCGCCATTTTTTCCCCTCACGATCTTCCCCATTCCCGCCGCCATTCCCGCTATTATTCCCGTTATTCCCTCTCGCTCTTTTCCCCTCACGATTTGCCATTCCCGGGGCTCCTCCACAATGTTTTCCCCTCACGATCTTCCCCATTCCCGGTGTCATTCCCACCGCCATTCCCGCTACTCCCGAAGCTCCTCCACCACCTTTTCCCCTCACGATCTTCCCCATTCCCGCTATTATTCCTGCTATTCCCGGGGCTCCCTCTCGGGTTTTTCCCCTCACAATTTGCCATTCCCGCTATTATTCCCGGGAATATTCCCACTTTTATTCCCAACCCTCTCCCGCCATCTTTTCCCCTCACGATCTTCCCCATCCCGCCGCCATTCCCGTTACTCCCGGGGTTCCCTCTCGCTCTTTTCCCCTCACGATTTGTCATTCCCGGTGTTATTCCTGTTATTCCCTCTCGCTCTTTTCCCCTCACGATTTGCCCATTCCCGCCGCCATTCCCGAAGCTCCTCCACAATGTTTTCCCCTCACGATTTCCCCATTCCCGCTATTATTCCGGGGATTCCCTCTCGCTCTTTTCCCCTCACGATTTGCCATTCCCAGGATTATTCCCGGGGTTCCCTCTCACTCTTTCCCCCTCAAGATCTTTCCCATTCCCATTATTCCCAGATCTCTCCTACCACTTTTCCCCTCACGATCTTCCCCATCCCGGCACCATTCCTTACTCCTTCCTTCTTCTTTTCCCCCCCCCCCCCCCCCCCCCCTCCCCCCCCCCCCTCTTCCCCCCCCCCCTTTCCCCTCCATCCCCCCGTTACTCCCGGGGTTCCCTCTCGCTCTTTTCCCCTCACAATTTGCCATTCCCGTTATTCCCGGTGCTCCTCCGCAATGTTTTCCCCTCACGATTTCCCCATTCCCGCTATTATTCCGGGGATTCCCTCTCGCTCTTTTCCCCTCACGATCTTTCCACTCCCGGCACCATTCCCGCCGCCATTCCCGCTATTATTCCCAGCTTCCCTCTCGGGCTTTTCCCCTCACGATCTTCCCCATCCTGGCACCATTCCCGGTGCCATTCCCGCCATTCCCAGCTTCCCTCTCGGGCTTTTCCCCTCACAATTTGCCATTCCCGTTATTCCCAGTGCTCCTCCACAATGTTTTCCTCTCACGATTTGCCATTCCCCCTATTATTCCCAGTATTATTCCCTCTCGCTCTTTTCCCCTCACGATTTGCCCATTCCCGTTATTCCCGGTGCTCCTCCACAATGTTTTCCCCTCACGATTTGCCATTCCCAGTGTCATTCCCGGGGTTCCCTCTCACTCTTTTCCCCTCACAATCTTCCCCATTCCCGGTGTCATTCCCGGTGTTACCTTCCCTCTCGCTCTTTTCCCCTCACGATCTTCCCCATCCCGCCGCCATTCCCGCCGCCATTCCCGGTATTATTCCCGCTATTCCCGGGGTTCCCTCTCGGGCTCTTCCCCTCACAATCTGCCATTCCCGTTATTCCCGGTGCTCCTCCACAATGTTTTCCCCGCACGATTTGCCCATTCCCGGTGCCATTCCCACAGCTCCTCCACCATCTTTTCCCCTCCCGCTCAGCCCCATTCCCGACGCCATTCCCCTCACCTGCCCCATCCACCTCCATGCCGCCGTTATTCCCGCCGCCGTTATTCCCGCTATTCCCGTTATTCCCGGCGCTTCCCGCTCCCGCTCCGCCGCCTCCCGGCGCCGCCGCCGCCATCTTGGGGCCCTCACGGCGCATGAGCGGCGCCAGAAGGGGCGGGGCTTGAACAGCGCGAGATCTGATTGGACGACGCAGAGAGGAGGCGGGGGAAATGAGGGGCGTGGTTCTCTACCGAGGTTTTGATTGGCGGATCGCTTGGGGGCGTGGCTTGGTGGAGGTTTGATTGATTGATGCTTCGGGGGAATGCGGATTCAATTCTGCGCGTGCGCAGTGGGAATTGGGAGATCCCAGTCCATCCCAGTTCAATCCCAGTTCATCTAAAACCCCATCCCAGTCCATCCCAGTCCATCCCAGTTCATCCCAGTCCATCCCAGTTCAATCCCAGTTCAATCCCAGTTCATCTAAAACCCCATCCCAGTCCATCCCAGTTCAATCCCAGTCCATCCCAGTCCATCCCAGTTGCAATCCCAGTGCCTTCCTGACATCTGCCAGTTCATCAAAACCAGTCCATCCCAGTACAACCCAATCCCATCCCAGTCCATCCCAGTATAACCCAATCCCATCCCAGTCCATTCCTGACATATCCCAGTCTCATCCCAGTCCATCCCAGTATAACCCAATCCCATCCCAGTCCATCCCAGTATAACCCAATCCCATCCTCAGTCCATCCCAGTATAACCCAATCCCATCCCAGTCCATCCCAGTATAACCCAATCCCATCCCAGTCCATCCCAGTTCACCTTTACAGTCTTTCAGACCTTTCTCAGTTCATCCCAGTCCCTCCCAGTTATCCCAGTCATCCCAGTCCCATCCCAGTCCAATCCCAGTCCCTCCCAGTTCCCAAACAAATCCCAGAAATCTCAAAATTTCAGGAAAATCTCAAACTTTTATTCCCCCAAATCCACCGCGTTGAATTTTTGGGGTTTTTCCTGGGAAATTCGGGATTTTCCCAGGAATTCCTTTTTTTCCCCCAGGAATTCTCTGCTTTTCCAGGGATTTTTGGGGTTTTTTTCCGGGAATTTGATATTTTTCTCAGGAATTCCGTGTTTTTCCCAGGAATTCTGGGATTTCCCCAGGAATTTCGGGTTTTTTCCCAGGAATTTCGGGATTTTCCTTGAAATTTCAGTTTTTTTCCCCAGGAAATTTGGATTTTTCCCCAGGAATTCTGTGGATTTTCCCAGGAATTTTGGGTTTTTCCCGGGAATTTTGGGATTTTTTCCCAGGAATTTCAGTGTTTTTCCCAGGAAATTTCGGATGTTTTTTCCCAGGAATTTCAAATTTTCCCAGGAATTTCAAATTTTTCCCAGGAATTTCGGGATTTTTCCTAGGAATTTCAGGATTTCCCTGGGAATTCAATCTTTTTCCCGGGAATTCTGGGGATTTTCCCAGGAATTTTGGTTTTTTTCCCAGGAAATTCAGAATTTTTCCCAGGAATTTCAGGGGTTTTTTCTGGGAATTTTGGGGTTTTTTCTGGGAATTTGATATTTTTCCCAGGAATTTTGGGATTTTCCCATGAATTTTGGTTTTTTTCCCAGGAAATTCAGATTTTTCCCCAGAAATTTCAGTTTTTTTCCTGGGAATTTTGGGATTTTTCTGGGAATTTGATAATTTTGGGATTTTTCCCAGAAATTTTGGTTTTTTTCCCAGGAAATTCAGATTTTTTTCCCAGAAATTTCAGGTTTTTCCCGGGAATTTTGGGAATTTCCTGGGAATTCGATATTTTTGGGTTTTTTCCCAGGAATTTCAGGGTTTTCCTGGGAATTTGATAATTTTGGGATTTTCCCCAGAAATTTTGGGATTTTCCCAGAAATTTTTGGTTTTTTTCCCCAGGAAATTCAGATTTTTTCCCAGGAATTTCAGGTTTTTTCCTGGGAATTTCGGGATTTTTCTGGGAATTTGATAATTTTGGGTTTTTTCCCAGGAATTTTGGGATTTCTTTTCCTGGGAATTCAATATTTTTCCCAGGAATTTTCAGATTTTCCCAGAAATTTTGGGTTTTTTCCCAGGAAATTCAGTTTTTTTCCCAGGAATTTCGGGATTTTCCCAGAAATTTTGGGTTTTTTTCCCAGGAAATTCAGATTTTTTCCCAGAAATTTCAGGTTTTTCCCGGGAATTTTGGGATTTTCCTGGGAATTCCATATTTTTGGGTTTTTTCCCGGGAATTTTGGGATTTTCCTGGGAATTCCATATTTTTGGGTTTTCCCGGGAATTTTGGGATTTTCCCCGAATTTGCTCACCTGGCCCTTCCCAGCATGCTCAGCGGCACCCGGAAGAGGTTGAGGGGACAGAGCCCCTCCCCCACCCAGGGCGCGCCGGCGGGAAAAACCGGATTTGGGGAAAAATCCGAATTATTTGGGGAAAACCCGGATTTCGGGAAAAACCCGGATTTTCGGAATTACTTGAATTTTGGGAATTTGAATTCGGGAAAATCCAAATTCCGGAAAAACCCGAATTTTGGGAAACTCCTAATTTTGGGAATCCAAGTTTCGGGAAGATCTGAATTTCGGGAATTATTTGAATTTTGGGAAAAATCCGAATTTTGGGAACCTAAATTTTGGGTATTATTTGAATTTCGGAAATCCAAATTTTGGGAAAAATCCATTTTCTGGGAACCCGAATTTTGGGAATTATTTGAATTTTGAGAATCTCCCGAATTTTGTGAGTTTTGTGAATTTTGTGAAATTTTGGGATTTTGTGAATTGGCTCCCGAATTTTGGGAGTTTTGGGAATTTAGGGAATTTTGTGAATTGGCTCCTGAATTTTGGGAATTTTGTGAATTATTTTGGGAATTTTGGGAGTTTTGGGAATTATTTTGTGAATTTTGGGAATTATTTTGTGAATTTTGGGAATTATTTTGGGAATTGGCTCCCAAATTTTGTGACTTTTGTGAATTTTGTGAGTTTTGGGAATTATTTTGGGAATTTAGGGAGTTATTTTGGGAGTTATTTTGGGAATTATTTTGGGAATTTTGGGAGTTATTTTGGGAGTTATTTTGGGAATTATTTTGTGAATTTTGGGAGTTATTTTGGGAGTTATTTTGTGAATTATTTTGTGAATTTTGGGAGTTATTTTGGGAGTTATTTTGGGAATTTTGGGGATTATTTTGGGAATTTTGGGGGTTATTTTGGGAATTTGGGGAGTTATTTTGGGAGTTATTTTGGGAGTTATTCCGGGAGTTATTTTGGGAGTTATTTTGGGAATTTGGGGAGTTATTTTGGGAGTTATTTTGGGAATTTTGGGGAGTTATTTTGGGAGTTATTTTGGGAGTTATTTTGGGGATTATTTTGTGAATTATTTTGTGAATTATTTTGGGGGTTATTCCGGGAGTTATTTTGTGAATTTTGGGAGTTATTTGGGGAGTTGCTCCGGGAGCGCCGCGGGGCACTCAGAGCCGCCCAGGCGTCCCTCAGGTGTCGCCGCAGCTCCCCCAGTGCTCCCAGTGCTCCCAGTTCGGCCGGCAGAGATCCCAGTAAGGACAGAACCACCGCTGAGTCTGGAAAAGAGACAGGAAATGGGGTAAAACCAGCTGGAATTGGGAAAAAAGAACCCAAAATGGGAAAAAATTAACAAGAAATGCAGGAAAAATAACCAAAAATGGGGAAAAAATAACCAGAAATGGGGAAAAAAGAACAAAAATTGGGGAAAAACTAACAAAAAATGGGGAAAAAAAGAACAAAAAATGGGGAAAAAATAACGGAAATTAGGAAAAAAGAGACAGAAAATGGGGTAAAACCAGCTGGAATTGGGAAAAAAGAACTGAAAATGGGGAAAAAATAACAAAAAATGGGGAAAAAAGAACAGAAATGGGGAAAAAGAACCAAAAATAGGGAAAAAAGAACAGAAAACGGGGAAAAAATAACCAAAAATGGGGAGAAAAGAACAAGAAATGGGGAAAAAGAACCAAAAATGGGGAAAAAAGAACAAGAAATGGGGTTAGGAGAGCTGAAACTGGGGAAAAATTAACAAGAAATGGAGAAAAAATAACCAAAAATGGGAAAAAAATAACCAAAAAAGAACAAGAAATGGGGTCAGGATATCCAAAAATGGGGAAAAATAACAAAAAACGGGGCAAAAATAACCAAACCTGGCGTAAAAACCCGAGAAATTGGGGGGAAAACCCCGAAAATGGGAAAAAATAACAAGAAATGGGAAAAAAAGAACCAAAAATGGGGAAAAAATAACCAAAAATGGGGAGAAAATAACCAGAAATGGGGAAAAAATACCTGAAATTGGGAAAAAAGAACAGAAAATGGGGAAAAAATAACAAGAAAATGGGGGAAAATAACAAAAAAATGGGGAAAAAATAACCAGAAATGGGGAAAAAACCCCAAAAATGGGGTCAAGACACCCAAAAATCCCCAATTTTTTGGGATCACTCCCAATTTTTGGGATTTCCCCTTTTTTTTTTAATTTCCTCCCCGGTTTTCAGGGTTTTTCCCCAATTTTCAAGGTTTTCTCCCCCAAATTTCAGGTTTTCCCCCCAACTTCCAGGATTTTCCACCCAATTTTAGGATTTTCCCCCAATTTTTAAGGTTTTCTCCCCAAATTTTAGGATTTTCCCCCAAATTTTGCAGTTTTTCCCCAAATTTTGCAGTTTTTCCCCCTAATTTTTGGGATTTTCCCCATATTTTTGGGCTCCTCCCACTTTTTATTCCCCAATTTTTAGACTTTTCCCCCCAGTTTTCGGGATTTCCCCCCAGTTTTCAGTGTTTTCCCTCCAATTTTTTGGGATTATTCCCCCAATTTTTGAGGTTTTCCCCCAAATTTTAGGATTTCCACCCAATTTTTGGGATTTTCCCCCAGTTTTCAGAGTTTTTTGCCAATTTTTGATGTTTTTTCCCCCGAATTTTCGGGATTTTCCCCCAAATTTTTAGGATTTTCCCCTAATTTTCAGGATTTCCCCCAAATTTTTGGGATTTTTCCCCCAATTTTTGAGGTTTTCCCCAAAATTTTGAGGTTTTTCCCCAAATTTTCGGGATTTTCCCTCCAATTTTTCCACTTTTCCCCCAATTTTTGAGTTTTTTCCCCAGTTTTTGGTGGTTTATCTCCAATTTTTGGGATTTTCCCCCAAATTTTCAGCATTTCCCCCCAATTTTGGGATTTCCCTCCCAATTTTAATGGTTTTCCTCCCAAATTTTCAGGATTTCTCCCCAAATTTTAGGATTTCCCCCGAAATTTTCAGTGTTTTCCCCCAAATTTTGAGGTTTTCCCCTCCAAATTTTGAGGATTTCCCCAAAATTTTGGGATTTCCCTCCAAATTTTTGTATTTCCCCCCAAATTGTTAGGATTTCCCCAAATTTTTGAGACTTCCCCCCCAATTTTTGCAGTTTTCCCCCAAATTTTTGGGATTTTCCCCCCAGATTTTTAGGATTTTCCCCAAATTTTGGGATTTTCTCCCCAATTTTAATGTTTTTCCTCCCAAATTTTTGGGCTTTTCCCCCCAATTTTAATGTTTTCCCCACAGATTTTCAGGATTTTCCCCCAAATTTTGGGATTTTCCTCCAGATTTTCCAGATTTCCCCCAAATTTTTGGGATTTTCCCCCCAAATTTTCCAGATTTCCCCAAATTTTTGGGATTTTCCCTCCAGATTTTCAGGATTTTTCCCCCAAATTTTGGGATTTTCCCCCAAATTTTCCAGATTCCCCCAAATTTTGGGATTTTCCCTCCAGATTTTCAGGATTTCCCCAAATTTTTAGGATTTTCCCCCCATATTTTCAGGATTTCCCCCAAATTTTCAGGATTTCCCAAATTTTGGGATTTTCCCCCAGATTTTCAGGATTTCCCCCCAAATTTTGGGATTTTCCCTCCAGATTTTCAGGATTTTCCCCCCAAATTTTGGGATTTTCCCTCCAGATTTTCAGGATTTCCCCCCCAAATTTTGGGATTTTCCCTCCAGATTTTCAGGATTTCCCCCCAAATTTTGGGATTTTCCCTCCAGATTTTCAGGATTTCCCCAAATTTTGGGATTTTCCCCCCAAATTTTCAGGATTTCCCAAATTTTGGGATTTTCCCTCCAGATTTTCAGGATTTCCCCAAATTTTTAGGATTTTCCCCCAAATTTTGGGATTTTCCCTCCAGATTTTCAGGATTTTCCCCCCAAATTTTGGGATTTTCCCCCCAAATTTTCAGGATTTTCCCCCCAAATTTTGGGATTTTCCCCCCAAATTTTCAGGATTCCCCAAATTTTGGGATTTTTTTCTCCTCACCTGCAGGGCTGAGCTGCTGCCCCTCCCCCCTGCGCCGAGCCGAGCCAAAAATTCGTAAATTTTCCCAAAATCCACCTGGAAATTCCCCAAATTTGGGGAAATTCCCGGATTTTGGGAGCTGCCCACGTCCTGGGGGAGCCGGGGATTTTGGGGATTTTGGGGATTTTGGGGATTTTGGGGAAATCCCAAATCCCTGGCAGGTCTGGAGTGGCTGAGGGTCAGAGGCTCCGTGGCTGCGACTGTCAGCACCTGGAAATTGGGAAAATTTGGGGAAATTAGGGAAATTTGGGGAATTTTGGGGAAAATTTGGGGAAATTTGAGGGAATTTTGGGAGAAAATTAGGGAAAATTTGGGGGAAATTTGGGAGAAAATTAGGGAAAAATTGGGAAAATTTGGGGAAATTTTGGGAAAATTTGGGGAAATTTGGGGAAATTTGGGGGAATTAGGGAAATTTGGGGAAAATTTGGGGAAAATTAGGGAAATTTGGGGAATTTTGGGGAGTTTTGGGGAAAATTTGGGGAAATTTGAGGGAATTTTGGGAGAAAATTAGTGAAAATTTGGGGAAATTTGAGGGAAAATTTGGGGAAAATTAGGGAAATTTTGGGGGAAATTAGGGGAAAATAAAGAAAATTAGGGGAAATTTTGGGAAAATTTTGGGAAAATTTTGGGAAATTTGGGGGAAATTAGGGAAATTTGGGGAAATTTGGGACATTTGGGGAAAATTTGGGGAAAAATAGGGAAATTTGGGGAAAATCAGGAAAAAATTGGGGAAAATTAGGGGAAATTTGGGGAATTTTGGGGGAATTTTGAGGGAATTTTGGGTTCATTTGAAGGGAATTTTGGGGTGGAATTTGGGGGAGAGTTGAGGGAATTTTAAGGGAATTTTGAGGGAATTTTGGGTGCATTTTAAGGGAATTTTGAGGGGATTTTGGGAGAAATTTGAGGAATTTTGGTGGATTTGGAGGGAATTTTGAGGGAATTTGAGGGATTTTTGGAGAGAATTTTTGGGGGAATTTTGGGGAATTTTGAGGGATTTTGGGAGGGAATTTGAGGGAATTTTGGGGAGGATTTTGGGGAATTTTGAGGGAATTTTGGAGAGAATTTTGGAGAGAATTTTGAGGGAATTTGAGGGAATTTGGGGGATTTTTGGAGTGGATTTTGAGGGAATTTTTTCTGAATTTTGGGAAGGATTTTGAGGGAGTTTAGGGGGAAATTTGTGGGAATTTTGGGAGAATTTTGGGGAGTTTTGGGGAAGGATTTTGAGGGAATTTTGGGGGAAATTTGAAGAATTTTGGGGGAAATTTGTGGGAATTTTGGGGAGTTTTGGGGGAGGATTTGGGGGAATTTTGAGGGAATTTTGAGGGAATTTGGGTGGATTTTTAGGGAATTTGGGGAGGATTTTGGGGAGAATTTTGAGGGAATTTTAAGGTGGATTTTGGGGGAAATTTGAGGGAATTTGGTGGATTTTGAGGGAATTTTGGGGAAAATTTTTGGGGAGTTTTGGGAGAAATCTGAAGGAATTTTGGGTGCATTTTAAGGGGATTTTGAGGGAAATTGGGGAGAATTCATCCTAAATTTTAGAGAGGATTTAGAGGGAATTTTGGGGGAAATTTTGTGGGAATTTGGATAGATTTTGAGAGAATTCTGAGAATGAATTTTGAGGGAATTTTTGGTGGATTTTGAGGGAATTTGGAGAGAATTTTGGGAAAGATTTTGAAGGAATTTTAGAGGGGATTTTGGGGGGAATTTTGAGGGAATTTTGGGGGAATTTGGGGTGATTTTGGGGAGGATTTTGGGGAGGATTTTGGGGGGGGAATTTTGGGGGAATTTGGGGTGATTTTGGGGATTTCTGCTGACCTGGGAGAAAGCAGCACTGCTGGGAACTCCCAGAGATCCACTGAGGGTTTCAGCCAAATTCTGCCACAGCTGGAGGAAAAAAATCACATTTTGGGATCCAAAAATCAGATCTGGGAACCTAAAAATGGAATTTGGGATCCAAAAATCAGATTTGGGAACCTAAAAATCAGATTTGGGATCCAAAAAATTGCATTTGGGATCCCAAAAATCAAACTTAGAACTGAAATATCAAATTCGGGATCCCAAAATCCCATCAGGGATCCCAAAAATCAAATTTGGGATCCCAAGAATGAACTTAAAAGCCCCAAAATTAACCCCAAATCAGCTCAGGAAAACAAAAATCCCTAAAATTGCCCCCAAAGCCTCCCAGGATCACCAAAAATCCCCAAAATCCTCCCAAAAAAACCCCAAAAGAATCCCCAAAAATTAAAAAAAAATCCCAAAAGTTAAAAAAAAAAATCCCAAGAAATAAAAAAATCCCCAAAAAATCCCTAAAAATCTCCAAAAATCAAAAAAAAATCCCCAAAACCCCCCCAAACCCCCAAAAATAAATAAAAAAAAACCAAAAAAATCCCCCACCAAAAAACAAAATCCAAAAAAACCCCTCAAAATAAAAAAAATTTAAAATCCTCCCCAAAAAAACCCCAAAATTTCCCTCAAAAACCTCCCAAAAATCCCCAAAAAAATCCCCAAAAAATCCTAAAAAATCCCCAAAAATAAAAAAAAATCTAAGAAACCCCCAAAAATCCCCCCCCAAAATCCCCAAAAATTAGAAAAAAAATCCTCCCAAAATCAAAAAAAATCCCCCAAAAAAACCCTCAAAAAACTCCCAAAAACCTGCCCAAAAAATCCCCCAAAACCCCCCAAAAATAAAAAAAAATCCCCCAGAAATAAAAAAATCCCCGAAAAGTCCCCAAAAAACCCCCCAAAATCCAAAAAAAATCCCCCAAAAAGTCCCCCAAAAATCCCCAAAAACCCCAAAAAAATCCCCAACCCCCCAAAAATAAAAAAAAATCCCCCCCAAAATATCCCTCAAAAAACTCCCCAAAATCCCTCAAAAACCTCCCAAAAATCCCAAAAAATCCCCAAAAAATCCCCAAAAATTAGGAAAAAAAAATCCTCCCAAAATAAAAAAAATTTTTAAATTCCCAAGAAACCTCCCAAAAATCCCCTAATAATCCCCCAAATCCCCAAATCCCCCCAAATGCCAATTTCCCCCCCAGACCTGGATGGGCGCTCGGATTCCTCGCTGGAATCGCAGAAAGTTCCGGAATTTGGAGCTCAGAGCTTCCCGAGCTGCGCGACCCTTCAGCCTCAGCAGCAGCAGCTGCAGCTGGAATGGGAAATAATCGGGATTTTGGGGGGAAATCTGGGGATTGGCAGAGAAATTGGGGGGAAATTTGGGGATTTTGAGAGAAATTTGGGGATTTTGGGGGGAAATCTGGGGATTTTTGGGGATTTTGGAGAGAAATTTGGGAGGAAATTTGGGGCTTTTCAGTGAAATTTGGGGCTTTTCAGTGAAATTTGGGGGAAATTTGGGGGAAATTTGGGGATTTTTTGGGGAAAATTGGGGATTTTGGGGAGAATTTGGGAGATTTTGGGGGAAATCTGGGGATTTTTGGGGAAATTTGGGGATTTTCAGAGAAATTTGGGGGGAAAATTGGGGATTTTTAGGGGAAATTTGGGGTTTTTTGGGGGAAATTTGAGGGGAAATTGATGATTTGGGGGAAATTTGGGGATTTTTCAGAGAAATTAGGGGATTTTGAGAGAAATGTAGGGATTTTAGAGAGATTTTTGAGAGATTTTTGGGGGAAATTTGGGGATTTTGGGGAAAATTTGGGGATTTTGGGAGAAATTTGGGGATTTTTGAAGGCAATTTGGGGATTTGGGGGAAATTTGGGGATTTTGAGAGAAATTTGGGGATTTTTCAGAGAAATTTGGGGATTTTGAGAGAAGTGTGGGGATTTTCAGAGAGATTTTTGGGGATTTTGGAGAGATTTTTGGGGGAAATTTGGGGATTTTGCAAGAAATTTGGGAAATTTGGGAATTTTTGGGGTTTTCCCAAAAATCTTGGGGTCAAAATGGGGTTTGGGGAAGAAAAGGGAGGTGAAAATCTAAAATTTTGGGAATTTTTGCCTAAAATATGCCAAATAATTGAATAAAATTCATCATAACGACCCCAAAATTTTGGGAATTTTTCCCCAAAATATCCCAAAAAACCGAGTATTTTCCCTAAAGTTCATTATTATAACCCCAAAATTTTGGGGTCATTAAAGGAGGAATTTTGGGGTCACTAAAGGGGATTTTTTGGGTCAATAAAGGGGAATTTTGGGGTCATTAAAGGGATTTTTCGGTCACTAAAGGAAATTCTTGGGTCATTAAATGGGATTTTTCGGTCACTAAAGGGGATTTTGGGACCTCTAAGTGGTCGATTTTGGGTTTCCCTAAAGGGGATTTTTTGGGGTCTCTCTGAGGGATCAATTCCAGGGCTTTTTGAGGAGGAAAAAAATCCCCAAAAATGCCCAAAACACCCCAAACCCCACCCCCAAAAAAAATTTTAAAAATCCCCCAAAAATAAAAAAACCCAAAAACCCGCAAAAACCCCGCAAAAAATCCCCCAAAAAATCCCCCAAAAATCCCCAAAAAAAGAGGATTTTTGGGGGGTTTCTGAGGGGTATTTCGGTTTTTTTCCGGGCGATTTCTGGGGCTCCCTCCAAGGTTTCTCGGGGCTCCCTGAGGAATATTTTTAGGGGTTTTTTGGGCTTTTTTGGGGTTTCTGCAGGGGATTCCGGGGCTCACTAACAGAGCGTTTTTTGGGGTTTTTTTTGAACTTTTTGGGGGGTTCTGAGGGGGATTTCGGGTCTCACTACAGGGGATTTTTGAGAGTACCAACAAGGTTTCCCGGCGCTCCCTGAGGAGGATTTTTAGGGGTTTTTTGGGGTTTCCGAGGGGGATTTCGGGCGATTTCTGGGACTCCCTCCAAGGTATTTCCCGGCGCTCCCCGAGGAATATTTCCCCGAGTTCTCCCTCCTCACCTCCTCCTCGCTCCGGCGCGGCAGGCTCTCCCTCAGGCCGGCCAGCAGCGGCTCCCCGGCCGTTCCCCGCCTCGCCTTCGCCCTCAGCGCCGCCAGCAGCGCTCGCTTCTCCCGCGGCCCCCAGGGGCCTCGCGGAGCCTTGCCGGGGCTCTCCGCATCCCCCGCGAACCGCGCGGGCACCAGGCGAGGCCGCAGCGGAGGTTTCATGGCGGAGTTTCCCTCAGAAAAGCCGAAATTCCCTCAGTTTTCCCTCAGTTTTCCCTCCCGCTTCCCTCACGGAGCCAACATGGCGGCCGCGGCTCCCTCACGGCTTTGGCGCGCTTTTCTCGCGACGTCACTCCCAGCGCGACGGCGCCAACATGGCGGCGCCCATGTGGGTGACGTCACAAAGAGAGCGACGGTGCCAAACCCACAGCGCCCCCTAGCGGCGCGGAGGACCGGAGAGTGAATTGAATGAGGAATGAATTTTATTTTGGGGTGAAATCGGCGGAATTTGGGGTTTTTTGGGTCAAACTTGGGGCTCGGGGGGTTTGTCGTCATCCGGAGGGCAATCGATGAAATCGGCCAGCATGGTGGAGGTCTCGTCCTGCTCCTGGGGAGGAGGGGAGTGAGGAAGTGAGATTTTGGGGGTTTTGGCCCCAAATTTAGAGGGAAAATTCCCCCAAATTCCCATTAGAATTCCCCCAAATTCACGTGAAAAATTCCCTAAATTCACCTTAAAAATTCCCTAAATTCACATTAAAATTTCCCCAAATTCACATGAAAAATTCCCCCAAAATTCACGTTAAAATTCCCAAAAATTAAAATTAAAATTCCCCAAAATTCCCTTTAAAATTCCCAAAAATTCACATTAAAAATTCCCTAAAATTCACATTAAAATTCCCCAAAATTCCCCCAAATTCCCATTAAAAATTCCCCAAATTCCCATTAAAATTCCCCCAAATTCACATTAAAAATTCCCCAAATTCACATTAAAATTTCACTAAAATTCCCAATAAAAATTCCCTAAAATTCCCACAAAAATTCCCCCAAATTCCCATTTTAAATCCCCCCTAATTCCCATTAAAAATTCTCCAAAATTCACATTAAAATTCCCCAAATTCACATGAAAAATTCCCCAAAATTCCCAATAAAATTCCCCCAAAATTCCCATTAAAAATTCCCTAAAATTCCCATTAAAAAATCCCTAAAATTCCCAATAAAATTCCCCCCGAAATCCCAAAATCTTTCCATTTTCCCCCCAAAATTCCCATAAAAAATTCTCCCCTGGGAATCCCAAATCTGAATTTTCTCCCCAGATTTCCCCAAAATTTCCTCACAATCTCCCAAAATTTCCCCAAATCTCTCAATTTTCTCCCAAAATCTCTCAATTCCCCAAAATTTCCCAAATTTCCCCCAAATTTCCCCCAAATCTCCCAAAAATTCCCAAAATTTCCCCCAAAATCTCCCAAATTTTCCCCAAAAATCTCTTAATTTCCCCCAATTTTTTTCCAAAATCTCCCAATTTTCCCCAAAATTTCCTCACAATCTCCCAAATTTCCCCAAATTCCCCAAAATCTCTCAATTTCCTCCCCAAATCTCCCAAATTTCCCCAAAATGTCCCAAATTTCCCCGATTTCCCGCCCCTCCCCCTCACCTCCTCCTTCCTCTCCGTTTCCTCCCGCAGTGGGGGAGGGGCGGCGGTGGGGGGAGGGGCGTGGCTCTGCCGCCACTTCCGGTGGGGGAGGGGAAGGGGGCGGAGCCTCCAGGGGTGGGGGGAGGGGCTGTTTCCGGCTGGGGGGAGGGGCGGCGGGCTGGGTGGGGGAGGGGCCGCTTCCGGGTGGGGGGAGGGGCGGCGGGGTTGGAACCACTTCCGGGTTGTCTTCTGCCACTTCCGGCGGCGGGGGGAGGGGCTCGGGGGCGACTTCCGGCGGGGGAGGGGAAGGGGGAGGAGCCTCCAGCAGCAGCTCCGCCCCTCCCCCACCCGGAAGTGGCCCCTCCCCCCTCCTCCTCCTCCTCAAACTCCTCCTCTTCCTCTTCCTCTTCCTCCTCAAACTCCTCCTCTTCCTCCTCCATTTCCTCTTCCTCCTCCTCGAACTCTTCCTCTTCCTCCTCCTCCTCCTCTTCCTCCTCGAAAAACTCTTCCTCCTCCTCCTCCTCCTCCTCCTCCTCCTCTTCCTCCCCGAATTCCTCCTCCTCCTCCTCCTCCTCGCTGCTGTTGATGTTGATCACCCCTCCCCCACCCTGCCCCTCCCCCACCCCCTCCCGCCCCTCCCCCCACCCCCTCCCCCTCCCGCCCCTCCCCCCCCTCGGTGGGCGTGGCCTGGCCGGGCGGGGGGGAGGGGGCGGCTCGCCGCGGGGGGGGGAGGGGGGCGGGGGAGGGGGCGGCGGGGGGGGGAGGGGGCGGCGGGCGGGGGTGGGGGGAGGGGCGCCCGGGGGGGTGCTTTTTGGGAACTATCACGACAGAGTCGTCGCTGTCGCTCTCCAGGGAGATCTCCACGTCCGACGATTCCTCTTTCTCGTAATGGACGAAAATCGGCCGTTTTGGCCTCAAAGCCGAGCCGGAGCTTGGCGGGAAATCCTCGGGGGGGAGGGGCGGCTGGGAGGCGGGGGGGAGGGGCGGGCTTGGAGGAGGAGGAGGAGGAGGGGGGAGGGGCGGGGGGCGGGGGGAGGGGCGGGGAGGGGGGAGGGGCGGAGGAGGAGGGGGGCGGGCAGGGTGGGGGGAGGGGCGGAGGGGGTGGGGGGAGGGGCAGGGTGGGGGAGGGGCGAGGCGGCAGAGGGAGGTGGAGAGGAGGAGGAGCTCCCGGCAGAGGGAGGAGACCTGAGATTTGGGGAGAAAAGGGGGGATTTTGGGGAAATTTGGGGAGATTTGGGGAGAAAATGAGAGATTTGGGGAGAAAATGGGAAAAAATGGGGAGAAAATGAGAGATTTTGGTTAAATTGCAAGATTTGGGGAGAAAAGGAGAGATTTGGGGAGAAAATGGGGAGTTTGGGGAAATTGGGAGATTTGGGGAGAAAACGGGGAAAAAATGGGAAGAAAATGAGAGATTTCGGTTAAAATGGGAAAATTGGGGAGAAAATGGGAGATTTTGGGGAAATTTGGGGGAGAAATTGGGGAGATTTGGAGAAATTTTGGGGAGATTTGGGGGGAAATTGGGAGATTTTGGGGGGAAAATGGTGAAATTTGGGGAGAAATAGTAAAATTTGGGGGGAAATGGGGAGAAAATGGGGGGAATTGGTGAAAAACAGCAAAAAAATGGGAAAATTTGGGGAGAAAATGGGGAGATTTTGGTTAAATTGGGGAAAAATAGTAAAATTTGGGGAGAAAATGGGGAAATTGGGGGAAAATGGGGAGAAAATGTGGGGATTTGGGGAGAAAACAGGGAGATTTGGGGTAAAAATGGGGAAATTTGGGGAGAAAATGAGGGATTTTGGTGAACTTGGGGGGAAATGGGAGAGAACGGGGAGATTTGGGGTAAAAATGGGGGATTTTGGTGAATTTGGGGGGAAATTGGGGGTTTTGGTGAATTTGGGGGGAAATTGGGGGATTTTGGGGAAATTTGGGGAGAAAATGGGGAGATTTGGGGGGAAAACAGGGAAATTTGGGGAAAAATGGGGAAAAAATGGGGAGAAAACAGGAAGATTTGGGAAAATTTGGGGTAAAAAGGGGAGATTTGGGGAGAAAATAGGGAGAAATTTGGGAGACTTGCTGAAATTTGGGGGAAAATTGGGAAATATGTGGAAAATTTGGGTCATTTTTGTGCTATTTTTTGCCATTTTGAGCTATTTTGATGGGATTTTTGGGGATTTTTTGTGAGTTTTTTTTGGGGATAATTCAGGATATTTTGGGTTGGGGTCTCACCTGGATGTCAGGGTCCCTCAGCCCGATCCCAAAAGCCCTCAGGGCACAGTTGATGGGGTTGGGGTCCCGTTTGGGCTGTTTTAGGGCCATTTTGGGGCAGTTTTGTGCTATTTTAAGCTATTTTCATGGGGATTTTTGGGATTTTTTTGGGGATTTTTGGGTTTTTTTGGGGTTTATTTTGGGTTGGGGTCTCACCTGGATGTCAGGGTCTCTGAGGCCAATCCCAAAAGCTCTCAGGGCACAGTTCATGGGGTTGGGGTCCCGTTTGGGGTCAGTTTTGGGGCTATTTTTGCCATTTTAAGCTATTTTCATGGGGATTTTTGGGATTTTTTGGGGGATTTTTGGGTTTTTTGGGGTTTATTTTGGGTTGGGGTCTCACCTGGATGTCAGGGTCTCTGAGGCCAATCCCAAAAGCTCTCAGGGCACAGTTCATGGGGTTGGGGTCAGTTTTGGGGTTTTTAAGGCTATTTAAGGTGAATTTTGGGCTATTTTGATGGGATTTTTTGGGGATAATTCAGGATATTTTGGGTTGGGGTCTCACCTGGATGTCAGGGTCCCTCAGCCCGACCCCAAAAGCTCTCAGGGCACAGTTGATGGGGGTGGGGGTCCCGTTTGGGGTCAGTTTTGGGTAATTTTTGGGGTTTTTAGTGCCATTTTGGGTTATATTTTACCATCTTTTGGGGGATTTTTTGGGGATAATTCAGGATATTTTGGGTTGGGGTCTCACCTGGATGTCAGGGTCCCTCAGCCCGATCCCAAAAGCCCTCAGGGCACAGTTGATGGGGGTGGGGGTCCCCGGGGAGCCCCCAGCAGCAGAGCCATCAGCACCCCAAAAGAGCTTCTCTGCACCTGGGGGAGCAGAAGGGTGACCCCGAAATTGGGGAGATTTGGGACAGACGGAGGGACAGAGGGACAATCAGCTCCTGCAGACGCTGGAAAAATAAAAATACAGAGAGTTTGGGGTTAGAAAGGGAAAAAATGGAGAAAAAACCATAGAAAATTAGGGGAAAAAATGTGAAAAAAGGGTGGAAAAATTCTCAAAAACAGGGGGAAAAAAACCAAAAAATGGGGGAAAAATCCTAAAATATGTGGGGAAAAAAAACCCAAAAAATGGAGAGGAAAACCCCAAAAATTGGGGGAAAAAAATCTCAAAAATGGGGGAAAAAAAGCCCAAAAATTTGGGGTTAGAAAGACCCCAAAAATGGAGAAAACCCACTAGAGCCAAAATATCCACCCTGAGATGCAAAAAAATGGGGGAAAAATCTCAAAATTTGGGGGAAAAGAGCCCAAAAAATTGGGGAAGATTTGGGACAGATGGAGGGACAGAGGGACAATCAGCTCCTGCAGACACTGGAAAAATAGAAATACAGAGAGTTTTGGGGTTAGAAAGGGAAAAAATAGGAAAAAATGTGAAATTTTGGGGGAAAAACCCAAAAATGGGGAAAAAAACCATATAAAATAGAGAAAAATACAGAGAATTTTGGGTTAGAAAGGGAAAAAATGGAGAAAAAAAGTGAAATTTTGGGGGAAAAAACCAAAAAATGGGGAAAAAAACCCAAAAAATGGGAGGAAAAATCCCAAAAAAAAGGGTGGAAAAATCCCAAAAAATGGGGAAAAAAGAAAGAAAAAATGGGGCAAAAATCCTAAAAAATGAGGGAAAAAACCCCAAAAATGGGGAAAAACCAGAATTTTGGGTTAGAAAGTGAAAAAAATGGAGAAAAAACCATAGAAAATGGGGAAAAATGTAAATAATGGGTGGGAAAATCCCCAAAATGGGGGAAAAAGCCTAAAAATACATCCAGAGCATCCTAAAAAATGGGGGGAAAACAAAGAAAAAATGGGGGAAAATCCCAAAAAATGGGGAAAAAACCCACAAAAAATGGGGAAGAAACCTAAAAAATGGGGAATAAAACCCCAAAAAAATGGAGAGGAAAACCCCCAAAAAATGGGGAAATAACCCCCAAAACATGGGTGGAAAAATCCCAAAAATGGGGGAAAAAACCAAAAAAAAATGCATCCAGAGCATCCCAAAAATGGGGGAAAGATCCCAAAAAATGAGAATCCCACAGAGCCAAAATATCCACCCTGAGATGCAAAAAAAGGGGAAAAAATCTCAAAAATGGGGAAAAAGACCTAAACTGCTTAAAGATGGGGAAAACCAAAAATATTTGGGGAAAAAAACACAAAAAAATGGGGAAAAAACCCAAAAATGGAGGGAAAAAATGCCAAAGTTTGGGGGGGAAAAATCCCAAAAAGTGAGAGAAAAAAATCCCAAAAATAGGGAGAAAAATCCAAAAATTGGGAGTATGAAAAATGGGGGGAAAACCCAAAAAAAATGCAGTCAGACCCCAAAAAATGGGGGAAAAACCCCAGAAAATGGGAAAAAAAGTCCCAAAAAAGTGCATCCAGAGCATCCCAAAAAATGGGGGAAAAAACCAAAAACTGCGAAGAAAAAAAACTAAAAATAGGGAAAAAAAACCCCAAAAAATGAGACCCTCAGACTCAAAATTTCCACCCAAAACTCCCCAAAAATCTCCCCAAAACTCCCCCAAAAAAGTGAAATTCTCCCCAAAAAATGCAACTGAAATTTCCTTCTTTTGGGAATTCTTGATTTGTTCCCAAAATGCCCAAAAATCCAAAAAAAAATCCCCAAAATCTCCCAAAAAATCCCTCCAAATCCCCTAAAGTCTCCCAAATTTAAAAAAAAATCCCCAAAATCCCCAAAATTTCCCCCAAAATTCCCCAAAAATCCCCCAAAATCTCCCAAATTTCCAAAAAAATCCCCCAAATTTCTCAAAAAATCCCAAAAAATCCCAAAAAATCCCCAAAAATTCCCCAAAAAGTCTCCAAGATTTCCACCAAAATCCCATTCAGATCCTCCCAGATCCCCCAAAATTCCCCAAAATAACTCAAAATCTCCCAAATTCCAAAAAAAAATCCCCAAAATCCTCAAAAATTCCCCCAAAATTCCCAAAAATCCCCTAAATTTCCAAAAAAAATCCCCAAAATCCCCCAAAATCTCCCGAATTTCCAAAAAAATTCCCAAAAATTCCTCAAATTTCCCCCAAAATCTCCCAAATTTCCCCAAAAAATCCCCAAAATCCCCAAAATTTCCCCCAAAATTCCAAAAAATCCCCTAAAATATCCCAAATTTCCCCAAAAAATCCCCAAAATCCCATTCAGAATCCCCAAAATTCCCAAAATTTCCCCAAAATCCCCAAATTCCCGAATTTCTCACCCGATGAGTTTCATCTTTGATCAAAGGACCTCCAGTGAGGAGAATCCTGCGGAGAGCTGGGAAAAATAAAATTTGGGTTAAAAACACCAAAATTTGGGTTAAGGAACCAAAAAATGTGGTGAAAACCACCAGAATTTGGGTTAAAACCACCAAAAATTGGGTTAAATCCACCAAAAATTGGGTTTAAAACCCCAAAATTTGGGTTTAAAACCACCAAAAATTTGGGTTAAAACCACCAAAATTTGGGTTAAAAGCACCAAAAATGAGGTGCAACCCCCAAAATTTGGGTTAAAAACCACAAAAATAGGGAGAAGGACCCAAAAAATGGGGAAAGGAATCCCAAAAATGGGGAAAAACAACCCAAAAATGGGGAAAACTGATTTTTGGGGTTCCTAAGATGATTTTTGGGTCAATTTGGGGTGATTTTGGGGTTCCCAAGCTGCTCCAGAGCTGGTTTGGGGTCATTTTGGGGTGATTTTGGATCAAATTTTGGGTTGATTTAGGGGATTTTGTGTCTCCTGAGTTGATTTTTGGGGTTCCCATCCTGATTTGGAGCCATTTTTGGGGCAATTTGGGGTGATTTTTGGGGCAATTTGGGGTGATTTTGGGGTTTCTGGGTTTCCCAAGGTGATTTCTGGGGTTCCCAGGTTGATTTTTGGGGCAATTTGGGGTGATTTGGGGTGATTTTGGGGCTGATTTGGGGTGGTTTTGGGGTTTTTGGGTTTCCCAAGTTGATTTTTGGGGTTCCTGAGTTGATTCTTGGGGTTCCCAGCCTGATTTTGGGGTCAATTTTGGGTTCATTTCTGGGGTTTGGGGGATTTCGGGTCTCCAGGGTTGATTTTTGGGGTTCCCATCATGATTTGGAGTCATTTTGGGGTCAATTTTGGAGTTTTCAGCTCTCCCGAGTTGATTTTCAAGGTTCCCAGACCATTTCTGGGGTGATTTTGGGGTGATTTTGGGGTTTTTGGGGTTGATTTTAGGGTTTTCAGGTCTGCTGAATTGATTTCTGGGATTCCCAAGTCGAGTAAAGGCTGGTTTTGGGGTGATTTGGGGTGTTTTTGGTGTTTTACCTGGCAGGGCAGCAGCGCAGGTGTCGCTGTTGGCTGCAGTTGGGGTGTTCAGGACACATTTTGGGGTTTTTGGGGCCATTTTAGGGGTTTTCAGGGGGTTTCAGGTCTCCTGAGTCCATTTTTTGGGTTCCCGAGTCTCTCCAATGCCGTTTTTGGGGTGATTTGGGGTGTTTTTGGTGTTTTACCTGCCAGAGCAGCAGCACAGGTGTCGCTGTTGGCTGCAGTTGGGGTGTTCAGGACTCATTTTGGGGATTTCAGGACCATTTTTGGGGTTTTCAGGTTGATTTTTAGGGGTGTTCGGCTCTCCCGAGTCCATTTTTTGGGTCCCCCGAGTCTCTCCAATGCCGTTTCGGGGTGATTTGGGGTGTTTTTGGGACCAATTTTGGGGTTTTTGGGACACATTTGGGGGTTTGGGGTTGGGACACATTTGGGGGTTTTTAGGGCCATTTTTGGGGGGATTTTGGGGCTCTCAGGGTGGTTTTTAGGGTATTTCGGGTCTCCCGAGTCCATTTTGGGTCCCCGAGTCTCTCCAAGGCCGTTTTCGGGCTGATTTTGGTGTTTTACCTGGCAGGGCAGCAGCGCAGGAGTCGCTGTTGGCTGCAGTTGGGGAGTTTCAGGACACATTTTGGGGTTTTTGGGGCCATATTTGGGGCTTGGGAGGATCAGGTTGATTTTGGAGGGGTTTTCGGGTCTCCGGAGTCCATTTTTTGGGTCCCCGAGTCTCTCCAAGGCCGTTTTCGGGGTGATTTTGGTGTTTTACCTGCCAGGGCAGCCGCGCAGGTGTCGCTGTTGGCTGCAGTTGGGGTTTTCAGGACACATTTTGGGGCCATTTTGGGGGATTTCAGGTTGATTTTTAGGGGTTTTTGGGTCTCCCGAGTCCATTTTTTGGGTCCCCGAGTCTCTCCAAGGCCGTTTTCGGGGTGATTTTGGTGTTTTACCTGCCAGGGCAGCCGCGCAGGTGTCGCTGTTGGCTGCAGTTTCCCCTTTGCGCTGCAGGGGAGCTCTGCCGCCTCTCCCAGCTTCGGCCGCTTGGGGGCGCTCGGCTTCGGCTCGGCGCGGAGCTGCAGGGTTTGGGAGATTTTGGGAGATTTTGGGAGATTTTGGGAAAATTTGGGGGAATTTGGGGTTTGGGGAAATTTGGGAGTCCAGGGAGAAAATCTGGGGGGAATTTCGGGGAGATTTGGGAGGATTTTGGGGAAATTTGGGGAGATTTTGGGGAGATAGGGGGGGAATTAGGAGAGATTTTGGGGAAATTTTGAGGAATTTGGGGAGAATTTGGGAGATTTTGGGAGAATTTGGGGGAATTTGGGGGTTTGGGGAGATGTGGGGCAGAGTTGGGAGGATCTGGATGGGATTTGGGAGGAATTTGGGGGATCTGGAGGGGATTTTGGGGAGGATTTGCAGAATTTGGACAGGTTTTGGGGAAATTTTGGGGAAATTTGGAGGGAATTTGGGGAGATTTGGGGGAATTTTGAGGAATTTGGGGGAAATTTTGGGGGAAATTTTGGGGGATTTGGGGAGATTTGGGGAGATTTGGGGGAAATTTTGACGGATTTGGGGAGGGAATTTGGGGCAATTTTGGGGAATTTGGGGAATTTTGAGGAATTTGGGGAAATTTTGGGAGAAATTTGGGGAATTTTGCAGGAATTTGGTGGTTTGGAGGGGATTTTGGGGGAATTTGGAGCAATTTGGGGTATTTTGGGTGTTTTAGGGGGAATTTGGGGAGATTTGGAAGGGATTTTGGGGATTTTGGGGGGAAATTTTGGGATTTTGGGACTCCTACAGGGATTTTTGGGATTTCATTGTTTTTTGGAGGATTTCAATTGGGATTTTTGATATTCCAATGGGGATTTTGGGGATTTTAATAGGATTTTTGTGACCTAGAAAAATCCAGGATCCAGGTAACTTTTTGGGGTAAAAAATGGGATTTTTGGCTCATCTTGGCTCCCTCAGATAGAGAATCCAGAAGTGATTTTTTGGGATTTCAGTGGGAATTTTTGGGATTTTCATGGGGATTTCAATGGGGATTTTTGGGATTTCAATTGGATTTTTTGGCACCTGGGAATATCTGATCCCCAGATATCATTTTGGGGTAAAAAAAGCCATTTTTGGGTCACCTTGGCCACCTCAGAGGGAGAATCTAGAAGTGATTTTTTGGTATTTTAGTGACAGTTTTTGATATTTCAATGGGGGTTTTGGGGATTTCAATGGGGTTTTTTGTGACCTTGAAAAATCTGATTCTCAGATGACATTTTGGGGTGAAAAAAGGGGATTTTGGCTCACCTTTGCCCCCTCAGAGGGAGGATTGATGTCGCTGAGCAGGTGAGCCAAGAGGAGCTCGTTATGACTCGCTGAGCTCTGCAGGAGTCCTGAGGCTGCGCCTGACACCTGCACCCAGAGCTCCAGAACCTGGTAAAGGCGACTCCTGACGGCCCTGGGGACCCCAAAAATGGGATCAGCCACCCCAAAAACCCCAAAACCACCCCAAATACCCCAAAAAACCCCAAAAAATAACCAAAAAACCCCAAAAAATAACACCGAATCACCAAAAAATCACCCCAAACTTGGACCCAGAGCTCCAGAACCTGGTAAAGGCGACTCCTGACGGCCCTGGGGACCCCAAAAATGGGATCAGCCACCCCAAAAACCCCAAAACCACCACCCCAAATACCACCAAAAAACCCCAAAAAATAACCAAAAAACCCCAAAAAATAACACCGAATCACCAAAAAATCACCCCAAACTTGGACCCAGAGCTCCAGAACCTGGTAAAGGCGACTCCTGACAGCCCTGGGGACCCCAAAAATGGGATCAGCCACCCCAAAAACCCCAAAAACCACCCCAAATACCCCAAAAACCCCAAAAAATAACCAAAAACCCCAAAAAATAACCAAAAACCAGCATAAAATAACACCGAATCACCATTTTCTGGCTGGTTTTCCCCATTTTTTGTCCATTTTCCCCATTTTTTGTCCATTTTCCCCATTTTTTGTCCATTTTCCCCATTTCTTGTCCATTTTTCCCATTTTTTGACTCTTTTTCCCCATTTCTGGTATGTTTTTCCCATTTCCAGCTGGTTTTTCCCCATTTCCTTTCCATTTTTCCCATTTCCTGGTGGTTTTCCCCATTTCCTGTGATTTTTTTCCCACTTCCATGTGTTTTTTTCCCATTTCCTTCCCATTTTCCCTGATTTCCTGCCCATTTTTTCCCATTTCCAGCTGGTTTTTCCCCATTTCTAAACTCTTTTTCCCATTTCCAGCTGGTTTTTCCCCCATTTTTAAACTCTTTTTCCCATTTCCAGCAGTTTTTCCCCATTTCCTGTCCATTTTTCCCATTTCCCTGTGTTTTTCCCCATTTTTTGACTCTTTTTCCCCATTTCTGGTCTGTTTTTCCCCATTTCCTGTTCATTTTTCCCATTTCCAGCTGTTTTTCCCCCATTTCCAGCTGGTTTTTTCCCCATTTTTTGACTCTCTTTCCCATTTCCAGCTGTTTTCCCCCATTTCTGTGTGTTTCCCCCCATTTTCTGCCCGTTTTTCCCCATTTTTTGACTCTCTTTCCCCATTTCCTTCCCGTTTTTCCCCATTTTTGGACTCTTTTTCCCATTTCCTGGTGTTTTTTCCCCATTTTCCTACCCGAAGGGTCTCTCCTGGCCAGCCTGGATCTCCCTGGTTGAACTCCAGGAATTCAGAACTTGAGGGAAAAGTCGGGAGAGGAGAGAACCCCAGCGGACCAGCCGAGCTCCACACCTGGAAAATCAGGGAAATTTTCATTAAAAATCCCAAAAAATTAACCCAGAATTCCATAAAATGTACCTAATCCTGAAAATCCCAGAGAAACGAAAAAAATCCCCAAAAAAATCCACTCAGAAATGACCAAAATCCACCTAGAAATCACCAAAATCCATCCGAATTCCCGAAAAAATGAACCAGATTCTGAAAATCCCTGAAAATCAGAAAAAATCCACAAAAAATCTGTTCAGAAATGACCAAAATCTGCCCAGAAATGACCAAAATCCAC
This sequence comes from Entomyzon cyanotis, assembly GCA_024500445.1. Lineage (NCBI taxonomy): Eukaryota > Metazoa > Chordata > Aves > Passeriformes > Meliphagidae > Entomyzon > Entomyzon cyanotis. Next base: position 391,712 of record JAKEPQ010001013.1, on the reverse strand, counting down.
CAGAATTCCTGAAAAAATGAATCCAGAATTCCCTAAAATCCACCTGGATACCAAAATCCCTGAAAAACCAAAAAAATCCCCAAAAAAATCCGCTCAGAAATTACCAAAATCCACTCAGAAATCACCAAAATCCATCCGAATTCCCAAAAAATTGAACCCAGAAATCCCTGAAATGGAGTTAATTCTGAAAATCTCCAAAAATCCCCAAAAAAATCCACTCAGAAATGACCAAAATCCACCAGAAATGACCAAAATCCACCAGAATTCCCAAAAAAATGAACCAGATTCCAAAAATTCCTGAAAATCAGACAAAAGTTTTTAAAAAATCCATTCAAAAATGACCAAAATCCACCTAGAAATCACCAAAATCCATCAGAATTCCCGAAAAAATGAATCCAGAATTCCCTAAAATCCACCTGGATACCAAAATCCCCGAAAATCCCCAAAAATTCCGCTCAGAAATCAACCCAAATCCATCAGAATTCCCGAAAAATTGAATCCAGAAATCCCTGAAATGGAGTCAATTCTGAAAATTCCTGAAAATTCCTGAAAATCCCCAAAAATCCCCCAAAATCCCCCAAAAAATCTGCTCAGAAATGACCAAAATCCACCAGAATTTCCCAAAAATCCACCTGAAAATTCCCAAAAATTCACCTGAAAATTCCCAAAATTCACCTGAATTCCCAAAATTCACCTGAAAATTCCCAAAATTCACCTGAAAATTCCCAAAATTCACCTGAAAATTCCCAAAAATTCACCTGAAAATTCCCAAAATTCACCTGAAAATTCCCAAAATTCACCTGAAAATGCCCAAAATTCACCTGAAAATTCCCAAAAATTCACCTGAAAATTCCCAAAATTCACCTGAAAATTCCCAAAAATTCACCTGGAGTTCTCTGAGCATCCCCAGTCCGTTCCCAGTCCATTCCCAGTACAAACCAGTCCATTCCCAGTCCCTCCCAGGGTCCCATCCCAGTTCCATCCCAGTCCCTCCCAGTTCAATCCCCATATATCCCAGTACAAACCAGTATATCCCAGTATAAACCAGTATAAACACGCTGCTAGAAGAGCTCCCAGCACCTCCCAGTCAATCCCAGTCCATCCCAGTTCAATCCAAATCAATTCCCAGTCCCTCCCAGTGTCCCTGCAATCCCATCCCAGTCCAAACCAGTCCAAACCAGTCCCCCCCCCCCCCCCCACCCAAACCAAACCAAACCCCCCCCCCCCCCCCCCCCCCCCCCCCCCCCCCCAAAAAAACCAGGGACCCCCCCCCCACCCCCCCCCCCCCCCCCCCCCCCCCCACCCCCATTCAACCCCCCCCCACCCCACCCCCCCCCATTTCCATCCCAGTTCCATCCCAGTCCAATCCCAGTCCCTCCCAGTACAAACCAGTATAAACCAGTGTGACTCACGCGGCGATCAGCGCTCCCAGCACCTCCCAGTCCATCCCAGTTCAATCCCAGTCCATTCCCAGTCCCTCCCAGTTCCATCCCAGTTCAATCCCAATTCAATCCCAGTCCCTCCCAGTATAAACCAGTATAAACCAGTGTGACTCACGCGGCGATCAGCGCTCCCAGCACCTCCCAGTCCATCCCAGTTCAATCCCAGTCCATTCCCAGTCCCTCCCAGTATAAACCAGTATAAACCAGTGTGACTCACGCGGCGATCAGCGCTCCCAGCACCTCCCAGTCCATCCCAGTTCAATCCCAGTCCATTCCCAGTCCCTCCCAGTATAAACCAGTATAAACCAGTGGGGCCCCCGCGGGGACAGGGCCCCCAACACCCCCCAGCCCACCCCAGTTCAACCCCAGTCCATCCCCAGCCCCCCCCAGTATAAACCAGTATAAACCAGTGTGACTCACGCGGCGATCAGCGCTCCCAGCACCTCCAGCACCTCCAGGTGCACCTGGGGCAGCAGCAAAGCCCTCAGGGGACCTTCCCCGAACCAGCTCTGGGGGAAACCAGTACGGACCAGTTTGAACCAGTATAAACCAGTACGGACCAGTACAAACCAGTACGGACCAGTTTGAACCAGTATAAACCAGTACGGACCAGTACAAACCAGTACGGACCAGTATACAGAAAGTTTGAACCAGTATAAACCAGTATGGACCAGTACAAACCAGTACGGACCACCGTATAAACCAGTACGGACCAGTATGAACCAGTATAAACCAGTATGGACCAGTACGAACCAGTATAAACCAGTACGGACCAGTACGGACCAGTACGGACCAGTATGAACCAGTATAAACCAGTATGGACCAGTACAAACCAGTATGGACCAGTATGGACCAGTTTGAACCAGTACAAACCAGTTTGGACCAGTATAAACCAGTACGGACCAGTTTGAACCAGTATAAACCAGTACGGACCAGTACAAACCAGTACGGACCAAAAAAACCAGAAAAAAACAGGAAGAAACAGGAAAAATCAGGAAAAAACAAGAGAAATTCCTTCTAGGTAGGGAAAAAAATACCAGTACAGACCAGTATGGACCAGTATGGACCAGTATGGACCAGTATAAACCAGTATGGACCAGTATGGACCAGTATGGACCAGTACCGTATGGACCAGTATGGACCAGTATGGACCAGTATAACAGTATGGACCAGTATGGACTGAAAAAAATAGAAAAAAACAATAAAAAACAGGAAAAACCAGGAAAAATCAGGAAAAAACAGGAAAAAAAAGGATAGACCAGTAAAAATTTTTGGTTATTTTTGGGTTTTTTCAGATAATTTTGGGTATTTTTTGGATATTTTTGGGATAATTTTTGGGATATTTTTGGGATATTTTTGGGATAATTTTGGGATAATTTTTGGGATATTTTTGGATATTTTTGGGATATTTTTGGGATAATTTTTGGGTTATTTTTGGTTCAATTTTGGGATTATTTTGGGATAATTTTTGGGATTATTTTTGGGATAATTCTTGGGATTATTCTGGGATAATTTTTGGGATAATTTTGGGATTTTTGTTGTTCAATTTTGGGATTATTTTGGGATATTTTGGTATTTTTGAGTTATTTTTGGGTCAATTTTGGGATAATTTTTGAGATAATTTTGGGATTATTCTGGGATAATTTTTGGGATAATTTTGATTTGTTTTGATATTTGGATATTTTTCGGATAATTTTTGGGTTATTTTTGGGGTATTTTTGGGTCAATTTTGGGATAATTTTTGGGATATTTTTGGGTTAATTTTGGGCCATTTTGGGGTTTTGACTCACCAGGTTCTTGTTGGTGACGTTCAGAGCTCTGCAGACGAAATCCAAAATGTCCTGAACTGGGACTGTGACTGGAGCCACGAAATCCTTACTGGGAATAAAGATTTGTTACTGGTTTGTACTGGGAATGGACTGGGACTGTGACTGGAGCCACGAAATCCTTACTGGGAATGGATTGTGGGGGTCGGGGGACGGGAAAATTGAACTGGTTTGTACTGGTTTGGACTGGGAATGGACTGGGACTGGGACTGGAGCCACGAAATCCTTACTGGGAATAAAGATTTGTTACTGGTTTGTACTGGTTTGTACTGGGAATGGACTAGGACTGGGACTGGAGCCACGAAATCCTTACTGGGAATGGAGAAAATGAACTGGTTTGTACTGGGAATGGACTGGGAATGGAACTGGGATGGACTGGGAGGGAACTGGGAGGGAACTGGGAGGAGATTTGGAGGTTTTTAGGGGAATTTGGGGTGTTTTGGGTCAGATTTTGATGGGAATTTTGGAGTTTTTGGGATCTGTGGGTTTTTAGGGTGAATTCTAAGATTTTTGGGGTAAATGTTGAATTTTTGGGGTTGATTTTGGGGTGGATTTAGGGGATTTTGGGTGGATTTTGAGGTTTTGGGGTGGATTTTGGGCATTTTGGGTCAGATTTTCATGGGGATTTCTGGGTTTTCGAGGATTTGAGGATTTTGGGGTAAATTTCAGGATTTTTTGTGTGGATTTTGGAATTTTTGGGGTGAATTTGGGGCTTTTTGGGGTTGATTTCAGGGTGGATTTAGGGGATTTTGGGTGGATTTTGGGGTTTTTTGATTGGATTTTGGGCATTTTGGGTCAGATTTTCATGGGGATTTTTGGGTTTTTGGGCTCAGGAGAATTTTGGGGTAAATTTTGTGGATTTTGGTACCTCAGGAGCAGCTTGAGGACCTTGCAGAGCCCCGAAAATCTGGAGTTGAGGGTCAGAACTCCTGCAGCATCTCCGTCCTGCGCCGGGGGAAGCAGCAGCTCCACGCCTGGGCCCTCGTAGGGCAGAGGGTCTGCCCAAAAACACCCCAAACACCCCAAAAATCAGCCCCCCCAAAACACCCCAAAATCAGCCCAAAACACCCCAAAACACCCCAAAATCACCCCAAAAACACCCCAAAAATCAGCCCAAAATCACCCCAAAACACCCCAAAAATCAGCCCAAAATCAGCCCAAAACACCCCAAAAATCAGCCCAAAATCACCCCAAACACCCCAAAAATCAGCCCAAAACCAGCCCAAAACACCCCAAAAATCACCCCAAAAACACCCCAAAAATCAGCCCAAACACCCCTCAGCCCAAAACACCCCAAACCCCCAAAATCAGCCCAAAATCAGCCCAAAACACCCCAAAATCAGCCCAAAAACACCCCAAAAACACCCCAAAATCAGCCCAAAACACCCCAAAAATCAGCCCAAAACCACCCCAAACACCCCAAAAATCAGCCCAAAAATCAGCCCAAAACACCCCAAACACCCCAAAAATCAGCCCAAAACACCCCAAAATCAGCCCAAAAACACCCCAAAACACCCCAAAAATCAGCCCAAAAACACCCCAAACACCCCAAAAATCAGCCCAAAAACACCCCAAAACACCCCAAAAATCAGCCCAAAAACACCCCAAAACACCCCAAAAATCAGCCCAAAAACACCCCAAAATCACCCAAACACCCCAAAAATCAGCCCAAAAACACCCCAAACACCCCAAAAATCAGCCCAAAATCAGCCCAAAACACCCCAAAATCAGCCCAAAAACCCCCAAAACACCCCAAAATCCCCAAAACCCCCATCAGCCCAAAACCACCCCAAAACACCCCAAAAATCAGCCCAAAAACACCCCAAACACCCCAAAAATCAGCCCAAAAACCACCCCAAAAACACCCCAAAAATCAGCCCAAAAACACCCCAAAACACCCCAAAAATCAGCCCAAAAACACCCCAAACACCCCAAAAATCAGCCCAAAACACCCCACCCCAAAAATCAGCCCAAAAACACCCCAAAACACCCCAAAACACCCCAAATCAGCCCAAAAATCACCCCCCCCCCAAAAATCAGCCCAAATAACCCCCAAAATCAGCCCAAAAATCAGTCCAAAAACACCCCAAAACCACCCCAAAAATCAGCCCAAAACACCCCAAAATCAGCCCAAAATCACCCCAAAATCAGCCCAAAATGACCCAAAATAATCCCAAAATTCCCAAAAATGACCCCAAAATCCCTTCAGCAGTCTCACAGCCCTCGAAGAGCGCCGCCAGCAGGCCGTGCAGTGTCATTGCACTCCCCAAATCACCTCCAAATCACCCCAAAATGACCCAAAATAATCCCAAAATGATCCCAAAATTCCCATAAATCCCCCCAAAATCCCCTCACCGGTCTCACAGCCCTCGAAGAGCGCCGCCAGCAGGCCGTGCAGTGTCATTGCACTCCCCAAATCACCTCCAAATCACCCCAAAATGACCCAAAAGGATCCCAAAATGACCCAAAATTCCCGTAAATCCCCCCAAAATCCCCTCACCGGTCTCACAGCCCTCGAAGAGCGCCGCCAGCAGGCCGTGCAGAGTCGCCAGCACTCCCTGCAGCTCCTGGTGCCAACACTCCGTGTGCCTCAGGCCCTGAGAGAAACCTCTGCCCAGCGCTGGCAGCAGGGCGTAGCACTCACAGGCCAGCTGGGAACGGGGAGAAATGGGGAAAAATGGGATTGGAGAGCAAAAAAACCCCAAAAAATGGAATCAGGAGCCTCGAAAACCCCCAGAAAGTGACCCAGGATATCCTAAAATGGAGTTAAAATCACTGAAATTCCCCAAAAGTGACTCAAAAGCTCTGCCCAGCGCTGGCAGCAGAGAATAGCACTCCGGCCAGCTGGGAACAGGAAAAATGGGATTAGAGAGCCAAAAAATCACACTGAAACCCTAAAAAATGGAATCAGGACCTTCAAAAACCCCCAGAAAGTGACCCAGGACCCTAAAAATGGAGTCAAAAACACTGAAATTCCCCAAAAGTGACAGAGAAAGCTCTGCCCAGCGCTGGCAGCAGAGCATAGCACTCACAGGCCAGCTGGGAACGGGGAGAAATGGGGAAAAATGGGATTAGAGAGCAAAAAAACCCCAAAAAATGGAATCAGGATTCTCGAAAACCCCCAGAAAGTGACCCAGAACCCCTAAAAATGGAGTTAAAATCACTGAAATTCCCCAAAGTGACTCAAAAGCTCTGCCCAGAGCTGGCAGCAGCAGCATAGCACTCACAGGACAGCTGGGAATGGGGAAAAATGGGGAAAAATGGGGTTAGAGAGCCAAAAAATCACATTTAAACCCCAAAAAATGGAATCAGGACCTTCAAAAACCCCCAGAAAGTGACCGAGAATACCCTAAAAGTGACTGAAAATCCCCAAAAGTGACTCAAAAGCTCTGCCCAGAGCTGGCAGCAGCACAGAGCACTCACAGGCCAGCTGGGAACGGGGAAAATGGGGAAAAATGGGGTTAGAGAGCGAAAAAATCATATTAAAACCCCAAAAAATGGACTCAGGAGCCTCGAAAACCCCCAGAAAGTGACCCAGAACCCCTAAAAATGGAGTTAAAATCACTGAAATTCCCCAAAGTGACTCAAAAGCTCTGCCCAGCGCTGGCAGCAGCACAGAGCACTCACAGGCCAGCTGAGAATGGGGAAAAATGGGGAAAATGGGGAAAAATGGGGAAAAATGGGGAAAAATGGGGTTAAAGAGCCAAAAAATCACATTAAAACCCACAAATTCTGATCCAGGACCTCCAAAAACCCCTGAAAACAGAGCCAAAACCCCTAAAAATGGAGTGAAAATCACTGAAATTCCCTCAAAAGTGACTCAAAAGCTCTGCCCAGCACCAGCAGCAGCACAGAGCACTCAGACACCAACTAAAAATGGGGAAAAATGGGGAAAAATGGGGTTAGAGAGGCAAAAAATCACATTAAAACCCTAAAAAATGGAATCAGGACCTTCAAAAAGCCCCAGAAAGTGACCGAGAATTCCCTAAAAGTGACTAAAATTCCCCAAAAGTGACTCAAAATCTCTGCCCAGGGCTGGCAGCAGAACAGAGCGCTGAAATGATAACTGAAAATTGGGAAAAATGGGTTTAGGGACCCAAAAATTGGGGTTAGAAACCTAAAAATTGGGTTAGAAACCCCAAAAATGGGGTCAGCAGCCTCAAAAACCCCAAAAAGTGATGAAGAATTCCCTAAAATTGCCCAAAAGTGACTCCAAATCCCCCAAAAAATGACTCAAAATCTCTGCCCAGCACTGTCAGGAGCACAGAGAACTCAAATGACAACAGAAAAATGGGAAAAATGGGGAAAAATGGGGAAAAATGGGGAAAAAATGGGGGAAAAATGGGGAAAAACGGGGAAAAACGGGGAAAAACGGGGAAAAACGGGGGAAAGAACGGGGGAAATAAACGGGGGAAATGGGGAAACGGGGAAAAATGGGGGAAAATGGGGGAAAATGGGATCAGGGATCCCAAAAATGGCATCAGGAACCCTAAAATTTGGATCAGGAGCTCCAGAAAGTCCCAAAAAGTGACCCAAAATACCCTAAAATGGCCCCAAAGTGATTCCAAATCCCCCAAAAAGCATCTTAAGTTTTCCTAAAATTCCAATATATCAAACCCCAAAAATCAGCAAAAAAACACCCCAAATCACCCAAATCCACCTCATAAGCACCCCTGGAAACCCAAAAATCGATTTAGGACCCCAAAACCTCCCAAAATCTCCCAAAATCCCTTAAAAATGTCCCAAAACTCCCAAAAATCCCCCAAAATCCCTCAAAAATCATCAAAAAGCCCTAAAAAATTCCTCAAAACCCCCTGAAATTCCCCTAAATTCACCCCAAAAACCACCCCAAATCCCCCAAAAACATCCCAAAATCGATTTAGGACCCCAAAACCCCCCAAAATCCCCCAAATTTCCCCCCAAAAAATCCCCAAACTCTCACCTGCTGCAGTTTGGGGTTGTCGCTGTCGATTCTGGACAAAAACTGAGCTGCAAGTTTTCCCTAAAAAGAGAATTTTGGGAGAATTTTGGGGTCCTGGGGGTGCAGCCCCCTGCCCAAATGGGTTTTTGGGGTTTTTTGGGGTTTTTGGGGTTTTTTGGGGTTTTTCTCACCCTCATGGAGCCGCAGGCGCTGGGATAGAAAGTCAGGCAGGATTTGATTCCTTCCAGGGTGGAAATTTCACACTGAAATCCCAAAATTTTGGGGTTCAGATCCCAAATCGAATTGGGGAGAAACCCCAAAATCCCCCCAGACCCCTCCCCAAATTCCTGAGATCCCAAAATCCCCAGAAATCCCAAAACTTCCCTGAAATTTCCCCAAAATTCCAACCGAAATTCCACTGAAATTGTTAAAATTCTTGGGTTGGAACCCCAAATTTGGGGAAAATCCCCTAAAATCCCCAAATTTTGGGGTTCAGATCCCAAATCGAATTGGGGAGAAACCCCAAAATCCCCCTGAAGCCCCCAGACCCAATTGAACCTTTTCTAACCCCATTGAAATCCTATTTTTACCCCATTTATCCCGATTTTCCCCATTATCCCATTTTTCTTTAACCCCATTGAAATCCCATTTCCTCCCCCCCTTTCCCCCCCCCCCCCCCCCCCCCCCCCCCCCCCCCCCCCCCCCACCCCCCCCCCCCCCCCCCCCCACCCTTCCCCTTTCCCCCTTTTCCCCTTTCATCCCATTTTCACCCCAATTTTTTCCACTTTCACCTTACTTTATCCCCACTTTAAAGCCCCCAGACCCATTTTAGCCCCAAATCTCTTCCCCCTGAAGCCCCCAGACCCAATTTATCCCCATTTTCACCTCCTTTAACCCATTTTAATCTCATTTATCGCCATTTTTATTCCACTTTTTCCCATTTTAACCCCATATTTTTGGCATTTTAAAGCCCCCAGACCCATTTTAGCCCCCAAATCTTACCCCGCCCCCCAAAGCCCCCAGACCCATTTTAACCCCATTTTCACCTCTTTTAACCCATTTTAACCCCATTTATTCCCCATTTTCCTTTTCCCATTTTCACCCCATTTTTTTCCATTTTTACCCACTTCATCCCCTCTTTAAAGCCCCCAGACCCATTTCAGCCCCAAATCTCTTCTCCCGAAGCCCCCAGACCCACCCCCCCCCCCCCCCCCAACCCACAACTCCATTTTGACCTCTTTTCACCCCATTTCAATCCCCATTTATTCCCATTTTTACCCCACTTTTTCCCATTTTAACCCCAATTTTTTCCCCTTTTAGCCCCACAACCCCCCAAATCCCCCCAAATCTCTTCCCCCGAAGCCCCCAGACCCAATTGCACCTCGGGCCGCAGCGCCAGCAGGGAGGTGAGGATGCCAGGGATGTGGTTGATGCCAATGTCTCTGGCCAGCTCGGGCAGCTGAGCTGAGAACCTCAGCAGCTCCCGCAGCACTGAGACCCCCAGGGCCACCGTGGGGGGAGGGTCCTGGGACTGGGGGGAGGGAGAGCCAGTGAGACCCCTCCCCAAATTAGAGAGACCCAAAATTCCCCGAAAAATGCAAAAAACCCCGTGAAAATCCCATCAAATTTGGGTTAATTGGGTTAAAATCCCAGTTAAATTGGGGGTTTGAGACCCCCAGGGCCACCGTGGGGGGAGGGTCCTGGGACTGGGGGGAGGGGAGAGCCAGTGAGACCCCTCCCCAAATTAGAGAGACCCGAAATTCCCCCAAAAATGAAAAAAACCCCGTGAAAATCCCATGCAAATTTGGGTTAAATGGGTTAAAATCCCAGTTAAATTGGGGGTTTGAGACCCCCAGGGCCACCGTGGGGGGAGGGTCCTGCGACTGGGGGGAGGGGAGACAGAGTGAGACCCCTCCCCAAATTAGAGACACGAAATTCCCCAAAAATGCAAAAAACCCTGTGAAAATCTGTGAAAATCTGGGGAAAATGGGTTAAAATTTGGGTTAAATGTATTAAAATCCCAATGAAAAGGATTTCAGTTTCCCCCAGAGACTCCCAAACCCCCCTAGGTGTGCCCAGGTGTGCCCAGGTGTGTCCCCAGGTGTGTCTCACCTGCAGCAGGTGCTGCAGCAGCCAGCCCAGGTGTATCCCAGATTTCCCTTACCCCCCCAGGTGTATTTTAACCCCCCAGGTGTGTCTCTCTCACCTGCAGCAGGTGCTGCAGCAGCCGCAGCCAGCCCAGGTGTACCCAGTTATCCCCAGGTTTCCCAAACCCCCCAGTTATCCCAGGTGTGTCCCAAACCCCCCCAGGTGTATCCCAGGTGTCTCAGGTGTGTCTCCACCTGCAGCAGGTGCTGCAGCAGCCCAGCCAGCCCAGGTGTATCCCAGGTGTGTCCCAAACCCCCCCCAGGTGTATCCCAGGTGTCTCAGGTGTGTCTCACCTGCAGCAGGTGCTGCAGCAGCCACAGCAAGCCCAGGTGTGCCCAGGTGTACCCAGGTGTGTCCCAAACCCCCCCCCCCAGGTGTATCCCAGGTGTCTCAGGTGTGTCTCTCTCACCTGCAGCAGGTGCTGCAGCAGCCGCAGCCAGCCCAGGCAGTGCTGCTGGAACGCCTCCGTGGGACTCTCGCTGACCAGCAGCGACAGCAGGCACAGCCCCTCGAAGCTGCAACGCCATTGGCTGAGCCGGGACACGCCCACCGGCCACGCCCTTCACCCCTATTGGCTGCTGGAGCACCAAACCACACCCACTTTCCTTATAAGGGCATGGCAGGGCAGGGGCGTGGCTCACAGGTGGAGCCTGATTGGCTGTGAGGAAGCCACGCCCACCTAGCAACCAATAGGAAGCCCCGCCCACCTAATTAAATGTGCAAAATATGATTATCTGATCCAAACCCCACCCCCTTTTCCTTACAAGGGCATGGCAGAGCAGGTGGAGCCTGATTGGCTGTGAGGAAGCCACGCCCACCATGCAATAACTAACCTGTGATAAACAAGCCCCACCCACCTAATTAAATATGCAAAAAGCAGCATCTGATTGGCTGCTCAAAGCCCCGCCCACAGCAAAATAACCATTTGGGAATGGGAAGATTGGAAAGCCACGCCCCCTCCTCCTGATTTGCTGCTGCCCACGCAGCCCCACCCCCAATAGAGAAAACCTCCCCTGATTGGCTCCTGAACAGCCAATCACAGCCAAGGGATGAGAGAAGCAATATTTGCATTAATTACTGAGCTGGCCACGCCCCCAGCCCCGCCCACCCCGGCAGCCAATGAGGAGGCAGCGCAGGGCGGCGGCTGCGCTGCGATTGGCCGGCAGAGCTGTCACTCACCGAGTCTTCATGGAGCCCAGGCGGGCGCTGGTGACGCCCAGGAGACCTCCCAGGGCAGCCTGCGGACAGAGCGGGGACAGCGCGGGGACAGCGGTCACTCGGGGTCACTCATTGGTCACTTGGGGTCATTTGGGTCACTCAGGGGTCACTAACTGGTCACTTGGGGTCACTCAGGTCACTCGGGGTCACTCAGGGGTCATTCTGGAGTCACTCAGGAGTCATTCAGGGTCACTAACTGGTCACTTGTGGTCACGCAGGGGTCACTTTGGGGTCACTTTGGGGTCATTTGGGTCACTCTGGGGTCATTCTGGGTCACTTGGGGTCACTAACTGGTCACTTGGGGTCACTGCAGGTCACTCGGGGTCACTCAGGGGTCATTGGGTCACTTTGGGGTCACTAACTGGTCACTCAGGTCACTCGGGGTCACTCAGGTCACTCGGGGTCACTCAGGGGTCATTTGGGTCACTCTGGGTCACTCAGGGGTCACTGGGGTCACTCGGGGTCACTCAGGGGTCATTTGGGTCACTTTGGGGTCACTAACTGGGTCACTCAGGGGTCACTCAGGGGTCATTTGGGTCACTCAGGGGTCTCTTGGGGTCACTCAGGGGTCACTCAGGGGTCATTTGGGTCACTCAGGGGTCAGTGGTGGTCACTCGGGGGTCACTCAGGGTCACTCATGGGTCATTCACAGTCACTCAGGGGTCAGTGGTAGGTCAGCAGGGGTCACTCATTGGTCACCCAGGGTCACTCATTGGTCACTCACTGGTCACTCAGGGGTCAGTGGTTATGGAATAGTCACTCAGGGGTCATTTGGGTCACTCACTGGCCACTCAGGGGTCATTGGTCACTCGTTGGTCACTCATCGGTCACTCAGGAGTCACTCATTGGTCACTCAGGGGTCAGTGGTTATGCAGTGGTCACTCAGGGGTCATTTGGGTCACTCATTGGTCACTCAGGGTCCATTCAGGGTCACTCATTGGTCCCTCAGGAGTCACTTGTTGGTCCCTCACTCATTGGTCACTCATTGGTCACTCATTGGTCACTCAGGTACTTGTTGGTCACCCATGGGGTCATTGGTCACTCATTGGTCACTCATTGGTCACTCAGGGCAGGTCACCTACTGGTCACTCAGGGGTCAGTGGTCACTCAGGGGTCAGTGGTCACTCAGGGGTCAGGCCCCACTGGTCACTCAGGGGTCAGTGGTCACCCACTGGTCACTCAGGGGTCAGTGGTCACACCACTGGTCACTCAGGGGTCAGTGGTCACCAGTCAGTGGTCACTCATTGGTCACTCAGGGGTCACTGGGAATCCCCAGGTGGTCATTCAGGGCTCAGTAGTCACGTGTGATTTACCGGAAGTCACGTGGGCTGATGGGAAGGGGCGGGGCCTGGGGAGAGTCGCTATCCCTGTGGGAGACTTCCGGTCTGTGAGGGGAAATGGCGACCCTGGCGGGGGGAGGAATGTGATCCCTGAGGGGAAATGGCAACCGGGAGAGGGAGGTCCCGATCCCTGAGGGGAAATGGCGACCTGAGAGGAATCCCTTTCTTTGAGGAGAGGGAGCTCCCGATCCCTGAGGAGAAATGGCGACCCGGGAGGAATCCCTTTCTTTGAGAGGAGGGAGGTCCCGATCCCTGAGGGGAAATGGCGACCCGAGAGGAACCCCGTTCTGTGAGAGGAGGGAGCTCCCGATCCCTGAGGGGAAATGGCGACCCCCGAGGGAGGGATCCGTTCCCTGAGGAGGGGTCGCGTTCCGTGAAGGGGATCCCGATTTTTGGGAGGGTCGCGACCCCTGAGGGGGAATGGCGATCCTTGAGGGGATCCCGGTTTTTAGAGGAATCGCAAACCCTGAGGGAGAATCGCGATCCCTGAGGGCTAAAACGTTCCCTGAGGAGAGAGGGGAAATCCCGCTCTGTAAAAAAAGGGGTCCCGATCGCTGAGGGGGAATGCGATCCTGAGGGGGAATCAAAATCCCTGAGGGAAAATCGCAAAGCCCGAGGAAAAATCGCGATCCCCGAGAACAAAGGCGTTCCCTGAGGGGAGCTGCCGCTTTTTGAAGGAGGTCCCGATCCGTGAGGGGGAATCGCGATCTGAGGGAAATGGCGATCCTTGAGGGGAAATGGCAATCCCTGAGGGGGAATTCACAATCTCTGAGGGGAAATCACGATCCTAGAAGGAAAATCACGATCCTCGAGGGTAAAGCCGCTCCCTGAGAGGAGCTCCCGATCCCTGAGAGCAATCCCGATTTTTGGAAGGTCTCGTTCCTTGAGGGAAAATCGCGATCTCTGAGGGGAAAATCGCGATCCCTGAGGATAAAGCCGTTCCCTGAGGGGAGCTGCCGCTTTCTAAAGGAGGTCCCGATCCCTGAGGGAGAAATTCCCGAACCCAGAGGGAAAAATCACGATCCCTGAGGGGGAAATCGCGATCCTTGAGGAAAAAGTAGCAACTCCCCGAAGGTAAAGCCGCTCCCTGAGAGGAGCTCCCGATCCCTGAGAGCAATCCCGATTTTTAGAAGGTCCCGTTTTGTGAGGGAAAATCGCGATCTCTCAGGGGAAATCGCCATCCCTGAGGGAGAAATTCGCAAACCCGGAGGAAAAAATCACAATCCCTGAGGGGGAATCGGATCCCTGAAGGAAAATCGCGATCCCCGAGAATAAAGCCGTTCCCTGAGGGGAGCTGCCGCTTTTTAAAGGAGGTCCCGATCCGTGAAGGGAAATTCGCGATCTCTGAGGAGAAATGGCGATCCCTGACGAGAAATCGCAATCCCTGAGGGAGAAATTCCCGAACCCAAAGAGAAAATCACGATCGTTGGGGGAAATCGCGATCCCCGAGGGTAAAGCCGTTCCCTGAGGGGAGCTGCCGCTTTTTAAAGGAGGTCCCGCCCGATCCCTGAGGAGGAATTCGCGGTCTCTGAGGGGAAATCGCCATCCCTGAGGGGTAATCGCGATCCCCGAAGGTAAAGCCGCTCCCTGAGAGGAGCTCCCGATCCCTGAGAGCAATCCCGATTTTTGGAAGGTCCCGTTTTGTGAGGGAAAATCGCGATCTCTCAGGGGGAAATTCCCGAACCCACAGAGAAAATCACGATCCCTGAGGGGGAAATCGCGATCCCCGAGGAAAAATCGCGATCCCCGAGAACAAAGCCGTTCCCTGAGGGGAGCTGCCGCTTTTTGAAGGAGGTCCCGATCCATGAGGGGAAATTCGCGATCTCTGAGGGGAAATCGCCATCTCTGAGGGGAAATTCGCGATCTCTGAGGGGAAATGGCGATCCTTGAGGGGAAATCGCGATCCTTGAGGGGGAAATTCGCAAGCGCAGAGGGAAAAATCACGATCCTTGGGGGAAATCGCGATCCTTTACGGGGAATCGCCATCCCTGAGGGGGAATCGCCATCCCTGAGGGGGAATCGCCATCACTGAGAGGAAATCGCGATCTCTGAGAGTGAAGCCATTCCCTCAGGGGAAATCCGGCTTCCTGAGAGGACCTCCCGATCCCTGAGGGGGAATCGCGATCCGTGAGGGAAAATGGCGCTCCTCGAGGGACAATCGCGCTCCCCTCCCGCCGCACGCCCGCCGGCCGTACCTGGGTGCTGGCGCTGTCGCGGAGACCCCGAACGAGCCCCGGGATCGCCCGGCGGTGTGGCGGCAGCGCGGAGAGCGCCGAGAGAGCCTCGAGCAGCGGAGCGGCCGGAGGAGCGCGGGGAGCAGCGACCGCCGCCATGGCTGCTCCTTCCCGGGCGCCGCGCGATAACGTCACCGCGCGGGAAAAAAGGAGGCGGGCCTTCGTGAGGGGAGTGGGCGTGGCTTTGTGGAGGGGAGGGGGGGGGGCTTCGTGAGGGGGAGTGGGCGGGGCTTGGAGAGCAGCGATTTAAAGGGAATTAGCTGCGCGGCCTGGAGGCGAAAATACTAAAAAAAAAGGAAATAAAGGGCGCGGCCTAAGTGCGAGAGGATTAAAAATGGAAATAAAAGGGGCGGCCTAAGTGCGAGGGGATGAAAAAAGTAAATAAAAAGCGCGGCCTGGCAATGAAGAGCGACACAAAAGGGAACAATGGCCTCCTAAGATCTTCCCCCACAGCTCACAGCTGAGTCTGAGGGGGATGAGGGACGCTGTGGAGCCTTTGTGGTGGATAAACGCTTATAACAGAGCTGGGCCTGAATTCGGGGCGATTTTCGCCGTAAATTCGAGGCGATTTTCGCCGTGAATTTGAGGCGATTTTCTCCGTGAATTCGAGCCGATTTTCGCGGTAAATCCGAGGCGATTTTCGCGGTGAATTCGAGCCGATTTTCGCGGTAAATCCGAGCCGATTTTCGCCATGAATTCGAGGCGATTTTCGCGGTGAATTCGAGCCGATTTTCGCAGTGAATTTGAGGCGATTTTCGCCGTGAATTCGAGGCGATTTTCGCGGTGAATTCGAGGCGATTTTCGCGGTGAATTCGAGTCGATTTTCGCCATGAATTCGAGCCGATTTTCGCGGTAAATCCGAGCCGATTTTCGCCGCTTTTCAGTGCCTTCCCGCCCTTGGAGGACCTAAAACCATCGAGACTCCGCCGAGAGGGGGAACACCACCATCGAGTCCGCCCAGAGCGCCTCCTAGGTTAGGCCATTTCCCGTCACGTGGCGCGGCCGCCGCGCTGCCATTGGCGGGTTGAGCCGGGAGTCGCCATAGAGAGGCGGAAGCGGCGCGGGGAGGAGGCATGGCGGGGTTCGGCGTGGCGAACGAGCGGCTGCGGGCGCTGGAGGAGCTGGAGAGAGAGATCGGAGCTTCGCTGCAGAGCGCGGGTGGGCGGGGCCGCCGCGAGGGGCGGGGCTACCGGGGGAGGGGGCGTGACCGCGGTGGGGTGGGGATTTCCGGGTTTGGGGAGGGTGGGGCCTGAAAGGGGGGCGTGGCTTGGGTTGCCATGGTGACGGAGGGGTGGGCGGGGCTAATAGTGGTGCCTGAATGGGGTCAGAGGTCACGGGGAGGAGGCTGGGGGGGCACAGGTGTGCTCAGGTGAGCTCAGGTGTATCCAGGTGTGACCCAGGTGTGCCCAGGTGTGCTCAGGTGTATCCCATGTGTGTCCAGGTGTGCCCCAGCTGTGCTCAGGTGTGACCCAGCTGTGCCCAGCTGTGCTCAGGTGTATCCAGGTGTGACTCAGGTGTGCCCAGGTGTGCCCAGGTGTATCCCAGGTGTGTCCAGGTGTGCCCCAGCTGTGCTCAGGTGTGACCCAGCTGTGCTCAGGTGTGCCCCAGGTGTATCCAGGTGTGACTCAGGTGTGCCCAGCTGTGCTCAGGTGTATCCAGGTGTGACTCAGGTGTGCCCAGGTGTGCCCGGGTGTATCCCAGGTGTGTCCAGGTGTGCCCCAGCTGTGCTCAGGTGTGACCCAGGTGTGCTCAGGTGTATCCAGGTGTATCCAGGTGTGAGCCAGGTGTAACCAGGTGTGACCCAGCTGTGCTCAGGTGTATCCCAGCTGTGTCCAGGTGTATCCCAGATGTGCTCAGGTGTGACCCAGGTGTATCCCAGGTGTATCCAGGTGTGACCCAGGTGTATCCAGGTGTGCTCAGGTGTATCCAGGTGTGACCCAGGTGTGTTTCAGGTTCCGTAATTCTGGAACTTTCCAAGGAGAAGCCCCAGGAGCGACACCTGGACCGCCAGGCCACTCAGTTCGGCGCCGCCGTCGCCAAGGTGGAGGCGGAGCTCTCGGCCCAGATCCGCTACCTGACCCAGGTGAGCTCCAGGTGGGGTTTGGGGGCTCCAGGTGAGGTTTGGGTGATTCCAAGTGAGTCTTTGGGGTTCCAGGTGAGTCTTTGGGGTTCCCAGGTGAGGTTTGGGGGTTCCAGGTGAGTCTTTGGGGTTCCCAGGTGAGGTTTGGGGCTCCCAGGTGAGGTTTGGGGGTTCCAGGTGAGGTTTGGGGCTCCCAGGTGGGGTTTGGGGCTCCAGGTGAGTCTTTGGGCTCCCAGGTGAGTCTTTGGGGCTCCCAGGTGAGGTTTGGGTGATTCCAGGTGAGTTCTGGCTGAGATTTGGTGGTTTTTGGGGTCGATTTTGGGTTTTTTGGGGTTTTTTGGGATGGATTTTGGGTTTTTTGGGGTGGTTTTTCGGCTCTCAGGTGTGTCCCTCACCTGCCCAGGTGAGGTTTGGGTGATTCCAGGTGAGTTCTGGGTGAGATTTGGGGTTTTTTTGGGATCAATTTGGGGGTTTTTGGGGTAGATTTTGGGATTGTTGGGTTTTTTGGGGTAGAATTTTCGGGATTTTGGGGGTTTTTGGGTTGGAATTTCGGGATTTTGACCTCTCAGGTGTGTCCCTCACCTGGGCAGGTAGCCACCGGCCAGCCCCACGAGGGTTCAGCTACACCTGTGGGGATTTGGGGTTTTTTGGGGTCGATTTTCACTATTTTGGGGTAGAATTTCGCTATTTTGGGTTAGAATTTTGGGGTTTTTTGGGGATTTTGATCTCTCAGGTGTGTCCCTCACCTGGGCAGGTAGCCACCGGCCAGCCCCACGAGGGTTCCAGCTACGCTGCCCGCAAGAGCTGCCAGCTGGCTCTCAACAGGTTGGATTACGCCAGGAGGAGGTTGGCTGAGCTGGCCAGAGCCTGTGAGGCCATGCTGGAGCAGTGACACACCTGGGACACACCTGGGACACACCTGGGGACATCGTGGGACACACCTGGGCACACCTGGAGTGACATCAGAGTGACCTCAGAGCTCCTAAGGACACCAAAACCTGGGAAAATGGGATTTTTGACACCTTGGGGACACCTGGGGACACCTGAGACACACCTGGGGACACCTGAGACACACCTGGAGTGACCTCAGAGTGACTTCAGAGTGACCTCAGACACCAAAACCTGGGAAAATGGGACTTTTGACACCTTGGGGACACCTGAGACACCTGTGACACACCTGAGGACATCGTGGTACACACCTGGGGACACCTGGGACACACCTGAGGACATCGTGGGACACACCTGGACACACCTGGAGTGACCTCAGAGTGACCTCGGAGCTCCCAAGGACACCAAAACCTGGGAAAATGGGAATTTATTGGGATTTTTTTGGGATGTGACACCTTGGGGACACCTGATGTCACACCTGGGGTCATCTGGGACACACCTGGGACACACCTGGGGTCAGCCAGCAGTGCCACCCCGCCTTGGGGACACTCGAATAAAGGGACACCGCGGTGGCCTTGAGACCTCGAGGAGACTCGGAGTGTTTGGGGGAAAATTTGGGGGAAATTTTTGGGTCCTGGGAGGAATTTTGGGGTCCCAGGTGGGAATTTTGGGGGGAAGGGATTCCAGGTGGAAATTTTGGGGTCCCAGGTGGGAATTTTGGGATTCCAGGTGGGAATTTGGGGTCCTGAGGGTAGAATTTTGGGATCCCAGGTGTGAATTTTGGGATTCCAGGTGGAATTTTGGAGTCCCAGGTGGGAATTTTGGGGTCCTGAGGGAAAATTTTGGGATCCCAGGTGGGAATTTTGGAGTCCCAGGTGGGAATTTTGGGATTCCAGGTGGAATTTTGGGATCCCAGGTGGGAATTTGGAGTCCCAGGTGGGAATTTTGGGATTCCAGGTGGGAATTTTGGGATTCCAGGTGGGAATTTTGGGATTCTAGGTGGGAATTTTGGGATTCCAGGTGGGAATTTTGGAGTCCTGAGGGAAAATTTTGGGGTCCCAGGTGGGAATTTTGGGATTCCAGGTGGGAATTTTGGGGTCCCACGTGGGAATTTTGGGGTCTCAGGTGTAAATTTTCGGCTCTCAGGGGGTTTGAGGTCCCAAAATCCCCAAAAATTTTGGTTTCTCCTTCATTCCCGGGCGGGGCTGCTCGATGACGTCATCTCACACGTGACGTCACCAGGTGGGGCTGATGGACTCGCTCCCACCCGGGTGGGCGTGGTTATGCAAATGAGGGTGACGTCACCGGGCTGGGAATGGGCGGGGGGAGGGGAGAGATCCCAAAATTCGCCTGGAAATCCCAAAATTTACCTGGAAATCCCAAAAATCCACCTGGAAATCCCAAAATTCGCCTGGAAATCCTAAAAATTCACCTGGAAATCCCAAAATCCACCTGGAAATCCCAAAATTCACCTGGAAATCCCAAAAATTCACCTGGAAATCCCAAAAATTCACCTGGAAATCCCAAAATTCGCCTCGAAATCCCAAAATTCGCCTGGAAATCCCCAAAATTCACCGGGGGAACCCAAAATTTCAGATGGGAACCCCAAAATTTACCTGGGGACCTAAAAAATCCACTTGGGAACTCCCAAATCTCCCCAAGTCCCCCAAAAATCCCCCCAAATCCACCCAAATCCACCCTAAATCCCCCAAAATCCCCCAAATTCCCCCAAAAATCCCCTAAATCCCCCAAAATCCCCTAAAAATTCTCCCAAAATCCACTCCAGGCCCTCCCAAAATTCCCCCTAATCCCCCCAAAATCCCCCAAAAATCCCCCAAAAATTCCCCAAAATCACCCCAAATCCACCCAAATTCACCCTGAATTCCTCCAAATTCCCCCGAAAATCCCCAAATTCCCCCAAAATTCCCCAAATTCCCCAAAAGTTCCCCCAAATTCCCCCCAAATCCACCCAAATTCACCCTAAATTCCCCAAAATTTCCCCAAATCCCCCCAAAATCCCCCCAAATCCACCCTAAATTCCCCCAAAATTCCCCTAATATTCCCCAAAATCCCCCCAAATCCCCCCAAAATCCCACAAATCCCCCCAAATCCCCCCAAATCCCCCAATCCCGCTCCCCCCGCCCCTCCCCCCCGCCCTTTGCCCTCCCCGCCCCTCCCCCCTCCATTGCCCCGCCCCGCCCGGCGGTGACGTCACCGGTGACGTCACGGGCGGTACTTACAGGTGAGCTCACCTTTGCCCCCCCACCCACCTGCAGGCGCCGCTGGGGCCGAGGGTGAGCGGGGGATCGATCCGTCCATCGATCGATTGATTGATCGGGGATTGATCGGAGATCTAGGGGGATTGATCGGAATTGATTGGGGATCGATTGGGGATTGATTGGGGATTGATGGGGAGGGATTGGGGAGAAAAGGGGGGGTAGATGGGGAAGATGGGGGATATTTGGATCTATAGGGGATCGATCGGGGATTGATCGGGGATTGATCGGAGATCTATGGGGGATTGATTGGGAATTGATTGGGGATCGATTGGGGATTGATTGGGGATTGATGGGGGATTGATTGGGGATCTATAGGGGATTTGATCAGGGATCGATCGGGGATTGATGGTGGATCTATAGGGGATCGATCGGGGATTGATTGGGGATTGATCGTGGATCTATAGGGATGGATCGGGATTGATTGGGGATTGATGGTGGATCGATAGGGATTGATCGGGAGTTGATCGGAGATCCATAGGGGATTAATTGGGGATCGATGATGGATCTATAGGGGATCGATTGGGGATTGATGATGGATCTGTAGGGGATTGATCGGGGATTGATCGGAGATCTATAGGGGGATTGATTGGGGATCGATTGGGGATCTATAGGGGATTGATCGGGATTGATCGGGATTGATTGGGGAATCCATAGGGGATTGATCAGGGATTGATTGGGGAATCCATAGGGGATTGATCGGGGATTGATCGGGGAATCCATAGGGGATTGATCGGGGATTGATCGGGGAATCCATAGGGGATTGATCGGGGATTGATCGGGGAATCCATAGGGGATTGATCGGGGATCGATACGGGTGGGGTGCTCCTGGAGGTCCTCAAAGGCTCTGGGAGAATCCATAGGGGATCCATAGGTGATCCTTGGGGTCTCCAGGGTCACCCCATAGGGTGATCTATAGGATCCATAGGGGATCTATAGGGGCTCTGGGCGCTCCATAGGCTCCCCAGGACCACCTTTAGGGTGTCCATAGGGACCTGTAGGTGCCTATAGGATCCATAAGGTGCCCATGGGGACCTGTATGTGTCCGTGGGGGTGTGTAGCAGTTCATACAGGTGCCTATAGGATCCATAGGATCTCTACAGGATCCATAGTTATTTGTAGGATCCATAGGTCCCTGTGAGATCCGTAGGATCTCTATAGGATCCATCGGTGTCTATAGGATCCACAGGTCTCTGTAATACCCATAGGGTCTCTACAGAGTCCATATGTGTCTGTAAGAGCCATAGGTCTGTATAGGATACATAGGCAACTGTGGGATCAATTGGTGTATGTAGGATCTCTATGGGATCTCTATGGGATCTCTATGGGTCCCTATAGAGTCCATAGATCTCTATAGGAGCCATAGGATCTCTGTAGAGCCCATAGATGTCTATAAGGCCCATAGGTCTGTATAGGATACATAAGTGACTGTGGGATCCATCAGTGTATATAGGATCTCTATAGGATCTCTATGGGATCCATAGGCTCTCTATAGGATCCACAGGTCTCTGTAATATCCATAGGGTCTCTATAGGATCCATAGACCTCTATATGATCCATAGGGTCTCTATAGGCTCCTTAGGTGTCTATAGGAGCCACAGGATCTCTGTAGAGTCTGTAGGTATCTATAGGGTCCATAGGCGTCTATAAGATCCATAGGATCTATAGGGTCTCTATAGGGTCTCTATAGGCTCCATAGGTGTCTATAGGATCCATAGGGTCTCTACAGAGTCCGTAGATGTCTATGGGATACATAGATGTCTGTAAGACCCATAGGTCTCTATAGGATCCATTGGTGTCTAGAGGGTCTCTATAGGGTCTCTATAGGTTATCTATAGGTTCCCCTATATCTATAGGTCCCCAATGGGGCTGCAGTGGCTGGGGTTAACCCTTTCCCTGCCCGGCTGGGTGGCTCTGCTGCCATTGCCCATTGCTCTCTATGGGATCTCCATGGGATCAATAGGATCTCCATGGGATCAATCGGGTATCTATAGGATCAATTGATCTCTATAGGGTCTTTATAGGTTCCCCTATATCCATAGGTCCCCGATGGCATCCAGGGAGCTGCAGTGGCTGGGTTAACCCTTTCCCTGCCCGGCTGGGTGGCTCTGCTGCCATTGCCCATTGGGATCAATCAATCCCTATAGGATCAATTATAGGATCCATAGGGTCTCTATAGGATCTCTATAGGTTCCCCTATATCCATAGGTCCCCGATGGCGTCCGGGGGCTGCAGTGGCTGGGGTTAACCCTTTCCTTGGCCGGCTGGGTGGCTCTCCTGGCCGCCACCGCTCTGCCCCAGTGGGAAGTTTCGTCCTTCGCCGGCGACAACATCATCACGGCGCTGGTGACATGGAAGGGACTCTGGATGAGCTGTGTCAGCACCAGCACCGGCCAGCTGCAGTGCAAGAGCTACGACTCGGTGCTGGCACTGCCAGGTGACACTGGGGACATCACTGGGGACATCAGGGCTGGGGACATTGGGGACATCAGGGATATAGGGGATTTGGGGATCAATGGGGACACTGGGGACTCTGGATGAGCTGTGTCAGCACCAGCACCGGCCAGCTGCAGTGCAAGAGCTATGATTCTGTGCTGGCACTGCCAGGTGACACTGGGGACACTGGGGCACTGGGGACATCAGGGATATAGGGGATTTGGGGATCAATGGGGACACTGGGGACTCTGGATGAGCTGTGTCAGCACCAGCACCGGCCAGCTGCAGTGCAAGAGCTACGACTCGGTGCTGGCACTGCCAGGTGACACTGGGGACATCACTGGGGACATCAGGGATATAAGGATGGGGATTTGGGGATTTGGGGACATTGGGGACTCTGGATGAGCTGTGTCAGCACCAGCACCGGCCAGCTGCAGTGCAAGAGCTACGACTCGGTGCTGGCACTGCCAGGTGACACTGGGGACATCATTGGGGACATTGGGGACATCAGGGATATAGGGGATTTGGGATCAATGGGGACACTGGGGACTCTGGATGAGCTGTGTCAGCACCAGCACCGGCCAGCTGCAGTGCAAGAGCTACGACTCGGTGCTGGCACTGCCAGGTGACACTGGGGACATCACTGGGGACATTGGGGACATCATTGGGGACATCAGGGATATAGGGGATATTGAGATCAATGGGGACATTGGGGACATTGGGGATTTGGGGACATTGGAGACATTGAGATCAATGGAGACATTTGGGACATTGGGGACATTGGGGATAATTATGGACTTTGGGGACATTGGGGACGTTGGGGACACGGGGGACATTAATGGGGACATTGGGGACATTGAGATCAATGGAGACATTTGGGATATAGGGACATTGGGGACATTGGGGACACTGGGGATAATTATGGACATTGGGGACATTAGGGGGATTTGGGGACATTGGGAGAAATTTCCCCATTCCTGTCCCTGTCCCTCCCTGTCCCATTGCTGTCCCCTCCCTGTCCCCATTCTTGTCACTTCCCTGTTTCTATTCCTGTCCCCTCCCTGTCCCCTCCCTGTCCCCTCCCTGTCCCCTCCCTGTCCCCAGGCCAAAGGTCGCCCCAGGGGAGCCATAAAGAGGTGACAGCCAAATGTCACCAACTGCCACCAACTGCCACCGCCTGTCACCTGGTGTCACCCGGGGAGTGGCTGGGAACGCCCTGGGGACACGAAATCCACCTGGGGACACTGAAAATCAACTTTGGGACCCCAAAAATCAACTTTGGGACCCCAAAAAGTCACTTTAGGACCCCAAAATTCACTCTGAGACACCAAAAAGTCACTTTGGGACACGAAAATCCACTTGGGGACATCAAAATTCACACTGGGACCCCAAAAATCCACTTTGGGACCCCAGAAAGCCACTTTAGGACCCTAAAATTCACTTTGGGGCCCCAAAAATGAGCCCTGGGACCCCAAAATCGACTCTGGGACCCCAAAATCTCCCCCAAATCCCCTCAATTCCCCCCAATTCTCCCCCAAATCCCCTCTGTGACCCCAAAATCCCCCCAAATCCCCTCAATCGCCCCTTAACTCCCCTAAATCCACCCCAAACTTCCCCAAATTCATCTGAAATCCCCCAAATTCACCCCAAAAATCCCCAAAAACCTCTCCAGGTCACCTGCAGGCCACCCAGGACCTCCCAAAATCCCCCCAAACCTCCCCAAATCCCCTCTTAACTCCCCCAAATTCACCCCAAATTCACCTTAAATCCCTCAAAAGTCCCAAATTCCCCCCAAATCTCCCCAAAATCCCTTCCAGATCACCTCCAGGCCACCCAGGACCTCCCAAATCCACCCCAAATCCCCTCAATCCCCCCTTAACTCCCCCAAATTCTCCCAAACTCCCCCAAATTCACCCCAAATCCCCCAAATTCACCCCAAATTTCCCCCAACCAGGTCACCTGCAGGCCACCCGTGCCCTCCTGGTGGTCTCGGGGGTCCTAGGCCCCTTAAATACCCCAAAATCCCCCAAAATCCTCCCCAAACTTCCCTAAAACCCCTTTAAATCCACCCTAAATCCCCCCAAATCCCCCCTAAATCCCCCCAAATTCACCCCAAATCCCCCAAATCCACCCCAAACTTCCCCAAAACCCCTTTAAATCCCCCCAAATCCCCCCTAAATCCCCCCAAACTCCCCCAAATCCCCTTCAAATCCCTTCAATTCTCCACCCAATCCCCTCTGGGACCCCAAAAATCCCCCAAATTCACCCCAAAATCCTCTCCAGGTCACCTGCAGGCCACCCGTGCCCTCCTGGTGGTCTCGGGGGTCCTGGGCCCCCTGGCTCTGGCTCTGGCCGTGGGGGGAATGAAGTGCACCAAGTGTGGGGCTGACGACCCCCGGAGCAAGGCCAGGCTGGCAGCAGGAGGGGGAGCGGCCTTTGTCACCGCAGGTGAGAGGGGACCCCGAAATTGGGGTGGGGACCCCGAAAAATGGGGTCGGGAGCCTTGAAAACACTAAAAAATGGGGTTGGGACCCCGAAAAACGGGGTTGGGATCTCAAAAAATGGGGTTGGAGACTCCAAAAATGGGGTCGGGAGTCTTGAAAACCCAAAAAAATGGGTTCAGGACCCCAAAAAATGGGTTCAGGACCCCGAAAACGGGGTCAGGATCTCAAAAAATGGGGTTGGGAGCCGTGAAAACCCTAAAAAATGGGGTTGGGACCCCAAAAAATTGATTTGGAATCCCAAAAAATGTGTTTGGGACCCAAAAATGGGTTCGGGATCCCAAAAAATGGATCAGGGACCCTCGAAAACCCCCGGAATTGGGGTTGGGACCCCAAAAAACGGGGTCGGGAACCCCGAAAAATGGGGTTGGGATTCCAAAAAATGGGTCAGAATCTCAAAAAATAGGTTTAGGACCCCAAAAAATGGGTTTGGGAACTCCAAAATTCGATTTAGGACCCCCTGAGAATGGGTCAGGGTCTCCAGAAATGGGTTCAGGACCCCAAGAAATGGGGTTGGGATCCCGAAAAATGGGGTTGGGAGCCTTGAAAACCCTAAAAATGGGGTTTGAACCTCAAAAAATGGGTTTGGGATTCCAAAAAATGGGGTCGGGAGCCTTGAAAACCCCCAAAAAATGGGGTTGGGATCCCAAAAAATGGGTTTAGGATCCCAAAAAAGGGGTTTGGGACCCCAAAAACAGGGTGGGGAACTCCAAAAATGGGGTTGGGAGCCTTGAAAACCCTAAAAAATGGGGTTTGAACCTCAAAAAATGGGTTTGGGATTCCAAAAAATGGGTCAGGGTCTCCAGAAATAGGTTTAGGACCCCAAAAAATGGGGTCGAGATCCCAAAAAATGGGGTCGGGAGCCTTGAAAACCCTATAAAATGGGCTCAGGACCCCAAAAAATGGGTTTAGGATCCCAAAAAATGGGTTTGGGACTCTCGAAAACCCCCTGGGACCCCAAAAAATGCATTCAGGACCCCAAAATATGGGTTTGGGATCTCAAAAAATGGGGTCGGGAGCCTTGAAAACCCTAAAAAAATGGGGTTGGGACCCCGAAAAATGGGTTTTGGATCTCAAAAAATGGGGTTGGGAGCCTTGAAAACCCAAAAAAAATGGGGTGGGCACCCCAAAAACGGGGTTGGGACCCCGAAAAATGGGTTTGGGATCCCAAGAAACGGGTTTGGGACCCAAAAAATGGGGTTGGGAGCCTTGAAAAGCCCCAAAAAATGGGGTTGGGATCCCAAAAAATGGGTTTAGGATCCCAAAAAAAGGGGTTTGGGACCCCAAAAAACAGGGTGGGGAACTCCAAAAATGGGGTTGGGAGCCTTGAAAACCCTAAAAAAATGGGGTTGGGACCCCAAAAAATGGGTTTTGGATCTCAAAAAATGGGGTTGGGAGCCTTGAAAACCCAAAAAAATGGGGTGGGGACCCCAAAAACGGGGTTGGGACCCCGAAAAATGGGTTTGGGATCCCAAGAAACGGGTTTGGGACCCAAAAACTGGGGTTGGGATCCCAAAAAAATGAGTTTGGGACTCCAAAAAATTGGGTCAGGGTCTCCAGAAATGGGTTTGGGGTCTCAAAAAATGGGTTTAGGACCCAAAAAAATGGGTTGGGATCCCAAAAAATGGGGTTGGGATCTTCAAAAACCCCCAAAAATGGGTTTGGGATCCCAAAAAATCGATTTAGGACCCCAAAATCTGGGTTTGGGACCCCAAAAACTTGATTCAGGACCCCCGAAAATGGGATTTTTGGGGTTTTTTTGGGGATCCCGAGATATTTTTCAGCTCCCCAGGTGATTTTGGGATTTTTTAGGTAATTTTTTGGGATTTTTTTGGGGTTCCTAACTGATTTTTGGGCTGTTTTGTGCTGATTTTGGGGTTTTTTTCGGGTTTTTGGGGGCATTTTTGGGTTATTTTTTGGCTCCCAAGGCGTTTTGGGGTTTTGGGGATTTTTTG
This sequence comes from Entomyzon cyanotis, assembly GCA_024500445.1. Taxonomy (NCBI): domain Eukaryota; kingdom Metazoa; phylum Chordata; class Aves; order Passeriformes; family Meliphagidae; genus Entomyzon; species Entomyzon cyanotis. The sequence continues at coordinate 364,447 of JAKEPQ010001013.1, read as the reverse complement.
GGGTTTTTTTGGGATTTTTTTGGGGGTTCCTAACCGATTTTTGGGGTGTTTTGGGCTGTTTTTTGGGGGTTTATTCAGGGTTTTTTTCGGGTTTTTTGGGGTTTTTTTCAGGTTTTTTAGGGTTATTTTTTGGCTCCCAAGGCGTTTCGGGTTTTTGGGATTTTTTAGGTAATTTTTTGGGATTTTTTTGGGGTTCCTAACTGATTTTTGGTTCCCCAGAGCTGGTTTTGGAGTGTTTTTTGGGGGATTTTTTTTGGTTTTTGGGGTTATTTTTTGGCTCCCAAGGCGTTTTGGAGTTTTGGGGATTTTTTAGGTAATTTTTTGGGGTATTTTTGGGGGTTTTTTGGGGTTTTTGGGGTTCCTAACCCATTTTTGGGTCCCCAGGGCTGTTTTTGAGCTGTTTGGAGTTGGTTTTTTGGGTTTATTTGGGTTTTTTGGGGTTTTTCGTGTTATTTTTTGGCTCCCGATGGGGTTTGGGATTTGGGGATTTTTGGGATATTTTTGGGATAATTTTGGGATAACTTTTGGGATCCTAACTGATTTTTGCTCCCCAGGGCTGTTTTTGGGCTGTTTGGAGTTGGTTTTTTGGGGTTTTTTAGGGTTTTTTGGGATTTTTCGTGTTATTTTTTGGCTCCCGATGTGGTTTGGGATTTTGGGATTTTTGGGATATTTTTGGGATATTTTTTGGGATCCTAACTCATTTTTTGGTCCCCAGGGCTGTTTTTGGGCTGTTTGGAGTTGGTTTTTTGGGTTTTTTAGGGTTTTTGGGTTTTTAGGGTTTTTTTTGGTTTTCGGGTTATTTTTTGGCTCCTGATGTGGTTTGGGATTTTGGGATTTTTGGGATATTTTTGGGATATTTTTGGGATAATTTTGGGATATTTTTGGGATATTTTTTGGGATCCTAACTCATTTTTTGTCCCCAGGGCTATTTTTGAGCTGTTTGGAGTTGGTTTTTGGGTTTATTTGGGTTTTTTGGGTTTTTAGGGTTATTTTTTGGCTCCCGATGCGGTTTGGGATTTGGGGATTTTGGGATATTTTGGGATTTTTTGGGATATTTTTGGGATAATTTTTGGGATATTTTTGGGATATTTTTTGGGATCCTAACTCATTTTTTGTCCCCAGGGCTGTTTTTGGGTGTTTGGAGTTGGTTTTTTGGGGTTTTTTTAGGGTTTTTGGGTTTTCGTGTAATTTTTTGGCTCCCGATGGGGTTTGGGATTTGGGGATTTTTGGGATATTTTTGGGATATTTTTGGGATATTTTTGGGATATTTTTGGGATAATTTTTGGGATCCTAACTGATTTTTTGCTCCCCAGGGCTGCTGGCTCTGGTCGCCTGCTCCTGGTACGGTCACCGAATCGTCACCAACTTCTACGACCCAACCGTCCCTGTCAACCTCAAGTGAGAATTTTGGGGCAAATTCGGGAGGTTTTGGGGTTTGGGGGATTTTTGGGGTTTTTTTGGGATGATTCTTGTGGGTTTTATTGGGATTTTTAGGGATTTTAATGTGATTTTTGTGGATTTTATTGCGATTTTTTCTCGATTTTACAATATTTTTTTCTGTGTTTTGGGGTGGAATTTTGACTTTCTGGGATTTTTGGGGTTTTGGGGATTTTTGGGGTTTTTTGGGATGATTTTTGTGGGTTTTATTGGGATTTTTGGGTTTTTTTAATGTGATTTTTGTGGATTTAATTGCGATTTTTTTCTCAATTTTATGGTAATTTTTTCTGAATTTTGGGTGATTTTGGGGTGGAGTTTTGAATTTTTGGGGATTTGGGTTTTTTGGGATTTTTGGGTTTTTTTGAGGTGATTTTTGTGGGTTTTATTGGGATTTTTGGGGATTTAATTGTGATTTTTTTCTCAATTTTATGGTAATTTTTTCTGAATTTTAGGTGATTTTGGGGTGGAGTTTTGAATTTTTGGTGATTTGGGGTTTTTGGAGATTTTTGGGGTTTTTTGGGATGATTTTTGTGGGTTTTATTGGGATTTTTGGGGATTTTATTGTGATTTTTTTCTCAAATTTACAATAATTTTTTCTGAATTTTGGGTGATTTTGGGGTGGAGTTTTGAATTTTTGGGGATTTGGGTTTTTTGGGATTTTTGGGGTTTTTTGAGGTGATTTTTGTGGGTTTTATTGGGATTTTTGGAGATTTTATGGTGATTTTCGTGGATTTTAGGTTATTTTTACAGATTTCAGGGTAATTTTCACAAATTTTTGGGTCATTTTTTTGGATTTTAGGGTGATTTTTTTGGGGTTTTTTGGTGATTTGGGGTTGCCGAGAATTTCGGGAAAACTTTAGGAGAATTTTGGGATATTTTTGGGTTAATTTTGGGTTAATTTGGGGATATTTTTGGGTTAATTTTGGGTTTTTTCGAGATAATTTTGGGTTAATTTTGGGATAATTTTGGGATAATTTTGGGATAATTTTGAGTTAATTTCAGGATGTTTTTAGGTTAATTTCGGGTTCTTTTCTGGATAACTTTGGGTTAATTTCGGGATATTTTTTGGGTTAATTTTGGGTTAATTTTGGGATAATTTTGGGTTAATTTTGGGTTAATTTCATGATAATTTCAGGATGATTTTCAGATAATTTTGGGATTATTTCAGGATAGTTTCGGGTTAATTTCGGGTTATTTTTGAGTTAATTTCGGGTTATTTTTGGGATAATTTTGGGTTAATTTCAGGATAATTTCGGGATAACTTTAGGATAATTTTGGTATAATTTCAGTTTATTTTGGGGTTAATTTTGGGATAATTTGGGTTTATTTTTGGGTTAATTTCGGGTTATTTTCGGCAGGTTTCAGTTCAGCTCCCGGACTGGGAGGAGTCAGATTTTGGGTTAAATTTGGGATTTTTTGGGAAATTTCACTGCAGATTTTTGGGATATTTTCAGGATATTTTCAGGATATTTTCAGGATATTTTCAGGATATTTTCAGGATATTTTCAGGATATTTTCAGGATATTTTAGGTCATTTTTTGGGTTAATTTCGGGTTATTTTCGGCAGGTTTCAGTTCAGCTCCGCTCTGTTCCTGGGCTGGGCGGAGTCAGATTTTTGGGGTTAATTTGGGATATTTTTGGGTTAATTTCAGGTTCTTTCACTGCAGATTTTTGGGATAACTTTGGGATATTTTCAGGATAAATTCAGGATAATTTCAGGATATTTTGGGGATATTTTTGGGGTAATTTCGGGTTATTTTTCCCCAGGTACGAGTTCGGCTCGGCGCTGTTCCTGGGCTGGGCGGAGTCAGATTTTGGGGTTAATTTTCGGATTTTTTGGGATATTTTATCGCAGATTTTTGGGATATTTTGGGAGATTTTATTGCAGATTTTTGGGATAATTTGGGATATTTTGTTACAGATTTTTGGGATAATTTGGGATATTTTATTGCAGATTTTTGGGATAATTTCGGGATAACTTTAGGATAATTTCAGGATATTTTCAGGATATTTTTGGGATAATTTTGGCTTTTTTCGGACAGGTACGAGTTCGGCTCGGCGCTGTTCCTGGGCTGGGCGGAGTCAGATTTTGGGGTTAAATTTTGGATATTTTGGGATATTTTATCGCAGATTTTTGGGATAACTTTGGGATGTTTTCAGGATAATCTCAGGATATTATGGGGATATTTTCAGGATAACTTTGGGATATTTTGGGATATTTTATTGCAGTTTTTTGGGATAATTTCAGGATATTTTGGGGATAACTTTAGGATAATCTCAGGATATTTTTGGGATAATTTTGGGATAATTTTGGGATATTTCTCCCCAGGTATGAATTCGGATCCGCTCTGTTCCTGGGCTGGGCGGGCTCGGCGCTCTCCATCCTGGGAGATATTTTGGGATAATTTGGGATGTTTCACTGCAGATTTTTTGGATAATCTCAGGATATTTTCAGTGATATTTTCAGGATATTTTCAGGATATTTTTGGGATATTTTTAGGATATTTTCAGGATATTTTTGGGGTAATTTCCGGTTATTTTCTCACAGGTACGAGTTCGGCTCGGCGCTGTTCCTGGGCTGGGCGGGCTCGGCGCTCTCCATCCTGGGAGATATTTTGGGATAATTTGGGATGTTTCACTGCAGATTTTTTTGATAATCTCAGGATATTTTCAGGATATTTTCAGGATATTTTTGGGATAACTTTAGGATATTTTTGGGGTAATTTCAGGTTATTTTTTCACAGGTACGAGTTCGGTTCCGCGCTGTTCCTGGGCTGGGCGGGCTCGGCGCTCTCCATCCTGGGAGATATTTTGGGATATTTTATTGCAGATTTTTGGGATATTTTCAGGATAATCTCAGGATAATTTCAGGATATTTTCAGGATATTTTTGGGGTAATTTCCGGTTATTTTCTCACAGGTACGAGTTCGGCTCGGCGCTGTTCCTGGGCTGGGCGGGCTCGGCGCTCTCGCTGCTCGGCGGCTCGCTGCTCTGCTCCTCCTGCTGCTCCTGCGGATCCAATTCCCGCAGTTCGCGCAGCTACCCGCGAGCCACGAGCGCCCCGGGCGCGGCCGGCCGCGAGTACGTCTGAGACCCCAGACCCAATTCGGGACCCCAGACCCAATTCGGGACCCAATCTGAGACCCCAGACCCAATTCGGGACCCCAGACCCAATTCGGGACCCCAGACCCAATCTGAGACCCCAGACCCAATTCGGGACCCAATCTGAGACCCCAGACCCAATTCGGGACCCAATCTGAGACCCCAGACCCAATTCGGGACCCCAGACCCAATCTGAGACCCCAGACCCAATTCGGGACCCAATCTGAGACCCCGACCCAAACTGGACCAGACCCAATTCAGAGACCCCAGACCCAATTCGGGACCCAATCTGAGACCCCAGACCCAATTCGGGACCCCAGACCCAATTCGGGACCCCAGACCCAATTCAGAGACCCCAGACCCAATTCGGGACCCAATCTGAGACCCCAGACCCAAATTGGGACCCAATCTGAGACCCCAGACCCAATTCGGGACCCCAGACCCAATTCGGGACCCAATCTGAGACCCCAGACCCAATTCGGGACCCCAGACCCAATTCCGGACCAACTTCAGAGACCCCAGACCCAATTCAGAGACCCCAGACCCAAATTGGGGACCCAATCTGAGACCCCAGACCCAATTCGGGACCCCAGACCCAATTCGGGACCAACTTCAGAGACCCCAGACCCAATTCCGACCCAATTCAGAGACCCCAGACCCAAATTGGGACCCAATCTGAGACCCCAGACCCAATTCGGACCCAATCTGAGACCCCAGACCCAATTTACCCAATTCGGAACCCCAGACCCAATTCCGGAGACCCCAGACCCAATTCCGGGATCCCAGACCCGTTTCAGAGACCCCAGACCCAATTCGGATCTCCTTCCCTCATTCCACAGACCCCAGACCCCATTTGGAGACCCCAGACCCCATTTGGAGACCCCAGACCCAATTCCGAGACCCCAGACCCAATTTGGAGACCCCAGACCCAATTCAGGACCCAATCTGAGACCCCAGACACGATTCCAGAGACCCCAGACCCAATTCGGAGTCCTCTTTCCTCATTTCAGAGACCCCAGACCCAATTCCAGACCCAATTCGGGGACCCCAGACCCGATTCCGAGACCAAATTTGGAGACCCCAGACCCAATTCCGATCTCCCCTTTCCCCATTTCCGGGACCCCAGACCCAATTTGGAGACCCCAGACCCAATTCCACGCCCAATTCGGGGTCCTTTTCCCCATTTTCGGGACCCCAGACCCAATTTGAAGGAGCACGGAGCAAATTTCAGAGACCCCAGACTCAATTTGGGGTCTCCTCCCCTTTTCAAACCCCAGACCCAATTTGGAATCCTTTCCCCCCATTTTCGGGACCCCAGACCCAATCTGGAGACCCCAGACCCAATTTCAGAGTAATTTTCCCCATTTTCGGGACCCCAGACCCAATTCGGGGACCCCAGACCCAACTCAGAGTCCTTTTCCCCCATTTCTGGTACATTTTCGGGACCCCAGACCCAATTCGGAGTCATTTTCCCCATTTTCGGGACCCCTGACCCAATTCCAGAGACCCCAGACCCAATTCGGATTCTCCCCTCCTCGCTCAGGGATTTCGCCAATCGTTTTGTATGAAAGGAAAATAAAATAAAATCCAAAGTTTTGGGTGTTTTAAGTTTTTTTTTTTGGTTTTTTGGATCTCAAATTCCCCCAGGGATCCCCGAAGCTCCTCTGGGCTTTTCTGGGGTTAATTTTCCGGTTTTTGGGTCAAAATTGGGGATTAAATCAGGAGCGAGTTGTTTAAAAATTGTTGGAAAATTATTATGAAATTATCAGTAAATTGTTATTGAATTATTAGAAAATCATTTAAAATTATTATAAAATTATTTAAAGTTATTATAACATAATTTTATGTATTTATGTGTTTGCATGTCCATGTATTTGTATATTTATAAAGTTTATATTATGTAAAATTTGTATTTACATAAAATTATATAAAATTTTATTTATGTTATATAAAATTTATATATTTATAAAATAATGGAATTTACTGTGATCTACAATAGTTAGAATATATATTTTATAATAAGTGTTATAAATTAATTTTATAAAATCATCACAAAGTTATTGTTATAAAATAACACAAAAAGATTATAAAATGATTGTAAAATGATTATAAAATAATTATTAAATCACTATATAATTATCGTAAAAATATTTTAATTGTTCGAGTTATTTCAGCCCCAAATTCCTTCCCGGAGTGGCGAAAAATTCGCTTTAAATGTTTTTTTTTTTTTTAAAGCCACGTGAAGTGAAATATTGGGAATTTCAGGAAATTTCGGGGAATTTCGGGGAATTTCGGGGAATTTCGGGAAATTTCGGGGAATTTCGGGGAATTTCGGGGAATTTCGGGGAATTTCTCTTCTTCTTCGCCAGCTTTGGGTGGAAAAACCACATTTTGAGGCAAAACCCGACGCGGAACTCCTAAATCCCCCCCCAAAAAACCCCAAAAAACCCCAAAAACCCCAAAAAACCCAAATTCCCCGAAAAACTACAAATCCCGCCATGTTGCGAATCCAAAATGGCGCCCGTCGCTCTGTGACGTCATCAGTGGGGCGCCGGCGCTGCCATGGCGGCGCTCACTTCCGTACGGCAAGATGGCGCCGAAAACATGGCGGCGCTCTGTTGCGCACGGCAAGATGGCGCCGAAAACATGGCGGCGCCTATTGCCGTACGGTGACGTCATCGGGAGGCGCGGCGCGACGATGCTGGAGGCGCTTGGCGGGCCGGGGCTGCTGCTCGTGAGGGGTGAGAGAAATTGGGGGAAATTTGGGGTTTTTTGGGGTTTTTTGGGGCTTTTTTTTGGTTTTTGGGGGTTTGGGGGGATGATGGTTGTGAGGGGTGGGAGAAATTGGGGGAAATTTGGGGTTTTTTTGGGTTTTTTGAGGTTTTTTTTGGGCTTTTGGGGGGTTTGAGGAGCTGAGGGGATGATGGTCGTGAGGGGTGAGAGAAATTTGGGGGTTTTTTGGGGTTTTTTTTGGTTTTTGGGGGTTTGGGGGGATGATGGTCATGAGGGGTGGGAGAAATTGGGGGAAATTTGGGGTTTTTTTGGGAATTTTGGGGTTTTTTTGGTTTTTGGGTAGTGAGGGGATGATGGTCGTGAGGGGTGAGGGGACTTTGGGGGATTTTTGGGGTTTTTGGGGTCTTTTTTGGGTTTTTTTCGGGCTTTTGGGGGTTTGGGGGGATGCTGGTTGTGAGGGGTGAGAGAAATTAGGGGGAATTTTGGGGTTTTTTGATTTTTTTGGGGAATTTTTGGGGTTTTTTGCGTGCTGAGGAGATGCTGCTCATGAGGAGTGAGGGAATTTTGGGGTTTTTTGGGTTTTTTTCGGGTTTTTTCGGGTTTTTGGGTGCTGAGGGGATGATGGTCGTAAGGGGTGAGAGAAATTGGAGGAAATTTGGGGTTTTTGGGGGAATTTTGGGGTTTTTTTTGGTTTTTGGGGGAATTTTTGGGGTTTTTGGGTGCTGAGGGGACGCTGCTCGTGAGGAGTGAGGAGAATTTGGGGGATTTTGGGGTTTTTTTTGGCTTTTTGGCTTTTATTGAGGGATTTTGGGGTCCCGTGTGGATTTTTTAGGGATTTTTGGTTTCCCAGGTGGATTTTTGTGGAAATTTTTGGGCTTTTTAAAGGATTTTTTGGGTATTTTTGTGGGATTTTGTGGATTTTTTAGGGATTTTTGGGGCTCCCAGGTGGATTTTTGTGGAATTTTAGGGGATATTTTTGGGACTTTTGTGGATTTTTTAGGGATTTTTGTGGGACTTTGGTGATTTTTAAAGGATTTTTTTGGGCTCCCTTGTGGATTTTTGTGGATTTTTTAGGGAATTTTGGGGATTTTTTAGGGATTTTTGGGGATTTTGGGGTCCTGTGTGGAATTTTTGGGGGAATTTTGTGGATTTTTTTTTTTTTTTTTTAATTTTGGGGGGATTTTTTGGGGGAATTTTTTTCGAAATTTTTTTTTTATTTCTGTGGAAATTTTTGGGATTTTTTTTGGTTTTTTTTGTGGAATTTTTAATGATTTTTCAGGGATTTTGGGCTCCCAGATTGGATTTTGGGGATTTTTTTTTTTTATTTCTTTGGGGTTTTGGGGTGGATTTGGGGGAATTTGGGGCTCTGAGTTCCCAATTTTGGGGGAATTTTGGGTTTTATTCCCGTTTTTTCTCTCAGACTCTGCAGAATCCGAAGGGAGGAATCTCCTCAGAGCTCTTGTGACTCAGGCTGCAAACAGGTGAGATTTGGGGATTTTGGGGAATTTTGGGGAATTTTTGGGAGATTTGGAGGAGATTTGGGGGATTTTGGGTTATTTTGAGGGGATTTGGGAGGATTTTGGGGGAATTTTTGGGGATTTTGGGGGGATTTGGGGGAATTTGGGGGGATTTTTGGGTTATTTTGTGGGAATTTTTGGGGTTTTTTGGGGAGATTTTGGGGATTTTGGGTTATTTTGAGAGGATTTATGTGGATTTGGGGGGAATTTGGGGGATTTTTGGGTTATTTTGTGAAGATTTTGGGTGGATTTTGGGCATTTTGGGTTATTTTGAGGGGATTTGGGGGATTTTGACATTTTTGGAGGGAATCTGGGTGGATTTGGGGGGAATTTTGGGGATTTTTGGGTTATTTTGTGGGAATTTTGGGGGATTTTTGAGTTATTTTGTGAGGATTTTGGGTTATTTTGAGGAGATTTGGGTGGATTTGAGAGGATTTTGGGGATTTTTGGGTAATTTGGTGGGAATTTGGGGAATTTTGGGGAAATTTGGGGTTTTCTGGGGAGATTTGGAGGATTTTGAGTTATTTTGAGAGAATCTGGGGGAATTTGGGAGGATTTGGGGGGAATTTTGGGAATTTTGAGGGAATTTGGGAAGATTTTGGGGGGAATTTTTGGGGATTTTGGGGGAATTTTGGGTGGATTTTGGGGATTTTGAGTTATTTTGAGGGGATTTGGGTGGAATTTTGGAGGATTTTGGGGGAATTTTGGGGGATTTGGGGGATTTTTGAGTTATTTTGTGAGGATTTTGGGTGGATGTTGGAGATTTGGGGGAATTTGGGTGGATTTTGGGGGATTTTTGGGTTATTTCGGGGGATTTGGGGAGAATTCTGAGGATTTAGGGGATTTTGGGGGATTTTTGGGGGATTTTGGGTTACTTTTAGAAAATTTAGGGTTTTGAGGGAATTTGGTTGGATTTTGGGGTTTTTTTGGGGAATTTTGGGTTATTTTGAGGGAATTTGGGGGAATTCGGGTTATTTTGTGTTTTGGGTTTTGGTTTTTTGAGGGAATTTGGGGGTTGGGGGTTGGGGGTTGGGGTGTTTTGGGGAATCTGGGTGGATTTTGGGGGAATTTTGGGGATTTTGGGTCATTTGGGGGGAATTTTGGGGTTTTTTTTGGCTTATTTTGGGGGAATTTGGGAGAATTTGGGTCATTTTGAGGGAATTGGGGTGGAATTTGTGGGATTTTTGGGGATTTTTTGGGGATTTCAGGGGATTTTAGGTGGATTTGGGGGAATTTTGGGGGAATTTTGATGCCTTTATGGGGATTTGGGGTTTCCAGGGTGGTTTTGGGTGGAATTTGGGGTTTTTTGGGCATTTTTTGGGTTCCCATGGGGTTTTTGGGGTGATTTTGGCTTTTTTTTGGTGATTTTGGGGTTTTTTGGGGTGATTTTGGGGCAATTTTGGGGGTTTTTTGGGGTTTTTTTAGGTGATTTTGGAGCAATTTTTGAGTTTTTGTATTTTGAGAATTTTTAGGTTTTTGGGTGATTTTGGAGCAATTTTTGAGGTTTTTGGGGTGATTTTGGGGGTCTTGGGGATTTTTTGGGGCAATTTTTGAGGTTTTTGGTTTTTTTTTTTGCTCCCTGACTCCCCAAAATTCCGTTTTTTCAGCTCCAAGGAGGTTTTTGTGATTCTCCTGGAAATTCCCAGGGAGGAGTTTGAGGTTGGGCTGAGCGAGGATGTGAGGGAGAGGTGAGTTTGGGGCAAAAAAACCCCAAAATCACCCCAAAACCACCCCAAAACTAACCCAAAACCACCCCAAAAATAACCCCAAAATAGCCCAAAAATAACCCCAAAAACACCCCAAAAATAACCCCAAAACCACCCCAAAAATAACCCCAAAAATACCCCAAAATAGCCCAAAAATATCCCCAAAAATAACCCCCAAAATAGCCCAAAAATACCCCAAAACCACCCCAAAAATAACCCCAAAATAGCCCAAAAATAACCCCCAAAATACCCCAAAAATACCCCAAAATAGCCCAAAAATAACCCCAAAAATACCCCAAAAATAACCCCAAAAATACCCCCAAAAATACCCCAAAAAAGCCCAAAAATATCCCCAAAAATAACCCCAAAACCACCCCAAAAATAACCCCAAAAATAACCCCAAAAATACCCCAAAAATAACCCCAAAACATAACCCCAAAATAGCCCAAAAATAACCCCAAAAATATCCCCAAAACCCTATTCCCAAATCTGCCCCAAAATATTCCCAATTTTGCCCAAAATATCCCCAAATTTGCCCCAAATTTCCCCCAAAATCCCCAAATTTCCCCAAATTTCTTCTCAATGTCCTAAATTTCCCTCAAAACCCCCAAAACTCTCCAATTTCTCTCAAAAATCCCCAAATTTCTCTCAAATTTCCCCCAAAATTCTCTCCAAATCTCCTTCAAATTTCCCCAAAAATCCCCAAATTTCCCCCAACTCTCCAAATTTCCCCCCAAAATGCCCAAATTTCCCCCAAAATCCTCAAAAATCCCCAAATTTCCCCCAAAATCCTCAAAAATCCCCAAATTTCCCCCAAAATCCCCAAAAATCCCCAAATTTCCCCCCAAAACCCCCAAATTCCCCAACTTTCCCTTCCAGGCTCCATTTCCTGGATCTCTCCGAGGACCCTCTGGGCTGGCTGAAGCCAAACCCCCAAAAATCCCCAAAATTGCCCCAAAAAGTTGGAATTTTGGGGGAAATTTTGGAGCTCCTCCCCCCTGCCCCTCCCCCTGCCCAGTGCTGGTTTTGGATTCGCTGAGCTGGCTGCTCCTCAGGGAGCCCCTCCCCCTGCTGGGGCGGGATCTGGGGAGGATTTGGGGAGGAAAATCCCAATTTGGTGAGTTTGGGGAAATTTGGGGAAAATTTGGGAGAATTTTGGGGATTTTCGGTGGATTTTAGGGGATTTTTGGGTGATTTTTGGGGATTTTTTTTTGATTTTTTGGGGTTTTTTTGGGGGGATTTTTGGTGGATTTTTGGTGGATTTTGGGGAATTTGGAGAATTTTAGGGAATTTTGGGAGAATTTTAGGGAATTTCAGGCAATTTTAGGAGATTTTAGGGGATTTTTGGGAGGTTTGGGGTTGATTTGGAGAATTTTGGGAGGATTTGAGGGAATTTTGGGAAGATTTGGGGATTTTGGGAGGTTTGGGGTGGATTTGGGTGGATTTTGGGGGATTTTTGGGGGAATTTCGGTGAATTTGGGAGATTTTGGGTGAATTTGGGTCATTTTTGGTTGATTTTGAGTGAATTTTGTTGTTTTTTGCTGAATTTTAATGCAAATTTTCCCTAATTTTCCAAACTCTTCTCTCTCCTTTCACCCCAAACCTCCCAAAATCCCCAAATTCCCCCAAAATCCCTAAATTCCCCCAAAATCCATAAAATTCCCCCAAAAATCCCCAAAAATCACCCAAAAAACCCCAAAATTCCCCAAAACTCCCAAACTTTCCCCAAAAATCTCAAATTTCCCCAACATTCCCCTTTATTCCCCAAAAATTCCCCAAAAATTCCCCAAAATTCCCCAAAATTCCCAAAAATATAAAAAAAAATTCCAAAAATTAAAAAAAAATCCCCAAAAATTAAAAAAAATCCCCAAATTTCCCCAAAATACTTCCAAAATTCCCCCAAATTTCCCCAAAAATCACCAAAATTCCCCCAAATTCCTCCAAATACCTTCTGAAATTCCCTCCAAAATCCCCCAAAATTTGTTTAAAAATCTCCAAAAATTATAAAAAATCCCAAAATTCCCCCAAAATCCCCCAAAATTCCCTTAAAAATTCCCCCAAAATCCCCAAAAATTCCCCCCAAAATTCCCAAAAATTCCCCAAAACCCCCAAAATTCTCCCCAAAATCCCCCAAAATTCCCTAAAAATTCCCCAAAATTCCTCCAAAAATTCCCCATAATTCCCAAAAATTCCCCCAAATTCCCCAATAATTCCCCCAAAACCCCCAATAATCCCTCAAAATCCCCCCAAAATTCCCCTAAAAAATCCCAAAATTTCTCTAAAAATCCCCAAAATATCCCCAAAAAAATCCCTAAAAATTCCCCCAAAACCCCCAATAATTCTTTCAACACCCCTGAAATTCCCCCAAAATTCCCCCAAAAACCCCAAAATTCCCCCAAAATTCCCCCCAAAATTCCCCAAAATTCCCCCAAAAATTCCCCCAAAATCCTCCCAAAATCCCCCAAAATTCCCTTGAAAAATTCCCAAAATTCCCTCAAAATTCCCCTAATTCCCCAAAAATTCCCCATAATTCCCAAAAATTCCCCCAAATTCCCCAATAATCCCCCCAAAATCCCCAAAATTCCCCCAAAAATCCCAAAATCTCCCAAAATCCCCCAAAAATCCCCAAAATCCAACCCCAAAATCCCCCAAAAATCCCAACTCCAGGCTCCCCCCAGCTCCTGGCTCTGCTCCACCAGGACCTTCACCCCCTGGGGTTTTGGGCTCTCTGGGGATTCTCAGCAAATCCCAAATCTTCCCCCAAAATCCCCCAAATCCCCACCCGCCGAGGGCAGGAGGGTCAGAGTGCTGCAGGAAGGCAGGGAGGTGAGATCTGGGAATTTGGGGGAAATTTGGGAGATTTTGGGAGGTTTATTTAAAGGGATTTTGGGGGGATTTGGGGGAATTTGGGGGAAATTTAAAGGGATTTGGGGAATTTTGGGAGATTTTGGGATGTTTGGATTGAATTTAAAGGGCTTTTGGGAGATTTTGGGGGGATTTGGGGTGAATTTAAGGGGATTTGGGGGAAATTTGGGGAATTTTGGGGGATTTGGGGGCATTTTGGGAGGTTTGGGGTGATTTGGGGGGAATTTAAGGGGATTTTTGGGGAATTTGGGGGATTTTTTATGGGAATTTTGGGGGATTTGGAAATTTTGGGGTGATTTGGGGGGAATTTTAAGGGATTTTTAGGGAGGATTTGGGAAAATTTGGGGAATTTTGGGGGTTTTGGGAGATTTTGGGGGATTTTGGGAGAATTTGGGGGATTTTGGGAGGTTTGGAGTGAATTTAAAGGGATTTTGGGGGAAATTTGGGGGATTTTGGGGGAAATTTAAGGGGATTTTTGGGGAATTTGGGGGATTTTTAAGGGAATTTTGGGGAATTTGGGGGAATTTAAAGGGATTTTGGGGGGAATTTGGGGAGGTTTGGGGGATTTGGGGGAATTTAAGTGGATTCAGGCTGATTTTGGGTAGATTTAAATGAATTTCAGTGGATTTTGGGTCCATTTAAGAGCATTTCAGTGGATTTTGGGTTAATTTAAGTGAATTTACGTGGATTTGGGGTAAATTTCAGTGAATTTTGAATGAATTTTGGGTGAATTTCAATAGATTTCCATGGATTTTGGGTAGATTTAAGCAAATTTCAGTGAATTTTTACCAAATTTTTACCAAATTTTGGGTGAATTTCAATAGATTTATGTGGATTTGGGGTAGATTTAAGCAAATTTCAGTGGATTTTTAACTTCAAATTTTGGGTGAATTTCAGTAGATTTCAGTGGATTTTGGGTAGATTTAAGCAAATTTCAGTGAATTTTTGCTGAATTTTGGGTGAATTTCAGTAGATTTCATGTGGCTTTTAGGCAAATTCAAGTGAAATTTCAGTGGATTTTTAACGATTTTTTGCCAAATTTTGGGTGAATTTCAATAGATTTCTGTGGATTTTAGGTAGATTTAAGCGAATTTCAGTGATTTTTACTGAATTTTTGCCAAATTTGGGGTGAATCTCCTCCTTTCGCAGACTCTCCTCCCCCTCCTCCCCGATGGCTCGCTGGGCTCGCCCCTCCCCCCCCCGAGCCCCCCAAATTCCCCAAAATCCCCCAAATTTGGGAGTTTCTCCTCTTCCCTTCCGCCTGGGGCTCTCGGGGGCTGAGCGAGGAGCCAAGGCTGCCCTGAGGCTTCCCTACCTGCTCAGGTGAGTTTGGGGCCAAAAATGGCCCAAAAATAGCCCAAAAATTGTCCCCAAAAATGGCCCAAAATTGGCCAAAAATTGTCCTGAAATTAGCTCAAAAATGGCCCAAAAATAGCCCCAAAAATGGCCCAAAAATAGCCCAAAAATTGACCCAAAAATTGCCCCAAAAATGGCCCAAAATTGGACCAAAAATAGCCCAAAAATAGCTCCCAAAATTGCCCAAAAATTGTCCCAAAAATGGCCCAAAATTGCCCCAAAATTGGACCAAAAATTGTCCCAAAAGTAGCCAAAAATTGTCCCAAAAATGGCCCAAAAATAGCCAAAAATTAGCCCAAAATTAGCCCAAAATTGTCCCGAATTTGTCCCAAAATTAGCCCCAAAATTCACCACAAAATCCCCCAAAATTTCCCCCAAAATTCCCCAAAATTCCCCAAAAATTCCCCAAAAATCCCCAAATTTCCCCTAAATTCTCCAAAAATTCCCCAAATTTCCCAAATTTCCCCAAAAATCCACTTGAATTCCCCCAAATTTCCCAAATTTCCCGATCCCAGCCAGGACTCTCCTCTCCCGGATTTTCCCGCCGACGACCCTGAGGACCCTGATGAGGACTTGGAGCTCTGACCACGCCCCCTCATTTGCATAGATCGGTTTGTAATTCCACTAAAGTCATTAAAACTGAATTATCTCAACCCACGCCCCTCATTTGCATACAGTGGGCTGTAATTCCCTAAACTTCATTAAAATGGAATTATCTCACTGGCCACGCCCCCTCATTTGCATAGAGCGGTTTGTAATTCCACTAAAGTAATTAAAACTGAATTATCTCAACGGCCACGCCCCCTCATTTGCATACAGCGTCTGTAATTCCACTAAACGTCATTAAAACGGAATTATCCTGCTGGCCACGCCCCCGGAAGTTCATTTGCTCTCGAGCCACGCCCCTCATTTGCATAAATGCAATCGCAATCCCGCCCATGTTGAGCCCACAGCAGAGGCCACACCTCCTAATTTGCATAACCACGCTGTCAATCACTCCTCCCTGTGTGGATCCCACAGCGGTGGCCACGCCCTTTAAAACCACCCCTCTAATTTGCATAACCCGCCCCAAAGCCACACCCCTCTCTCCAAGCCACGCCCCCTCCAAGCGCTCCCATCCGACCCACGCCCACTCTGTCCACTGCTATTGCCCCGAAGCTCCACCCCCTGTGCGTAGCCACGCCCCCTCCACTGAGTTCCATTTCCCACTAGCCACGCCCCCTCCATTAAGTACAATAACCCCGAAGCCCCGCCCCCGTGTGTAGCCCCGCCCTCTCCATTGAGTCGTATTGCCACCTAGGCCACGCCCCCTTGTGCGTAGCCCCGCCCTCTCATTTTCGTTCTAGCAACCTTAAGCCACGCCCTCTCCATTGACTTCTGTTGCTCTCAAGCCCCGCCCTCGTGCATAGCCCCGCCCCCTCCACTGACTGCCATTACCATTGAGTTCCATTCCCTCTTAGCCCCGCCCCCGTCCATAGCCACGCCCCTTTGTTTTGTCGTTATTTAATTAATTGGAGGTGATAATTAACGGGAATTGAGGAGCATCGTCGTCAATGGGGGTGAGGATAGCGTGGGAAAATGGCGGGAAAACTCCGCCCATTCATAAACCCCGCCCATTCATAAAGTCCCCCCTTCAAATTCCGCCCATTCATAAATCCCTCCCCCATTCCCAAACCACGCCCACCGCTCGCTCTCGATTCTGATTGGCTGCCGCCTCCGCCGAGGTTCCCACGCTCCATTCCGAGTTCCCACGCTCCTCTCAGACCCCAAAATTCCCCAAAATCTCCCCAAATTTCCACTCTGTGTTGATCTCCTGGGCTTCAGACCTTCCCAGCATCCCCAAATCCCACCCAGGATCCCTCCCCCAAAATCTCCATTTCAACCCCAAAAATTCAAAACAACGATTTTTCCGAGTGACAAATCCTCCCTCCAACCCCCCAAAACCCCCAAAAAACCCCAAAAATCCCCAAATCCCGACTCCCCTCCCCCCAATCCCGAACCCGCAGCTTTTCCATCGCTTTTTATTCCCACAATTCCATAATTTCTATGCAAAATACTCTCATCTCTCCCCTCCCCCACCCCCTCATCCTCGTGGTTTTTGGTTTTTTTTTTCCCGCGCCGAGGAAAAGGGGGGGGAGGGGCCCAGGAAGGACCCCAAACCCCTCCCCCCCCCAAAAACAACCTCCCCTCCCCCAATTTTGGGCTCCGGGGGGTTAAATTCGGGGAATTACAAATATAGAGCTTAAATATGTACAAAAAAAGAGTCCAAATTTGGGGTTTTTTTCACCCCAAAAAAAACCACCGCGGGGGGGAGGGGCGACCCCAAATCCCCCCAAAAACCTCCGTTAATTCGGGAAGTTTTTTTCGGGTTTTTGGGGGATTTTTGGGGTCCCCCTGCCCCCCCTAGAGCCTTTCCCTCGCCGGGACCCAAATGAAAGGTCCTGAAAGGTCCTCGATGACTCTTTTGACTTTGTGGTAAATCTCCTCGAAGCTGTCGCCTTCCACCATGGCTGGGGAGGGAAAATGGGATTTAGGGGATTTGGGGGAATTCGGGAACAGCTGGGGGATTCAGGGGGGTTTGGGGGAGGAAAAGTGGGATTTTAGGGGATTTGGGGGAATTTGGGGAAGAGAAAGAGGAGATTTTAGGGGATTTTTGGGGTGAAGTTTGGGGGTTTTGGGGAGGAGTTTTAGGGTGTTTGGAGTGGATTTTGAGGACAGTTTTGGGGTGGATTTGGGTGAGTTTGAGGTGGATTTTTGGGGTGGAGATTTGGGGGATTTTTGGGGTGGAATTTGGGGGATTTTTGGGGTGGAATTTGGGGGATTTTTGGGGTGGAATTTGGGGGATTTTTGGGGTGGAATTTGGGGGATTTTTGGGGTGGAATTTGGGGGATTTTTGGGGTGGAATTTGGGGGATTTTTGGGGTGGAATTTGGGGGATTTTTGGGGAGGATTTGGGGTTATTTCCTCAAAGCTGTCGCCTTCCACCACGGCTGGGGGGAGGAAAAAACCGATGCACGCTGAGCCACGCCCCCTCTCTAAGCCACGCCCCTCCAGGTCCTCCCATTCACTTTAAGCCACGCCCACTCTGTCCACTGCTATTGCCCCGAAGCTCCGCCCCCGTGCATAGCCACGCCCTCTCCGTGGATTTCCACTGCCCACAAGCCACGCCCCCAACGACTTTTTGCCCCAAGCCCCGCCCCCGTGCGTAGCCCCGCCCCTCCATTGGGGTGCACTGCCCACAAGCCACGCCCTCTCCATTGACGTCTATTGCCCTTAAGCCACGCCCCTCAACTGAGTATTACCACGAAGCTCCGCCCCCCGTGCATAGCCACGCCTCCTAGATTGGGTCCTACTGCCCACAAGCCCCGCCCCCCGTGCGTAGCCCCGCCCTCTATTGAGTTCTATTGCATTGAATTCTATTGGCCGCAAGCCACGCCCACTGGCTGCCATTGCCATTGAGTTCCATTACCCCAGAAGCCACGCCCCCGCGCGTAGCCACGCCCTCTCCATATACTCCCATCACCCCTTAGCCCCGCCCCTTTGCGTAGCCTGTCCTCTCCATAGACTTCCATTACCCCTTAGCCACGCCCCCGCGCGTAGCCCCGCCCTCCCTATATACTCCTACTACCCCTTAGCCCCGCCCCCATGCCTAGCCACGCCCCCTCCATTGAGTTCCATTGCATTGAATTCTATTGCCCACAAGCCACGCCCCCTTGCGTAGCCCCGCCCTCTCAATAGACTCCCATTACCCCTAACCCCGCCCCCGCGCGTAGCCCCGCCCTCTCTATTGGGTTCTAGCGCATTGAATTCTATTGGCCACAAGCCACGCCCCCGCGCGTTGCTCCGCCCTCTCCATAGACTCCCATTACCCGTAGCCCCGCCCCTTCACGCAGCCCCGCCCCGTGCGTGCCCCGGAAGCGCGGCACCGGAAGCGGCGGCCCGGCGGCCATGGCGGCAGCGGCGGAGCTGCGCTCGCTGCTCGGGGAGCCGCGGGAGCCGCGGGAGCCGCGCTGAGCCGAACCGAGCCGCGCCCAGCCGCGCCCAGCCGCGCCCAGCCGCGCCCAGCCCCATCGCTGCTGCCGGCGCCGCCGCGGGGGAAGCTGGCCGAGGCGGGCCGCGGCGGGGGCGGCCGGGCCGGTGGCGGTACCGGAGGCGGTACCGGAGGCGGTGCCGGTACCGGTACCGGGGCGATGATGAGGACTCAGTGCCTGCTCGGCCTGCGCTCCTTCGTGGCGTTCGCCGCCAAGCTCTGGAGCTTCGTGCTCTACCTGCTCAGGAGGCAGGTCCGCACCGTGAGTACCGGCAGGAACGGGAGAGTTACCGGGATTGGGGGAACGGGAGAGTTACCGGCAGGAACGGGAGAGTTAACCGGGGATTGACCGGGAGGAACGGGAGAGTTCCCGGGGATTGACGGGCAGGGAGCGAGGGACAGCGGGAGAGCGAGCGGAGGCGCCGGGAGAGGCTGGGAACGAGCGAGGGACAGCGGGGATGGACGGGAAGGGACAGCGGGCAGGGAGCGGCAGTTAACGGGAATTAATTAACGGGAATTAATTAACGGGAATTAATTAACGGGGTCACCGGGAGGGTTTGGGAGTTACCGGAGAGGGCAGGGAGGGAGCGGGGAGCACCGGGAGGAGTTTGGGGTCAATTTTGGGAACTTTCGGGGGAATTTTGGGGATTTTTGGGGAATTTTTGGGGCAATTTTGGGGTTTTTAGGGGAATTTTTGGAGGAACTTTTGGGGGAATTTTTGGGTCTTTTTGGGAATTTTTTGCGGTGTGGTTTTTTTGGGGGATTTTTGGGGTTTTTGGGAATTTTCAGGGGGATTTTTTGAGATTTTTTTGGGGAATTTTCGGGGGAACTTTCAAAAGGATTTTTGGGGTTTCTTTGGGAATTTTTGGGGGAATTTTTAGGTTTTTAGGGAGCTTTCAGGGGAATTTTCGGGGTTTTTGGGGAAATTTTTTTGGTTTTTGGGGATTTTCGGGGAATTTTTGGGATTTTATGGGAATTTTTGGGGGAGTTTTGGGTTGGTTTTGGGAATTTTGGGGTTTTTTGGGAATTTTCGGCTCTTTGGAGGAGGTGAGGTTTGGATTTGTTTGGGAATTTTTGGTTTTTTTCTTTGGGAATTCTTTGGGAATTTTTTAGGGAATTTTCGGGGAAGTTTTTGGGTTGTTTTGGGGAATTTTTGGGAGTTCAGGGAAAGTGAAATTTGAGGTTTTTGGGGAATTTTCAGCCAAATCCTGACGGTTTTTTGGGACTTTTCAGGGCATTTCTGGGATTTTTGGGAATTTTTGGGGGATTTGAGGTTTTTTAGGGAATTTTTGGGAAGTTCTGGAATTTTTTGGGAATTCTGAGGGAGAGATTTTGGAGAATTTTGGGTAAATTTTGGGCATTTCGGGGCTTTTCTGGTGAATTTTTAGGTTTTTTTCGGGGAATTTTTGGGAATTTGGGTGTTTTTTGGGATTTGGGAGAGCTGTGCTGGGATTGGTCGGGAATTTTGGGAGGATTTTGGTGGTTTTGGGGAGATTTTGGGAAATCCTGGTGGATTCCGGGATGATTTGGGGATAATTTGGGGATTTTTTGGGGATTTTTTGGGAGGAGGGAGAGCAGCTGAAGGTTCGGTTTGAGTCCTGCGGGAATTTTTTGGGGAATTTTTGGGAGATTTGGGGGATTTGGGGGTAAATTTGTAATTTCTTTGGATAATTTTGTGATTTTTTGGGACAATTTTGTCTTTTTTTTGGGATAATTTTGTGGTTTCTCCGGATAACTTCAGGATTTTCGGGAACGATTTCAGGATTTTCGGGGAAAATTTGGGGATATTTTGGGAAAAGCAGCAAATTGAGGTTAAATTCCAATTTCGGGATTTTTTTTTTTTGGGTGAATTTTGGGGATTTTGGGACATTTTGGGAATTCCCGGGATAACTCCGCGATTTTTTTTGGGCTAATTTGGGATAAATTTTGGGGATTTTGGGAATTTCTCTCCGGATTTCCCTGAAGGTGAATTTGGAGCTCCGGAAGTGCCGCGGGGGGGGAGGGGCGGAGGGGCTATTTTGGGATGGGGGAGGGGCGGGGGTTGCCCGGCCGGGAATTTTGGGGAATTTCTGGAAAGATTTGGGGGAATTTTGGGGATTTTGGGGGATTTGGAGAGAATTTCGGAGGATTTTTCTCAATTTCTGGGGGATTTTTAGGGATTTGAGGAGAATTTGGGGGAATTTGGAAAGATTTGGGGGAATTTTTAGGGATTTTGGGGATTTTTAGGGATTTTGGGGATTTTAAGGGAATTTTGGGTTTTTTGGGGGGATTTCAGGAGGATTTTTAGGAATTTGGAGGGAATTTTGGGGGATTTTTGGGGAATTTTTAGGGATTTTTGGAGGATTTTGGGGGAATTTAGGATATTTTTTTCATTTTTAGGAGATTATTAGGATTTTTGGTGGATTTTGGGGTCCTGGAGTGATTTTTGGGAAATTTAGGAGGAGTTTGGGAGAATTTTTGGGGATTTTTAGGAATTTTGGGATTTTTAGGGAATTTTTAGGGATTTTGGGAAATTTGGGCAAATTCAGGAGGATTTGGGGGAATTTTGGGCAACTTAGGATTTTTGGGGGAAATTCTAAGGATTTTGAAGGAATTTTTAATAGTTTTGGGGTAATTTTCAGGAATTTTGGGGTAATTTGTGCAAATTTAGGAAAATTCGATGAAAATTTGGGATTTTTCCCAAAAATCGACTCTAAAAAATTGCGAATTTAGGGAAAATTTGACAAAAATTTGTGATTTTCCCCCCAAAATCGACTCTAAAAAACCTCAAAAATCTCTGAAAATTTCGGGATTTTTTTTGGGATTTGATTTTTGGGTGGGATTTGGGAATTCCCGAATTTCTGGGTTCCCCAAATTTGGGTTTTTTCCCGTTTTCAGGTGATTCAATACCAAACTGTTCGTTACGACGTTCTGCCGCTGTCGCCCATCTCCAGGAATCGACTCAGTGAGTCAATTTGGGGGAAAAACCCAAATTTTGGGGTGGAAAAAAAGGGAAATTTGGGGGGAAAAAAATCCAGAGTTTGGGAGAGAAAATTTCCAGTTTTCTGGGGGGAAAAAGTCAAAATTTGGGAGGAAAAAATGAAAATTTTGGGGTGGAAAAAATGTGAAAATTTGGGGGAAAAAACCCAGAATTTTGAGGTGGAAAAAATGTGAAATTTGGGGGGAAAATGGGAGAATTTGGGAGGAAAAAAAAATCCAGAATTTGGGAGAGAAAATTCCAGTTTTCTGGGGGGAAAAAATCAAAATTTGGGAGGAAAAAAACCCCAAAAATCCTAATTTTGGGAGAAATCTTTAACTGGGAGGAAAAAACCCAAATTTTGCCCCAAATCCCCAAATTTTTCTCAGAAAAACCCAAATTTTTCCCCAAATTCCCCAAATTTTGCTCTGAAAAACGCAAATTTTTCCCCAAATCCCCAAATTCTACTTCAAATTCCCTAAATTTTTCTCCAAAAACCCCCAAATTCCCAAATTTTTCCCCAAATTCCCAAATTTTCCCCAAATCCTCAGTTTTTTCCCTAATTCCCCAAATTTTGCCCCAAGTTCCCCTAATGCTACCCCAAATTCCCCAAATTTTTCTCCAAAAACCCCAATTTTCCCCTCCCCAAATCCCCAAATTTTTCCCCAAATTCTCCAAATTCTGCTCTGAAAAACCCAGATTTTGCCCCAAATTCACAAATTTTTTCCCAAATCCCCCAAATTTTACCCCAAAATCCCCAAATTTTCCCCAAAATTCTCCAAACTCTTCCCCAAATAATGCAATTTTTCCCCAAAATCCCCAAATTTCCCCAAAATCCCCAAATTCTTCCCCAGTTTTTCCCCAAAATCCCCAAATTTCCCCAAAATCCCCAAATTTCCCGACTTCTCCCCAGACCAGGTGAAGAGGAAGATCCTGGTGTTGGATTTGGATGAAACTTTGATTCATTCTCACCACGACGGAGTTCTCAGACCCACTGTGAGGCCTGGAACTCCTCCTGACTTCATCCTCAAGGTTTGGGGGAAATTCGGGAGATTTTGGGAATTTTGGGGAATTTCGGGAATTTTTGGGGATTTTTTACAGATTTTTAATGGCTTTTTTTGCATTTTTTGGCTTTTTTTTTCTTTTTTTTTGGGGGTTCTCTGGCAGCCTGGCACTCCCCCCGACTTCATCCTCAAGGTTTGGGGGAAATTCGGGAGATTTTGGGAATTTTTGGGAAATTTGGGAATTTTTTGAATTTTGGGAATTTTTGGGGATTTTTTTCAGATTTTCTTTGGCTTTTTTTGCATTTTTTGGCTTTTTTTTTCTTTTTTTTGGGTTTTCTGGCAGCCTGGCACTCCTCCCGATTTCATCCTCAAGATTTGGGGGAATTTGGGAGATTTTGGGAATTTTGGGGATTTTTGGGAATCTTGGGGGATTTTTTGGGATTTTTTTCAGAATTTTTGGGGCTTTTCTTCTGAATGTTTTTGGATTTTGGGTGTTTTTTTGGGTGGTTTTTGGGGGTTCTGAGACCCTGGAACTCCTCACGACTTCATTCTCTAGGTTTGGGAAAAATGGGAATTTTGGGGAATTTTGGGAAATTTTTGGGAATTTTTTCGGGTTTTTTTTGCATTTTTTATGGCATTTTTTGGAGTTTTTTTGCATTTTTTTGCATTTTATTTCAATTTTTGGGGTTTTATGGTTGAGCTGGGAAACCTCCAGACTTCATCCTCGAGGTTTGGGGGAAATTCGGGAATTTTGGGGATTTTGGGGATTTTTTAGAACTTTTTGGGGAGTTTTTCGGGGATTTTTCGGGGATTTTTCGGGAAATTTTTTTGATTTTTTTTTTTTTTAAATAATTTTAACATTTTGGGTGATTTTTGGGGATGATTTGGAGGTGATTTTGGGCTGATTTTTGGCTATTTTTGGGCTAATTTTTGGCTAATTTTTGGCTATTTTTGGGCTAATTTTTGGCTATTTTTTGGCTATTTTTGGGCTGATTTTTTGGCTATTTTTGGCTGATTTTTGGGCTATTTTTGGCTGATTTTTTGGCTATTTTTGGGCTGATTTTGGGTGTTTTTTGGGCTGATTTTGGGTGGTTTTTGGGCTGATTTTGGGTGGTTTTTGGGCTGATTTTGGGTGTTTTTTGGGCTGATTTTGGGTGGTTTTTGGGCTGATTTTGGGTGGTTTTGGGCTGATTTTGGGTGTTTTTCCCCAGGTGGTGATCGACAAACACCCTGTGAGATTCTTTGTGCACAAAAGACCTCATGTGGATTTCTTCCTGGAGGTGGTGAGTGAGAGACCCGAAAATCCTAAAATTCACCCCGAAAATCCCAAAACTCACCCCAAATTCACCCCAAAATTCACCCAAAATCCTAAAATTCACCCCGAAAATTCACCCCAAAAATCCCCAAATTCACCCCAAAATCCCAAAATTCACCCCGAAAATCCCAAAATTCACCCCAAAATCCACCCGAAAACACCCAAAATCCACTAAAAAGTCTCCAAAATCCAGTCAAAAACACCCAAAATCTCCCCAAATCCATCAAAAGCTACCCAAAAATTCCCAAAATCCACCCCAAAACCCTCCCCAAATCCCATCTAAACCACTCCAAGATTCCCAAAATCCCCAAGTTTTCCCAAATTTCCCCAAATTCCAGGTGAGCCAGTGCTGTTCACAGCCAGCATGGAGATTTATGGCTCCAAAATCCCCAAAAATCACCCTAAAAACACCCAAAAACCTCCCAAAATCCACTCAGATCCACCCTAATCCATTCCAAACTTCCCAAAAATTCCCAAATTTTCCCCAAATTTTTCCCCAAATTCCCCAGGTGAGCCAGTGGTAGGAGCTGCTGGTGCTCACAGCCAGCATGGAGATTTGACTCCAAAATCCCTGAAAATCACCCTAAAAACACCCAAAACCCCCCAAAATCCACTCTACCCCATGCCAAACTTCCCGAATTTTCCCAAAATTCCCAAATTTTCCCAAAATCCCAGATTTTCACCCCAATTTCCAGGTGAGCCAGTGGTAGGAGCTGATGGTGCTCACGGCCAGCATGGAGATTTATAGCTCCAAAATCCCCCTAAATCTCCCCAAATCTGCCCGAAATCTCCCCAGATTGTTGCTGGGATTCCCAAAATCCCCAAAATTTTCCCAAAATTCCCAAATTTTCCCCAATTTCCAGCTGAGCCAGTGGTAGGAGCTGGTGCTGTTCACAGCCAGCATGGAGATTTATAGCCCCAAAATCCCCCAAAATCACCCTAAAAACCCCCAAAACCACCCCGAAATCTCCCCAGATTGTTGCCGGGATTCCCAAAATCCCCAAATTTTCCCCAAATTTCCCCGAATTGCCCAGGTGAGCCAGTGGTACGAGCTGGTGGTGTTCACAGCCAGCATGGAGATCTACGGCTGTGCTGTGGCTGACAAGCTGGACAACAACCGCAGCATATTGAACAGGAGATACTACCGACAGGTGAGGGGCGGGGCCAGGGGTGAGGGGCGTGGTCAGGAATGGGTGTGGTCAGCACTGGGCGTGGTCAGCACTGGCTGACAAGCTCGACAACAACCGCAGCATCCTCAACAGGAGATATTACAGACAGGTAAATGGGGCGTGGCCAGGTGTGAGGGGCGTGGTCAGGTGTGGGTGTGGTCAGCGATGGGCGTGGTCAGCACTGGCTGACAAGCTGGACAACAACCGCAGCATTCTGAACAGGAGATATTATAGACAGGTGAGGGGTGGGGCCAGGTGTGAGGGGCGTGGCCAGGTGTGAGGGGCGTGGCCGGAAATGGGTGTGGTCAGCGATGGGTGTGGTCAGCGATGGGCGTGGTCAGCGATGGGCGTGGTCAGCACTGGCTGACAGGCTGGACAACAACCGCAGCATTATGAACAGGAGATGATCTAGACAGGTAAATGGGGCGGGGCCAGGTGTAGTGGGTGTGGCCAGATGTGGGCGTGGCTTGGACAGGTGTGGGCGTGGTCAGCAGTGGGCGTGGTCAATAAACTTGACAGCAATGGCAGCATCCACACTAGCAGGCATTATGGACAGGTAAGGGCGTGGCCAGGTGGGATGGGCGTGGCTAGGCGGGATGGGCGTGGCCAGGGGTGGGTGGGCGTGGCCAAGCGGGATGGGCGTGCCTGGGTGTGGCCAGGAGTGGGCGTGGCTTGGAGAAGCGTGGGTGTGGCTTAACCAGGAGTGGGCGTGGTCAGGTGAACTCGACATCAACAGGAGATGCTATGGACAGGTAAATGTGGGCGTGGCCGGGGTGGGCGTGGCCGAAACAGGAGTGGGTGTGGTCAGACGAGGTGTGGGCGTGGCCAACACCATATATGGGCACAACCAGCCAGTGGGCGTGTCCTGGGTGAGATGTGGGCGTGGCCAACACATCTATGGGCATGGGAACAAATGGGCGTGGTCTGGGTGATGTGGGCGTGGCCTGGGGGTGTCCAGGTGTGTTCTTCAGGGAATGTGGGCGTGGCTAACACCGTAGATGAGCATTATAACAACCTGGGCGTGGTGGGCGTGGCCGGGGGCGTGTCCAGGCTCGGTGGGCGTGTCCCTGAGCCGGCCCCGCCCCCAGCACTGCACGCTGGAGCTCGGCAGTTACATCAAGGACCTGTCGGTGGTGCACAGCGACCTGAGCAGCATCGTCATCCTGGACAACTCACCTGGCGCCTACCGCAGCCATCCAGGTACCCCGAATTGTCCTAAAATATCCCAAAATATCCTGAAAATATCGTGGGGTTTGGGGGAAAAATCACCGTCCTGAAATTCCCAAAAATGAGCCAAAAGTGAGCCAAAAATCCTCCCTGAACGTCTGCCTGGACAGCTCACCTGGGGCTTCCCGCAGCCATCCAGGTACCCTAAATACCCCAAAAAATCCTGAAATTATCCCAGAAATATCCTCGGGTTTGGGGGGAAAATCCCTGTCCTGAAATTCCCAAAAGTAACCCCAAAAAAACCCCAGAAATCCTCACTGAATGTCATCCTGGTCAGCTCACCTGGCGCCTACCAGGTACCCAGAATTGTCCTAAAATATCCCAAAAATTCTGTCTGAAATGTCCCAAAAATCGCCGTCCTGAAATTCCCAAAAAACCCCCAAAAGTTGGCACCAAAACTTTCCCCAGAATCCCCAAAATTCCCCAAAAAATCTCACAGAATTCTCAAAAATTCCCCCAAAAATCCCCCAAATTCCACCCAAACTTCACCCAGGACACCTGAAATCCCTGAAAATTCCCAAAAAATCCCCAAAATTCCCAAATTTTCCCCAATTTCAGACAATGCCATCCCCATCAAGTCGTGGTTCCCTGAATTACCCCAATTTGCCCCAAATTTCCCCCAAATTTTCCCCAAATTTTCCCCAAATTCCACCCCAAATCCCCTCCAATCCCCCCCCAGCACTCCCAGAATTATTCAGAATTCCCAAAAATGCCCCAAAATTGCCTAAAATTCCCAAATTTCCCCAATTTCAGACAACGCCATCCCCATCAAGTTGTGGTTCAGTGAGCCCCAAAAATCCCCCAAGTTACCCCAAAATTCCCAAAAATTCCCCCAAAAATCCCCCAAATTCCACCCAAACTGCATCCAGGACACCCGAAATCCCTGAAAATTCCCAAAAAATCCCCAAAACCCCTAAATTTTCCCCAAATTTTTAGACAACGCCATCCCCATTGAGTCGTGGTTCAGTGAGCTCTAAAAATCCCCCAAATTCCCAAAAATTCCCCCAAAATCTCCAAAAGTTCCCCCAAAAATCCCCCAAATTCCACTCAAATTTCCCCGAAATCCCTGAAAATCCCTCCAAATTCCCCAAAATCCCCAAATTTCCCCAATTTCAGACAACGCCATCCCCATCAAGTTGTAGTTCAGTGAGCTCTAAAAATCTCCAAAAATTCCCCCAAAATCTCCAAAAATTCCCCCAAAACCCACCCAAATTCTACTCAAATTTCCCCAAAATTCCCCAAAAAATCCCCAAAAATCCCTCCCCAAATTTCCCCAAATTTCCCCAATTGCAGACAACGCCATCCCCATCAAGTCGTGGTTCAGCGATCCAGGTGACACGGCTCTGCTCAACCTGCTGCCCATGCTGGACGCGCTCAGGTGCGCATTTCGGGGGATTTGGGGGAGGATTTGGGGGAATTTGGGGCATTGGGGGATTTTGGGAGGATTTTGGGGGAATATTGGAGGCATTTTGGGAGGATTTTGGGGGAATTTGGGAGGATTTGGGGGAATTTTGGGGGATTTTTGGGGAGGATTTGGGGGAATTTGGGGCAATTTGGGGAATTTTGGGGAATTTCAGGAGGATTTGGGGGAATTTTGGGAGAATTTCCGGGGAATTTTGGGGGGATTTTGGGAGGATTTTTGGGTCTTTGGGGGGAATTTTGAGAAAGATTTTGGAGGGATTTTGGGTTATTTGGGTCATTTTGGGGAAGATTTTGGGTTATTTTGGGGAGATTTTGGGTTTTTTGGGTTATTTTTGGGTCATTTTGGGTTATTTTGGGTCTTTTGGGGAAGTTTTTGGGTGATTTTAGGGTGATTTTTGGATTACTTTGGGGAGGATTTTGGGTTTTTGGGGAAGATTTTGGGTTATTTTTAGGGTTATTTTTGGGGTTCTTTTAGGGAAGATTTTGGGGTGATTTTGGGTGATTTTTGGGGTGATTTTGGGTGATTTTTGGGGTGATTTTGGGTGATTTTTGGAGTGATTTTGGGTGATTTTTGGGGTGATTTTGGGTGATTTTTGGGGTGATTTTGGGTTATTTTTTGGGTGATTTGGGGTATTTTTGGGGTTATTTTTGGGGTTATTTTTGGGGTGATTTTGGGTTATTTTGGGGGATTTCAGGGTCTCACTCTCCCCTGCCAGGTTCACGGCTGACGTTCGCTCTGTGCTGAGCAGGAACCTCCATCAGCATCGCCTCTGGTGACACCTGGGCACACCTGGGCACACCTGGGCACACCTGGGCACACCTGGGCACACCTTGAGGACACCTAGGACTTCCTTGGGGACACCTGGGGATCTCCTGGGACACACCTGGGGACACCTGAGACACCTGGGAGTCACCTGAGACACCTTGGTGACACCTTGAGGACACCTGGGGTCACCTGAGAGCCCCTTGGGGACAACCAGGACCTCCCTGGGGACACCTGGAGGACACCTAGGACTTCTTCGGGGACACCTGGGCTCACCTGGGACACACCTGGGGACACCTTGGGCTCACCTGGGACACCTCGGTGACACCTGGAGGACACCTAGGACTATTCTTGGGGACACCTGGGGATCTCCTGGCATCCACCTGAGACACCTGGGGACACCTTGGAGTCACCTGAGAGCCCCTTGGGGACACCTTGAGGACACCTGGGGACACCTGGGGACAACCAGGATCCTCTGAGGACTCATTGGGGACGCCTGGGGACAGCTCGGGGTCACCTGGGACACACCTGGGGACACCTGGGACACCTTGGTGACACCTGGGGACACCTGGGGTCAGCTGAGACCCTCTTGGGGACACCTGGGACACACCTGGGACACACCTGGGGACACCTGAGACACCTTGGTGACACCCGGTGCCCCCAGCTCCTCCCCTCCCCCCTCATTATCCCGGGAGGCTAATCAATCAATCGATCGATCGATCGATCAATTAACCCCTAATGAGGGGGAGGAGCTTCCTGACCCAGCGGGTGGGGGAGGGGCGGTGCCGGGCAATCCCCTCCCCCTCCCCTCCCCCGCTCTTTTTAAAAGCCCTTCTGGCCAATCACGGCTCGCTCTGCTTCTTGCGTCACTTCCGGGGTGTGCTGCGTCACTTCCGGGATCTCGAGCGTCATTTCCGGGTTGTTTCCGTCTTCCCTTCCCCCCCATTGCCGCCAGCGATGGTTCCGTCCGCTCGGCGCTGGCCACGCCCCTTTCCGTGGCCACGCCCCTTTCCGTGGCCACGCCCACTTACCCGCGTGACTCCGTGTTTCCCTCGCCCGCCACGTGACGCGGTGACGTCAGCAGCATGACGTCAGTCACGTGAGGAGCCGCAGCGCCTCCAGCGGATCGTTGCGCGGTGCTGCCGGGACTTGATTAGTTAGTTAATTAGCGGGAGATTGCTAATGAACCTCCTGAATGGGGCTGGGAGATGGGGAGCGCGGCTGGGGACTGGGAGGGACTGGGATGAACTGGGAATGGACTGGGACGGACTGGGATCGACTGGGATGAACTGGGAGGGAGGGATGGAGGGATTAGGGAATCGACTGGGATGGACTGGGATCGACTGGGATGAACTGGGATGGACTGGGATCGACTGGGATGGACTGGGAGGGACTGGGATGGACTGGGATCGACTGGGAATGGACTGGGATCGACTGGGATGGACTGGGATCGACTGGGATGGACTGGGAATGGACTGGGAATGGACTGGGATTGGACTGGGATGGACTGGGATGAACTGGGAATGGACTGGGATGGACTGGGATGGTGGACTGGGATGGACTGGGAATGGACTGGGATTGAACTGGGATGGAACTGGGATGGACTGGGAATGGACTGGGATGGACTGGGATGAACTGGGATTGACTGGGAGGAACTGGGATGACGCTCACTCAATTCCGCAGCGCTAGTCTGAACCCTCTTACGCAATTCGCGTAACTCCTCCCAATTGACTTCAATACAAACTCCTTACGCCATTAGCGCAGCGCTATTCACAAATCCCTTACGCAATTCGCGTAACTCCGCCCAATTGAATGCAATACCAACCCCTTACGCCATTAGCGCAGCGCTATTCTCCATTCACTTACGCACTTTCCGTAACGCCTTCCCGCTGGGTTCAATGTAACCGGATTACGCAATTTGCGTATCGATACTCTCCCTTCCCTTACGCAATTTCCGTAACTCCGCCCCGTAGAGTTCAATACCAACCCCTTACGCCATTAGCGCAGCGCTATTCACAAATCCCTTACGCACTTTCCGTAACTCCGCCCCGCTGAGTTCAATGTAACCGGCTTACGCAATTTGCGTAGCTCTCCGCGCACTGCGCAGGCGCGCCGCTGCCCGGGCCGCTCCCTGAGCGCGGCGCTCCGGTTCCCGGTACCGGCGGCAGTACCGGCGGCAGTACCGGCAGCAGTACCGGCAGAAATACCGGCAGTACCGCAGTACCGGCAGCAGCACCGGCAGGCCCAGCAGGCCGCGGCCAGGCCCAGCAGGCCGCACCGGCCCGAGCAGGCCCGGACAGGCCCCCCCCCCGCAGGCCCCGCAGGCCCAGCAGGCCGCACCGGCCGCCCCGGCCCGGCCATGAAGTTCCTGTACAAGGAGGAACATCCCTTCGAGAAACGGCGCTGCGAGGGAGAGAAGATCCGGAAAAAGTATCCGGATAGAGTGCCGGTGAGGCGGGGGGAGGGAGGGAGGGCTGGGATTGTCACCGGGAGGAGAGGAATCGAACCGGGAGCCCGAAAATCAACCCCGGGCGGAGAGGAGTTGAACCCGAAAAGCCCAAAATTCTCCCGGAGAAGCGAAATTTCTCCCGGGAGACCCGAAATCTCGATGGGGAGCTCAAAATTCATCCCGGAACTGCCGAAATTCAATCCTTAGGCCTCAAAATGTACCCCGGGAGGATCGGAATCACCCCGGAACTGCCGAGATTCACCCGAAACTGCCCAAAATTCAGCCAAAACTGCCCAAAATTCAGCCAAAACTCCCGAAATTCACACAAAACTGCCGAGATTCACCCGAAACTGCCGAAATTCAGCCAAAACTGCCGAAATTCAGCCAAAACTGCCGAAATTCAGCCAAAACTGCCGAAATTCAGCCAAAACTGCCCAAAATTCAGCCAAAACTGCCGAAATTCACCCAAAACTGCCGAAATTCACCCCAAAACTGCCGAAATTCACCCCAAAACTGCCGAGATTCACCCGAAACTGCCGAAATTCACCCCAAAACTGCCGAAATTCACCCCAAAACTGCCGAGATTCACCCGAAACTGCCGAAATTCACCCCAAATCTCCCAAAATTCAATCCAGAAAACCCAAAATTCACCCCGGGAGCTCCAAAATAAACCCCAAAAGTCCCAAAATTTACCTCGAGATCCCAAATTTCACCCCAAAACTCCCAAATTTCACCTCAAAAACTCCCAAAATTCACCTCAAAACTCCCAAAATTTACCCCAAAACTCCCAAAATTCACCCCAAAAATCGAATTTTTCATCATTTTTGGCTCCCAGGCTATCCGGATTCACCCGAAATTCCCAAATTTCTCCTTTTTTTCATCCCTAAATATTGAGGATTTTCTTTCCCGATTTGCTGAAATTTAGGTTTTTTCCCCCTAAAATTTAAGGTTTTTACCTAAAATTTGAGAGGTTTTTAACCTAAAATTCGAAGTATTTTTTCTCTCAAATTTAGGGTTTTTTTCTTCCTAAATTCAGGTTTTTTCTCCCCAAAATTAAAGAATTTTTCCCCTAAATTCAAGAATTTCCTCCCAAAATTAATTAATTTTTTCCCCAAAATAAAATAATATTTTAAACTCAAATTCCAAGAACGTTTTTCCCCAAAATTCAGGTGAGTTTCTCCCCAAAATTCAAGTTTTTTCCCCCAAAATTCAACTTTTCCCCCAAAATTCAAATTTTTTCCCCCAAAATTCATATTTTCTCCCCAAAATTCAAGTTTTTTCCCCCAAAATTCACCTCGTTTTTCCCCCAAAACTCAGCGATTTTTTTCCCTCAAAAATTCAAACTTTCCCCCAATTATTTTCAGGATTTTCCCCAATTTTTCCCGATTTTCCCCAATTCCAGGTGATCGTGGAAAAGGCGCCCAAAGCTCGGATTGGAGATTTGGATAAAAAGAAATATTTGGTTCCTTCAGACCTCACAGGTGGGCAGATGTGGGATTTTTTGGAGTTTTTTGGGATTTCTGGGGGATTTTGGGGTTTTGGGGTTTTAAGGTGATTTTTGGGATTTTTTTTTGTGTTTTTGAGATTTTTTTGGTGATTTTTTTGGTGATTTTTTGGAATTTTTTTTGTGATTTTGGATGCTTTGGGGATGATTTTTGGGGTTCTAAGGTGATTTTGGGGTTTTTGGGGTGATTTGGGGTTTTAAGGTGATTTTTGGGAATTTTTTTTTTGGGTTTTTTGAGATTTTTTGGTGATTTTTTGGTGATTTTTTTTATTTTTTGGGTGATTTTGGGGTTTTTGGGGTGACTTTGGGTTTTTTAAATGAATTTTGGGGTTTTTTGGGTCAATTTTGGGATTTTTTGGGTCGACTTTGGGTTTATTTGGGTCGATTTTGGGGTTTTGGGGTGAATTTTGGCATTTTTGGGGTGGATTTTTGGTTTTTTTACAAATTCCAGGGGTTTTGGGTGATTTTGGTGGTTTCTGGGTGGATTTTGGGGTTTTTCGGGTGAATTTTGGGTCGATTTTGGGACTTTTTAACGAATTCAGTATTTTTTGGGTCAATTTTGGTGTTTTTCGGGTCGATTTTCAGTTTTTTTCACAAATTCTGTTGGGTTTGGGTGTATTTTGGGGTTTTTCGGGTGAATTTTCATTTTTTTTTTTACAAATTTTGGGGTTTTCCGGGTTGATTTTGGTTTTTTTTTTAACAAATTCCGTTGTTTTCTGGGTGGATTTTTTGGGTTTTTCCCAAATTCCATTGTTTTCTGGGTGGATTTTGGGGTTTTTTTCCCAGATTTCATAGTTTCCCTGTGGATTTTCCCATTTTCCCCATTTTCTCCCCATTTTTCCCCAAATCTCATCATTTCCCAGGTGGATTTTTTGGGTTTTTTCCCAAATCCCATAGTTTTCCAAGTGGATTTTGGGGTTTTTGGAGTCAATTTTGGTGGGTTTTGGGTGTATTTTAGTGGTTTTTTGGTAGATTTTGGTGTTTTTCAGGTAGATTTTCTGGTTTTTTCCCCAAATTCCGTTGTTTTCCGGGTGGATTTTTTGGTTTTTTTCCCAAATCCTGCTGTTTCCCAGGTGGATTTTGGGGTTTTTTTCCCAGATTTCATAGTTTCCCTGTGGATTTTCCCAATTCCCCCCTTTTCTCACCATTTTTCCCCAATCCTGCTGTTTCCCTGTGGATTTTGGTGTTTTCTGGGTGGATTTTGGGTTTTTTGGGTGGATTTTGGGGTCAATTTTGGTGTTTTTCGGGTGGATTTTTGGTTTTTTTAATGAATTTTGTTGTTTTCTGGGTCGTTTTTTGGGTCAGTTTTGCAGGTTTTTTAATGAATTTTGGTGTTTCCCAGGTAGATTTTTGGGGTTTTTTCCCAGATTTCATAGTTTCCCCGTGGATTTTCCCGATTTCCCCCCTTTTCTCCCCATTTTCTCTCCCTCCCAGTCGGTCAGTTCTATTTCCTGATCCGGAAGCGAATCCACCTGCGGGCAGAAGACGCTTTGTTCTTCTTCGTCAACAACGTCATTCCTCCCACCAGTGCCACCATGGGGCAGCTCTACCAGGTCTGGAATCCCAAAAACATCCCAAAAACACCAGAAAATCATCGGGGAAAAAATCTGGGGAAAGCACGAAGAGATTTGGGGGGAAAAAGTGAAAAAAAAGGGGAAAAAATGGGGGAAAAAAGGGGAAAAATTGAATTTTTGGGGGTTAAAAATTTGGAAAATTTGGGATGGAAAAAGGAAATTTTGGGAATTGGATGGGAAATTGGGAACTGGGATGGAAAATTTGGAAATGCCACCATGGGGCAGCTCTACCAGGTCTGGAAACAGCAAAAAAATCCCAAAAACACCAGAAAATCATTGGGGAAAAGCCTGAAAAAATTTGGGGGGAAGAAGTGAAAAAAAAGGTGAAAAACGGGGAAAGATGAGGAAAAAAGGGGAAAAAATTCAATTTTTGGAGGTTAAAAATTTGGAAAATTTGGGATGGAAAAGGGAAATTTTGGGAATGAGGAAGGAAATTTTGGGAATTGGATGGGAAATTGGGAACTGGGATGGGAAATTTGGAAATGCCACCGTGGGGCAGCTCTACCAGGTCAGAAAAACCCAAAAATCCCAAAAAATAATAGGGGAAAAATTTGGGAAAAGCACGAAAAAAACTGGGTGGGGGAAGTGAAAAAATGGGGAAAAATAGGGGAAAAAATGGGATTTTTGGGGGTTTTGAGGGTTAAAAATCTGGGAAATTTGGAATGGAAAAGGGAACATTTGGGAGTTGGGGTGGGAAAATTTGGGAAAAGCCCGAAAAAAATCGGGGGAAAAAAGTGGGGAAAAAAGGCGAGAAACGGTGAAAAAAGGAGAAAAAAGGGATTTTGGGGGTTAAAAATATCAGGGAGGTTTGGAAAGTTTGGGAAATTTGGGAACTGGGATGGGAAAATTTGGAAATGCCACCGTGGGGTAGCTCTACCAGGTCTGAAATCCCCAAAAAATTCCAAAAATACCAAAAAATAATCGGGGAGAATCTCAAAAAAAAAATTGGGAAAAGTCCCAGGAAAATTTGGGGGGAAAACGGCTAAAAAATAGTGAAAAAATGGGGAAAAAGTGGAAAAAATGGAATTTTTGGGGGTTTTGGGGGTTAAAAATGTCAGGGAGGTTGGGGAAATTTGGGGAAATTTGGGCTGGAAAAGGGAAAGTTTGGGAATTGGGATGGGAAATTTGGAAATGCCACCATGGGGCAGCTCTACCAGGTCTGAAAATCCCCAAATATCCCAAAAATAAAAAAAAAAAATCGGGGAAAAAATTTGGGAAAAGCACGAAAAAAACTGGGGGGGGGGGGGGGAAGTGAAAAAATGGGGAAAAAAGGCGAAAAAAAGGGGGAAAATAGGGGAAAAAATGGAATTTTGGGGGTTTTGAGAGTTACAAATCTGGGAAATTTGGGATGGAAAAAGGAAAATTTGGGGCTGAGGAGGGGAATTGGGATGGAGGGGAAAGAAAAAGTGGGAAAATATTGGGAAAAAACCCAAAATGTTGGCGGGGAGGGAAATCTGGGATCAAAAGGGGGAAATTTGGGATGAGGGTGATTAAAAATCCCAAAAATATTTGGGAAAAAACCCCAAAACCCTCAGGGCAGGGAGGGAGGAGGAATCGGAAAAACTCAAAACTCCTGAGGGGAATTTCTCTCTATTTCGGGTGAATCGATCCCGGAGGTGTTTCGGAGCTTCAATTGATCCCGCCGAACCCCAAAAACCCCGTTTTTAGCGATTTTTAGGGATTTTTTCCCCTCACGACTGACACCAACCTGCTCCCTCAGGAACACCACGAGGAGGATTTCTTCCTTTACATCGCCTACAGCGACGAGAGCGTGTACGGAGCCTGAGCCCTGCCCTGCCAGCCCCGCCGCCCGCCCGGATCCCCAGAAACCCCCTTTTTCCCCTCAAAACCCCCTTTTCCCCCTCAAAACCCCCTTTTTCCCCTCAAAAATCCCCTTTTTCCCCTCAGAAATCCCCTTTTTCCGCTCCCCGCGCCCCTCCCGCCAATAAAAGCGACGGAGCGCCTCTGGGCCTCCACCGGAAGTGGGAGTGGCTTTTATAGGGGGCGTGGTTTGTGGGTGGGGCACGAGGGGCGTGGCTTGAATAATTAGACTGTGTCCTCCCTGTGGGCGTGGCTTGCCGGGAGGCGGGGTTAGCGCGTGCGCGGTGGTGTGTCGGGGCGGGGCCTGGCGGGGGCGGGGCCTGGCGGGGGCGGCGCGGGGCGAGGCGCACCGGACGGAGCGGCGGCGGAGCGGCGGGGGGAGCGGCGGGGGAGCGGCCATGGCCGAGCCGGGAAACGGAGGTACCGGACAGGGGAACCGGGCTGACCGGGACAGGGGAACCGGGAGTGACCGGGGGGAGCGGCCATGGGGAGCCGGGCGGCGGAGCTACCGGACAGGGGAACCGGGAAATAACCGGGGGGGAACGGCCATGGCCGGGCCGGGAAACGGAGGTACCGGAGAGGGGAACGGGAGTGACCGGGGGGAACGGGACAGGGGAACCGGGAGTGAGCGGGGTTAGCGGGGGGAGCGGCCATGGGGAGCCGGGCGGCGGAGCTACCGGAGAGGGAACCGGAGAGGAGAACCGGGAGTGACCGGGAGAGGGGAACCGGGAAATAACCGGGGGGAGCGGGGGACAGCGGCCATGGCCGAGCCGGGAAACGGAGGTACCGGAGCGGGGAGAACCGGGACGGGGGGAACGGGGGGAGAACGGCCATGGGGAGCCTGGTAACGGAGGTACCGGAGAGGGAACCGGGACACGGGAACCGGGAAATAACCGGGGGGAGCGGCCATGGCCGAGCCGGGCGGCGGAGGTACCGGAGCGGGGAACGGGAGTGATCGGGGGAGATCCCGGGGCGGCGGAGCGCTGAGGGGGAGAACGGGGCGGCGGAACCTCCCGGGAGTGCCGGCGGAGGAGGGTTGGAGCGGGAGAGCGGCCGGACCGGGCGGGCCTTCGGAGCTCCGGTAGCGGCGGGGTTAAACCCTCAGCGCTCCGGTAGCGGGGAGATTGGGACCCTCAGAGCTCCGGTACCGATGGGGTTAGAGCCCTCAGCGCTCCGGTAGCGGTAGAACCTTCAGAGCTCCGGTAGCGGCGGCCTTGGAGCTCTCAGAGCTCCGGTAGCGGGGAGGTTGGAACCCTCAGAGCTCCGGTACCGGTAGGGTTAAAACCCTCAGCGCTCCGGTACCGGCGGGGTTGGGTCTCTCAGAGCTCCGGTACCGGTGAGGTTAAAACCCTGAGAGCTCCGGTACCGGTAGATCCCTCACAGCTCCGGTACCGGCGGGGTTAACCCCTCAGCGCTCCGGTACCCGTGAGGTTTAACCCCTCACAGCTCCGGTAGCGGCGGGGTTGGGTCTCTCAGAGCTCCGGTACCGGTACGGGCGGTGTTTGAGCTCTCCGGTACCGGTACCGGTACAGTTGGAGCTCTCAGTGCTCCGGTACCGGTAGCGGTGGGATTGGAGCTCTCAGCAATCCGGTACCGGGCGGTTTGAACTCTCAGCAATCCGGTACCGGTACCGGGCGGTTTGAGCTCTCCTGTCTCCGGTACCGGTACCGGGCGGTTTGAGCTCTCCTGTCTCCGGTACCGGGCGGTTCCCGGGCGCACGGCACAGCCCGGTCCCGCTCCCTCTCCCGGTCCCGGTGTGACTCTCGGTCCTTCCCGTTCACAGAAGCGCTGCCGCCGCTGAAAACCGAGCCGCAGGTGAGAGAACAGCGGGAGAACCGGGAGGGTGGGAAACGGGAGTTCCCGGTCTGTTCGATCCTCCCGGCGGGTTTGGTTGTACCGGCAGCACCGCGAGGGTTTGCCGGTGATCCCGGCGAGTTTAACGGGGAATCCCGGTGGGTTTAACGGGGAAATGCCGGTGGTTTAACGGGGAATCCCGGTGGGTTTAACGGGACATCCCGGTGGTTTAACGGGGAATCCCGGTGGGTTTAACGGGACATCCCGGTCGTTTAACGGGACATTCCGGTGGTTTAACGGGGACATCCCGGTTCCCGCAGCCCCCCGAGAAGCGCCGCCGGACCATCGAGGATTTCAACAAGTTCTGCAGTTTCGTCTTGGCCTACGCGGGATACATCCCGGCGGCCGCCGAGGTAACCGGGACAGCGCCGGGGGCACCGGGGGCACCGGGGGGACACCGGGATGCGTCGCCGGGTCATTGGGAGGTACCGGGGCAGCAAGCGGGGCCTGCGGGAGGCTCCGGGGAGGCTCCGGGAGGCCCCGGCCGGGGGTTTACCGGTTTCCGAGCGGTTTCCGGGTCACCAAACCCCATTCCGGTGCTCCCCGGTTCCCCCCGGTTCCCCCCGGTTCCCCCAGCCCGCCGCCGCCCCGCCAGCTCCCGGCGCTCCCCGCGTGATTGACAGCGCGCCTCGCCCCGCCCCCCATCCTCTCCGCCAATCGCGTGGCTGCACCGCCCCTGGCCCCGCCCAAAGCGGGGTGGGCAATTGGGAAGCCACGCCCACTGGCTGAGGACTAATGGCGGCGCTGCTGAGGTGGCCACGCCCCCCGAGTCGCGCGGGGGATGCTGGGAGGTGTAGGCAGGGCTTGGCGCTGGGACTGCAAATCCCGGCGTGCCTTGCGCGGCGCCGCCATGTTGGGGCGGGGAGGAGTTCGGGGGAAGTTGGGGAGATTTTGGGTGAATTTGGGTGGATTTGGGGTGATTTTTGGAGGATTTGGAGGATCCTGGTCACATTTGGGACAAATCTGAGTTTCCTGTGATGAATTCTCTGAGCCCGGGTTGGATTTGGGGTGAATTTGAGTTCCCTGAGGTGAATTTTGGGTGAATTTCAGTTCCTCAGGTTGCAATGCCGACATAGCTCAATCCCCTCCTGTGCATTTTGCCCAACCCTGTATAAACTAAAACCCTAAACTGAATTTTGTACATTTTTTGGGTTTTTTTCTCCCCAGGCTAGCCCCAGCTCCCCTGTCGCCAGTACAAATCCCAATTTTAAATTGAATTTTCTCTATTTTTCTCTATTTTTTGGGTTTTTCTCTCAGGCCAGCCCCAGCTCCCCCTGCCCCGAGGGCACGGCCGCCTGGAGCTCCTCACCCCGGTACAAATCCCAGTTTTAAATTGAATTTTCTCTATTTTTTGGGTTTTTTTCCCCAGGCCAGCCCCAGCTCCCCCTGCCCCGAGGGCACGGCCGCCTGGAGCTCCTCACCCCGGTACAAATCCCAATTTTAAATTCAATTTTTTACATTTTTTTCCCCATTTCCCCAGGCCAGCCCCAGCTCCCCCTGCCCCGAGGGCACGGCCGCCTGGAGCTCAGCCTCGGTACAAATCCCAGTTTTAAATTGAATATTCTCTATTTTTTGGGTTTTTTTCCCCAGGCCAGCCCCAGCTCCCCCTGCCCCGAGGGCACGGCCGCCTGGAGCTCTGCCCCCGCCGCGCTCAGAACCATCGAGACGTTCGTCCGCAAAGCCAAATCCTCCAAGAAGCGCGGCTTGGGCGCCTCGGAATCCTCCATCCTGGACAAGATGCGCCTCAAGGACTCTCTGTTCGACCTTCCTCCTCCTCCTCCTCCTCCTGCCGCCCGCCGCAGGGATCGCCGCAGCCGCCGCGGGGACTCGGCAGGGTCGCGGGGCGGGGCGGGGCGCGGAGATTTGGGGCGAATCCGGCTGAAAAAGAGCAAGAAGCGGCGCTGGAAGAAGGGCGACAGGGAGGCGCTGGGCGGCAGGGCGAC
This sequence comes from Entomyzon cyanotis, assembly GCA_024500445.1. Lineage (NCBI taxonomy): Eukaryota > Metazoa > Chordata > Aves > Passeriformes > Meliphagidae > Entomyzon > Entomyzon cyanotis. The sequence continues at coordinate 324,701 of JAKEPQ010001013.1, read as the reverse complement.
ACCGAGCGACTCGGATTCCGAGGAAGATCCTCCTTCGCCTCCTCCTCCTCCTCCTCCTCCTCCGCCTTTGCCCCCCGAGGGGAAGCTGGGGGCAGCCGGGGGGGGTGGTGGGCAAGGAGGGGGGAGCACCGAGACCAGCCGCGACGGAGAGGGGGACGGCAGCTCCAGCGAGGGGGACGGGCGGGTCATGGATGAGGACATCATGGTCGAGTCGGGTGAGTGAAGTATTTGGGGTGAAAACTGGGGATTTTGGGGTGAAATGTGGGGTTTGGGGGTTTGGGGTTGCAGCGAGGGGGACGGCAGCTCCAGCGAGGGGGACGGCAGGGTGATGGACGAGGACATCATGGTGGAGTCGGGTGAGTTATTTAGGAATTTGGGGTGAAAAACTGGGATTTTGGGGTTTGGGGGTTTGGGGTTGCAGCGAGGGGGACGGCAGGGTGATGGATGAGGACATCATGGTCGAGTCGGGTGAGTTAAATTGGGGAGAACTGGGGATTTTGGGGTGTTTTGGGGTGAAATGTGGGGGTTTGGGGTTTTGGGGTTGCAGCGAGGGGGATGGACGGGTGATGGACGAGGACATCATGGTGGAGTCAGGTGAGTTTTGGGTGAAATTGGGGGGTTTTGGGGTGAGATTTGGGGGTTTTGGGTCCCCAGAGGGTGGTGGATGAGGACATCGTGGTGGAGTCGGGTGAGTTTGGGGTGAAAAATTGGGGTTTTGGGGAAATGTGGGGATTTTGGGGAAATGTGGGGATTTTGGGGAAATTGGGGGGTTTGGGGAAATGTGGGGATTTTGGGGAAATTGGGGGGTTTGGGGTGATGGGCGAGGACATCATGGTCAAGTCGGGTGAGTTTTGGGGTGAAATTTGGGGTTTTGGGGTGAAATTTGGGGTTTTGAGGTGATGGACAAAGACATCATGGTGGAGTTGGGTGAGTTTTGGGTGAAATTGGGGGGTTTTGGGGATTTGGGGATTTTGGGGTGAGATTTGGGGGTTTTGGGTCCCCAGAGGGTGGTGGATGAGGACATCGTGGTGGAGTCAGGTGAGTTTGGGGTGAAATTTTGGGATTTTGGGGAAATTTGGGGATCCCAAGTGTCTCAAATTTAGGATTTGGGATCCCAAGTGTCATTTGGGACACAAACTTTAGTACTTAATTAATCCCAGATGACATCGAGACCTAAATTTGGACTATTTTACTTAATTTGGAATATTTACATTTTACTTACATATTAAAATATTAAAATACTTTAACATTTCCATGACATTCCAAGCCATTCTGACATCACCATAAACCCAAATTCCCCATTTTTTCCCCATTTTTCACCTCCCACCTTTCTCCTCCAACCACCTCTAATTTTTTATTAATTTTCCCATTTTTCCCCCATTTTTTAATGAATTCCAGGCAACGACTCCTGGGATTTGATCACCTATTACTGCCTATATTTTTTTACTAAATTCCCCAATTTTTAATGAATTCCAGGCGATGACTCCTGGGATTTGATCACCTGTTGCTGCCTATATTTTTTTATTAATTTTCCCATTTTTTCCCCATTTTATCCCCATTTTCTCCCCAGTTCCAGGAGATGACTCCTGGGATTTGATCACCTATTACTGCCTATATTTTAACCCAATTTTAAAAAACCCTTTTGTCACCTATTGCTGCCTATATTTTTCTACTAAATTCCCCAATTTTTAATGAATTCCAGGCGATGACTCCTGGGATTTGATCACCTATTGCTGCCTATATTTTTCTACTAAATTCCCCAATTTTTAATGAATTCCAGGGGACGACTCCTGGGATTTGATCACCTATTGCTGCCTATATTTTTCTACTAAATTCCCCAATTTTTAATGAATTCCAGGCGATGACTCCTGGGATTTGATCACCTATTGCTGCCTATATTTTTCTACTAAATTCCCCAATTTTTAATGAATTCCAGGGGATGACTCCTGGGATTTATCACCTTTCTCCTATTTTTTCTCTAATTCCCCATTTTTAATAATTCAGGACGACTCCTGGGATTTGATCACCTGCTACTGCCAGAAGCCGTTCGCCGGGCGGCCGATGATCGAGTGCAGCCAGTGCGGCACGTGGATCCACCTCTCCTGCGCCAAAGTCAAGAAGAACAACGTTCCTGACGTCTTCTATTGCCAAAAATGCCGCGAAGGACCTCGCAGGGCCACCCCCGCCACCCCCAGGGATTCCTAAAAATGGGATTTGGGGGGAAAGCCCAGCTTCCTGCGGATTTGGGGGTTGGCAGGTCTCCGGTCGGGAGGGTTTGGAGCCTCGAGGAGTTGAGATTTTGGGGGTTGAAATCCTCAGATTGTGAGATTTTGGGGGTTGAAATCCTCAGATTGTGAGATTTTGGGGGTTGAAATCCTCAGATTGTGAGATTTTGGGGGTTGAAATCCTCAGATTGTGAGATTTTGGGGGTTGAAATCCTCAAATCGTGAGATTTTGGGGGTTGAAATCCTCAGATTGTGGATTTTTGGGTTTGGAAATCTCCCGAAGTTGTGAGAAATTGGGGTTTTTAACTCCCAAAATTGTGGAATTTTGGGGTTTTTAACTCCCAAAATTGTGGAATTTTGGGGTTTTTAACTCCCGAAATTGTGAGGTTTTGGGGTTTGGAAATCTCCCGAAGTTGTGAGAGTTTGGGGTTTGAAATCCTCAAATTGTGAGGTTTTGGGGTTTGGAAATCTCCCAAAATTGTGAGAGTTTCGGGTTTTGGGATTGTTTCCCCCTAAAAATTGTGGAATTTTGGGGTTTTTAACTCCCAAAATTGTGAGATTTCAGGGTTTTGAAATCTCCCAAAATTGTGAGGTTTTGGGGTTTGAAATCTTCCAGAAATTGTGAGATTTTGGGGTTTGAAATCCTCAAATTGTGAGCTTTTGGGGCCCCAAAAATGGGATTTTTTGGGGAAATCCTCACCTCAGATTGGGAGATTTTTGGGGTTTGTAATTCACCCCCAAATTGGGAGGCTTTGGGGTCTTTAAAAAGCCCCAGAATTGTAAGATTTTTGGGATTTCCACAATTAAAAATGGAGCAATTTGGGGTTTTTTTACTAATCCCCCAAATCACGTGGTTTTGGGGTCCCCAAAATGAAGGATTTTGGGGTTTTCCTCCTAAAAATGGTGCAATTTTGGGGTCCCAATTACAAATTTGGGGGTTTTGATTCCTCACCCACCCCGGGGGAGATTTTTGGGGTCCCTCATCTGCAGGACAGGAGGGTTTTGGGTACAAATTTGGGATTTTCTTACCCCAAATCATGACTTTTTGGGGTTTTCCACCTCCAGGATGGGAAGATTTGGGGATTTTCCCCTTAGAAAGGGAGAAATTTGGGATCCCTCACCCCAAATTATTAAATTTTGGGGTCCCAAACCCCCAAAAAAAGAGGATTTTGGGGTCCCAAGCCCCCCCAAGAAAGAGGATTTTGGGGTTCCCTCACCCCAGACAAAAATATTTTGGGGTTCTCCCCTAAAATAGGGAGTTTTGGGGTTTTTTTTTGCCCCAAATCATGAAATTTTGGGGTTCCCAAACCCCAGGAAAGGAGGATTTGGGGGAAAACACCCCAAATTAAGAGATTTTGGGGGAAAACACCCCAAAAATGGGCGGATTTGGGGTCCAGCACCCCAAAAAAAGGAGTTTTTTGGGGTTCCATCACCCTGTGTTACAATTTTTTGGGGTTAAAATCGACATTTTGGGGACCCCTGTGAGGTCAAAGGTGGTTTTGGGGTTTTTAACCCCCCAGGGCACCAATTTGAACCCCAAATTCCTGACGTTTTTGGGGTTTTTCCACCTCTGCAACGACATTTTTTGGGTTTTCCACCCCTGAATCGGGGTGAGGAGGATGGATTTGGGGTTCTCTGTCCCCAGAAAACGACGTTTTGGAAACGAGTTTTTTCATGTGTGTTATTTTTCTAAACGTTCCCTGCACCCCACTTTTTTTGGGGGGCTTCCCCCGAGTTTTTGGGGGTGTTTAAAACATAATTTTGGGGGAATTTGAGGGGAGATGTTGGGGTTTTCCCCTCACACAGCTTTTATTCCCTTCCCCTCTTTGTTTGAAGGATAATATTTTGGATTTTTTCGGGGCTGCAGCCTCCAGAATTGTAAATAAACGGCACCGTTGCTTCGTAGCTGCTTGGGGTTTGGGGTTTGTTTGTCTGTCTGTGTGGAAATTCGGAAAGGATTTTCCAAAAGTGAGGGAAATGAGGGAAAATGGGAGGGGAAAATGTGGGGAATGGGAGGGGAAAAAGTGGGGGAATGTGAGGGGAAAATTTGAGAAATGTGAGGGGAAAATGTGAGAAATGTGAGGGGAAAATAGTGAGGGGAAATTGGGGAAAATATGAGGGGAAAAAGTGGGAAATGTGAGGGGGAAATGCTGGGGAAAATGGTGGAGAATATGAGGGGAAATGTGAGAGGAAACTGGGGAAAATGTGAGGGAGAAAAGGTGGGAAATGTGAGGGGAAAAGGGTGGGAAATGTGAAGAGAAAATGGTGGGGAAATGGTGGAGAATGTGAGGGAAAAGAGTGGGAAATGTGAGGGGAAAAAAGTGATAAACGTGAGGGGAAATGGTGGGGAAAATGGTGGAGCATATGAGGGGAAATATGAGGGAAATGTGGGAAATGTGAGGGGAAAATGGTGAGAAACATGAGAAAATTGTGGGGGAAATGGTGGAGAATATGAGGGGAGAAAGTGGGGAATGTGAGGGGAAACGTGAGGGGAAAATGGTCGGGAATTGTGAGGGGAAAAAGGGCGGGAAATGTGATGAGAAAGGTGGGGAATGTGAGGGGAAAAATGGTGGAGAATATGAGGGGAGAAAGTGGGGAATGTGAGGGGAAACGTGAGGGGAAAATGGTCGGGAATTGTGAGGGGAAAAAGGGCGGGAAATGTGATGAGAAAGGTGGGGAATGTGAGGGGAAAAATGGTGGAAAATATGAGGGGGAAATGTGAGGGGAAAATGGTGGAGAATATGAGGGGAAATGTGAGGAGAAATTGGGGGAAATGTAAAGGGAAAATGGTGGAAAATATGAGGGGGAAATAGTGGAGAATGTGAGGGGAAATGTGAAGGGGGAAAGGTGGGAAATGTGAGGGGAAAATGGTGAGAAACGTGAGAGAATTGTGGGGGAAATGGTGGAGAATATGAGGGGAGAAAGTGGGGAATGTGAGGGGAAAATGGTGGAGAATATTAGGGAAAATGTGAGGGGAAAATGGTGAGAAATATGAGGGGGAAATGGTGGAGAATATGAGGGGAAATGGGAGGAGAAATTGGGGAAAATGTGAGGGGAAATGGAGAATGTGAGGGGAAATGTGAGGAGAAAAAGGCGGGAAATGTGAGGAGAAAAAGGCGGGGAACTGTGAGGGGAAAATGGTGAGGAATTGTGAGGGGAAATGGTGGAGAATGTGAGGGGGAAATAGTGGGTAATGTGAGGGGGAAATGGTGGGGAATGTGAGGGGAGAAAGGTGGGAAATAGGAAAAAAGGTGGGGAATGTGAGGGGGAAAAGGTGGGGAATGTGAGGGGGAAAAGGTGGGGAAATGTGAGGGGGAGAAAGAGTGGGAAATGTGAGGGGGAAAGTCGGAGAATATGAGGAGAAAAATGGTGGGAAACGTGAGGGGGAAAGGGTGGGAATTGTAAGGGGAAAAGGTGAAAAATGTGAGGAGAAAGGTGGGAAATGTGAGGGGGAAGTGGTGGAGAATATGAGGGGAAATGCGAGGGGAAAATGGTGGGGAATTGTCAGGGGAAAAGGTGGGGAAATGTGAGGGGAAAATGGTGGAGCATATGAGGGGAAAAAGTGGGAAATATGAGGGGGAAAAAGGTGGGAATGTGAGGGGAAAAGGTGGGAATTGTGAGGGGGAAAAGCTGAGAAACGTGAGGGGAAAAGGGTGGAAAATACGAGGGGAAAATAGGGAATATGAGGCGAAAAAAGGCAGGAAATCCTTAAAATTCCCATTAATTTGGGGGGGATGTTTTCCCCTAAAATTAAACCCCAAAAACAGCGAAAAAATCCCGTTTCTCTTCGAATTCAAGCCCCTCGACTAACCCATTATTTTGTGGGGGTTCGCCTTAAAACCCTAAAAACCACCAAACCCCCCCCAAGTTTGTCTTTAAATTTAAATCCGCCAAATAACGCATTAATTCAGAGGGATTTACCCTAAAATGACACCCTAAAAACGGCGAAACAGTCAAGTTTCTCTTCGAATTCAAACCCCTCGAATAACCCATTATTTTGTGGGGGTCCGCCTTAAAACCCTAAAAACCACCACAAAACCCCAACTTTCTCTTTAAATTTAAATCCGCCAAATAACGCATTAACTCGGAGGGATTTACCCTCAAATTAAACCCTAAAACCACCAAAAAATCCGAACTATTTACTTAATTTACTTCACCGTAATCCCGCCGGAGCCTCCAAGCCACGCCCACATCAGCATCACCATGGCAACGCGGCGGGGGCGTGACCAACAGCACGTGATTAGCATAAATTACCATAAATTAGCATAGAAAAAGGCGGGCTCGCCGCGTTTCCCATCATGCCCCGCGCTGGCCACGCCCACCGCCCTGACCTTGCGTGAGGGGAAAGGGGGGGGAGGGGCGAGTGAGGGGCCAGAGCGGCGACAGCTCGCGATCTGTCGCGACAGAGGGGCGATAGGAGCGGCGATATGGCGGGGTTGGGGCTCGGGGCGAGGATGAGGCTGCTGAGGAGATTCCCGCCGGGGTGAGGAGTTGGGGGGTGAGGGGTTTGGGGGTTCTGGAAGGTTCGGGATTTTGGGGATCCCGGGATTTTGGGGGAAAACCGGGATTTTGGGGGAAAAACCGGGATTTTGGGGTTCCGGGAATTGGGATTTTGGGGGTGCGGAATTTGGGGTTTCTGGGATTTTTTGGAGTTCCCGGAATTGGGGTTTTGAGGTTCCCGAAATTGGGATTTTTGGGGTTCTGGAAGTTTGGGTTTTTTGGGGGAAAACCGGGATTTTGGGGGTCCCGGAATTGGTATTTTGGGGGTGCGGAATTTGGGGTTTCCGAGATTTTTTGGGGTTCCGGAATTGGGATTTTGGGGTTCTGGAAGGTTCGGGAATTGGGGTTTGTGGAGGGAAAGGGATTGGGGTTTTGGGGTTTGGGGAAGGTTCTGGAAGTTGGGGGTTTTGGGGCTCCTGGAACTGAGACTTGGGGGTTCTGGAAGGTTCTGGGATTTGGGGGGAAAATCGGGATTTTGGGGTTCCCGAAATTGGGATTTGGAGGGATCGGAATTTGGGGGATCCTGGAATTTTGGGGTCTCAATATTGGGGTTTGGGGGTTCTGGAATGTTCGGGAATTCGGGGGGATTTGGGTGGAAAATCGGGATTTTGGGGTTCCCGAAATTGGGATTTTGGGGGTTTGGAATTTAGAGGAATCCTGGAATTTTTGGGGTTCCTGCAATTGGGATTGGGAGTTGGGAATTTAGGGTTTCTGGGATTTTTTGGGGTTCCCGAAATTGGGATTTGGAGGGTTGGAATTCGGGGATCCTGGAATTTTGGGAAATCCCGAAATTGGGATTTGCGGGAGGCGGAATTTGGGATTTCGGGCAATTCTGGGATTTCGGGGCTCCTGGAAACTTCTGGAATTCGGGGGAATCCCAAATCTGGGGGCTGTGAGATCCCGAATTTCAGCTAAACCCCCAAACTTCGGGGTGAGGCGGGTGGGAATTCCTTGTTGGGGATGATTTTTAACCCCAAAACCCCAAATTTCCAGACTCGGGGGGTCGAGGCTGCAGAGCACGCAGGAGGCGCAGGTAGGGAACCCCAAAAAACCCCAAAAATCACCCCAAAACCCCCAAAATCACCCCAAAATAATCCTAAAAATAATCCCAAAAAGTCACTTCCAAGCGCCGCCCCGCCCTCCCCGCGTGACGTCATAAGTAGGGCAAAGGTCAGGCGGTGGAAACTGGGGGAAAGGTCACGGGGGGGAGAATTTTTGGGGGGATTTTTGGGATTTGGGGTGGAATTTGGGGTCCTGAAGGGATTTTTGGGGTCCTGGATGGGATTTGGGGAGATTTTGGGGAATTTTGGGGTTCTGGATAGGATTTTTGGGGTCCTGGATGGGATTTGGGGGGATTTTGGGTGGATTTGGGGAGGATTTGGGGGTCCTGAAGGAGATTTTGGGGTTCCTGGTTGAGATTTTGGGATCCTGGAGAGTTTTTTGGGATTCCTGATCGATTTTTGGGATTCCTGGGTGGTGAAAATCGAGGAATTTTGGGTCTTTTTGGGTGAATTTTGGGAATGCTGGAGAGTTTTTTGGGGTCCTGGTTGGGATTTTGGGATTCCTGATGGATTTTTGGGGTTGATTTTGGTGTTTCTGATCATTTTTTGGGGTTTCTGATCATTTTTTGGTTTTTTTCCATTTCCCAGGCTGTTCTCCCCAAAACTGGAACTTCCTCTGCCACCTCTGCTGCCCCCAAACCCCACAGCAGCCTGCAGGTGACTTTTGGGGGAAATTTGGGGATTTTCGGGAAAATTTGAGGGGAAATTTGGAAATTTGGGGGGTCCTGGGGTGGATTTTAGGGGAAATCTGGGGATTTTGGGGGAAATCTGGGGATTTTGGGGTCCTGGGGTGGATTTAGGGGGAAAAATTGGTAATTTTGGGGGAAAATTGGTAATTTTGGGGGGAAATTTGGGGATTTTGGGGGAAATTTGGGGGGAAAATTGGAGATTTTGGGGGGAAAATTTGTGGATTTTGGGGTCCTGAGGTGGATTTTGGGGGAAAAATTGGGGATTTTTGGGGTAATTTGGGGATTTTGGGGGAAAAATTGGGGATTTTGGAGAAAAATTTAGGGGTTTTGGGGTGAATTTTAGGATTTTTATGGTGGAATTTGGGGGTTTTATGGTGAATTTTCAGGTTTTTAGGGTGAATTTTGGGGTTTTTAGGGTGGAATTTAGGGTTCTTGGGGCAAATTTTGGGTTTTTTGGGATGAATTTGGGGTTTTCTGGGATGAATTTTGGGTTTTCTGGGATGAATTTGGGGTTTTTTGGGATGAATTTGGGGTTTTTTGGATTCCCAAAATTATTTTTCCCCTCAGGAATCCAAATCCTTCGCCGTTGGGATGTTTCTGGGGAAACTCAACTCCGAGCAAGTTTTCCCTTATCCCTCAGGTCAGGAAAACCCCAAATTTGGGGAGTTTTGGGGGAAATTTGGGGAGAAATTTGGAGAGAAAACTGGGTGGAAATTTGAGGGAATTTTAGGGGAAAATCTGAGTGAAATTTGAGTGAATTTGGGGTGAAATTTGAGGGAATTTTAGGGTTATTTGGGTGAAATTTGTGCAAATTTGGGGGAGAAATTTGTGTGAATTTGGGGGAAAAATTTTGGTGAATTTGGGGGAAAAATTTGTGTGAATTTGGGGGAAAAATTTTGGTGAATTTGGGGGAAAAATTTTGGTGAATTTGGGCAGAAATTGGAGGGAATTTTGGGGATAATTTGAGTGAAATTTGAATGAATTTTGGGGAAATTTGGGTGAATTTTGGGGGAAATTTGAGTGAATTTTGGGGCAATTTGGGGTGAAATTTGAGCAAATTTTGTGATAATTTCAGGATAATTTGAAGATAATTTCAGGATAATTTTGGAATATTTTGGGGATAATTTGAAGATAAATTCGGGATAATTTCACACCAATTCCAGCCTAATTTGGGGGTAATTTTGGGATAATTTTGGGACGATTTTGGGATAATTTTCCCAAATTTTTCCCTATTTTCCAGTGCTGACAGAAGAACAAGAACAAACTCTCCAGGAACTCGTCGGTCCTGTCAGTCGCTTCTTTCAGGTAAAATCCAAACATTTTGGGGTTTTTCACCAGAATTTTGGGGTTTTCTGCTGGAATTTTGGGTTTTCCCACCAGAATTTTGGGTTTTTTCACCACAAATTTGGGGTTTCTGCTGGAATTTCAATGTTTCCCATTGGGATTTTGGGTTTTCCCACCAGAAATTTGGGATTTCCCACCAGAATTTTGGGTTTTTTGTAGGAATTTCGATGTTCCTGCTGGAATTTTGGGTTTTCCCACCAGAATTTTGATATTTCCCACCAGAATTTTGGGTTTTCTGCCAGAATTTTAATATTTCCCAACAGAATTTTGGGATTTCCCATTGGAATTTTGATATTTCCCACCAGAATTTTGGGTTTTTTGCCAGAATTTCGATGTTTTCCACCTGAATTTTGGGATTTCCCATTGGAATTTTGGTGGTTTTCATCAGAATTTTGGGATTTCCCGCCAAAATCTCAGTGTTTTCTGCTGGATTTTTGGGGTTTCCCGCCAGAATTTTGGGTTTTTCCACCTGAATTTTGGGATTCCCCATTGGGATTTTGGGTTTTCTTAGTGGGATTTTCGAGTTTCTCATTGGATTTTTGGGTTTTCCCACCACAACTTTGGCATTTCCCCTGGAATTTTTAGCTTTCCCCCCAGAATTCCCCCTTCCCCACCCTCCAGAATCCCCAAAAATCCCCAAAGAATTCCCAGATTTCCCTGAATTCCCCAGGAGGTGAACAACCCAGCCAGGAACGACGCTCTGGAGAAGGTGGAGGAGGAAACCATGAGAGGCCTGAAGGAGTTGGGAGCTTTTGGCCTCCAAGTGCCTCAGGAGTTTGGGGGTTTGGGGCTCAACAACACCCAGGTGAGGGGGAGAGACCCCAGACTGGGATCCCAAAATCTCCTTTTTCCCACCCGAAAATCCATTCCTGGAGCTTTTATTGACCTGCCAGGACCCGTCTTGGGGTCCCCTTTTCCCTTCCAGGACCTTTTTTAGGATGCCTTTTTCCCTTCCAAGACCCAGTTTGACCTTCCAGGACCTTCCTGGGAATCCCAAAATTTGGGATCCCAAAACTGCCATTTTTCCCCCAAAAATCCGTTTTTGGAGCTTTTATTTACCTTCCAGGACTCTTTTAGAATTTGCTTTCATCCCCCTAGGGCCATTTTTTCCCTTCCAGGACCTTTTTTAGTATTCCCTTTTCCCTTCCAGGACCTTCCTGGGGACCCCAACATTTGAGGGATCCCAAAATCTCCTTTTTCCCACCCAAAAGTCCATTTTTGGAGCTTTTATTTCCCTTCCAGGACCTTTTTTTGGATCCCCTTTTCCCTTCCAGGACGTTTTTTAGGATCCTTTTTGACCTTCCAGGACCTTCCTGGGAATCCCAAAATTTTTTGGGATCCCAAAACTTCCTTTAATCCCCAAAAAAATCCGTTTTTGGAGACATTTTTCCCCCCAGTCCATCCCAGTAACTCCCAGTATTCCCAGTAAGGCCGAAAATCCTCCTAAGGATCCCAAAGTCTTCTCCCAGTTCTCCCAAATTTCCCCCAAAATGCCCCAAATTGCCCCAAAATCCACCCAAATTCCCCCAAATCCACTCCCAGTCCATCCCAGTCCATCCCAGTGCTCCCAGTAAGAACCAAACTCCCCAAATCCTCCCTAAACATCCCAAATCCCCCCAAATCCCCCCAAAATCCCCGTACATACCCCAAAGAATGCCCTGAAATCCCCCAGATTTCACCCAAAAACTCCCCCAAGCTCCCCCCAAACACCTCCCAGTAACTCCCAGTAGCTCCCAGTGCTCCCAGTCCATTCCCAGTTCCTCCCAGTACGCCCAGCTGGTTCAGACTGTTGGCCAGCATGAGCTGGGGGTCAGCATCACCCTGGGAATTCACCCCAAAATCACCCCAAATCCACCCCAAATCCACCCAAACTCCCCCAAACTCCCCCCAAACGAGCTCCCAGTTCCTCCCAGTAACTCCCAGTGCTCCCAGTACGCTCGGCTGGTTCAGATTGTTGGCCAGCACGACCTCGGGGTCGGCATCACGCTGGGAATTCACCCCAAAATCACCCCAAATCCACCCAAACTCCCCCAAACTCCCCCAAACGAGCTCCCAGTTCCTCCCAGTAACTCCCAGTGCTCCCAGTACGCTCGGCTGGTTCAGATTGTTGGCCAGCACGACCTCGGGGTCGGCATCACGCTGGGCGCTCACCAGTCCATCGGCTTCAAGGGATTGCTGCTCTATGGCAACAGGGAGCAGAAGGAGAAGTACCTGCCCAGGCTGGCCACAGGTGAGCCAAAATATCCCAAAATGTGCCCAAAAATATCCCAAAATGTGCCCAAAAATATCCTGGAATTGTCCCAAAAATATCCTGGAATTGTCCCAAAAATATCCTGGAATTATCTCAAAAATATCCTGAAATTATCCCAAAATATCCTGGAATTATCTCAAAAATATCCTGAAATTATCCCAAAAATATCCTGGAATTGTCCCAAAAATATCCTGAAATTATCCCAAAAATATCCTGAATTTGTCCCAAAATATCCTCCAAAAATTCCCCCAGAAGGAGAAGGACCTGCCCAGGTTGGCCGCAGGTGAGTCCAGAATGAGCCCAAAATGTGCCCAAAAATATCCCAAAATATTCCCAAAAATATCCCAAAAATATCCTGAAATTGTCCTGAAATTATCCCAAAATTGTCCTGAAATGATCCCAAAATTATCCTGAAATTATCCCAAAATTGTCCTGAAATTATCCCAAAATTATCCCAGAATATCCCAAAAATATTCCCAAAAATATTCCCAAAGATTCCCCCGGAAGGAGAAACACCTGCCCGGCTTGCTCTGGCATTTGGGATTTTCTGGGAATTTCGGAATCCTGGAATTCCCAAAAACCTCCCAAAATTCCCATTTTTCAGGGATTTGGGAATAATCTGCACTTTCAGGGTGGAATTGCAGCATTTTTTGGGTGCAATTTGATCATTTTTGGGTCTTTTTGATGCAATTTTTGCGATTTTCGGAATTTCGGGAATTTTCAGAATCCTGGAATTCCCAATTCCCAAAACCTCCCAAAATTCCCATTTTTCAGGGGAATGGGTGGAGAATTTGTCATTTCCTGGATGAATTTTGGGTATTTTTGGGTGGAATTTGGGCATTTTTTGGTCTTTTTCGATGCAATTTTTTGCAATTTTTCCGGGAATTTCGGGAATTTTCAAAACCCTGGAATTCCCACTTCCCAAAATTCCCCCAAATTCCCATTTTTCAGGGATTTGTGAACTTTCAGGGTGGAATTTGAGCATTTTTGGGTGCAATTTCAGCATTTTTGGATTGAATTTGGCTGTTTTTTGATCTTTTTCAATGCAATTTTTTGCGATTTTTCCGGGAATTTAGGGAATTTTTAAAATTTTGGGAATTCCAGCTCCCAAAATCTCCCGAAATTCCCATTTTTCAGGTGAATGGCTGGAAAATTTGTGATTTTCTGTGTGAAATTCAGGTGGTTTTGGCTGAAATTTGAGCATTTTTGGGTCGAATTTGGGCCGTTTTGGGTCTTTTTGATGCAATTTTTTGCGATTTTCGCGAGTTTTCTGGGAATTTTGGGATATTTTGGAAATTTCGGAATTCCAGCCATTCCCATCTCCCAAAATTCCCATTTTTCAGGGGATTTGTGGAATTTTAGGGTGGAATTGGAGCATTTTTGGGTGCAATTCGCACATTTCTGGGTGGAATTTCATCATCTTTTGATCTTTTTCGATGCAATTTTTTGCGATTTTCCCGGGAATTTCGGGAATTTCGAAAATCCTGGAATTCCCAATTCCCAAAACCTCCCAAAATTCCCATTTCCAGGTGAGTGGGTGGCAGCTTTCTGCCTGACAGAGCCGGGCAGCGGCTCCGACGCTGCTTCCATCCGAACCAAAGCCACGCCGAGCTCCTGCGGCCAGTTCTACACCCTGCAGGGGGAGAAGATCTGGATCAGGTGGGAAATCCCGAATTTTGGGGTAAAAGATTGAAATTTGGGGTTTGGGGGAAAAAATCCCGAATTTTGGGGGGAAAAATGTGATTTTTTGGGGTTTTTTGGTGGAAAAATGTGAATTTTAGAGGTTTTTTTGTTCAGGTGTTTTGGGTACTTTTTGGATTTTTGGGAATTTCAGGAGGGAGAGATGGAAATTTGGGGGTTTAGGGGAAAAATCCTGAATTTTGGGGGGAAAAATGTGATTTTTTTGGGGTTTTGGGGTGGAAAAATGTGAATTTTAGAGGTTTTCTTTGTGGAATAAATGTGAATTTTTAGTGGGTTTTTTGTTGGGATATTTTGGGGATTTTTGGGATTTTCGGGAATTTCAGGGTGGGAGATGGAAATTTGGGGGGTTGGGGAAAAATTTAGAAAAAAACCTAAAAAATTCACAAAAAACCCCCAAAAATTCAGAAAAAAACCCAAAAAATTCAGAATAAACCCCAAAAAATTCATTAAAAAAAAAAACCAGAAAATGAAAAACAAAAAAATTCAGAAAAAAAGCCCAAAAATTGTTTTTAAAACCCAAAAAAAATCAGAAAAGCCCCAAAAAATTCAGGAAAAAAGCAAACAAATTCATTTAAAAAACCCCAAAAATTCAGGAAAAAGAAAAAAACCAAAGAAATTCATTTAAACCCCTAAAAAATTGAGAAAAAACCCCAAAAAATTCAGAAAAAAGCCTAAAAAATCAGAAAAACCCCAAAAATTTCAGAAAAAAAACCCTCAAAAATTCATTTTAAAAAACCAAAAAAATTCAGAAAAAAACCCCAAAAAGTTAAAAACCCCCCAAAATTTCAGAAAAAACCCAAAATTGCAGAAAAACCCCCAAAATTCAGAAAAACCCCAGAACTTTCAGAAAGAAATCAAAAAAATTCAATAAAAATTTTAAAAATTTATTTAAAAACACATAAAGTTTTAAAAAATTCAGAACAACACCCAAAAAATTCATTAAAAACCAAAAAAAATTCAGGAAAGAAACCCAAAAAATTCATTAAAAACCAAAAAATCCCTTAAAAACCCCCAAAAATTCAGAAAACCCCCCCAAAAAATTCTTTAAAACCCCAAAAAATTCAGAAAAACCAAAAAATTCTTGAAAACCAAAAAAGATTCAGAAAAAACCCAAAGAATTCATTAAAAACCAAAAAATTCGAAAAAACCCAAAAAGTTCTTAAAAACCCCAAAAATTCAGAAAAACCCCCAAAAAATTCATTGAAAACCCCAAAAAAATTCAGAAAAAACCCAAAAAATTCATTAAAAAATCCCCAAAAATCCCTAAAAATTCCCAAAATTCCAAAAAAACCCCAAAATTTCTGAAAGAAATAAAAAAATTCAATAAAAATTTAAAAAATTCATTTAAAAACGCATAAAGTTTTAAAAAATTCAGAAAAAATCCCAAAAAATTCATTAAAAACCCAAAAAAATTCAGAAAAACCCCAAAAAATTCGTTGAAAACCAAAAAATATTCAGAAAAAACCCCAAAGAATTCATTAAAAACCAAAAAAAATTCAGAAAAAACCCAAAAAATTCATTAAAAACCCCAAAAATATTCAGAAAAAAACCCCAAAAAATTCATTAAAAACCCAAAAAAAATTCAGAAAAAACCCCAAAAAATTCATTAAAAAATCCCCAAAAATCCCTAAAAATTCCCAAAATTCCAAAAAAGCCCCAAAATTTCTGAAAGAAATTTAAAAAATTCAATAAAAATTTTTAAAATTCACTTAAAAACACATAAAGTTTTAAAAAATTCAGAAAAAAAGCCAAAAAATTCATTAAAAACCAAAAAAAATTCAGAAAAAACCCCAAAAAATTCATTAAAAACCCAAAAAAATTCAGAAAAAAACCCAAAAAATTCATTAAAAACCCCCAAAAATATTCAGAAAACAAAAATTCAAAAAAACCCCAAAAAATTCATTAAAAACCCCAAAAAATTCAGAAAAAACCCAAAAAATTCATTGAAAACCCAAAAAAATTCAGAAAAAACCCCAAAGAATTCATTAAAAACCCAAAAAAATTCAGAAAAAACCCAAAAAATTCATTAAAAACCCCAAAAGGATTCAGAAAAAAAACCCAAGGAATTCATTATAAGATCCCCAAAATCCCTAAAAATTCCCAAAGCCCCGAATTTCCCCTTCCCCAGCAACGGCGGCCTGGCGGAGCTCTTCACGGTTTTTGCCAAAACTCCAGTGAGAGACGAGAAGTCCGGAGAGAGCAGAGAGAAGATCACAGCCTTCCTGGTGGAGAGGGGCTTCGGGGGAGTCAGCCAGTGAGCCCGGGAGCTGGCGAGGGGGACACCGGGGGATTTGGGGGAAAATTTGGGGATTTTGGGGGGAAATTGGGGGAATTTGGGGGGAAATTTGGGGATTTTGGGGGGAATTTTGAGGGAATTTTGTGGGTTTTGGGGGAAATTTGGGGATTTTGGGGTTTTGGGGGAAATTTTAGGGATTTTGGGGGAATTTTGAGAGATTTTTGTGGGATTTTTGTGGATTTTGGGGGAAATTTGGAAAAAACTGGGGATTTGGGGGAAATTTTGAGGGATTTTTGTGGGTTTGGGGGGAAGTTTGAGGGATTTGGGGGAATTTGGGGATTTTGGGGGGAAATTTGGGGAAAATTTGGGGATTTTGGGGGATTTGGGGGGAAAGTTGGGGATTTTGGGGGGAAATTTGGGGATTTTGGGGATTTTTGGGGAAAATTTTGAGGGATTTTTGTGGGTTTTGGGGGAAATTTTGGGGATTTGGGGGGAATTTTGAGGGATTTTTGAGGGATTTTTCTGGATTTTGGGGGGAAATTTGGAAAAAATGGGGGAATTGGGGGGAAATTTGAGAGATTTTTGGGGATTTTGGGGGAATTTGGGGAAGTTTGGGGATTTTGGGGGATTTGGGGAATATTTGGGGGAAATTTGGGGATTTTGGAGGGAAAACTTGGGGAATTTGGGGATTTTTGTGGGTTTTGGGGGGAAATTTGGGGATTTTTGAGATAAATTTGGGGATTTTGGGGGAAATTTTGAGGGATTTTTGTGGGTTTTGGGGGGAATTTGGGGATTTTGGGGAATTAGGAAATTTGGGGATATTGAGGGAAATTTGGGGATTTTGGGGGAAATTTGGGGAATTTCAGGGATTTTGGGGGAAATTTGGGGATTTTTGTGGATTTTTCATGGATTTTTGAGGGATTTTTGTGGATTTTGGGGAAAATTCGGGGAATTTTGGGAAATTGGGAAATTTTGGTTGAAATTTGGGGAATTTGGGGATTTTGGGGGAAAAATTGGGGAATTTTGGGGGAAATTTGGGGAAAGTTTTGGGGATTTTGGGGGTTTTGGGGGAAGTTTGGGGTTTTGGGGGAAATTGGGGATTTTGGGAGGGAGAATTAGGAATTTTGAGGGAATTTTGGGGCAAAAATTTGAGGAATTTTCTCCTAATTTTCTCTCTCTGCTTTTCTTTCCCAATTTTCCTTTTTTCTCTTTCTTTTTCCCATTTTTCCCATTTTCATCCCTTTTATCAAATCATTTTCCTCACTTTTTCCTATTTTTTCCACTTATTTTCCCCCATTTTTTCTCCTTTTTCCCCCCATTTTTTAATCCCTTTTTTCCCATTTTTTATCCATTTTTTCCCATTATTTTCCTCATTTTTTTCCCATTTTTTCCTTCATTTTTTCCGAACTTGCCCCCAATTCCCACCTTTTTTTTCCCCTTTTCCCCCAAAATCCCCCAAATCCCCAAATCTTTTTTTCCCATTTTTCTGTTTTTTCCCATTATTTTCCTCATTTTTCTCCCTTTTTTCCCCTTTTTTCCTTCATTTCCCCCAATTCCCACCATTTTTTCCCCCCTTTTCCCCCCAAATCCCCCCAAATTCCCCCAAATCCCCAAACTCCCCAAATCCCCAAAATCCCCATTTTTTCCCATTTTTTCTCCTTTTTTCCTTCATTTTTCCCAATTTTCCCCCATTTTCCCCCCAATTTCCACCATTTTTCCCCCTCCCCAAATCCCCCAAATCCCCAAATCCCCCAAATCCCCAAATTCCCAAAAATCCCATTTTTTCCCGTTATTTTCCTCATTTTTTCCCCAATTTTCCCCCCATTTTCCCCCCAATTCCCACCATTTTTTCCCCTTTTTTTCCCTTTTTTCCCCTTTTTTCCCCTTTTTCCCCAACCCCCCAAATCCCAAACCCCCCAAATCCCAAATCCCCAATCCCCAAACCCCCCAAATCCCCCAAATCCCCAAATCCCCCAAACTTCCCCAAATCCCAAACCCCCAAATCCCCCAAATCCCCCAAATCCCCAAATCCCCAATCCCCAAACCCCCCAAAACCCCCCCCAAATCCCCAAATCCCCCAAACCCCCCAAATCCCCAAATCCCAAATCCCCAAACCCCAATCCCCAAAAATCCCATTTTTTCCCGTAATTTTCCTCATTTTTTCCCCAATTTTCCCCCATTTTCCCCCCAATTCCCACCATTTTTTTCCCCTTTTTCCCCTTTTTCCCCAAATCCCAAATCCCCAAACCCCCCAAACCCCAAACCCCAAATCCCCAAACCCCCCAAAACCCCCCCAACCCCAAACCCCAAATCCCCATCCCCAACCCGCTGTCAGCGGCGCTGCCGAGAGGAAGCTGGGGATCCGCGCCTCCAACACGGCCTCGGTTCACTTTGAGCACGTGCGAGTTCCGGCGCGGAACGTGCTGGGCGCGCCCGGCTCCGGCTTCAAGGTGGCCATGAACATCCTCAACAACGGCCGCTTCGGCATGGCGGCCGCCATGGCCGGCACCATGCGGGGGCTGATGGAGGCCGCGGTGAGAATTCCCAAAAAACCCGGATTTGGGAAAAAAATCCCAGAAAAATGGGAAAAACTGGGAAAAACGGGGAAAAAAGCAAAAAAATCGGCAATTCCTAAGTGAAATTTCACTCAAAACCCCGAATTTCCAACCCTGAAGTGACTCAAAGTCCCAAAGATAGTTTGGGATTGTGGGAATTCCGGGATTTTGGGGCAAAATTCCCAGATTTTGGGGAAAAAAGGAATAAAAACCCTGAAAAACACGCAAAACCCCAAAATTCCCGCTGGAAACCCCAAACGTGCCATGAAGATCCTCAACAACGGCCGGTTCGGCATGGCGGCCGCCATGGCTGAACCATGAGGGGCTGATGGAGGCCGCGGTGAGAATTCCCAAAAAAACCCGGATTTGGGAAAAAAATCCCAGAAAAATGGGAAAACTGGGAAAACGGGAAAAAGCAAAAAATCGGCAATTCCTAAGTGAAATTTCACTCAAACCCCGAATTTCCAACCCTGAAGTGACTCAAAGTCCCAAAGATAGTTTGGGATTGTGGGAATTCGGGATTTCGGGGCAAAATTCCCAGATTTTGGGGAAAAAGGAATAAAAACCCTGAAAACACGCAAAACCCCGAAATTCCCGCTGAAACCCCAAACGTGCCATGAAGATCCTCAACAACGGCTGGTTCGGCATGGCGGCCGCCATGGCTGAACCATGAGGGGCTGATGGAGGCCGCGGTGAGAATTCCCAAAAAACTCGGATTTGGGAAAAAATCCGAGAAAAATCGATAATTCCAAAAAAAACCCCAAGAAAATGGGATGTTGCTAAGGGAAATCCCAGAATTTCAACCCCAAAGTGACTCAGGATCCACAAATGATCTTGAATGGTCTTTGGGGTTATGGGAATTCCCAAAATCTGGGATGAAATTCCCAAAATTTGGGTGAAGATTCCTGGATTTTGGGAAAACTAAAAAAAAGGGCGAAGAAACCAAAATTCTCAAGAAAACCCTGAAATTGCCATGAAAATCCCAAAATTTGAGCTCCAAAGCAACCCAAAGCTCCAAATGGATCCCAAATGCACTTTGGGATTGTGGGAATTCCTGGATTTTTGGGGCAAAATTCCCAGATTTTGGGAAAAAAAGAAAAACCCAAAAAAACCACGCAAAACCCCAAAATTCCTGCTGGAAACCCCAAACTTGCCATGAAGATCCTAAATGACAGGAGGTTTGGGATGGCAGCAGCCATGGCTGAACCATGAGGGGCTGATGGAGACCAAGGTGAGAATTCCCAAAAAACTCGGGATTTGGGAAAATTTGGGGGAAAAAATGGGAAATTCTAAAAAAACCCCAAGAAAATCTGATATTCCGAAGTGAAATTCCATGAAAAACCCCAAAATTCCCATCCTAAAGTGACCCAGAACCTACAGGTGATCCGAAAATTTGGGAAGAAAATTCCCAAAATTTGGGTGAGAATTCCTGGCTTTTGGGAAAAAAGAAAAAGTGTAAAAAAAAGCAGAATTTCCACATAAATCGCATGAAAGATCCCAAAATTCCCATGAAAAACCCCAAAATTTCAGCCCCAAACTGATCCAAAAGCCAGAAATGGACCCAAAAGTGCTTTGGGATTGTGAGAATTCCTGGATTTTGGGTGAAAATTCCTAAAATTGGGGTGAAAAAACACTGAAATTTGGGAAAAACGGAAAAAAACCCCAAGAAAATCTGATATTCCTAAGAGAAATCCCGAAATTTTCAGCCCAAAGTGACTCAGAGCCCAAAAATTATCCCAAATGGGCTTTGGGGAGAATTCCCAAATCTGGGAGAAATTCCCAAAATTTGGGTGAAAATTCATGGATTTTGGGAAAAATTAAAAAAAAAAGGTGAAAAACCCCAAAATTCTCAAGGAAAATCCTGAAATTCCCATGAAAAATCCCAAAATTTGAGCTCCAAATTGATCCTGAATGCACTTTGGGATTTTTTGGGAATTTTCCCCCAAAATTTGGGACTTTTGGGATATTTTTTCTGCCAAAATTTGGGATTTTTGAGGGAATTTTTCCCCAAAATTTGGGATTTTTGGGAATTTTCCCCCAAATTTTGTGGGTTTTTTGGGAATTTTTCCCCCAAAATTTGGGATTTTTGGGAATTTTCTCCCCCAACTTTTGGGATTTTTGGCAATTTCCCTCCAAAATTTGGGATTTTTGGGAATTTTTCTCCCAAAATTTAGGGCTATTTTTTGAAATCTTTACAATTTTCCCCAAATTTTCCCAATTTCGCTCAATGTTTTGCTCTTCTCTCCAAATTTTGTGATTTTTTGGGATTTTTTCCCCTAAAATTTGGGATTTTTTGGATATTTTCCCCCAAATTTTTGGATTTTTTGGGAATTTTCTCCCCCAGACTTTGGGATTTTTTTGGAATTTGGGAATTTTCTCCCCCAAACTTTGGGATTTTTGGGGAATTTGGGAATTTTCTCCCCCAAACTTTGGGATTTTTGGGGAATTTGGGAATTTTCTCCCCAAACTTTGGGATTTTTGGGAATTTTCTCCCCCAAACTTTGGGATTTTTTGGGAATTTTCTCCCCCAAACTTTGGGATTTTTTGGGAATTTTTGGAATTTCTCCCCCAAACTTTGGGATTTTTTGGGAATTTTCTGGAATTTCTCCCCCAAACTTTGGGATTTTTTGGGAATTTTCTCCCCCAAACTTTGGGATTTTTGGGGAATTTTTGGAATTTCTCCCCCAACCTTTGGGATTTTCTGGAATTTCTCCCCCAAACTTTGGGATTTTTGGGGAATTTGGGAATTTTCTCCCCAGACTTTGGGATTTTTTGGGATTTCTTGGGATATTTCTCCCCCAAATTTTGGGATTTTTTGGATATTTTCCCCCCAAAATTTGGTATTTTTGGGATAATTCTTCCCCCAGACTTTGGGATTTTTGGGAATTTGGGAATTTCTCCTCAGGCTTCCCACGCTGCCAGCAGAACTCAGTTTGGGTCGAAAATCCACCAGTTTGGGGCAATTCAGGAGAAGCTGGCCAGGATGGCAATGCTGCACTTCGTCACCGAGGTGAGGAGGGGGAGTTGGGAATTCCCGGAAGTTGGGATTTGGGGAAAATTCCTGAAACATTTGGGGGATTTTGGGGGAAATTCCTGAAACATTTGGGAGATTTTGGGGGAAATTCCTGAAACATTTGGGGGATTTTGGGTGATTTAGGGGGAATTTTGGGGAGATTTCTGAAAAATTTGGGGATTTTTTCGGGATTTAGGGGGAATTCCTGAAAAATTTGGGGGAATTTTGGGGTGAATTCCCAAAAAATTTGGGCTATTGGGGGATTTGGGGAGAATTTTGGGGAAATTCCTGAAAAATTTGGGAGGTTTTGGGTGATTTAGGGGGAATTTTGGGGTTGGATTTGAACAGATTTCGGGTTGATTTTCACCAATTTGTGGCCAATTTTCACCAGAATTTTGGGATTTTTTAATGGAAAATTCCCGAAATTTCGACCCAAACTTCCCCAAATTTTGGGAATTCCCCAAATTCCCGTTTTTCCCCCAAATCCCCCTGGGAGGACATTCTGGGGTTGAATTTGGGTTGATTGGAGTCAATTTGGGGTGAATTTTCACCCATTTTGGACCAATTTTCACCAAAATTTCACCATTTTTTCACCGAAAATTCCCGAAATTTCGACCCAAACTTCCCCAAATTTTGGGAATTCCCCAAATTCCCGTTTTCCCCCAATGCAGTCGATGGCTTTCATGATCAGTGCCAACATGGACAGAGGAGATCCGGATTTCCAGATCGAAGCCGCGATCAGCAAAATCTTCGGATCGGTGAGAATTCCGGAATTCGGGAATTTTGGGGAAATTTGGGAGAGTTTGGGGGTTTTGGGGAAAATGTCAGGGAATTTTGGGGGATTTTATGGGAATTGTGGGGCAATTTGGGGGATTTTTTGGGAGTTTTGGGGATTTAAAGGAAATTTTTTGGGGAATTTTAAAGGAATTTTGGGGATTTCAAGGGAATTTTGGGGCTTTTGGGGGAAATTTCAGTGAATTTTGGGGGATTTTATGGGAATTTTGGGAATTTTAAGGGAATTTTGGGGGAGTTTGGGGGAATTTTGGGGATTTTGAGGGAATTTTGAGGATTTAAAGGGAATTTTTTTTGATTTTTGGGAAATTTTAAAGGAAATTTGGAGGAATTTGGGGAATTTTAAGGGAAATTTGGGGGAATTTTGGGAAAATTTCAGGGAATTTTTGGGGATTTTATGGGAATTTTGGTTGAATTTGGGGGAATTTGGACATTTTATGGGAGTTTTGGGGATTTAAAGGACTTTTTTTGGGAACTTTGGGGGATTTAGAGGGAATTTTAAGGGAGTTTTGGGGAAATTTGTGGGAATTCTGGGGAATTTTAGGGAATTTGGGGGGATTTAGATGGAATTTTGGGAGGATTTCCACATTTTGGGGGATTTTGGGAAAATTTATGGGAATTTTAAAGGAATTTTGGGGATTTGAAGGGAATTTTGGAGGAATTTTGGGAGAATTTCAGGAATTTTAAGGGAATTTTGAGGGAATTTTGGGATTTAAAGGAAATTTTTTTGGGATTTTTGGAGAATTTTGATGGAATTTTGGGGAATTTTGATGGAAGTTTGGGAATTCCAAGGGAATTTCTGGGAATTCCTGGAAATTCAGGAGGAATTTTGGGGATTTTGGGGATTTTTGGAGGATTTGAATCATTCCCTAATGAATTCCCAAATTTCCCAGCTGGATTTTCACCCCAAAATCCCCAAATTTTCCCCCCAAAATTTCCCCAAAAAACCCCAAAATTTTCCCAAAATTTCCCCAAAATCCCCCAAATTTCCCCAAAAAATCCCAATTTTCACCTTAAAATCCCCAAATTTTCCCTCAAAAATCCCAAAATTTCCAAAAAAACCCAGATTTTCCCTCAAAACCCCAAATTTTCCCCCAAAATTTCCCCAAAAAATCCTAAAATTTTCCCCAAAGATCCCCAAATTTTCCCTCAAAATTTCCTCCAAAAATCCCAATTTTCTCCCAAAATTTCCCACAAAAATCCCAATTTTCACCCCAGAATGTCCAAATTTCCCTCAAAAATCCTCAAATTTTCCCCCAAAATTTCTCCAAAAATCCCCAAAATTTCCTCAAAATTTCCCTCAAAATTCCCAAATTTTCCCCAAAATCCCAAATTTCCCCCAGAATTCCCAAATTCCCAAATTCCCATTTTCCCAGGAAGCTGCCTGGGCTGTGGCTGACGAGTGCATCCAGATCATGGGGGGAATGGGATTCATGCAGGTGAGATTTGGGGAAATCCTGGGAATTTTGGGCAAATTTGGGGAATTCCAGGATTTGAAATGTTTTCCTGATTTTTGGGGATTTTTTTCCATTTTTTTTTGGATGAAATTCTCCAAATTTTGTGGGTTTTTTCTGATTTTTTGGGATTTTTTCCCCCCATTTTTCAGGAAAATTCCTGAGATTTTGGGCAAATTTGGGGACTTTGGGGAATTCCAGGATTTGAAATGTTTTCCTGATTTTTTGGGATTTTTTCCCCATTTTTTTGGGATTAAATTCTCCAAATTTTGGGTTTTTCCTGATTTTTTGGGATTTTTTTCCCTTTTTTCCAGGAAAATTCCTGAGATTTTGGGGATTTTTGGAGATTTTTTTCTTGGAATTTCCTTACTTTTTTGGGCATTTTTTTCCTGGTTTTTTTCCAGCTTGAAATTTTCTATTTTTCCCTGGAATTTTTGGGAATTTTCCATGGAATTTTTGGGAATTTTAGGAACCAGGAGTTCTGCAGGATTTGATGATTTTCCTGTTTTTTGCTGTTTCTCCTCAAAATTTCCTTATTTTCTGACCTTTTCCCCATTTTTTTTTCTACTCAGGATTTACATTTTTCCCTAAATTTTTGGGGTTGAAATTCCCAAATTTTTTAGGAATTCCCTGAACTTTTAAAATTTTTTTCTGTGTGTTTTCAGGGTTTTTTTCCCCAATTTCCTCGTTTTTTGGGCTTTTTTTTCCGGATTTTTTTATTCTTCCCAAATTCTTTGTTTTCCCTGATTTTTCCTGTCGTAATCCCAAAATTTTTGGGGGGATTTTTGGGATTTCAGGAGCCAGGGGTGGAGAGAGTCCTGCGGGATTTGCGGATTTTCCGGATCTTCGAAGGAACCAACGACATCCTGCGGCTCTTCGTGGCTCTGCAGGGCTTCCAGGTCGGACTGGTTTGGACTGGTTTGGACTGGTTTGGACTGGTTTGGACTGGGAATGGACTGGGAGGGATTGGGAGGGACTGGGAATGGACTGGGAGCAAAAATCAGGGTGGATTTGGGGTGAAAAATGAGGATTTTAGGAGCAAAAATGGGGATTTTGGGGAGAAAAGGGGAACTGGTTTGTACTGGGAGGGACTGGTTTGGACTGGGAATGGATTGGAATGGACTGGGAATAGACTGGGAGGGACTGGGATGGGCTGGGAGCAAAAATCAGGGTGGATTTGGGGTGAAAAATGAGGATTTTAGGAGCAAAAAATGGGAATTTTGGGGAGAAAAGGGGAACTGGTTTGTACTGGGAATGGACTGGGATGGACTGGGAGCAAAAATTGCTGTGGATTTGGGGTGAAAAATGAGGATTTTAGGAGCAAAAAATGGGAATTTTGGGGAGAAAAGGGAACTGGTTTGTACTGGGAGGAACTGGGAGGGACTGGGATGGACTGGTTTGTACTGGGAATGGATTGGGATGGACTGGGAGGGACTGGGAATGAACTGGGAGGGACTGGGAGGGGCTGGGAGCAAAAATTGCTGTGGATTTGGGGTGAAAAATGAGGCTTTTAGGGGCAAAAAATGGGAATTTTGGGGAGAAAAGGGGAACTGGGAATGGATTGGGATGAACTGGGAGGAACTGGGAATGGATTGGGATGGACTGGGATGAACTGGAAATGAACTGGTTTATACTGGGAGGGACTGGGATGAACTGGGAAGGAACTGGGATTCCAAAGTTGGGGAATTTTCTATTCAAATCACCCCAAATTGGGGATTTCCCACTGGAAACTCAGAGTTTGGGATTTTCCCCAAATTTTGGGATTCATTTTCCCCAATTTTGGGGATTTTTCCCCCAAACTTCAGGATTTTTCCCCCAAATTTCAGGATCCTTTTCCCTCAATTTTGGGGTTGATTTTCCCCATTTTTCCTCAAATTTCAGTGTTTTTCTCCCCCAGATTTCAGTGTTTTTCTCCCCCAAATTTGGGGATTTTCCCCCCAAATTTCAGGATTTTTCCCCCAAATTTCAGGATCCTTTTCCCTCAGTAGTTGGGGTTGATTTTCCCCAAATTTCCCCGATTTTTCCCCAAATTCCCCAATTCCAGACTCTGGGGGTTCAGCTGAGAGGAGTCCAAGCTGCTCTGAAAGATCCTTTTGGGAATGTTGGAGCTTTGGCTGGAGAGGTGACCAAGAGGCTCAGGAGGTAACAGAAACACCCAAAAAACACCTCAAAAACACCCCAAAAATATCCCAAAAATATCCCAAAATTATCCCAAAAAATATCCCAAAATTATCCAAAAAACACCCAAAAAACACCCAAAAAATACCCCAAAAAATACCCAAAGTTATCCCAAAAAATACCCCAAAAATACCCAAAAAACCCCCAAAATTATCCCAAAAATCCCCCAAAATTATCCCAAAATTCCCCCCAAATCTACCCCAAAATTCCCCCTAAAATTATCCCAAAAATCCCCTAAAATTACCCCAAAAATAAAAAAAAATTCTTCTCAAAATCCCCTAAAATTATCCCAAAATTATCCCCAAAATACCTCAAAATTACCCAAAATCCCTCCCCAAAATCCCCTAAAGTTACCCCAAAAATCCCCAAAAATCCCCCAAAATTCCTCCCCAAAATGCCTCCAAACCCCAAAACCCCAAAACTCCCCAGATTTCCCCCAAAACCCCAGAATTGTGTTTTTCCAGAAAAGCAGGTTTGGGTTCAGGACTTTCCCTGCAGCACTTGGTGCATCCGGAGCTGAAGGATGGAGCTCAGCAGGTGAGAGAAACCCAAAAACCCCAAAATTTACCCCAAAATTCACCCCAAAGTTGGGTTTGGGATCCTGAAAAACCCCAAAATAAAAAAAAAATCAAAAAAATTGACCCAAAAATGACCAAAATATCCTTAAAAATCCACCTGGAATCCTCAAAATCTGATTTGGGATCCCAAAAAACCCCAAAAATTCCAAAATTTATCCCAAAATTCACCCCAAAGTTGGGTTTGGGATCCTGAACCCCCCCAAAAAAAAAAAATTAAAAAATTGACCCAAAAATGACCAAAATATCCCAAAAAATCCACCAGGAGCTTCTGAAATCTGATTTGGGATTCCAAAAAAACCCCAAAAAACCCAAAAATCCCAGAATTTGCCCCAAAATTGGATTCAGGAACTCCAAAAACCCCAAAAATCCACCTGAAGTCCAAAAAACCCAAAAAACCA
Organism: Entomyzon cyanotis; assembly: GCA_024500445.1. Classification (NCBI taxonomy): domain Eukaryota; kingdom Metazoa; phylum Chordata; class Aves; order Passeriformes; family Meliphagidae; genus Entomyzon; species Entomyzon cyanotis. Next base: position 297,726 of record JAKEPQ010001013.1, on the reverse strand, counting down.
AAACCCCAAAAGCAAAAAAAACCAAAAAAATCCCAAAAAACCCCAAAATCCATCCTGGGAATTTGGGGTGAAATCTGGGAGGAAATTTCTGTGAATTTTGGGGAATTTTGGGGTTTTTGGGTGAATTCTGGGTGAATTTTGGGGAATTTTGGGTGAATTTTGGGAAATTTTGGGTGAATTTTGGGTTACATTTCTGGAGGATTTGAAAGGATTTTAGGGCAAATTTTGGGTGAATTTTGGGTATTTTTGGGGTGAATTTTGGGGGTTTTTTTGGGCTGATTTTTGCCTCATTTTGAGTGAATTTTGAGGTGATTTTGGGCAATTTTGGGACAATTTTGGTGCTTTTTTGGGGTTTTTTGGCTGATTTTGGGGTGGATTTGGGGTTTTTCAGGCTGAATTTTTAACTGAATTTTTGGCTAATTCTGTACTAAATTTGTATTAATTTTCCACTCATTTTGGGCTAAATTTATGTTAATTTTCTGGTAATTGTATGTTAATTTTATGCTAATTTATATTGATTTCTGATTAATTTTATGCTAAATTTTTGCCAATTTTATACTTATTTTTTACTCATTTTGGGCTAAATTTTATACGAAATTTTACCAATTTTGGGACAATTTTTATTCTAAATTTCCTGTGAATTCCACTCTGAATTTTTACCAATTTTTGGCTCAATTTTGGGCTAAATTTGGCCAATTTTGGCTCCTTTTGTGCTGAATTTTCCCACAATTTTTCCCAATTTTAGGCCAAAATTTGTGCTAATTTTTAATCAAATTTTGGCCAATTTTGGGGTGAATTTTGGGCTAAATTTGGCCAATTTGGGGTTTTCTCCAGACCATGCAATGTTTGGAAATTTTCGCCGAAACTTGCGAAGCTTTGCTGATCAAACATGGAAAAAGAATTGTTGGTGAGTCCAAAAATTTCAGTTTTTATCCCCAAAAACTCCCTGGAAAATCCAAAAAAAATAGAGAAAATTGGGAAAACCGAAAAATCTGGAATTTTTGGGGATTTTTTTTGGATTTTAGGGTGAATTTTTGGGTTTCAAAGCAAATTTTTTGGGGATTTTTTTGGATTTTAAGGTGAATTTGAGAGGTTTAAAGAGAATTTGGGGGGATTTTGGTAAATTTTGGGATCCCCAAATCCTGGGGGAGTCAGGAGAGCCCAAAAATTGGGAATTTTGGGAGATTTTTTGGGAATTTTTGAGAAACTTCTGGGAATTCTGGAGCAATTTTTTGGCTCCAAAAATCTGAATTTTCCCCAAATTTTCCCATTTTTGGGCTAAATTCCCCCAAATTTTGTTCTCCTGGGGGTTTTTGGGGATCCTGAGTTCGATTTTTGGGGTCCTGAGTAGATTTTTGGGGGAAATTTTAGGGATTTTGAGTGAATTTTGGGGAATTTTGAAGAATTTTGAGCTCCGAAATCTGAATTTTCTCCGAATTTTCCCATTTTTGGGCTAAACTCCCCCAAATTTTGGCCTCCTGGGGGTTTTTGGGGTCGCTGAGTTCGATTTTTGGGGTCCTGAGTAGAATTTCTGAATATTTCTGGAAGTTTTTGGGAATTTTGTGAAAATTTTAGTCAATTTTAGAGGAATATTGAGCTCCGAAATCTGAATTTTTCCAAATTTCCCCCAAATTTTCCCATTTTTGGGTTAAATTCCCCCAAATTTTGGGCTCCTGGGGGTTTTTGGGGTCGCTGAGTTTGATTTTTGGGGTCCTGAGATGATTTTTGGCTCCCAAAACCCCCAATTTGCCCCAAAAGAGGAGCAGTTTGTGCTGAAGAGAGTCGCCGACGCTGCGATCGACGTCTATGCCATGGCCGTGGTGCTGGCCAGGTGAGAGGGGGATTGGGGGAAATTTGGGGGATTGGGGGATTTGGGGGAAATTTGGGAATTTAGGGGATTTTGGGGGAAATTTGGGGGATTTTAGCTGATTTTGGGGGAAATTTGGGGGGAATTTTTTGGGGTTTAAGGGGATTTTATGGTATTTTTTGGGTGATTTTTGGGAATTTTTGGGGGTTTTTTGGGGAATTTTGGGGGCAATTTGGGGAAATTTGGGGGAATCTGGGGAAATTTGGGAGAATTTGGGATTTTTGGGAATTTTTAGGGGAATTTTGGGGGGAATTTTGGGTTTTTTAGGGGATTTTTGGGGGAATTTTGGGGAATTTTTTGGTGTTTATGGGGATTTTTTTGGGAATTTGGTTTCTTTTTGGGGATTTCTTGGGGATTTTTTTTAATTTTGGGGGATTTTTGGGGAAATTTTGGGATTTTTGGGGGAATTTTGGGGGTTGGGAGGATTTTATGGGATTTTTTGGGTGATTTTTGGGAATTTTTTGGGGGATTTTTTGGGAATTCTGGGGGAATTTGGGATGAATTTTTTGGGAATTTTTGGGGGAATTTTGGGAATTTTATGGCAATTTTATGGGATTTTTTGGGTTGTTTTTGGGAATTTTTTTGGAATTTTGGAGATGATTTTGGGGAATTTTTGGGGATTTTGGGGATTTGGGGATGAATTTGGGAGAAGATTTGGGATTTTTTTGGTTTTTGGGGGAATTTTAGGGGATTTTGGGTGAGTTTTGGGAATTTGGGAGATTTTGGGATGAATTTGGGAGATTTGGGATTTTTTGGGGGATTTTTGGGGTTTTGGGATGAATTTGGGGATTTTTGGGGGAATTTGGGATGAATTTGAGGGATTTTTTTGGGGAATTTTTAGGGGATTTGGGAGGATTTTGGGATGAATTTTTGGGAGGATTTTGGAGTTTATTTTCTGCTGAATTTCACTGAATTTTATGTTAAATTTCACCAAATTTTATTCCAAATTTTATTCCGAATTTTACCAATTTTTTCAGCTAAATTTCACCAAATTTTATCCCAAATTTCACCAAACTTTACGTTAAACTTTATCAAGTTTTATTCTAAATTTCACCAAATTTCATCTTAAATTTCACCAAATTTTGTCCTAAATTTTAACAAATTTTATCCTGAAATTCACCAAATTTTCTGCCAAATTTTCCCAAATTTTCTGCCAAATTTCACCAAATTTTGTCCTAAATTTTATCAAATTTTAGCCTAAATTTCATCCCAAATTTGCTCCAATTTTTACTGAATTTTCACCGAATTTTCACCGAATTTTCTCCGAATTTTCTCCCAATCAAATCCCAATTTTCTGAGTGTTTTTTGGGAATTTTTCCCCAATTTTTGGGATTTCAGAGCCTCCAGATCTCTGAGTTTGGGAATCCCAACTGCTGAGCACGAGAAGCTGCTGGCGCTGAGCTGGTGCAGCGAGGTGAGAATGGGGAAAATGGGAATTTGGGGGGAAAATGGGAATTTGGGGGGAAAATGGGAATTTGGGGGAAAAAAATGGGAATTTTGGGGGGAAATTTGGGGAATTTGGGGGGAAATTTGGGGAATTTTGGAGTAAATTTGGGAATTTTTGGGCTAAAAAAAGGGATTTTTGGGCTAAAAAAAGGGATTTTTGGGCTAAAAAAAGGGATTTTTGGGCTGAATTTGGAGGTGATTTTGGGATCATTTTGGGATCATTTGGAGGAAATTTGGAGGAAAATTTTAGGACAATTTTGGGCAAATTTGGAGCAAATTTTGTGCTGATTTTGGGATAATTTTGGGTCAATTTGGGGTGGATTTGAGCTGATTTTTGGGATAATTTTGCTCTATTTTTGGGATAGTTTTGGTTTATTTTTGGGATAGTTTTGGTTTATTTTTGAGCTAATTTTGGGCTGTTCTTGAGTTCATTTTGGGCTAATTTTGGACTTATTTTAGGCTAATTTTGGGGCTAATTTGGGCTATTTTTGGGCTAATTTAAATCTAATTTTGGGTTAATTTTGGGCTAATTTTGGGTTAATTTAAATCTAATTTTGGGTTAATTTTGGGTTAATTTTGGTCTATTTTTGGGTTAATTTTGGGTTAATTTTGGTCTATTTTTGGACTATTTTTGGTCTATTTTTGGGTTAATTTTAATCTATTTTTGGGCTAATTTTGGGTTAATTTTAATGAATTTTTGGGCTAATTTTGGGTTAATTTTGGGTTAATTTTAATCTATTTCTGGGCTGATTTTGGGCTGATTTTGGGCTATTTCTGGGCTATTTTTGGGCTGATTTTCTCCACTTTTGGCTCCCTCCAGGCCCACGAGAGAGTTCTCATCTCCCTCAAGTCTCTTCCTGGCAGAAACTTCCGGAATTTTCGGGATTTGGCAGCAGCAGTGGTGGAGAGTGGGGGGGTGGTGGTGCCAACCCCCCTGGGCTTCTGAACCCCAAAAAACCCCAAATTCACCCCAAAAACTGCACTGAGACACCCAAAAACTGCCCAGAAAAAATCCCAAAACACCCACCCTGGAAAACCCCAAAAAACCCAAAATTCACCCTAAAACCCCAAAATTCACCCCAAAAAGCACTTTGAGAAACCCTAAAAATTCACCAAAAAATCCCCAAAAAATCCCCTCGAGAAACCCCAAAAAACCCCAAAATTCACCTAAAAAAACCCAAAATTCACCTAAAAAACCCCCAAAAATTCACCTAAAAAACCCCAAAATTCACCTTACAAAAAACCCAAAAACCCCAAAATTCACCTTAAAAAAAACCCAAAATTCACCCTAAAAAAACCCGAAAAAACTCCAAAATTCACCCAAAAACCCCCAAATATTCACCCTAAAAAACCCAAAATTCACTCTGAAAATATCACTTTGAGACCCTGAAAAAACCCAAAAACCCCCAAAATTCACCCTGAAAAACCCCAAAATTCACCTTAAAAAAGCACTTTGAGACCCAAAAAAACCCAAATTCACCCCAAAAAAAATCCTCTGAGACCCAAAAAAATCACTGAGAAAATGCCTTAAAAAAACACAAGATTTACCCAAAAATCCCCAAAATTTGCCCCAAAAATCACTGTGAGACCCAAAAAAAACCCCCAAAGTGCACTTCTGGAAAACCCAAAAAACCAGGAAAAAACCCTAAAAAAAGCACTTTAGGAAACCCCAAAATCCTCCAAAAAATCCCCCAAAAATCCAAAAAATTCAGGAATTTTCCCTAAATTTCATTAATTTTTGGGTTTTTTTCAGTGCCTTTCACCCCAAAGTTTTGGGGAAAAAATTCTCCAAATTCTCATGAATTTCCCCCAAAATTCCCATGAATTTCTCCCAAAATCCCCATAAAATTCCCCAAATTTTTAGTTTTTTTCCCCCAAAATTTTATTATTTTCTCCCAAATTTTTAGGGTTTTTTCCCCAAATTTTAGGATTTTCCCCCCAAATTTTTGGGCAAAAAATTTCTCCAAATTCCCATTAATTTCTCCCAAAATTCCCATAAAATTCCTCAAATTTTTAGGGTTTTTCCCCAAAAAATTTATTATTTTCCCCCCCAAATTTTTAGGTTTTTTTCTCCCCAAAATTTTATTTTCTCCCCAAATTTTAGGATTTTCCCCCCAAAATTTTATTATTTTCTCCCAAGTTTTTAGGGTTTTTCCCCAAATTTTTAGGGTTTTTCCCCAAATTTCATTCTTTCCCCTAATTCCTCCTCGTTGCCTTAACGAATTGCCTTAATTAACTAATTAATGAATAAAAACCTCATTTCCTCTCTGAGTCGCTCTGGTTTGTTCTGGAAAACTCCATTTCCCATCATGCTTTGCTGCTCTGGGGTCACTGGGAGGTTTTGACCCAAAAATCCCAAATAATCCCAAAATAATCCCAAAAAATCCGATTAGCCCGAGCATGGCGCTGGCGCCCGGCGGTGAGAATTCTTTCCGGGGGAATTTGGGGAGTTTTGGGATTTTTGGGGCCAAAAATCGGAAATTTGGGCTCCTGGGAGGTTTGGGACTCAATTTTGGGGAATTTTTGGGGTTTTTTGGGATTTTTAAGGGGATTTTTTTGGTTTTCTGGCTTAATTTAGGAGCCTTAGGTGAGAATTATTGGGGGAAATTTGGGTGTTTTGGGGATTTTTGGGGCCAAAAATTGAATTTTTGGGGTCCTGGGAGGTTTGGGATTTAATTTGTGGAATTTTTGGGTTTTTTTGGGATTTTTTAAAGATTTTATAGGGGATTGTTTGGGGTTTTCAGGCTTTATTGGTGTGTCTTAGGGGGGAATTTAAGGGAAAATTTGGGGCTTTTGGGGCTTTTTGGGACCAAAAAATTGGATTTTTGGTGTCCTGGGAGGTTTGGGACTCAATTTTGGGGAATTTTTGGGGTTTTCAGGCCTAATTTAGGAGCCTTACAGGGGATTTTGGGGGGGAATTTTGGGGGTTTTGGGACTTTTTGGGACCAAAAAATTGGATTTTTGGCATTTTGGGAGGTTTGGGACTCAATTTTGGGGAATTTTTTTGGGTTTTTTGGGGAATTTTTTGGGGTTTTTCTGGGGGATTTTGGCATCATTTGAAGGCCTCAGGGAGGTTTTTGGGGTGAATTTTGGGGATTTTTGGGTCCCAAAATTTCAAATTTGGGGTTCCTGGGATGATCTTGACTCGATTTGGGAGGTTTTGGGAAAATTTTTGGGGTTTTTTGGAGGATTTTGGGGTCAGCAGGCCGAATTGCAAAGCCTCAGGGTGGTTGTAGGGGAAATTTTTGGGAATTTTGGGTCCAAAAATTGGGAATTTTGGGTCTTGAGGTTTCCTTGGGGAAATTTGGGAGATTTGGGGGAAATTTTGTGGTTTTTTGGGAGGGTTTTGAGGGTTTTTGGAGGATTTTGGGGTTTTTTGGAGGATTTTGGGGTTTTTGGCTCCCAGCCCCAATTTTGGCTCCCAAACTCCATTTTTTGGGCTCCCAAACCCATTTTTGGGACCTCAGATCCCAATTTTTGGCTCCCAACCCCAAATTTAGGGGCTCCAACCCTATTTTTGGGTTTTCCTAACCCATTTTTGGGCTTCCTACCCAAATTTTTGGCTCCCAACCCGATTTTTAGGGTCCCTAACCCCATTTTTTGGGTTCCTAACCCCATTTTTTGAGCTCCAAACCCAAATTTTTAGGTCTCAACCCCAAATTTTGGGCTCCCAATCCCAATTTTTGAGCTCAAAACCAGAAATTTTTGGCTCCCAACCCGAAATTTTGGCTCCCAATCCCATTTTTGGGGCTCCCAAATCCAAAATTTTGGGTCCTGAACCCGAATTTTGGGGTTCCATCCCCATTTTTCAGGTCCCTGACCACATTTTTAGGATTCCAAACCCATTTTTGGGCTCCCAATCCCAAATTTTGAGCTCAAAACCCGAAATTTTTGGCTTCCCAGCCCCAAATTTTTGGCTCCCAATCCCATTTTTGGGGCTCCCGAATCCGAATTTTCAGTTCCCAAACCCAAATTTTGGGTTTTTCTCCCATTTTTTGGGGTCAGGAGGAGCTCGGTGGCTCCTGGCCAGATTTTTTGGTGCTCGAAACCCAAATTTTTGGGTCCTAATCCCAATTTTTTGGGCTCCCAACCCCAAATTTTGAGCTCAAACCCCCAAATTTTTGGCTCCCAGCCCATTTTCGAGGCTCCCAAATCCAAATTTTCAGTTCCCAAACCCAAATTTTGGGTTTTTCTCCCGTTTTTTGGGGTCAGGAGGAGCTCGGCGGCTCCTGGCCGAAGCTCTGGGATTTCCTCCGAAGCTCAAAGCTCAGCAGCTGCTGCGAGTCCTGCAGAGCTCCTTGTTCCAGGCACTGCTCGGTAATCCGGGAATTTGGGGAAGTTCGGGAATTTTGGGAATTTTTGAGGGGATTTGGGATGGATTTGGGTGGAGTTGGAGGGATTTTGGGGCATTTGGGTGGATTTTGGGACAATTCTGGGGGATTTGGGGGGAATTTTGGGGTCTTGTTCCAGGCACTGCTCGGTAATCCAGGAATTTGGGGGAAATTTGGGAATTTTTGGGGTGTTTTTGGGTGGAATTGGAGGGATTTTGGGGTGATTTTGGGTGAAATTTGGGGTGATTTTGGGAGATTTTTGGGTTCTGCAGAGCAACTTGTTCCAGGCACTGCTTGGGAATTTGGGAATTTTTGGGGGAATTTGGGAATTTTGGGATGGATTTGGGTGGAGTTGGAGGGATTTTGGGTGGATTTTTGGGGGATTTGGGGGCAATTTTGGGGTCTTGTTCCAGGCCTGGCTTGGGAATTCGGGATTTTGGGGGAATGTTGGGAATTTTGAGATTTGGGGGAATTCGGGGAAGTTTTGGGGTGATTTGGGGAGATTTTTGGGGATTTTTGGGTTCTGCAGAGCAACTTGTTCCAGGCGCTGCTCGGGAATTTGGGAAATTTTGGGAAAATTTGGGAATTTTGGGGAATTTTGGGGTGTTTTGGGATCAGTTTGGGTGGAGTTGGAGGGATTTTGGGTGAAATTTTGGGGGATTTGGGGGGAATTTTGGGGTCGTGTTTCAGGCCTGGTTTACTAATTTGGGGGAATTTTGGGGCAATTTGGGAAATTTTGGGAAAATTTCAGGATTTTGGGGTGTTTTGAGGAGGTTTGGGGGAATTTGGGGGATTTTGGGAGATTTTTGGGATCGATTTTGGGAATTTTGGGTCCTGCAGAGCTCCTTGCTCCAGGTGCTGCTCGGTAATTCGGGAATTTTGGGGAATTTGGGGGAATTTTGGGATTTTCAGAGGTTCTGGAGGGAATTTGGGAGGAGTTGGAGGGATTTTGGGTGGAATTTTGGGGGATTTTGGGGTCTTGATTCAGGCCTGGCTTTGTCATTTGGGGGGAAATTTTGGGAAATTTGGGATTTTAGGAGGTTTTGGGGGAATTTGGGGATTTCTGGGGGTTCTGGAGGGGATTTGGGGAGGTTTGGGGAGGATTTGGGGCATTTTGGGGTATTTTAGGTGGGAATTTGGGATATTGTGGGATATCCTGGGGGATTTTGGGATATTTTGGGACATTTTGGGATATTTAAGTGCAAATTTTGGGTTTTTTGGGAATATTTTGGGATATTTTGGGGAGCAATTTGGGAATATTTCAGTGGGAATTTTGGGTTTTATTGGAATAATTTTGGGGTATTTTGGGATATTTTAGGTGGGAATTTTGGAAATCTATTATTTGGGGATATTTGGGGTGGAATTTTGGGATGTTTTGGGATGTTTGGGATTTGTTGGGAAATTTTGGGATATTTTGGGGTTTTTTGGGATATTTTGGGATATTTTGGGGATTTTTTGGGGGATTTGGGATTTTTTGGGATCATTTGGGAATTTGGGATCTCTGACTGTCGCCCCTCCCCCCACAGACATCCAGGAGAGTTACGAGAGCTCCGTCAGCTGCCCCTCCCCCCGCCCCAGGGTAACCCAAAATCACCCAAAATGAACCCAAAATGAACCCAAAATGAACCCAAAAATAGCCAAAAACTCAGCCCAGAAATTACCCCCAAAATCCCAGAAATTACTCTAAAAAACCCTGAAATTTCACCCAAAAATGACCCAAAAATACCCCAAAAGTGACCCAAAAATACCCCAAAAGTGACCCAAAAATACCCCAAAAGTGACCCAAAAAGCAGCCCAGAAATTACCCCAAAAATCCCAGAAATTACCCAAAAAAACCCCTGAAAAAACACCCCAAAATAGCCAAAAAATGACCCTAAATAACCCAAAAATAGCCCAAAAATGAACCCAAAAAATGACCCAAACATAACCCAAAAATCCCAAAAATGAACCCAAAACTCAGCCCAGAAATTACCCCAAAATCCCAGAATTTACCCTAAAAAACCCTGAAATTTCACCCAAATATGACCCAAAATCAACCCAAAAATACCCCAAACCACAGCCCAGAAATTACCCCAAAAATCCCACAGATTACCCCAAAAACCCCAAAAAAACCCCCAAAAATGACCCAAAAATACCCCAAAAAATCCCCAAAATTACCAAAAAATAGCCAAAAAATCCCAAAAATGAACGCAAACCACAGCCCAGAAATTACCCCAAAAAACCCGAAAAAACACCCCAAAAATGACCCAAAAATAACAAAAAATAACCCAAAGATCCCAAAAACAAACCCAAAACTCAGCCCAGAAATTACCCCAAAATCCCAGAATTTACCCTAAAAAACCCTGAAATTTCACCAAAAAATGACCCAAAATACCCCAAAAATGACCCAAAAATAGCCCAAAATGAACCCAGAAATTACCCCAAAAATCCCAGAAATTACCCCAAAAATGACCCAAAAATGACCCAAAAATACCCAAAAAATACCCAAAAAATAACCCAAAAATTCACCCAAAACGCAGTGGGGAATTTCCAGAAATTACCCCAAAAAACCCCAAAGAAAACCTGAAAAAAACCCGAAAACGTCCCAAAAATGTCCCAAAAATGACCCAAAAATGACCCAAAAATTCACCCCAAACTCAGCTGGGAAATCTCAGAAATTACCCCAACAAAACCCCAAAAATGACCCAAAAATAGCCCAAAATTCCCAAAAATTCACCCAAACCACAGCCCAGAAATTACCCCAAAAATCCCAGAAATTACCCCAAAAATCCCAGAAATTACCCAAAAAAACCCAAAAAACAACAAACAAAAGTCCCAAAAATCCCCAAAATAACCCAAAAAACCCTAAAAAACCTCAAAAAACCCAAATAATCCCCAAAAATTCACCCAAAACACCTCAGGGAAATCCCAGAAATTACCCCAAAAAACCCCAAAAATCCAAACAAACCCAAACCAAAAAGCAAAAGAAAACAAAACCCAAAATCCCCAAAAAACCCCAAAAAACCCCAAATCCCAAATTTTCCCCAAAATCCCAAATTTTCACCCAAAATCCCAAATTTTTCCCCCCAAATTCCCAGTTTTTTCAACCCTCACATCCCCAATTTTCCTTCCCCCAAAATCCCCAATTTTTCCCCTCCAAACCCAAATCCCTCCAATCCCAAATTTCCCCAAAAAATCCCTAAAATCCCAAATTCTTTCCCCAGAAAAATCCCAAATTTTTCACCCCGAAATTCCCGAATTTCCCCCATCAAAAAAAAAAAAAACCCCAAATCCCAAATTTTCCCCCCGAAAAATCCCAAATTTTCTCCCAAAAATCCCAAATTTTCCCCCAAAAAATCCAATTTTTTCCCTCCCAAAATCCTTAATTTTCCCTCCCAGATATCCCAAACTTTTCCCTCCCAAAATCCCAAATTTTCCCCCAAAATCCCAGATTTTCCCCCAAAAATCCAATTTTTTTCCCAAAAAAATCCCAAATTTTTCCCAAAAAAATCCAATTTTTTTCCCTCCCAAAATCCCAAATTTTCCCCCAAAAATCCCAAATTTTCCCCCAAAATTCCCAAATTTTTTCCCAAAATTCCCAAACTTTTCGGCGCTTCCGGTTCCTCCAACCTCCTCCCCCCGAGCCTTCATCCTCATCTTCATCATCCTCATCCTCCTCTTCCTCATTCCCGATTTTCCATCCTCCTCCCTTTCCCGAGCCTTCCTCTTCATCCTCATCATCTTCCTCTTCCTCATTCCGGATTTCCTCCTCCTCCCCCCGAGCCTTCCTCCCTCCCGGGTTTCCATCCTCATCCTCCCGAGCCTTCCTCCCATTCCCGCCTTTCCCTCCTCCTCCTCCTCCCTTTCCCGAGCCTTCATCCTCCTCCTCCTCCTCCTCCTCCTCCTCCTGCTGTGCATCCGGAGCTTCATCTTCATCATCTTCATCTTCATCATCTTCATCTTCATCATCTTCATCTTCATCTTCATCTTCATCTTCATCTTCCTCCCCTCCCGGCTCCATCCTCATCCTCCTCCTCCCCCCGAGCCTTCATCCCTCCCAATTCCCGGATCGCCTTCCTCATCCTCCTCTTCCTCATTCCCGAGTTTCCATCTTCCTCCTCCTCCCCCCGAGCCTTCATCCCTCCCCAGTTCCCGGATTTCCATCCTCCTCTTCCTCCCCACTCCCGAGTTTCCATCCTCATCCTCCTCCTCCCCCCGAGCCTTCCTCCCCCAATTCCCGCTTTTTCCATCCTCCTCCTCCTCTTCCTCATTCCCGATTTTTCCATCTTCCTCCCCCCGAGCCTTCATCCCTCCCGGCTCAATCTCTCCTCCTCCTCCTCCCGAGCCTTCATCCCTCCCGGCTCCATCCTCCTCCTCCTCGCCGCTCCGCATCCTCCTCCGCAGCCTTCATCTTCATCTTCATCCCGCCTCCCCATCCTCTTCCTCCCCGCGCTGCTCCTCCTCTTCCTCCCCCCGGGGATCCTTCATCTTCCTCTTCCTCCTCCTCTTCCTCCTCCTCTTCCTCCTCCTCTTCCTCCTCCTCTTCCTCCTCCCCCTCCATCGCGGTCCTTCCTCCCAGCCCCTCCCCCTCCCCTCCCCCTCCTCCTCCTCCTGCTCTTCATCCCTTCCTGCTGCCGCATCTTCCTCCTCCTCCTCCTCCTCCTCCCCCCGAGCCTTCATCCCCTCATCCCTCCATCCTCTTCCTCCTCCTCCTCCTCCTCCTCCATCCTCTCCATCCTCATCCTCCTTCATCCCTCTCCTCCTCCTTCTCCTCCCCCGAGCCTTCATCCCTTCATCCTCTCCATCCTCTTCCTCCTCTCCATCCTCATCCTCATCCCCCCCCGAGCCTTCATCCCTTCATCCTCCTCCTCATCCTCATCCTCCTCCCCCGAGCCTTCATCCCTGCCTGCTCTCCATCCTCCTCCTCCTCCTTCTCCATCCTTTTCCGGCTCCTTCATCCTCATCCTCCTCTTCCTCCTCCTCCCCCCGAGCCTTCATCCCCTCATCCTCCTCTCCATCCTCATCCTCCTTCCTCCCCGTTTTCCCTCCTCATCCTCCTCCTCATCCTCATCTTCATCCTCCATCTTCTTCCTCCTCCTCCCCCCGAGCCTTCATCCCTCATCCTCTCCATCCTCCTCCTCCCCCCGAGCCTTCATCCCTCATCCTCACCTCCTCTTCCTCCATCCTTCATCTTCCTCCTCCTCCTCTTCCTCCCCATTTTCCTTCATCTTCCTCTTCCTCCATCACCTTCCTCCTCCTCCTCTTCCTCCCCATTTTCCTTCCTCCTCATCCTCCTCCTCCTCACCTTCCTCCTCCTCCTCCTCCTCTCCCCTCCCCCCTCCCGAGCCTTCCTCCCTCCCTCCTCCTCCTCGCCCCCCCCGGGCCCCCCGGCCCATGAGCAGCCGCCATGGATTGTTTGTGCATCGTCACCACCAAGGTACCCCGCGACCCCCGAAAAGCCGGGAATTCACCCCAAAAATCCTCGGGAATTCTGCCCCAAATCCTGGGATTCACCCCCAAAAATCGCGGTGATCGGGAGCCCCGGGAGGACCCCGAAATCCTGGGAATTCACCCCAAAATCCTCGGGAATTCTGCCCCAAATCCTGGGATTCACCCCCAAAAATCGCGGTGATCGGGAGCCCCGGGAGGACCCCGAAATCCTGGGAATTCACCCCAAAATCCTCGGGAATTCTGCCCAAAATCCTGGGATTCACCCCCAAAAATCGCGGTGATCGGGAGCCCCGAAATCCTGGGAATTCACCCCAAAATCCTGGGAATTCACCCCAAAATCCTGGGAATTCACCCCGAAAATCTGGGGATTGGCGCTGGAAAATCGCGATTGTCGGGACCGCCGGGAGGACCCCGAAATGCCGGGAATTAACCCCAAAAATCCTCGGGAATTCAGCCTGGGAATCCTGGGATTCACCCCCAAAAATCGCGATTCTCGGGAGCCCCGGAATGGCTGCGATTTGCCCCCAAATCCTCGGGAATTTGCCCCAAAATTGCCGCGATTTGCCCCCAAAATTGCCGGGAATTCACCCCAAAAATCCTGGGAATTCACCCCAAAATCCTCGGGAATTCAGCCTGGGAATCTCGGGATTAACCCTGAAAAAATCGCGATTCTCGGGAGCCCCGAAAAGCTGGGAATTCACCCCGAAAATCCTCGGGAATGAATCCCGAAAATTGCCGGGAATTCACCCCGAAATTGCCGGGAATTCACCCCGAAAAATCGCCATTCCCGGGAGCCCCGAAATCCTGGGAATTAACCCCGAAAATTGCCGGGAATTAACTCCGAAATTTCCCAGGATTTACCCCAAAAATCCGGGAATTAACCCCGAAAATTGCCGGGATTTACCCCAAAACTGTCGGGATTTTACCCTGAAATTGCTGGGAATTAACAAAAAAAATCCTGGGAATTAACCCCAAAAATTCCTGGGAATTAACCCCGAAAATTGCCGGGATTGTCCCAAAACCCCTCAGGAATTTAACCCCGAAATTCCCGGGAATTTACCCCAAAAATCCGGAGCGGTTGGGGAGATTTTGGGGTGGAATTTGGGGATTCTGGGGGTTTTGGGGAACCTTGGAGGGATTTTGGGGCATTTTGGGATCCTGGAGAGGATTTCTGGGGTTCTGGGGAGAATTTTTGGAGATTTTTTGGGATTCCCGAGGTGATTTTTGGGGTATTTTTGGAGATTTTTGGGGTATTTTGTGGTTTTTTGGGGTTTCTGAGGTGATTTTTGGGATATTTTGTGGTTTTTTTTGGGTTCTCGAGGTGATAATTTTGGTTCCGAGGTGATTTTGGGGTGATTTTGGGGGTTTTCGGGGGCGGGGAGGTCTCGTGTCCCCCAAAATCTCGGGGGTGTCACCACGTGGCGACAGCGGCGTTTCCATGGCAACGCGCGGGGGAGGGGAAACGGCACGTGGGGGCGGCGGGGGGGGAGGACCCGAAATATCCCAAAATCTGCCAAAAATCCCAAAATTCTGCCCTGAAACACCCGAAATATCCCAAAATCTGCCAAAAATCCCGAAATTCCGCCCTGAAACACCCGAAATATCCCAAAATCTCCCCAAAAATCCCCAAATTCTGTCCGAAATATCCCAAAATCTGCCAAAAATCCCCAAATTCTGTCCGAAATATCCCAAAATCTGCCAAAAATCCCAAAAAATCCTAAAATTCTGCCCTGAAACACCCGAAATATCCCAAAATCTCCCCAAAAATCCCAAAATTCTGTCCGAAATATCCCAAAATCTCCCAAAATCCTCCCTGAAACCTAAATTCCCAAATCTCCCAAAAATCCTAAAATTCTCCCGAAATATCCTCAAATCTCCAAAAAATCCCAAAACTCTGCCCTGAAACACCCGAAATTGGCCAGAAAACACCTGAAAATCCCCAAATTCTGCCCTGAAACACCCGAAAAATCCCAAAATCTGCCAAAAAAATATCAAAATCTGCCCAAAATCCTAAAATTCCACCCTAAGACCTCTGAAATCGGCCAGAAAACACTTGAAATATCCCAAAATTGACCCTAAAATACCCAAAAGATCCCAAAATCTGCCTGAAATCCCAAAATTCTGCCCTGAAACAGCCAAAATATCTCAAAATCAGCCCTGAAACACCCGAAATATCCCAAAATCGGCCAAAAAAATCCTAAAATTCCACCCTGAAACCTCTGAAATCTGCCAGAAAACACCCGAAATATCCCAAAATCTCCCAAAAAATCCCAAAATCTGCCCAAAAATCCCAGAATTCCTCCCTAAAACACCCGCAATCGGCCAGAAAACACCCGAAATATCCCAAAATTGACCCTAAAATCTCCAAAATTGGTCCTAAAACCACCAAAATCAGCCCAAAATTCCCAGAATTTGCCCCTTAAATGCCCCAAATTAACCCTAAAACCCCCAATTTTGGCCCGAAAATCCCCCAAAATTTGGCCCTAAAACCCCCAAATCCTCCCAAAATTGGCTGGAAACTCCAAAATCAGCCCCAAACCCTCCAAGAGACCCCAAAATTTGTCCAAAAATCCCCAAAATTGGCCTGAAATCCCCCAAAATTGACCCTAAAACCCCCAAAATCTCAGCTCAGCCCAAAATCCCCAAAATCTGCCCAAAATTCCCCAAAATTGCCCCAAATTTTGCCTGAAATTGGCCCAAAATTGGCCTAAAACCCCCAAATTCCCCTGAATTCTCCCAAAATTGGCTTCGATCCCCAAAAATTCCCCTGAAAATCCCAAAATCACTTGAATTTCCCCCAAAATCACCTGAATTCATTAAAAAATTGCCCTGAAATCCCCAAATTCGGCCTGAATGTCCCAAAATTCACTTTAATCCTCAGAAAAATCCCAAAATTCGCTTTGATTCCCCGAATTCTGCTGGAAAATCTCGAAATTCGCCCGAATTTCACCCAAATGAGGCCTAAGGAGCCAAAAATTGGCCTAAAACTCCTTAAAATCCCTCAAAATGCCCGAAAATCTCCCCAAAAATTCGCTTTTGTCTCTATTTTTGCTTTTCATCCCAAATTTCTCCTCAGGAAACCCAAAAATTCCCCAAAAATCTGCCTGGATTTCTTTTCCCCCTCAGGAGCCACAAAATTCCCCTCAGGATGCCCAAAATTACCCCAAAATTACCTCAAAATTGCCCCAAAATTGCCCCAAAATTCCCTTAAAATTTTTTTTTTTTTCACCCCCCTATTCCCCCTCAGGAATCCCCAAATTTTCCCCAAATTTACCCAAAATTTACCCCAAATTCCCCCAAATTTCCCCCAAAATCCCCCCAAATTCCCCCCTCACCTCCATCCCCCCCACTAAAACACCCCAAAATCCCCCAAATTCACCCCAAAATCCCACTCCCCACCCCCCCCCTCCCCACCCCCCTTCCCCCTCACGAATCCCCAAATTCCCCCAAAATTCCCCAAAATTCCCCAAAATCCCCAATCCCCCCAATCCCCCCCCGCCAATTTCCCACGCCGTTGCCGCGGCAACCAAGCCACGCCCCCTCCCTGCCGTTGCCACGGCAACGCGCTTCCCGCGCTGGTTGCCACGGCAACGGAGCGCCCAGAGCCGAGGCCACGCCCACTCGCCCCCTCCCACGTGACCGCGCGTTGCCGTGGAGACGCGAGGGGGCGGGGCTCGCGTGAGGGGAAAGGGCGGGATTTGTGAGGGGGCGGGACTTGCGTGAGGGGAAGGAGGCGTGGTTTACAGTGGGCGGGGTCTCCGTGAGGGGAAAGGGGCGTGGCTTGCGTGAGGGAAAAAAGGCGGGATTTGTGAGGGGCGGGGTCTCCGTGAGGGGAAGGGGGCGTGGCTTCGCGCCTCGGCGGCAATGGGGTCTCGGTGAGGTCAAGCGGGGAAAGGTAAGGGGGAAATCGTGAGGGGATTTTTTTTTGTTTTGGGGTTTTTTTGAGGTTTTAGAGGTTCCTGGTGTGGTTTTGGGGGGTTTTGAGGGGATTTGGGGGGGTTCTGTGGGATTTTGGGGGGTTCTGTGGGATTTTGGGGGTGCTGAGGGAGCCGCTTTGGCCTTCTCCCGGTGATTTTGGAGGGTCTTGGTGTGGTTTTGGGGTGTTTTTGTGTGATTTTGGGGGGTTTTTGTGCGGTTTGGGGGGATTTTGGGGTGCTGAAGGAGCCGCTCTGGGCTTCCTCCCGCTGCTTTTGGCAGCCCTGATTCCCCTCTCCGTGGTCCTGGTGCGATTTTAGGGGATTCCAGTGTGATTTTAGGGGGTCCTGGTGTGGTGTTGCGCCGTTTTAGGGGATTTTTGGGGAGTCTTTGTGTGATTTTGGGGGGTTTTGTGCGGTTTTGGGGGTCCTGGGGGAGCCGCTTTGGGCCTTTTCCCGGTGATTTGGGAGGCCTTGATTCCCCTCTCGGTGGTCCTGTTGTGGTTTTAGGGCATTTTAGGGGATTCTGGTGTGATTTTCGGGGGTCCTGGTGTGGTTTTGGGAGAGTTTAGGGGTTTTTTGTGCGGTTTGGGGGGATTTTGAGGGTGCTGAGGGAGCCGCTCTGTGCTTTCTCCCGGTGATTTTGGTGGTCCTGGTGTTGTTTTAGGGTGGTTTTGGGGGATTTTAGGGGATTCTAGTGTGATTTTAGGGGGTCCTTGTGGGATTTTGAGGGGTTTTGTGGGATTTTGGAGGGTCCTGGTGTTGTTTTAAGGGTTTTTTTGTGGGATTTTGGAGGGTCCTGGTGTTGTTTTAGGGGGGTCCTGATGGGATTTTTGGGGATTTCGGGGCTCCTGGAGGAGCCGCTCTGTGCTTCCTCCCGCTGCTTTTGGCAGCCCTGATTGCCCTCTCGCTGCTCCTGATGATCTCTGTGGGATTTTGGGGGGTCCCGGTGTGGTTTTGGGGGGTCTTTGAGGGATTTTGGGGGGTCCCGGTGTGGTTTTGGGGGGTCTTTGGGGAATTTTGGGGCTCCTGGCTGTGCTTTTGGGGCTCCTGGGTGGCTTCTCGATGGTTCTGGGGCTCATCTGGAGTTCCTGGAGCTTCTCTCGGTGCTCCTGGGGGTCCATTTGAGCTCCTGGGGCTCATTTGGAGCTTCTGGTTCTTCTCTCGATGGTCCTGGGGCTCATTTTGAGTTTCTCTCAATGCTCTTGGTGTTCATTTGGAGCTCCTGGTGTTCCTGTCAATGATCCTGGGGGTCAATTTGAGCTCCTGGCGCTCATTTTGAGTTTCTCTCGATGGTCCTGGGGGTCATTTTGAGTTTCTGGTTCTCCTCTCGGTGCTCCTGGGGGGTCAATCTGAGCTCCTGGGAGTAATTTTGAGCTTCTGAGGGTCATTTGGAGCTCCTGGTTCTTCTCTTGATGGTCTTGGGGCTCATTTTGAGCTCCTGGGGGTCATTTTGAGCTTTTAGGGCTCATTTTGAGTTCCTCTCGCTGCTCTCGGTGTTCATTTTGAGCTCCTGCTTCTCCTCTCGCTGCTCCTCTATGGTTTCGGGGGTCCTGGGAGGTCTCTCTGTCCCCCTCTCGATGACCCTGGAGGTCTCGGAGGCCTTTTCCGGCCCCCTCTCTATGACTCTGGAGGTCTCTCTGTCCCCCTCTCGATGACCCTGGAGGTCTCGGGGGTCTGTCCAGGCCTGTCTATGACCCTGGGGGTCTCTCTGTCCCCCTCGGCGGACTCTCCTCGATGACCCTGGAGGTCTCTCTTTCCCCCTCTCGATGACCCTGGAGGTCTCGGGGGTCTCTCCAGGCCTCTCTATGACCTTCGGGGTCTCTCTGTCCCCCTCGGTGGTCTCCTCTATGCTCCCGGTGGGCTTTTTGGGGTTTTTCGGGATTTTTTTCGATGCTCCCGCCGTGTGAATTTTAGGGGTTTTTTTTTTGGTTTTTTTCGATGCTCCCGCTGTGTGAAATTTAGGATTTTTTGGGATTTTTTTCGGTGCTCCAGGTGTGTGAATTTTAGGGTTTTTTTGGTTTTTTTCCGATGCTCTCGGTGTGTGAATTTTAGGATTTTTTTTGGGGTTTTTTCGGTGCTCCTGGTGGGTTTTTGGGGATTTTTTCCGGTGCTGCCGATGGGTAAATTTTCGGGATTTTTTCCAGTATCCCCGATGGTTTTTTGGGTTTTTTTTCGCTGTTCCCGGTGGGTAAATTTTGGCTTTTTCCGGGATTTTTTTCCGCTACCCCGGCAGGTAAATTTCGATATTTTTCCGCTACCTACGGTGGATTTTTTGGGGGTTTTTTGGATTTTTTTCCGGTACTCCCGTTGGGTTTTTTTGGGTTATTTCCGATGCTCCCGGTGTGTGAATTTTGGAGTTTTTGGGGATTTTTTCCGGTGCTCCTGGGAGGTAAATTTTCGGGATTTTTCCCACTCCCGGCAATGGATTTTTTCAGCGTTTTTGGGTTATTTTCGGGATTTTTTTTTGTTTTTTTAGCCCAATCGGCAGCTAAATTCCGATATTTTCCCGCTACCCGCGAGGCATTCTTTCGGGGTTTTTTGGGGGATTTTTCGGGGGTTTTTTTGGGTTTGTTTTTGGGAGGTTTTTTTAGGGATTTTTCGAGGGGTTTTTTTGGTTTTGTTTTTTTCGGGATTTTTCGGGGCTTTTTTGGGGTTTTTTGGGGTTTTTTTTCGGGATTTTTTGCGATTTTTTTTTTCGGGATTTTTTTTTTTGTTTTTGCAGGATTTTTCGGTTTTTTGTTTTGCTTTTTTCTTTTCGGGATTTTTCGGGATTTTTTTTGGGTTTTTTTCCGGTTTTTTTCCGGGATTTTCGGTTTTTTGGTTTGTTTTTTTTTTTTCGGATTTTTTATGGGTTTTTTTCGGGATTTTTCAGGGTTTTTTCCCGAGATTTTTCGGGGGTTTTTTGGGGTATTTTTGGGATTTTTTTTCGATTTTTTCCCACCTTCCCCTCCACCCCAAACTCCTCCCTCCCATCCCGCTAATCCCTCAATCCGCTAATCCGGTAACGCGGGGAGGATTTTGGGGCCAAACTGGGGTTTCCGGGGGAGCCGATGGCGAGGATTCCCCAAACCCCAAGCCCACCGGGAAACCCACCGGGAAACCCAACGGGAAACTGCGGAGGATTTCCGGGAAGCGCTGCGGGGTTTCCGGGAAGCGCTGCGGCGTTTCCGGGCTGCTCCGGCGCGTTTCCGGGAAGCTCTGCGGGGTTTCCGGGCTGCTCGGGGGGAAACCCGCGGGGCTCAGGGTGCTTCTCGCCGCTGCTCTGCCAGTGCCGCGTGGTGTGGAGGGACAGGAGCGTCTCACTGGTGTTCGGGTGTAAGGTACTGGTTATACTGGTTTGTACTGGTGTGGAGGGACAGGAGCGTCTCACTGGTGTTTGGGTGTAAGGTACTGGTTATACTGGTTTGTACTAGTTTGTACTGGTTTGTACTGGTTTGTACTGGTTCTTGTCTGGTGTGGAGGGACAGGAGTGTGTCACTGGTGTTTGGGTGTAAGGTACTGGTTATACTGGTTTGTTGTACTGGTGGGGGGAGGTGGGGTTTTGGGGGGGGGGGCTTTGGGGGGGGGAGGCCCCGGGTCGGGGGTGGGCTGGTTTGTACTGGTTTGTACTGGTTATACTGGTGTGGAGGGACAGGAGTGTGTCACTGGTGTTTGGGTGTAAGGTACTGGTTAGTACTGGTTTGTACTGGTTATACTGGTTATACTGGTGTGGAGGGACAGGAGCGTCTCACTGGTGTTCAGCTGTAAGGTATACTGGTTATACTGGTTTGTACTGGTGTGGAGAGACAGGAGCGTCTCACTGGTGTTCAGGTGTAAGGTGGGACTGGTTTGTACTGGTTTGTACTGGTTATACTGGTGTGGAGGGACAGGAGCGTGTCACTGGTGTTCGGCTGTAAGGTATACTGGTTGTACTGGTTTGTACTGGTTATACTGGGAGGGACAGGATTCTGTCACTGGTGTTTGGGTGTAAGGTGGGCTGGACTGGGAGGGACTGGGAGGGGATTGGGAGAGACTGGGCTGAACTGGTTTGGACTGGGAGGGAGAGTTGAGGGGACTGGGAGAGGCTTTGGGGGCACTGGGATGGACTGGGAGGGACTGGGATGGACTGGGAGGGACTGGGATGACTGGGAGCTCCGATAGCTGCGTGAGTGATGAACTGGTTTATACTGGGAGGGACTGGGATGTACTGGGAGAGACAGGAGTGTCTCGCTGGTGTTCGGGTGCAAGGTATACTGGTCTGTACTGGGAGGGACTGGGTTGTACTGGTTTGTACTGGGTTATACTGGGAGGGACAGGAGCATCTCACTGGTGTTTGGATGTAAGGTGGGACTGGGTTATACTGGTTTGTACTGGTTTGTGCTGGGAGGGAGGGACAGGTGTTCGGCTGTAAGGTATACTGGTTATACTGGTTTGTACTGGTGTGGAGGGACAGGAGCATGTCACTGGTGTTTGGATGTAAGGTGGAGTGAACTGGTTTGTACTGGTTTATACTGGGGTGGACTGGGAGGGACTGGGAGTGAGAACTGGGGCAACTGGGATGGACTGGGACAAACTGGGACACTGACTGGAGCCATGAAATCCTTACTGGAATGGACTGGGAATGGACTGGGAGAGACTGGGATGGACTGGGTGTGACTGGTTTGTACTGGGAGATGTTTCAGAGGGACTGGGAGGGACTGGGAGTGAGAACTGGGGGGACTGGGATGGACTGGGAGAGACTGGGAGGGACTGGGAGTGACTGGGATGGACTGCAGTGCAGCACTGGGAGCACTGGGATCTCCCCAGTCCCATACTGGGATCTCCCCAGTCCCATACTGGGAGCACTGGGATCTCCCCAGTCCATAGTGGGATCTCCCCAGTCCATACTGGGATCTCCCCAGTTCCATACTGGGATCTCCCCAGTTCCATACTGGGAGCACTGGGATCTCCCCAGTCCATACTGGGATCTCCCCAGTTCCATACTGGGAGCACTGGGATCTCCCCAGTCCATAGTGGGATCTTCCCAGTCCATACTGGGGTCTCCCCAGTTCCATACTGGGAGCACTGGGATCTCCCCAGTCCATACTGGGATCTCCCCAGTTCCATACTGGGATCTCCCCAGTTCCATACTGGGAGCACTGGGATCTCCCCAGTCCATACTGGGATCTCCCCAGTTCCATACTGGGAGCACTGGGCTCTCCCCAGTCCCACACTGGGCTCTCCCAGTCTGACCCAGTTTCCTCCCAGTTTAATCCTCGGCAATCCCCAGCCCAACTGGGATTAACTGGGATTAACTGGGATTGGTGACTGGGCGGAGCCTCCTGAGAACACCCGTTTATAGAATTGCAGTTCATTTACACTAATTTGCATATGTTGATGTCGATTTGCATAAATCGATGCTGATTTGCATGGATTGCATGGATTGATGTCGATTTCCTCACAAATCGATGCTAATTTGCATAGATTTGCATACAGCAATGTTTATTGGTGCTAATCGATGGTTAATTTGCATGGATTTGCATGAACTCCGTGTCAATGTTGCTCAGATCGATGCTAATTAGCATAAATTTGCATGTCTGCAGAAATACCGGTACCAAGATGAGGACAGCCCCCCCCCTGGAGCAGAGCCCCGCCCACCTGCCCAGCCAGGTAAGGCCACGCCCACCCCTGCCATATATGGGCAGGCCACACCCTTAGCTATAGGTTATGTCCATATATGGGCAGGCCACGCCCACTTAGAGAGGTTATGACCATATATGGGCATGGACACACCCTTAGGCAGAGGCAGTGTCCATATATGGGCAGGCCACGCCCACCTGGGGACAGGTGATCACCATAGATGGGCAGGCCACGCCCCCTTTCCACAGCCACGCCCATTGTTTAGGAGACCACGCCTCTTGTGGTGACGTCACTCGCTTGTGGTGATGTCATTGTGTTGTGGTGATGGCGGGGCGTGGGCGTGGCCTCGGCGATGATGTCATCGGGGTTATGGTGATGTCATCTGTACCATTATGATGTCATTGGGGTCGTGGTGACGTCACTTGGGTAGTGATGACATCATTGGTGTGGCGATGACATCATCCAGGCCGTGGTGACGTCACTGGTGAGCACAGAAAGCACGATGGTGACGTCACAGGGAGCACCAATGACGTCATCCGTGTGGTGACGTCACAGATGACGTCATAGCAGCCTGG
The DNA here is from genome assembly GCA_024500445.1 of Entomyzon cyanotis. Classification (NCBI taxonomy): domain Eukaryota; kingdom Metazoa; phylum Chordata; class Aves; order Passeriformes; family Meliphagidae; genus Entomyzon; species Entomyzon cyanotis. The sequence goes on along the minus strand of JAKEPQ010001013.1, from coordinate 274,562 downwards.
GGTGAATTTGGGGCATTTGGGGATGAATTGGGGAATTTGGGGGAATTTGGGGGAAATTTGGGGGAATTTGAGGATTTGTGGGAAATTTGTGAGAATTTTGGGGGAAATTTGGGTGAAATTGGTGAGAAATTCGGGAAATTTTGGGGGAAATTTGGGGGAAATTCTGGGAATTTCAGGGGAAATTTGGGTGAAAATTGGGGATTTCAGGGGGAAATTTTGGGATTTTGGGGGGTTGTGGTGTTTTTTGGGAATTCAGGAGGAATTTGGGGATTTTTGGAGGTGAATTTAGGGATTTTTAGGGAGGAATTTGGGGATTTTTGGGGTGAAATTCTGGGATTTTTTGGGGATGAATTTGGCGATTTTGGGGTGGAATTTTGGGGATTTTTAGGGAGGAATTTGGGGATTTTTGGGGGATTTTTGGGTGGAATTTTTGGGTGGATTTGGGGGATTTTTGGGGTGGAATTTGGGGTTATTTTGGGGTGGATTTGGGGATTTTTTGGGACATTTTCAGGTGTCTAACCTCCCCTCCCCCCCAGGCCAACTCTCCCCCTGTCATCGTCAACACCGACACGCTGGAGGCCCCGGCCTATGTGAGCCTGAAACCCCCCAAAATCACCCCAAAATCATCCTAAATCCACCCCAAAAATATCCTAAATCCACCCCAAAAATATCCCAAAAACATCCCAAATTATCCCCAAAAACACCCGTAAATCGTCAACACCGACACGCTGGAGGCCCCAGCCTATGTGAGCCTGAAACCCCCAAAAATATCCCAAAATCACCCCAAAAATACCCCCAAAATCACCCTAAAAATATCCCAAAATCACCCAAAAAATATCCCAAAAAGATCCTAAATTCACCCCAAAAATATCCCAAAATTTACCAGAAATTTTGCTGAAATTTTTCCAAAATTCGCCTGAAATTTCAGCAAAATTCCTTGAAAATTTCCTCAAAAATCACCCCAAATCCACCCCAAAATACCCCCAAAATACCCCAAAATACCCCCAAAATACCCCAAAATACCCCAAAAACATCCCCAAAATACCCCCAAATCACCCCAAAAATACCCCAAATGCACCCCAAAATTTCCCCAAAAACACCCCAAATCCACCCCAAAATCACCCCAAAAATACCCCAAAATCAGCCCAGAAATACCCCAAAAATATCCCAAAATCACCCCAAAACCACCCCAAATCCACCCCAAAATCAGCCCGAAAGTACCCCAAATCCACCCCAAAAATACCCCAAAATCTTCCCAAAATCCTCCCCAAACCTTTCCCAGAATTCCCTGAAAATTCCCTTAAAAATCACCCAAAATTCACTCAAATCAACCCCAAAATTCATCCAAAATTCTCCCAAAATTCCCTCAAAATCCACTGAAAATTCCCTCCAAATTCTCCTAAAATTCCCACAAAATTCCCCAAAATGTCACCCCGAAATTCCCTCCAAAATATCCCAAATTCCCCCAAAATCCCCCAAATTTTCCCCCCAAAATCCTCCCCAAAATTCCCACAAAATTCCTTCAAATTCCCTCAAAATTTCATCCCAAAATTTTCCCCCAAAATTCCACAAAATCCCTCAGATTTCCCAACAGTTCCCAAAATTCCCACAAAATTTTCCCCAAAATTTTCCCCAAAATCCCCTAAAATTCTCCCAAAATTCCCCCAAATACCCCAAATTTCCCAAATTTCCCCAAATTCCTGTTTTCCAGGTCAATGGCACCGAGGGGGAGATGGAGTACGAGGAGATCACTCTGGAGAGGGTGAGGAAATCCCAAAATTGGGGTTTTTTGGGGATTTTTGGGTTTTTTGGGTTTTTTTTAAATGGGGGAAATTGTGGGATTTTTGTGGAGTTTTTGGGATTTTTAATGGGATTTTTTTAGGTTTTTTGTGGGATTTTTGTGGATTTTTGTGGTTTTTTGGGGGATTTTTTGGGGTTTTTTTGTGGAAGTTTTTGGGGGTTTTGGTGGGATTTTTGGGGTTTTCTGTGGGATTTTTTCTGGGTTTTTTTGTGATTTGTGAATTTTTTTTTTAGTTTTTTATGGGATATTTTTAGGGGTTTTTTGGGATTTTTATGTGATTTTTTTAAAGGCTTTTAATTCCCTTTTTTGGGGGGTTTTGTGATTTTTTTAACGATTTTTTTGGGGTTTTTGGGAGTTTTTTTGATGGGATTTTTTATAGGATTTTTTTAGGTTTTGTGGGATTTTTGGTGTGATTTTTTGGGGTTTTTTGTGGGATTTTTTAAGGTTTTTAATGCGATTTTTTGGTGGTTTTAATGTGATTTTTCTGCTTTTTTTGTCGATTTTTGTCGATTTTTCAGCTTTTTGCAGTGGGATTTTCCTGGGGGTTTTTTGGGGTGTTTTTTTGGGGTTTTGGGGTGGTTTTGGGGTTTGGGGTGTTTTGGGGGTTTTGGGGTGTTTTTGGGGTTTTTGGGGTGGTTCTGGAGCTCAGAGGATCCCGTTTTTCCCCAGGGCAGCTCGGGTTTGGGTTCAGCATCGCGGGGGAACTGACAATCCAAAAATTTCCTTTTTGGGGTTTTTTGGGTTTCTTTTGTGGAATTTTTAATGGGATTTTTTATAGGATTTTTTTAAGCCTTTATGGAGTTTTTTGTGTGATTTTTTGGGGTTTTTTGGATTTTTTGTTCGGTTTTTTATGTGATTTTTTGGTGTTTTTAATGCGATTTTTTTGATTTTTTTGTGGAATTTTTGGGGGTTTTTGGGTTTTTTTGCGGTGTGACTTCCTGGGGGTTTCTTGGGGTGTTTTTTGGGGTTTTTGGGGTCATTCTGGAGCTCAGAGGATCCCGTTTTCCCCAGGGGAACTCGGGTTTGGGGTTCAGCATCGCGGGGGGAACTGACAATCCTCACGTCGGCGACGATCCTGGAATCTTCATCACCAAAATCATCCCCGGCGGGGCTGCGGCCCAGGATGGGAGGCTCAGGTGAGCAAACCCCAAAAAAACACCCCAAATTCGGATCCAGAACCCCAAAAACCCCGAAAACCACCCAGAAAACCCCAAAATTCACCCATAAAACCTTAAAATCCACCCAAGGAACCCCAAAAAAACCAAAAAAACCCCAAAAGCAGCCCAGGATGGGAGGCTCAGGTGAGCAAATCCCAAAAATCACCCCAAAAATGGATTCAGCACCCCAAAAAAACCCAAAATCGAATCCAGGAACCCCAAAAAACACCGAAATTCACCCAAAAAATGCTGAAAAACACCAAAAAAACCCCCAAATTCACCCCAGAAACCCCAAAATCCACCCAAAACCAGCTCAGGATGGGAGGCTCAGGTGAGCAAATCCCCAAAATCACCCCAAAAATGGATCCAGCACCCCAAAAAACCCTGAAAACCACTCAGAAAACCCCAAAATTCACACATAAAACCTTAAAATCCACCCTAGGAACCCCAAAAAAAACCCCAAAAAAACCCCAAAAGTGGCTCAGGATGGGAGGCTCAGGTGAGCAAATCCCCAAAAAACACCCCAAAAATGGATTCAGAACCCCAAAAAACCCCGAAAACCACTCAGAAAACCCAAAAAAACACCCAGAAAACTTTGAAATCCACCCTAGAAACCACAAAAAAACCCAAAATTCACCCAAAAAACTGCTAGAAATGACAAAAAAGCCCAAAAGCGGCCCAGGATGGGAGGCTCAGGTAAGCAAATCCCAAAAAAACACCCCAAAAATGGATTGAGCACCCCAAAAAAACCCAAAATCGAATCCAGGAACCCCAAAAAACACCAAAATTCACCCAAAAAATGCTGAAAAACACCAAAAAAACCCCAAAATTCGCCCCCAGAAACCCCAAAATCCACCCAAAACCAGCTCAGGATGGGAGGCTCAGGTGAGCAAATCCCCAAAAATCACCCCAAAACAGCCTGAAATCACCCCAAAACCACTCCTAACTCCCACAAATTCCAGAATTTTCCCAACGTTCCCAATTTTTTTTGGTTTTCCAGGGTGAATGGCAGCATTTTGTTTGTGAACGAGGCCAATGTCCACGAGGTTCCCCAAAACACCCCAAATCACCCCGAAACACCCTAAAACACCCCAAAACAGCCTCAAAACCACTCCAAACTCCTGGAAATTCCAGATTTTCCTCCAAATACCCCAAAATTCCTGGGTTTTTTGCATTTTCCAGGGTGATTGACAGTATTTTGTTTGTGAATGAGGTGGATGGCCTTGAAAAACAGCCTCAAAACCACTGAAAATCACCCCAAAACAGCCTCAAAACCACTGACAATCCCCCAAAACCCTCAAAACCACTGAAAATCACCCCAAAACAGCCTCAAAACCACTGACAATCACCCCAAAACAGCCTCAAAACCACTCCAAATGCTCAGAAATTCCCAAAATACCCGAAAATTCCCATTTTTTCTGGTTTTTCCAGGGTGAATGACAGCATTGTGTTTGTGACCAAGGCCAATGTCTGCGAGGTTCCCCAAAACAGCCCCAAATTTGCTCCAAAATTGCCCAAAATCACCCCAAAACACCCCAAAACAGCCTCAAAACCACTCCAAACTCCCAGAAATTCCGGTATTTCCCTGAATTTTCCCAACATTCCTGTTTTCCAGGGTGAACAACAGCATTTTGTTTGTGAATGAGGCCGATGTGCACGAGGTTCCTCAAAACAGCCCAAATCACCCCAAAACAGCCCAAATCACCCCAAAACAGCCTGAAATCACCCCAAAACCACTCCAAACTCCCAGAAATTCCAGATTTCTCCCCAAATATCCCAAAATTCCCAATTTATTTTCATTTTCTCCAGGGTGAACGACAGCATTCTGTTTGTGAACGAGGCGGATGTGCGCGAGGTTCCCCAAAACACCCCAAAACACCCCAAATCACCCCAAAACAGCCTGAAATCACCCCAAATCGACTCCAAACTCCCAGAAATTCCAGAATTTTCCCAAAATTCCCATTTTTTCTTGGTTTCTCCAGGGTGAACGACAGCATTCTGTTTGTGAACGAGGCGGATGTGCGCGAGGTTCCTCACTCGGCCGCCGTCGAGGCTCTGAAGGAAGCTGGAGCTGTGGTGAGACTCTATGTGATGAGGAGGAAAGTGCCAGCCGAGAGGATCGTCGAGGTCAAGCTCATCAAAGGGCCCAAAGGTACCCAAAATTCCCAAAATTTAACCCAAAATCCCAAAAATCCCAAAGAAAATTGGTCCAGGAATCACAAAAATGCAAAAAATCTGCACTGAAATCCATGAAATTCACCCCAAAATCCACCTTGGGAGACCAAAGTTACCCCAGGGATCTGAAAATCAACCCAAAATCCACCTGGGAACCCAAAAATCCATGAAATTCACCCCAAAGTCTACCTGGGAAATCCAAAATTGACGAAATCCCCCAAAAAAATTGGTGCAGGAATAGGAAAAAACGCAAAAAATCTGCACCAAAATCCATGAAATCCACACCTCAATCGGTGAAATTCACCCCAAAATCCACCTGGGAAACCCAAAATTCCCAAAATCTACCCCAAAATCCACCTGGGAATCCCAAAATCCCCAAAATGCACCTGTGGTGTGACTCTATGTGATGAGGAGGAAAGTGCCAGTGAGAGGATTGTCGAGGTCAAGCTCATCAAAGGGCCCAAAGGTACCCGAAAAATCCCAAAATCCCACAATTCCAACCCTAAATTGCTGAAATCTGGGAAAAAACTGCAAAAATCTCGGGTGAAATTGGCCAAATCTGCACCAAATCGGTGAAATTCACCCCAAAATCCACCTTGGGAAGCCAAAGTTACCCCAGGATTCATCCAGGATCCATGAAATCACCAAAATCACTGAAAATCAGCCCAAAATCTGCTTTGGGATCCCAAAATCAGCCCAAAAATCCACCTGGGAGCCCCAAAATCCCCAAAATTCACCCCAAAATCCCCCTGTGGTGAGACTCTGTGATGAGGAGGAAAGTGCCAGTGAGAGGATCGTCGAGGTCAAGCTCATCAAAGAGCCCAAAGGTACCAAAAAATCCTAAAATCCAAAAAAACCCCCCAAAAATTTTGGAATTCCTGCAAAAAACTGCAAAAATTTAGGGTGAAATAGGCGAAATCTGCACCAAAATCGGTGAAATTTGCACCAAAATCCACCTTGGGAGACCCAAAGTTACCACAGGATTTATCAGGGATCCACAGAATTCACACAGGGAAACCCAAAATCTACCTGGGATTCCCAAAAGTTCCCAAAATCCCCCAAAAAATCTGTGCAGGAATAAAAAAACCCAAAAATTTAGGGCAAAATCGGTGAAATTCACCCCAAAATCGGTGAAATTCACCCCAAAATCCACCTGGAAACCCCAGAATTCCTAAAATCCGCCCCAAAATCTACCTGGGAATCCCAAATATTCACAAAATCTGTCCAGGAATAAAAAAACCCCCAAAAATTTAGGGTGAAATAGGTGAAATTTGCACCAAAATTGGTGAAGTTCACCCCAAAATCGGTGGAATTCACCCCAAAATCCACCTGGGAATCCCAAAATCTACGAAATTCACCCCAAAATCCACACAATTCCCCCCGAAATCCACCTGGGAATGTCAAAATCCATGAAATCCTGAAAAAAATCCATCCAGGAACAAAAAAATTGTGGAAAATCTTCACCAAAATCCGTGAAATTCACCCCAAAATCCACCTGGGGATCCCAAAATCCCTGAAATTGAGCCGAAAAATCCCAAATTTGGGACATTTTTGGGCCCCTGGGTGACAATGAGAGGTGACAACGAGGGAATAACAGAGAGAGGTGACACAGGTGACACTGAGGTGACACAGGTGACACTGAGGTGACACAGGTGACAATGGGAGTGCCGCAGGTGACACAGGTGACACTGAGGTCACACAGGTGACAATGGAGGTGATCCAGGTGACACTGAGGTCACACAGGTGACACAGGTGACAATGGGAGTGACGCAGGTGGATCACACAGGTGACAGTGAGGTGGCAGAGGTGACAATGAGCTCACACAGGTGACAATGGGAGTGATACAGGTGACACAGGTGACACTGAGGTGACACAGGTGACAATGGAGGTGATCCAGGTGACACTGAGGTCACACAGGTGACACAGGGTTCACACAGGTGGCAATGACGTCACTCAGGTGACACAGGTGACATTGCTGTCCCCAGGTCTCAGGTTCAGCACATCCCAGGTGACAATGGTGACACTGAGGTTACACTGATAACAGTGGGGATTACAGAGGTGACACAGGAGGTCACACAGGTCACTCAGGTGTCCCCAATGTCCCCTCACAGGTTTAGGATTCAGTATTGCAGGTGGGGTTGGCAACCAGCACATCCCAGGTGACAATGGTGACACCAGTGACACTGAGGTCACAATAACAGAGTAACAGTCACACAGGTCACTCAGGTGTCCCCAATGTCCCCTCACAGGTTTAGGATTCAGTATTGCAGGTGGGGTTGGCAACCAGCACATCCCAGGTGACAATGGTGACACCAGTGACACTGAGGTTACACTGATAACACTGAGGGTGACACAGGAGGTCACACAGGTGACACTCAGGTGACACAGGTGTCCCCAATGTCCCCAGGTCTCGGGTTCAGCATAGCAGGCGGGGTTGGCAACCAGCACATCCCAGGTGACAGTGGTGACACCAGTGACACTGAGGTTACACAGGTTAAACCAATGACAATAAAGGTCACACAGGTGACACTCAGGTGACACTCAGGTGACACAGGTGTCCCCTCACAGGTTTAGGGTTCAGCATAGCAGGCGGGGTTGGCAACCAGCACATCCCAGGTGACAACAGCATCTACGTCACCAAGGTGATCGAGGGCGGCGCGGCGCACAAGGACGGGCGGCTGCAGGTTGGGGACAAGATCCTGGCGGTGAGTGACACTGGGGACACCTGGGGACACCTGGGGACATTCTGGGGACACCGGGGGGATTGGGGGGATTTGGGGACATCAGGGACATCGGGGGGATCGGGGACATCGGGGGGATTTGGGGACATCGGGGCATTATGGGGTGGGGTGGGCTGGTGGCACTGCTGTCCCCATGTCCCCTCCTTGTGGCTGTGTGTCCCTAAATCCTCTGTCCCCAATGTCCCCATTAATGTCCCCAAATGTCCCTTTTATCCCAAATATCCCAAACCTCCCCAATCCCCTCAATGTCCCCAAATCCCTGATGTCCCCTGCTGTCCCCAACCAGGTGAACAACATCAGCCTGGAGGACGTGATGCACAATTCCCATTAATGTCCCTTTTATCCCAAATATCCCAGATTTCCCCAATTTCCCCTCAATGTCCCAATCCCCCCGAATCCCCCAAGTTCCCCTAATGTCCCCAATGTCCCCAATGTCCCCTGCTGTCCCCAACCAGGTGAACAACTGGAGGACGTGATGCACAATTCCCATTAATGTCCTTTTATCCCAAATGTCCCCAAATATCCCAAACCTCCCCAATCCCCCTGATGTCCCCAATAATCCCCTGCTGTCCCCAATGTCCCCTGCTGTCCCCAATGTCCCCTGCTGTCCCCAATGTCCCCAATGTCCCCTGCTGTCCCCTGCAGGTGAACAACGTCAGCCTGGAGGACGTGATGCACGAGGACGCGGTGGCGGCGCTGAAGAACACCTACGACGTGGTGTACCTGCGGGTGGCCAAGGCCACTGTCACCGGCCTGGGGGACACCTACCCCGACGTCACCGGATGTGAGGGACAGCGGGGACACGGGGACAGCGGGGACAGCGGGATTTTGTTGGGATTTGTTGGGATTTTTTGGGATTTTGTTGGGATTTTGTTGGGATTTTTTGGGGGATTTTGGTGATTTTTTAATGGTTTTTGGGGATTTGGGGACACTGGGGTTGAAGGGGTTAAAAGGGGTATTGGGGACATTGGGAGGATTTGGGGACATTTGGGGACATCAGGGACATTGGGGACATTAAAGCTTGGGAGGTTTTTGGGGGATTTTTGAGGATTTTGGGGGATTTTTGAATGATTTTTTGAGGTTTTTGGTGATTTGGGGACACTGGGGACATTGGGGTTAAAGGGGACATTGGGGACACTGGGGACATTGGGGTTAAAGGGGACACTGGGGACATTGAGGAGTTTTTGGGATATTTGGGGACATTCGGGGATGTTGGGGACATCGGGGACAGTGGGATTTTTTGGGGATTTTTTGGGGGATTTTGGCGATTTTTTTGAGGTTTTTGGTGATTTGGGGACATTGGGGTTAAAGGGGACATTGGGGACATTGGGGAGTTTTTGGGATATTTGGGGACACTGGGGACATTTGGGACATTGGGGATATCGAGGGATTTTGGGGACATTGGGGGATTTTGGGACATTTGGGGACATTAGGGGTTGGGGAGGGACATTGGTGGTTGGACTTCCCTGTCTTGTCATTGTCCCCAAATGTCCCCAATGTCCCAAATCCCCCAAATGTCCCAAAATGTCCCCAATGTCCCAAATATCCCCAATGGCCTGAAATGCCCCAAATGTCCATTTTTGTCCTTTTATCCCCAAATATCCCCAAATCCCCCAAATGTCCCCAAATCCCCTCGATGTCCCCAATGTCCCCAATGTCCCAAATATCCCCAAATATCCCAAATATCTCCAATATCCTTGTTATCCCAAAATGTCCATTTTTGTCCTTTTATCCCCAAATATCCCCAAATGTCCCCAAATCCCCTTGATGTCCCCACTGTCCCCATGACTGTCCCCCCCTAATGTCCCCACTGTCCCCATTACTGTCCCCATGACTGTCCCCACTGCTGTCCCCTGCTGTCCCCATTACTGTCCCCCCCTAATGTCCCCACTGTCCCCATCACTGTCCCCCCCTAATGTCCCCACTGCTGTCCCTGCTGTCCCCCCCTAATGTCCCCACTGTCCCCACTGCTGTCCCCCCCTAATGTCCCCACTGCTGTCCCCACTGCTGTCCCTTGCTGTCCCCGCTGTCCCCACTGTCCCCACTGCTGTCCCCATTACTGTCCCCGCTGCTGTCCCCCCTAATGTCCCCGCTGCTGTCCCTTGCTGTCCCCGCTGTCCCCACTGTCCCTGCTGTCCCCCCTAATGTCCCCGCTGCTGTCCCCGCTGTCCCCATCGCTGTCCCCCCTAATGTCCCCGCTGCTGTCCCCACTGTCCCTGCTGTCCCCCCAATGTCCCCGCTGCTGTCCCTGCTGTCCCCCCTAATGTCCCCGCTGCTGTCCCTGCTGTCCCCATCGCTGTCCCCCCAATGTCCCCGCTGCTGTCCCCGCTGCTGTCCCCCCTAATGTCCCCGCTGCTGTCCCCGCTGTCCCCACTGTCCCCATCGCTGTCCCCCCTAATGTCCCCGCTGCTGTCCCCGCTGTCCCAGCGTACTCAGCTCACCTGGACTCGGAGCTTCCCCCGCAGAGCTTCCTGAGCTCCGAGTTCCCGCCGGCGTTAACCCCGACCTCGCCGCGCCGCTTCTCGCCCGGCCCCAAGGAGCTGCTGCCCGACGACGACGTCCCCAGGTGGGTCACCGTGGCACCCGTGTCACCTCTGTCACCTGTGTCACCTTTGAGCCTTTTCCCCCGATTTTTTACCTTTTGTTTCTGATTTTTTTCTGATTTTTTCCCATTTTTTTCTCTATTTTTTCTCCATTTTTCGATCTTTTTTCCCATTTTTCCCATTTTCCTCAACGTCCCCAGGTGGGTCACACTGTCACCTGTGTCACCTGTGTCACCTGTGTCACCTGTGTCCCCAAGTGGCACCTTGGTCCCTTTTTCCAGGATTTTTTCTGATTTTTTTCTGATTTTTTCTCTTTTTTTTCTCCATTTTTTGATCTTTTTTCCCATTTTTCCCATTTTCCTCAATGTCGCCAGGTGGGTCACAGTGTCCCCAAGGTCACCTGTGTCACCTGTATCCCCAGATGTCCCCAAGTGTCACCTTTGTCCCTTTTTTCCCCGATTTTCTTCCCATTTTTTGCTGATTTTTTCTCTGTTTTTTTCCCTGTTTTTCCCCTTTTTTCCCTTTTTCCCATTTCACTCGATGTCCCCAATGTCCCCAGGTGGGTCACAGTGTCACCTGTGTCACCAAGTGTCCCCAAGTGTCCCCAAATATCACTTTTTCCCCAGTTTTTTCAAATTTTTCCCCAATTTTTTCCCATTTTTTTCTGATTTTTTCCCTGTTTTTCCCCATTTCTCACCTTCTTGCCCATTTTCCCATTTCACGCGATGTCCCCAAATGTCCCCAAATGTCCCCAATGTCCCTTTTTCCCCTTTTCCCCCCAATTTTTCCCCATTTCCCCCATTTTTTGCCATTTTTCCCAATTTCCCCCATTTCTCCCCATTTCCCCATTTCTCTCAATGTCCCCAATGTCCCCAAATAATGTCCCCAGTGTCCCCAAAGTCCCCAAATCTCCCTTTTTTCCCCTTTTTCCCCAATTTTCCCCAATTCTTTCCCCATTTCTAACTTTCTCCTAAATGTTCCAACTGTCCCCAAACCCAAATAATGTCCCCAATGTCCCCAGTGTCCCCAGTGTCCCCAACGTCCCCAAATGTCCCCAAATCTCCCTTTTTCCCTGTTTCCCTCAATAACCCCAATGTTCCCAATAGTCCCAATAGTCCCAAATGTCCCCAAATGTCCCCAAATGTCCCTAAGTGTCCCTAAGTGTCCCTAAGTGTCCCCAAATCTCCCTTTTTTTTCATTTTTCCCCTTTTTTCCTGATTTTCTCCTCATTTTTTCACCAATTTTCCCCATTTTTTCACCGATTTTCCCCTTTTTTTTTCCCCCAACTTCTCCCAGCTTTCCCCCAACTCCTCTCAATGTCCCCAATGTCCCCAATGTCCCTAAATGTCCCTTTTTCCCCTTTTCCCCCCAATTTTTCCCCATTTCCCCCATTTTTTGCCATTTTTCCCAATTTCCCCCATTTCTCCCCATTTCCCCATTTCTCTCAATGTCCCCAATGTCCCCAAATAATGTCCCCAGTGTCCCCAAAGTCCCCAAATCTCCCTTTTTTCCCCTTTTTCCCCAATTTTCCCCAATTCTTTCCCCATTTCTAACTTTCTCCTAAACGTTCCAACTGTCCCCAAACCCAAATAATGTCCCCAATGTCCCCACCCCTCCCCAACGTCCCCAATGTCCCCAAATCTCCCTTTTTCCCTGTTTCCCTCAATAACCCCAATGTTCCCAATAGTCCCAATAGTCCCAAATGTCCCCAAATGTCCCCAAATGTCCCTAAGTGTCCCTAAGTGTCCCTAAGTGTCCCCAAATCTCCCTTTTTCTTCATTTTTCCCCTTTTTTCCTGATTTTCTCCTCATTTTTTCACCAATTTTCCCCATTTTTTCACCGATTTTCCCCTTTTTTTTTCCCCCAACTTCTCCCAGCTTTCCCCCAACTCCTCTCAATGTCCCCAGATATCCCTAAATGTCCCTAAATGTCCCCAAGCAGGGAGCCTCGGCGCATTGTCATCCCCCCGCGGCTCCACCGGGCTGGGATTGTCCCTAAATGTCCCCAAATGTCCCCAAATGTCCCCAAATGTCCCATTTTCCCTTTTTCCTCATTTTTTCCCCATTTCCTCTCCTTTTCCCTCAATAATCCCAATGTCCCCAGTGTCCCCAACCCCAAATAATGTCCCCAGTCCCTCCAGGTGACCCCAAATCTCCCTTTTTCTTCATTTTTCCCCCTTTTTTCTTCATTTTTTCCCCATTTTTCCCTCTATTTTCCCCATTTTTTTCACTGATTTTCCCCATTTTTTCCCCAATGTCCCTAATTGTCCCAAATGTCTCCTAAATGTCCTAAAGTGTCCCCAAACTGTCCCCACTGTCCCCAAGCAGGGAGCCTCGGCGCATTGTCATCCCCACAGCTCCACCGGGCTGGGATTGTCCCTAAATGTCCCTAAATGTCCCCAATGTCCCATTTTCCCTTTTCCCCATTTTTTCCCCATTTTCTCTCCGTTTCCCACAATAAACCCAATGTCCCCAATGTCCCCAACCCCAAATAATGTCCCCAATCCCTCCAGGTGACCCCAAATCTCCCTTTTTTCTTCAGTTCCCCCGTTTCTCCTCATTTTTTCCCCATTTTCCCCTCTATTTTCCTCGTTTTTTCACTGATTTTCCCCGTTTTTTTTCCCCCAATCCCCCCAAATCCCCCAAACAATGTCCCAAACTGTCCCCAGATGTCCCTAAATGTCCCTAAATGTCCCCAAGCAGGGAGCCTCGGCGCATCGTCATCCCCCCGCGGCTCCACCGGGCTCGGGTTCAACATCGTGGGCGGCGAGGATGGCGAAGGGATCTTCATCTCCTTCATCCTGGCCGGGGGGCCTGCCGACCTCAGCGGGGAGCTCAGGAAGGGAGACCAGATCCTCTCGGTGCGTGGGGGACACCTGGGCACACCTGGGGACACCTGGGGACACCTGGGGAGTTTTTGGGGATTTTTTGGGAATTTTTTGGGAGTTTTTTCGATTTTTTTCGATTTTTTTTCGATTTTTTAAAAAAATTTTTGGGGGTTTTTGACATCATCATCGTCATCCTCACTACTTTGAGAAGTCCAGATTGTCCCCAGAATGTCACAACCCCTTGGGGACATCGAGGACACTCTGAGGACATCGGAAATGGTGAAAAAACGGTGAAATTTGGGGATTTTTAGGAGATTTTTTTGGGGTTTTTTTGGGAATCTTTATCTCCTTCACCCTGCCGACCTCAGCGGGGAGCTCAGGAAGGGAGACCAGATCCTCTCGGTGCGTGGGGGACACCTGGGGACACCTGGGGACACCTGGGCACACCTGGGGACACCTGGGATTTTTGGGGATTTTTTGGGATTTTTGGGGATTTTTTGGGATTTTTTCGATTTTTTTTCGATTTTTTAAAATTTTTTTTTTTATTTTTTTCGATTTTTTTTCGATTTTTTTTCGATTTTTTGGGGTTTTTCTTGATGTCATCATCGTCATCCTCACCATGCTGAGAAGTCCAGATTGTCCCCAAAATGTCCCCAGAGTGTCACAACCCCTTGGGGACACCTTGGGACACTTGGGATTTTTTGGGGATTTTTTGGGGATTTTTTGGGAATTTTTTGTGGATTTTTTTTTGTTTTTTTTGACATCACCGTCATCATCCTCACTACAAGGAGAGGTCCAGATTGTCCCCAAAATGTCCCCAAAATGTCACAACCCCTTGGGGACATCAGGGAATTTTTTGGGATTTTTGGGATTTTTTTCGATTTTTTAAAAAATTTTTGGGTTTTTTTTTTGACATTATTGTCGTCATCCTCACCATGCTGAGAAGTCCAGATTGTCCCCAAAATGTCCCCAAATGTCCCTAAATGTCCCAAAATGCCCCAAAATATCCCTTTTCCCCCATTTTTTCCTTTTTTCCCCCAACTTTTCTCCATTTTTCCCCAATTTTCCCCATTTTCCCCATTTCTTCCCATTTTCTCCATCCCTCCTCATCCCCAAATGTCCCTAAACATCCCACCTGTCCCACCTGTCCCCAAATGTCCCCACCTGTCCCACCTGTCCCACCTGTCCCCAAATGTCCCCACCTGTCCCACCTGTCCCACCTGTCCCCACCTGTCCCACCTGTCCCACCTGTCCCCAAATGTCCCCACCTGTCCCATCTGTCCCCACCTGTCCCCACCTGTCCCACCTGTCCCCAAATGTCCCCACCTGTCCCACCTGTCCCACCTGTCCCACCTGTCCCCAAATGTCCCCACCTGTCCCCACCTGTCCCCACCTGTCCCCAAATGTCCCCACCTGTCCCACCTGTCCCACCTGTCCCACCTGTCCCACCTGTCCCACCTGTCCCCAAATTGTCCCCACCTGTCCCACCTGTCCCACCTGTCCCACCTGTCCCACCTGTCCCCAAATGTCCCCACCTGTCCCCACCTGTCCCACCTGTCCCCAAATGTCCCCACCTGTCCCACCTGTCCCACCTGTCCTCAAATGTCCCCACCTGTCCCACCTGTCCCACCTGTCCCACCTGTCCCCAAATTGTCCCCACCTGTCCCACCTGTCCCACCTGTCCCACCTGTCCCACCTGTCCCCAAATGTCCCCACCTGTCCCCACCTGTCCCACCTGTCCCCAAATGTCCCCACCTGTCCCACCTGTCCCACCTGTCCTCAAATGTCCCCACCTGTCCCCACCTGTCCCCACCTGTCCCCATCTGTCCCACCTGTCCCCACCTGTCCCACCTGTCCCACCTGTCCCCAAATGTCCCCACCTGTCCCCAAATGTCCCCACCTGTCCCACCTGTCCCCACCTGTCCCCACCTGTCCCACCTGTCCCCACCTGTCCCACCTGTCCCACCTGTCCCACCTGTCCCCCCAGGTGAACGGCGTGGATCTGCGCGGTGCGACGCACGAGCAAGCAGCTCTGGCGCTGAAGAACGCCGGCCAGTCCGTCACCATCGTGGCTCAGTACAGGCCTGAAGGTGACCCCAAAACAGCCTGAAATCACCCCAAAATCACCCCAAAATATCCTAAAAACATCCCTAAAATATCCTGAAATTATCCCAAAAAATGACCCCAAAACGGCCTGAAATCACCCCAAAATCACCCCAAAATATCCTAAAAATATTCCCAAAATATCCCCAAAATATCCTGAAAATGTCCCAAAAAATGACCCCAAAATGTCCTAAAATCACCCCCAAATCACCCCAAAAATGTCCCCAAAATATCCTGAAAATGTCCTGAAAATATCCAAAAAAATGACCCCAAAACGGCCTGAAATCACCCCAAAATCACCCCAAAAGTGTCCCCAAAATATCCTGAAAATGTCCTGAAATTATCCCCAAAATATCCTGAAAATATCCCAAAAAATGACCCCAAAATGACCCCAAAACCCCATATCCTGAAAATACCCTGAAATTATCCTGAAAATATCCCAAAAAATGACCCCAAAACGTCCTAAAAATACCCCAAAATCACCCCAAAAATATCCCGAAAATATCCTGAAATTATCCCAAAAATTGTCCCCAAAATGTCCTAAAAATATCCCAAAACACCCCAAATGTCCCAATTTCCAGAATATGGATGATTTGAGGCCAAAATCCCAAATCCTAAATATCCCAAATAACCCAAAAAATCCCCATAAATCCCATATCCCCCCAATTCCCCCTTTACCCCAAAAACCTCCCAAAACCCCAAATTCTCCAGAATATGGACGATTTGAGGCCAAAATCCCAAATCCTCAAATCCCCTAAATATCCCGAATTTCCTCCAAAAATCCCAATTTCCTCCAAATCTCCCCAATATTCCAAATACCCCAAAAATCCCCCTTTACCCTAAAAACCCCAAAAACCCCAAATATCCCAAAAAACCCAAAAGACCCCAAATGTCCCAAATTCCCAGAATACGGACACTTTGAGGCCAAAATCCCAAATCCCCTAAATATCCCAAATAACCCAAAAAATCCCAATTTCCTCCAATTCCCCCCAATTCCCCCTTTACCCTAAAACCCCAAATATCCCAAAAAACCCCAAAACCCCAAATGTCCCAAATTCCAGAATACGGACGCTTTGAGGCCAAAATCCCAACTGCTAAATATCCCAAATAACCCAAAAAATCCCAATTTCCTCCAAAAATCCCAATCCCCCCTTTACCCCAAAAATCCCAAAAACCCCAAAAACCCCAAATGTCCCAAATTCCCAGAATACGGAAGATTTGAGGCCAAAATCCCAAATCCCCTAAATATCCCAAATGACCCAAAAAATCCCAATTCCCCCCAATTCCCCCTTTACCCCAAAAACCCCAAACATCCCAAAACCCCCAAAACTCCAAACATCCCAAAACCCCAAAAACCCCAAAACCCCCAAATGTCCCAAATTCCAGAATACGGACGCTTTGAGGCCAAAATCCACGACCTTCGGGAACAGTTGCTGAGCAGCAGTTTGGGGTCGGGCAGTGCTTCCCTCAGGAGCGACCCCAAACGGGGATTCTACGTCCGGTATTGGGGTTTTGGGTTTTTGGGGTTTTGGGATTTAGGGCATTGGGGGTATTTGGGACACTGAGGGGATTTGGGAAATTGGGATTTTGGGGTATTTGGGGTATTTGGGGTCGGCAGTACTTCCTCAGGAGCGACCCCAAACGGGGATTCTACGTCCGGTATTGGGGTTTTTGGGGTTTTTTGGGGTTTTTGGGATTTAGCGAATTGGGGGTATTTGGGACACTGAGGGGATTTGGGGGAAATTGGGATTTTTGGGGTATTTGGGGTATTTGGGGTCGGGCAGTGCTTCCCTCCGGAGCGACCCCAAACGGGGATTCTACGTCCGGTATTGGGGTTTTTGGGGTTTTTTGGGGTTTTTGGGATTTAGGGGTTTTTGGGATTTTGGGGTATTTGGGACATTGAGGGGATTTGGGGAAAATTGGGATTTTTTGGAGGAAATTGGGATTTTTTTGCATATTTTGAGTATTTGGGGTGTTTGGGACATTTGGGGTATTTAGGGTATTTGGGGTTTTTTGGGGATTTTGGGAAATTTCAGGTATTTGGGGTGTTTGGGGTATTTGGGATGTTTGGGATTTTTGGGGATTTTTTTGAGGAAATTAAAATTTTTTGGGTATTTTGAGTATTTGGGGTATTTGGGACATTTGGGGTTTTTAGGGTGTTTGGGGGTTTTGGGGGTTTTTGGGATTTTTGGGATTTTGGGAGGATTGAGGGGATTTGGGATATTTGGGGATTTTTTGGAGAAATCGGAATTTTTGGGCATATTTTCAATATTTGTGGGATTTAGGATATTTGGGGTATTTGGGATTTCTGGGGTTTTGGGGATTTTGGGGGATTTTGGGGGATTTGGGACACTGAGGGGATTTGGCGAAAATTGGAATTTTTTTGAGAAAATTGGGATTTTTTTGGTATATTTTGAGTATTTAGGACATTTGGGGTTTTTAGGGTTTTTGGGGTTTTTGGGGTTTTTTAGATATTTGGGATATTGGGGACATTGTGGGGATTTGGAGTAAATTGGGATTTTTGGGATATTTTTATTATTTCTGACATTTGAGATATTTGGGGGTTTTGGGATATTTGGGACTTTTGGGGATTATTTGGGGTATTTGGGGTTTGGGGGCTTTTGGGATGTTTGGGGTTTTCGGGACATTGAAGGGATTTGGAGGAAATTGGGATTTTTTGGGTATTTTGAATATTTGGGGTTTTCGGGGTATTTGGGATATTTGGGGATTTTTGGATATTTGGGTTATTTGGGGTTATTTGGAGTATTTTGGGTGTTTGGGGATATTTGGGATTTTTGGGGATTTTTGGGGATTTTTAGGGATTTTTGGGCTATTTTTTCAATATTTGGGATATTTGGGATTACGAAGCCACTGAGTGTGACTCAGCTGAACTGGGATGGACTGGGATGGACTGGGATGGACTGGGATGGACTGGGATGGACTGGGAGCACTGGGAATGGACTGGGACAGACTGGAACCAACTGGTTTTTACTGGTTTTTACTGGTTTATACTGGTTTTAGGGCTCTTTGACTACGCCAAGGCCAAGGACGTTGGGTTGGAATTAAAACACTAAATAGCACTGGGATGGACTGGGAGTGACTGGGATGGACTGGGACAGACTGGGAACACTAGGATGGACTGGAATTAACTGGTTTATACTGGTTTATACTGGTTTTTACTGGTCTATACTGGTTCCAGAGCTCTCTTTGACTATGCCAAGGCCAAGGACGTTGGGTTGGAATTGGGAACATTAGGAGTGACAGAGCTGAACTGGGAGCACTGGGAATGACTGGAATTGAGTGGGAACACTGGAATTAACTGGTTTTTACTGGTCTAAACTGGTCTATACTGGTCTATACTGGTTCCAGAGCCCTGTTTGACTATGACAAGGCCAAGGACGTTGGGTTGGAACTAAAACACTAAATAGCACTGGGAGTGACTGGGATGGACTGGGAGTGACAGAGCTGAATTGGGAGCACTGGAAATGACTGGAATTGACTGGGAACACTGGAATTAACTGGTTTATACTGGTCTATACTGGTTCCAGAGCCCTGTTCTACGACAAGGCCAAAGACGTCGGGTTCCTCAGCCAGGCGCTGAGTGACACTGGGGGTGACAGAGCTGAACTGGGAGCACTGGGAGCACTGGGAATGACTGGAATTGACTGGGAACACTGGAATTAACTGGTTTATACTGGAATTAACTGGTTTATACTGGTCTATACTGGTTGCAGAGCCCTGTTTGACTACGACAAGGCCAAGGACGTCGGGTTCCTCAGCCAGGCGCTCAGCTTCCGCTTCGGCGACGTTCTGCACGTTCTGGATGCTTCCGACGAGGAGTGGTGGCAGGCGAGGCTGGTGCTGCCCCCGGCGCAGCCCCCCGACATCGGCTTCGTGCCCAGCAAGAGACGGTGAGATCTGTACTGGTTTGTACTGGTTTGTACTGGGAGGGAGCTCTAATGGAGTTCAATGGGACTGGGATGGACTGGGATGGACTGGGAGCACTGGGCGAGGCTGGTGCTGCCCCCAGCCCAGCCCCCGACATCGGCTTCGTGCCCAGCAAGAGACGGTGAGATCTGTACTGGTTTGTACTGGTTTGTACTGGGAGGGAGCTCTAATGGAGCTCCAATGGGGTTCAATGGCACTGGGATGGACTGGGATGGACTGGGAGCACTGGGCAGGCTGGTGCTGCCCCCCCAGCCCCCGACATCGGCTTCGTGCCCAGCAAGAGACGGTGGGTCACTGGTTTGTACTGGTTTGTACTGGGAGGGAGCTCTAATGGAGCTCTAATGGAGTTCAATGGGACTGGGATGGACTGGGATGGACTGGGAGCACTGGGCGAGGCTGGTGCTGCCCCCAGCCCAGCCCCCCGACATCGGCTTCGTGCCCAGCAAGAGACGGTGAGATCTGTACTGATTTGTACTGGTTTGTACTGGTTTGTACTGGGAGGGAGCTCCAATGGGGTTCAATGGCACTGGGATGGACTGGGATGGACTGGGAGGGGCACTGGGTGAGGCTGGTTGTGCTCCCCAAAATCGGCTTCGTGCCCAGCAAGAGACGGTCAGATCTGTACTGGTTTGTAGTGGGAGTTACTGGTTTGTACTGGGAGACGTTTTGGAGTGAAAAAATCACCAAAAAATCACCAAAAAGTTGCAAAAAAGGCATTTAAGGGCATTAAAATGGAGTTTAATGGCACTGGGAGTGACTGGGAGTCACTGGTTTATACTGGGAGTTACTGGGAGAGCACTGGGAGTTGATTTGGGGTGAAAAAATGGCATTTTTGGGCACTGAGAGTTACCGGTTTATACTGGTTTATACTGGTGGGACTGGAATGAACTGGTGGAACTAGTCCATACTGGTCCAAACTGGTCTATACTGGTCTGTATTGGTCCAAACTGGTCCAAACTGGTGCATACTGGTGCAGGGTGGAGCGCAGGGAGTGGACTCGGCTGAAGGCCAAAGATCGAAGCTCAGGAGCTCCAGGTGAGACCCAAAAATAGCCAAAAATAGCCAAAAATATCCCAAAAAATTCCCCAAAATACCCAAGAAATACCCAAAAAATACCCCCAAAAATATCCCAAAAATACCCAAAAATACCCCAAAAATACCCAAAACCCCCCAAAAATACCAAAAAATACCCCCAAAAAAATCCCAAAAATACCCCCAAAATACCCAAAATACCAAAAAAAATACTCAAAAATATCCCAAAAAATACCCAAAAAGTAACCCCAAAAATTCCCCAAAAATTCCCCAAAAATACCCAAAAAATTCCCCCCAAATACCCCAAAAATACCCAAAAATACCCCAAAAATACCAAAAAAATACCCAAAAAGTATCCCCAAAAATTCCCCAAAAATACCCCAAAAATACTCAAAAAATACCCCAAAAAGATCCAAAAAATTCCCCAAAAAATCCCAAAAATATCCCAAAAAATCCCAAAAATATCCCAAAAATACCCCAAAAATACCCAAAAAATATTTTAAAAAAATACACAAAAATACACAAAAAATACCCAAAATTTCCAAAATTCTCACAAGGCTGAAAAATGCCAGAAATTCTCCTCAAGATTTCTCCAAAATTTTCCCCAAAATCCTCCAAAAAAATCCCAAACAATCCTCTAAAAAACTCCTCTAAAAAGAAAAAAAAATCCCCCAAAAATTCTCCTAAAAATCCCCAAAAAATCCCCAAAAACTCCCAAAAAAATCCCCAAAAACTTCCCGAAAAATAAAAAAAAAACCCAACAAATTCTCCCCAAAATAAAAAAAAATCCCAAAAATTCCAGAAATCCACCAAAAAACCCAAAGTTTCCCCAAAAAAATTCCCCCAAAACCCCAAAATTCCATCCAATTCCAAAATCTCCCAAAATCTCCCAAAAAACCCCAAATCCCCCCAAATTCTGGGGTTTTCCCCCCAAATTTTGGGATTTTCACCCAAATTTGCTATTTCCCCCAAAATTTTTGGGATTTTTCACCCAAACTTTGGGGATTTCCTCCCAAATTTCGGGATTTTTCCCCTGAATTTTGGGGTTTTCCCCTGAAATTTTGTGGATTTTCCTCCAAACTTTTGGGATTGTCCCCCAGATTTTGGGATTTTCACCCAAACTTTGGGATTTTCACCCAAAATTTTGGGATTTCCCCAGATTTGGGGATTTTCACCCAAAATTTTGGGATTTCCCCCAGATTTGGGGATTTTCTCCCAAATTTTGGGATTTTCCCCTGAAATTTTGGGGGTTTTCCCCCCAGATTTTGGGTTTTCCCCCAAACTTCGGGGATTTTCTTCCAAATTTTGGGATTTTCATCCAAATTTTGGGGATTTTTCCCCCAAACTTTGGGGATTTTCTCCCAAATTTTGGGATTTCCCCCAAATTTCGGGATATTTCCCCGCAGGCCGCGAGGACGCCGTGCTGAGCTACTGAAACCGTGACGCAAATGGAAGGTGAATGTCGGGAATTTCCTCCCAAATTTCGGGAATTTCCCACTTTTTTTTGGGAATTTCGGGATTTCCTCTCTTTTGGGAAAAAAAATGGGAATTTTCTATTTTTTTGGGAAAAAATTGTGGGAATTTCCTGGTTTTTAATGAAAAAAATTCAGGCATTTCCCTTTTTTTTTTTTTTTTTTGGGAAAAAAAATCTGGGAATTTCCTCTTCTTTTTGGAAATAATTTTGGGAATTTCCCCTGTTTTTTGGGAAAAAATTCGGGAATTTCCCCTTTTTTTGATGAAAAATATTCAGGAATTTCCTCTTTTTTTGGGAAAAAAAAATTCTGGGAATTTAATCTTTTTTTGGGGAAATAATTCTGGGAATTTCCTCTTTTTTTGGGAAAAAAATTTCAGAATTCCCCCTTTTTTTTTTTTTTTTTTTTAAAAAAAATTCTGGGAATTTCCTCTTTTTTCAGGAAAAAATCCTAAGAATTTCCCTTTTTTTAACAAAAAAATCCAGGAATTTCTCCCCAAATTCTGCGGTTTTTAACCCAGATTTCAGGATTTTTGCCCCTAAACTCCTGTGAATTCCCCCAATTTTTGGGATTTCCCCCCAAATTCCATGGTTTTTCCCCAAATCCCCGTTTTTCCCCCCAACCAGTGCACTACGCTCGGCCAATCATCATCCTGGGCCCGACCAAGGATCGCATCAACGACGACCTGCTCTCCGAGTTCCCCGAGAAGTTCGGGTCCTGCGTCCCCCGTGAGTCACCTGGGACACCTGGGGAACACCTGGGCACACCTGGGGAACACCTGGGCACACCTGGGGACACACCTGGGACACCTGGGGAACACCTGGGCACACCTGGGGCACCTGGGGACACACCTGGGGAACACCTGGGGAATCCTGGGGGGTTAGGGACACACCTGGGCACACCTGGGGACACACCTGGGGGGGTTAGGGACACACCTGGGACACCTGGGGAACACCTGGGGCACCTGGGGACACACCTGGAGACATCTGGGATACACCTGGGGACACACCTGGGGCACCTGGGATACACCTGGGGGGGGTTAGGGACACACCTGGGGCACCTGGGGACACACCTGGGGACATCTGGGGACACCTGGGGACACACCTGGGGAACACCTGGGGACAGGAACCTGGGATACACCTGGGGACATTAGGGACACCTGGGGAAATCAGAGATACACCTGGGGACACCTGGGGAACACCTGGGACACCTGGGGACACACCTGGGGGGGTTAGGGACACACCTGGGCACACCTGGGGACATCT
Organism: Entomyzon cyanotis; assembly: GCA_024500445.1. NCBI lineage: Eukaryota > Metazoa > Chordata > Aves > Passeriformes > Meliphagidae > Entomyzon > Entomyzon cyanotis. The sequence continues at coordinate 251,498 of JAKEPQ010001013.1, read as the reverse complement.
GGGATACACCTGGGCACACCTGGGGGGGGTTAGGGACACACCTGGGCACACCTGGGGACATGAGGGACACACCTGGGGACATCAGAGACACACCTGGGGACACCAGAGATACACCTGGGCACACCTGGGGACACCTGGGATACACCTGGGGACATTAGGGACACACCTGGGCACAGCTGGGCTACACCTGGGGACACCTGGGAACACCTGGGGACATCAGAGACACGCCTGGGGACATCTGGGATACACCTGGGCACACCTGGGGACATCAGGGACACACCTGGGGGGGCTTGGGATACACCTGAATACACTTGGGATATACCTGGGGATACCTGGGGACACACCTGGGGGGGGTTAGGGACACACCTGGGGACACCCGGGATATACCTGGGTCACTGTGAACTCACCTGAGTCACACCTGGATCACACCTGGGACACACTGATCACACATCAATGACATTCATCACACATTTCAGGGGTTTATCTCACCTGTCCCAGGTGTAACTCATCTGTCTCAGGTATATCTAGGGCCGCGATTGTCACACCTGGGGCACATTTATCACTCATTAATGGGTTTATCTCACCCATTACCTGTCCCAGGTGTGTCCCACCTGTCCCCCTGCAGACACCACGTGGCCCAAGCGCGACTATGAGGTGGACGGCCGCGATTATCACACCTGGGGCACACCTGGGTCACATTTATCACACAGAAATAACATTTATCACACATTAATGGGTTTATCTCACCCATTACCTGTCTCAGGTGTATCGTACCTGCCCCAGGTGTGTCTCACCTGTCTCAGGTGTGTCTCACCTGTCCCCCTGCAGACACCACGCGGCCCAAGCGCGACTACGAGGTGGACGGCCGCGATTATCACTTTGTGGCGTCGCGGGAGAGGATGGAGAAAGACATCCAGGGGCACAAGTTCATCGAGGCGGGGCAGTACAACTCGCACCTGTACGGGACCAGTGTGCAATCGGTCAGAGAGGTGGCTGAACAGGTGAGTCACACACCTCAACAGGTAAACATCACACCTGAACACACCTGGGCAGGGCAGTACAACTCACACCTGTACGGGACCAGTGTGCAATCCGTGCAGGGAGGTGGCTGAACAGGTGAGTCATACCCTGATCAGTGTAGACATCTCACCTGGGTACACCTGGGCAGGGCAGTACAACTCGCACCTGTACGGGACCAGTGTGCAATCCGTGCGGGAGGTGGCTGAACAGGTGAGATACCTGTGTGTGACACACCTGGGCAGGGCAGTACAACTCGCACCTGTACGGGACCAGTGTGCAATCGGTCAGAGAGGTGGCTGAACAGGTGAGTCACACACCTCAACAGGTAAACATCACACCTGAACACACCTGGGCAGGGCAGTACAACTCACACCTGTACGGGACCAGTGTGCAGTCTGTGCGGGAGGTGGCTGAACAGGTGAGATACCTGTGTGTGACACACCTGGGCGGGGCAGTACAACTCGCACCTGTACGGGATGAGTGTGCAGTCTGTGAGAGAGGTGGCTGAACAGGTGAGTGACACACCTGGGGACACCTGGGATACACCTGGGATACACCTGGACACACCTGGGTACACCTGGGCAGGGCAGTACAACTCACACCTGTACGGGACCAGTGTCCAGTCGGTGTGGGAGGTGGCTGAACAGGTGAGTGACACACCTGGGATACACCTGGGGACACCTGGGCACACCTGGGCAGGGCAGTACAACTCACACCTGTACGGGACCAGCGTCCAATTGGTGCGGGAGGTGGTTGAACAGGTGAGTGACACACCTGGACAAGTAAACATCACACCTGGGGAAACCTGGGATACACCTAAACACACCTGGGCACACCTGGGAGGTAAATATCACGCCTGGGGACACCTGGACACAGCTGGGACACACCTGAGCAAGGTGGGATATGTTTGCGATGTATTTTGGATACACCTGGGGACACCTGGGGGTACCTGGGACACACCTGGTCACACCTGGACACACCTGGGACACACCTGGACACACCTGGCACACCTGTGACACACCTGTGGTCACCTGCAGGGCAAGCACTGCATCCTGGACGTTTCGGCCAACGCCGTGCGGAGGCTGCAGGCAGCTCAGCTCCACCCAATCGCCATCTTCATCCGGCCCAAGTCGCTGCAGAACGTCCTGTGAGTCACCTGGGCACACCTGGGCACACCTGGGGGTCACCTGGGCACACCTGGGCTCACCTGAGCACACCTGGGGGTCACCTGGGCATACCTGGGCACACCTGGGAGGTGTTTCGGGGCAGCTTTAGGGGGATTTTGGGGATTTTTTGGGAAATTTGGGGGTTTCTGGGCGTGGTTTGTACCAGGGAGGGGGAAACTGAGGCAGGAGGGGGCGTGGCTATACAGGGTGAGATTGTGCCTCATTTGCATAGGGGGTGTGGCCCAGAAACCCAAGGGGTGGGGCTTATTGGATAATGGGTGTGGTTTTGTGATAGACAGGAGTGGGGTGGGTGTGGTTCTGTGATGGGCGTGGTTTATGAATGGGCGTGGTCTTGTAAGTGGGTGTGGTTTATGAATGGGCGTGGCTTGTGAATTGGTTTGGTTCTTAATGGGCGTGGCTGATGAATGGGCGTGGCCTATGAATGGGCGTGGTTTGTAAATAAGTGGTGTTATGAATGGGCGTGGCTTATGAATATTTTATGAATGGGCGTGGCTTCCCACCCAGCCCCAGTTTATGAATGGGAGTTTCTCATCAATGGAGCCACACTATGGGTGGGGATGTGGGCGTGGCCAGGCGCGATGGGCGTGTCCGGTGGGCGTGTCCCAAGCTGGCCCCGCCCCCAGGGAGATCTCCAAGCGCATGAGCGAGGAGCAGGCGAGGAAAGCTTTCGACAGAGCGACGAAACTGGAGCAGGAGTTCACCGAGTGCTTCTCGGGTGAGAAAATCCCCAAAAATAGCCCCAAAATCTACCCTCAAAGTGCCCTAGAACCAACCCCAAAATCCCCAAAAATTCACCCCAAAATCTACCCTCAAGTCCCTAGAACCAACCCCAAAATCCCCAAAATTCACCCCAAAATCGCCCGAAAGCAACCTCAAACTTTCCCCAAATCCACACCAAAATCATTCCAAGTCCACCCCAAAAATCCCTCAAAATATACCCCAAACTCATCCAAAATGCACCCCAAAAATCCCTCAAAATGCACCCCAAAAATCCCCCAAATTCCACCCCAAAAATCCCCCAAATCTTCCCCAAAAATCCACCTCAAACTCACCCAAATCCACCCCAAAACTGTCCTCAAAATCCACTCCAAACACCCTAAAACTCCTCCCCAAAACCCCCAAACTTCACCCCAAAAATCCCCTAAAATCTCCTCTTTCACTTCCCCAAATTCCCCCAAATCCCCTAAATCCCACTTTTCCTCCCCCAAACTCCCCTGAATCCCCCAGCTGTTCCCGAATTCCCCCCAAATCCCCTAAATCCCATTTTCCCTCCCCAGCCATGGTGGAAGGCGACAGCTTCGAGGAGATTTACCACAAAGTCAAAAGAGTCATCGAGGACCTTTCAGGACCTTTCATTTGGGTCCCGGCGAGGGAAAGGCTCTAGGGGGGCAGGGGGACCCCAAAAAATCCCCCAAAAACCCGAAAAAAACTTCCCGAATTAACGGAGGTTTTTGGGGGGATTTGGGGTCGCTCCTCCCCCCGCGGTGGTTTTTTTTGGGGTGAAAAAACCCCAAATTTGGACTCTTTTTTTGTACATATTTAAGCTCTATATTTGTAATTCCCCGAATTTAACCCCCCGGAGCCCAAAATTGGGGGAGGGGAGGTTGTTTTTGGGGGGGGGAGGGGTTTGGGGTCCTTCCTGGGCCCCTCCCCCCCTTTTCCTCGGCGCGGGAAAAAAAAACCAAAAACCACGAGGATGAGGGGGTGGGGGAGGGGAGAGATGAGAGTATTTTGCATAGAAATTATGGAATTGTGGGAATAAAAAGCGATGGAAAAGCTGCGGGTTCGGGATTGGGGGGAGGGGAGTCGGGATTTGGGGATTTTTGGGGTTTTTTGGGGTTTTGGGGGTTGGAGGGAGGATTTGTCACTCGGAAAAATCCCCGTGTTGAATTTTTGGGGTTGAAATGGAGATTTTGGGGATCCTGGGTGGGATTTGGGGATCCTGGGTGGGATTTGGGGATGCTGGGAAGGTCTGAAGTCCAGGAGATCAACACAGAGTGGAAATCTGGGGAGATTTTGGGGTTTTGGGGTCTGAAAGGAGCGTGGGAACCTCGGCCGAGGCGGCAGCCAATCAGAATCGAGAGCGAGCGGTGGGCGCGGTTTGGGAATGGCGGGCGCGATTTATGAATGGGCGGAGTTTATGAATGGGCGGGATTGTGAATGGGCGGGGTTTATGAATGGGGCGGAGTTTTCCCGCCATTTTCCCATGCTATCCTCACCCCCATTGACACCGCCGCCCCTCAATTCCCGTTAATTATCACCTCTAATTAATTCATTAACGACAAAACGAAGGGGGGAGACCCCCTGGAATGGGGGGGACCCCAAATTTATTGCAGGGAGGGGGGAGGGGCGCCCTGGCCACGCCCATTTCCCACCTGGCCCCTCCCCCGCCTTGGTCCAAAGGGGTTTTTTGGGGAATTTTGGGGTCCCAGGAGGGAATTTCGGGGTCCCAAGAAGGAATTTTGGGGTCCCTGAGGTATTTCGGGGATCCCAGGATGGAATTTCAGCTTCTCCACCCGAAATTTGGGAGCTCCAGGTGATCCCAGGTGAGATTCTGATGCTCAAAACGTGGGAAAAACCCCAAAAATTCGCATTTTCGGCCCCAAAAATGGCAATTTCGGGGCGATTTTTTGGGGGTTTTGGGGTTTTTTGGGGTGCAGGTTTGGGGATCTCAGTCCTTTTTGGGGTGAGGGTCTCTGGAACCTCCCAGAATCAACACCTGGGCTAGCAGGATGCCGTTGCAGGTAGCCGAAGCTGCGAAGGTCGAAGCCAACAGGAGGTCACCTGTTTCCTGTGGGGAAATTTGGGGATTTTTTGGGGGTTTTTGGGAATTTTTGGAGATTTTTAGAGATTTTTTGGGGATTTTTTGGAATTTTTTTGGAATTTTTGGGGATTTTTTGGGGGAATTTTTAGGGATATTTGGGGATTTTTTAGGATTTTTAAAAAATGTTTTTGGAATTTTCAGAGAATTTTGGGGGTTTTTTGGGGATTTTTTTTGATTTTTAAAAAATTTTTTTTGATTTTTGGGGATTTTTTTTTTTTTGATTGATTTTGGGAGAAATTTATGGAAATTTTGGGGGAATTTCTGGGGATTTGGGGAATTTTTTCCCCCAAAAAAATTTGGGGTAAAAGGCAATGGAAAAAGGGGGAAAATATCCCAAAAATTTGGGGAGAAAACCCAAAATGAGACCAAAAAATTGAGGGGAAATTCATGGAATTTGGGGGAAAATTTCCAGAAATTGGGAAAATTCCTGAAATTTGAGGGAAAATTCCCCAAAATTGAGGGAAAAAAATCCTGCAAAATGAGGGGATTTAAAGGGATATTTGAGGTGAATTTTGGGAGTTTTTAAGGGGAATTTTGGATTTAGGTCAGGTGGAATTTTGGGAGTTTTTAAGGGATTTGAGGGAATTTTTGGATATTTAAAGGGAATTTTCAGGTGGAATTTTGGGATTTTTAAAGGCAATTTTGGGATTTTTTAAGGTGGAATTTTGGGATTTTTTAAGGTGGAATTTTGGGATTTTTAAGGTGAAATTCTGGGGTTTTTTAAGGTGGAATTTTGGGATTTTTGAAAGCATTTTCATGTGGAATTTTGGGATTTGGGGGTTCGAAACTCCAGAATCTTTTCCAGGTGATTTTTCTGGGATTTGGGGGATTTTTTGGGGGATTTCTCACCGTCAGGGAGGTGAAAACTCGAGCCAAAGCTCCTGCGAAGAGCAGAGCAGTGGAGAGCGCAGAGAGCTGCCCGGTGTGACCCTGCCGCTGGTTGGTGACAACCTGCAGGAGCTGCAAGGCAATTCGGGAAGGTTTAGGGGTTTGGGGGAATTTGGGATTTATTCTGAATTTTTTAGGACTTTTTTCAGTGATTTTTTAGGATTTTTGGGATATATTTTGAATTTTTTAGAATTTTTTGTGATTTATTTTGAATTTTTTAGAATTTTTTCGGTGATTTTTAGGATTTTTTTAATTTTCGTGATTTATTTTGAAATTTTTAGGATTTTTTTTCAGTGACTTTTTAAGATTTTTTTCCATGATTTTTCATATTTTTGGGTATTTTTTACTCAATTTTTTTAAATTTTCGGGTATTTTTTCAAGATTTATTTTTTTTATTATTATTTTTACGTATTTTTACTGTGAGTTTTAAATTTATTTTTAGGATTTTTTGGGGACATTTTGGAGGTTTTTTTGGATTTTGAATTCCCAAAAATCACCCAAAAACTTCCCAAAAACCCCAAAATTCTTCCAAAATCCCAAAATTTCCCCAAAATCCAGTTTAATTTTCCCCTTTAAACCCCCAAATTACCCCAAAATCCCCAAATCCTCCCCAAAAATCCCAAATCCTCCCCAAATTTCCTCAAAATTCTTCCCAAAAACCCCAAAATTCCTCCAAAAAATCCCATATTTCTCCAAAAAAACCCAAAATTCTTCCCAAAAACTCCAGAATTATTCCAAAACCCCAAAATCCTTCCAAAACCCCCAAAATTTCCCAAAATCCACTTGAATTTACCCCAAAAAAACCTTTAAATCCCAAAATTACCCCAAAATTCCTCCCCAAATTACCCCAAAAACCCCAAAATTCCTCCAAAAAACCCCAAAATTCTCCCAAAATCCCAAAATTTCCCCAAAATCCACTTGAATTTTCCCCTTTAAACCCCCAAATTACCCCAAAATCCCCCAAATCCTCCCCAAAATTTCCAAAAATTCTCCCCAAAAAACCCAAAATCCCCCAAAATCCCCAAATTCCCAACTCTCACCCTGCTGAGGATGACGATGGGCAGGTTGAGTCCCTGCAGGAAGGTGACGAAGGCCAAGGGGGTCAAAGGTGACACCAAAATCCCCAAAAACACCCCAAAAACTGCCACCAGCAGCAGCCCTGGGGGGAAAAGGGTTAAAAAGGGTTGGAATTTAGAAAAATTCCCCAAAAATTCCCCCAAATCCCAAATTTTTAACCCCCAAAACCCCAAAATCCCTTTTTTTTCCATTTTTCCCCTATTTTTCCCATTTTTTCACCTTTTTTTCCTTTTCCCCCAATTTTTTGGTTTTCCCAAATTTTCCCATCCATTCCCAAAATTTCCTTTTCCATCCCAAATTTCCCAAATTTTTAACTCCCAAAACCCCCCAAAATCCCATTTTTTCCCTATTTTTTCCCTTTTCGCCTCTTTTTCACTTTTTTTCACTTTTTCCCCCAAATTTTTCAGGGTTTTCCCAAATTTTTTCAGGAGTTTTCCCAAATTATTTTTTGGGAATTTTTGGGGTTTTTAAACCTGGTAAACCTTCCCCCATGGTGGATTTGGGTTTGGGACTTTGGGTTTTGGAAATGTGAAAAAATTCCCAAAAATCCCAAAAATTTCCAGAAAATTCCCCAAAAAATTCCTAAAAAATTCCCCCAAAATCCAAAAAATCCCCAAAAAATTCCCAAAACATTCCCCCCAAAAATCAAAAAAATCCCCAAAAATTCCAAAAAATTCCCCCCAAAAATTCCAAAAAAATCCCCAAAAAAGAATCCCAAAAAATCCCCCAAAAATTCCCAAAAATTCCCCAAAAAATCCCCAAAATCCCCCAAAAAATCCCCCAAAAATTCCAAAAAACCCCAAAAAATTCCCAAAAAATTCCCCAAAAATTCCCCAAAGAATCTCAAAAAAATCCCAAAAATCCCAAAAAAATTCCCAAAACATTCCCCCCAAAAAATCCCCAAAAAGTCCAAAAAAATTCCCCCAAGAATTCCCAAAAAATCCTCCAAAAATTCCCAAAAATCCCCCCAAAATTTCAAAAATTCCCAAAAAATCCCCAAAATTCCCCAAAATCCCCAAAATTGAGGATTTTACCCCAAAAGGGACAAACCTGGAGCAGTTCTGCCGGAGAAGTGAAGGATGAGGAAGAGGAGAGTTGAGGTTTGCAGGAGGAGGAAGAAAGCTTCACCCCAAGTGCTGGAAAGGAGAAATTTGGGGTTTTGGGTTAAAAAAATGGATTTTTGAGGTGAAAAAATGGGTTTGGGGAATCCCAAAACCCCCGGGGAAAACTGGGGAGAAATGGGGAAAATTTGGGGAGAAAATGGAGGAAAATCGTCAAAATCATCCAAAAATCGTCAAAAAATCTTCAGAAAATCTTCAAAAAATCTTCAGAAAATCTTCAAAATAAAACAAAATTTAAAAACCTTCAAAAAATCTTCGAAAATTTTACAAAACTCCCATTCATAAAATTCTCCCAAATGTTCTCCAAAAATCCCCAAAATCTCCCCAAAGTTACAGAAATTCACTCCAGAGATCCCAAATCGTCCAAAAATCTCCCAAAATCCCCAAAAATCCACCCCAAAATTCCCCCCAAAAACACCCCCAAATCCACCCTGAAATTCCCAAAAAAACCCCAAAACACACCCAAATCCACCCTGAAATTCCAAAAGTCCCCAAAAAACCCCAAAATCCACCATGAAATTCCCAAAAACCCCCAAAACCCGCCAAATCCACCCTGAAATTCCAAAAAAAAAACCCAAAAAATCCCCCCCCCAAAATTTTTAAAAACCAAAAAACACCCAAAAAAGTCCCAAAAAATCCCCAAAAATTTCAAAAAATTCCCCCAAAAAATCCCCCAAAAATAAAAAAATAAATCCCCCAAAAAATCCTCCCCCCCCCCCAAGAAATCCCAAAGAAATCTCTAAAATTCAAAAAAATCCCCAAAAAATCTCAAAAAAATCCCCAAAAATACCCCAAAAATTCCCCAAATTTTCCCCAAAAATCCCAGAAATTCCCCAAAATTCCCAAACCTGAAAGGAAACCTCCTGGCACATCCGTAAGCCACAGATCCTGCCAAGGCCAGCAGCTCCAGCAGCACAGAAGTTAAACTAATTCCTTTTCCACTTCGGTTTCCCCAAACCTTCAGCAGTTGAGGGATTTTCACTGCGGGGAGGAAAAATGGAGAAATTACAAAATAATTAATGAGGAAAAAACCACAATTTTTAAAAAAAAATGTATTTTTTTACGAAGTCAAAATGGCAAAACTCACAGAGGTTTAATTAGCTCTAAAATGGCACAAAAAACTCTCTGAAAAAAGGTCAAAAACAGCAAAAATCCCTCAAAAAACAACCCCAAAAAATCCCAAAAATAATACCCCAAAAGACACCTAAAATCCCACAAAAAAAACCTCCGAAAAAATCCCAAAAATAATCTTAAAAAGACTTTTGAAATCGCACCAAAAAAACCCTCTGAAAAGAGGTCGAGAACACCAAAAATCCGAAAAAAACCACCCTGAAAAAATCCCAAAAATAATAAAAAAGACACCTTTCCCACAAAAAAATCCTCCAGAAAAAAGGTCGAGAAATCCAAAATTTAAAAAGAAATCGCTTTAAAAAATCCCAGAAATAATAAAAAAGACACCTAAAATCCCACAAGAAAAACTCCGAAAAAAGGTCGAGAACCCCAAAATTCAAAAAAAGAAAACCCCGAAAAATATCCCAAAAATAATTTTAAAGAGACACCAAAAATCCCACCAAAAAAAAAAAAAGTGCAAAAAGGTCGAGAAACCCAATTTTTCTTTTTAAATCGCTTTGAAAAAAATCCCAAAAATTATAAGAAAAAGACGCGTAAAATCCCACTACAAACCATCCAAAAAAAGTCAAGAAACCCAAAATTCCCAAAAAAACCACCCCGAAAAAATCCCAAAATAACTTTTAAAAATTTAAAAATTAAAAAAAAAAATCAATAAAATAATAATAATTTTAAAAAGCCAAAACCAAGCCGGCGGCGGCGCCCACAGCGCTTAAATCTACCTAAAATTCCACCCAAAATGCCTCGAGAAGACCCGAAAAAAAAGTCAAGAACCGCGAAATTTTATAAAAAACCATCCAAAAATACCCATAAAACTCACCTGGAACCCCAAAAAAATCCCCAAAATTCACCCAAAAACCCCAAAAGTGAGAAACTCAAACCTGCAGGATCTGCGGGAATTCAACGTTGGGGGCGGAAAGGGTCAGAGAATTCCCAAAAAAATCCCAAAATTACCCCCAAAAAACGCCGAAAATCACCTGGGACGCCAAACTCCCCAAATCCCCTCAGAATTCTACCTGAAGCCCCAAAAATTCCCTCAAAATTCCCTCAAAATCTCCGGATTTTGTCAACTCTCACCCAGCACGGAGCCCGCAACGATCCCGTAGCCCAGAACTTTGCTCAGGAGGATCTTCAGGCACGGAACTGCGAGGGGAAATAAAATCAGAGTCAACAAAACCCCGGAAAATCCTCAGAATCCCCATAAAAACCCTAAAAAAACCCTAAAATTCCGACTTTTCCACCACAGAGACAGAAAACAAAAATGGCGGCGGCGCTTCGCCTCAGCGCCAAATCCAAGATGGCGGCGCGCCCTTCCAAGATGGCGGCGCCCCTCACCTTCCCGCCAACCCCGAAATCCACCGAATTCACCCCAAAATCAAACCAGAAAAACCCCAAAATTGCCGAAAATCCCCTCCGGTACCGTGGAGGAGTTCCCAGCGCAGGAAGAACTGGTCGAAGCAGCGCTCGGGCAGCAGGAAAGGGACGAGCAGAGGCCGCAGGGAATCCATGGCGCCTCCCGCGCTGAGGGGAGAGCGGCGGGACACGCCCACCGCGGGCTCTGATTGGCTGAGCTGCCGATAGTCCCGCCCATTTCAGCCCGCCCAGTAATCTTATTGGTTCAAATCCTGCTAATCAAAAGCAGCGCGGCGTTGTGATTGCTGAATTATTATTGCGCAATGCTATTGGCTAAATGGGCGTAAAGCCACGCCTTCCCACCGGCGCGGCGAGCTGTGATTGGTCAGAATTTCATTGATAGGATCAAAGTTGAAAATCGTCCCAAATCCATCGGAAATCTCCCCAAAATCACCGCCGGGGTGGTTCGGGAACCATTTAGGGCTTTAAAAACTAATTTTTGGAGAGTCCTAGGTTGGATTTAGGGTCTCGGGGGGACATTGGGGAGTTACAGAATAGATTTAGGGTCTGTTCTGGAATCTATTTAGAGTCTATTAGGATCTATTTGGATTTCTAGATTGGATTTAGGGTGACATTTGGGAGTTCCAGATTGGATTTAGGGTCTCAGGAGGACAATGGGGAATTCCAGAATAAATTTAGGATGTCGGGGGGACACTGGGAAGTTCCAGAATAGATTTAGGGTGACACTGGGAAGTTCGAGAATAGATTTAGGGTGACACTGGGGAGTTCCAGATTGGATTTAGTGTCTATTCTGGAGCCTATTTAGAGCCTATTAGGGTCTATTTGGAGTTCTAGATTGGATTTAGGGTTTATTCTGGAGCCTATTTAGAGCCTATTAGGTTCTATTCAGAGTTCCGGAATACATTTAGGCTCTCAGGGGTTCTTTGGGGTGCTAACCTTGCGAAGAACGAAATTCCCGAGCTGAAAAACCTCCATTTCGGGAGCTCAAAACACCCAAAATCTTGTTTTTCCCATTAATTCTGCGCTTTTCACTTCCGCGCATGCGCAGCGATAAGGCTGAAGCCGCGCTGCGTGCCAGCACTTCTCAACGTGCCCTTACTGCCATAACGCATGCGCAGTGAGCAGGTGAAGCCGCGCTGCGTGCCAGCACTGCCGCCGTGCCCTTACTTTGACGTCACCCCGCACGCCGCACGCATGCGCACTCCGCCCTTCTCCTCCTCCCCTCACGACCCAACATGGCGCCGCCCGCCGCCGCTCCTGCCCTCTCCCTCCTCCTCCTCCTCCTCCTCCTCCGCCGCCGCCGCCGCCGCTCGGCTCTGCTGCTCCTCCTGCGCCGCCTGCGCCTCCTCCTCCTCCTGCGCCGCCGCCGCTTGGCCGCCCTGCGCCTCGCCTTCCTCCCTCTGCGCTGCTCCTCCTGCCGGCGCTCCCCTCAGGCCGGGCAGGCCTGGCGGCGCCGCGGCCGCGTCTGGAGCAGAAACCGCAGCTCTGCCTTCTGGAAAACCGTGCGGGAGAAAACCCTGGGGAGCCGCGAGTGGAGCGAGCGCTTCCGCCTGCGCCAGGACACCTTCGACGTGCTGATATCGCGACTCAAGTCGGCGATAGGGCGGCGCGACACGGCGATGCGGCGGGCGGTGCCGGCCGAGGTGCGGCTGGCGCTGACGCTGTCGCGACTGGGCGCTGTCACGGAGTATCGCGCGCTCGAGGCGACGTTCGGCGTGTCGCGGAGCTCGGTGTGTAAAATCCTGCGCGATGTTTGCGGAGCGGTGGTGAGGATCCTGGGGGAGGAGGAGGAGGAGGAGGAAGGGTTGGGGCTGAAGCTTCACCTGCCCAGAGACCCCGAGGATTTGGGGGATTTTGGGGGGAATTCGGGGGATTTTGGGGGGGAATTTGGGGGATTTTGGGGGGGAATTCGGGGGATTTTGGGGGGAATTTGGGGAATTCCGGGGTGGGTTTGGCGATCCAGGAGGATTTGGGGAGAAAATCGGAATTTTCGGGAGAATCCGGAGCGAGTTTAGCGACGCCGCGAGTGGGAGTTGAGTCGGGAAAATCGCGAATTTCGTCGGAAAAATCCCAAATTTCTTCGGAAAAATCCCAAATTTCGTCGGGAAAATCGCGAATTTCGTCGGGAAACTCTGAAATTTCCTCGGCAAACTCCCAGATTTCCTCGGAAAACTCTCAAATTTCCTTCGGAAACTCCAAAAGACCCCGAATTTCCTCGGAAAAACCCCAAATTTTTTCGGGAAACTCCGAAATTTCCTCGGAAAACTCCGAAATTTCCTCGGGAAACTCCAAAAGACCCCGAATTTCCTCGGAAAAGCCCCGAATTTCCTCAGAAAAATCCCAAATTCCCTCGTCAAAACGCCGAATTTCCTCGGAAAACTTCAGCTATTCCTCGGGAAAATCCAAAAAACCCCGAATTTCCTCGGAAACCTCCCAAATTCCATCGGAAAACTCCCATATTTTCCCGGAAAACTACAAAATTCCCTCGGAAAGCTCTGAAATTTCCTCAGAAAACTCGAAAAGACCTCGAATTTCCTCGGAAAAACCCCAAATTTCCCTGGAAAACGCCGAAATTCCATTGAAAATTTTCAAAAGACCTCGAATTTCGTCAGAAAAATCCCAAATTCCCTCGGAAAAAACCCAAATTTCTTCGGAAAAATTTCAACTTTCCTCGGAGAAAACCCGAATTTCATTGGAAAAATCCCAAATTCCCCCAGAAAAACCCCAAATTCTCCCGGAAAACTCCAAAATTCCCTCGGAAAACTCCAAAAGACCGCGAATTTCCTCGGAAAAATCCCAAATTTCCTCGGAGAAAACCCGAATTCCCTCAGAAAAACCCCAAATTTCTTCGAAAAAATTTCAAATTTCCTCCGAAAGATCCCGAATTCCCTCGGAAAACCCCCGAATCCCGCCGCCCCCAAAACCCCCGGAATTCTCCCCGTTTCCCCTGCCGCGGCTGGCCGGCGTCCTGGCGCGGCTGAGCATCCCGATCCGCGCCCCGCCCTGCGCCCCCCGCGGCGCCTATCGCGACAGCGCGGCCGAGTCGCGACACTCGCTGACGCTGCAGGCGACGGTGGACTCGCGGGGCTGCCTCTGGAATGTGGAATTCCAGCCGCCCGGGACGAAACTCCAGAACTCCGCGCTCTACAGGAGGCTGCAGCGGCGATACGGGGAGGGGAAGTCCGGATTTGGGGAGAGAAAATCCGGGATTTGGGGATTTTGGGGAGGGGGGAAATCCGGATTTGGGGAGGGAAAATCCGGATTTGGGGATTCCTGGGAATTGGGGAATAATCCAGAAGTGGAAAGTTCCGGGAATTCGCGGGATTTTGGGGATTTTTCCCAAACCCCAAATCGTTTAAACGCCCAAAATCCTCACGATTTTCCCCAAATCCCAAAGCCCCGAAATCCTCTCAATTCCCCCCAAACTCCAAACCCCTCAAACCCCCAAAATTCGGACAATTTCCCCCAAAATCGCGCGGCTCTCCCCCCCGCTCCGCCCCTATTTCCTGGGCGGTCCCAACGACCCTCTGCTGCCCTGGCTGCTGCGGCCCTTCCGGGAGGGGGGAGGGGGCGAGCTGGGGTGGGGGAGGGGCGATCTAAAGTGGGGGATGGGCCGTTTAAAGTGGGGGCGGGGCTGTCTAAAGTGGGGGAGGGGCAGATAGAGGTGGGGGCGGGGCCGCTCAGAGTGGGGGAGGGACGATCTAAAGTGGGGGAGGGGCAGATAGAGGTGGGGGCGGGGCAGTCCAGAGTGGGGGAGGGACGATCTAAAGTGGGGGAGGGGCATTTTAAAGTGGGGGAGGGGCAGATAGAGGTGGGGGGCGGGGCAGTCCAGAGTGGGGGAGGGGCGGTCTAAAGTGGGGGGAGGGGCTGTCCGGAATGGGGGGAGGGGCGTTTCATGGTGGGGGAGGGGCTGTCCGGAATGGGGGGAGGGGCTATCCGAAGCAGGGGCTGGTTGCCTCAGTGTGGGGGGAGGGGCGCTCTGGAATGGGGGTGGGGCAGTTTGAAGTGGGGGAGGGGCAGTCCATAGTGGGGGAGGGGCTGTCCGGTGTGGGGGCTGGTCACCTCAGTGTGGGGGAGGGTCAGCTCAGCGTGGGGGAGGGGCGGTTCAAGGTGGGGGAGGGTCAGCTCAGTGTGGGGGAGGGTCAGCTCAGCGTGGGAGAGGGGCGGTGTGAGGTGGGGGAGGGGCGGTGTGAGGCGGGGGAGGGGCGGTGTGAGGCGGGCTCTGCTCACCTCAGCGTGGGGGAGGGGCGGTGTGAGGTGGGGGAGGGTCAGCTCAGCGTGGGGGAGGGGCGGTGTGAGGCGGGGGAGGGGCGGTGTGAGGCGGGCTCTGCTCACCTCAGCGTGGGGGAGGGGCGGTGTGAGGTGGGGGAGGGTCAGCTCAGTGTGGGGGAGGGGCGGTGTGAGGCGGGCTCTGGTCAGCTCAGCGTGGGGGAGGGGCGGTGTGAGGTGGGGGAGGGTCAGCTCAGTGTGGGGGAGGGGCGGTGTGAGGCGGGCTCTGGCCAGCTCAGCGTGGGGGGAGGGGCGGTTCAACGCGCTGGCGGCTCGCGCGTCCCGCGGCGCCGGCCGGGCGATCCGGAAGCTGCTGCGGCGCTGGCGCTGCCTGGGCGACAGGAACGACACGGAGCTGAGCTTCCTGCCGACGCTGCTGCTGAGCGCCGTGCTGCTGCACAACCTGTGCCAGCGCCGCCGCGACCCCCTGCCGCCCGCGGCGTCCCCAAAATCACCGAATTCCCAAAATTCCGACACCGAGGATCCTGATTATCCTGACCCCCTGCCCCCGGGGAGACACCGAAATCACCGAATTCACCGAATTCCCAAAATTCTGACACGGAGGATCCTGACCCCCTGCCCCCCGGGGAGCCAGAATCCCCAAAATCCCCAAATGCTGACACAGATTCCCAAAGTTCTGACCCGAATTACCAAAATTGTGACCCAAATCCCTTCAATCCTGACCCAAATTCCCAGAATTCCCAAAACCCTGACCCAAATCCCTTCAGTTCTTACCTAAATTCCTTCAATTCTGACCCGAATTCCCAAAATTCCGACCCAAATTCCCCAAATCCTGACCCAAATCCCCCCAGTTCTGACCCAAATTCCCCAAATTTTCACCCCAATCCCGCCGGGGAAGCAGCAGGCGACACTGCCGAGGGAAGGAGGCTGAGGGCAGCAGTGGCTGCGGCGCTGGAGAGGTGAAAATGTCCCAAAAATCCCAATTTTGGGGGGCTGGGGGAGGAATTGGGGGCTCCAGGTGTGAATTTTGGGTTTTCAGGAGCGAAATTTGGGGGAATTTGGGTTGCTAGGAGCAAATTTGGGGAAGTCTAGGAGTGAAATTTGGGGCTCCAGGTGTGAATTTTGGGTGTCTAGGAATGAAATTAGGAACTCTAGGATTGAAATCTGGGAGAATTTGGGGGTCTAGGAATGAAATTTGGGGGAATTTGGGTCTCCAGGTGTGAAATCTGGGTGTCTAGGAGCGAAATTTGGAGGTTTAGGAATGAAATTTGGGGATTTTGGGTGTCTAGGAGTGAAATTTGGGTCTCTAGGGATGAAATTTGTGTCTAGGAACTAAATCTGGGGGATTTTGGGTATCTAGGAACAAATTTTGGAGGATTATTGATCTTTGGATAGGAAATTTGGGGAATTTTGGGTGTCTAGGAACAAATTTTGGAGGATTAGGAACAAAATTTGGAGGATTTTGGGTGTCTGGGAGTAAAATTTGGGGTTTTTTGGTTCTCTAGGTACAAAATTTGGGTGTCTAGGAGCGAAATTTGGAGGTTTAGGGTGAAATTTAGGGGATTTTGTGTGTCTAGGGATGAAATTTGGGGGAAATTGGGTGTCTAGGAGTGAAATTTGGAGGATTATTGTTCTCTAGATCCAAAATTTGGGGGATTTTGGGTGGTTAGTAGTGAAATTTTGGGGCTCTGAGTGAAATTTGGAGGATTTTGGGTGTCTAGGAACAAAATTCGGAGGATTTTAGGAGTCTAGGAGTCAAATTTGGGGATTTTGGGTCTCCAGGTGTGAAATTTGAGTGTCTAGGAACTAAAATAGGGGAATTTTGGGTGTCTAGGAACAAAATTTGGGCGTCTAGGAGTGATTTTTGGGTCTCTAGGAGCAAAATTCGGAGGTTTAGGAGTGAAATTTGGAAAATTATTGGTCTCTAGATAGGAAATTTGGGGAATTTTGGGTGTCTAGGAACAAATTTTGGAGGTTTAGGAATGAAATCTGGAGGATTTTGGGTGTCTGGGAGTGAAATTTGGAGTTTTTTGGTCTCTAGGTACAAAATTTGGGTGTCTAGGAGCGAAATTTGGAGGTTTAGGGTGAAATTTAGGGGATTTTGTGTGTCTAGGGATGAAATTTGGGGGAAATTGGGTGTCTAGGAGTGAAATTTGGAGGATTATTGTTCTCTAGATCCAAAATTTGGGGGATTTTGGGTGGTTAGTAGTGAAATTTTGGGGCTCTGAGTGAAATTTGGAGGATTTTGGGTGTCTAGGAACAAAATTCGGAGGATTTTAGGAGTCTAGGAGTCAAATTTGGGGATTTTGGGTCTCCAGGTGTGAAATTTGAGTGTCTAGGAACTAAAATAGGGGAATTTTGGGTGTCTAGGAACAAAATTTGGGCGTCTAGGAGTGATTTTTGGGTCTCTAGGAGCAAAATTCGGAGGTTTAGGAGTGAAATTTGGAAAATTATTGGTCTCTAGATAGGAAATTTGGGGAATTTTGGGTGTCTAGGAACAAATTTTGGAGGTTTAGGAATGAAATCTGGAGGATTTTGGGTGTCTGGGAGTGAAATTTGGAGTTTTTTTGGTCTCTAGGTACAAAATTTGGGTGTCTAGGAGCGAAATTTGGAGGTTTAGGGTGAAATTTAGGGGATTTTGGGTGTCTAGGGACGAAATTTGGGGGAATTTGGGTGTCTAGGAGTGAAATTGGGGGAATTTGGGTCTCCAGGTGTGAAATTTGGGTGTCTAGGAGGGAAATTTGGAGGATTATTGGTTTCTAGATACAAAATTTGGGCGATTTTAGGTGTCGAGAAGTGAATTTTTGGGTCTCTAGGAGCCAAAATTTGGAGGATTTGCAGTCTAGGAGTCAAATTTGGGGATTTATTGTGTCTAGATACAAAATTTGGGTCTCTAGGTATGAAATTTGGGTGTTCAGGAGTAAAATTTGGGAAATTTTGGGCATCTAGGAATGAAATTTGGGAAATCTTGTGAGTCCAGGAGTGAAATCTGAGAGATTTTGGGTCTCTAAGACTGAAATTTGGGGGATTTTGGGAGTCCAGGAGCAAAATTTCAGAGATTTTGGGTGTCTAGGAAAGAAATTTGGGGAATTTTGGGGTCAAAGACCCAAATTTGGGGAATTTTTGTGTCCAAATCCAAATTTGGGAGATCCAGGAGGTAATTTTGGAGCTTCCAGGGATATTTAAAACCCAAATTTTGGGGATTTTTGGAGGTTTTTGGGAGTTTGGATCTAAATTTTAACACTTTGGTGTCTAAAGGGATTGAAAAATCCCAAAATTGGGGGAAATGAACCCAAAATTTTGTCTTCCCACCTTTCCCAGCAATAAATACAATTTTTATGAATTTTGTCCCAAAATCGCTTTTATTCCAATAAATAAAAGTTACAAAAAGGGGAGGAAGGGAGGAAAGGGAGAAAAAACCCCAAAAAGTGACTTTTATCCCAAAAAAAAGTAAAAATTTCCCACAAAAAAATTATCCAAAAATTTAAAAAAACTTAAAAAATAATAAAAATCTAAAATAAAAAAAAAGTTGCCCTAAAAATAAAAATTCCCTAAAAAATGACCTTTTTAAAAAGGGAAAAAAGTGACTTTTTATTTTAAAAAAAATCAAAATTCCCAAAAAATAATAAATTCCCTAAAAATGACCTTTAAAAAAACCAAATAAACGGAAAAAAAAATAGGGGAAAAGTGACTTTTATCCCAAAAAAATGAGAAGAAATGGGAATAGAAAAGGTTGAGGCTGAAATTGCCCCAAAAATTGGTAAAAATGACCTTAAAAAGGGAAAATTTGGGAAAATTTGGGGGGGGAAAGGGTGGGGGAGGGAGAGCACCTCGAAAATTGGTTAAAAAGTCCCAAAAATGAGATTTTTAAAAAGTGAGGAAATTGGGGAAAAGTTGGGAAAAGAGGAGAAAAATGTGGAGAAAAAGGGGGAAGTGGAAAAGATTGGGAAAAAAATGGGAAAAAAGTGGAAAAAAAATGGAAAAATGTGAAAAACAACAGAAGAAATCAGAGAAAATGGAAAACAAAAGAAAAACACAGAATTGGAATAAATTGGAGTTAATGGGAAAAAATGGAAAATAAATTTAGGACAAAAATGGGAAAAATAGGAAAAAAAATCAGAAAAAATAACAAAATATTTGAGAAAAAATTGGGAGAAATGAAAAAAAATAACGGAAAAGAATTGGAATAAAAAACCGGAATAAAATATTTAAAAAACCTAAAAAATTAAAAATAAAATCCCGATGTAAATCGGAATAAAATTGAGGAAAAAACCAGAAAAAATTGAAAAAAAACCTAAAAAAAAAAAGAGAAAATTGAGAACAAAATGGGGAAAGAGGGGAAAAAAAAAGAAAAAAAATTAAAAATTTGAAAAAAAGGGAAAAAAAAAATCAGAAGAAATGGGGAAAAAAATAAAGGAAAAAAATGGGGGAAAATGTAAAAAAAAAAAATCAGGATAATTTGGAAAAAAATTTTAAAAATTTGAAAAAATTCAGAAAAAAAATTGGAAAAAAATCAGAAAAAAATGCAAAAAATAAATACAAAAAAATTTTTAAAAATACAAAAAAAATCAGGAAAAAAAAATACAAAAAAAATCTTTAAAAATGAAAAAAAAAGGTAAAAAAATTTGTTAAGAAATTCAGAAAAAATGCAAAAAAGTCTGAAAAATTCCAGAAAGACAAAAAAAAAATCTGGAAAAATCAGAAAAAAAAGCAAAAAAATCGGAAAAAAATGCTAAAAAAATTCGGAAAAAATGAGGAAAACATGCAAAAAAATGAGAAAAAATTGCAAAAAAAATCAGAAAAAAATCCGAAAAAACAGGAAAAAATCAGGAAAGTTGGGGAATGGAGTGAGTGAGTTTTGTGTTGATTTCTGGGTTGAATTTCGGGTTTTTCAGCTCAGATGAGGTCAGCCACATTGAGCGGCATCTCCTCGATCGCCGTGTTGTAGAAAGTCTCGATGTCCCTCAGCGTTCTCTTGTCCTCCTCGGTCACCATGTTGATGGCGACGCCTTTGCGGCCGAAGCGCCCGCCGCGGCCGATGCTGGGGCGTTCCGGGGGATTCCAGAATGTTCCGGGGGATTCCGGGAGATTCCAGGGAATTCCGGGAGAAAATGGGGAGAGAAACAGAAAAAAATGGCTTTTTTTAATAGGGGAAATTGGGGATTTTATAGGGGAAATTTCCTAATTGACCGCCGCGGCCAATGCTGGAACGTTCCGGAAGATTCTGGCGAATTCCGGGAGAAAATGGGGAGAAAAAGAGAAAAAATGGGGTTTTTTAGTAGGGAAAAATGGGGTTTTTATTAGGGGAAAATTTGGGTTTTCCTAAGCGATCACCGCAGCCAATGCTGGAACATTCCGGAACATTCCGGGGCATTCCAGGGAATTCCGGGAGAAAATGGGGAGAAAAAGAGAAGAAATTAGGGGGTTGAGGGGAAAAATTGGGTTTTTTATTAGGGGAAAAATTTTGGTTTTTATATGGGAAAAATTGGGATTTTGTTAAGGGGAAATTGGGGATTTTATTGGGAAAAATTGGGGTTTTTAAAGGGAAAAAATTGGGGATTTTATAAGGGAAAATAGGGGTTTTTAATACAGAAAAATTTTTTTTTAATAGGTAAAAAATTGGGATTTTAAAGGGAAAAATTGAGACTTTTATAGAGGAAAATTGGGTTTTCCTAAGCAACCACCATAGCCAATGCTGGAACATTCTGGAACATTCCGGAATGTTCCGGGAGAAAATGGAGCGAGAAAGAGAAAAAATGGGTTTTTTTAATAGGGAAATTGGGGTTTTTTGGGGGGAAAAATTGGGATTTTTATAATGGAAAAATGGGGTTTCAATAGGGAAAAATGGCAATTTTTAAAAGAAAATTAAGGCATTTTATAGAGAAAATTTTGGTATTTTTTCAATGGATAAATGTGGTTTTCATTGGGGAAAAATTGGGATTTTACAGAGAGGAAATTGGGGTTTTCTAGGGAACAAATTAGGGGTTTTATTAAGGGGAAATTGGGGGATTTTGTAGGAGAGAAAATAAGGTTTTTATTAAGGCAAAAACTGGGATTTTGAAGGGGAAGATTGGAGTTTTTATGAGAGATAAATTCAGGTTTTTATAAGGGAAAATTGGGATTTTTAGAGGGAAATTAGAGTTTTAACAGGGAGGAAATTATAGAGGAAAATTGGGGATTTTGAGGGGAGAAACTGTTGTTTTTAAAGGAAAAAATTAGGGGTTTAAGGAGAAAATTGGGTTTTCCATAGAGAAAACTATAAAGATTTTATATAATTATATAAAATAATTATATCATAAATATATATATAATTCTCTATAATTGTTTATACATAAAAATTAGGAATTTTTAGGGGAAAATTTGGTTATTTTTCCCCTCCCCCACCCATTTAAATCCCATTTTTCTCCTCATTTTCTCCCCAAAACCCAAAAAAATTTGGTTTTTTTCCCTCCCCCTCCCCCACCCATGAAATTTCATTTTTTTTCTCCCAAAATTTCCCAAATTTGTGATTTTCCTCACCGGTGAATGTAATTCTCTCGGTTGGTCGGCAAATCGTAATTGATCACCAGAGAGACTTGCTGCACGTCGATGCCGCGGGCCTGGCGGAGAGAAAATTCATTTGTTTTTGTATTTTTGGGGAAATTTTGGGATCTGGGACTTTTAGGGGATTTTTTTGTTGTTGTTGTTTTTTAGGGATTTTGGGGGAACTTTTTGGGATTTTTTGGGATTTTTTTAGGGATTTTTGGGAAATTTTTTTTTATTTTTTAGGGAATCTCTGGGGTTTTTATTTTAATTTTAAAGGGATTTTGGGGGGAATTTTGAGGATTTTCTTGGGATTTTTAGGGAATCTTTTGGGATTTTTTGGGGATTTTTGGGGATTTTTTTGGATTTTTTTGGGAATTTTTTTTGGATTTTGGGGGAATTTTTTGGAATTTTTTTTGAATTTCTGGGATTTTTTTTTTTAATTTTAAGGGACTGTTGAGGGAATTTTTAGGGATTTTTTGAGGATTCTTTGGGGATTTTTTAGAGATTTTTTGAGGGTTTTTTGGTGATTTTTAGGGGATTTTTGGGGGGTTTTGGGGTATTTTGGGGATTTTTTTTGGGATTTTTTGGGGGAAAAGGGAATTTAAGCAAGTGAGATTTTTACCCAGAATTTCACTTTTTCCTCGAAATTTTAAGGTTTTTGCCTCAAAATTCTAAGGTTTCCTTTAAAAAAATTTTTTCCCTAAAAATTTTGAGCTTTTCCCCAAATTCTTTTTTCCCCATAATTTTTAGTTTTTTCCCCCCAAAATTTCCTTCTTCCCCCAAAATTTTGATTTTTTCCCCTAAAATTCTGAGTTTTCCCTTTCTTTTTTCCTAAATTTTGGTTTTCCCCCAAAATTTTGAGTTTTTCCCCCAAAATTTTGAGGTTTTTTCCCCAGAATTTCTAATCTTCCCCCAAAATTTGGGGTTTTTTCCCAAAATTCTTGAGGTTTTCCCCCAAAATTTTATTTTCCCCTCATAACTTTTGGGTTTTCCCCCAAAATTTCGAGGTTTTTCCCCAAATTTTTGGGATTTCCCCCCAAAATTTCGACTTTTTCCCCCCAAATTGTTGGTTTTTCCCCAAATTTCTGGTTTTTCCCCCCAGATGTCAGTTTTCCCCCGACTGACCAGCAGGTCGGTGGTGATCAGCACTCGACTCGATCCCGACCGGAACTCCCGCATGATGACGTCACGCTCCTTCTGGTCCATGTCGCCATGCTGATCGGGGGCGGGGTCAGCGCAGGCCCCCCACCCGAGGGCAAAGCCACGCCCCCACCCCAGGCTCCTCCCCCTTTTCACTTCTCTCATTTTTCCCGAATTTTTAAACCCAAAAATGCCCAGAATATTCAATTTTTTCACATTTTAAGACCCAAAAATGCCCAAAATCCCAATTTTTTTTGCATTTTTAACCCAAAAATGCCCAAAATCTTCAATTTTTCCCCATTTTTAAACCCAAAAATGTGATTTTTTCACATTTTTAAACCCCAAAATGCCCAAAATATTAATTTTTTTTCATTTCTAAACCCAAAAAGTTTCCTGAGTTTTGGGTTTTTTGCCCCTCCCCCACCCCAGCCCCTCCCCTTCCCAATTCTCTAATTTTTCCCAAATTTTTAGTCCCAAAAATGCCCAAAATCTCGAATTTTTTTGCATTTTTAAACCCAAAAATCTCCAAAATCTTTAACTTTTTCCCATTTTTAAACCCAAAAATTCCCCAAATTTGGGATTTCCGCCCCTCCCCCACCCACGCCCCTCCCCCTTCCCAAATCCCGAATATTTTCAATTTTTTCAACCCAAAATTCCCAAAGCCTGAATTTCAGGATCCCAAAAATTTGGGGTTTGCCCCTCCCCCACCCTCATTTTTCATCCCCAAAATTCCCATTTTTTTCCCCATTTTTCCCTGTAACTCCCAAACCAAAAACCCCAAACTCCCCAAAATTTGGGAGCAGCCCCTCCCCCACCCCGTTCACCCCCCAGCCCCTCCCCCACCCATTTTTCCTTCCCCAACCATCTCAATCCTCATTTGTTATCCCCAATATTTTAATTTTTTTGTCCCAGATTCCCATTTTTCATCCCCAAATTCCTATTTTTTTCCTCATTTTTCTCCGAAACTCCCAAACCCAAAACCCCAAACTCCCCAGATTTTGGGAGCCCTCCCATCCCCCCTGGGCCCCTCCCCCACCCTCTCACCCCTCCCCCACTCACCTGAATCTCATGTTTTAACCCCAAAATTCCTATTTTTCATCTTCAAAATTCCCATTTTTTTCTTCAAATTTTGGTTTTTCCCCCCATTTTTCCCCATAACTCCCAAACCAAAACCCCAAACTCCCCAAATTTTGGGAGCAGCCCCCTCCCTTACCCCCTCCCCCCCCCCCCCCCCCCTTTTCCTAGCCCCTCCCAACCCTTTAGCCCCGCCCCCTCCCCCGGCCCCGCCCCTCACCATGGCGGACACGGTGAAGTCTCTGGCGTGCATCTTCTCCGTCAGCCAATCCACCTTGCGCCGGGTGTTGATGAAGATCACGGCCTGAGTGATGGTCAGCGTCTCGTACAGGTCACACAGCGTGTCCAGCTTCCACTCCTGATTGATTGATAATCAATAATCAATAATCGATAATCAATAACTGATCGATAATCGATAATCAATAATTGATCAATAATGAATGGACAGTGATTGATAACTGAGCGATAAACAGGCTCAGTGATGGTCAGCATCTCGTACAGGTCACACAGAGTGTCCAGCTTCCACTCCTGATCGATTGATAATCAATAATCAATATTTGATATCTGATCAATAATCAATAATCGATATTCTAGCGATAATGATCGATAACTGAGCGATAGACAGCCTGAGTGATGGTCAGCATCTCGTACAGGTCACACAGAGTGTCCAGCTTCCACTCCTGATCAATAATCAATAACCAATAACTGATCGATAATCAATAATCGATAATCGATTGACAGTGATCGATAACTGAGCAATAAACAGGCTCAGTGATGGTCAGCATCTCATACAGGTCACACAGAGTGTCCAGCTTCCACTCCTGATCAATATTTGATAATTGATAATCAATATCTGATCAATAATTGACATTCAATAACTGATCGATAATCTATCGCTAATGATCGATAACTGAGCGATAAACAGCCTGAGTGATGGTCAGCGTCTCATAGAGGTCACACAACATGTCCAGCTTCCACTCCTGATCGATAATCAATAACTGATCAATAATCAGTAATTGGCCAATAACTGATCAATAGTGTTTGCTAACACATTGATAAACACACTCAGAGCTGACGGTCAGCACCTCATGGAGATCCCAGAGTGTCCAGCTTCCACTCCTGATAATCACTAATCGATAACTGATCAGTAATCGATAACTGATCAGTAACTGACCAATCACTGATCAATAACTGACTAATCACTAATCAATAACTGACCAATCACTAATCAATATTTGACCCAGAGTGACCAATAACTGACCAATCACTGATCAATAACTGACTAATCACTAATCAATAACTGACCAATCACTAATCAATATTTGACCCAGAGTGACCAATAACTGACCAATCACTGATCAATAATCGATAACTGACCAATCACTGACCAATCACTGATCAATCACTGATCAATCACTGATCAATCACTGATCACTGATCAATAACTGACCAATCACTGATCAATAACTCACTGATCACTGATCAATACTGACTTGAGAGCAAAACCAGAACTGACTGTGAAGTGTCCAGAAGTGACCAAAGTGACCAAAAAACCCCAAATGACCCCAAATAACACCAATGTGACTGAAAGTGACCTCAAAGTGACCCCAAAATGACCCCAAATGACCTCAAAGTGACCCTAAGTGACCCAAAATTGACCCCGAACTGACCCAAAAGTGACCCCAAATAAACCCAAACTGACCCCAAACAACCCCACTGTGACCCCAATGACCTCAAATGACCCAAATCGACCCCAAAGTGACTAAAACTGACCTCAAACTGACCCCAAAAAAACCCAAATTAACCCCAATAACCCCAAACTGACCCTAAAGTGACCCCAAATGACCCAAAATAACCCAAACTGACCCCAAAAACCCCCAAATTGTCCCCAAAATGCCCTGAAATGACCCAAACTGCTCACAACTTCCCCCAAACAGACCCCAAATAACCCCTAAGTGACCCAAAAGTGACTGAAACTGGCCAAAATGACCCCAAAAAACCCCAACTGACCCCAAACTGACCCTAGAGTAACCCAAATGACCCCAAATTGTCCCCAAACGGACCCCAAACTGACCCCAAAACCCCTAAACTGACCCCAGAGTGTCCCTGTCCCCCCCGCTCAGGGGCTGTCCCCTAGATTGTTCCCAAGAGACCCCAAGTGACCCCAAACTGTCCCTGTCCCCCCCGCTCAGGGGCTGTCCCCTGAATTGTCCCCAAATGACCCAAACTGACCCCAAATGACCCCAAAGTGTCCCCAGAGTGTCCCTCCTGTCCCCCCCGCTCAGGGGCTGTCCCCTGAATTGTCCCCAAATAACCCCAAGTGACCCCAAACTGACCCCAAATGACCCCAAAGTGTCCCTCCTGTCCCCCCGCTCAGGGCTTCCCCTGAATTATCCCCAAATAACCCCAAATGACCCCAAAGTGTCCCCAGAGTGTCCCTCCTGTCCCCCCCGCTCAGGGGCTGTCCCCTAGATTGATCCCAAGTGACCCCAAATGACCCAAACTGACCCCAAACTGTCCCCAAAGTGTCATCCCTGTCCCCCCCGGCTCAGGGGCTGTCCCCTGAATTGTCCCCAAATGACCCAAACTGACCCCAAATGACCCCAAAGTGTCCCCAGAGTGTCCCTCCTGTCCCCCCCCGCTCAGGGGCTGTCCCCACGGAGGGGGAGGGGCAGCCCATGGTCCAGGGGGGTCACGTGACCCGTGGTCACTGTGGCATGGTGACACTGCGGGTGACCACGGCAGGACAACCGCCAATCCTGCGGCCATGCGGGGAGTGACCCTGAGGGACCCTGAGTGACCCTAAAGTGACCCAAAGTGACATAAAGTGACCCTGAAGTGACCCAGAGTGACCCTAAAGTGACCCTAAGTGACCTCAAAGTGACCCTAAGTAACCCTGAAGTGACCTCAAAGTGACCCTAAAGAGTGACCCAAAGTGACCCTAAAGAGTGACCCAAAGTGACCTGATGTGACCCTAAAGTGACCACTAAAGTGACCCTAAAGTGACCTCAAAGTGACCCTAAGTGACCCTAAGTGACCCTGAAGTGACCCTGAAGTGACCTCAAAGTGACCCAGAGTGACCCCAAAGTGACCCTAAGGTGACCCTAAGGTGACATAAAGTGACCCCAAAGTGACCCTAATACCCAAAGACCAAGTGACCCAATGTTACCCCAAAGTGACCTGAAATGACCCCAGAGTGACCCAAAATGACCCTAAGTGACCCTAAAGTGACACAAAGTGACAAGAGTGACCCCAGAGTGACCCCAATGTGACCCTAAGTGACCCCAAATTCCCTCAATGACCCAAAATTGCCATAAAATGACCCCAAATTGACCCCAAATGACCCCAAAATCACCCAAAATAACCCCAAATTTAACCAAAATGACCCGAAATGACACGAAATAACCCCAAATTGACATGAAATTACCTGAAATTCACCCAAAAATGACCCAAAATGACCCCAAGACCCAAAATTGACCCTAAATTGATCTGAAATGACCCCAAAATCATCCAAATGACCCCAAATTAACCCGAATTTCACCCAAATTGACCCAAAATGACCCCAAATTCTCAGAAATGACCCCAAAAGACCCAAAATTGATCTGAAATTGACCAGAAATTCACTTGAAATGACAAGAAATTTACATCAAACACCCCAAAATGACCCAAAGTTGACCTAAAACAACCCAAAATTGAGATTAAATTACCCAAAATTGACCCAAAATGATCCTAAATTGGCTTAAAATGACCTAAAGTTGAGCCAAAATTGACTTAAAATTACCCAAAATTGCCCAAAATCCCAGGAATTTCCCCCAATCTCACCTCTCTCTCCACGTTGATGTAGAACTGTCTGTTTCTCCCTAAAGTTAATTCCTTTTTTTACCAAAATTTTCCATAAAATCCCCAAAATTCTCCATAAAATCCTCAAAAATTCCCTATAAAATCTTTTAAAAAAATCTAAAATTCCCCAAATCTCCCAAAATTTTCCCAAAATCCCAGGAATTTCCCCCAAATTTTACCTTAATACAGAATTTCCTGATTCCCTCCAAAGTTAATTCTCCTTTTTTCACCAGAATTTCCTCTAAAATCCCCAAAAATTCTCCATAAAATCCCCAAAAATCTCTATAAAACCCCCAAAAATCCCCCCAAAATTATCTGAATTTTCCCAAATTTTCGCAAAATCCCGGGAATTTCCGCCAATCTCACCTCTCTGTCCACATTGAAGTAGAATTGCCGAATTCCCTCTAAGAGTCAATTCCTCTGTTTTCACCAAAATTCTCCATAAAATCCTCAAAATTCTCCAAAAAATCCCCCAAAATTCCCTATAAAATCCTTAAAAAAACCTAAAATTCCCCAAATTTTCCCAAAATCTTCAAAATTTCCCCCAATTATACTTTATACAGAATTTCCTGATTCCCTCCAGAATTAATTCTTCTTTTTCACCAGAATTCTCCATAAAATCCCCAAAAATCCTCCAAAAATCCCCAAAATTCTCCATAAAATCCCCAAAAATCCCCTAAAATTCCCAAATCTCCCCGAATTTTCCCAAAATCCCGGGAATTCCCCCCAGTCTCACCTCCCTCTCCACGTTGATGTAGAACTGTCTGATTCCCTCCAGAGTCAATTCCTCTTTTTTCACCAAAATCCGGATGGGATCTCTCATGAACTTCTTGGTGACCTCGAGGACATCCAGCGGCATGGTGGCTGAGAGGAGAACCACCTGGGGGGGAGAAAAATGCCAAATTTGGGGTCAGGACCCCAAAAAGTGGGGAGAAAAACCCCAAATTTGGGGTCCGAACCCAAAAAAACCTATAAACCACCCTAAAACCTAAAAAACCCCCAAAAATCCCAAAAATACAAAAAATCCACCTGGAACCCCAAAATTGATTCCAGAACCACCTGGGGTGAAATTCCCAAATTCGGGGTCAGGACCCCAAAAAATGGGGAGAAAACCCAAAATTCGGGGTCAGCACCCCAAAAACCCTAAAAACCACCTCAAAAAGTGAAATAAAAACCCCCAAAACCACCAAAAACCTCTAAAAATCCACCTGGAAATTCCTGAAATCTCAGGTGGCTGAGAGGAGAACCACCTGGGGGGAAAACCCCATTCGGGGTCAGGACCCCAAAAAATGGGGAGAAAACCCAAAAATGTGGGGTCGGGACCCAAAAACCCCAAAATCCACCCTAAAACCACCTTGAAAACCCCCAAAAAACCCAAAAACCCAAAAACCCTGAAAAATCCACCTGGGAACTCCTAAAATCTCAGGTGGCTTAGAGGAGAACCACCTGGGGGGAAAATCCCAAATTTGGGGTCAGGATCCCAAAAAATAGGGAGAAAAACCCCAAATTTGGGGTCAGGACCTCAAAAAACCCTAAAAACCACCCTAAAAACCTAAAAAAAACCCCCAAAAAACTCCCAAAAATACAAAAAAACCCACCTGGGAACCCCTAAAATTGATTCCAGGACGACCTGGGGGGAAAATCCAAAATTTGGGGTCAGGACCCCAAAAAATGGGGAGAAAACCAAAAAAAAAATGGGATCAGAACACCAAAAAACACCAAAAACCACCCCAAGAAACCTAAAAAAACCCCCAAAAAACACATTTAAAACATGAAAATATCAATCTGGGAACTCCTAAAATTGATTCCTGGACCACCTGGGGGAAAATCCCAAATTTGGGGTCAGGACCCCAAAAAATGGGGAGAAAAACCCCAAAATTGGGGTCAGGACCCCAAAAAACCCTAAAAACCACCCTGAAAACCTAAAAAAACCCCAAAAAATCCCACAAAACACAAAAAAATCCACCTGGGAACCCCAAAAATTGATTCCAGAACCACCTGGGGGTGAAATTCCCAAATTTGGGGTCAGGACCCCAAAAAATGGGGAGAAAAACCCAAAATTTGGGGTCGGGACCCCAAAAACCCAAAAACACCCCAAAAACTGAAATAAAAACCCCCAAAACCACCAAAAACCTCTAAAAATCCACCTGGGAACCCCAAAAATTGATTCCAGAACCACCTGGGGAGAAAAATCCCAAAATTCGGGGTCAGGACCCCAAAAAATGGGGAGAAAACCCCAAAAAATGGGATAAGAACCCAAAAAAACCCCAAAACCACCCAAAAAACCTTCCAAAATCCTAATGTTTTCACCCAAATTTACTCTAAACTTCACCAAAAAATTCGCAAAAATTTCCCCAAAAAACTATTAAATCATCTGGGAATTTCTAAAAACCCCAAAACCTCCAAAATTCCCCAAAAACTTCCCCAAAATTCCCAAAAAATTTCCCAAATTTCCCGCCAAATCACCAGCAAAAAAATCTCCAAAATTCCCCCAAAAAAGCTGAAAATCACACCAAAAAATTCCCAAAACCCTAAAACCCTTTAAAACCCCAAAACCTCCCAAAATTTCCCCAAATTTTCCCAAAAATCCCCCCAAAAATCCCAAAAATTTCTCCTAAAAAATCCCAAATTTTTTCCCCAAAATTTCTCCCAATTTCCCAAATTCCCCCAAAAATCCCCAAATTTTCCCAAAAATCCCCAAAAACCCATAAAAATCCCCAAATTTCCCCCCATAATTCAAAATTTTTCCCAAAATTCCCAACTTTCCCTAAAAATCCCCAAACTTGCCCCAAAATTCCCCCCAGAAATCCTAAAATTTCCCCAAAAATTTCCCCAAAAATTTTCCCAAAAATTCCCCAAACTCACTAAAAATCCCCAAAAATCCCAAAATTTTCCCTAAATTTCCCCCAAAAATCCCAAAATTTCCCTTAAAATTCCCAAAATTTCCCCAAAAATCCCAAATTCCCCCCTTACCACCGCGGCCGCCAGGGGGCGCTGCGCCCAGCGGGATTTCCCTAAGTGAAAAAATCTCCATTTTTGGTCATTTTTGGTCGTTTTTGGGTCGTTTCTTTCGGGATTTTTTCCGGGATTTTCGGGATTTCCCGAATTTGGGGTTTTTTGGGGGAACTGGGGCGATTTGGGGTTTCCCCACCTGCGTGTTCCCGCTCAGCTTCTGGAAGATGTCGTAGATCTGATCCTTGAATCCTCTGCTCAGCATCTCGTCAGCCTCATCCAGCACGAACATCTTGATGAACTTTGGGGCTGGAAACGGAGAATTCGGGAGAATTCGGGAAAATTCGGGATTTCTGGGGTGCCTGGGGGGAGTTTGGGGGATTTGGGGGCAATTTGGGGATTTTGGGGGGATTTTTGGGGAATTTTGGGGAATTTTTGGGGAATTTTGGGTGTTTTTTAAGGGAAATTTGGGGATTTTCAAAGGAAATTTGGAATTTTTGGGGAAATTTTGGGGATTTTGGGGGGAATTTGGGGAATTTTTGAAAGGGAATTTTGGGGGAATTTTGGGGATTTGAGGGAAGAATTTTGTAGTTTTGGGATGGAAATTGGGGAGGATTTGGGGTTTTTTGGGAGGTTTTGGGGTTTTCTGGGTCAATTTTAGGGTTTTTTGGGTGAATTTTGGGATTTTTGAGTTAATTTTGGGATTTTTTGGGTTGAATTTTGGAGATTTTTGGATGAATTTTGGGGGTTTTAGGGTGAAATTTGGGATTTTTTGGGTGAATTTTTGGATTTTTTGAGTAAATTTTGGGATTTTCAGGTGAATTTTGGGATTTTTGGGGTGAATTTGGAAATTTTCAGGTGAATTTTGGGATTTTCTGGGGTGAATTTTGGGTATTTTCGGGTGAATTTTGGGTATTTTCAGGTGAATTTTGAGATTTTTGGGGTAATTTTTGGGATTTTGGGGTTCCCCCTCAGTCCTTGCCATGATCAACCCCCAGAGGGAATTTTTGGGTCAAAAACTCACAGAACGTGGATTTTCGCCCCTCCCCCCTGGGGTCAGGTGACACGCAGCTCATCCTCGGGGGAATTCCCAAAAATTCCCAAAATTCCTAAAATTCCCAAAAAATCCCAAAATTCCAAACCCCAAAACATCAAAAAAATGGGCAAAAATCCACCAAAAAATTGGATTTTTGAAGTGAAAATTGGGATTTTTGGTTAAATCTTTCAGGGAGAAAAACCTAAAAATTACTAAAATTCCAAAATTCCCAAAAATTCCCCAAAATTCCCAAAATTCCAAACCCCATAATATTGAAAAATCTGGAAAAATCCACCAAAAAATGGGAAAAATCTACAAAAAATTGGATTTTTTAAATGAAAATAGGGGATGTTACCCCAAATTGGTTATTCTTCTGGGGGAAAAACCCCAGAATTCCCAAAATTTATCAATTCCAAAAAATCCTTAAAATTTCAAACCCCGAAACATCGGAAAAATGGGAAAAATCTACAAAAAATGGGAAAAAGCCACCAAAAAATGGATTTTTTAAGTGAAAATTGGGATTTTTAGCCCAAATTGGTTAATCTTTTAGGGGAAAAAAACCAAAACTGCCAAAATTTATAATTTCCCAAAATTTTAGACCCCAAAAAAATGGGAAAAAACCCCCAAAAATGGGAATAGAAGTTCCAAATCTCCCACCTGAAATTTGGAGGATTTTAAGGTAATTTTTCCCATTTTTTCCTTATTTTTTTACCAATTTTTGTAATTTTTTCAGTTTTTGGGGTTTTTTGGGTCCCAGAACCCATTTTTGGGGTGAATTTCCCCATTTTCAGCCTCACTCACACAGATATCTTTAATTGAAACGTCTCACCCTAAATTTGGACTCTTTTAAATCAAATATTTTCCCATTTTTAAGCCAATTTTCCCCATTTTTGGATGTATTTTCCCCATTTTTTGAAGGATTTTCCCCATTTTTTCTTTCCGGGGTTTCCGAGGTCCCTGATCCCATTTTTGGGGTCAATTTTGGGATTTTCCCCCTCACTCACAGAGATATCTCCTGTTGAGCATGTCGAACTCCATTTTATCCACATTTTAAATTGATTTTTTCCCCATTTTTGGATGTATTTTCCCCATTTTTGGATGGATTTTCCCCTTTTTTTTTTGTTTTTAGGGTTTCCAAAGTCCCTGATCCCATTTTTGGGGTCATTTTTAGGATTTTCCCCCTCACTCACAGAGGTATCTCCTGTTGAGCATGTCAAAGACTCTTTTAAATCGATTTTTTCCCCATTTTTTCTCATATTTTCCCCATTTCTGGGTGTATTTTCCCCATTTTTTGACGGATTTTCCCCTTTTTTTTTTTGCTTTTAGGGTTTCTGGGGTCCCTAAATCCATTTTTGGGGTCATTTTTGGGATTTTCCCCCTCACTCACAGAGATATCTCCTGCTGAGCATGTCGAACTCCATTTTATCCACATTTTAAATCGATTTTTTCCCCATTTTTGGATGGATTTTCCCCATTTTTTTTTTTGGTTTTTAGGGTTTCCAAGGTCCCTGATCCCATTTATGGGGTCAATTTTAGGATTTTCCCTTTCACTCACAGAGATATCTCCTGTTGAGCATGTCGAAGACTCTTTTAAATCAATTTTTTCCCCATTTTCACTCATATTTTCCCCATTTTTTGATGGATTTTCCCCATTTTTTTTTTTCTTTCCGGGGTTTCCAACCCTGCTGATCCCACTTATGGGGTGAATTTTGGGATTTTCTCTTTCACTCACAGAGATATCTCCTGTTGAGCATGTCGAACCACATTTTAAATCAATTTTTTCCCATTTTTTCTCACATTTTCCCCATTTCTGGGTGTATTTTCCTCTTTTTTCCCCGATTTTCCCCATTTTTTTTTCTCTTTGGAGTTTCTGGGGTCCCTGATCCCATTTTTGGGGTCATTTTCAGGATTTCCAGCCTCACTCACACAGATATCTCCTGTTGAGCACTGCAAACCCCAACTTATTCACATTTTTTCTCAGATTTTCCCCATTTCTGGGTGTATTTTCCCCATTTTTTGACGGATTTTCCCCATTTTTTTTTTGTTTTTAGGGTTTCCAACCCTGCTGATCCCATTTTTGGGGTGAATTTTGGGATTTTGGGTCTCACTCACAGAGATATCTCCTGTTGAGCATGTCGAAGACTCTCCCCGGCGTCCCCACCACCACGTGCGGAGCTTCCAGCTGCAGCTTCTGCACTTCTGCCCTGACGTTGGTGCCGCCGATGCAGGCGTGGCACGAGGCGCCCATGTAGTCCCCCAGGGCCATCACCACCTTCTGGATCTGTGACGTCATCGGTGAAATCATCAGTGATGTCATCAGCCCAAAAATTCCCATTTAAATCCCATTAAAAATGTGAAAATCCCATTAAAGATGGTAAAATCCCATTAAAAATCCCATTTCCGAGGTGCCCATGTAGTCCCCCAGGGCCATCACCACCTTCTGGATCTGTGACGTCATCGGTGACATCGTTAATGACGTCATCAGTGACATCAGCAAGCAAAAAAACCCGAAATTCCCAGGAAAATCCCATTAAAAATGTGAAATTTTGGTAAAATCCCATTAAAAATCCCATTTATAAAATGCCTATGTAGTCCTAGAGGGCATCACCACCTTCTGGATCTGTGATGTCATCGATTACATCATCAGAGACATCATCAGGGGAAAAATCCCCATCAAAATCCCATTTAAAAAGTGGAAATCCCATTAAAAATGGTAAAATCCCATTAAAAATCCCATTTCCGAGGCGCCCATGTAGTCCCCCAGGGCCATCACCACCTTCTGGATCTGTGACGTCATCGGTGACATCGTTAATGACGTCATCAGTGACATCAGCAAGCAAAAAATCCCGAAATTCCCATGAAAATCCCATTAAAAATTGTAAAATCCCAATAAAAATCCCATTAAAAATCCCATTCCTGAGGTGCCCATGTAGTCCCCGAGGGCATCACCACCTTCTGGGTCTGTGATGTAATCGGTGACATTATTAATGATGTCATCACACACAAAAAAACCATTGAAATCCCATTACAAATGAGAAAATCCCTTTAAAAATGGTAAAATCCAAATAAAAATCCCATTTCCGAGGAGCCCATGTAGTCCCCCAGGGCCATCACCACCTTCTAGATCTGTGACGTCATCGATGACATCATTAATGACGTCATCAGTGACATCAGCAAGCAAAAAAACCCGAAATTCCCATGAAAATCCCATTAAAAATGGTAAAATCCCATTAAAATCCCATTAAAAATCCCATTCCTAAGGAGCCCATGTAGTCCCCGAGGGCATCACCACCTTCTGGGTCTGTGATGTAATCGGTGACATCATCAGTGATGTCATTAGTGACATCAGAAAACAAAAAAACCCGAAATCCCCACAAAAATATGATTTAAAAACATGAAATTTCTGTTTAAAATGGATAAAATCCCATTAAAAACTTCACCAGAATTTCCACAAAAATCCCAACATTTTCCCCTGAAATCTTAAAGTTTCCTCGAGCAATCCCAAAATTTCCCCTTTAAACCCCAAAATTTCCCCTAAAATCCTCAAATTTCCCTCAAATCCCATTTCCCTTATAGAAAATCCACAATTTCCCCTAAAAAAACCAAAAAAAATCCCCAAATTTTCCCAAATTCCCCCGAATTTCCCCCAAAGATTCACAGCTTTGTCTCCCAAGCATGAACCAGTTTGGCCACTGGTCCAAACTGGGATGAACTGGGAAGTTTTGCTTTTCCCCCACCGGATTTGGGATTGAGGCCTGAAGGTCTCACCCTGCCCAGGCGGCTGGGGGATACTGGGGATACTGGTTTATACTGGTTTGGACTGGTTTGGAGTGAGTTATCCTGGTTTATACTGGTTTGGAATGAGTTACACTGGTTTATACTGGTTTGGATTGGTTTGGAGTGAGTTATACTGGTTTGGATTGGTTTTAAATGACTTATACTGGTTTATACTGATTTGGAGTGAGTTATACTGGTTTATACTGGTTCGGAATGAGTTACACTGGTTTATACTGGTTGAGATT
The DNA here is from genome assembly GCA_024500445.1 of Entomyzon cyanotis. Taxonomy (NCBI): domain Eukaryota; kingdom Metazoa; phylum Chordata; class Aves; order Passeriformes; family Meliphagidae; genus Entomyzon; species Entomyzon cyanotis. The sequence continues at coordinate 216,060 of JAKEPQ010001013.1, read as the reverse complement.
CATTTGGAGCATTTTAATTTAATTTACTTATAACCATTTATTTATACTGGTTTGGAGTGAATTATACTGGTTTGGACTGGTTCAGAACAAATTATACTGGTTTATACTGGTTTGGAGTGAATTTCACTGGTTTGGAGTCAATTATACTGGTTTATACTGGTTTGGATTGGTTTCGAGTGAATTATACTGGTTTATACTGGTTTGGATTAGTTTAGTTTAATTTAATTTATAACCATTAATTTATACTGGTTTAGACTGGTTTGGAATGAATTATACTGGTTTATACTGGTTTGGATTGGTTTCGAGTGAATTATAGTGGTTTATACTGGTTTGGATTAGTTTAGTTTAATTTAATTTATAACCATTAATTTATACTGGTTTAGACTGGTTTGGAATGAATTATACTGGTTTATACTGGTTTGGATTGGTTTCGAGTGAATTATAGTGGTTTATACTGGTTTGGATTAGTTTAGTTTAATTTAATTTATAACCATTAATTTATACTGGTTTAGACTGGTTTGGAATGAATTATACTGGTTTATACTGGTTTGGATTGGTTTCGAGTGAATTATAGTGGTTTATACTGGTTTGGATTAGTTTAGTTTAATTTAATTTATAACCATTAATTTATACTGGTTTAGACTGGTTTGGAATGAATTATACTGGTTTATACTGGTTTGGATTGGTTTGAGTGAATTATAGTGGTTTATACTGGTTTGGATTAGTTTAGTTTAATTTAATTTATAACCATTAATTTATACTGGTTTAGACTGGTTTGGAATGAATTATACTGGTTTATACTGGTTTGGATTGGTTTTGAGTGAACTATTCTGGTTTATACTGGTTTGGATTAATTTGGAGTGGTTTAAATTAATTTATAACCATTTATTTATACTGGTTTGGACTGGTTTATACTGGTTTGGAGTGAATTATACTGGTTTATACTGGTCCACGCAAAGCTGCAATGCAAACTTTAGCCACCAGGTGGCGCAATAAAAATGGATTTTACTGGTTTAAACTGGTTTGTACTGGTTTGTCGCAATCCAGACCGGTCCATACTGGTTTATACTGGTGCAACGCAGACCTGAGCCACCTGAGGCCACTGGAAATATGATTTTTACTGGTCTAAACTGGTCCATACTGGTTTGTATTTATCCATGCAAAGCTGCAATGCAAGCTTTAACCACCAGGTGGCGCAATAAAAATGGATTTTACTGGTTTCAACCAATTTTAACCATTTTTTACTGGTTTTAACTGGTTTTTCCCACTCCAAACTGCCCTCAACTGGTCCATACTGGTCCAAACTGGCCCATACTGGTTTGTATTGCAAAGCTGCAATGCAAGCTTTAGCCACCAGGTGGCGCAATTAAAATGGGTTTTACTGGTTTTAACCAATTTTCAGCAATTTTAACTGGTTTTTACTGGTTTTAACTGGTTTTTCCCACTCCAAACCTCCCCAAACCGCCCCAAACTGATCCATACTGGTCTAAACTGGTCCATACTGGTTTGTATTGCCAAGCTGCAATGCAAGCTTTAACCACCAGATGGCGCAATAAAAAAGGATTTTACTGGTTTTAACCAATTTTAAGCAATTTTAACTGGTTTTTACTGGTTTTAACTGGTTTTCCCCACTCCAAACCTCCCCAAACCGGTCCGAACTGGTTTAAACTGGTCGATACTGGTACCTGCTGGGCGAGCTCGCGGGTCGGCGCCAACACCAGAGCCTGAGTGGCTTTGAGCTCCAACTCCACCTGCTGCAGGATGGAGATGGCGAAGGTGGCAGTTTTACCTGTGCCGGACTGCGCCTGCGCGATGACATCATAGCCTGGGGAGACAGGTAAGGACAGGTGAGTTATAGGTGCGTACAGGTGTGTGAGTGTGAGTTACAGGTGTGCTGGACTGCACCTGCGCGATCACGTCATAGCCTGGAACAGAACAGGTGAATACAGGTGAGTTACAGGCGTGTACAGGTGTGTGAATGTGAGCTACAGGTGTGCCGGACTGCGCCTGCGCGATCATGTCATAGCCTGGGGAGACAGGTAAGGACAGGTGAGTTACAGGTGTGTGAGTATGAGTTACAGGTGTGTTACAGGTGTGTTACAGGTGAGTTACAGGTGTGTGAGTGTGAGTTACAGGTGTGTACAGGTGTGTAAATGTGAGTTACAGGTGTATACAGGTGTGTTACAGGTGAGTTACAGGTGTGTAAATGTGTCTGAATGTGAGTTACAGGTATGTACAGGTGAGTTACAGGTGTGCCGGACTGCGCCTGCGTGATCACATCATAGCCTGGGGAGACAGGTGAGGACAGGTGAGTTACAGGTGTGTAAGTGTGTGTGAGTGTGAGTTACACGTGTGTACAGGTGTGTTACAGGTGTGTTACAGGTGTGTAAATGTGTCTGAATGTGAGTTACAGGTGTGTACAGGTGAGTTACAGGTGTGCCGGACAGCGCCTGCGCGATCACGTCATAGCCTGGGGAGACAGGTAAGGACAGGTGAGTTACAGGTGTGTAAATGTGAGTTACAAGTGCGTAAATGTGAGTTACAGGTGTGCCGGACTGCGCCTGCGCGATAACGTCATAGCCTAAAATAGAACAGGTGAGTACAGGTGAGTTACAGGTGTGTTACAGGTGTGTGTGAGTTACAAATGTGTTACAGTGTACAGGTGTGTAAATGTGAATTACAAGTGTGTACAGGTGTGTAAATGTGTGTCACAGGTAAGGTACAGGTGTATCTGACTGCACCCAAGCGATGATGTCATAGCCTGGAACAGAACAGGTAAGGACAGGTGAGTCACTGACAGGTGAGCACTGGGCTGAACTGGGATTATCCTGGCAGCCACAGGCCATACTGGTCTATACTGGGCTCACCTGAGCACACCTGAGCACACCTGCACAGGTAAATTCTCACCTTTAATACAAGGTAAGATCGCTCTCTGCTGTAATCACCAAGGGTTTCTCGAATTCATAAGCTACACTGGTAACTCTAATGTATACTGGCATTACCTGAGCACACCTGGGCACACCTGAGCACACCTGTCCAGGTGAGTTCTCACCTTTAATGCACGGCAGGATCGCTCTCTGCTGGATCGCTGAGAGTTATTCAAACCTGTAAGCTATACTGGTAACTGTAATCCATACTGGTCTATACTGGGCACACCTGAGCACACCTGAGCACACCTGCACAGGTAAATCTCACCTTTAATACAAGGTAAGATCGCTCTCTGCTGTAATCACCAAGGGTTTCTCGAATTCATAAGCTACACTGGTAACTCTAATGTATACTGGCATTACCTGAGCACACCTGGGCACACCTGAGCACACCTGTCCAGGTGAGTTCTCACCTTAATGCACGGCAGGATCGCTCTCTGCTGGATCGCTGAGAGTTATTCAAACCTGTAGCTATCTGAAAAACAAACCTAACTGTACTCCACACGCCCCCCCCCCCCCCCCCCCACCCCCCCCCGCAAAACCAAACCCCCACTTAAAAAAAAGGAAAGCCCCCCCCTGCACCAACAACGAAGGGTTTACCAAATTAACAAACCCAAAAACTAATATTAATTATGGACTCACCCAAACAACCCCCCGGGGCCCCCCCCAACCCCCCCCCAGAGGGGTTCTCCCACCTAAAATACGGGGGGGTCGCTCTCTGGTGGATCGCTGAGGTTATTCAAACCTGTAAGCTATACTGGTAACTGTAATCCATACTGGTCTATACTGGCACACCTGAGCACACCTGAGCACACCTGCACAGGTAAATCTCACCTTTAATACAAGGTAAGATCGCTCTCTGCTGTAATCACCAAGGGTTTCTCGAATTCATAAGCTACACTGGTAACTCTAATGTATACTGGCATTACCTGAGCACACCTGGGCACACCTGAGCACACCTGTATAGGTAACTCCAGGTAACTCTCACCTTTGATGCACGGCAGGATCACTCTCTGCTGGATGGCCGAGGGTTTCTCAAACCCGTAAGTTACATCAGTAACTCTAACCCACACTGGTCTATACTGGGATTACCTGAGCTCACCTGAGCACACCTGTACAGGTAACTCTCACCTTTGATGCACAGCAGGATCGCTCTCTGCTGGATGGCCGAGGGTTTCTCAAAGCTATAAGTTATATCAGTAACTCTAATCCATACTGGGCTATACTGGGATTACCTGAGCACACCTGTACAGGTAACTCAAGGTAAGTTCCCACCTTTGATACAGGGCAGGATTGCTCTCTGCTGGATCGCTGAGAGTTATTCAAACCTGTGAGCTATACTGGTAACTCTAATCCACACTGGGCTATACTGGGATCACCTGAGCACACCTGAACAGGTAAATCCAGGTAAATCTCACCTTTAATGCAAGGTAAGATCGCTCTCTGCTGGATGGCCGAGGGTTTCTCAAAGCCGTAAGTTATATCAGTAACTCTAACCCACACTGGTGTATACTGAGCACACCTGAGCTCACCTGAGCACACCTGTACAGGTAAGTCTCACCTTTGATGCAGGGCAGGATCGCTCTCTGCTGGATGGCCGAGGGTTTCTCAAATCCGTAAGTTGTATCAGTAACTCTAATCCATACTGGTCTATACTGAGCACACCTGGGCAGGTAACTCTCACCTTTGATGCACGGCAGGATCGCTCTCTGCTGTATCGCCGAGGGTTTCTCAAAGCCATAAGCTATACTGGTAACTATAACCCATACTGGTCTATACTGGGCACACCTGAGCACACCTGTACAGGTAAGTTCTCACCTTTAATGCACGGCAGGATCGCTCTCTGCTGGATAGCCGAGGGTTTCTCAAAGCCATAAACTGTACTGGGAGCACTGGGATGGCTCTGTGCTATACTGGGATTACCTGAGCACACCTGAGCACACCTGTACAGGTAAGTCTCACCTTTGATGCAGGGCAGGATCGCTCTCTGCTGGATGGCCGAGGGTCTCTCGAATCCTTAAGTTATATCAGTAACTCTAATCCATACTGGGCTATACTGGGCACACCTGAGCACACCTGTACAGGTAACTCCAGGTAACTCTCACCTTTGATGCAGGGCAGGATCACTCTCTGCTGGATCGCCGAGGATTTCTCAAACCCGTAAGTTATATCAGTAACTCTAATCCATACTGGTCTATACTGGGCTCACCTGGGCACACCTGGGCACACCTGTACAGGTAACTCTCACCTTTGATACAAGGCAAGATCGCTCTCTGCTGGATGGCTGAGGGTTTCTTGAAGCCCTAAGTTATATCAGTAACTCTAATCCATACTGGTCTATACTGGGATTACCTGAGCACACCTGTACAGGTAAGTCTCACCTTTAATACAAGGTAAGATCGCTCTCTGCTGGATCGCCGAGGGTTTCTCGAATCCATAAGCATAAATTCCTCTCAGCAAAGCCTCCGACAGGTTCATCTCGTCGAAGCTGTCCACCACCTCGTGCCAGTTGCTCTGCACCAGTACAGACCAGTACGGACCAGTTAGCACCGGTACGGACCAGTAAGCACCGGTACGGACTGATACACACCAGTACGGACCTGTTAGCGCCGGCATGGACCAGTACGGACCAGTACAGACCAGTAGGGACCAGTTAGCACTGGTATGAACTGATACACACCAGTACAAACCAGTAAAACCAGTTAACACCAGTGAGGCTTAAATCCCTCCCAGTATCGACTGAACTCCTCCCAGTTCATCCCAGTATGGCCCAGACCCCTCCCAGTATGATCCTGACTCTTTCCAGTCCCTCCCAGTATGATTTAAATCACTCCCAGTTCATCCCAGTATAGATTAAATCTCTCCCACGTTATCCCAGTATGATCCAAACCACTCCCAGTTTATCCCAGTAAGGTATAACCCCTCCCAGTATAGGTTAAACTCCTCCCAGTTCATCCCAGTATGGCCCAAACCCCTCCCAGTATGATCCTGACTCATTCCAGTCCCTCCCAGTTTAATTTAAATCACTCCCAGTTTATCCCAGTATAGATTAAATCTCTCTCAGTTCATCCCAGTATGATCCAAACCACCCCCAGTTCATCCCAGTTAGTCTCCAACCCCTCCCAGTATAGATTAAATCACTCCCAGTTCATCCCAGTATAGACTAAACCCCTCCCAGTATGGTTCTAACTCTTTCCAGTCCCTCCCAGTATGATTTAATTCATTACCAGTTTATCCCAGTATAGATTAAATCTCTCCCACGGTATCCCAGTATGATCCAAACCACTCCCAGTTTATCCCAGTAAAGTATAACCCCTCCCAGTATAGATTAAATCACTCCCAGTTCATCCCAGTATAGACTAAAACCCTCCCAGTATGACTTAGATCACTCCCAGTTTATTCCAGTATGGACTGAACTCCTCCCAGTCCCTCCCAGTCGGATTAAACGCCTCCCAGTTCATCCCAGTATAACTCAAACCCCTCCCAGTATGATTCTAACCCATCCCAGTCCCTCCCAGTATGAATTAAATCACTCCCAGTTCATCCCAGTATGATTCCAACCCCTCCCAGTTCACCCCAGTTAGTCTCCAGCCCCTCCCAGTATGACTGCCACCTCTCCCAGTCCCTCCCAGTATGGTTTGCTTCACTCCCAGTTCATCCCAGAATGGATTAAACCCCTCCCAGTACAATTTAAACCACTCCCAGTTCATCCCAGTATAACTCTAACCTTTCCCAGTATGGATCTAACCCTTCCCAGTCCCTCCCAGTATAAATTACACTCCTCCCAGTTCATCCCAGTATGGCTTTACTCCTTCCCAGTTCATCCCAGTATGAATTATATTCCTCCCAGTCCATCCCAGTATGGCTTTAGCCCTTCCCAGTCCATCCCAGTCCATCCCAGTTCAGCCCCAAATCTCTCCCAGTCCCTCCCAGTATGGTTTGGTTCACTCCCAGTTTATCCCAGTTCCTCCCAGTATATCCCAGCTCAGCCCAAGACTCCTCCCAGTCCCTCCCAGTATAGATTAAACTCCTCCCAGAGCCTTCCAGTATCCCCTACACCATTCCCAGTCCATCCCAGTTCAGCCCCAAACCCCTCCCAGTATAAACTAAACCCCCACCAGTCCCTCCCAGTCCATCCCAGTTCTCCCAGTATGGTCTTAAAGCCTCCCAGTTCCCTTCCAGTATAAACTAAACTCCTCCCAGTCCCTCCCAGTTGAGCCCCAAACCTCTCCCAGTATGGATTAAACTCCTCCCAGTTCAGCCCAGTATGGCTTTAACCCCTCCCAATCCATCCCAGTACAAATTAAACCCATCCCAGTTCCTCCCAGTCCATCCCAATATAAAACAAACTCCTCCCAGTCCATCCCAGTATCCCAAAACTCCTCCCAGTTTCTCCCAGTTTGGCTCCAAACCTCTCCCAGTTTGACTTTAACCTCTCCCAGTCTCTCCCAGTACAAATTAAACCTCTCCCAGTCACTCCCAGTCCATCCCAGTTCAGTCCCAAACTCCTCCCAGTCCCTCCCAGTATCCCAAAACTCCTCCCAGTCTCCCCAGTTTGGCCCAAACCTCTCCCAGTTTGACTCTAACCCATCCCAGTCCCTCCCAGTACAGATTAAACTCCTCCCAGTATCACCTAAGCCCCTCCCAGTTGCTCCCAGTATATCCCAGTTAGGCCCCAGGCCTCTCCCAGTCCATCCCAGTATAGATTAAACTCCTCCCAGTCGCTCCCAGTCCATCCCAGTCCCTCCCAGTTCACTCTAATCCCTTCCCAGTATAAGTTAAACTCCTCCCAGTCCATCCCAGTTAGGCCCCAAACTCCTCCCAGTTTCTCCCAGTTCACTCCAATCCCTTCCCAGTCCCTCCCAGTTTACCCCAGTCCCTCCCAGTATATCCCAGTTAGGCCTCAGTCCCTCCCAGTATAAGTTAAACTCCTCCCAGTTCACTCCAGTCCCTCCCAGTCCATCCCAGTACAGATTAAACTCCTCCCAGTATATCCCAGTTAGGCCCCAGTCGCTCCCAGTCTCACCTCGATGACTCCATCCGGCTCCATCCCCTCCGGGCCGCTCTCGCGGGATCTGCCGGGAAGGGGCGACACCGTGACGTCACGCCGCACCGCCGCATCGCGACGTCATATCGCGACATCATTCGCGACATTTCCCGCCCGCAGTGACCGGAAGTGGGACTTCCCCTCCCCCTCCAACCACGCGGCGCCGCCGGAAGTTCCCTCACGGGGTAGCCCCGCCCACTTCCGGCTCGCCGAACCCACCAATGGGCGCCCGCGCTGCGCGTGACGTCACGGCGCAGGGGGACAATGGAGTCGCGCGCGGCGCAGACCACGTGGGGCGGGGGGGAGGGGAGGAACCACAGCGGAAAAAAAGGGAAAAAAACCGGAAAAACCGGGAAAATCGCGGAAAAAAACCGGGAAAAGCGGCTGGAGAGCGCGGGGGGAAGTGGGAGAGAGGCGGGGGAGCGGAAAATGGGGGGAAAAAATGAGGAAAAATGGAGGAATTTAGGGTGGAAAAGCGTGAGGGGAAGCGCGGCGGGAAGCGTGAGGGGAGGGAGGAAAGCGCGGGAAGCGCTGAGGGGATTCCCCTCCCCCCCTCCCCCTCCCCGCTTTTCCCACGCTTCCCCTCCCCCCAGCCCCCCACGGCCTCCCAGCCCCCCCATATCGCGATATCGCGCTCACTGTCGCACCGGCTGTCGTGAGTCGCCGACATCTCCTCGCTGCTCTCAAGGCCTCGCAGCGCCCGGCGCCGCCTTAAGTACCGCCGGGGCCACGCCCACCGCCGCGCTGATTGGCTGGGCCGCCCGGCCCCGCCCAAGCCGCGCGCTGATTGGCTGAGCGGCACAAGCCGCGCCCGCGCTGTTCGCTGATTGGTTGAACTCCAAACCACGCCTGCGCTGTTCGCTGATTGGCTAAGCCGCTCAAGCCACGCCCACTTGGCGATGGTATTCATCTAATGGGAGGGGGCGTGGCTCTGTAGAAGGGGCGTGGCCTGAGGAACCACGTGGGGTGCTCGGCCGCCCCTCCCCCCCGGGATCCCAAAATGTTCCCAAATATATAAAAATGTCCTCAAAATGTCACTAAATGACCTCAAAATGTCCCCAAATTCTCACCCTGAATGTCCCAGAAATGTCCCCAAATTCACCCCAAAACGGCCCCAAATCTTCATCCGGATTGTTCCCAAAATTGTCCCCAAATATCCTCAAATTCACCCCAAAATATCCCCAAAATGTTCCTCAAAATTTCCCCTAAATGTCCCAAAATTTCTACAAATTCACCCCAAAATGACCCCAAATATCCCCAAAATCTCCCTAAATTCTCCCCTGAATATCCCCAAATTTCCCCTAATTCTTCCTAAAAATATCCCCAAATCTGTCCCCCAAATGTCTCCAAAAAAATCCCCAAAATGTCCCCAAAAATTCCCCTAAATATCCCCAAAATTTCCATGAATTCACCCCGAAATTTCCCCAAATTTCCCCCCCAAAAGTCCTCAAAATATCCCCAAATCCTCACCCCGAATGTCCCAAAAATATCCCAAAAATGTCCCCAAATTTCCCCCAAAATTTCCCTAAATATCCCCAAATTCTCCCCAAAATTTCCCAAAAATCTTCCCCCAAATATCCAAAAAAATCCCCAAAATGTTCTAAACATCCCCAAAATATCCCCAAAAATTTCCCTAAATGTCCCCAAAATTTCTACAAATTTACCCCAAAATATCCCTAAATTTCCCCCAAATTTCATCTTTAAAATTTCCCCAAAACATCCCAAAATGTTCCCAAATTTCCCTCAAAACATCCCAAAAATGTTCCCAAAATATGCCAAATTCACCCCAAATTCTCCCCAAAATGTCCCTAAAATTTCCCTAAATATTCCCAAAATTTCCCCAAATTTTCCCCAAAATGTCCCCAAATTCCCCCAAAAATCTCCCAAAATTTTCCCCCAAATATTCCCAAAATGTCCCCAAAAATTGCCCCAAAATTTCCCCTAAATGTCCCCAAAATTTCTCTAAATTCACCCTAAAATACCCCAAAATATTCCCAAATTTTCCCCCAAATTTCACCTTTAAAATTCCCCCAAAAATCCCAAAATATCCTCAAAATGTTCCCAAATTTCCCTAAAAAATCCCAAAAATTTCCCCAAAATCTCCCAAAAATGTCCCTAAAATTTCCCTAAATATCCCCAAAATCTCCCCAAATTTTCTCCAAAATCTCCCCAAATTTTCCCCCAAAAAAACCCCAAAATTCCCAATTTTTCTCTCCACTTTATTCCCATTTTTCCTCCCGCAGGTTAAAACTGCCCTGGCCGGCGGGGGAGGGGAATTCCCAAAATTCCCAAAATTCACCCCAAAATTTACCCCAAAAAATTCCTTTTTGGAACCCAAAAATTCACCTTTGGGACCCAAAAATTCTCCTTTTGGACCCAAAATTTCTCATTTTTACCCAAAGAATTCACCTTTGAAATCCAAAAATTCACCTTTTTAGCCCAAAAATTCACCTTTGAGACACAAAATTTTCACCTTTGGGACCCAAAAATTTACTTTTGAGACCCAAAAAATTCATCTTTGCAACCCAAAAATTTTTCTCTGGGATCCCAAAATTCCCATTTATAACCCAAAAATTCACCTGTGGAACCCAAAAATTCACTTTAGGGACCAAAAATTCCCATTTTTAACCCAAAAAATTCACTTTTGGGATCCAAAACTTCCTTTTATTCCACAAAAAACCCCAAATTTTGGGTCATTTTTTGCTATTTTTGGGCATTTTTCAGCCATTTCGGGTCGGATTTTAACAGGGTTTTCGGGATTTTTTTTGTTTTTTGGGATTTTTGGGATTTTCTGGATTTCCCAAAATTTTGGGGATCCCCTCTCCCCCTCCCCCCACCCAGACCACACCCCTTTTCCCTAAAAAATCCCAACTTTCGCCCTTTTTTTGCCATTTTTTCACCTTTTTTTGCTGGATTTCCACAGAGTTTTCAGATTTTTTGGGGGGATTTTTGGGGTTTTTTGGGGGTTTTTGGGGTTTTTTGGGGTTCCCAAAATTTTGGGGATCCCCTCCCAAGCCACACCCCTTTTCCTTAAAAAAATCCCAATTTTTGCTGTTTTTCGCCGTTTCTGGACAGCTTTCCGCCGGGTTTTCGGGTTTTTTTAGGGGGATTTTTCGGGGATTTGGGGATTTTTTGGATTTCCCAAAATTCTGGGGCTCCACTCGCCCCTCCCCCACCCAGACCACACCACTCTCCCTAAAAAAATCCCAATTTTCACTGTTTTTTTGCTGGTTTTTTGGCGTTTTTCGCCAGATTTCCACAGAGTTTTCAGATTTTTGGGGGCTTTTTGTGGGATTTTAGGGGGTTTTTTGGGGTTTTTTGGGGTTTCCAAAATTCTGGGGCTCCGCTCGCCCCTCCCCCACCCAGACCACACCCCTTTTCCCTAAAAAATCCCCATTTTTCGCCTTTTTTTCCTGTTTTTTGCTGTTTTTTGAAAGATTTCCACAGAGTTTTTGGATTTTTTGGGGGGATTTTTGGGGGTTTTTGGGGTTCCCAAAATTTTAGGGCTCCCCTAACCCCTCCCCCACCCAGACCACACCCCTTTTCCCTAAAAAATCCCAATTTTTCGCCGTTTTTTCCCGTTTTTTCCCGTTTTCTTGCCGTTTCTCGCCGGATTTCCTCCGTTTTTCTGCCGTTTTTTGGGGGATTTTTTGGGATTTTGGTTTTTTTGGGGTTTTTGGGTTTTTGGGGTCACAGGGCGAGCTGGCAGTGACAAAGCTCTTTGTACATCAGGCGGCGCAGGTGAGGCATGTCCTGCTGGGTGAAGCTGAAGGGACGACCCAGAGCCAGGAACTTGCAGTACTGAGGGGAAAAAATGGGGAAAAAAATTAGGATTTTGGGGTCAAAGAGGTGGGGAGGGGAGAGGGGGAAAAGAAAAAAAAAATCCTGAAAAAATTCCCCAAAAAATTCCTGAAAAATCCCCAAAAAAATCCCCAAAAATTCACCTGAAAAATTACCTGAAAAGGAAAAAAAAGTCCAAAAATGCCATAAAAATCAAAAATAAATCCTCCAAAAAAATCCTCCAAAAAAATCAAAAAAAAGTCCCGAAAAAATCCCACAGAAAAGCCAAAAAATCCCTTAAAAAATCCCCTAAAAATCCCCAAAAATCACCCCAAAAATGACCTGAAAAGGAAAAAAAATTCTCCGCAAATAATTCCAAAAATTACTTTAAAAACCAAAAAAATCCCCCAAAAATCCAAAAAAATCCCACAAATTAGGATTTTGGGGTCAAAGAGGTGGGAAGGGAGAAGGAGGAAAAGGTAAAAAAAAAATCCTGAAAAAATTCCCAAAAAAATTCCCAAAAAAATCACCTCAAAAATCACCTGGAAAAGGAAAAAAATTCTCTGCAAATAATTCCAAAAATTCCTTTAAAAACCAAAAAAATCCCCCAAAAATCAAAAAAAAAATCCCACAAATTAGGATTTTGGGGTCAAAGAGGTGGGGAGGGGGAAGGGGAGAATCCTAAAAAAATTCCTGAAAAAATTCCCAAAAAAATCCCCAAAAAATCACCTGAAAAGGAAGGAAAAAAGGTCCAAAAATCCCCTAAAAATCAAAAAAAAATTCTCCAAAAAAATCTCCCAAAAAATCCCCGAAAAAATCCCACAAAAAAGCCAAAAAATCACTCAAAAATCGCCAAAAAAATCCCCTAAAAATTCACCTGGAAAAGGAAAAAAATCCTCAATAAATAAGTCCAAAAATCCCCTAAAAAATCCCCAAAAAATCCCCTGAAAAAGCCAAATATTCTTCCCCAAATCCCTCCAAAAACCCCAAAAAGTCTCCCCAAAAAAACTCCCAAAAAATCAAAAAAAATCCCCCAAAAAAGCCCAAAAATCTCTCCAAAACTCCCAATAAAACCCAAAAAAACCCCAAAAAAACCCCAAAAATAATCCCAAAATCCTCCCCAAATTCCTCCAAAAATCCCTCAAAAAACCCAAAAAATCTCCCAAACAATACCCCAAAGTCCCCCTCAGGATCCCAAAAATCAAAAAAAAAATCCAAAAATTCCCCCAGATTCCCCAAAATCCCCCAAATAAATCCCAAAAAAAAATCCCAGAAAACCCAAATCCCTGAAAATTCCCCCCAGATTCCCCAAATTCCCCCAAAAAATCCAAAAATTCCCTCCAAATCTCCTCCAAAACATCCCAAGAATCCCCCAAACAATCCCCTAAAAAATCTCCCCAAAAAATCCAAAAATCCCAAAAATCCCAAAAAAATCCCCTAAAAAATCCCCCCAAAAAAAGCCCCAAAAAATCTGAAAATCCTCCAAAAAATTTCGAAAATCAAACAAAAATCCCCAAAATTCCCCAAACAACCCCAAAAAATCCCCAAATTCCCCCCAAAACCCCTCCAAAAGAACCCAAAATCCCCTAAGAACCCCTAAAAAATCCCCCAAAAAATCCCAAAATTCCCAAAATTCCCCAAAACCCAAACTCCCACCTGCAGCACAAACGCTCCGCAGTCGCTGTCGTTGTTCTGCCGAGCGACGTTCTGGGGAGAAAAACCCAAATTTGGGGATTTGGGGGATCTGGGGATTTTAGGAGATTTTTTGGGGGATTTGGGGGGATTTTTAAGAGTTTTTTTGGGGATTTTTGGGGATTTTTTTTGGTGATTTTTGGGGAATTTTATGAGGGAATTTTTGGGAGGATTTTTGGGACAATTTTTTTGGGATTTTTCGGGTATTTTTGGGGGATTTTTTGGGAGATTTTTTGGGGATTTTTTGGGGGATTTTTTTTGGGATTTTTCGGTGATTTTTGGGGGATTTTTTGGCAATTTATGGGTGATTTTGGGGTTTTTTTCTGATGGATTTTTAGGGGAAGTTGAAGTGGATTTTTCAGGTTATTTTTGGGGTGATTTTGGGAATTTTTGGGACCCAAAGGTGTCAATTGGGGTGATTTTGGGATTATTTTGGGTTTTTTTCTAATGGATTTTTGGGGCAATTTTAGGGCAATTTTTTTGGATTTTCAGAGGAATTTTTGTGATTATTTTGGGATTATTTTGGGGTTTATTCTGATAGATTGTGGGGATTATTTTGATATAATTTGGGGTGTTTCTCTGCTGGATTTGGGGTCGATTTCGGGGTTTTTTTGGGTTTTTCAGAAGAATTTTTTGTGATTATTTTGGAATTTATTACGACACATTTTTGGGATTATTTTGAGATAATTTCAGGGTTTTTTCTGATGGATTTGGGGGTTCATTTGGGGTTTTTTTGGGTTTATTTTTGGGGTAATTTTGGGTCAATTTTTTCGGTTTTTCAGAGGATTTTTTGTGGTTATTTTGGGATAATTTTGGGATTTATTCTGATATATTTTTGTGATTATTTTGGGATAATTTGGGGTGATTTCCTGGTGGATTTGGGGTGGATTTTGGGGTTGATTTTGGGTCATTTTTGGGTTTTTTCACCATTTTGAAAGCTCCTCTCCAGCCCTCCCGGAAGTCAGGTCTCTCCTTCTTGTCCGCCTCGGCCTGCAGGTAGCGGCAGATGTGCTGGGGGCGGGGCCAAGGAAAGGGGCGTGGTCAGCTGGGCGTGGTCATCGAGGGGCGTGGCCAAACGGACCACACCCACCTTGGGCTTTTTATCCCCCAAAAACCCCCAAAAAGCAGCAAAAAATAGCAAAAAACCCAAAAAACAAGAAAAAAACCCAAAAAAAACCCCAAAAAAACCCTCCCAAAAAACCCCAAAACCCTCCCAAAAAAACAGAAAAAAAACCCAAAAAAACCCCAAAAAACCACGAAAAAACCCCAAAAAAACCCAAACAACCCTCCCAAAAAACCCCAAAAAAACCTCAAAAAGCCAGCAAAAAAAGCAGCAAAAAAACCCTAAAAATTAAGAAATAAAACCCAAAAAACCAGGAAAAAACCACAAAAAACCCACAAAAAACCCCAACCCCCCCAAAAAACCAGCAAAAACCAAAAAAAACTTCCCCCAAAAATTCCAAAAAACAACAAAACCCCAACCCACGCCACGCCCACTCCATTCGGCCACGCCCACTTTGACCACGCCCATTTCTGGAGGCCACGCCCCCAGATTAACCCCTCCCACCCATAATTAACCCCATTTTCTTATTAACAAACCTAACCAATTAGCTCCTCCCCTCCAGCTCTAAGCCCCACCCACTGCTAATTAAAAACAACCGACCACGCCCATTTCGGGTGACCACGCCCACATTCAGCGGCCACGCCCCTTTATTTTAACCCTTCCCACACCGACATTGAAGGAAGTTTTGATTGACAGGCCTCCCCCCCTTGACTCCTCCCCCTCCAACTTAAGCCCCGCCCACCCATTTATTCAAATCCTGTGGCCACGCCCACTTGGAGGCTGGCCACGCCCACTTTTGGCCACGCCCCTCCAAATTAACCCTTTGCTATCCGGATATTTAGAGCAAGGAGCAACACCAAGTTGACTCCTCCCACTGCCATTTAAGCCCCGCCCATTCACAATTAAATAGACTGGCCACGCCCACTTCGGGGCTGGCCACGCCCCTATTTTTGCACCAAATTTAACCCTTTCCACCCCGTTTTCACAGCAATTCACACCACCAAATTAACTCCTTCCACTCCAATATAAGCCCCGCCCATTTGCAATTAAAACAGACTGACCACACCCACTTTGAGGGCTGGCCACGCCCACATTTCTGGCACCAAACCCCTCCCAATTTAACCCTTTCCACCCCATAGTCAGAGCAATTCACACCACCAAATTAACTCCTCCCACTCCAATTTAAGCCCCTCCCACCTCTAATCAAAACCCCATGACCACGCCCACTCTGGGTCTGGCCACGCCCCCATTTTTTCGCCAAACCCCTCCCGATTTAACCCTTTCCACCCCGTATTCAGACCAATTCACACCACCCCTTTAGCTCCTCCCACTCCAATTCAAGCCCCACCCACCTCTAATCAAAACCCCGTGACCACGCCCACTCTGGGGCTGGCCCCGCCCATTTCCGGCCCCGCCCACCTTGGGGCAGCGGCGGTTCAGAGTCCTCTGGGAGTCGAAGTACAAAATTCTCCTCCTGGCGACGTCGACGGCGACGAGCGACCAGTGCACCTCCAGGTGGATGGGGATCAGCAGCAGCTCCTTGCCGAAAATGTCCACCTGGCGAGGGGCGGGGTCAGCCGGGACACGCCCACCGAGGGACACGCCCACCCGGGAAAAACCGCGGGGAAATTTGGGGGAAAATTGGGGAAAATAGGGAAAAAATGGGGGGAATTGGGGAGAATTGGGGGGAAAGAGAGAGGAGGACACGCCCACTTGGGGACATGCCCATCCATGGACACACCCACCGAGGGACACGCCCACTCCAGGAAAAATCCCGACGGAAATTGGGGGAGAATTGGGCAAAATAGGGAAAAAAAATGGGGGAAAAAATGAGGAAGGAGAGAAAGGAGGCCACGCCCATAACAGAGGCCACGCCCTTTTGGGGATACGCCCACCTGGGGACACGCCCACCGAGGGACACGCCCACCCTGAAAAAATTGGGTAAAAATTGGGTAAAAAAAGCAAAAAAAAATGGGTAAAAATTGAGACAGCAAGGAGGCCACGCCCAGTTTGGCCACGCCCGTACTGGATGCCACGCCTATTTTTGGACACGCCCATACCGGAGACCACGCCCACCTCAGTCCACACCCAAAATCTCAGCAAAAATAGATAAAAATTGACCCAAATTAGGCAAAATTAAGGTGCATTAATTAGAGGCCACGCCCACCACAGTGACCACGCCCACCACAGTGACCACGCCCACCCCGGAGGCCACGCCCACCCCTGGCCCCGCCCCTCACGTTCTTGGTCCAGCGCTGCACTCCCTCGTAGCCGCGAGTTCTGAGCTTGTCGTAGAAAAACGAGTTGAAGAAGTGAACCTGGAGGGGGCGGGGCTTGCGTTGGCCACGCCCACTCAGGGCTGGGACACACCTGGGACACGCCCGGGTGAAGCCACGCCCAGCTGGGCCACGCCCACTCTCACCTGGGCCACGCCTGTTCTCGCAGAAGTCACCTGGGCCACACCCAGGTGAGGCCACGCCCACCCACCTAAGCCACGCCCACACACCTGGGGATAGCCATTCCCTTTGGCCACGCCCACTTTGGCCACGCCCACCGCTCACCTTGTCAGGTACGGCGTCCATGACGAGATCTCCATACATGTTCATCACCTGGGAACCCAAAATACCCAAAATTCACCTGGAAATCCCAAAAAATCTCACCTGGGAAACCCCAAATTCACCTGGGAGATCCCAAAATTCACCTGGGAACCCAAAATTCCCAAAATCTCACCTGGGAAACCCAAAATCTCACCTGGGAAACCCAAAAATTCCCAAAATTTTCCCAAAAAATCCCAATTTTTCCCAAAAAAAACGCAACCAGAAAACCCAAAAATGATCAATAAATTCGCAAAAAGTTTACAAATTTGACCCAAAAACTTAATTAGATATTTTTGAAAATTGTCAAAAATTCTCATGGATCCCAAAAATTAATGAAAATCCCCAAAATTTCCCAAAATTCCCCCCAAAAGCCCTAAAATGCTCCGAGAAACCTCCCCAGAAACACCCAAAAACACCCAAAAACCCCATGAAATTCCACTAAAAATTCCAAAAAAATTTTTAAAAAAATCCCAGTACTCCTAAACACCCCAAACCTTCCAAAAATCCCCAAAATTTCCCAAAATTTGCCCCAAAAAACCCCCAAATCCTCCAAGAAACTTCCCCAGAAATCCAAAATCCACCCAAAAACTCAAAAAAAAACCCCCAAAAAAATCCAAACAAATTCCAAAAAAAAGTAAAAAAAAATTTAAAGAAATTATAAAAAAATTACAAAAAAATCCTAACAACCCCAAATCACCCCCTGGACATCCAAAACGCCCAAAATCCCCAAAAAATTCCCAAAAAAGCTCCCCACAGAAACCCCCAAAATCGCTATTAAACCCCCAAAATCCACCCCAAAACCCCACAAAAATTCCAAAAAAATTCTAAAAAATCCCGAAAAATTCCCAAGCACCCCAAACACCCCAAAAACACCTAAATTCCCCAAAATCCCCCAAATTGCCCAAGAAACCCTGAAAATAATACTTAAACATCCAAAAACCACTCAAAAAATGCCAAAAAAATTCAAAAAGAATTCAAAAAAATATTAAAAAATTTCCAAAAAAATACAAAAAAATCCAAAAAAATTCTAAAAAATTCCAAGAAAAATTTTTAAAAATTCCGAAAAAATTCCAAAAAACTTCCCAAAAAATTCCAAAAAAACCCTTAAAAATTCCAAGAAAAATTTTTTTTAAATTCCAAAAAAATCCCAAAAAATCCCCAAAAAATCCGCAAAAACCCCCAAAAAATCCCAGCAACCCCCAAACCCCCCAAACCCCCCGAAATCCCCGAAATGCCCCAAAACCTGGTCGTTGAGCCAGTTGGGGCCGTAGAGGGTCTGCAGGTCGTCCATGGTGAGGACGTGGCGCTTGTAGCTGACCCGAAAGCCGCGCAGCAGGGCGTTCCCGGGGAGCCGCTGGTAGGACTGCAGGAGCTGCTGCACCGAGCCTCGCCTGACAAGAGACCCCAAAACATCCCGAAATATCCCAAAATTCATGGAATTCCCAAAAAAACCCCGAGAAAATCGGAGATTCCTAGCCGGAATTAGCCAAAATCGAGCATAAAATTGGGTTAAATTAAACCAAATTCCACCCAAATCCACCTAAAGTTTAGCTATAGGAAACTTCCCAACAGTTCCCAATCCTAGAAATTCCCATGGAGTTGGAATTCCCAAAATTCCCAAAAAAAACCCCAAAAAAATTGGAAATTCCCAGCCGAAATGAGGCGAAATTGGGGTGAATGGGATCAAAATTGGGATAAATTGACCCTAAAACCACCTAAATCCACCCAAATTTAAACCCTCCAGAGCTCACTGCTGAGTACCAATCCTAGAAATTCCCATGGAGTTGGAATTCCCGAAATTCCCCAAAAAACCCCCAAAAAATCTGTAATTCCCAGCCGGAATGAGCGAAAATTGGGGTAAATAGACTCAAAATTGGGCTAAACTGACCCAAAATCCACCCAAAGTTGAGCACTGGGATCTTCCCAACAAATCCCAATCCTAGAAATCCCCAAGGAGTTAGAATTCCCGAAATTCCCAAAAAAATCCCCAAAAATTCCAAAATTCCCAGCCGGAATGAGCAAAAATTGGGGTGAATGGGCTCGAAATTGGGCTGAATTGACCCAAATTTGGCTGAAATTGACCCAACGTTGAGCAGTAGGAACTACCCCACTGAGTCCCAATCCTAGAAATTCCCATGGAGTTGAAATTCCTAAAATTCCCAAAAAAACCCCAAAAAAACCAGAAATTCCTAGCCGGAATTAGCCAAAATCGAGATAAAATTGGGTTAAATTGACCCAAAATCCACCTGAATCCACCTGAAGTTTAGCTCTAGGAAAATTCCCAACAGTTCCCAATCCCAGAAATTCCTGAGGGATCCGAAATTCCCAGAATTCCCAAAAAAACCTCCCAAAAAATTGGAGATTCCTGGCGGGAATGAGCCGAAATTGGGGTGAATGGGATCAAAGTTGGGATAAATTGACCCTAAAAACACCTAAATCCACCCAAAATTGAGCTCTTGTTACAAGTGCCATCCCAGAAATTCCCAAGGGATCCGAAATTCCCAAAATTCCAAAACAAATCCCCCAAAAAATCTAAAATTCCCAGCTGAAATAAACCAAAATTGGGAAAAAACCACTCAAAGTTGGGCTAAATCCACCCAAATTTGGCTGAAATTGACCCAAAATCCACCCAACGTTGAGCTCTGGGAACTTCCCAACAAATCCCAATCCTAGGAATTCCCATGGGGTTGGAATTCCCAAAAATCCCAAAAAATCCTCAAAAAATCATCCAAAAAATAAAAAAAAATCTGAAAAAAATCCCCCAAAAATGTGAAAAATCTCAAAAAATGCCAAAAAACCATCTCAAAAAAATCTAAAAAAGTTCCAAAAAAACCAAAAAAAAAACTGAAAAAATCCCCAAAAAAATCCAAAAAAAAAAATCCCCAAAAAAAAATCTGAAAAAATCCACAAAAAATCTCCAAAAAAATCTCAAAAAATCCAAAAAAAATGCCCCAAAAAATCTCAAAAAACCCCCAAAAATTTTTTTTAAAAATCCAAAAAAATCCCCAAAAAGTAAAAAAAAAAAAATCTCCAAAAAACCCAACAAAATCCCCCAAAACCCTGAAAAAATCATTAGAAAAATTCCAAAAAATCCCCAAAAAATAAAAAAAATCTAAAAAATCCCCCCCCAAAAAATCCCCAAAAAATCTGAAAAAATCCAAAAAAAAATCTGAAAAAAAGAAAAATCAAAAAAAATCCCCAAAAAAATCCCCAAAAAAATCCCCAAAAAACCCCAAAAAATCCCAAAAAATCCCCGAATTCCCCCAAAACCCCCGAATTACCCCCAAACCCCCCAAATTCCCCCAAACCCCCCGAATCCCCCCAAAGCCCCACCTCTGTGGGGTGCTGAACTCCTGCTGGAAGATGTCCTCGAGCTTCTCCACCACCTCGTCGGCGCTGACGGGGATCAGGCTGCCGTAGGCCTGCAGGAATTCGTCCAAAATGCCTGAAATTCGGGAGTTTCGGGGCTTTGGTGACGTCATCGGGGCTCCCCGGCCCCCAAATCCCCGAAATTCCCAAAACTTTGGTGAAATTTTGGTGAAATTCCCACAAAAAACGGTAAAAATGTGACTGAAATTCAACCCAAATGAGCCAAAATTTGGGTAAGTCAACCCAAAGTTGGGAAGTTCTACAGGAATTTGAGAATTTTGGGGCTTTGGTGACGTCATCGGAGCTCCCCGACCCTGAAATTCCCAAAATTTTGGTGAAATTTTGGTGAAATTCCTGCGAAATTTGGGCAAAAATCGGTAAAAATGTCACAGAAATTCGACCCAAAATTTGGGTAAATTGACCCAAAATTGGGAAGTTTTACAGGAATTTGGGAATTTCGGGGCTTTGATGACGTCACCAGAGCTCCCCGACCCTGAAATTCCCAAAATTCCCGAAATTTTGGTGAAATTCCCCCAAAATTCCAGCAAAAATCAGTAAAAACATGAGCGAAATTCGACTGAAAATTTGGGTAAATCGACCCAAAACTGGGAGGTTTAACCAGAATTTGGGAATTTTCGGGGTTGGTGACGTCATGGGGATTCCCAAAAATCTCCAAAAATCCCAAAAAGTCCACCCAAAATTGGGTCCTGATGACATCACAGCCCCTCGATGACGTCATCATCCCAAATTCCATCCGCCAATGACGTCACAGCCCCAAATCCCCCCAAATTCTGGCTCCCCGATGACGTCATCAACCCCGCAGGGATCCCGAATTTCCCTCCCTGATGACGTCATCGTCCCAAAATCCCGTTTCCCGATGACGTCATCACCCCAAATCCCCCAAATTTGCCCCCGATGACGTCATCACTCCTAAATCCTGATTTCCTGATGACATCATCATCCCAAATCCCGTTTCTCAAATCTTCCCAAAATTTTCCTCCCCGATGACGTCATCATCTAAAATTCCGTTTCCCGATGACGTCATAAATCCTAAATTCACCTCCCCGGTGACGTCATCACCCTAAATCCCGATCCCTGATGACGTCATCACCCCAAATTCCGATTCCCCAGATGACGTCATCACCCGTGATTCCGTTACCCAATGACGTCACAACCTCAATTATCCATTTAACGATGACATCATCAACCCAAATCCCACCTCCCCGTGACGTCATCACCCTCCCGACTCCGCCCCCGCGATGATGTCATCACCCCGCCCCTCCCCAAGCCCCGCCCCCGGCGATGACGTCACTGACTCTGCACGCAGGTCACGTGCTCCTCCCGCAGGGGGGGCTGGGCTGCCCGGGGGGCGTGGCCCGGGCGGGGGCGTGGCCTGCGGGCCGGGTGGGCGTGGCCCCGCCTCCGCCCCTCCCCCCACGCTGACCACGTGGCTGATGAGGATCTCGGCAGGCGGGGGGAGGGGCGGGGCAGGGGGCGGGGCTCAGGCCGGGCTCCGCCCCGCCGACGTCAAAGCCGTTGCTGATTGGCCCTGCGGGGGAAAGGGGCGTGGTCAGGGGGAGGAGTCGAAATTTGGGCTTTTCGCCCCAAAAATTTGGGGAAATTAACCCAAAAATGGGATGTTCTGCCCCTCCCCCACCCGCTGCGGAGCTCCCAGAATTCCCTGAAAGTTTGGGGATTTTTTGGGATTTTTGGGGATTTTTTGGGATTTTTGGGGATTTTTTTGATTTTTGGGGATTTCCAACCTCAAATTTGGGATTTTTAACCTAAATTTTGGAATTTTAACCTAAATTTGCGATTTTTTACCGAAATCGGGATTTCCAACCCAAAATTTGAGAATCCCAAAAATTCCAGCGACCTCCCTCCAGTTTCCCAATTTTTGGGGGAAAAAAAGTCCCAAATTTGGGATTTTTCCCCCCAAAATCTCGCGAGTTTTCCCGCCAAATTTTCCCCAAAAAATATTCGGGAAGAATTCCCCAAAAAATTTATTAAATTTTTCCCAATCTTTTCAAATTTTCCAAAATTTTTCCCAATTTTTCTTTTCCCAAATTTTTCCCAATTTTCCCCAAATTTCCCCCAATTTTCCATTTCCCACAATTCCTCTCACCTTCCTCCCCGCCCAGCCCCTCCCCCAGCGCGGTGGGCGTGGCCGAGCTCGGCGCCGCCCCTCCCCCCTCTCTGCTGCGTCACTTCCTGTCCCGCCGGAAGTCCCCTCTGCCGGCCGATGACGACTTCCTGTTCCACCGGAAGTGACCTCGTTCTGGGGCCGGAAGTGGGCGTGGCCTGTCGGCGGAAGCCCCGCCCACCTCTCCGGATGCCCCACAGCGCCCCCCGCTGGAGGAGGAGCCGCAGGAGGCGCAGCGCGCGCAGCCGCCGCCGGGGGGCGCCCTTCCGCCGGGGGGCGGGGTTAATGCGGTGGCCACGCCCACTTCCGGTCTGCGGGGTGGGGGGAGGGGGGAGGGGGAAGGGCCAGAAGGGGGAGGGGGAGGGGCTTGGGCTGGCCACGCCCCCCGGGAGGGGGCGGGGCGGCGGCGCCTCCTTCATGGCGGCCTGGGGAGAGAAATCCAAATTTCTGTTAATTGACCCGAAATTGTCATTATTTAACTCCAAAAGTTCCCATTTTTTACCCCAAAATTTCCATCTAAAATTCCCGTGATTTACCCCAAAAATTCTCCATGTTTAACCCCAAAATTCCCATTATTTACCCCAAAATTCCTCAATTCCGATTTACCCCAAAAATTCCCATTATTTACCCCAAAATTTACCCCAAAATTCCTGTGATTTACACCCAAAATTCCCCCAAAATTCCCATCATTTGTCCCAAAATTCCCATTATTAACCCCAAAATTCCCATAATTTACCCACAAAATTCCCATTATTTTCCCCAAAAATTCTTGATATTTAACACCAAAATTCCCATTATTTACCTACAAAATTTCTCATTATTTCCCCCAAAATTTTCCCCCAAATTCCTGTTAATCACACCAAAACTTTCATTATTTACACCAAAATTCCCGTTATTCACCCAAAAAAGTTCTGTTATTTACCCAAAAAAATTCCCCCAAAATTCCCATTATTTACCCCAAAAACCCTCGATATTTAACCCCAAAATTCCCATTAGTTCAACGAATATTCCCATTATTTCCCCCAAAATCACCCCCAAAACTCCTTTATTTGCCCCCAAATTCTCCTTATTTACCCCAAAAATTCCTGTTATTTACCCTAAAATTTCCCCCAAAATTCCCATCATTTACCCCAAAATTTCTCATTATTTACCCCAAAAATTCCCCCAAATTCCTGTTAATTACACCAAAACTTCCATTATTTACCCCAAAATTCCCGTTAATTACCCCAAAATTTACCCCAAAATTCCCATTATTTACCCCAAAAATTCTCGACATTTAACCCCAAAATTCCCTTTATTTCCCCCAAAATTCCCGTTTTTTCAACCAAAACTATCCCAAAATTCCTGTTATTTCCCTCAAAATCACCCCCCAAGACTCTCTTTATTCACCAAAAAAATTCTCATTATTTATCCCAAAATTTCCCATTATTTACCCCAAAAATTCCCCCAAATTCCTGTGAATTACACCAAAACCTCCATTATTTACCCCAAAATTCCCACTATTTACCCAAAAAATTCTCGACATTCAACCCCGAATTTCCCTTTATTTCCCCCAAAATTCCCATTATTTCAACCAAAATTACCCCAAAAATTCCCATTTGTCCCAAAATTCCCATTATTTACCCCAAAATTTCCCTTATTTACCCCAAAAATTCTCCTTATTTATCCCTCAAAATTCCCGTTATTCATCCCAAAATTTCCCCCAAAATTCCCATTATCCACCCACAAAATTCTCCTTATTTACCCCAAAAAATCCCATTATTTATCCCAAAATTCCTGTTATTTGCCCCAAAATTTCCCCCAAATTCCTGTTATTTACCCAAAAAATTCCCGTTATTTACTCACAAAATTCAAATTATTTACCCCAAAAACTCTCGTTATTTCCCCCAAAATTACCCCAAAAATTCCATAAATTGCCCCCAAAATTCCCATTATTTCAACCAAAATTTTCCCCCAAATTCTTGTTATTTACCCACAAAATTCCCTTAATTTACCCCAAAAATTCCCATTATTTCCCTCAAAATTTCCCCCAAAAATTCCCATTTTTTACCCCAAAATTTCTCATTTTTACCCCAAAATTTCTCATTTTTCACACAAAAAAATTCCCATTTCTCTCCCCAAAATTCCCATTATTTTAACCCCAAAATTGCTGATATTTCCCCAAAAATCTTCCCAGATTTCCCATTAGTTCCCCAAAATTCCTCAAAATTTCCCATTTTTCCCCCAAAATTCCCATTATTTCCCCAAAATTCCGTTTGTTCTCCAAAATTCCCCAAATTTCCCATTTTTCCCCAAAAAAATTCCCAATTTTTCCCCCAAAATTCCATTATTTCCCTCAAAACTCCCATTTTTCCCAAAATAATTCCCTTTTTTCTCCCAAAATTCCCCTTTTCACCCCAAAATTCTCATTTTTTGTACAAAACTCCCTTTTTCTCCCCAAAATTCCCTTTTTTCCCCAAATTTCCCATTTCTCTCCCAAAATTCCCATTTTTTCCCTAAAATTCCCAACGTTCAAAAAAAATTCCCTTTTTTTCTCCCCAAAACCCTAATTTTTCCCCCCAAAAATTCCCATTATTTTCTCCAAAATTCCCATTTCCCAAAAAAAATCCAATTTTTTCCCAAAATTCACCAAAATTCCCAATTTTTCATCAAAATTTCCCATTGCTCTCCAAACTTTCCATTTTCTCCCCAAAATGTCCCAAAATTCCCATTTTTCCCCCCAAAATTCCCAGTTTTTCCCCAAAAACTCCCGTTTTCCCCCAAAAAATTCCCTTTTTTCCCCCAAAATCCCAATTTTCGTAAAAACTTTCCCATTATTTCCCCAAAAATTTCCATTTTTTCCCTCAAATTTCCCAATTTTCCAATTATTTCCCATTTTTCTCCCCAAAATTCCCCTTTTTTTGCCCGAATTTCCCATTTTTCTCCCCAAAATTCCCATTTTTTTCCCCAAAAATTCCCAATTTTCCCCCAAATTTCCCCTCCCCCTCCCCCTCCCTCCCCCCCCTTTCCCGACTCTCCCCCACCGAGGATTTTTGGGTCAATTTGGGGATTTTTTTGGGATATTTTGGGTCATTTTGGTTAATTTTTGTGATTTTCGGGAATTTCCGATCTCCGCTCACCTCGCTCTGCCTCCTCCCGCCGGCGCACACCGATGACGTCATCAGCGCACCGCGGGGGGCGTGGCTTCCCCCAGCCAATCCCCGCTCTCCTCGCTTCACCCAAACCACGCCCCCTTTTACGGCCCGCCCGCTTTACGGCGTCGCCATGGCGACGGCGATGCACGACGGGATTGTTCCTTTAAAGCGCCGCGAATCTTCTGATTTATCGCGATATAAAGCGGCGGAAAACCCGCGATATATCGCGACATGAAGCGGAGGAAACCTCGCGATCGATCCGCGCGGAAATCGCGGGAAATTTGCGGATTTTTCCCCATTTTTTTAGAGGCGAAAATCCGGAGGTTTGCCGCCATTTGCGGCGCAAAGGATTTTGGGATATACTCACCCCTATGGCGCAAAGGATTGTGGGATATATCCCCCTGTGGCGCAAAGGATTGTGGGATTTATCCCCCATTGAATGACGTCATTCGTTTGGGGTTCGACGTTTATTTCGCTTTTTTTGGATCCTAAAAGGGATTTGGGGGAAATTTTTGGGATTTTTTGGGGGGAATTTTTGGGGATTTTTGGAGGGATTTTTTTTTTTGATTTTTGAGGGATTTTGGGGGATTTTTTTGGGGATTTTTTTTTGATTTTTGAGGGATTTTTGGGGAATTTTTGGGGGGATTTTGGGGATTTTTTGGGGCATTTTTTGTATTATTTTTTGGGGGCTTTTTGGGATTTTTTTGGGGTTTTTTGGGAAAGGCGGCGTCAGAACCGCCGCGAAATTTTGGGATTTTTGGGGAAGGAAGCTCCAGATTTTGGGATTTTTGGGAAAAGCGGATCGAGGATGAGCAGAAATTTGGGATTTCGGGTTTTGGGGTTTCAGGAATTCCCAAATTTTGGGATTTTTGGGGTTTCGGGACTCCCAGAATTCCAGGATTATGGGGTTCTAGGAATTCCCAAATTTCGGGATTTCGGGTTTTTGGGGTTTCAGGGATTTTGGGGTTTCAGGATGGTGTGAATTTTGGGATTTCGGGTTTTTGGGATTTTGGGGTTTCAGGGGAACGGCGTGTCCGGCGGGCGCTGCAGCGCTGTTCCGGGAATTCCCAAATTTCGGGATTTCAGGATTTTGGGGTTCTGGAATCCCTAAATTTTCAAATTTTGGGATTTTGGGTTTCAGGATCCCCAAATTTTGGGATTTCAGGGTTTAGGAACTCCCAGAAATTTTGGGATTTCGCGGCTTCGGGAATTCCCAAATTTTGGGATTTCGGGTTTTGGGGTTTCGGACCACCCTGAATTTCAGGATTTTGGGGTTTCAGGAAAAAAGGAGTTTTGGGACAGTGTGAATTTCGGGATTTTGGGACTCCGAGAATTCCCAGATTTCGGGTTTTTGGGGTTCCGGGATCCCCAAATTTTGGGATTTCGGGAAAAAGGGGTTTCGGGATGGTGTGAATTTCGGGATTTCAGGTTTTTGGGGTTCCGGGAATTCCCAAATTTTGGGATTTTTAGGATTTTAGGGGAAGGGTGTGTCCGGCGGTCGGTGCAGCACTGCTCTGGGATGTCCCAAATTTCGGGATTTTTTGGGGATTTCAGGATTTTGGGGTTTTTTGGGGTTTCAGGATCCCCAAATTTTGGGATTTCAGGGAAAAGGCGTGTCCGGCAGTTGGTGCAGAATTGTTCTGGGATCCCCAAATTTCGGGATTTTGGGATTTCAGGGTTTTGGGACTCCCAGAAATTTCGGGATTTAGGGTTTTTGGGGTTCCGGGATCCCCAAATTTTGGGATTTCGGGGAAAAGGGTTTTCAGGATGGTGTGAATTTCGGGATTTCAGGTTTGTGGGGTTTCGGGAATTCCCAAATTTCGGATTTTGGGATTTCATGGGAACGGCGTGTCCAGCGGTCGGTGCAGCGCTGTTCCAGGATTTCCCAAATTTTGGGATTTTTGGGATTTTTTCGGGATTTCATGGGAACGGCGTGTCTGGCGGTCAGTGCAGAATTGTTCCAGGAATTCCGAAATTTCGGGATTTTGGGATTTCAGGGTTTCGGGACTCCCAGCAGTTTTGGGATTTCAGTTTTTTGGGGTTCCGGGATCCCCAAATTTTGGGATTTCGGTATTTTAGGGGAAGGGCGTGTCCGGCGGGCGGTGCAGAGCTGTTCGGGATTCCCAAATTTGGGAATTTTTTGGGGATTTTTTTGGGGATTTTTAAAAAATTTTTTGGGGATTTTTTTGGGATTTTTTTGGGATTTTTTTGGGATTTCAGTGGAATGGCGTGTCCGGCGGCTGGTGCAGCGCTGTTCTGGGATCCCCAAATTTTGGGATTTTTAGGATTTTTAGGATTTTAGGGGAACGGCGTGTCCGGCGGGCAATGCAGCACTGTTCCGGGATTTCCCAAATTTTGGGATTTTTAGGATTTTTTTGGGATTTCAGGGGAAGGGCGTGTCCGGCGGGCGGTGCAGCGCTGTTCTGGGATTCCCAAATTCCCAAATTTCGGGATTTTTAGGATTTTTAGGATTTCAGGGGAAGGGCGTGTCCGGCGGGCGGTGCAGCGCTGTTCCGGGATTTCCCAAATTTTGGGATTTTTAGGATTTCAGGGGAAGGGCGTGTCCGGCGGGCGGTGCAGCGCGGCGTCCAGCCCCGTGCCGAGCGCGCAGCCGCCGGTCAGCACCAGCACTGCCCACAGGCAGAGGCGATCCACTGTCATGGCCACAGCGTGCCACTCGTCCTGGGCCTGGAATTTGGGGGGAAAATGGGAAAAATGGGTGAAAAAACGGGAAAAATGGGAAAAAACAACAAAAAATACCAATAAACCCAAAAAACCCCCAAAATAACCCCAAAAAAGGGAGAAAATAGGGTGAAATGGGGTGGAAAGGTCATGGCCAGAGCGTGCCACTCGTCCTGAGCCTGGAAATTTGGGGGAAAAATGGGAAAAATGGGTGAAAAAATGGGAAAAATGGGAAAAAAACAACAAAAAATACCAATAAAACCAAAAAAACACCCAAAATAACCCAAAAAAAGGGAGAAAATTGGGTGAAATGGGGTGGGAAAGGTCATGGCCAGGGTGAACCATTCATCCTGCGCCTGGAAATTTGGGGGGAAAAATGGGAAAAAAAACCAAAAAAAAGGGAGAAAATAGGGTAAAATGGGAAAAAAATGGGGAAAATTGGGGTAAAAATGGGGCAAATTGGGTAAAATGGGGTGGGAAGGTCATGGCCAGGGTGAGCCATTCGTCCTGCGCCTGGAAATTTGGGAGAAATTTGGGTGCCTCAGGTGACCCAGATCCCCCCAGGTGTCCCCAGGTGTGTGTCCCAGGTGTCCCCAGTCCCTCCTCAGGTGTGTCCCACCCTTCACCTGTCCCAGGTGTGTCTCAGGTGTGTCTCACCTGTCCCCCAGCTGTGCCCAGGTGTGTCCCAGGTGTCCCCAGGTGTTCCCAGGTGTGTCTAACCTGACCCAGGTGTGTCCCCAGGTGTGTGCCAGGTGTGTCCCAGCTGTCCCCAGGTGTGTCTCACCTGTCCCCAAGTGTCCCCAGGTGTGTCTCACCTGTCCCAGGTGTGTCTCTCCCTCCCCAGCTGTCCCCCCCCCCCCCCCGCGTCCCCGCCCCTGCCCTGTCTCACCTGCCCAGGTGAGTCTCACCTGCCGTTTCCGGCTCTTCTCCCGCAATCTCCCCGCGATGGTCGCCGCGGCAGCCGCAGCCTCGCGCAGCTCCGGGGGGCGTGGCCTCCCAGGAACGGGGCGTGGCCTCCGGGGGAAGGGGGCGTGGTCATCCCGGAAGGGGGCGTGGCCGGGGCGGGGGGAGGGGCGGCGCAGGAAGTACTCGTCGTTGGCGCGAGGAGGGGGAGGGGCGGTGGGGGAGGGGCGGAGGGGGAGGGGCGGGGAGGGGGAGGGGCGAAGGCCGAGCAGGGGGGGAGGAGCTGGAGGAACACCTGGGGGGGGAGGGGAGCAGGTGAGAAATTCCCGAAAAAATAATTAATTCCCAAAAAAAGATTAATTCCCCAAAAATAATTAATTCCCAAAAAAAAATTAATTCGAAAAGAAATCTCCAAAAAAAATTCCCAAAAAATCCCAAAAATTCCCCAAAAATCGCCCCAAAAAAACCCCAAAAAGTCCCCCCAAAATTCCCCAAAAACCAAAAAAAAAAATCCCCAAAAATTCCCCCCAAAAAACAAAAAAAAATCCCAAAAACCCACCAAAAATCCAAAAAAATTCCCCCAAAAAAATTCCCCAAAAACTCCCAAAAAATTCCCCCAAAAATTCCCAAAAAATTCCAAAAAAAAATTCCCGAAAAAATCCCCAGAAAGTTCCCAAAAAAATTATTCCCAAAAAAAATTCCCAAAAAAATTCCCCAAAAGAATTCCACCAGGAAACCTCGAAATTCAAAAAACTGTTCAGCTTGGAACCCGAAATTCCCGAAATTTCTGGAAATTACTGAAGATTCCACCTGGAAACCCCAAAACTCCCAAAAAAGTTTCACCTCAGGACCCAAATTTCCCAAAAATTCCCCCGGGAACCCAAAATTCCATCCAGAAACCCCAAAATTCAAAAAAATTACATCTTGAAACCCAAAATTCACCAAAATTCCACCCAGAAACCCCAAAATTCCACCGGGGAGCTGCAAATATCCCAAAAATTTCACCTGGAAACCCCAAAGTTCCCAAAAATGTCCCCCCCACCTGGGATCCCTCTGGGGATTCATCCAGGTGTGTCCAGGTGTGCCCAGGTGAGTTTTGGGTTATTCTGGGTGGATTTTTCCCGGGATTTTGGCATTTTTTGGTGGATTTTTTGGGGGTTTTTGGGTTTTTTGGGTTCCCCAGGTGTGTCCCAGGTGTGCAGCTCACCTGTCGGGCCCAGGCAGGTATCTCGTGGGTCCCAGGTGAGCGGTGATGGAGGTTCAGCACGCCGACGCTCAGAGCCACAACCAGAGCCAGCAGCACCAAGGTGCCGGTCAGGTACCGACCAATCAGAGGCACCTGGACAGGTGAGACAGGTGGGTGATGGACAGGTGAGGGACAGGTGAGAGACGTAGGGACAGTGAGGGACGGTAGGGACAGGTGAGTGATAAGGTGAGGAAGGTGTTTGTCAGTAACAATCAGAGGCACTGACAGGTGAGACAGTGGTGATGGAAGGTGAGGGAAGGTAGAGACAGTGAGGGACAGGTAGGGACAGGTGAGGGACAGGTGAGTATGGACAGGTGAGGGACATGTTCTTCAGTCGACCAATCAGAGGCACCTGACAGGTGAGACAGGTGGGTATGGAAGGTAGGGAAGGTGAGAAAGTGAGGGACAGGTGAGGGACAGGTGAGGGACAGGTGAGTGATGGACAGGTGAGGGACAGGTGTGTCCCTGTCAGGTACCGACCAATCAGAGGCACCTGGGACAGGTGAGAGACAGGTGAGTAACAGGTGAGAGGTGGACGGGTGAGACAGGTGAGAGACAGGTGACATCACCAAGACAGAGGAGTGACAGGTGAGACAGGTGAGGTCACCTGAGCAGGTGAGACAGGTGACTGACAGGTGTGACTGACAGGTGTGTCACAGATGATTGACAGTTGACAGATGTGTCACAGGTGTCACAGGTGTCACAGGTGTGATTGATTGATCAGGTGTGATTAACAGGTGAGACTGACAGGTGTCACAGGTGTGTCACAGATGATTGACAGGTGTGACTGACTGGTGTAACAGGTGTGATTGACAGGTGTGTCATAGATGACTGACAGGTGACAGGTGTGTCACAGGTGTGACTGACAG
The DNA here is from genome assembly GCA_024500445.1 of Entomyzon cyanotis. Classification (NCBI taxonomy): domain Eukaryota; kingdom Metazoa; phylum Chordata; class Aves; order Passeriformes; family Meliphagidae; genus Entomyzon; species Entomyzon cyanotis. Next base: position 184,608 of record JAKEPQ010001013.1, on the reverse strand, counting down.
GTGTCACAGATCAATGATTGACACGTGTCACAGGTGATTGACAGGTGTGTCCCAGATAGATGACTGACAGGAGTCACAGGTGACTGACAGTGTGTCACAGACGATTGACAGGTGTGACTGACAGGTGTCACAGGTAGATGATTGACAGGTGTGTCACAGGTGACTGACAGGTGTATCATAGGTGTCACAGGTGTGACTGACAGGTGTCCCAGATAGATGATTGACAGGTACGTCACAGACGATTGACAGGTGTGACTGACAGGTGTGTCACAGGTGACTGACAGGTGTCACTGACAGGTGTCACAGGTGTGTCATATATGACTGACAGTCGACAGGTGTCACGGATGACTGACAGTGTGTCACAGGTGTGACTGACAGGTGTGACTGACAGGTGTGACTGACAGGTGTGACTGACAGGTGTGTCAGAGGTGTCACAGGTGTGACGGACAGGTGTCACAGGTGTGACGGACAGGTGTGACTGACAGGTGTCACAGGTGTGACAGACAGGTGTGACAGGTGTGTCACAGGTGATGGACAGGTGTGCCTGACAGGTGTGACTCACCTCCAGGGAGGTCGCCGGCACTTTGTCAGCCAAGAGAAGCAAAAACACAGTGAGGGTGAGGAGAGCGAAGAGAGACAGAGACATCTTCTCACCTGGGCAGGTAAGGGGGACAGGTCAGGGACAGGTGTGACATCAGTGAGGGACAGGTGTGGTACAGGTGAGGGACAGGTGAGGGACAGAGACATCTTCTCACCTGGGCAGGTAAGGGGGACAGGTGAGTCACCTGGACAGGTGCGACAGGTGAGGGACAGGTGAGTGTGGCACAGGTGAGGGACAGGTGTAACATCAGTGAGGGACAGGTGTGGTACAGGTGAGGGACAGGCGAGGGACAGAGACATCTTCTCACCTGGGGACAGGTGAGGGACAGGTGAGTGTGTGACAGGTGAGGACAGGTGAGATCACCTGGGCAGGTGTGACAGGTGAGTGACAGAGACATCTTCTCACCTGGGCAGGTAAGGGACAGGAAACACCTGAGAAACTCCAAATTTGGTAACAATAATCTGAATTTTGGGCAAAATTTCCTGATTTCACCCAATTTTATTTCATTTTTTGGGGATTTTTTTCAGTTTTTTTTTTCAATTTTGGGGGATTTTTTGGGGATTTTTGGGAGATTTTTTGGGGGATCGTTTTTTTATTTTTGGGGGGATTTTTTGTGCGATTTCTCCCCAATTTTGGGGGATTTTTGGGGGGATTTTGGGGTATTTTTTAAATTTTTTCTGGGATTTTTAGGGGATTTCTCCCCAATTTTTGGTCCCACCTGCGGGTCTCACCTGCATCAGATTTTTTGGTGATTTTTGGGAGATTTTTTGGGGGATTTTCCCCAATTCTGGGGATTTTTTGTGATTTTCTTTAGTGATTTTTGATGATTTTAGGGGATTTTTTGTGTGATTTCTCCCCAGTTTTGGGGGATTTTTAAAATTTTTTTGGGGATTTTTGGGGGATTTCTCCCCAGTTTTTGGTGATTTTTGGGGTGATTTTTGGGGATTTTTTTGGGGATTTCTCCCCAATTCGGGGGATTTTTTTTTATTTTTTGGGGGATTTTTGGGGGATTTTTTGGGGGATTTTTCGGGGGATTTTTCCCCAAATTTTTTTGTGATTTTTTGGGGATTTTTGGGATTTTTGGGGATTTTTTGGTTTTTGGGGATTTTTTGGGGGATTTTTGGGGATTTTTGGTGGGATTTTTGGTGTGATTTCTCCCCAATTTTTGGTCACACCTGCGTGTCTCACCTGCATCAGATTTTTGGGGGATTTTTTGGTGATTTTTGGGGGAATTTTTAGGGGGACTTTTCCCCAATTTTGGGGATTTTTTGTGACCTTATTTTTAATGATTTTTGGAGATTTTTTGGGGGATTTTTTTTTTCTGGAGATTTTTTTGGGGGATTTCTCCCCAAGTTTTGGCGGATTTCTTGGGGATTTTTTGGGGATTTTTTTTGGCATTTTTTGGGGGATTTTTGGGTGATTTTTTTCCGGATTTTTTTTGGGGATTTCTTCCCAATTCCTGGTCCCACCTGCAGGTCTCACCTGCGTCAGATTTTTGGGGGGCTTTTTTGGTGATTTTTGGGGGATTTTTTGGGGATTTTTGGGGGATTTTTTTTGATTTTGGGATTTTTGGGGGATTTTTGGGATTTTGGGGGGATTTTCCCCAATTTTGGGATTTTTGGGGCATTTTTGGTGGGATTTTTGGGTGATTTTTTTCCGGATTTTTTCTGTGATTTCTCCCCAGTTTCTGGTCCCACCTGTGCGTCTCACCTGCGTCAGATTTTTTGGTGATTTTTGGGGGATTTTTTTGTGATTTTTTGTGATTTTTTGGGGGATATTTTGGGGATATTTTGGGATTTTTGGGGGATTTTTGGGTGATTTTTTTCCGGATTTTTTGTGTGATTTCTCCCCAGTTCCTGGTCCCACCTGTGCGTCTCACCTGCGTCAGGTGGGAGGTGGAACACGCCGATGGCCAGCAGGGTGATCAACACGCAGGGAACCAGAACCGTCGCCAGGTAGAAGAGCGGCTTCCTGCGCAGCACCAGGTGGAACGAAACACCTGCGGGACCCTGGGGACCTCCGGAGCGATGGACCAGTGACCACTGACCGTTCTCTGGCCAAAAAAATCCCAAAAAACCCGAAATTAGGAAATGCTGAAAAAATCCCCAAAAAATCCCAAAAAAATTGCACTAAAAACACACGAAATCCCATAAAAATCACATAAAAATCACATTAAATAACCCCAAAATCCCATAAAACCACCCAGGACTGTCCGGAGCGATGGACCAGTGACCACTGACCGTTCTCTGGCCAAAAAAATCCCAAAAAAACCCGAAATTAGGAAATGCTGAAAAAATCCCGAAAAATTTTTTAAAAATCCCATAAAAATTGCACTAAAAACACACGAAATCCCATAAAAATCATGTCAAATAACCCAAAACTCCGGGGAAAATTCCCAAAAAAATCCGCCAAAAAATCCCATAAAAATTGGGTTAAAAACACACAAAATCCCATAAAAATCCCATAAAATAACCCAAAATCCCATAAAACCACCCAGGACTGTCCGGAGTGATGGACGAGTGACCACTGACCATTCTCTGGGGAGAAATACCCGAAATTAGGAAATTCTGAAAAAATCCCCAAAAAATCCCATGAAAATTGCATTAAAAACACACGAAATCCCATAAAAATTGGGTTAGAAACACTCAAAATCCCATAAAAATCCCATAAAATAACCCAAAAATCCTATAAAAATCCCATAAAACCACCCAGGACTGTCCGGAGCGATGGACAAGTGACCACTGACCATTCTCTGGCCAAAAAAATCCCAAAAAACCCGAAATTAGGAAATTCTGAAAAAATCCCCAAAAAATCCCATAAAAATTGCATTAAAACCACACAAAATCCCATAAAAATGCATAAAATAACCTAAAAAAAAAAAAAATTCCCATAAAAATTGTGTTAAAATAAAAAACCACAAAATCCCATAAAAATCACATCAAATAACCCAAAACCCCCCAAAAAATCCCATAGAAATTACACAAAATAACACAAAAATCCCATAAATTATGTTTTGCTAAATCCCATAAAAATCACACAAAAATCCCATAAAAAACCTATAAAATACCATAAAAAACCTACAAAATCCCATAAAATCCCATAAAACTCACATGAAATCCAGGGAAATCCCCAAAAAATCCCAGAAAATTCCCAGAAAAACCCCGAAAAATCCCCAAAAATCACAGAAAAATCCCGAAAATCCCAAATCACCCAAACCCCCAAAATCCCGATAATTCGCCCCAAATCTCACCCTGGAAATCCGGGGGAAGATGCACCTGAGGTCCCAAAAAATAGGAAAAAATCCAAAAAAATCAGAAAAAATCAGAAAAATCAAAAAAAAAAAAAAATTCCAAAAAAAATCCCCAAAAAATCCCAAAAAATCCCAAATCACCCAAAACCCCAAAATCCCAATAATTGACCCCAAATCTCACCCTGGAAGTCGGGGGAAGGTGCACCTGAGGCCCCAAAAAATCGGAAAAAATTCGAAAAAAATCAGAAAAAAATCCGGAAAAATCACAGAAAAATCCAGAAAAATCCTAAATCACCCCAAATCCCAAAATTTCCCAATTTCGCCCCAAATCTCACCGTGGAAGTCCGGGGGAAGATGCACCTGAGGCCCCAAAAATTTTTTAAAAAATAAAAAAAAATCAGAAAAAAATCAGAAAAAATTCAGAAAAAAATCTGAAAAAAATCCGGAAAAATCCCAAATCGCCCCAAATCCCAAAATCCCCGATAACTGACCCCAAATCTCACCCTGGAAGTCGGGGGGAAGGTGCACCTGAGGCCCCCAGGGCCCCCCGGCCCCGCCGGGCGCAGCTGAACCTCCTGAGGTCCATAAGATCCCGAGAGGAAATTCAGAGAACAGTTCTGCCAGTCGAAGGGGAAATGGGAAACCTGGAGGGGAAAAAGAGACCCGAAATGCCCTGAATTCACCCCAAAAAATCCCCAATTCGTAGAGCAATGAAATCCCCGAAAAAAACCCCAAAAATCTGACAGAGAAACCCAAAAATCCCTGAAAATCACCCCAAAAATCCCCAAAAATTCCCACAAATCACCCCAAAATGCTCTGAATTCACCCCAAAAAATCCCCAATTCATAGAGACACTGAAATCCCCGAAAAAAACCCCAAAAATCTGACAGAGAAACCCAAAAATCCCTGAAAATCACCCCAAAAATCCCAAAAAATTCCCACAAATCACCCCAAAATGCTCTGAATTCACCCCAAAAATCCCCAATTCATGAACCTAAATCCCATAAAACCCCAAAATCTGACGAAAACCCAAAAATCCCTGAAAATCACCCCAAAAATCCAACACGGAACCCTTAAAAATTCCCCCAAAATCACCCCGAAATGCTCTGAATTCACCCCAAAAAATTCCCGAGGTCATAGGGACCTGAAATCCCCGAAATTCACCCCAAAAATCTGACATAGAACCCAAAAAATTCCCCGAAAATCACCCCAAAATCCTTGAAAATCACCCCAAAAATCCAGCACAGAACTCTCAAAAATTCCCCCCAATTCACCCCAAAATCCTCTGAATTCACCTCAAAAAATCCCCAATTCATAGAACCATGAAATCCCAAAAAAACCCAAAAATTCTGACACAGAATTCCCCAAAAATTCCCCCCAAAATCGCCCCGAAATCCCCAAAATTCTCCCCAAAAATCCAGAATAGAACGCCAAAAATCCCCCTAAATCACCCCAAAATCCTCTGCATTCACCCCAAAAATCAACATAGAACCCCAAAAATCCCCACAAATCGACCCGAAATGCTCTGAATTCACCCCAAAAAATTTCTGAGGTCATAGAGACCCGAAATCCAAAAAAACAAAATCCCCAAAAATCCCCCCAAAAATCTCCCCCAGAACCTCCTGAAATTACCCAAAAACCCCCATTATCCCAAATAACCTAATCCCCCCAAATCCCCAAATTATCCCAAATCCCCCAAATATCCCAATTCCCCCAAATTCCCAAATTCCCCAAATCCAGCAAATCCTCCAAATTCCCCAAAATTATCCCAAATTCTCCAAATTGCCCAAATACTCCAAATTTTCCCAAAATTTCCCCCAAAATCACTCTAATTTCCCCAAATTTCCCCAAATTTCTCCCAATTTCCCCAATTTTACACAAATTCCCCCAAATTTTCCCAAAAATTCCCCAAAATCCCTCAAATTTCCCCCAAAATTACTCAGATTTCCCCAAAATGCCCCAAAATTTCCCCCAAAATTCCCCAAATTTCCCCCAAAATAACTCAAGTTTCCCCAAAATTCCCCAAATTTCCCCCAAATTTTCCCCAAAATTCCCCAAATTTCTCCCAATTTCCCCCAATTTTACTCAAATTCCCCAAATTTCCCCCAAATTTCTCCCCTAAATTTCTCCAAAATTCCTCCCATTTTCCCCCAAAATTATTCAAATTTCCCCCCAAATTCCACCAAAACTCCACAAATTTCCCCCAAATTGCCCCAAATTTCCCCAAAATTCCCCCAAATTTCTCCCAATTTCCCCCAATTTTACTCAAATTCCCCCAAATTTCCCCAAAATTCCCCCCCAAATTCCCCAATTTTACTCAAAATTCCCCCAAAATTTCTCCCAAATTTCCCCAGATTTCCCAAATTCCCCCGAATTTCCCGAATTGCCCCGAATTCCCAATTCCCGAATTTCTCCCAAATTTCCCCAGATTTCCCAAATTCCCCGAATTTCCCGAATTCCCGAATTCCCCGAATTCCCCCCCAAACCCACGCGGATCGGGCAGCGGCTGCGGAACAGAGCTGGAGGTCTCCAGGTGACAAAACCCTCCGAGGTGACGATGGCGCGGACAGACAGCGAGACCCCGAACTCCCCGTCATTGCTGGGGGGAAATCCCAAAAATCACCTGAAATAGACCCAAAAAATCCCCGAAATCCCCGGAAAAATCCACCCAGAAAAACCTCAAAAAAAACCCAACAAAAAATCAAAAAAAACCCAAAAAACCCCAAAAATCACCCCCAACCTACTCCCGCATTCTAAATCACAAAATACCTAATACCCAATAAACCCAAAATCCCCAAATCCCTAAAAATCCACCCAGAAAACCTCAACAAAACCCCAACAAAAAATCCCAAAAAATCCCAAAAAACCCCAAAAAACCCCAAAAACCAACCCCAGGGACAGACAGCGAGACCCCAAATTCACCATCATTGCTGGGGGAGAAAATCCCAAAAATACCTGAAATAGACCCAAAAACCCGAAATCCCAAAAAAAATCCACCCAGAAAAACCAAAATTTAAAAAAAAAACCCAATGAAATCATCCCAAAAACCAAAAAACCAAAAAAATTTCCCCAAAAATCATCCCAGAGAAAACTCCAAATTCACCATTGTTGCTGGGAGGCAGAAAATCCCAAAAATACCCAAAATCCCAAAAAAAATCCCAAAAAATCCCAAAATCCCAAAAAATCCCCAAAAAATCCCAAAAAATCCCAAAAATTCCAAAAAAAACCCTGAAAAAATCCACCCCAAAATCCAAAAAATCCCATTAAAATATCCTAAAAATCCCATTAAAATCCCCTAAAACCATCCAAAACCCCCTGAAAATTTCCCTAAAATTTCCAAAATTTCCCAAAAACCCCGAATTTTCCCCCGAAATCCCTCACTTGTTGTCCAGCCCCACATCTGGCAGCCAGATGTTCTCGGCAGGAATTCTCAGGACGGAAACTCCTCCGTGATCTTTGGGGTTCCAGGAGAGCCGCGGGTCCCTCCAGCTCTGGGCAGGGAAAAACCCCAAAATCGGCGGAATTCACCCCAAAAATAAACCCGAAATTGTCTGGATTCATCCCAAAAATAAACCCGAAATTGTCTGAATTCACCCCAAAAATAACCTAAAATTGTCAGAAGTCATCCCAAAAATAACCCCAAAATTATCCCAAATAACCCCAAATTTATCAGAATTTATCCCAAAAAAAACCCCAAAATCATTGGAATTAACCCCAAAAATAACCCCAAAATTGTCTGAATTCACCCCAAAAATAACCCCGAATTTATCTGGATTTATCCCAAAAAACCCCCAGATTTATCAGAATTCACCCCAAAAATAACCCCAAAATTATCAGAATTCATCCCAAAAAAACCCCAAATTTATCAGAATTCACCCCAAAAATAACCCTGAAATTTATCAGAATTCACCCCAAAAATAACCCAGAATTTATCTGGATTTATCCCAAAACCCCCAAATTTATGGGAATTAACCCCAAAAAAACAGAGGCAAAATTACCAAAATTCATCCCAAAAAAAGAGAATAAAAGGCAACTGGGATTGAAAAAATCCCACAGAAATTACCCAAAAAACCTCCAAAATTGTCTGAATTCACCCCAAAAATAACCCAGAATTTATCCGGATTTATCCCCAAAAAAATCCCAAATTGATCCAAATTCATCCCAAAAAATAATGGGAAAATTTCTGAATTCCAACCCAAACAAAAGAGACAAAAATCCAACTGGAATTGCAAAAATTCCCAAAAATTCCCCAAAAAACTTTCCTCAAAATTAAAAAAAAAATTCCCCAAAATTAAAAAAATTACCCCAAAATTCCCATAAAATTTCTCCAAATTCCCCAAAATTCACCCCAAATTCCTCCCAGTTTTCCCGAATTTCCCCAGATTTTACCAAATTCAGGTAAACTTTGGTCGTCAGCTCTTCGTTCTTCTCATCCTGCGGGAATTTTGGGGCAATTTGGGGAATTTTGGGAGAATTTGGGGAATTTTGGGATTTTGGGAATTTTGGGAGTCCTGGGGAGCTCAGGGAGGTCCCACTGACTTCCCCAAAAATCCCAAAATTCCCCAAAAACCCCAAAATCCCCCAAAAACCCCAAAAATCCCCCCAAAAAACCCAAAATCCCCTAAAAATCCAAAATCCCCCAAAACCCAAAATCTCCCCCAAAAAACCCAAATCCCCTAAATCCAAATCCCCCAAACCCCAAAACCCCCCAAAAAACCCAAAATCCCCAAAAACCAACCCAAAATCTCCCCGAAATCCCAAAAATCCACCCCAAAATCCCTGAAAATCACCCAAAAACCCCCAAAACCCCCAAATCCTCCCAAACCCCAAATCCCCCCAAACAGCCCAAAAATCCCTCAAAACCGCCCAAAAAAACCCGAGTTTCCCCGAAAAAACCCCAAATTTCCCTAAATCTCCCGAATTTTCCCAAAATCAGCGTATTTCACCCCAAATCTCACCAGCCCCACAAGCTGCGCCAGCTCCAGCCCCAAAACCTCCCAAATCCACCCCAAAAACTGCCCCAAAGTCACCGTTAAACCCCAAAAAACAGTCCAAAAAACCCCAAAACCCCCGAATTTTCCCGAAAAAAACCCGAATTTTCCCAAAATTTTCCCAAAATCCCCGACTTTTGCCCCAAATCTCACCAGCCCCACGAGCTGCGCCAACTCACCAGCCCCAAATCCTCCCAAATCCACCCCAAAATCACCCCAAAACCACCCCAAAACCCCCAAAAAACCCCAAAAATCCCCCCAAAACCACCCGAAAAATACCCGAATTTCCCCGAAATTTTCCCAAAATCCCCGGATTTCGCCCCAAATCTCGCCAGCCCCATGAGCTGCGCCAGCTCCAGCCCCAAAACCACCCAAATCCACCCCAAATTCACCCAAAAAAACCCCGAAACCACCCAAAAAAACCCGCTAAATCCCCCAAAACTGCCCGAAAATCCCCCGAATTTTCCCGAAAAAAACCCGAATTTTGCCCCAAATCACCCAAATTTTCCCAAAATCCGCGGATTTCACCCCAAATCTCACCAGCCCCACGAGCTGCGCCAACTCACCAGTCCCAAAACCTCCCAAATTCACCCCAAAATCACCCCAAAAATCCCGCTAAAACCCCAAAAACAGCCCGAAAATCCCCCGAATTTTCCCAAAAAGCCCCGAATTTTCCCAAAATCCGCGACTTTCACCCCAAATCTCACCAGCCCCATGAGCTGCGCCAGCTCCAGCCCCAAAACCTCCCAAATCCACCCCAAAAACTGCCCCAAAATCACCGTTAAACCCCGAAAAACCCCAAAAAACCCCCAAAACCCCCTGAATTTTCCCAAAAAACCCCGAATTTTCCCAAAATTTTCCCAAAATCGGCGACTTTCACCCCAAATCTCACCAGCCCCACGAGCTGCGCCAGCTCCAGCCCCACGTTCCCAATCCCCCAAAATCCCTCAAACAACTCCAAATCTCTCAAAACCACCCCAAAAAACCCGAATTTTCCCAAAATCCCCGAATTTCACCCCAAATCACTCTCACCAGCCCCACGAGCTGCGCCAGCTCCAGCCCCACGCTGACCAGCACGGCCCCTCCCCCCGCCGGCCGGACCCCTGACCGCTGTGACCCCAAAAGTGACCCCAGCAGGGCCCCGGGGGGGGAGGGAGCGCTGCGGGAGAGAGATTTGGGGTGAATTCGGGGGAGTTTGGGAAATCTGCGGGATTTGGGGAGATTCGGGGAGATTTGGGGTGAATTCGGGGGAGTTTGGGAAATCTGCGGGATTTGGGGAGATTCGGGGAGATTTGGGGTGAATTCGGGGAGTTTGGGAAATCTGCGGGATTTGGGGAGATTTGGGGAGATTTGGGGTGAATTCGGGAGTTTGGGAAATCTGCGGGATTTGGGAAGAAATTGGGGAGAAAAATGGGGAGAAATTGGGGAGATTTGGGGAAATTTTGGGAAATTTTGGGAAATTTGGGGAAATTTGGGAGAAATTGAGGAATTGGGGAGAGAAATTTGGGGTGAATTTCGGGGATTTTGGGAAATTTGGGGTAATTTGAGTAAAATTGGGGAGGAGTTAGGAAGAAAAAATTGGGAGAAATTGGGGAATTTGGGAAAAATTGGGGAATTTGGGAAATTGGGGGATTTGGGGAAAATTGGGGAAATTTGGAGAATCGGGGAGAATTTGGGAAATTTGGGGAATTTGGAAGAAATTGGGGAATTAGGAAAATTTGGGGAAACTTGAGAGAAATTGGGGAATTTGGGGAATTTGGGGAATTTGGGGAATTTAGGAGAATTTGGGAAATATGGGAGAAATTGAGGAAATTGGGAGAAAATTGGGGAATTTGGGGAATTAGGAAATTTGGGAGAAATTGGGGAATTTAGGAGAATTTGGGGAGTTTGAGAGAAATTGGGAAAATTGGAAGAAGTCGGGGAATTTGGGAAATTGGGGAGAATTTGGGAAGAAATTGGGGAATTTGGGAGAAATTGGGGAAATTTGGGGAAAATTGGGGAGTTCGGGAGAAATTGGGGAATTTGGGGGAATTGGGGGGTTTAAAGGGATTTTTTGGGAATTTTGGGGATTTTTTTTGGATTTTGGGATCCCGATGGGGTTTTTGGGGCAGTTTGAGGGAAACCGAGGCAGGGAAATCCCAAATTTGGGGATTTTGGGGTCGGGGGGGTTTGGGGGTCCCGGGAGGGTTTTTTGGGGGAATTTTGGGGATTTTTGGGGGGATTTCAGGGGATTTTTTGGGGGATTTTTTGGGGGGATTTTGGGGATTTTTGGGGCAGTTTTTTTGGGGGATTTTGGGGGTCCCGAGGGTTGGAGATCCCGAGGGGTTTTTGGGGTTTTTTTGGGATTTTTTGGGGATATTTTTGGGTATTTTGGGGTCGCGGGGGGATTTTTGGGAGTCGCGGGGAATTTTAGGGATTTTTTGGGGTTTTTTGGGGATATTTTGGGGGTTTTGGGGTCGCGGGGGTCCCGAGGGATTTTATGGATATTTGGGGTGATTTTGGGGTATTTTGGGGCATTTTGGGGTCGCGGGGGGGGGGGTTTGGGGGTCGCGGGGTATTTTTTGGGATATTTAGGGACATTTTGGGTTGATTTTGGGGTGTTTTGGGGTCCCGAGGGATATTTAGGGTAATTTTGGGGTAATTTTGGGGTATTTTGGGGTTGCGAGGGGGGTTTTGGGGGTCCCGAGGGATATTTAGGGATATTTTGGGTTAATTTCGGGCTATTTTGGGGTCCCGGAGGGTCTCGCGGTAGTTCAGGGATTTTAGGGCGATTTGAGTTAATTTTGGGTTAAATTTGGGTTAATTTTGAGTTAATTTTTGGGTATTTTGGGGTCCCGAGGGTCCCGAGGGATATTTGGGGTAATTTAGGGGATATTTGGGTTAATTTTGGGTTAATTTTTGGGTATTTTGGGGTCCCGAGGGTCCCGAGGGATATTTGGGGTAATTTAGGGGATATTTGGGTTAATTTTGGGTTAATTTCGGGCTGTTTTGGGGTCGCGGGGGTCTCGCGGTACCGAGGGCGATCAGGAGGAGGAAGATGAGGCTGAAGGAGAGCATGGCGGAGTGGGGGAGGGGCGGGGGTGGGGGAGGGGCGGCAGCTGCTCCGGATGTGGGGGAGGGGCGGGGGGGAGGGGCGGGGAGGAATTCCCGGCCGGAATTGACCTGCGAGTGACCCCGGGAGCCCAAAATGGAATTCACCCGAAATTGACCGAAATTAGCCCAAAATTGATCCCAAATTGACCCGAAAATTATCCCGAAACTAACCAGAAATTAACCAGAAATTAACCCGAAAATTAACCCGAAAACTATACTGAAAATACCCCGAAATTATCCCGAAAATTGCCGCGAAATTATACCGAAATTAACCCAAAATCGACCCAAAATTAACCCAAAACTCACCCGAAATTAACCAGAAATTAACCCGAAAATTAACCAGAAATTAACCCGAAATTAATCCGAAATTACCCAGAAATTATCCCAAAATCACCGTGGAGTTACCCCGAAATTATCCCGAAAATTATCCCGGAAATTGCCGCGAATTTATCCCGAATTTAACCCAAAATTGACCCGAAATTGACCCAAAATTAACCCGAAAATTAACCCAAAATCGACCCGAAGTTAACCCGAAATTAACCCGAAATGAACCCGATAATTATCCCGATAGTTATCCAGAAATTAACCCAAAATGGACCCGAAATTGACCCGAAAATTATCCCGAAAATTACCCCAAAATTATACTGAAAATATCCCGAAATTATCCCAAAATCACCGCGGAATTACCCCAAAAATTACCCCGAAATTGACCGAAAAGTGACCCAAAAATTATCCCGAAAATTACCGAAATTATCCCGAAAATTAACCCAAAATTAACCCGAAATTAACCCGAAAATGAACCCAAAAATTACCCGAAATTAACCCAAAATTAACCCAAAATCACCTCAAAATTAATCCGAAAATTAACCCAAAATTACCTCAAAATTAACCCAAAAATTACCCGAAATTACCCAAAATCAACAAGAAATTCACCCGAATTTAGGATTTCCTACTAATTAACAGAAATTCATTACTAACCCCCAAAATCACCAAAAAATCACCTGAAATTACCCGAAATCACCCCAAAATTACCCAAAAATTACCCAAAATTACCCCAAACCACAACAGACCCCAAAAGTCGCATCCGGACCCCAAAATTTGACCCAAAACCCAAAAAAAACCCCAAAACCCAAAACCCCAATTTCACCCTAAAAACCCGAAAATTGCACCCAAACACCCCAAAATCCCCTCAAAATTTGGCCCCAAAAACCCCAAATTTTCCCAAAACCCCCAAATTTCCCCCAAACCCCCAAAATTCCCCCAAAACCCCCAAAATTTCCCCAAAACATCCCCAAAATTTTCCCCACAAACCCCCCAAAATTTCCCCAAAACCCCCAAAATTTCCCCAAAAACCCCCAAAATTTTCCCTCACAAACCTCCAAATTTTACTCCAAAAACCCCCAAAATTTTCCCCACAAACCCCCAAAATTTCCCCCCAAAAACCCCCAAAATTTTACCCCCAAAACCCCAAAATTTCCCCCAAAAAACCCCAAAATGTCCTCAAAACCCCCCAAAATTTTCCCCAAAAACCCCCAAAATTTTCCCTCCAAAACCCCCAAATTTTCCCCCAAAACCCCAATATTCCCCAAATTTCCCCAAAAAGCCAAAACGCCGCTCGGTACAAACAGGTGTTTATTGGGGGCGGGGCCAGGCTGTCAATCATGCACAGGTGGGCGGGGCCGCGCGGGTGGGCGTGGCCTTATTGCTCTCGGGGGCGTGGCTTGCACAGTGAGGGGTCATAGAAAAGGGGCGTGGCCAGGGAGAGGGGGCGTGGCTTGTGGGGGGGCTCGGGTCCCCACGTGGCCGGGAGGGGATTTGGGGGAAATTTTGGGGATTTTGGAAATTTTGGGAACTTTGGGGTTTTGGGGGGATTTTGGGGGATTTTTTGGGGTTTTTGGGAATTTTCAGGGTTTTTTGGAATTTTGGGGGTTTTTTGGGAATTGGGGTTTTTGGGGGGATTTTGGGGAATTTTTGGGGAATTTTTTGGTTTTTTGGGGATTTTTTTTGATTTTTGGGGAGTTTTTTGCGTTTTTGGGGAATTTTGGGGAATTTTTGGGGTTTCCCGGGTTTCAGTAGGTTTTGGGGAGGAATTTTGAGGTTAATTTTGGGGTTTTTGGGATTTTTTGAGGAGATTTTTTTGAGTTTTGTTAAGGGTATATTTGGGGTTTTTTTGGGTTTTTTGATTTTGGGGTTATTTTGGTTCTCAACCCGGGGATTTCAGTGCAGTTTTTTTGGGGTAAAATTCGGAGTTTTTTGTGGGTTTTGGGAATTTTTTGGGAATTTTTTTGTGGTTTTTGAGGTTTTCTTCCCCCAGGAGGATCTCAGTGCAGGTTTTTTGGGGGTAAATTCGGGGGGAATTTTGGGGTTTTTGGGGTGAATTTTGGGGTTTTTTTGGAGTTTTCTTCTTCTGGAGGATCTCAGTGCAGATTTTTTGGGGAGAAATTCGGGATTTTTGGTGGTTTTTTGTGGTTTTCTTCTCCAGAGGATCTCAGTGCAGATTTTTTGGGGTAAATTCAGGTTTTTTGGGGTAAATTCGGAGTTTTTGGGTTAAATTCGAGGGGTTTTGGGGTTTTTTGGGGTTTTCTGGGTTTTTGGGATTTTCTCCCCCAGGCCGTCTCAGTGCAGGTTTTTTGGGGAGAAATTTGGGATTTTTGGGGTAAATTCAGGATATTTGGGGTAAATCCGGAGTTTTTGGGGTAAATTCGAGGTTTTTTGGGGTTTTCTTCTCCGGAGGATCTCAGTGCAGATTTTTTTGGGGTAAATTCGAGGTTTTTTGGGGTTTTTGGGGTTTTTTGGGGTTTCTCCCCCAGGCCGTCTCAGTGCAGGTGTTTCCAGGTGAAAGGTCAGCCGGAGGTCAAAGGTCACAGCTCGCAGGTCTCTCCGGGGTCCGCCGGGGTCAGAGGTCGCCGGGGGGGGGGAGGGGCGGCGGCGGGGGGGGAGGGGGAGGGGGGAGGTTCCTCCACCTCGTGCAGAGAAGGTTCTCGATAGAGAGCCACTGCGGGGGAGGGGAGGCGACAGAAATTAGCCAAAATTAGCCCAAATTAGCCCAAAATCCCACCCGAAATTCCATCAAAAGTATCCCAAAATCCCACCCAAAAATTAGCCCAAATTACCCCAAAATCCCACCCAGAATTCACACAAAATTACCCCAAAATTCCACCCGAAATTCACCCAAAATCCCACCCGAAATTACCCCAAAATTAGCCCAAAATCCCACCCAGAATTCACAGAAAATTCTATCAAAATTAGCCCAAAAATCCACCCGAAAGTCACCCAAAATTCACACAAAATTCAGGAAAATCCAATCCGAAATTTCATTGAAATTACCCCAAAATTAGCCCAAAATTAGTCCAAAATCCCACCCGAAATTCACCCGAAATTCCATCAAAATTACCCCAAAATCCCACCCAAAAATTAGCCCAAATTACCCCAAAATCCCACCCGAAATTCACACAAAATTACCCCAAAATTCTATCGAAATGATCCCAAAATAACACACAAAATTCACACAAAATTCAGGCAAATCCCACCCAAAATTCCATCCAAATTACCCCAAAATCCTACCCGAAATTCACGAAAATCCCACCTGAAATTCACCCAAAACTCCCCCAAATTCCACACGAATTTTAACCCCAAATTCCCAGAAATTTCACGCAAATTCCACCCGAAATTCCCCCAATTTTAACCCAAAATTCCCACAAATTTCGCACAAATTTCACACGAATCCACCCCAATTTTCTGCTCCCAAACCCCAAATTTTGGGGAATTTTCGGGAATTTCTGGAGTTTGGGGGTCCCAAGTCCCAAATTCCACCTCTCCAATCCCAAATTCTGTCTCTCCAATCCCAAATTTTGTGAATTCTCAGGAATTTCAGGAATTTTGGGGTCCCAAATACCAAATTTTGACTCTCCAACCCCAAAATTTGGGGAATTTTCAGGAATTTTGGGAATTTTGGGGTCCCAAATCCCAGATTTTGGGGAATTTTCAGGAATTTTGGGGTCCCAAATCCCAAATTCTGTCTCTCCAACCCCAAAATTTTGGGTTCCCAACCCCCAATTTTCTCTCTCCAACCCCGAAATTTTGGGGAATTTTCAGGAATTTTGGGATTTTCCCCCAGATTTTCAGGAATGTCAGGATTTTCCCCCAAATTATGGGGAATTTTCGGGAATTTTGGTGTCCCAAATCCCAAATTTTGCCTCTCCAACCCCAAATTTTGTCTCTCCAATCCCAAATTCCATCCCTCCACCCCCAAATTTTGGGGAATTTTGGGGAATTTCGGGGTTGCTCACCCTCGAGCAGCTGGGGCAGGAAGTGGGCAGCCGCCTTGTCCTGGTTTTGGGCTCCCAAATCCCAAATTTGAGGAATTTTGGGAATTTTGGGGTCCCAAATCCCAGTATTTTTCTCTCCAATCCCAAATTCTGTCTCTCCAACCTCGAAATTTTGTGAATTCTCAGGAATTTTCAGGTCCCAAATTCCAAATTTTGGGAGAATTATCCGGAATTTTGGGGTCCCAAATCCCAAACTTCGGCTCTCCACCCCCAAAATTTTGGGGTATTTTGAGGAATTTTCAGGAATTTTGGGGTCCCGAATCCCAAATTCTGTCTGCCCAACCCTGAAATTTTGGGAGAATTTTGGCTCTCCAACCCCAAATTTCAGGGTCCCAACCCCAAATTTTGCCTCTCCAACCCCGAAATTTTGGGGAATTTTCAGGAATTTTGGGAATTTTGGGTCCCAAATCCCAAATTTTGCCTCTCCAATCCCAAATTTTGGGGAATTTTCAGGAATTTTGGGGTCCCAAATCCCAAGTTTTGGCTCTCTACTCCCAAATTCTGTCTCTCCAACCCCGACATTTTGGGGAATTTTGGGGAATTTTGGCTCTCCAATCCCAAATTTCAGGGTCCCAACCCCAAATTTTGGGGAATTTTCAATTTTGGAATTTTGGTCCCAACCCCAAATTTTGCCTCTCCAACCCCCAAATTTTGGGGAATTTTCAGGAATTTCGGGAATTTTGGGTCCCAACCCCCAAATTTTGCCTCTCCAGCCCCCAAATTTTGGGGAATTTCGGGGTTGCTCACCCTCGAGCAGCTGGGGCAGGAAGTGGGCAGCCGCCTTGTCCTTGCGCACCCGCGGTCCGGCCATCGGCCGGCCGTGCCTGTCCAGCCCCAGGTACCACGCCCGGCCGGAGCGCCGCTGCCGGTACAGCGCCGAGGCGTAGAGCACGTGGTAGTTCTCGAAAACGCACTCCTTGAAGCGACACTCGGGGGTGAAGTGCACCTGGGAACACCTGAGAGTTACCTGAGTGTGCCTGAGATACACCTGAGCGTGTGTGGGATGCATTTGGGGACAGCTGGGGACAATAGGGACACCCCTGGGGACACCCAGGGTACTCCTTGAAGCGACACTCGGGGGTGAAGTGTACCTGGGAACACACCTGGAGTTACCTGAGTGTGTCTGGGATACACCTGAGTGTACCTGGGACACACCTGGGGACAATAGGGACACATTTGGGGACAACAGGGACACCCAGGGCACTCCTTGAAGCGACACTCAGGTGTGAAGTGCACCTGGGAACACCTGAGAGTTACCTGGGGACACCTGGGTTACACCTGGGGACAATAGGGACACACCTGGGGACAGCTGGGACACACCTGGGATTACCTGGGATTACCTGGGGACACCTGGGGACACCTGGTGGTGTTTTGGTGAATCTCGGGGGTTTTTTGGTGTTCCCAGGTGAGATTTTGGGGGTTTCAGGGTGAATTTTGGGGTGAATTTGGGGGTTCAGGGTGAATTTCGGGGTTTCCAGGTGAAATTTGGGGTTTCAGGGTGAATTTGGGGTGAATTTGGGATGAATTTGGGGTTTCAGGGTGAATTTCAGGATTTCAGGCTATATTTTGGGGCAAATTTGGTGTTTCAGGATATATCTTGGGGAGAATTTCAGGATTTCAGGAAGAGTTTTGGGGTTCCAGGCTGCATTTTGGGGTGAATTTCAGGTTTCAGGATATATCTTGGGGTGAATTTGGGGTGAATTTGGGTTTTCAGGCTATATTTTGGGTGAATTTTGGGGTGAATTGGGGTTTCATGGTGAATTTGGGTTTTCAGGCTCTATTTGGGGTGAATTTGGGGTGAATTTGGGGTGAATTTGGGTGAATTTGGGGTGAATTTGGGGTTCCAGGCTATATTTTGGCTGAATTTTGGGGTGAATTGGGGTTTCATGGTGAATTTGGGGTTTCCAGGCTGTATTAGGGTCGAATTTGGGTGAATTGGGGTGAATTTGGGGGGTTCCGGTCACTCACGGAGGTGTACACCACGCCGGCGCCGTTCATCGCCACGTAGCGTCCGGCGCGAGTTCCCTGGATGGCGACGACCCTGAGCCCGACCGGGATCAGATTGAACAGCGCTGGAAACCAGTACGAACCAGTATAAACCAGTATGGACCAGTATGGAGGAGAATAAACCAGTACAAACCAGTATAAACCAGTATAAACCAAAAAAAACAATAGAAAACCAACAAACCAGTAACAGTTAAATGCCAGAATAAACCAGTACAAACCAGTATAAACCAGTATAAACCAGTATAAACCAGTACGACCCTGAGCCCGACCGGGATCAGATTGAGCAGCGCTGGAAACCAGTACGAACCAGTATAAGCCAGTATGGACCAGAATAAACCAGTACAAACCAGTATAAACCAGTATAAACCAGTACAACCCTGAGCCCGACCGGGATCAGATTGAACAGCCCTAGGAAACAAACCAGTATAAACCAGTATAAACCAATATGGACCAGTGTGAACTGGTGTGAGCCAGAATAAACCAGTACAAACCAGTACAAACCAGTGGCCCCCCAGTCTGCCCCACGAGCCCTCCCCACCCCAGCCACGCCCCTTTTCATAGGCCCCGCCCACCCATTGAGCACCACCCGTTCCTTACCACTCCCAAGCCCCGCCCACTCATTGTCACCCATTACATAAGCCACGCCCACTTCCTGCCAGACCCCGCCCATTCCTTGACGCCACTCCCATTCCCACGCCACGCCCACTCATTGTCACCCATGCCGATCACTCAAACCACGCCTACTCACTGGCAAACCCCGCCCCCAGCCCAAGCCACGCCCACTCACTGCCAGGCCCCGCCTCCTCCCAGGTTCCGTCCAATCGCCCGTCGGGCGCCATGTGCAGGAAGTGACCGTGACCTCCGCGCAGCCGCGCGATGGCGCCGCGGAGCTGCGGTTCTGGAAAACCAAAAACCCCAGGAATTCACCCCAAAAAATCCCCGAATCGAAATTCATAAATAAACCCCAAAATTCCCCCGAAAAAAACCAAAATTCCCATAGAAAACACCCAAAAAACCCCCAAAAACCAGAGCATTGACCTCCCCGGAGCTGCGGTTCTGTTTGGGAAAAATCCCAAAAATTCAGAGATTTACCCCAAAAAAATCCCCAAATGCAAACTCCCCAGAAAACCCCAAAATTCCCAGAAAAAACCCAAAAACCAGAGCACTGACACCCCAAAAAAACACCCCAAAAACCACCCAAAACCCCAAAAAACACCCCAAAAACCCCGAAAAGCACCAAAATTTCCCCAAACTCTCCCCAAATCCACCCGAATTCATCCCAAATCCACCCGAAATTACCCATAAATCACCCCAAATCCCCAAAAATGACCCCAAAACCTCCCGAAATCACCCCAAATCGCCAAAAAAAACCCCAAATCACCCCAAATCCATCACACATGACCCCAAATCCTCCAAAAATCACCCAAAATCCACCCGAAATGACCCCAAATCGCCCGAAATGACCCCAAATCCACCCGAAATGACCCATAAATCATCCCAAATCCCCCAAAAACCACCCCAAATCCATCACAAATGACCCCAAATACCCCAAAAATCACCCGAAATCAATCCCAAATCACCCGGAATGATCCCAAATCCCCCATAAATGACCCCAAATCCCGGTGAATGACCCCAAAACCTCCCGAAATCACCCCAAACTGCCCCATAACTCCCACAAATCATCCCAAGTCACCCAACTCCATCCCAAACTGCCCCAAAACCCTCCGAAATCACCCCAAAATTACCGGGGGTTTCCCGCACCCCATGACCTTCACCACAAAACCCAAAAATCACCCCAAAATAACCCCAAAATCACCCGAAATCACCCGAAATCCATCACAAATGACCCCAAATCCCGCAAAATTCACCCGAAATCAATCCCAAATCACCCTAAATGACCCCAAAACCTCCCGAAATCACCCCAAACTGCCCCGTAACTCCCACGAATCATCCCAAATCACCCAAATCCATCATAAACTGCCCCAAAAACCCCTGAAATCACCCAAAATCACCCCAAAATCACTCCATAACCACCCAAAATCAATCCTAAATCACCCGAAATCACCCGTAAATGACCCCAAATCAATCCCAAATTTTCCCAAATCCCCCATAAATGACCCCAAAATTACCGGGGGTTTCTCGCGGGGTCTCCTCCGCCTCCTGCACCCCCTGACCTTCCCCACGAAACCCCAAATCCCCCTGAAATCACCCCGAAATCACCCCAAAATCACCCCATAGCCCCCATAAATCACCCGTAAATCACCCCAAATCAATCCCAAATGACCCAAAATCCCCCATAAATCACCCCAAAATGTACCGGGGGGTTTCTCGCGGGGTCTCCTCCGCCTGCCGCACCCCCGCACCTTGGCCACGAGGCCGCGCAGCTGCTGCTGGCACAGCGAGGGGGGTCTGGGGGCGCCGGGGGCGCGCGCGGGGCCGGGGGCGCGCGGGGGGGCGCGTCCTTCCCCCCCGGCGCTGCCGGATCAGCGAGCTCGCCAGCGCCGCCATGGCTTTTGGGGTTTTTGGGGGGTTTTTGGGGTTTTTGGGGGTTTTTGGGATTTTTTGGGGGGTTTTGGGGGTTTTTTTAAGGGGTTTTGGGGGATTTTTTGGGATTTTTGAGGGATTTTTTTGGGGATTTTTAGGGTTTTTTAGGGGTTATTTTTTTTGGTTTTTTAGAGAGTTTTATGGGATTTTTTGGGGAGTTTTTGGGATTTTTTTAGGATTTTTTGGGATTTTTTTTATTTTGGGGGGTTTTTTGGGATTTTTTGGGGATTTTTTGGGGGTGTTTTGAGGATGTTTAAAGTGTTTTTTGGAGGTTTTTTGGGATTTTTTAGGGGGTTTTGGGAGGGTTAGGGTTTTTTGGGTGTTTTTGGAGGAGTTTTCGGGTTTTTCGGGTTTTTTTTGGGTGTTTTAAGGGGTTTT
The DNA here is from genome assembly GCA_024500445.1 of Entomyzon cyanotis. NCBI lineage: Eukaryota > Metazoa > Chordata > Aves > Passeriformes > Meliphagidae > Entomyzon > Entomyzon cyanotis. The sequence goes on along the minus strand of JAKEPQ010001013.1, from coordinate 163,416 downwards.
TTGGGTTTCTTTGGGGATTTTTCGGGGAAGGTTTAAAAAGTTTTTTGGGGGATTTTTGGGAGGAGTTTTGGGGTTTTTGGGTTCTTTGGGATTTTTAGGTTTTTCGGGGATTTTTCGGGGATTTTTTCGGAAGGTTTAAAGGAATTTCGGGGTTTAAAGAAAATTTGGGATTTTTCGGGGAGGATTTAAAAAATTTCGGGGATTTTTGGGTTTTTTTTTTAAGGTTTTAAAGAAGTTTTTGGGTTTTCGGGAAAAGTTTAAAGGGTTTTGGAGCTTTTTGGGTTTTTTCGGGTGGATTTAGGAAATTTTTGGGAGTTTAAAGAGGTTTTTGGGTTTTTTCGGGAAAGTTTTAAAGGTTTTTTGGGATTTTTTTGGGATTTCAGGGAATTTTGGGGAATTTAAAGAGATTTTGGGGACTTTAATGAGGTTTTGAGGAGTTTAAAGGGAATTCGGGAAAACCTTCGCGGGATTTAAAGGATTTTGGGGCAAATTTAGGGTTTTTTGGGTTCAGGAGAGGAATTTGGGGAATTTCGAGGCGTTTTGGGGATTTTGGGTTTTTTGGGAGATCACGAGGTGGTTTTGGGGATATTTGGGAAAGTTTGGGGAGATTTAGGAAACTTTGGGGAATTTCGGAAGATTTGGGTGAATTTTGGGGTTTTTTTGGGATATTTGGGAAGATTTTGGGGTCACAGGTGGTTGGGGGAATTCGGGGCTGAATTTTCTGAGATTTGGGGCAAATTTGGGGCAAATTTCGGGAAATTTGGGGATGATTGATTTGGAGGATTTAGGGCTGATTTTCCGAGGGCAGTTTTGGGGAAAATTTGGGGCGAAATTGGCGGAATTTGGGGCTAATTTGGGGGAATTCGGGGCGGATTTGGGGGAATTTTGGGGCGAAATTTAGGAATTTCGGGGCAATTTCGGGAAATTCGGGGCGAAATCGATGGATTTTGGGGTAATTTTTGGGGAATTTGGGTGCAAATCGCCGCAATTCGGGTAATTTCGGGGCGATTCGGGTGATTTCGGGGTCGCGCGGGTTTCGGGTCTCCCGGGTGGGGGGAGGGGAGGGGGGAGTCCCGCGCGGATCACGTGACGCGCGGAGGGTGGGGGGAGGGGCGGGGAGCCCCCCAACCCCCAAAATCCCCCCGGCCCGGCCGCCCCCTCCCCCCCCGCCCGATCGCTCCTCCCCGGGGGGTGACTGGGCGGGGGAGGGGCGGGTGGGGGGAGGGGCGGGTGGGGGGAGGGGGCGCCCGGGGGGTGGGGGGAGGGGCGGGGAGGCCGGGGGTGGGGGGAGGGGCGGTTTTTTGGGTTTTTTCCCCTCGCGCCGCGCGGGGTGGGTGGGGGGAGGGGCCGGGCGGGGGGAGGGGGCGCCCGGCGGGGTGGGGGAGGGGGCGGGGGCGCCGCCCGGTGTCGCCGCTGTCGCCGGGGGTGGGGGAGGGGCGGGGGGCGCGCGCCGCTGCTCCCGCCGAGCCCGGGGGGTGGGGGAGGGGCGTGGGAGGGGAGGGGGGAGGGGAGAGGCGGCGCGCAGGCGCCCTGCGGGGGAGGGGGAGGGGCCGCCCACGGCCACGCCCCTCCCCCCACGCCGCTTCCCACGCACGTCGCCCCCCGCCCCTCCCCCCACCCCCGCCAGAGACCGGAAGTGACCGGAAGTGACGGGTGGGGATGAGTTTGGACCAGTATGGACCAGTACGGACTGGTTTGGGACACTGGAGAGCTGGGAATCCCCAGTGCATCCCAGTCAATCCCAGTCCATCCCAGTTTATCCCAATTCCCTCCCAGTCAATCCCAGTTTATCCCAGTTCTATCCCAGTTCTATCCCAGTTCACCCCAATCCTCTCCCAATTCCATCCCAGTTCCTCCCAGTTCCATTCCATTTTATCCCAGTTCTGTCCCAGTCCATCCCAGTTCCATTCCCACCTCTTCCCATCTCCATCCCAGTCAATCCCAGTTGATCCCAGTTCATCCCAAATCCATCCTAATTTATCCCAGTTCAATCCCAGTTTATCCCAGTACATCTGAATCGATCCCAGTTCAGTCCCAGTCCCTTCCAGTTCATCCCAGTTAATCCAAATCCTCTCCCAGTCCCTCCCAGTCCACCCGAGTCCATCCCAGTCCATCCCAATTCCATCCCAGTCCATCCCAATTCCATCCCAGTCCATCCCAGTACAATCCCAGTCCATCCCAGTCCCTCTCCCCTCCCAGCCAATCAGATCTCGCCATTCCCAGCATTGGCGCCCCCTGGCGGCCGCGCGCGGGATGAACAAAAATTCTCTTTTTTTTTTTTTTTTTGTTTTTTTTCGGGTTAAATTTTTTTGTTTGTTTTTTGTTTTTGTTTTTTCTCAATTTTTTTTTTCTTAAAAACGCCCTCGGGGCCGCCCCTCCCCCACCCCCCGCCCGCCCCTCCCCCCACCCCCCCGCGGCCCCCCCGGGAATAAAAATAGATGCTCTCGGGTGGGGGGAGGGGCGGGGGGAGGGGCGTCGTCATGGCAACCGGGGACAGCATCTCCATGGCAACCGGGGACATCCTGGCGGTGACGTCATGGGGGCGTCGCCATGGCAACCGGTGACGTCACGACGGTGAGCGATGATGTCATCGGGATGACGTAATTGCACTGGTCGGGGCGTCGCCATGGCAACCGGTGACATCACAGGGTGACGTCGCAACATCAACGAGTGACGTCACAGGCTGAGATCGCCATGGCAACCGGTGACGTCACAATGGCAATGAGTGACTCCACAGAGGTGACATCACAGGGTGACATCGCCATGGCAACCGATGACGTCATCAGCATCGCGTCATCGCGAAGGTCGTTGCCATGACAACCGGTGACATCGTCATCGTGACGTCATCGCAGTGACGTCATCGCAGACTCCGCCCTTCCCCTGGTCTCCATGGCGACGGGGTCAAAGGTCGCGGCCTTCGGTGGGGGGAGGGGCGATCCCCGAGGTGGGGGAGGGGCGGCGGGGGGGAGGGGCCTCAACCCCTCCCCCCCGTTTGGCACAAATCTCTTTGTACAGAAAGCGCAGGAAATAAACCCAAAATCGGGGCGGGGAAAGGACCTCCCCTCCCCCCCGCCCCGGAATTCCCGGGATTTGCCGGAATTCGCCGGATTTCGCCTCAAAATAAACTCCGGTGGGGAAATCATGCAGCGGTGAATTTTTGGGGTCCCCGGAACGCCCCTCCCCCCCCTTCCCCTCCCCCACCCGGCGGGTTTTGGGGGCTCCCGGGGTGGGGGGGAGGGGCGGCGGCGGTGGGGGAGGGGCGACCCCCCCAATTCCTGCTGGGCGGGGGGGAGGGGCGATTCCCATGCGTTTTTTGGGGGGAGCTCCGCAGGGTGGGGGGAGGGGCGGCGGGTGGGGGAGGGGTCCCGGGGTGGGGGGAGGGGTCCCCATGCGTCTCAGCACCCCCAGGTGTCCATGGGGGGGGGAGGGGAGGTGGGGGAGGGGCGGCAGCAGGCGGGGGTTGCCCCTCCCCCCATCGGGGGTGCCCTGGGGGTTTCCCCCTCGTTTTGGGGGGATTTCCCGCGATTTCGGGGATTTCCCGCGATTTCGGGGATTTCCCGCGATTTTGGGGTGATTTCCCCTGATATTGGGATTTCCCCAGGGCTGCTTCCCCCTTCCCAGTGAGTTTCCCACCATGGGGTTTGCCCTAATTTGGGGTTTTTCCCCCAATTTTTGGGGTTTTTATTTCCCACCTTTGGGGGTTTCCCCCCGTTTTTTGGGCGGTTTTCCCCTTTTCTGAAGGTTTTTCCCATTTCGTGGGGATTTTACCCTAAATTCGGGGTTTCTTTTCCCCATTTCAGGATGATTTTTCCTCATTCCAGGTTGGTTTTTCCCCATTTCCAGAGTGTTTTCCCCATTTCTGGGTGATTTTTCCCCATTTTCAGGCTGGTTTTTCCCCATTTCAGGCTGATTTTCCCCCAATTCCAGAGCGTTTTTCCCCACTCCACCTCATTCCTCGGGGCGTGTCCCACCGGGGGTGGTCAGCCGGTCAGCCGGTCAGCCGGTCAGCCGGTCACTCTCCCCCCGATGTCCACCCGGGGCGGGGGAGGGGCGGCGCGGGTTCCCCTCCCCCCTATACGCGGGTGGTGGAGTGGGGGTGGGGCAGCGTGCTGTTGTGGCCGGGCGGGGGGAAGGGCGGCCCGAAGGGGTGGATGGCCGGCAGCCCTCCGGCCACCACCGTGATGGTGTTGGGCGGCAGCAAGGGGACATCCTCGGGCGCTCGCCGCAGCGCCAGCGTGTAGTCCGGCGGTCCGGCGGCCGCGGGGCGCAACGCCGCGTCCGGCGGCTCGGCCGACCCTCCGGCCGCCAGGACGCTGACCCCCTTGAGCTGCAGGGACACCAGCTCCTCCTCGGCCGCGCCGTGGTGGCCCAAGAGGTCATTGGGGGCGGCGGCGCGGCCGCTCTGCGGGGGGCTCAGCCGGCGCGGCGCCCCTCCCGCGCCCCGGACGTCCGGCGGCCGCTTGTCCCTCTTGTAGTAGAGCGCGGCGAAGGCCAGGATGTTGAGGAAGAGGAGGGACGCGCCCACGGCCACCGTCACGCTGAGCTCCGTCGAGTAGTCCCGCGAGTCGCCGGGGAACGGCGCGAGCGGCGCCGGCCGTCGTCCTCGTCCTCGTCGTCGCGGTCGTCCTCGCGGCCGGGCGGCGGGGCGGAGGCCGGGGGCGGGCGGCGGGTGGCCGGCGGGCGGCGCGGGGGCCGGCGGGCGGCGGGAGGCGCGTGGTGGTGGAGGCGTGGGGCAGCTGGTGCAGGTTGTGCAGGTGCGGCACGAGCTCCAGCCAGAAGGCCACCTTGTTGGCGCGGTAGTGGTCGCGGACGCGCGGCTTGAGGCCGATGTGCAGGTAGCGCTTGTCCTTGCCGTCGAAGCGCGTCCACACCACCTCCTCGAAGCGGTTGGGCTTGGTGTGGATGAACTTGGTGTCCTGCGGCACCGGCTGGTTGGGGTCACTGCGGGGAGAGTGACCGAGTGACCAACTGACCAACTGACCAACAACTGACCAACAGGACCTCCCAAGTGTCCACACCACCTCCTCGAAGCGGTTGGGCTTGGTGTGGATGAACTTGGTGTCCTGCGGCACCGGCTGGTTGGGGTCACTGCAGGGAGAGTGACTGAGTGACCAACTGACCAACAAACTAATCCATTGATCAATAGCTAACCATTCAACCAACAACTCACCTATCAACCATGAACTCATCAAACAACCAACAAGCCACTCAACTGACCACCCAACTGACCAACAACTGACCAACAGGACCATCCAAGTGTCCACACCACCTCCTCGAAGCGGTTGGGCTTGGTGTGGATGAACTTGGTGTCCTGCGGCACCGGCTGGTTCGGGTCACTGCGGGGAGAGTGACCAGCTGACCAATCACTAATCCATTGATCAATAACCAACTGATCAACCAAGCAACCAACATCTCATCAATCAATCAACCATTAACTGACCAACCACCCACCCAACCAACCCCTCAACTGACCAACAACTGACCATCCAACTGACCATCCAACTGATCAACCAATAGCCAGCCAACGAACCACCCAACTGACCCACAACTGACCAAACAACCAACCAAGTGACCAACTCACTGATCAATCACTGAACTGACCAACCACCAACTGACCAATGAACTGAAGCACCCAACTGACCACCCAACCACTCAAGTGTTCAATCACCCAACTGACCAATCACCCAACTGACCATTCAACCACTCAACCATTGACCCAAAAACTGACCCAACCACTGACCCAATGATTGACCCAACCACTGACCCAACATTGACCCAATCACTGACCACTGACCCAACCACTGGCCCAACCACTGACCAAACCACTGACCCAATGATTGACCCAACCACTGCCCCAACCACTGACCAAACCACTAACCATTGACCCAACCACTGACCCAACCACTCAACCACTCAACCACTCAACCACTGACCACTGACCCAATCACTGACCCAACCATTGACCAAACCATTGACCAAACCATTGACCCAATGATTGACCCAAACACTGACCCAACCATTCAACCACTCAACCACTGACCCAAACACTGACCATTGACCAAACCACTGACCCAACCATTGACCACTGACCCAACCACTGACCACTGACCCAACCATTGACCCAATGACTGACCCAACCACTGACCCAACCATTCAACCACTCAACCACTGACCACTGACCCAACCACTGACCCAACCCCCACCCCCACCCAACCACAAGGTCCCACCACTCCCAGTGGGCGTGTCCACCCCAAGCCCCTCCCACCCACCCCGTCTTGGCGAAGTTGGTCCAGTAGGTCATGACGACGGCGCTGAGCATGACGTCGTTCTTGGAGAAGTTGCAGGGGAAGAGGTCGGTGGCTCCCACCATGGGCACCCCGAACACGTAGGGGATCTCGTCGCCGTGCGCCGCGTCCGCCCACTCCGGCCGCGCGTCCGTCTGGCAGTGGTGGTAGAAGGTGTAGAAGTACACCGGCGACTGGTACTCGGCGTGCAGCTTGGCCGTGGCCACGGCCGGCGCCACCCACTGGTGGTCAGTGAAGAGCGCCAGCAGCGTCTTGCGCCGCATCTCGCCGTTGTCGCGGTCGGCCCAGTCGGTGTACATGAACTTGATGGTCTCGCGCAGGATGTCCTTGCCCTCGGGGTAGCCGTACAGGTTGTCCACGAAGTTGGACACGGTGAAGTCGAAGTAGGACGCCGAGATGCCGTCCTCGCTCTCCAGCGAGTCCTCCACGAACTTGAGCCCTCGCCCTGGTTGACCCCGATGAGGATGTCGTAGTTGAGGAACTCGCCCTGCTGCATCAGGATCTCGGGGTCGTCCGGCACCACGTCGCCGTCCACCACCGGCCCGAAGGCCACGTGGTAGCGCGCCGGCTGGACGTCCTGGTCCACCAGGGCGCGGAAGGGCTGTCGCCGCAGGCACTCGACGGCTGCGCCGGTGTCGGCGCGCTCGCAGCCCACCTTGGCCGCCAGCAGCCGCGTGTACTTGAGCGGCTGGTAGTTGACTGACCAGCTGGCGATGGCCGTGCCGCTCTGGGCAATGGCCTTCTGGAACAGGCCTGGGGAGAGTGGAGAGTGGTCATCAGGGGGGTTTGGGGTCATTGCAGTCATTGGTGTCATTGGGATTGGGGTCATCGGGGGTTTGGGGTGATGGCCGTGCTGCTCTGGGTGATGGACTTTTGGAACAGGCCTGGGGACAGTGGATAGCGGTCATCAGGGGAGTTTTGGGTCATTGGGGTCATCAGGGGGGTTTGGGGTCATTGGGGTCATCAGGGTTGGGTTTGGGGTCATTGGGATTGGGGTCATCGGGGATTTGGGGTGATGGCCATGCCGCTCTGGGCGATGGCCTTCTGGAACAGGCCTGGGGACAGTGGACAGTGGTCATTGGGGTCATTGGGGTCATTGGGGTCATCAGGGTTGGGTTTGGGTCATCGGGGATTTGGGGTGATGGCCATGCTGCTCTGGGCGATGGCCTTCTGGAACAGGCCTGGGGAGAGTGGACAGCGGTCATCGGGGTCATTGAGGTCATTGAGGTCATTGGGGTCATTGGGGTCATTGGGGTCATTGGGGTTGGGTTTGGGGTCATGGGGGATGTTGGGATCACTGGGGATCTTGGGATCATTGTGGATTTTGGGATTGGTTCCACCAGGCTTTGGGGTGATGGACATGTGAATTTTGGGGCAGTTCCTGGGGATTTTGGACCACAGAGCGAATTTCGGGGTCATTCCTGGGCGATTTGGGACCCCAAAGTGAACTTCATGGTGGTTCCCACGGGATTTGTGACCCCAAAGCAGATTTTGGGATCATTTCTGTGGGTTTTGTGACCCCAGACTGGTTTTTGGGTTCGTTCCCACAGATTTTGTGACCCCAACCCCATTTTTGGGGCCATTCCTGTAGATTTTGTGACCCCCAACCCTATTTTTGGGGCCGTTCCCACAGATTTCATGATCCCAAACCCCGTTTTCGGGGCCATTCCCAGGGATTTAGTGATCCCAACCCCATTTTTGGGGCCATTCTTGCGGATTTTGTGACCCCCAAAGTCGATTTTAGGGTAATTTCTGTGGGTTTTGTGATCCCCAACCCCATTTTTGGGGCCGATCCCACAGATTTCATAACCCCAAACCCATTTTTCGGGCCATTCCCACAGATTTCATGACCCCCACCCCGTTCTTGGGGCCGATCGGGGTTTCGGTCACCTTCGGAGTGGTGTGACAGGATGAGCAGGCTGACGCAGGCGGCGCCGGCGCCCGAGCCGAAGATGGTGATGCGCTGCGGGTCGCCGCCGAAGTGACCGACGTTCTCGTGGAGCCACCGCAGCGCCTGGATCTGGTCCAGCAGGCCGTAGTTGCCCTTGGCCGCCTGGTCACCCGTGCTCAGGAACCCTGGGGACAGCGAGGGGGACGTTGGGGACAATGTTGGGGACATCAGGGACAGTGTTGGGGACATCAGGGACAGCGTTGGGGACATTGGGGACAGCGTTGGGGACACCTCTGGGACATTGACGACACCACCAGGACACTGGGGACATCACTGGGGAAATTGCCAGGACATTGGGGACACCACTGGGGACACTGGGGACACCACCGGGGACACCTCCGGGACATTGGTTACACCGCCAGGGCATTGGGGACATCATCAGGGACACCGGGGACACAGTCAGGACATTGGGAACGCAGCCAGGACACTGCGGGGACGCCGGGGACACGGTCAGGACACCGCCAGGACAACTGGGGACACGGCCAGCACATTGGGGACACGGTTAGGACACCGCCAGGACAACTGGGGACATGGCCAGCACATTGGGGACACGGTTAGGACACCGCCAGGACAACTGGGGACACGGCCAGCACATTGGGGACACGGTTAGGACACCGCCAGGACAACTGGGGACATGGCCAGCACACTGGGGACACCACCTGGACATTGGCAACACTGCCAGGACGTTGGGGACACGGCCAGGACGCCATGTGGACATTGGGGACACGGCCAGGACATAGTGGGGACACTGGGGACACAGCCAGGACACCATGTGGACATTGGGGACACGGCCAGGACGTAGTGGGGACACAGCCAGGACACTGTGTGGACACTGGGGACATGGCCAGGACCCACGATGTCCCCAGGAAGGTTCCTCATGATGTCCCCAACGTCCCCAAACCCAACACGAGTCCCAAACGTGCTCTCCCCGCAATGTCCCCAACGTCCCCAATGTCCCCAATATCCCCAATGTCCCCAATGTCCCCATTATCCCCAGTGTCCCCAACGTTCCCAAATACCCCCATTGTCCCCACTGTCCCCAATCCCCCCAAAATCCCCAAATGTCTCCAATATCCCCAATGTCCCCAATGTCCCCAAAATCCCCAATGTCCCAAATGTCCCCAATATCCCTGATGACCCCAGTGTCCCCAATGTCCCCAGTCCCCCCAATCCCCCGTCAATGTCCCCACTGTCCCCACTGTCCCCAATGTCCCCAGTGTCCCCAATCCCCCGTCCATGTCCCCACTGTCCCCACTGTCCCCAATGTCCCCAATGTCCCGTCAATGTCCCCACTGTCCCCACTGTCCCCAATGTCCCCAATGTCCCCAATCCCCCACGGATGTCCCCACTGTCCCCAGCCCTTACCCAGCACGCCCAGCCGGTAGTTCATGGTGACAACGATGACATTGCCGTACGCCGCCAGGACACTGCCATCGAACATGTTCCCTGTCCCCTCCATGTAGGAGCCACCGTGCAGGAACAGCATCACCGGCTTCTTGCCGCTGTCACGGATGTCTGGGGACAGAGGGGACATCTTGGGGACATCCCAAAATACCCTGGGGACATCCCTGGGACAGCCTGGGGACAGCCCAGGACGTGAGGACACTGTGGGGACACCACAGGGACAGCCCAGGGACAGCATGACCGGCTTCTTGCTGCTGTCACGGATGTCTGGGGACAGAGAGGACTCTGTGGGGACATCCTGAAGTGTCCTGGGGACATCGCTGGGGACAGCCCAGGGACACTGCAGGGACAGCCCAGGACACGGGGACATCCCAAGGACAGCATGACCGGCTTCGTGCCGCTGTCACGGATGTCTGGGGACAGAGGGGACATCTTGGGGACATCCTGGGGACATCCCAAAGTGTCCTGGGGACATCCCTGGGGACAGCCTGGGGACGCTGCAGGGACAGCATGACTGGCTCCTTGCCACTGTCACAGATGTCTGGGGACAGAGGGGACATCCTGGGGACTTCCCAAAGTGTCCTGGGGACATCACTGGGGACAGCCCAGGGACAGCCCAGGACATGGGGACACTATGGGGACATCCAAGGGACAGCATGACCGGCTCCTTGCTGCTGTCGCGGATGTCTGGGGACAGCAACAGACAGGGGACATCCCAAACTGTCCTGGGGACATCTGAAATTGTCCTCAGGACATCCCTGGGGACACCCTGGGGACATCTCAGGGACAGTCTGGGGACACCCTGGGGACATCCCAGAGCTGGGGACATCCCCGATGTCACCCTGGGGGTGCTGGGAGGTGACAGGCTGGATTTGGGGTCACTTTAGGGTCACTTTGGGGTCACTTTAGGGTCACTGGGAGGTCACTTTAGGGTCACTTTGGGGTCAATTTGGGGTCACTTCTTTGGGGTCACCTTGGGGTCACTTTACGGTCACTTTAGAGTTACTTTATGGTCACTTTGGGGTCACTTTAGGGTCACTTCTTTGGGGTCACTTTGGGGTCACTGGTGGTCCCCTTGGGGTCACTTTAGAGTTACTTTATGGTCACTTTGGGGTCATTTTGGGGTCACTTTATGGTCACTTTATGGTCACTTTGGGGTCACTGTGGGGTCACTGGGATGTCCCCTTTTCCGGTGCCGTTTCCATGGCAACGTCACCCCCTTGGGGACAAAGGGGGGGAGGGGACACCGTGGGGACATGGGGGAGGGGCGGGAAAGGGGGCGTGTCCAAAAAAAAACACCACCAGGAATAAAAAACCAAAAACCACCAAAAAACCACCAAAAACCAAAAAAACCAAAAAAACCAAAAACTCCCCCAAACCCCCCGCGAAGAAGCCGAAAAAACACAAAAAAACCATAAAAACCAAAAAAACCAACCAAAAAGAACCAAAAACCCCCCGAAAAAAGCCACGGAAGAACCAGAAGAGGCACCAAAAAAATCCCAAAAATCCCCAAAATCCTCACCTGGACAGGAAATTTTGGGGTGGGGGTAGGGGAGGGCGGGGGGAGGGGAAGGAAAAGGGGAAAAACCACCAAAAAAAAAGAAAAAAAGAAAAAAAAAAAGAAAAAAAGAAACGGGGGGCGGGGGGGAAGAACAAAAAAGAAAAAAAAAACAACCAAAAAACCCAAAAAAGCTGGAATTCGCCCCAAAACATGCAGCAGAACTACCTGAGTCCGGGGGGAGCGCCGGCCGCGCCGTCCTCGCGCTTTTTGCCGAGCAAACCTGGACCGAGGGAAGAGAACAGGAAAAATTTTTGGGGCCAAAAGGAGAGAAAACGGGGTCGGGGGGGGAGGGGCGGCCACAAAAAAAAAGAGGTTTTTTGGGGGGGGGGAGGGAAAAAATCCCCCCGAAAAAAGAGGAGTTTGGAACATTCCGCCTCCGAGAACTGGAGGAAAAAGGAGAAAAAACCCCAAAATCGGGGAAAACGGGGAAAACGGCCCAAAAATGGGGCCTGGGAGGGGCCGGGGGGGATGGACGGAGGGTGGACAGTGGGGTGGACGTTGGGATGGACGTTGGGACGTTGGGGTGCTGGGATGGACATTGGGGTGGACATTGGGATGTTGGGATGGACATTGGGATGTTGGGATGGACACTGGGATGGTCAGCGGGATGGACATTGGGATGGACATTGGGATGTTGGGATGGACACTGGGATGGTCAGCAGGATGGACATTGGGATGGACGTTGGGACATTGGGATATTGAGATGAACATTGGGATGGACATTGGGACATTGGGATATTGAGATGGACATTGGGACATTGGGATGGACACTGGGATGGCTGTAGGATGCTGGGATGGACATTGGGATGGCTGGATGGACACTGGGATGGACATTGGGTTGCTGGGATGGACATTGGGATGGACATTGGGTCATTGGGATGGACATTGGGATGTCAGGATGGACACTGGGATGGACACTGGGATGGCTGGATGGACACTGGGATGGACACTGGGATGGCTGGAGGATGCTGGGATGTCAGGATGGACACTGGGATGGACGCAGAGGTACCTGGCTGAAGGACGGGTGGACACTGGGGTGGACATCAGGATGGACACCAGGACGTCGGGATGGACGCCAGGAAGGACGGAGGGTGTCAGGATGGACATCAGGACGGACGGCCAGAGGCGCGGCCGGAGGTGATGGACACTGGGATGGAGGTTGGGATGGGTGGACGGAGAGGGATGGACAGAGGCCTGGATGGACAGAAGGATGGTGGGATGGACACCAGGATGGGCATTGGGATGGGCATTGGGATGGACACTGGATGGACACTGAATGGACACTGAATGGACACTGAGTGGACACTGGGATGGCTACCAAGATGGACACTGGATGGACACTGGGATGGACACTGGATGGACACCAAGACGGACATTGGGATGGACACCGGATGGATGCCAGGATGGACATTGGGTGGACACCAGGATGGACACTGGGATATTGAAATGGACACTGGATGGACATTGGGTGGACACTGGATGGACACTGGGATGGACACTGGGATGGACATTGGATGGACACTGGATGGACACTGGATGGACACCAGGATGGACACTGGGATGGACATTGGATGGACACTAGATGGACACTGAGTGGACACTGGGTGGACACTGGATGGACACTGAGTGGACACTGGGTGGACGGTGGGACCCCGGTGGGGGGCGGGGCCATGGAGGGGGCGGGGCTGTGGCTCCCGAGGGGGAGGGGCTCCCCTCCCCCCACTCCCCGATTTGCCCAAATCCGCAGCTTTTCGCCCCAAATCCCAATTTCCTCATTTCCGCCCATTGTGGGCGGGGCCAGCCCAGGCCACGCCCCCTCCCATTTCCCTGCTCCTTTTTGCCCAATTTCCCTGGATTTTGCCCCATTTCCCGATTGCTCCGTTATCCTCCCAATTTTGCCTATTTTCCCCAAAAATTTGCCCAAATTCCCCCTTTTTCTGCCCAATTCGGGGAGCACGATTTGGGGGGCGGAGCCTCCCCTCCCCCCCCTTCGCCCCGCCCCCTTCTCCTCAATTTCTGTTATTTTTCCTTCGATTTTCCCATTTTGCTCCAATTTCCTCCTTTTCCACCTCATTTCTGTCCTCACCTGGGTGGGGCTGACCACGCCCACCTCGCCTGGACACACCCATCTCACCTGGTCACGCCCCTTTCCCATAGCCCCGCCCACCCACACCATTCCCACCCCTCCCTCCAGGTGTGTCCAACCTGTCCCCAGGTGTGTCCCCAGGTGTCTCCCTGTCCCTCACCTGTCCCCTGGTGTTCCCTGGTTGTGTCTCACCTGTCCCTAGGTGTCCCCAGGTGCGTTCCTGACCATTCAGTTGTCCCCAGGTGTGTCCCAGGTGTGTCCCTGTCCCTCACCTGCATCCCAGGTGTGTCACACCTGTCCCCAGCTCTCTCCAGATGTGTCCCAGGTGTGTCACACCTGTCCCCAGCTCTCCCCAGGTGTCCCCAGGTGTGTCACAGGTGTGTCATACCATCCTCAGTCGGCACGTAGAGGTTCAGGTACAGGCAACCCTCGCTCTGCGCAGCCCCGCAGTCACACCTAGCTCTATCCCAGCTCTAACCCAGCTCTCCCCAGGTGTCCCTAGCTGTCCCCAGGTGTCCCCAGGTGTCCCCAGGTGTGTCCCAGGTGTGTCCCAGGTGTGTCATACCATCCTCGGTGGGCACATAGAGGTTCAGGTAGAGGCAGTCCTCGCTCTGCACAGCCCCACAGTCACACCTAGCTCTATCCCAGGTGTCCCCAGCTGTCCCTAGGTGTCCCCAGCTCCATCCCAGGTGTCCCCAGGTGTGTCCCACCTGTCCCCAGGTGTCATACCATCCTCAGTCAGCACGTAGAGGTTCAGGTACAGGCAGTCCTCGCTCTGCGCAGCCCCGCAGTCACACCTAGCTCTATCCCAGCTCTAACCCATCTATCCCCAGCTGTCCCCAGGTGTCCCCAGGTGTGTCCCAGGTGTCATACCATCCTCAGTCGGCACGTAGAGGTTCAGGTACAGGCAGTCCTCGCTCTGAGCAGCCCCGCAGTCACACCTAGCTCTATCCCAGCTCTACCCCAGGTGTGTCACACCTCTCCCAAAGTGTCCCCAGGTGTGTCACACCTGTCCCCAGGTGTCATACCATCCTCGGTGGGCACGTAGAGGTTCAGGTACAGGCAGTCCTCGCTCTGCGCAGCCACGTAGGCTCCGGCCGCCTCCAGGTTGTCGCTGAGCCACAGGGGCAGCATGAGGGGCGGGGGTCCGGCGCGCAGGTTCTGGGGACAGGCGGGGGCGAAGGCGGTGGCGTCGCGGACCCCGCCCCAGGCGGCAGGTGCCTCAGGTGGCGCCCAGCGGCGCGGGCCGAGCGGCGGCGCGGCGTACGGGACGCCCAGGAACGCCTGCACCGGCCCCAGCAGCTCGTTGCTGAGGTCGCGGCGCGCCCCCCGGAGCCGGCCGTACTGCGTGGGGACCACCGGGAACTTGGGGTCCGGGGGGGGCTCCGGGGGGGGGCTGGGGGGGCTGGGCGGGGCAGGAGGGGGAGGGGAGGAGGGCGAGGAGCAGGGAGAGGGTGAGGGGAGGGGGAGGCATGGCGGGGGCGGGGCGGTGGGGAGGGGGCGGGGCTATGGGGAGGGGAGGGGGGGAGGGCGGTGGGGGGGCTGTGGGGGGTGGGGGAAATTGGGGGATTTGGGGGAAATTGGGGAAATTGGGGAAAAAATTGGGAAATTAGGGGGAAATTGGGGGGATTTGGGGGATTTGGGGGAATTGGGGGAAATTGGGGGAAATTGGGGGGATTTGGGGGGAAATCGTGGGGAATTTGGGGGGAAATTTGGGGGAGAAATTGGGGGGAATCAGAGGGCATTTGGGGGAATTGGGGGAAATTGGGGGTTTGGGGGGAAATTGGGGGAGAAATTGGGGAAATAGGGGAAAAAATGGGGAAATTAGGGGGAATTTGGGGGGAAATGGGGAAAAAACATGGAAATTAAGGGAAATTGGGGGAATTTGGGGGGGAAATCGTGGGGAAATTGGGGAAATTGGAAGGGATTTGGGGGGAATTTGGGGGGGAAATTTGGGGGAGAAATTGGGGGAAATTGGGGGATTTGGGGGAAATTGGGGGAGAAAACGGGGGAATTGGGGAAAAAATGGGAAAATTAGGGGGAATTTGGGGAAATTTGGGGGAAAATGGGGAAAAAACCGGGGAAATTTGGGGGAAATTGGGGGGAAATCAGGGGTTTGGGGGAAAATCGGGGGGAGAAATTGGGGGAATTGGGGAAAAAAGGGGAAATTAGGGGGAATTTGGGGGGAAATTGGGGGAGAAATTGGGGGAATTTGGGGGGAAATTGGGGGAATCAGAGAAAAAATGGGAAAATTGGGGGAATTTGGGGAAATTTGGGGGAAAATGGGGGGAAAAACAGAAATTAGGGGGAAATCGGGGGAAATCGGGGGAATTTGGGGGAAATCAGGGAAGAAATTGGGGGAGAAATCGGGGGAATAGGGGAAAAAAATGGGGAAATTAGGGGGAATTTTGGGGAAATTTGGGGGGAAATCGGGGAAGAAATTGGGGAAATTTGGGGGAAATTTGGGGGAATTTGGGGGATTTGGGGAAATGGGGGGATTTAGGGGGAAATTTGGGGAAGAAATTGGGGAATTGAGGAAAATTGGGGAAATTGGGGGAATTTGGGGGAAAATGGGGAGAAAACAGGGAAATGGGGGGAAAATTGGGGAAGAAATCAGGGAAATGATGGGGAAATCAGAGAAATTGGGGAAAAATGGGGAAACGGGGGAAATTGGGGGGAAAATGAGGAAATTGGGGGAGTTGGGGGGAATGGGAAAAAAACAGGGAAATGAAAGGAAATTGGGGAAGAAACAGGGAAATTGGGGGAAATCAGGGGAAAGTCATTGAGGGGAAAGAAAGCAGAAAATTGGGGGAATTTGGGGGGAAAAACAGGGAAATGAAGGAATTTGGGGGGAAATGGGGAAGAAATTAGGGAATTGGGGGAAATGGGGAAAACGGAAATGGGGTGGAAATTGGGGGAAATGAGGGGGAAATTAGAGGGAAATGGGGTTGGGAAATAGGGGGGAAATTGAGGAAATTGGGTGGAAATTGGGGGAAATCGGGGGGAAATGGGGAGGAAATTGGAGAGGAAATTGGAGAGGAAATGGGGTTGGGAAATTGGGTGGAAATTGGGTGGAAATTGAGGAAATTGGGGGTGGGAGATGGGAAATGAGGGGAGGACGAGGGAAATGAATTTTGGGGGAAATGGGGAAGAGAAATGGGGAGAAATTGGGAGAAATTGGGGGTGAGGAGTTGTGGGAAACGGGGAGGAAATTTGGGGCGAAACGGGGGGAATTGGGGTTTGGGGTGATGGGGCCCGGGGGGGGTCACGGGGGTCAGGGGGGGTCAGGGGGGGGTCAGGGGGGGTCCCAGGTCAGGGGTGGGGGGAGGGGGAGGCCATGGGGGGAGGGGAGGCCAGGAGCCCAAAGGGATGATGGGAAATGGGGAGGGGCGAGCGCGGGGGGGGCGGGGGGGGAGAGAAGAACAAGCAGAACAAACCATCAGCGGGGGGTCCTGCCCCCCCCGGGACCCCCAAAAATCCTCCCCAAAACCCCCCCGGGACCCCAAAACCCACCCGACACTGCCCCCGAAGATCTGCCCGGAATCTCCGCGAATTCACCCCAAAATCCTCCCGAGTCCCCCCCGCCCCGCCCGGGGGGGGTTGGGGGATGCTGCTGCCCCCCCGTTGCCATGGGAACAGAGCCCGGAGCGTCGCCGTGGCAACCGGAGTTCCGGAGCATCCCGGGGGGGCGCGGGGGGGTCCCGGGGGTCTCTCCGCGCACGCGACCCCCCCGCCTGCCCCCCCCGCCCCCCCGCGCCGGGCCGAGCCGCTGCCCCACTTACCGCCTCCCCCCTCCCCAAATTCGGCCCCTCCCCCCACATCCCGGCCCCTCCCCCCCTCCTTTCTGCCCCCCCCGCGCCCCTCCCCCCCCAATTCGGGGGTCCGGAGCCCCCCCGGCCCCCCCCGCCCCCCCCCGATCCGGGCCGGGGGGGTCCATCCGGGCCGCCCCTCCCCCTCCCCATCATCCCCCCTCCCCCCGGTGGGCCCGGGCCGCCCCTCCCCCCATCCATCCCCCCTCCCCCTCCCCCCGCGGGGGTCTCGCGCTCACCGGGGGGCTGCGGGCGGGGGGGCGGGGGGGCCATGGCGGGCCGACGGAGCCGAACCGGGAGCGGCCGCTGGTCCCTCCCGCCGGGAGCCGCCTCCGGGGGGCGGCGCCGCGCTCGGACCGGCCCCCCGCCCCCCGGGCCTTCATCGGCATCCCCGGCATCATCACCTTCATCATCATCATCCTCGGCATCATCATCATCACCTTCATCATCATCCTCGGCATCATCATCTTCATCACCCTCGACATCTTCATCCTCAGCATCATCTTCATCTTCATCATCATCCTCATCATCATCCTTGGCATCATCATCTTCTGAACCCCCCCGCCCCCCGGGCCTTCATCGGCATCCCCGGCATCATCATCCTCATCATCATCATCCTCAGCATCATCATCCTCGGCATCATCATCTGCATCATCCTCATCATCATCATCATCCTCAGCATCCTCAGCATCTTCATCTTCATCCTCATCTTCATCATCATCCTCATCATACTCTGAACCCCCCCGCCCCCCGGGCCTTCATCGGCATCCTCGGCATCTTCAACATCCTCATCTTCATCCTCATCATCATCATCTTCATCATCCTCAGCATCTTCATCGGCATCCTTGGCATCATCTTCATCATCATCATCATCCTCGGCATCATCATCTTCGGCATCTTCATCTTCATCCTCTGAGGCCCCCCCGGGCCTTCATCGGCATCCTCGGCATCATCATCCTCATTATCATCGTCGGCATCATCTTCATCTTCATCATCCTCGACATCTTCAACTTCATCAGCATCCTCAGCATCATCATCATCATCAGCTTCATCATCCTCAGCATCTTCACCTTCATCATCATCATCATCATCATCGGCTTCATCTTCATCCTCTGAACCCCCCCGCCCCCCTGGGGCCTTCATCATCTTCATCATTCTCATCATCCTCATCATCATCCTCATCATCATCATCCTCAGCATCATCTGAACCCCCTCAGCCTGGTGAGCCTCCCCGGCATCTTCATCTTCATCATCCTCATCATCTTCATCTCAATCCTCATCATCCCCGGACCCCCAGCCAGTCAAACCCACCTCCCCATCCTCATCTTCATCATCCTCATCCTCATCATCATCCTCATCTTCATCTTCTTCATCATCTTCATCTTCATCTTCATCATCATCTTCATCTTCCTCATCATCTTCATCTTCATCCTCATCATCCTCATCCTCATCCTCATCCTCCTCCTCCCTGGGCCCACCTGGTTCCCCCAATCCATCCAACCCCCTCTTCATCATCTTCATCCTCATCCTCATCCTCCTCTCCACTCTCCAAACCCCAAAACCCTAAATCCCCTCAGGATCCTCAAAACCCACAAAAAATCCCCAAAAACCCACTGGAAACACCCAAAACCCACTCAGAACCTGCGTGGGGGACACTGGGGACCTCTCAGAACCCCCAAAACCTCCTCAGGAGCCCAAGACTCCCCCCAAAACCCCCAAAAAACCCCAAATTTTCCCCAAAAAACCCCAAATTTTCCCAAAAAACACCAAATTTCCCCCAAAACCCCTGGCGGTCGCTGCGATCCCTTTTTCCACCACCAGGCGGCGCGCTGCCCCGCACGGGAGGCGGGAACTTTTCCGATTGGTCGCTTCTCCATTTGATTGACAGGCGGCTCCTCCAATAGAACGCGACCCAGCTGGGCGGAAGCGGAAGCGCGCGGCGGCAGCACCGGAAGAGGAAGCACAGCAATGGCGGCGGCCTGGGCGAGGCTCGGCGCGCTGAGCGGAGCTGCCGCCATGGCGGGCGCGGCCTACGGCGCTCACGGTGCGGTGTGGCGTCCCGGGGGGTCTCGGGGCGCGCGGGGGGTCCGGGGGGGCTCGGGGTCGGGCGGTTCCGGGTGACCCTGGGCGCTCCGGGCGATCTGAGCGTTCCGGAGTGTCATGAGGGAGGCTGAGGCGCTCCGGGGGTGCCGGGCGGGTTCTGGGGGTCCCGGGGGGGTTTTGGGGGTCCTGCGAGGGTCCTGAGGGGCTCTCATTTTTTCCTGTTTTTTTCCCCATTTTTCCCTTTTTTTTCTGATGTTTCCCCATTTTTTTCCTTTTTACTGTGATTTTTTTCCCCATTTTTTTCCTTTTTTTCTGATTTTTCCCCATTTTCCCTTTTTTATCCTGATTTTTCCCCATTTTTTCCATCATTTTTCCTTCCCCTCTGTATGTCTCATTCTTCTCTTCGATTTCTGTTCATTTTCCCCAATTTTTTTCCCCAATTTTTCCTCATTTTCCCTGTGTTCTTTTCCCCCATTTTTCCCTCCATTTTCCCCAATTATTCCTCTTTTTTTCCCATTTTCTCTCGTTTTTTGTTCCCCTTTTGTGTGTCTCACTCTCCTCTTGGGCTTCTCTTCCCTTTTCCCATTGTTTTTTTCCCATTTTCTCCCAATTTTCCCGGTTTTTTTCCATTTTTTTCCCCTATTTTCCCCATTTTTCCTTAATTCTTTCCCATTTCCCCCATTTTTCCCTTTTTTTCCCAATTTTTCCCATTTTTTTCCCCATTTTCCCCCATTTTTTCTCCTATTTTCCCCATTTTTCCCTATTTTTTCCCCATTTTTTCCCCATTTTTCCCTGGTTTTTCCCCATTTTCCCCCGTTTTTCCCCATTTTCCCCCGTTTTTCCCCATTTTCCCCCGTTTTTTCCCCACTTTCCCCCATTTCTCAGTGAATTTTGGGGTTTTTGGTTTCTCCCCCGCAGGGCTGCGCCGCAGCGATCGGGACGAGTATCAGAAGGAGGTGAGTGGGGAGGGGAGTTCGACCCCAAAAACCCCAAAATAACCCAAAAAAACCCCAAAATAACCCCAAAAAAACCTAAAAGAGCCCAAAAAACCCCAAAAATCCCCAAATTTGTGCTCCCCAGCTGTACGAAACTGCCAATCGGTTTCACCTCCTGCACAGCCTGGCGCTGCTGGCGACGCCGCACTGCCGACACCCACACCTGGTGAGAATCACCCCAAAATAACCCAAATTCACCCCAAAATAACCCCAAATCACCCAAAAATCCACCCGCCGCACTGCCGACACCCACACCTGGTGAGAATCACCCCAAAATAACCCAAATTCACCCCAAAATAACCCCAAATCACCCAAAAATCCACCCGCCGCACTGCCGACACCCACACCTGGTGAGAATCACCCCAAAATAACCCAAATTCACCCCAAAATAACCCCAAATCACCCAAAAATCCACCCGCCGCACTGCCGACACCCACACCTGGTGAGAATCACCCCAAAATAACCCAAATTCACCCCAAAATAACCCCAAATCACCCAAAAATCCACCCGCCGCACTGCAGACACCCACACCTGGTGAGAATCACCCCAAAATAACCCAAATTCACCCCAAAATAACCCCAAATCACCCAAAAATCCACCCGCCGCACTGCCGACACCCACACCTGGTGAGAATTAACCCAAAATCACCCCAAATCACCCCAAAATAACCCCAAAAATCTGACACCGCACTGCCGACACCCACACCTGGTGAGAATCACCCCAAAATATCCCAAAATAAGCCCAAAAATCCACCCCAAACCACCTGAATTCACCCCAAAATAACCCCAAAGATCTGAGACCCAAAATTACCCGAAATTACCCCAAAGTCCCATTTTCCCCTTCCCTGAACCCCACAAATCCCCCAAAATCCTATTTTTCCCTCCCTTTAACCCCACAAACTCCCTTTTTGCCCCTAAACTCCCCAAAACCCCATTTCCCCCGTTTAACCCCAAAACCCCATTTTCCCCCATTTTAACCCCAAAATCCCGTTTCCCCCCATTTTAACCCCAAAACCCCATTTTCCCCCATTTTAACCCCAAAATCCCCTTTCCCCCCATTTTTAACCCCGACCCCGTTTCTCTCCCCAGGCCGGGTCCATCCTGGTCGCAGGTTTGGGACTTTTCTGTTTCCCCTTTTACTACCACGGCGTGACCGGCGACCCCAAATTCAACCGCGGGGCGCCGGTGGGGGGATCCCTGCTCATCCTGGGCTGGGCAGCCATGGCACTGTGAGGGTTAACCCCAAAATATCCCAGAAATCACCCCAAATCAGGGGGTCCCTGCTCATCCTGGGCTGGGCAGCCATGGCACTGTGAGGGTTAACCCCAAAAATCCTAAAAATCCTAAAAAAACCCCAAAATCAGGGGGTCACTCCTCATCCTGGGCTGGGCAGCCATGGCACTGTAGGATTGACCCAAAAATCCCAAAAATCACCCCAAATCAGGGGGTCCCTGCTCATCCTGGGCTGGGCTGCTGTGGCATTGTTAGATCGACCCCAAAAACACCAAAAATCATCCCAAAAAATCCCAAAGTCAGAGGGGGGAGCCCTGGGGGGGTTGGGGTGGTTTCTTCGGGGGGATTTATGGGTTTGGGTTTCTTTGGGGGTCTTTTAAAGGGTTTTGGGGTTTTTAAGGGTTTTTTGGGGTTTTTAAAAGGGTTATGTGGTTTTTTAAGGGGATTTTGGGTTTTTCAGGTGGTTTTTGGGTTTTTTTAAGGGTTTTTGGGTTTTTTTCAGGTGGTTTTTGGGTTTTTTTTCAGGTGGTTTTTGGGTTTTTTTCAGGGTTTTTGGGGTTTTCAGGTGGTTTTTAAGGGTTTTTGGGGTTTTTTCAGGTGGTTTTTGGGGTTTTTAAGGGTTCTTTCGGGTTTTTGGGAGACTGGCGGGTACTGGGATGGGATTGAGGGAGAACTGGAGTGACCGGAAGTGGACACTGGGGTCACTGGGAACTCTGAATCTCCTCCTGGACGCTGTCCCTTTAAGAAGGGGCGGAGCCTCCCCTGCCCACCCCCCATCGGTCAGTGCACAGCCAATGGGAGCTGCTGCTGTGTTGTCCTCGCCGCTGATTGGCTGGAAGACACTCCTTGATGACGTCATGGCCGTTGCTGAGCAACAGCCAATAGGACACTGATCGCCACGCCCCCAAGCCGTGATTGGTTGGCTGCAGAGGGGGCGGGGCCTCGCCGCTGATTGGCTGCGGTGCTGGAATTGTGAACCAATAAACGATCGAGTTGCTGTGGCCACGCCTCCTGTGACGTCATGGGAAAATCCTGAGGCTTTGGGGATCCCGAAAACCCCAAAATCCCAAAAAACCCCAGAACTGCCCCAAAATCCATCAAAACTGCCCCAAAAAACCCAGAACTGCCCCAAAATCCCTGAAACACCCCAAAATGCCTCAAAAGCCCCAAAACTGCCCCAAAATCCCTCAATGGCCCCAAAGAATTCCCCATAAACCTCCAGAAAACACCCTAAATGACCTCAAAATCCAAAAAAACCCACCCAAAATGAACTCAAAATCCCCCAAAAAACCCAGAAAATCCCCCAAAAATCCCTAAATGACCCCAAAATCCCCCAAAAGTCCTCACTTACCCGGGCTGTGGGTGCTGCTGCCCCGCGGGGTCTTTATTTGGGGTTTTTGGGTTTTTTGGGGTCAGGGTTGTACAAACGGGGCTGGGGGAGCTCAGGAGTATCAAAATTTGGGGTTTTGGGGTTTTTTGGGGTCAGAAGAAATCCACATCCTCGGGAGCGTCGAGGTCCCGATACTCGACGATCGCCCGCGGGTCGCCGCGCACCATCCTGGGGACAGGGACCCCAAAATCACCCAAAATCACCCAAAATTCACCCCAAATCCACCCTGCGGGTCGCCGCGCACCATCCTGGGGACAGGGACCCCAAAATCACCCAAAATTCACCCCAAAATAAACCCCAAATCCACCCTGCGGGTCGCCGCGCACCATCCTGGGGACAGGGACCCCAAAATAAACCCCAAATCCCCAAAATCCACCCCAAATCACCCCAAAATATACCCCGCGGGTCGCCGCGCACCATCCTGGGGACAGGGACCCCAAAATCACCCCAAATTCACCCCAAAATGTACCCTGAAACCCCGAGGGACCCCGCAGGTCGCCGCGTACCATCCTGGGGACAGGGACCCCAAAATCACCCAAAATCCACCCCAAAACCCCAAAATACACTCTGAGGGACCCAAAATCCACCCCAAATCCATCCTGACCCCAATAGGGACCCCAAAATCCACTCCAAAATCAAAAATCACCCCAAAATCCACCCCAGAACCCCTGAGGGACCCCAAAATCCCCAGATTTGGGGTGGGAACCCCCGAGATTGGGTCAGAACCCCCTAAAGTGGGTGAGAAACTCCCAAAATTGGGTCAGAATCCCCAAAATGGATGAAAACCTCCCAAAACTGGGTGAGAAACCCCAAAATTAAATTGGAAACCCCCCAAGCTGGGTCAGAAACCCCAAAGTTGGGTCAGAATCCCCAAAATTAAATTGGAAACCCTCAAGTTGGGTCAGAAACCCCCAAAATGGATCAAACCCCCCATACCGGCCCCAGGACCTCCCAATTTTTGGGGTTTTTGTGTCTCACCTGCTGCGGGGTTTGTTCAGGTAGCTGCCGGCCCCGCCCTGCCCCCGGAAGGTGTCGTAGCTGCCGCGACCCCCGTAGGGCCCGGGGGGGTACGGGTGAGAGCCTGGGGGAAAAACACCCTGAAACACCCCAAAAACACCCCAAAAACACCCCAAAACACCCCAAAAACACCCCAAAAACACCCCAAAATACCCCCGTAGGGCCCGGGGGGGTACGGGTGAGACCCTGGGGGAAAAACACCCTAGAACACCCCAAAATACCCCAAAACCAGCCAAAAACCACCCCAAAATACCCCAAAACCAGCCAAAAACCACCCCAAAATACCCCAAAACCAGCCCAGAGATCCCCATAGGGCCCGGGGGGTACGGGTGAGAGCCTGGGGGGAAAAACACCCTGAAACACCCTAAAAACACCCCAAAAACACCCAAAAATACTCCCGTAGGGCCCGGGGGGTACGGGTGAGAGCCTGGGGGGAAACGGA
This sequence comes from Entomyzon cyanotis, assembly GCA_024500445.1. Classification (NCBI taxonomy): domain Eukaryota; kingdom Metazoa; phylum Chordata; class Aves; order Passeriformes; family Meliphagidae; genus Entomyzon; species Entomyzon cyanotis. Next base: position 139,181 of record JAKEPQ010001013.1, on the reverse strand, counting down.
CAAAAACACCCTGAAACACCCCAAAACCACCCCAAAAACCACCCCAAAACACCCTAAAACACCCAAAAACACCACAAAACCACCCCAAACCACCCAAAAACACCCTAAAACCACAATGAAACCACCCCAAAACACCCAAAAAAACACCTGGAAACACCCCAGAAACAGCCCAGAGACCCCAAAACCACCCCAAAAAAATCCACCAAAATCCCCTTAGAAATCCCCCCAAAAATAATTTAAAAATTCCTTAAAAATCAAAAAAATCCCCCCAAAAATAAAAAAAAATCCCTTAAAAAACCCCAAAAAAATCCCAAAAAATCCCCAAAACCCCCCAAAGCCCCCAGACCCACCGTACCTCCGTAGCCCAGCATGGGGGGCCTGGGGGTCCCGTAGGGCATCAGCCCCTGCTGGGCCTGGGGCGGGTAGGGCAGGCCGCCGGGGGTCAGCCCTGGGGACAGAGGGACAGCGGTCACTCTGCGGTCACTCTGCGGTCACCAAGGGGTCACAGCGGGTTGGGGACAGCGGGGTGACCTGAGCTCTGTGACCACGGCAGATGGGATTCGGTTTAGGGTTTTTTTGGGGAGATTTTGGGGCTTTTTCAGGTTTTTGAGGTCAGCTTCACCATGGGACACTATTGGGGGAGGTGACACAGAGCCTGGGGGGTGACAGTGACCAGGGGAGGGGACAGAGACCCTGGGGGTGACATGAGTGACCCAATGGGCCTGGGGGGAACTCCTGGTGACCCTTGGGAGTGACCAGATGACCCCAGGAGGTGAGAGAAGGTGACAGAGGTGACAGAGGTGACACAGGAGGTGACACAGGGTGACATACCTGCACTGGGGCCTGGCGCTGGACAGGGGCTGACAGGGGAGGTGACAGGGGAGGTGACAGAGGGAACAGAGGTGACAGGGGAGGTGACACAGGTGACACAGGGGGTGACAGAGGTGACAGGGGAGGTGACAGAGGTGACATACCCGCGTTGGGCCCTGGCGCCGGCCCCCCTTGCCCTCGGGCAGCGCTGGACAGGGGATGGCAGGGGAGGTGACACGGGGGAGGTGACAGAGGTGACACAGGTGACACAGGAGGTGACAGGGGGAGGTGACACAGGTGACACAGGAGGTGACAGAGGTGACATGGGAGGTGACATACCCGCGTTGGGCCCCGGCGCCGGCCCCCCTTGCCCTCGGGCAGCGCTGGCCGCTTGGGATCCATCAGGAAGTTGTTGAAGAACAAAACCTCCTTGCGCACGGCGCTCATCTTGTCCCCGTGCTTGTTGAAGATGTGCTTCCGGACAAACTCGGGACCCTGCGGGGACAGCGGGGACATTGGGGACATTAGGGACAGCCAGAGGGATTGGGGACAGCCGGGGGATCACGGACAGCCAGGGGACATTGGGGACATCAGGGACAGCCAGGGGATCACGGACAGCCAGGGGACATTGGGGACATCAGGGTCGCACTGCGCTCATCTTGTCACTGTGCTTGTTGAAAATGTGCTTCTGGACGAGTTTGGGACCCTGAGGGGACACTGGGGACATTAGGGCATCAGGGACAGCCAGGGGACATTGGGGAATATCGAGAACATCAAGGAGATTGACCCCCACTGTCCCCCAAAGCATCTCAAATGACCTCAGAGTGTCCCAGCTGACCACTGGGATGTCCCCAGAGTCCCCACCTTGAACTTCTTCCCACTCAGGGGACACAGCCACTTGTCCTTGCCCAGCTCCTGGGTGTCCCAGTGACTCCAATGACCCCAAAGTGTCCCCAGTGACCCCAGAGTGACCCTGATGACCCAGAGATGTCCCAAAGTGTCCCCAAAGTCCCCACCTTGAACTTCCCGCTGAGGGGACACAGCCACTTGTCCTCGCCCAGATCCTGGGTGTTGGCGCTGACCCCAAAGTGTCCCCAATGACCCCAAAGTGTCCCCAATGACCCCAGAGTGACCCCAGTGACCCCTGGGATGTCCCCACCTTGAACTTTTTGCCGCTGAGGGGACACAGCCACTTGTCCTTGCCCAGCTCCTGGGTGTTGGCGCTGACGAACTTCTCCAGCTCCTGCTCGGGGTCCTTGCGGCCGAGGCGCTGCGCCTCCTCCTCGGGGACACTGCCCGGTCCGGCCAGCAGCGGGGCCAGCCGCGCCTCGAAGCCGCGCTGCCACTCGGACACTGCGGGGACAGCAAAGCAGAGATCAAAATCCCACAAAATCCCATAAAAACCACGTAAAAACCCTGTAAAAACCGCGTAAAAAACCCATAAAAATTGATTTAAAAACAGGAAATTGGGCTCGGACACTGCCCAGTCCGGCCAGCACTGCCACTCGGACACTGCAGGGACACGAAACTGGTGAGATTAGGGTGATTTTGGGGTTATTTTCAGGGATTTTGGGTTCACCTTCCCTGTGTGACACCCTGTTGGGGGGCAGAGGGGGATTTTAGGTTATTTTGGGGTGATTTTGGGGTTTTTTTGGCTCACCTTCCCCGTGTGACACCCTGTTAGGTGGCAGAGCGATTTGGATAGTTTTTAGGGTGATTTTAGAGTTATTTTTAGGGTTTTTTTGGCTCACCTTCCCCGTGTGACACCCTGTTGGGAGGCAGAGGTCCCCTGACGTGGATGATCCCACACCTGTTGGGCATCTCGTCCTCGTTGGGATACTCGGAGGTGTTGTAGTAATCCACAGAGTGAACGATGCGCAGGTAGAGCAGCAGGCGGTCCAGCACCTGGACGGACATTGGGGACATTGGGGACATCGGGGACATTTGGGGACAGTGGGGACACTGGGGACATTGAGGGGACACTTTAGGGACACTCAGGACACTTCTAGGACACCTTGGGGACACTTTTGGGACGCTTTGGGAACACATTAGGGACACTTTCTGGACACTCAGGGGACACCTTAGGCACACCTTGGGGACACTTTGGGGACACCTTGGGCACACCTTGAGCACACCTTGAGGACACCTTTGGGGACACTTTGGGCATACCTTGGGCACACCTTGGGGACACCTTTGGGGACACTTTTGGGACACTTTTGGGACACTTTGGGAACATGTTAGGGACACTTTGTGGATATTCAGGGGACATCTTAGGCACACCTTGGGGACACATTGGGGACACTTTGGGCACACCTTGGGGACACTTTGGGGACACCTTTGGGATACCTTGGGGACACTCTGGGCACACCTTGGGCACACCTTGGAGACACTTTGGGTACACTTTGGGAACACATTGGGCACACCTTGGGGACACTTTTGGGACACTCAGGTGACACTTTGCGGACACCTTGGGACACTTTTGGGACACTTTGGGAACACCTTGGGGACACTTTGGGGGCACCTTGGGGACACTTTGGGGACCCTCTGGGCACACCTTGAGCAGCTTCTCGTCGCGCTCCACGGTGACCTCGGCCGGGTTGTTCTCCCGCGCTGTGTCCTCGCCGCTGGTCACGCCCTGTCCCTGTCCCTGTCCTTGTCCTTGTCCCTGTCCTTGCCCCAGCAGCTCCTCCTCCTCCGCGCTCACCTCCTCGATCAGGTAATCCGTGATGTGCCGCAGCACCGGGTTCTGGGCCTGGGGACAGTGGGGACAGTGTTGGGGACATCCAGGGGACACTGGGGACATCAGGGATATTGGGGACATCAAGGGGACACTGGGGACATTGGGGACATTGGGGATATCCAGGGGACATTGGGGATCAGGTAATCCGTGATGTGCCGCAGCACGGGGTTCTGGGCCTGGGGACAGGGGGGACAGCGTTGGGGACATCCAGGGGACACTGGGGACATCCAGGGGACACTGGGGACATCAGGGCTATCAGGGGGATTGGCGACGTTAGGGATGTTCAGTGTTGAGGACATCACTGGGGACATCCAGGAAATATTGGGGACATCAGGGACATTTGGGATGCCAGGGGAATTGGGGACACTGAGGATCCCCAGGGAACATTGTGGGGACGGTGACAGGACCCCAGTGACCCCAGTGACCCTCCCAGTGACCCCAATGACCGTCCCAGTGACCCCAATGACCCCCAGTGTCCCCAATGCCCTCCCAGTGACCCTAATGCCCTCCCAGTGTCCCCAGTGACCCTCCCAGTGGCCTCAATGTCCCCCAGTGACCCCAGTGACCCCAATGACCCTCCCAGTGACCGACCCCAATGACCCTCACAGTGACCCCAATGCCCTCCCAGTGTCCCCAGCTCCCCCTCACCCCGGGGTCAGCGGTGGGGGGTGGCTCGGGGTCCCCGTGGGTGTCACTGTCCCCAGGAGTGTCCTGGCCCGCCGTCGCTGTCCCCCGGGGGGCTCCAGAGCCTGGCGCGAGCGTCCAGCGCCTGGACGAGGCGAGCGGCCAGCTTGATGTCGTGCCGGACGATGGGACGGTGCTGCGTGAGGCCGGAGATGTTCCGGACACGGCGAGTGAGGTCGCGGTTCACGCCGGGGCTGAGCTCGCACTCCCTGAGCTGGGGAAGCCCAAAAACATCCCAAAATCCATCAGAATAACCCCAAAACCCAGCCCGGTTCACGCTGGGGCTGAGCTCGCACTCCCTGAGCTGGGGAATCCCAAAAACATCCCAAAATCCATCAGAATAACCCCAAAACCCAGCCCGGTTCACGCTGGGGCTGAGCTCGCACTCCCTGAGCTGGGGAATCCCAAAAACATCCCAAAATCCATCAGAATAACCCCAAAACCCAGCCCGGTTCACGCCGGGGCTGAGCTCGCACTCCCTGAGCTGGGGAATCCCAAAAACATCCCAAAATCACCCCAAATTCACCCCCAAAACCCAGCCCGGTTCACACCGGGGCTGAGCTCGCACTCCCTGAGCTGGGGAATCCCAAAAACATCCCAACATCACCCCAAATTCACCCCAAAACCCAGCCCGGTTCACGCCGGGGCTGAGCTCGCGCTCTCTGAGCTGGGAAAAACAAAAACATCCCAAAAACATCCCAAAATCACCCCAAATTCACCCCTCAGCCCCCCCCAGTTTCCCCCCCCAGCCCCAGAAACACCAAAAGGCCCCGATTTTCCCCCAAAACGCACCCGGATGTTCTGCAGGCTCCAGCAGATCTCTTTGATGTTCACGCTGCGGTCAAAGGTCACCCAACCCCTCCTGAAGAACCTGGGCAGGGGGAAAAGAGCCCTCTGTGAGCCCAAAAACCCCAAAATCCACCCTAAACCTCCCAACAAACCCTAAAATCCACCCCAAAACCTCCCACATCCACCCCAAAGCCCCCCAAAAACCCCAAATCCACCCCAAAATCCACCCCAACCCCCCAAAAACCCCAAAACCTCCCAAAACCTCCAAATCCACCTCAACCCCCCCAACAAACTCCAAAATCCACCCCAAAACCCCCAAAAACACCCCAAACCCCCCAAAACCCCGCAGCTCACCTCCTCTCGGGCTGTGGCTCCGACAGCGCCACGCGCATGAAGCCGGGGTAGCGCTTGCAGAGCTGGGGGGCACAGGGGGCGTTTCTGGGGGAGCTTTTTGGGGTCTCGGGGTTCCTGGGGCTCTCAGCCCCTCCCCAGGACCCCAAAACCACCCCCGGGGTTCTCGCTCACCGCCACGATCTCGGCCTGGGCGATGTTGGGGGCGATGTTCCGCATGAACAGCGAGCAGGTTTTGTGCAGGGGGCGAGGTTTGGGGTCGGGCGCGCCGCCCACCGCCCCCGCTGCCCCCCGGGACCCCCTCCTTGGGCTTCTGGGGAGGGGACGGCGTGGCCGCGGCGGGAGGCGTGGTGGCGTCGTCCTCGGTGTGGCTTTTGTCGTCCTTGGGCTCCTCTGGGGGGGACAGAGGGAACACCACGGGATGGCTTCGGAGACACCCTGCCCCAAAATCCCAGCGCCCTCAGAGCTGCCCCAGAGACCCCAAAAACCCCCAGAGACCCCAAAACCCCCCAGAGACCCCAAAACCCCCAGAGACCCCAAAAACCCCCAGAGACCCCAAAACCCCAGAGACCCCAAAACCCCAGAAATCCCCAGAGACCCCAAAAACCCCCAGAGACCCAAAAAACCCCAGAGAACCCAAAACTTCACTGGATATCCCCTCATGACCTCCCACCACACCATCCCCTTGATTTCCCGCCTTTTCCTCCCCTCACGCTTTTCCCGCCTTTTTCAATCCCCCTCACAAACTCCCCCAATCACCCCCAAGGCCTCCAAACTCCCCCTGGAGACCCCAAATCCCTCCCAGACCCTCCCAGGACCTCAGGGACACCCCAAACCCCCGAATGTCCCTGATGTCCCCTCAGGGACACCCCAAACCCCCTGAATGTCCCCAGTGTCCCCTCAGGGACACCCCAAACCCCCTGAATGTCCCCAGTGTCCCCTCAGGGACCCCCAGGCCCCTCACCGTCCTTGTTTTGGGCTCTCCTGTTTCCCCCCTCGCTGTCCCCGCTGTCACTGTCGCCATCCTCGCTGTCCCGACTGCGCTGACGCTGCCGCGCCTGCAGGGGGCGCAGCGAGAATGGCGTCAGGGGCGGGGCTTGGGCGAAGGGGCGTGGTTTGAGGAAAGGGGAGGGGCCTGGTGGAATTAGAGGGGTAAGGGGTGGGGCTTGGGGAGAAAGGGGAGGAGCCTAAGGAAAGGGGAGGGGCTTTAAGGGAATGGGAGGGATTTAAGATTATTTAATTAGGATGGGAGGAGCCTACATGGGGAGGATTGAAGGGGAGGGGCCTGAGGAAAGAGGAGGAGCTTGAAGGAAGGGGTGTGGTTTGCCTAAAGGGGTGGGGTTTCATGGGGAGGGGCTTGTCAGAAAGGGGTGTGGCTCAATGGGTGTGGTCCATTCAGGGGTGTGTCCACAGACCTTGGCCCCGCCCTCCTTGTCACCCTCCTCAGCCTTGGGCTTGTCTGGCCCCTCCTCCTCCTCTGGCCCCGCCTCTGCTGCAGGCTCTGCCCCTGGCTCCGCCCCCTCGGCCTGTGGGGAGAAGAGGAGTCAAAGGAGACCAAAGGGACCCCAAAGGAGACCAAAGGGACTCCAGGGGACCCCAAAGGAGACCCCAAAGGAGACCAAAGGGACTCCAGGGGACCCCAAAATTCCCCAGGGGATCCCAAATTCCCCAGGGGACCCAAAACCCCTGACCTTGGAGCTGTCATCGCCATCGGTGCGCTCTGAGGGGTTCTTCCCGGGAGGCTCTGGCGGCCGCGACTCCTCCTTTTTGGGGCCTTCGGCCTTTTCTGTCCGCTCCTCCTCCTCCTCCTGCTCCAGTATCCGCAGGTCGTTCTCTGTTCCCCCTTCCATCTTAATCACCGCTGCGGAATGTGGAAAATTGGGTTAAAAACACCAAAAAATGGGTCAGAAATTCCTGAAACTGGGATCAGGAATTGAGAAGGGGAGCAATCTGACACTCCCTGCATCTTAGTCGCTGCTGGGAATGGGGAATAAAAGGGGGAAATTGAGGAAAAAATCCCCAAAACTTGGGTGAAAAAACCTCAAAACCTGTTTTTTTTCCCATGACGCTTTCCCGCCTTTTCCTCCCCCCACGGTTTCCCGCCTTTCTCTCCCCTCACAGTTTCCCGCCTTTTTCTCCCCTCACGCTTTCCCGCTTTTTCCCCTCATGCTTTTCCCGCCTTTTTCTTCCCTCACAGTTTTCCTGCCTTTTTCTTCCCTCACGCTTTTCCCGCCTTTTCCTCCCCTCACGCTTTCCCGCCTTTTTCTCCCCTCACGCTTTCCCGTCTTTTTCTCCCCTCACGCTTTTCCCGCCTTTTTCTCCCCTCACGCTTTCCCGCCTTTTTCTCCCCTCACGACTTCCAATTTCAGCAACACCCCGAAATGGATTAAAAACACCCAAAAACAGATTAAACCCACATGGAAACGGGTTAAAAACACCCAAAACCATTCTAAGAAACAGAGAGAAGATCGGGAAGTGCAAAAATGGAGCAGAAACACCCAAATAAGGTCAGAAACACCAAAGAATGGTTCTGCAATATTTCTGGGGGGTGAGGACGATTTTAAAGGGTTTTTCTGGAGTGCCAGGGATGCTTTTTGGGATGTCAGAGATGTTTTTGGTGTGTCAGGGATTTTGGGGTTGTTTCTGGGGGGTTTTGAGATGGGATTTGGAGCGTCAGGGAAAGATTTTGGTGGTTATTTTCAGGCTGTCACCACTGACAGGCATCTCTGAGGGGTCTGAATGGGATTTTTGGGCTATCAGGGGATTTTTTGGGATTTTTTTGGTGTGTCAGGGATTTTGGGGGTTTTGAGATGGGATTTGGGGTGTCAGGGAAGGATTTTGGTGGCTGTTTACAGGCTGCCACCACTGACAGGCATCACTGAGGGATCTAAATGGGATTTTGGGTTATCAAGGAATTTTTGGTGTGTTTTTGGGGGGGGGGTTTTGGGGTGTTTTTTGGGTGTTTTTGGGGTACCTGCATCGAGCGTTTTGATGATCTGGGATTTTTGGGCTATCAGGGTGTTTTCTGGGTGGTTTTTTGAGTGGTTTTGGGGTGGTTTTTGGGTGTTTTTGGGGTACCTGCATCAAGCATTTTGATGATCTGGGATTTCTGGGCTATTGGGGAGGTTTTGGGGTGGTTTTGGGGTGTTTTTAGGGTGGTTTTGGGGTGGTTTTTGGGTGTTTTTGGGGTGTTTTGGGGTGGTTTTGGGGTACCTGCATCGAGCGTTTTGATGATCTAGGATTTTTGGGCTATCGGGGTATTTTTTGGGTGTTTTTGGGGTGTTTTTTGGGTGTTTCTAGGTGGGTTTTGGGGTGTTTTTGGGTGTTTTCGGGGTACCTGCATCGAGCGTTTTGATGATCTGGGGCGCGCGGTCGATGTCCAGCAGCAGGTTGTCGAACCAGCCGTGTTCCCAAAGGTACAGAAAAACCCCAAGGCGATTCCTGAGGGCAGCCTGAGCCTCCTGCTGCCTCTTCCCAGCCTCGTCCGGGTGGTACTTGGAACGGAACCTAAAACCGGGGGAAAAAGGGGAAAAACGGGGAAAAAGCGGTTTAGAGAGCTGCTCAAAACCCCTCAGACCCGCACGGTTAGGGAGGGGAACCCCAAATTGGGGATTTTTGGGGAGGTTGGGATATTAGGGAAAGGAGAATTCACAATTTCGGGAGCGGGGAAGGTGGGGATCCCAAATCTGGGGGAGGGGGGAATCCCAAATGTAAAAACTGGGAAGGGGAAGGTCCTGAATGGGGAGGGAAACTCCTGGTTTTCGGGGTATTTGGGGAGGGGGAGACCCCAAATTTAGGGGAGAAACCCCCAGTCTGGTAAAATTGGGGTCAGGAAACCAAATTTCTGAGAGATGAGAACCCTCAGTGTCCCCTAAACTGGGGGAGCTCTGAGCCCCCTCAGGGGGTTGAGGTTTGGAGATGTTTCTGATGGTTTTTGGATTATTTTTGGGGGGTTTTGGGGTATTCTATGTTAGTTTTGCTAGTATTTTGAGAATGTTTTCATTATGGGGCTTTTGGGATGTTTTTGGGGTGTTTCTGAGGGTTTTTTGAGGGTGCTTTCAGGAATTTTTTTAGTTTTTAATTTACAATAATGTTTCAGGTACAATTTTTGTGCTTTCAGGGGTTTTCGTACAGGCTTGGAGTGATTTTTTGTATGAACTGTGTTGGTTTTGACTCTCTTTAGAATGTTTTTTTGGAGTGTTTTGAGGCATTTTCAAACATGTTTTTGGCTACTTTTGAACTGTTCACTTTTCAGCGTTTTTGGGCTGTTTTGGCACATTTTTGGTGTGATTTAGGGGGACTTTCCATAATGTTTTTTGGCAGGTTCTAGGATGTTTTTGGGTGCCTTTTGAAGGCATTTTTGGAGGGTATTTGGGGCATTTCTGGCTGTTCTGAGCTGGTCTGGGGCGTTTTTTTAGTGGCTCTGGGATGGTTTGGGGTGTTTTTGGGGCGTTTCTGAGTTTTCTGAGCTGGTTTAGGGTGTTTTTGGGTGGCTCTGAGATGATTTAGGGTGTTTTGGGGGCAGTTTTGGGTGTCCCAATATGGTTTAGGGTGTTTTTGGGTGGCTCTGAGATGGTTTGGGGGCAGTTTTGGGTGTCCCAATGACTTAGGGTGTTTTTGGGTGGCTCTGAGCCGTGTCTGAGGGCAATCCAGGTGTCCCAGGTGTCCCAGGTGTCCCGGGGAGGTCATACCTACACTCGCCGCGAGCGTCGCCGTCCGCCGGGCCCCGAAAACTGCGGCGTTTTAAAACCCCGGCCCCGAAATCGGCCGCTTTTTGGCACAAACCCCCCCAAAAATAAAACAACAAAGGTCCCTGGCTGCATCCTGCACTGTGACCTCGCCGCATTGTGCGCGGCCCCCGCCCTCTCTGCCTGCCCCGCCCGGCGGCTCCGCGGCTCCCGAGGCGCTGGGAGAGAAGGGAAGCGTTAAATCCCGAGAAACCCCGAAAATCCACCCCGAAACCACCCCAAATTCAGCTCCCGAGGAGCTGGGAGAGAAGGAAAATATGAAATTAACACAGATCCAAAAATCCACCCCAAAACCACCCCGAATCCAGCTCCCGAGGGTGCTGGGAGAGAAAAGAAATGTGAAATTAACACAGATCCCAAAACCACCCCAAATCCAGCTCCCGAGGGTGCTGGGAAAGGAGGGAAACATTAAATCTGCACAGATCCCAAATCCACCCCAAATCACCCCAAATCCAGCTCCCGAGGAGCTGGGAGAGAAGGGAAACATTAAATCCCCAGAGACCCCAAAAATCCACCCCAAATCCCAGCTCCCATGGTGCCGGGAGAGAAAGGAAACATTAAATCCCAAAAATCCACCCCAAATCCCAACCAAGTGACCCGCCAGGGTGGGTTTGGGGAGGTTTTTTTGGGGTGCAGAATATTTTTTGGAATTACAGCATTTTTAAGGGCGTGGAAAATTTTTTTTGGGGGTGCAAACATTGTTTTTGGGAATCCAGAAATTTGTTTTGGAATTACATAATTTTTGATTGAGGCGCAGAGATTTTTTTTTAAGATAAAGAATTTTTAACTTTTAGGCAGCACAAGGATTGTTTTAAAACCGTGGAATATTTTCTTGGGTTACCAATTTTTTTGGGGTGCAGATTTTTTTTGGAAACCCAGATATTTTTTTCAGTACAGAGTTTTTTTTCAGGCAATTTTTTTTGGGGCATTACCCCATTTTTCGGGGGATAAACAAGGCTTTCTTGGATTTAGATTTTTTTTTAATTGTAAATTATTTTTAATACAGTTTCTTTGACAATTATTATAGCATTTTTGAGATATAAATTAATTTTGACTTATTAATTCCTTTAGCTGCCCCATTTTTCTTCAATACAAATTTTTTTGAAACGCACAATTTTTCTTAAAACTTGCAAACTTTTCATTACAAATAAATTTTTAACCCAAATTTTTTTGGGATGCTAAACTTTTTTTAAGAATTACACCGTTATTTCTCCCATGCGCTTTTCCAACGCACATCATCAATATTTTTCTGGATTCCCAATGTTTTTTTTTAATCCAAATTTTATTTCTTGGACCCCATTTTTTACGAGACAGAGAATTATTTTAGGAATACGATTTCTTTCCAAACACGATTTTTCTAGAGTTCAAATTATTTAAACAATTTGAACACAGAAAATAAATCGTGAAATATTTAAAAAAATCCCATTTTTCTGGGAATTCACCATATTTCAGCTGCCGATCTCCTCCCGGGCACCCATTTTTTCAGGACACAGCAATTTTTCAGGGACACAAAGCATTTTTTGGGGAATATAAATCATTTTTTGGGGCATTTCCGAGGTCCCCAAGCCCCCCAGCACATACCACTCCTCGTCCTTGTGCGCCAGGAAGAACTCCTGCAGCTGCTGCCGGCGGAAGTCCAGCTTGTAGTCGTTGTAGCGCTTGACCGCCTCGGTCTCGTCCACCGCATCGTCCAGCGACAGCAGGAACTCCTTGAAGCTCTTCATCACCGGCGGGGCCAGGCCCAGGTCCACCTCGGCGATGGTGCCCAGTCTGGGGGTTTGAGGTCATTATTGAGGGGTTTGGGGTCAATGCGGGGCAGTTTGGGGTCATTATCGGGGGGTTTGGGGTCATTATCGGGGGGGTTTGGGGTCAATGTGGGGCAGTTTGGGGTCATTACTGGGGGTTTTGGGGTCATTATTGAGGGGTTTGGGGTCATTATCAGGGGGTTTGGGGTCAATGTGGGGCAGTTTGGGGCTGTTATCAGGGGTTTGGGGTCATTATTGGGGGGTTTGGGATAATTATCGGGAGGTTTGGGGTCAATATTGGGGTTTGGGGTCAGCATGGGGCCCTTTGGGGTCAATATGGGAGAATCCCAAGTTGTTATGGGGGCTTTGGGGTTGATTGTTGGGGTTTCAGGGATCCCGAGGGGTCTGTGGGTCCTGGGTGTGCTTTTGGGGTGATTTGTGGGGTTTTTGGGGCTCACCTGGCCTGGATGGGCAGCAGCTGGTGCTGCAGGAGCTGGTGCTGCATGTCGTGGGGTCCCCATGGGGTCTGGGGGGGACCGTAGGTGGGGCCGGCGCCGCCCCCGCTGTAGGGCAGCTCGTAGCCGCTGTGGTACGGGTCACTGCCGTGGTCATCCCTGCGGTCAGTTGGGGTCACAGGGTCAGACAGGGTCACAGGGATTTGGGGGTTTAGGGTCTCAGGGTCACTGCTGTGGTCATCCCTGTGGGGTCACAGGTCATGTAGGGTCACAGGGATTTGGGATTAGGGGTCACTGTGGTTCGGGTCACTGCCGTGGTCATCCCTGCGGTCAGTTAGGGTCAAAGGGTCAGATAGGGTCACAGGGGTTTGGGATTAGAGGTTTAGGGGTCACTGCCGTGGTCATCCCTGTGGGGTCACAGGGTCAGATAGGGTGACAGGGATTTGGGGGTTTAGGGGTCACTGCCGTGGTCATCCCTGCGGGGTCACAGGTCATTTAGGGTCACAGGGTCACACGAATTTGGGATTTGGGGTTTAGGGGTCACTGCCGTGGTCATCGCTGTGGTCATTTGGGGTTACAGAGATTTGGGGGTTTAGGGCCTCAGGGGTCTCTGCTGTGGTCATCCCTGCAGGGTCACAGGTCATTTAGGGTCACAGGGATTTGGGGTTTAGGGGTCACTGCCGTGGTCATCCCTGCGGTCAGTCGGGGTCACAGGGTCACACAGATTTGGGATTTAGGCTCTCAGGAGTCACTGCTGTGGTCATCCCTGCGGCCACACAGGGGGCACAGGTCATGTAGGGTCACGTAGGGTCAGGGGATTTGGGATTTTTCGGGAGTCTCTCACCAGTCCCCACACAGCCATTTCAGGAAGACAAATCAGAGAGGATTTTGCGGTGGATTTGGGGTTTTTTTGGGGTGGATTTGGGGTTTTTAGGTCTCTCACCAATCCCTACGCAGCCGTTTCTGCAGCGGGGAATTGAGCAGGATTTTGGGGTGGATTCGGGATGTTTTTGGGGTTTTTTGGAGTCTCACCAGTCCCTGTGCAGCCGTTTCTGAAGCAGGGAATCGGGCAGGATTTGAGGTTTATTTTGGGGTTTTTCAGGTCTCTCACCAGTCCCTGCGCAGCCGTTTCTGGGGTGGATTTGGGGTGGATTTGGGGTTTATTTCAGGTCTCTCACCAGTCCCTGCGCAGCCATTTCAGGACAGGGAATCGGGCAGGATTTTGGGGTGGATTTGGGATGTTTTTGGGATGGATTTGGGGTCTCTCACCAGTCCCTGCGCAGCCGTTTCTGGGGCGGGGAATTGAGCAGGATTTTGGGGTGGATTTGGGGTTTATTTTGGGGTTTATTTCAGGTCTCTCACCAGTCCCTGTGCAGCCGGTTCAGGACAGGGAATTAGGCAGGATTTTGGGGTGGATTTGGGGTTTATTTTGGGGTCTCTCACCAGTCCCTGCGCAGCCGTTTCTGGGGCAGGGAATCGGGCAGGATTTTGGGGTGGATTCGGGGTGTTTTTGGGGTTTATTTCGGGATGTCTCACCAGTCCCTGCGCAGCCGTTTCTGCGGCGGGCTCAGCTCGTGCCGCGGCGGGGAGAACCGTTCCCGCCGGGTCCGGTCGTAGTCCCGGTAATCGCGGCTGCGGCGCTCCCGGCCTCGCTCCCAGTCCCTAATTGGCGACAAAACCCCAAATCAGTGACCTTCCCCGCCCCGCTGACCCCCGGTCCCGCGCTGGTCACTCACCGGTCACTCCAGTCGTCGCGCCGCCGCTCGTCCCTCTCCCGGGACCGGTCGTAGTCGCTCCGTTCCCGCCGGAACTTGTCCCTGCGCCGCCGGTCGTACTCGTCATCGCTGTCCCCCATCCTGGGGGGACACTGCGGCTCAGCGGGGGTCACAGCACCCCCTGCCACACCCGGGACGGGACACCCCAAACGTGACCCCAAATACCCACAGACCGCGGCCTCAGCGCCCCGGGACCCCAAACCTGACCCCAAAACGGGACACCCCAGAGCTCCAGGGAGCCCTCAGATGAGACCCCAAACCTGAGACCCTCCCAGGACCCCCAAATCCTAATCCTTGCCCGCCGGGACCCCCAAACCTGACCCCAAAACGGAACACCCGGGAGCTCCATGGAGCCCTCACATGAAACCCCAAATCCGAGACCTTCCAGACCCCAAATGACATCCCCCTGTCCCCCCCCACATCCGAGACCCCCCCAGGACCCCCAAACCCCCCTCCCCGCCCCCCAGGACCCCCAGATCCCCACCCCCGCCCCACAATTTCCCCAATTTTCCCCCAAATTTCCCCGCGAACCCTCAGCACCCCCCGAGCCCCTCACGACCCCCCGTCCCATGATGGCTTGCGGCACCCCCACCCCCCGCAGCCCCCGATGACGTCACACCGCCCGTCCGTGACGTCACACCGGGACCCCCCGGACCTGCCGCGCGCCCCGGCCCCGCGCGCCGCTGCCCGCTCGCTTCCGGCCCGCGCCGGCCGGAAGTGACGCCGAGTAGCGCCGCCAAAATGGCTCCGCCGGAATCGACGGGGGAGAGCGGCGGCGGCCGCGCTGGTCGGCTGGGAGGACCGCGCCGCTGGTCCGCCGTCAGCACCTGCCGGGGTTATACCCGCGGTCGCTCCGGTAGAAACGGGCACACGAGTCGCCCAGGCCGCTGCCGGAGCTCGGAGCGAGTCCCGGCGGCAGGCGCGGGCGGCCGGCGGGCTCCTCTCTATGGTCACTAGGGGCGCTCTGGCCGCGGCCGGGAGGACTCGCTCTCGATGGTGCTCCGCCGCCGCCGCGCTCCCATTGGCCGCCGCTCCCGCGCGCGCGCAGGCCCCGCCCACTCCTCCATCTTCTCCGCGCGGGGTCACGTGACGCGGGGGCGCCGCCATTTTGTCTCGCGGAGCCTTGCGCAGGCGCAGAGCGACTCGTGAGGCTGCGCCGGGCATCGCCTTTGCCAGTTTGGCACCAGGGTGGGACCAGTACGGACCAGTTTGGGACCAGTGGGGACCAGTTTGGGACCAGTGGGGACCAGTTTGGGCCAGTATGGATCAGTAGGGACCAGTTTGGGACCAGTATGGACCAGTACAGACCAGTAGGGACCAGTTTGGGACCAGTACGGACCAGTAGGGACCAGTAGGGACCAGTAGGGACCAGTAGGGACCAGTACAGACCAGTTTGGGACCAGTAGGGACCAGTATGGACCAGTAGGGACCAGTTTGGGACCAGTGGGGACCAGTTTGGGCCAGTATGGATCAGTAGGGACCAGTTTGGGACCAGTATGGACCAGTACAGACCAGTAGGGACCAGTTTGGGACCAGTAGGGACCAGTATGGACCAGTAGGGACCAGTTTGGGACCAGTACAGACCAGTTTGGGCCAGTAGGGACCAGTTTGGACCAGTTTGGGACCAGTATGGATCAGTAGGGACCAGTGTGGCACCAGTACGGCCCAGTTTGAGACCAGTTTGACTCCAGCATGGCCCAGTATGGCCCAGGGTGACACCAGTACAGCCGCAGTGCTCCCAGTGTGGCACCAGCGTGACACCAGTATATCCCAGTATGGCCCAGTACAGACCAGATTGACACCAGTATGGACCAGTATGGCACCAGTTTGACACCAGTGCTCCCAGTGTAACACCAGTATGGCCCAGTTTGGCCCCAATATGGCCCCAGTGCCCTCCCAGTGCTCCCAGTCTCACCCCAGTGCTCTCCCAGTGCTCTCCCAGTTCCCTCCCAGTGCTCCCAGTGCTCCCCGGACATTCGGGATGTTTGTAGGGATTGGTGAGACCCTCTTACTGGTTTATACAGGTTTGTACTGGTTTATACTGGTCCATACTGTGCACACAAGCCTGTACTGGTTTATACTGGTCTGTATTGGTTTATACTGGTCTACACTAGTCTGTACTGGTCTGTACTGGTTTATACTGGTCTGTACTGGTCCCTGGCACTTGGTTATTCCAATAATTCCATCCTCAGGCTGCTCCCAGTCCCTCCCAGTCCATCCCAGTCCTTCCCAGTCCCTCCCAGTCCCCCCAGTTCTCACTCCCAGTCCCTCTGAAACATCTCCCAGTACAAACCAGTCCCTCCCAGTCCATCCCAGTCTCTCCCAGTCCATTCCCAGTCCATTCCAGTAAGGATTTCATGACTCCAGTCAGGGTCCCAGTCCATCCCAGTCCCATCCCAGTGTCCCCAGTTCTCACTCCCAGTCACTCCCAGTATAAACCACTCCCCCCCCAGTCCCTCCCAGTTATTCCCAGTCCCTCCCAGTTCCCCTCTCCGCTCTCCCAGTCCCTCCCAGTCATTCCCAGTTCCCCCCAATTCCCTCCCAGTCCCATTTTTAGTCCCTCCAGTTCCCTCCAAGTACCCCCCAGTCCCTCCCAGTTTGCCCAGTTCCCCTCTCTCCCTCTCCCAGTCCATTCCCAGTCCCTCCCAGTCATTTCCAGTCCCCCCCAGTCCCTCCCAGTCCCTCCCAGTTCACATCCTGCCGCCCCTCCCTGGAAGTTGAGGAACAAAAGCTCTTTTCCTGCGGGGGGGAGGGGCGAGCTCCCCCCGCGACCCCCGCGACCCCCGGGGGGAGGGGCGGCGGGGCCAGCAAACCCCAAAAACGGCCGAAAACACCCCAAAACCGGGCGGGGGGGCGGCGGGGAGCCCCCGGGCCGCGGGAAACCCGACCTGCCGCGAACCCCAAACTCCTGGGACCCTCCCTAGGGATTCGGGGCTTTTTGGGATCCGCGGAGGGATTTTGGGATCTGCAAAGGGATTTTGGGATCCTCCTGGGATTTTTTGGGACGCCCCGAATTGTCGGGACTCTCCCGCTTTTTTGGGGATTTTTGGGACCCCCACGGGTTTTTGGGATCCTCCCTGACTTTTTGGGGCTCTCCGCGATTTTTTGGGGCTCTCCGCGATTTTTTGGGACTCTCCACGGATTTTTGGGACCCCCACGGATTTTTGGGACTCTCCCTGACTTTTTGGGACTCTCCGCGATTTTTTGGGACTCTCCGAACTCTTGGGATTCTCTTCCACAGTGTTTTGAGTCACCCCTGCATTTTTGGGATCCCCCCGAATTCCTGGGAGCCTCAGGACTTTTGGGATTTCCCTGGATTTGGGATTTCCCTGGATTTTTAGGATTTCCCCTGGCTTTTTGGGATTTTCGGGATTTCCCCTGGATTTGCGATTTCTCCAGATTTTTGGGATTTCCCTGGATTTTTGGGATTTCCCCCTGGATTTTTAGCATTTCCCCTGGATTTTTGGGATCTTCCCCCTGGATTTGGGATTTCCCCCAGATTTTTGGGATTTCCCCCTGGAATTTTAGGATTTTCCCTGCGGATTTTTGGGATTTCCCCCTGGATTTGGGATTTCCCCCTGGATTTGGGACTCTCCAGATTTTTGGGACCCCCTGGATTTGGGATTTCCCCCCGATTTTTGGGATTTCCCAGATTTTTGGGATTTCCCCGGATTTTTGGGATCCCCGCCATGGGGCTGTGGCTGCTCTGGCTCTGGGTCCCCCTGGGGCTGGCGGAGGAGGGTGAGTGACACCCCCGGGTTTGGGGACCTCGGGGGGTTTGGGGACTTCGGGGAGCCCCGGGATTGGGGTCGGGGTCTCCGTGGTGCTTTTGGGGTCTCTGGGAAGGAATTTGGGGTCCCTGGGGGGAAATTCGGGTCCTTTTGGGGCAATTTGGGGTCCTTTGGGGGGAATTTGGTGTCTTTTGGGGGGAATTTCGGGTCCTTTTGGGGGAATTTGAGGTGCTTTTGGGGGAATTTGGGATCCCTCTGGGGGAATTTGCTGTCCCCGTGGTGCTTTTGGGGTCCCGGGAAGGAATTTGGGGTCCCTAGAGGAAATTTGGTGTCCTTTCGGGGGACTTTGGTGTCCCCGGAGGTGTCCGGAGTGTCTGACCCCGCTGACCCCGCTGACCCCCCAGAGACGCTGCTGGACACGCGGCTGGAGACAAGTGACCTTCACTGGACAGTGCACCCGCAGGGGGAGGGGCAGGTGCGACACTGGGGACATTGGGGACACGGGGGGAAAGGGGGATGGGGGGACAGGGGGGACACACTGGGGGGACAGGAGGTCACCAACGTCGCTCACCTCTGTCCCCCCCGTGTCCCTCCTGTCCCTCTTTGGTCACTGTGTCCTCCCTGTGTCCCCAATGTCCCCCATATCCTGCTGTCCCCAATGTCCCCACTATCCCTGTTGTCCACCTTGTGTCCCCAACATCCCCAATGTCCTCAATGTCCCCAATGTCCCCACTGTCCCCGTTGTTCACCTTCTGTCCCCAATGTCCCCAATTGTCCCCAATGTCCCCAATTGTCCCCAATGTCCCCAACATCCCCAATGTCCCCAATTGTCCCCAATGTCCCCAATTGTCCCCAATGTCCCCAACGTCCCCAATGTCCCCAATTGTCCCCAATGTCCCCAATTGTCCCCAACGTCCCCAATGTCCCCATTGTCCCCAATTGTCCCCAATTGTCCCCAATATCCCCAATGTCCCCAATGTCCCCAATTATCCCCAATAGTCCCCAATTGTCCCCAATGTCCCCAATGTCCCCAATGTCCCCAATTGTTCCCAATATCCCCAATTGTCCCCAATTGTCCCCAATGTCCCCAACATCCCCAATTATCCCCAACATCCCCAATGTCCCCATTGTCCCCAATGTCCCCAATGATGTCTCCATTGTCCCCAATGTCCCCATTATCCCCAATTGTCCCCAATGTCCCCAATATCCCCAATGATGTCCCCAACATCCCCCATATCCCCAACATCCCCAATGTCCCCATTGTCCCCAATGTCCCCATTATCCCCAATTGTCCCCAATGTCCCCATTGTCCCCAATGTCCACAATTACCCCCAATGTCCCCAACATCCCCAATGTGCCCAATGTCCCCAATGTCCCCAATATCCCCATTGTCCCCAATATCCCCATTGTCCCCAATGTCTCCAAATATCCCCAACATCCCCAATGTCCTCAATGTTCCCAATGTCCCCAATGATGTCCCCAACATCCCCAATATCCCCAATATCCCCAACGTCCCCGTTGTCCCCAGTGTCCCCAACATCCCCAATGTCCCCTCTGTCCCGCAGTGGGAGGAGCTCAGCGGGCTGGACGCGGAACTGGGCGGGGCCGTTCGCACCTTCGAGGTGTGCTCTGGGCGTGGCCAGCGCGAGGCTCCGCCCCAGAACAGCTGGCTGAGGTCGCGCTGGGTGCCACGCGGTGAGGCCACCACGGTGCTGGCAGAGCTGCGCTTCACCGTGATGGCGTGCGACAGCCTGGCCAGGGTCAGGGGGACGCGGGGGACACGGGGGGACAGTGACAGTGACAGTGACAGTGACAGTGACAGCCTGGCCAGGGTCAGGGGGACGCGGGGGACACGGGGGGACAGTGACAGTGACAGCCTGGCCGGGGTCAGGGGGACACGGGGGACACATGGGGACAGTGACAGTGACAGTGACAGTGACAGCCTGGCCAGGGTCAGGGGGACACAGGGGACACCTGGGGACAGTGACAGTGACAGTGACAGGGACAGCCTGCCGAGGACACACAGGACACCTGGAGGCACTCCGGACACAGCTGGACACACAGCTGGACACACTGCCAGACCGCACCGCCTTGGCGACGGGGATGCCCTTGACAACCGCGGTCTCCATGGCAACGACCCTGAGAGCATCAATCTCCATGGCAACAACACTGACAACCACCTGGATCTCCATGGCAACGACTTTCACAAACTTTATCTCCATGGCAATGACCCCGATGACCCCAATGTCCACAGCAATGACCCCGATGACCCCAATGGCCATGGCAATGACCACGATGACCCCAATGTCCATGGCAATGACCTTGATGACCTCAGTCTCCATAGCAACGATCCTGATGACCACGATCTCCATGGCAATGACCACAATCTCCATGGCAACAACCCCGATGACCATGATCTCCACAGCAACAAGTCCAAGGACCCCAATCTCCTCAACAACCACCCCGATGACCACGATCTCCATGGCAACCACCCCCGCTCCGGCCGCAGCCCCCGCGCTGCCCGCAGCCCCGGCCGGCCGTGCAAGGAGACCTTCACGGTGTTCTACCACGAGTCGGACGCCGACACGGCCACGGCCTCAGCGCCGCCCTGGATGGAGAACCCCTACGTCAAGGTGGACACAGTGGCCGCAGAGCACCTGGCGCGGCCGGGCGGAGGTCCCGGCGGTCACTCCGGCCGCATCAACCGCAAGACGCTGCGGCTCGGACCGCTGACCCGCGCCGGCTTCTACCTGGCCTTCCAGGACCTGGGCGCCTGCATGGCGCTGCTGTCCGTCCGGCTCTTCTTCCGCCGCTGCCCGGCGGTCACCTCGCGCCTGGCGCGCTTCCCGGCCACCGTGCCGGCCGAGCTGGTGGCGCCGGTGGCCGGAGCGTGCGTGGCCGGAGCCGTGCCGGCCGGCGAGGGAGTGCCGCTGATGTACTGCAGGGAGGATGGACGTTGGGCCGAGCCGCCGGCGCTGGGCTGCGTGTGTGGGGCTGGGATGGAGCCGAGTGAGGGGACAGGGTGTCGGCGTGAGTTTTGGGGGTTTTTTTGGGGGTTTTTTTGGATTTTTGGGATTTTGGGGGTGATTTGGGATGTGTTTGGGGTGTGGGGTTTGGGCCGAGCCGCCGGCGCTGGGCTGCGTGTGCGGGGCTGGGATGGAGCTGAGTGAAGGGACGGGATGTCGGCGTGAGTTATGGGGTTTTTTGGGGTGATTTTTGGGGTGGTTTAGGGTGGTTTGGGTTGGTTTTGGGGTGTTTGGGGGGATTTGGAGGTGATTTCGGGTGTTTTTGGGGTGATTTGGGTTGGTTTGGGATGGTTTTGGGATGTTTTGTGTGTGTCTGGGGTGTGTTTTGGGGTGATTTTGGGGTGCTTTGTGTTGGTTTTGGGTAGTTTGGGGTGTTTTGAGGGTGATCTGGGGTGGTTTTGGGGGGATTTTGGTGTGTCTGGGGTGGTTTTGGGGGGATTTGGGGAGGTTTGGGATGGTTTTGGGATGTTTTGTGTGTGTTTGGGGTGTGTTTTGGGGTGATTTGGGGTGATTTGGGTTGGTTTTGGGTTGTTTGGTGTGTTTAGGGGTGATTTGGGGTGGTTTTGGGGAGATTTTGGTGTGTCTGGGGTGGCTTTGGGGGGATTTGGGGAGGTCTGGGGGGTCCCGGGGGTCTCCACGGGATCTCTGGGTGTGTTTTGGGGTTGTCAGGTGTCCCCCTGACCTGTCCCCGCTGTCCCCAGCCTGTCCCCCCGAGTCGTTCAAGGCGGAGCCGGGGGGGGTCGCTGCCAGCCCTGCCCCCCCCCACAGCGAAGCCCCCCTCCCCAGGAGCCGCGGGGTGTCCCTGCCGGCCGGGCTACTTCAGGGGGCCGGGGGAGAGCCCCGCTGACCGCTGCTCGGGTGAGGGACCGCGGTTTGGGGTGATTTTGGGTCATTTTGGGGGGATTTTGGGTCATTTTGGCAGGATTTGGGGTGTTTGTTCATGGGAGGTTTGGGAGGATTTGGGGTCGTTTTGGGGGGATTTGGGATCGGCCCTGGGTTCTTTGGGGGGAAGAGAGCTGCTGACTGCTGCTCTGGTGAGGGAGCGGGATTTGGGGTCATTTTGGGGGGATTTTGGGGGATTTGGGATCTGCCCTGGGTACTTCCAAGCACCAAGCGAGAGACCCGCTGACCGCTGCTCTGGTGAGGGGGGAAATTTGGGGTATTTTGGGTCATTTCGGGGGGATTTGGGACATCGGGGGTGGATCTGGGGGTCCTGGAGGGGATTTGGGGTGGATTTGGGGTACCTCGTGGGGTCTTGGGGGGCATTTTGGGCAGGGGGCTTCGGGAGGATTTGGGGAGGAGAATTTGGGTGTCCTGGGGGGATAATTTGGGGGATTTTGGGTGTCCCGGGGGGGAGTTTGGGGTTTCCCACGGGGATATTTTGGGTTTCCAGGTGGGATATTTGGGGTCTGCTTGGGGTCTATTTGGGGGGCATTTTGGGGTATATTTAAGGTATATTTTGGGATCCCGGGGGGGATATTTTGGGTATATTTAAGGTATATTTTGGGGTCTATTTGCGAGATATTTGGGTATATTTTGGGTATATTTAGGGTATATTTGGGGTATATTTTGGGGTCTATTTGGGGGATATTTGGGGTATATTTAGGGTGTTTTTGGGCTCCCATATCCACCACCCCCTGACCCCCTTTCCCCCCAGCCCCCCCTCTGCCCCCCGCGCGCTGCTGGCGCAGGTCAACGGGTCAGCTGTCCAGCTGTCCTGGAGTCCCCCCCGCAGCGGAGCTGACCGGCCGGACCTTCGCTACCACGTGACGTGCCGCGCCTGCCCCTCCCCCCGCGGGGCGCCCCCCCCTGCGGCCCCTGCGGCCCCCTGGCCTGGGCGCCCCTCCCCCCACGGGCTGCGCGCCCCGGCGGTCAGCGCGGCTGGCCTGAGGCCCAGAGTGACCTACAGCTTCAGGGTGACCGCGGTCAGCGGGGTCAGCCAGCCGGGACCCCCGAGCCCCCCGCGGCCGAGATCAACGTCACCGCGGGGGCTGACGGTGAGACCCCAAAATATCCCGAAAATACCCCAAAATATCCCAAAAATATCCTAAAGATATCCTAAAAATATCCCAAAAAACTTCCCCAAAACATACACCCCCCGAGCCCCCTGCGGCCGAGATCAACGTCACCGCGGGGGCTGACGGTGAGACCCCAAAACACCCCAAAAACACCGCAAAAATATCCCAAAAACTTCCCCAAAACATCCCGAAAATATCCCAAAAACATCCCGAAAATATCGCAAAAATATCCCAAAACCAAACCCCCCCGAGCCCCCCGCGGCCGAGATCAGCGTCACCGCGGGGGCTGATGGTGAGACCTGAAAATATCCAAAAGAACCCCAAAACATCCCAAAAACATCCAAAAAACGCCCCAAAAATATCCCGAAAACATCCCAAAAATATAAAAAAAACCCTCCGAAAATATCCCAAAAACATCCAAAAACCGCCCCAAAAATATCCCAAAAACATCCCAGAAACATCCAAAAGACATCCCAAAAACATCCCAGAAACCTGTCCCGAAATATCCCAAAAATATCCCAAAAACATCCCACAAACCTGCCCCAAAGTCACCCCAAAAAGCCCCAGAAACATCCCAAGAAACCCCAAAACATCCCAAAAACATCCCAAAAAGTCCCAAAACATCCCAAAAACCACCCCAAAACCTCCCAAATCCCCCAAAATTCCCCAAATCCCCCAGCCCCCGCTGACCGCCCCTCCCCCGCAGTTCCTCCCCCCGTGTCGGACGTGGTCAGGGTGGGGGGGAGGGGCCGGGGGGGTCACTCTGGCCTGGCCCAGCCCCCCCAGCGCCCCCCCGCGCCCCCCGTGCTGGACTACGAGGTCAAGTACTACGAGAAGGTGCAGCTTTGGGGGAAATTCGGGGGGTTTGGGGAAATTTGGGTGGAATTTGGGGAAATTTGGGGGAAATTGGGGATTTTGGGGGAAATTTGGGGGGATTTGGGGATTTATTTGGGGGGATTTGGGGGAAATTCGGGGGGTTTTGGGGAAATTTGGGTGGAATTTGGGGGAAATTTGGGGGTTTTGGGGGAAATTTGGGGGATTTGGGGGGAATTTGGGGTTTTATTTGGGGGGATTTGGGGGGAAATTTGGGGGTTTTTTGGGGCATAATTTGGGGGTTTTTTTGGGAGAGTGTGATGACCGCAGTTGGGAGGATTTTTTGGGGTGGAATTTGGGTGGTTTTGGGTGGAATTTGAGGGTTTTTTGGGATTTCTGCCGGGCGGGGATAGTGGGTGTTTTGGGTGTATTCTTGGGGTGGTTTGGGTGTATTTTTTGGGTGGAATTTCAGAGTTTTTGGGATTTCTGACCCCCGCAGCTGGGGGGATTTTTTGGGTGGGATTTGGGTGTATTTTGGGGTGGAATTTGAGGGTTTTTTGGGATTTCTGCCCCCCTTAGCTGGGGGGCGGGGATAGTGAGTCTTTTGGGTGTATTTTTGGGTAGAATTTCAGGGTTTTTTTGGGATTTCTGCCCTCCAAATTTGATTTTTCTGGGGGGATTCCTGCCCCCCTTAGCGGGGTGGGGTTTATGGGTGTATTTTGGGTGTTTTTTTGGGGGGAATTTCAGTTTTTTCCGGTGTTCCCGCGCAGCTGGGGGGCGGGGAAGGTCCCCCCAGTTCCTGAAGGTTCCGCGGCCGCGCGCGGAGCTGGGCGGGTTGCGCCGCGGGATCCTCTATGGGGTCAGGGTGAGGGCGAGGTCCGAGGGCGGCTACGGGGACTTCGGCCCCGAGACCACCGTCAGCGCCTCGGGGACAGGTGAGACCCCAAAAATTACCCAAAAACACCCCAAAAACCACCCTGAAATACCCAAAATACCCCAAAACCCACCCTGAAATACCCAAAATACCCCAAAAACCACCTCAAAATCCCCCCCGAGACCACCATGAGTGCCTCGGGGACAGGTGAGACCCCAAAAATAACCCAACAACACCCAAAAACCACCTTGAAATACACAAAATACCCCAAAAACCACCCTGAAATACCCAAAATATCCCCAAATACCCAAAATACCCCAAAAACCACCCCAAAATTCCCCCAAGACCACCGTGAGTGCCTCGGGGACAGGTGAGACCCCAAACGTGACCCCAAAATACCCAAAACCCACCCTGAAATACCCAAAATATCCCCAAATACCCAAAATACCCCAAAACCACCCCAAAATCCCCCCCGAGACCACTGTGAGCGCCTCGGGGACAGGTGAGACCCCAAAATAACCCAAAAACACAAAAAAACCACCTTGAAATACACAAAATACCCCAAAAACCACCCCAAAATCCCCCCCGAGACCACCGTGAGTGCCACGGGGACAGGTGAGACCCCAAAGATGACCCAAAAGCACCCCGAAATACCCTGAAATCACCCCAAAATACCCAAAAAACACTCCAAAATACCCTGAAATCACCCTAAAATACCCCAAAAACCACCTGAAAATCCCCCGAGACCACCGTGAGTGCCTGGGGGACAGGTGGGACCCCAAAAATGACCCAAAAACACCCAAACCCCACCCTGAAATCCCCCCAAATCCCCCCAAAACACCCCAGAATCACCCCAAAACCCCTCAAATCTCCCCCAGAATACCCCAAATCCCCAAAATCCCCCAAATTCCCCCCAAATCCCCCCAAAATCCCCGTTTTCCCACAGAGGGGTCCCGGGGCAGCCCCGGGGGGGTCGTTGGCGGAGCTGCTGCCCTGGGGGGGCTGCTGGTGCTGGCGCTGCTGGGGGGAGCTCTGCTGGCAGTCAGGTGAGGAATTTGGGGGATTTTGGGGGATTTGGGTGGATTTGGGGTCTCTGGGGTGTTTTTGGGGTGATTTGGCGTGGATTTGGGGTCTTTGCATGCATTTGGGTGTATTTGGGTGTATTTGGGGTGGATTTGGGGTGGATTTGGGGTCTTTGGGGTGGATTTGGTTTGATTTTGGGTTGATTTGGGGTGTTTTTGGGGTGATTTTGGGTGGATTTGGGGTCTCCCCGCTGTCCCCACAGGCGCTGGAGACTCCGAGCAGAGAAGCAGCGACGCAGCTCTGTCCCCCGGGGGGCTCGGTAAGGCCACCCCGAATGTCCCAAAATGTCCCCAAACATCCCCAAAATGTCCCCCAGAGTCCTCACGGGGCTGGGGGGTGGCACCAGGTGATTTCAAGTGACCCCAGGTGACCCCAGTGACCAGGAGGGTCACTCAGGTGACCCCAAATGACTCAGGGTGTCCCCAGCTGTCCCCAGGTGTCCCTGGGTGTGTCCCCAGGTGTCCCCAGGTGTGTCCCCAGCTGTCCCTCTCCCCCTGCCAGGTGGGAAGCTCTACATTGACCCTCTGACCTACGAGGACCCCGAGCTGGCCCTGAGGGACTTTGCCCAGGAGATCGATGTCACCTGTGTCACCATCGAGGAGGTCATCGGCGCAGGTGGCACCCCCTGGGTTTGGGGGAATTTGGGGTGATTTGGGGCGATTTGGGGTCTCACAGGTATCTCCCACCTGTCCCAGGTGAATTCGGGGAGGTCAGGGTGGTCTTAGGGGATTTTGTGCAAATTTAGTTCGTTTTTGGGTGGATTTATCCCGATTTCGTGTCTCCAGGTGAGTTTGGGGAGGTGTCGCTGGTTTTGGGGTGTTTTTTCGCTGTTTTTTAGCCATTTTTTGGGTGTTTTCACCATTTCTCGCCCCCCAGGTGAGTTCGGGGGAGGTGTGGCTGGTTTTGGGGTGTTTTTGGGGTGTTTCTTTGGCTGTTTTTGGGGTGTTTTCACCGTTTCTCGCCCCCCAGGTGAGTTCGGGGAGGTGTGGCGCGGCCGGCTGTCCCTGCCCGGCCAGCCCGAGGCCGAGGTGGCGGTCAAGACGCTCAAGGGCGGCGCGGGCGAGCGGCAGCGGCGCGAGTTCCTGCGCGAGGCGGCCAGGATGGCGCAGTTCCGCCACCCCAACGTGGTCCGGCTGCGCGGAGTGGTCAGCGCCGGACCTCCGGCCATGATCGTCACCGAGTTCCTGCTGCACGGCGCGCTGGACGCCTTCCTCAGGGTGGGGACAGAGATGGGGACAGCGGGGGGATTGAGGGGACATCGGGGGGATTGGGGACATTGGGGACATCAGGGACATTGGGACGCTGGGGACATTGGGGGAATTGAAGGGACATTGGGGACGTTGGGCACTCAACACAGGGATGGTGACACAGAGATGTGACCTCTCTTGTCCCCCCTGTGCCCCCCAGGGGACATTGTCCCCACCCACCCCATGCTGTGTGGGATCACAGCCGGGATGTGGCGCCTGTGTCCTGCAGTGTCCCCTCAGTGTCCCCTCAGTGTCCCCACTGTCCCGCAGTGACCCCTCAGTGTCCCCTCAGTGTCCTGCAGTGTCCTCTCAGTGTCCCCTCACTGTCCCCGCTGTCCCCACGTCCGCAGGGCCGGGAGGGGACGCTGTCCGCGCTCCAGCTGGTGGCCATGCTGCGTGGCATTGCGGCCGGCATGCGCTACCTGTCCGAGGCCGGCTTTGTCCACCGCGATTTGGCCGCACGGAACATCCTGGTGGACGCTCACCTGGTCTGCAAGGTGTCCGACTTCGGCCTGTCCCGAGCGCTGGACAGTGACAGGGACAGTGACCCCACCTACACCAGCTCCCTGGTGAGACCCCCCGGCCACCCCTGACCGCCTGGTGACCACCCTGACCACCCAGGGTTTGGGGGGATTTGGGCAGATTTTGGGGTCTCGCAGGTGTCTCACCTGCGCCAGGTGAATTCGGGGAGGTGTGGTTGGTATTGGGGGTATTTGGGTGGATTTAGGTGGTTTTTGGGGTCTCACAGTTGTGTGTCACCTGCCCCTCTGGACATTTGGGTTTTCCTCGGGGGGTTTTGGGGTTTCCTTGGGGTTTTTAGGGTTTCTTTGGGGGTTTTGGGGGTTTCTGTGGCAGTTTGGGGTTTCCTAGTGGTTTTTGGGGTCTCCTCGGGGGTTTTTGGGGTTTCCTCGGGAGCTTTTGGGGTTTCCTCAGGGGTTTGGGGTCTCCCTGACCCGCTGACCGCCTGACCCAGGGCGGGAAGATCCCGATCCGCTGGACAGCCCCCGAGGCTATCGCGTTCCGCACCTTCACCTCGGCCAGCGACGCCTGGAGCTACGGGATCGTCATGTGGGAGGTGCTGAGCTTCGGGGAGCGACCCTACTGGGACATGTCCAACCAGGACGTGAGTGACCCTAGAAACCCCAAAATTACCCCAAAATTACCCCAAAACCACAGCTCACAGGGAGGTGCTGCCGTTCAGGGATGTGTCCAGCCAGGACAGGAGTGACCCCAAAATCCAGGGCTCCCTAGGACCCCCGAAATCCCCAAATTCCCCCAAACCCCACTCACCTGCCCAGGTGATCAACGCCATCGAGCAGGACTATTGTCACTGTCACCTGTCCCCCCCCTCACCTGTCCCTCACCTGCCCAGGTGATCAACGCTAGCCAGCAGGACTATGTCACTGTCACCTGTCCCCCCCCACCTGTCCCTCACCTGCCCAGGTGATCAACGCCATCGAGCAGGACTATTGTCACCTGTCCCTCACCTGTCCCTCACCTGTCCCTCACCTGCCCAGGTGATCAACGCCATCGAGCAGGACTACCGGCTGCCCCCCCCGCCGCGCTGCCCCCCGCGCTGCACCGCCTCATGCTGGACTGCTGGCAGCGCGAGCGCAGCGCCCGGCCGACCTTCCCCACCATCGTCCGAGCGCTTGACCGCCTCATCCGGCGCCCCGAGAGCCTCCGAGTGACCCCGCCGGACAGCCAGGGGTCAGCTGGGGTGGGGGCGGGGCTGACACACCCGGGGGGCAGGGCTGACACACCCGGGGATGTCGGGGTTCTCTTGGGGGGATCCTTTTGGGGTGGGGCTGTGGGGTGGGCAGGAAGAGCACCTGGGTGTCCCCAACCACCTGAGCTGCCCAGGCCGCGGCTCTGACCTCTGACCTCTGACCCCTGCTGTGCCCCACAGCTCCTCCCCGGCCTGCCTGGAGCAGCGCAGCCCCCCGGACCCCCCGGCGCCCCCGGACCTGCCGGACCCTCGGTGGGCGAGTGGCTGCAGAGCCTGGGGCTGGGCGGCTACGAGGAGCCTTTCCGCAGCGCCGGAGTGACCGGGCTGGAGCTGCTGCCGCGGCTGAGCGGCGAGTACGGCGTGGGAACACCGGGGGAGGGGACATGGGGACATACATGGGGACAAGGGGACGCCGGGAGAGGGGACATGAGGACATGGGGACACCGGGGTGGGGTGGGGCACTGGGGTTGGAGCTGCTGCCGCAGCCACGAGGGGATGGGGAGGCTCTGGGGGATGCAGTGACCCCGCAGTGACCCCGCAGTGAGCCCCGTGTCCCCCCAGGGACCTGCTGCGCATGGGGGTGACGCTGGCCGGACACCAGCAGCGCATCCTGGAGGGAGCCCAGAGCCTGCGGAGCAACGCCAAAGGAGATCCCCAGTGCTGACCACGCCCCCAGCCCCACCGGGGCAAGATGGCTGCCAGGGAGAGGCACTGAGGGGAACAAGATGGCTCCTGGGACAATATGGCTGCCAGGACAGTGTGGCAATTGGGACAATGTGGCCGCCATTCCAATATGGCTGCCTTTCCAATATGGCCACCATTCCAATAGGGCCACCATTCCAATATGGCTGCCCTTCCAATATGGCTGCCAGGACAATACGGCTAACGCTCCAAAATGGCCGCCATTCCAATATGGCTGCCATTCAATATGGCTCCACCCCAATGACCTGGTGGGTGGAGCCTGTGAGGGCATGACCACCAATGGGTGTGGCCAACTATTGATTGGGTGTGGCCAGCTGGGCGTGGCCTGCACTGGGTGAGGTCAGACTGGGTGTGGTCCTCACTGGGCTGGGCCGGTGGGCGTGGCCTGCACTGGGCGGGGCCGGGTGGGCGTGGCCTGCAGCGCTTTTATTGTTCCGTTTCGTCCCCAATTCTGGGGCAGAGCCAATAAATGCAGCCAATGCAAATGAGGGGGCGGGGCCATGTCCCGCGATGTCACCGAGGCCACCACCGAGGTGTCCTTTGTCCCAGTGTCCCCAGGTGTCCCCAGGTGTCACCAAAGGCCACCCCAAGTGTCCCCAAGGTTCCCCTTGTCCCCAGGGCCACCCTGCTCCCAGGTGTCCCCAGAATCCCAGGTGTCCTCCCGGCCCAGGCTGTCCCCATGGTTCCCAAGGTCCCCAAAGCCACCCCAGCTGTCCCCATGGTCCCCAAGGTCCCCAAGGCCACCCCAGCTGTCCCCAAAGTCCCCAACACCCCTGTGCTCCCCAATGTCCCCATGGTCCCCAACGTTCCCAATACCCCCCATGTCCCCACAGTCCCCATTGTCCCCAAGGCCACCCCTGTCCCCGAGGTCCCCACGGTCCCAGCTGTCCCCAGCCAGCGCTCCGGCCGTGCCGCGCAGCGTCCAGGACAGCAGGGCCAGGCGGCGGCGGGCGCTGTCCCCTCGTGTCCCCGGTGTCCCCAGCTCGGCCACCAGCGCCGGCAGAGTGTGACCTCCCCGGCCCAGCAGGACGTGGCGGAACGGAGTGACCAGGGGGGACACGAATGGGGACAGCAGCGACGCCTCGGCCTGGAGGGGACAGGAGGGGACACGGTCAGGGGACAGGACGGGACAGGAGGGGACACAGGGGACAGGAGGGGACAAAGAGGGGACAGGCAGGTGCCACTGACGGCCATGAGGCGCGCGTTGAAGCCGCGGTTGAGGCGCTCGTTGGAACTGTCGGATCCCGACATGTCGCGACGGAGCGACGCCGCCGCGCGCACAACGCCCCCCTGGCCGAGGAGAGGCACTGCAGGGACAGACCGCGCGCCTGCTGGGGAGGAACTGGGTTAGACTGGGAGGGACTGGGAGGGACTGGGATGGACTGGGAGGGACTGAGTTAGACTGGGAGGGACTGGGAGGGACTGGGATGTTATACTGGGGTGGACTGGGTGATACTGGGCTGACCCGGGGGGCACCGGGTGGGACAGCAGTGACCCCCCAGTGTCCCCCAGTGACCCTCAGCGCCCTCCCAGTGCCATGCTGGTTTATACTGGTGAGTGCTGGTCTGACCTGCAGCGGCGCCAGCTGCCGCACCAGCGCATCCCCCAGGGCTCCGGGGTCCAGCGGCAGCCGGGGGTCGTGGGCCAGGCGGAGCAGGAGCTGCGCGGCCACCGCGGCCACCGCCCTGGTCACCGCGGGCAGCCGTCCCCTCAGCCGCCCCCCCAGCCGCCCCAGCGTGTCCTCCGGTGTCCCCAGAGCCGCGCGGGAGCCACCGCCCAGGGCCTGCAGGGGACAGGGGACACCGTCAGGAGGGGACATGGGGACATGGGGACACATGGGGACACGGTCAGGAAGGGCACACGGGGACAGAGGGACAGGGGGATATCAGGGGACACAGCCAGGGACAGGCACAGGGGGACACAGGGGTGGTACGGGGACACCTGGGGACACTCGGGGACACTCAGAGGTCCAACCTCATCAAAGCCAAGCTCCAGCGCTGGGACTCCCCCGGCCGCCGTGAAGGGAAAAGCGCCACAGTCGGGGGACAAGGGGCGGATCCTGCGGGGACAGGGCGGGAGGACATGGGGGGGACATGGGGACACAGGGGTGTGTGTGACACAGCTGTCCCCAGGTGTCTCCAGGTGTCCCCAGGTGCCACAGGTGTCCCCCACTCACACGTCGCTCTCCCAGCCCCGCCCCGGCCGCGTCAGCTGCTCCAGGAGGCTCTTCCCGCCCTCGTTCGGACTCTCCACCTTTTGGGGGGGGGAGGTGAGGGGGGCAGCCCCTCCCCTCCCCGCCCCTCCCCCGCCCCGCCCCGCCCCTCCCCCCACCTGCTCCAGGGCGCTCTCGATCAAATTCACCAAAGTCGGACTTGTTTTGACCACGAAGCGATCGGCGCCTGGGCGGGGGGAGGGGAAAGGGGGGTCAGGGGGCGGTCCGAGGTGGGGGAGGGGAAAGGGGAGGTCAGGGGAGGTACGAGGTGGGGGAGGGGAAAGGGGAGGTCAGGGGAGGTACGAGGTGGGGGAGGGGAAAGGGGAGGTCAGGGGGAGGTACGAGGTGGGGGAGGGGCGACGCCCCCCTCCCCGGTCGGGGGTCGGAGGGGGGAGGGGCGAACCCAGCACGGCGCGGTCCAGGCTGATGTAGGCGGCAACTTTGGTGTGCAGGAGGTCGGGGTAGCCCTGGGGGTCACGGGGGGTCACTGGGGTCAGTGGGGTCACCGCGGGGGGTCACTGAGGTCAGCGGGGTCACCGCGGGGGGTCACGGTCACCTCGAGCCACTCGGTGGCCCCCAAATGTCCGAACTCGCCGCCATCCCAGCTGACGAAGAGCAGCGTCCGGCGGAGCCGGACCCCTGTGGGGGCCAAAGGGGGGTCCGGAGGGGTCCCAGGGGTCACCCTGCGGTCACCCAGGGGTCACCCAGGGGTCATTCAGGGGTGGGGGACGCCCCACCCCAAATGTTGGGGTCACCCAAAGGTCAGGGAAGAGCCAGGAAATCCAGGGACCTCCCCTCCCCCCATGTCACTCCAATTTGGGATCTCCCACAGACCCCCAGCCCCACCCCAGCCACGCCCCAGCCCCGCCCAGGCCACGCCCCGGCCACGCCCTCACCCTCTCGGCCAATGGCGGCGAAGAACCGGGCGAGCTCCAGCAGCAGGGCGGTGCCCACGCCCGAGGCCGCCGCCCCCGGCCCCAGCGAATCACGTTGAGCCCCCACGATGACGTAGCAGTCTGGGCGGGGCCAAAGTCAGGGAGGCCACGCCCCTCCAGCCACAGCCACCCAACAATGGCTCCGCCCTAATCTCAGCTCCGCCCCCAATGGCCCCAACCATTTCTTGCCCCACCCACTTTGGCCATGGCTCCACAATGACCCTGCATTGGCCACACCCCCGTCGGCCACACCCAAATTAGCCACGCCCATCCAACCCCAATCTGCCCTCCTATGGCTCCACCCCTTCCCATGACCACACCCATGTTCTGACCACACCCACCATGTCCACGCCCCTTTCATGCCTCACCCAGACTGACCACACCCCCATATCCTCCAGGCCACACCCACCTCAGCCACACCCCATTGACCACGCCCAATTGGGCCAATTTGGGCAAATGGCCACACCCTGACTGGCCACGCCCATTCCCACCCCACCCCGTTTGGCCCCGCCCCTCACCTGGCTCCAGCCGCCCCCGCAGCGCCCCAAAAACGCTGGTGAGGGTCCCGGGCCGGGTGCCCCCCCACCCTGAGCTGCAGCCGCCGCCCCCCGGGGGGGGGCAGGAACTGCAGGAACCCCCCGAGACCCCCGGGGGACACCCAGTGCGGGGGGCGCGGGGACCCCTGAGGACCCTGGATGGGGAGGGGGAGATGGTTAGGGGGTTTGGGAACACTAAATGGGGAGGGGGAGATGGGTTAGGGGGTTTGGGAACTCATATAAGGAGGGAGAGATGGATTAGGGGGTTTGGGAACCCAAATCCCTAAAATGGGGAGGGGGAGATGGGTTAGGGAGTCTCGGGAACCCCAAATCCCTAAAATGGGGAGGGGGAGATGGGTTAGGGAGTCTCGGGAACCCCAAATCCCTAAAATGGGGAGGGGGAGATGGGTTAGGGAGTCTCGGGAACCCCAAATCCCTAAAATGGGGAGGGGGAGATGGGTTAGGGGGTTTGGGAACCAAATGGGGAGGGGGAGATGGGTTAGGGGGTTTGGGAACCCCAAATCCCTGACAGGGGAGGGGAAAAGGTGAGTGGGGCTTGGGAACCCCAAATCCAGCCCAGGCCGGACACAGGGTTAGGGTTAGAGTGGTTTTGGGGTGTCCGAGATTTTGGGGGAAATTCCAGATTTCGGGGAAAATCCCAGATTTCAAGGCAAATCCCAGATTTCGGGGTGTCCTCCTGTACCGCAGCAGCTTCATGGCCGTGTTGGCGCTGATGGGGTGCGCGGGGATTGGGGGGACCCCCGGGGGGGTCCCGGGGGGCGCTGCCGGTGAAGGAGGGGAACCCCCGGCTGAAGGGGTCTCCAGCCCCATCCTGCACCTGCGGGGACATGTCAGACCCCAGACCCCCCCAAATTATCCCCAAAAACCCCCCCAGACCCCCCCCAAATCATCCCCCAGACCCCCCCAGCACCCCCCAGTCTCCTCCCAGACCCCCAACCCTCCCACCCCAGCACCCCCATGCTCCCCCAGAGCCCCCCAGATCTTCCCACAAAACCACCAGAGACCCCTCCCACACCCAAAACTGACCCCCAGCCCCCGGGACCCCCAGCGTCCCCCCCAGGCCCTCCCTGGACTCCCCAAAGTCCCTCAGCCCCCCCACTCACGTGGACAGTCACGGCCGTGTCGCCCCCCAGCCCTGGGCCCCCCCCGGGTCCGGCCATGTCCAGGGGGTCAGGGTACAGCAGGACCCCCACAGCCCCCTCCCCCGCTGCCACGGCCACCTGCGGGGGAATGTCACAGGGAGATCCCAAACCCACCCCAAACCCCAATTTTGGGGTCCCACGTCCTGGGCTGGGGTCCTCTCGTCCCCCCATTGTGCCCCCAGGTTTTGGGGTCTCACCTTCTGGGCGGGGCTGCCCCTCCCCCCCATCGCCCCCAAATCTGGGGATTTTTTGGGGAATTTTTGGGGTCTCACCTTCTGGGCAGGGCTGCCCCTCCCCAGCCGCAGCAGCATCAGGTGTCCCTTGGCCGAGACCCCCCTGGCCCGGAGCTCGGCCAGGTCCTGCGGCCGGCCGTAGTGACCATAGACCAGCCCGCCCTGCCGGCAGCGGTCAGCGGGGGTGAGTGGTCAGTGGTCAAGGGGTCAGAGGGAGGGGTCAGGGGTCAGGGGTCAGCTCTCACCGTGGCGTTGCCGGGGGAGCTCCAGGCGCAGAAAGCTTCGGGGTCAAGGCGGAGTGGCTCTAGCTCCTCCCCCTCTGGCCCCACCCAGCGCAGGGTCACCTCCCCCCTGGGGTCAAAGGTCATGGGGTGGGGCCACTCTACAAATCAACTGTGACCACGCCCAATGACCCCAGGGACTTCTGACCTTCCCTGACCACTCCTGTGCCCCCGAATGACCACCCTGACCCCTGTGACCCCCGTGACCTCCCTGTGACCCCCCTGACCCCCCCTGACCCCCCGTTACCTGACTGGGAGGGGGAGGGGCTGTGGGCGGCTCCAGGCCCGGGTCAGTCCCGCCCCCGCCATGGCGCTGAGCACTGTTTGGGCCAAAGCCAGGCCACGCTCTGACCCCGCCCCGTGCGGCCCCGCGCTGACCTCCCTGCGGACAGGGGTCACCGGGGTCAGCGGTCACAGGGGGTCACACAGGGTCAGCAGCGGTCAGTGGTCACTCACCGGACCCAGGACTCCACTCTCTCCTCCACCAGGTGGCGCCGCAGCAGCTCCCGCAGGCGGGGCCGAGGGGGCGGAGCCTCTATGCTGGCCCCGCCCCAAATTCCATCGGAGGCGGAGCCTCCCGTGAGAGACCCCGCCCCCACTGCCCCGCCCCCGCACGGGGTGTGACCAATCCCGGCCACCAGCAGTCCTGGGAGAGGAGGGGCCAGAGGGGGCGGAGTCAGGGGAGAGGCGGGGCTGTGGCAATGGGCGGGGACTGGGGACATTAGGGGACACTGGGGACACTGGGGACACTGGGGGACACTGGGGACACTAGGGACACTGGGGACACTGGGTGACACAGGGGGACACTGGGGACAGCGGGGGGTTCCATACCCAGCAGGAAGGCTGTGGCCGAGCCCAGGGCCAGGGTGGCCAAGGGGTGGAGCCACGGACGGCGCCGGGGGCGTGGTCTGCTCCGGGGGCGTGTCCGGGGGCGGGGCAGCCGCACGGTTGGCTCCTCCCCCTCCTCATCATCGTCCTCGTCCCCCCCCCGGGGGTCTCTGTGTCGCGAGTAGGACACAGGACCCCCCCTGGGGGGCTGCGGTCATGGTCAGGGGGGCCTGGGGGGCTTCTGGGGTCCCCAAAACCAGGGACCCTTCATGGGTCCTCAACCCCCCGGGATTTGACCCCCAGGACGTTACCTGTCCCCGGAAGCAGCGCCTGAGGGTCTCCATGGCGGGCGGGGGTTTGGGGGTCCCAGCGGCTCCCGGGACGTCCTTGGTGGGGTGGGGGGATCCCGAGGGTCCCGGGTGGGTGCCGCAGTGATTTGGGGGAGTCTGGGAGGGTCTCGGGGTGTCCCAGGGGTGTCCGGGTGACCCTAGGGGCTCCGGGGCAGCTCAGGAGGGTCCCTGGAGCGTTTTGGGGTTTTTCGGGAAGGTTCCGGGGGTCCCCAGAGGCTGCGGCTCGCCCCCACCAAAGGACAGACTTTGCCCCCGGCCGGACTCTGCCCCTCACCCACCCAATCCCTGTGTCCCCCTAACCCCCAAAACCCCCACGAACCCCCCAGAGTGACCCCCAAGCCACCCCAACCCCCTCTGACAGCACCAAACCACCGAAATCCCCGAAAAAAACCCCAAAATTGCTCCCCCCGCCCCGTTCCCGCTCACCCGCGGCCGCTGGACCCGCTCTGGCCCCGCCCACCAGGTGAGAAAAAGGGGCGTGTATTTGAGGGGGCGTGGTCAGAGTGGGCAGTGGGCGTGGTTTGTGGGCGCTGGGCTGTGGTTTATAGTGGTCAGGGGAGTGACCAGCAGAGGCCCCGCCCTGGCGCCGCCAGGTCCTGGCGCCCATTGGCCGAGCCGGACACTGACCGGGAGGGGTTTGGGGGGTCCAGGGGCGTTCCAGAGGTTTCGGGGGTGCTGAGAGGAGTCCCAGGGGCTTGGAGGGACCCCAGAATTTGGGGTTCTCAGAATCTGGGTGTGCCAGAGGGCTTGGAGTTCCCGAGGTTTGGGGGACTCGGGGTTTGGGGGATCCCAGGTGGGTCGCAGGAGTCCCACGAGGGTCCCAGAGGGTTTGGGGGATCCCGGGGGGTTTGGGGGTCCCGGTTTTGGGGTCCCTGGCGAAGGAGCCCTCGGCGCTCTCATAAATACTCTCTTGTTTACATTAAGTTACATGGGGGGTCGGGGGTGCTGTCTCCCCTGAGTGACAGCTGTCAATCAATCACCCGTGAGGCCTGGGCAGCTCAGGGTGCTCAGGCGGGAGGGGGATGATTGACAGCTGTCAATCACCTGCCGGCACGTCCAACGTGCTGGGGGGAGGGGAGGGGGTGTTGTTGGTGCTCTTGATGCTGGAGATTGACAGCTGTCACTGCTCTTGATTGACAGCTGTCGGTGCTCTTGATGATGATCCTGACTGACAGCTGTCACTTTAGCTGAATGATTGCTGTCGCTGCTGCCGATTGACAGCTCTCAGTTCTGATGACTGACAACTGTCAGTGCTGTTGATTGACAGCTGTCGATGCTGATAACTGACAGCTGCCAGTGCTGTTGATTGATAGCTGCTGCTGTTGGTGACGTCAGTGCTGATGATTGAGGGCTGTCTGTGATGACTGGCAGCTGTTGTCGATGTTTGGCAGCTGCCGGCGATGATTGACAGCTGCTGGCGATGATTGACAGCTGCCGCTGCTGACTGGCAGCTCTCTGTGTTGATTGGCAGCTGCCGGCAAAGATCGGCAGCTCTCTGCATTGATTGACAGCTGCCGATGCTGACTAAGAATGTCCTCTTTCGGCAGTGATTGACAGCTGTCTGCGGTGATTGACAGCCGCCGTCACCGCGGGCAGGCGTCGGCCAGGAAGAGCCGAACTTTGCCGCGCAGGAAGCGGCTGAGGACCCCCAGGAGCCGCGGGAGGCTCTGGACCCTCAGCGGGGCGGGGGGCGAGGGCAGCGGCGGGGCCTGGGGAGAGGACAGGGGTCAGCGGTGCCCCTGGACACCCCAAAAACCCCCGGCGACCCCCAAACCCAGCCCGGAGCAGAGCAGGAACCCCCTGGAACCCTCCAGGATCCTCCAGAAAAACACCCAAAACTTTTCCATCACTGTCCCGGAACACCCAGGACCCCCAGACCCCCCGTTTCTCCCAGCTCGGGGACCCCCGCAAGTGCCGCACCAGACCCCAAACCTCCCCAAACGTCCCCAAACGTCCCAAACCATTCCACGACCCCCCAAACCCCCGAAATCCCCCCAGACCTCCCAGCACTGGCGCGGGCAGCCCCCGCAGCAGCCGGAACAGACCCCAACCCCCCCCAGAGCCCTCCAGGACCCCCCAAATTTCCCCAGATCCCGTCGTACCGGCGCGGGCAGCGCCCGCAGCAGCCACGCCAGGCTCCGCGCGGCGCCGTAGGCTCGGTCGAGGGTCGGGCGCACTCGGGGGTCCCGCAGCAGCTCCCGCGCCCGCAGCACCGCGGCCACCAGGACCGCCTGTCCCCCGGCCACCTCCTGCGCTCGGGACTCCGCCTGAGGACACGGCGGGGGGGGTCACCGGGGGCCGAGGGGACAACGCGGGGACCCGGGGACGAGATGTCAGGTAGGGACAGAGGGAACACGGGGGATCCCGACATTGCCAACCGTCCCCGGGATCCCACTCACCCCGGGGCAGCCCAGCCACCCCCTTCTCCCAGGGTTTTCCCTGGTTTTCCCACTTTCCATCCCATTTCTCTCCATCCCTCCACGCTTCTCCCCATTTCCCCACTTTCAGCGCAGTTAGCCCCACTTCTCCGGGTTTCTCCCCGTTTTGCCCAGTTCCCCTTTATTTCTCTCCACATTTTTCCTATTTTTCCGTTTCTCCCCGTTTTGCCCAGTTCCCCTTTATTTCTCTCCACATTTTTCCTATTTTTCCCGATTTCTCCCCACATCTCCCTGATTTTCTGCATTTCTCCCCGGTTTTTCCTATTTCCCCCTGTGTTGCCCCATTTCTCCCACGTTTCTCCAACATATTTCCCCCCATTTTTCCCCATTTCCCTGAGTTTCTCCCCCGTTTTTCCCGATTTCCCGGGATTTCCCCCAATCCCACTCACGTCCAGGCTCCGCCAGAGGTTAAAGTTGACGCCGGGGTCGGGGACGGCGACAGGCTCGGGGAGGTCACAGTGGGGGCCACACCCGGCCTGGGGGGGACACACAGTGACACCCCCGCCACGACCCCGCGGGTCCCCGAGACCCCCTAGTGTCCCCAAACCCTCCAGGGTGTCCCTGTGTCCCCAGCTGTGTCCCCAGTCCCCGTAAGATGTCTGCAACATCCCCAGGGTGTCCCCCTCGATGTCCCTGTGTCCCCCGCGCTGTCCCCAAGCCCCTCCGGGGGTCCCGCCCTCACCCCCACCCCCGCTTTGCATCACACCCCTCCCCGAAGCCCCCGAGCCCCCTCGATGTCCCCGAGCCCCCCCGATGTCCCCGAGCCGCGCTCACCACCCCCCGCTCGGCGTCGCGGGCCTCCAGGATAAAGCGTTCGATCACTCGGGGGTCGCAGAGCGAGGGGGGACCCTCGGGGGAGGCTGGGGGCGCCCCGCGACCCCCAACAGCAGCAGCAGCAGCGCGCACAGCCCTGGGGGGGGACGGGAGGGTCAGGGACCGCCGTGTCCCACTGGGGGCACCGCGACCCCTGGGGAGACCCCTCCCTGCGGGGCTGGGGGCTCGGGTGCCTGAGGGAACCCCCCGGACCCCCTAACCGCGGGACCCCCGCGATACCTGAGCGACCCCGCCCCCAGAATATCCTGGGGGTTTGGCGTCCCTGATGCCGGGGACCCCCCGCCCACCTGGTGGCCTCCAGAAGCCCCCGAGACAGCGGAGTCCTTTGGGACACTCGGGCCCCCCCCGCCCACGTGGTGCCCCCCAGGACCCCCCGCCCTCCCGGGACCCCCTCCCCACCTGTGTCCGTGCCGGACAGCTGAGCGCGCCGGACACACGTGGGGACCCGCGGACTCCCGAACCGTCCCAGACACTCGGGTATCCCCCACCCACCCGAGACCCGCAGCCCCCCGGGGACACGCGGGACCGCCCCGGTTACCTGCGACACCCCCCCGCCCGGTCCCGCCGCACACGTGGGTGTTCCCCCCTCCCCCGCACACCTGGCTCCCTCCCGCACACCTGGGTCACTCCCACTCCCCTTCCCGGGATGTCCCATCCCGACCCCCCAACCCGTGCGACCCCCCCGGGACCCCCGCCACTCACCCGCCGCCCCCATCGCCGGCTGCTCATGGCACGGGGGTCCCTGGCGGCCCCGGGGCTGTGGCCGTCCCCGTCCCGCGTCCCCCGGCCCCGGCCCCGGTTAATGTTTGATCCGAGGGGCCGCGGGGCCGGAAGGGCCTTTGGGGGGGGGGTTTTCCATCCGCTCCCCCCTCGCCCCCCCAGACCGTCGAGGAAAAGGCCGCGCCGGCCGCCGCACGTCGGCCCCTGGCCACGGGCCACCCCCGGCCCCGGCCACGGCGCCGGCGAGGCGGGGGGGACACGGGGGGGACACGGGGGGAGGGACACGGGGGGGACACAGGGATGGAGATCTGGGCGCGGAGGTGTGGGAATGGGGGGACACGGGGGGGACACGGAGAGGGGAAAGGGGGGGACACGGGGGGGGACACGGGAGGGGACACGGGGATGTGGTTTGGGAGTGGGGTCACACGGGTGGGACACGTGGGGGGACACTGGGGAGGACAGGGGGGTGAGATGGAAATGTGGGAATGGAGGGACACAGAGGGGACATGGATGGGGGGAAGGGGAGGACATGTGGGGGGACACGTGGATAGGGAAAGACGGGGACACGGGGTGACACGAGGAAGGCGACCTGGGCATGGAGGTGTGGGGATGGAGGGACAAGTGGGGGACACGGGGGAAAGGAGGAGATACGGGGAGGACAAGGTGGGGACACAGGGACAAGGAGCTGGGGGACCATGGAGACGAGGGATCGGGGATGAGGGTGGGGAAGTGGGGACAGGGGGACGTAGAGTCGGGGTGACACGGGGACAGGGATGGGGGGACAGAGCTGGGGATGTGGGACATGGGAGACCAGGATGACGGAGGGCACACGGGGACAGTGTCCTGGGCATGGAGGTGCGGGATGGGGACAGTGGCAGGGGGACAGGGACGTCAGGAGGGGGACAGAGGAGGGGACACAGGGATGACAAAGTGGGCATGGAGATGCACCGCAGGGACGGTGACATGGGGATGGGGGACAGGGATGGGAACGTGGGGACAGAGACAGAGACATGGGGACACGTGGCTGCGGGTGAGGGGACACGGCCACTGGGGTGGCACAGGGACACGGGGACACCCCCACAGGGCCGTGGGACCGCGGTGACACGCGCGGCGACACACACGCGGTGACAAGGGGACGCGCCAGGCCGGGGGATCCCGGGATCCCTCGGGCCGGCGGAAGCGGCCGAACAATGGGGCAGCGTCACTGTCGCCGTCACTGTCCCCGTCCCCAGCGCCACCGCGGCCCCGGGGGCGGCTCCGGGGACCCCCGCGGCGGGGAGGGACAGGGGGGGGAGGGAGAGGGGACACGCCGAGGGGAGGGGACACGGGGGAAGCAGGGGACGCGGGGGACACGGGGGAAGCAGGGGATGCGGGGGACACGGAAAGACGGGAGGGGACGGGGGACACAGGTGACACAGGAGGCGACACGGGGATGCGGGGGACGCGGGAGGGGATGGAGGCGACACGGCGGACACGGGGGACTCGGGAGGGGAGCCGGGGGACCCAGGTGACACGGGAGGTGACACGGGGGACCCGGGAGGTGACACGGGCCCCCTGCCAGGCCGTACGTGCGGCTCCGCACAGCCCGGCCGCGGGTCCGGCGCCAGCGGGGCCAAAGGGCACCCGGGGGCGGGGGGACGGCGACAGGGACGTCACCGACGCCGCCGGGTCCCCCTGCGTCACCTGGGAGTCCCCCGTGGCAGCCGGGTGTCCCCCCGACAGGGACTCCCCCACACAGCCGGGACTCCCCGGGAACGGGGGCTGCACACCTGGGAGTTCCCTGGGTCACCTGGAGTCCCCTCTTGTCACCTGACACCCCCCGGGTGCCTGGCGGTCCCTTTGATCACCTGGGTGTCCCTTTTGCCACCGGGGTGGCCCTTTGTCACCTGGGTCCATCTCATTTCCCCACCCCTCAGCCCCCCATGGATGTCTAAGTGTCTCCAGTGTCACTTGCCCTCCCCCTTTGTCAACCAAGTCCCCACATTTCCCCCGTGAGGGCCTTCCTTGTCACCTACTTGCCCCCCAGCCATGCTGTTGTCACCTGGACCCTCTCCCTGAGCCCCCCTTCCCGTCCCCGGAGTGCCCCAATGTCACCTGGGGGTTTCCTGCCCCAAATGTCACCAATGACGCAGAGGAAGCCCAAGCCCAACACCCCTAAATCGTCCCCAAATCACCCCAAAAACCCCCGGAGGCGAGGCTGCTGCTGCCACTGACTTTATTTTGGTGTCACATCCCTGTGTCCCCCCAAAGTCCCCGAGGCTGTTCTTGGGGACACTCAGGGTGACATCAAGGGGCTCGGGGGCATCTTGGTGGCCCCAGATCACGGCGGTCTCGACCCATTGG
Organism: Entomyzon cyanotis; assembly: GCA_024500445.1. NCBI lineage: Eukaryota > Metazoa > Chordata > Aves > Passeriformes > Meliphagidae > Entomyzon > Entomyzon cyanotis. The sequence continues at coordinate 96,988 of JAKEPQ010001013.1, read as the reverse complement.
TGGCATCGTCTGTGTCCCCAAAACGTCAGTGGCTCCAGGTCACTGTGTCACCAAGGCCATCGGTGACTCACGGCAGCCTCGAATCCTTGGTGGCATCTGGGTGTCCCCAAGTCCTTGATGACTCGTGGTGGCCTCAGTTCAAGGTGGTCTTGACCCACGGGTGACCCCAGGGGGCTTTGGTGTCCCCAGGGTGTCCCCAAGACCTTCTGTGGTGTCCCTGCAGCCGTGATGGACACGGGGGACTCCCGGGGGGTTTTGGGGTGTCCCCATGAGGGTGACAGAGCCCAGGACAGCTGGGGAGCTCCCAAAGCACCTGAGGGAGCCCCCCCGCATTTCTGGGAGCCCCCAGGACTTTGGGGACACCCCAGTCACCCCCAGGAAGCCACTGACCTCCGCAGGGAGCCCCCACCAGCTCCAGAAACCCCCAAAGCCTTGGGAAGCACCCCGGGAAGCCCCCGGGACCCCCAGACCCCCCTCAGGCACACGGAGCCTCCCTGCAGAGCCGGATGTGAATGGCCGAGTTGTGCCGGGGGGGCTCCCCGTCCTCCCCCTCCCCTTCCTCGTCGCCGTCGCCGTCGCCCCCGTGCCGGGGGGCCCTGCGGGAGCCGCGGGGGGGTCGGAGCGGCACGGAGGAGGTGCTGGCGTGGAGCCGCAGGGCCCCCCCGGCCCCCGCCTGCAGCTGCAGCGCCAGGTTGATGGTGCGCGGCACGGCCAGCCCCAGCCCGTGCAGCCGCAGCTCGCCGGGCGGCACGGCGCCGTTACCGGGAGCTCCCCCCGGGGACAGGAGCCGCTGGCAGCGCCGCAGCTGCGCCCGGAAATCCGAGCGTGACGTCACGAACACGTCATTGGTGCCGGGCCCGCCGGGGGGAGCCGGGGGGGGGCGCGGGGCGGGGCCGCGGCGGCGGCGGCGGGGGGCTGCCCGGGGAGCCCCCCGGGGGAGGGGACGGAGCGGCGGGGCGGACCGAGGACATTCTGGGGGGAAAAAAGGGGAGGGGGTCAGGGATGGATCGCAGAGCCACCCCGAGACCACCCGGGACCCCCGGAGCCTCCCCTCACTCCTGACCCTCCCGACTCGCTCCAGAGCCCCAGATTCCCCCCCAGGGACGCCCCCGACCCTGACCACCCACTGACCCCTCCCGAAACCACCGTGACCCCCAGGGACCCCGCGATCCCCCCGGGGAGCTCCCACGGGACCCCCAGGAGCCACTCGGGACCCCTCAACGCCCCCCAGGATATCCCAAACACTCCCCGATCTCCCCCAAAGACCCCCGGGACCCCCCAAATCCCCCCCCCGCCCGCACCTCGCGCGTCCCGCGCCGCCGCCGCTTCCGCTCCGAGACCACGCCTTCCCAGGGCCACGCCCCCTAGAACCACGCCCCCTCGGCCCCGCCCGAACCAAACCACGCCCCTCAGTGACCACGCCCCCTTCCAGGGGAGCGTTTTTGGGAGATTTGGGGACTTTTTACGCAAAATACGGGGTGAACCTCGCCCCTCTCTCCCCCCGCACGAGTCCCGCCCCCCGAATCCGCACCGAATTTTGGTGCTTTTTTCAACGAAATCCCCAATTCCTCCCCTCCTGCCCCCCAAAAGCGACGGAGGGGATCGGGGGGATCTTGTAGGAGGGGCGTAAAGGAAGCCCCGCCCATTTTCCCATAGACCACGCCCCTAAAGCCACAGAAGCGTGGCTTCCCACTTCGGGACACTCCCACAAAGGGGAGGAGTAACACCGGTCAGAACACGCCCCCTCCAAAGCCACGCCCCTCTTTTTTAACAAAGGGCCGCGGCTCCTTTAAGCGCCGCCATTGTGGCCGCAGCCAATGGGCGCGCGCGCCGCACGGCGGGTGCTGATTGGGCGCGGGCTCGGCCCCGCCCCCCGGCCGGCGCTGTCCCGGTGCTGAACGCGGCCATGAGCGGCGGAGTCTACGGCGGCGGTGCCCGCGGGGGCGGGGCCTGCGGGGGGCGGGGCCTGCGGGGCGGGACCTCCGCGCGAGGGGAGGAGCCCCTCGGGGGGTGGGGTCAACGCTGGAGGGGCGGGGCCAAGGCGGGGGCTGGGGGGGCAGGGGCGTGGGGGGCAAAGGGGAGTGGGGGAGTTGGGGGGGGTGGGGGATGGGAGGGGTCCCCAGGTGTTTTTGGAGTGGGGGGGGGCAGTGTCTGGGGGGGTGTTTGGGGGGGCAGTGTCATGGGGGGCTTTTGGGGGGCCCAGTGTCACTGGGGGTGTCCGGGGGGGCCCGGTGTCATGGGGTGGTCCTGGTGCCACCGTCCCTCCCCTCCCCACTGCCCCAATATAAGGTGGGGATCCTGGGGGTTTTTGGGAGTTGGGGGGGCTCCGGCGGTTTTTTTGGGGGGTCTCATTGTTCTGGGGGAGTCCTGGTGTCACCATGTCCCTCCCCATCCAGATGAGGTCGGGGCGCTGGTGTTTGACATTGGCTCCTTCTCGGTCCGGGCTGGTTACGCCGGGGAGGATTGTCCTAAGGTCAGTGTCACTGTGTCCCCTCCGTGTCCCCCCATGTCCCTGTCACCCCCTCTGATGGACAAGGCCACTGTCCCCCCCTGCATGCCATCGCCATGGCCAAGGTGTCCCCAGGGACACCCCCAGGCCAATGTCCCCATCGTGGTGACATGGCCCACCATGGTGACATCACCAAGGCCATGATGTCCCCAAGGCGGATTTCCCCACCACGGTGGGGCTGCTGTCCCCGGACGAGGTGTCCCTGGAGCTGGATGGGGACAAGGACAAGAAGGGGGGAAGGTTTATTACATCGACACCAACGCCCTGCACGTGGCCCGCGAGGGCGTCGAGGTCCTGTCACCCCTCAAGAATGGGATGAGTGAGTGTTGGGACAGAGGGAACAGGGTGGGATGTGAGCGGACAGCAGGGATGGGGGGACATTGGGGGGACATTGGGGGGCAAAGGGAACATGGGGAAGAGGGGGGATGGAGATGACAGTGGGGTGCATGGGGAGAGAGCTGGGACAGGATGGACAGCATGGGGACATTGGGGGACACAGGGGAACATTGGGGGACACAGGGGGACATTGTGGGACACAGGAGATGATCTGGGAACACCACAGGAACATGACTGGGACACCTGTGGGGGGAGAGGGACCCAGCGTGGGGACAATCCCCAGGGCCATGGGGGGACCCATAAGGGCCATCTCACGGTGTTGGAGGTCACACACTGATGTCACCCACCCCCCGTTTGTCCCCCACGTCCCAGTCGAGGACTGGGAGTGTTTCCAGGCCATTCTGGACCACACCTATGGGAAACACGTCAAGTCGGAGCCAGGGCTGCACCCGGTGCTCATGTCTGAGGCCCCGGTAGGTGCCACCCCCAGGGCGGGGCTGAGGGGTTGAGTGTCCCTCTCGGTGTCCCCAATGTCCCCAATGTCCCCTGTGCCGCAGTGGAACACCAGAGCCAAGCGGGAGAAGCTGACGGAGCTGATGTTTGAGCACTACAACATCCCAGCCTTCTTCCTCTGCAAGACAGCCGTGCTCACCGCGTATCCCTGGTGTCACCCCCGGGTCACCCTTGGGACCCCCACTGTCACCTCCCCCTGTATCACACCCTGGGACGCCACTGTGTCACCCCTCTGGGGCCCCCGGTGTCACTCCTGGCACCCCCCAGGGACTTCTCCATGCCACCCCCAATGTCACCCGTGTGACCAAACCTTGTCCCGAGGGTGTGTTCAGGGGCTGTTGGGTGTGTCCGGGGGGAATTTGGGTGGATGGTCACTGGGTGTCCCCAGCATGTCCCCTCCCTGTTGTGGCCCCTTGACCGGTGCAGCTTCGCCAACGGGCGCAGCACAGGGCTGGTGTTGGACTCGGGGGCCACCCACACAACGGCCATCCCCGTGCACGATGGGTACATCCTGCAGCAAGGTGAGAACACCCCTGGGACACAGCTGGGGCAGGGCAGGGTCACCTGGGACACACCTGGGACAGGTGAGGGGCGGGCAGAGCCTCACCCCAGCCCCGCCCCGCAGGCATCGTGAAGTCGCCACTGGCTGGGGATTTCATCTCCATGCAGTGCCGGGAGCTCTTCCAGGAGCTCAACATCGACATCGTGCCTCCCTACATGATCGCCGCCAAGGTGGGCATGGCCGGCGGTGGGCGTGGCCAGGGAACAGCTTATCAGAGGGGAAAGGGCGCCACGCCCCTTCATCAACATAAGTGCCCAAGCCACGCCCCTTGGGGCTTGGCCCCGCCCCCACCCCTCCCGGGACCCCCCCTTTCCAGGAGCCGGTGCGGGAAGGAGCCCCCCCGAGCTGGAAGAAGAAGGAGAAGCTGCCCCAGGTGTCCAAGTCCTGGCACAACTTCACCTGCAATGTGAGTAGGAGGGAGATTGGGGGTCTCCGAGGGGGTTTTTGGGGGTCTCCGAACCATTTTGGGGGGTCCCTGAGAGGCCCTGCTTTGAGGGGGGGGTTAGGTCCCTTTTTTTGGGGATTCCCATCCCTGTATCCCTTTTGGGAGGGTCTCCGTACGTTTGGGTCTATTTTTGGGAGGTTCCAAAATAGCCGCGTCCCTTTTTGGGGGTCCCCGACCCCTTTTTTTGGGGCCCTTTCCCCCCAGGAGGTGATCCAGGACTTCCAGGCCTCAGTGCTGCAGGTCTCGGACTCCCCCTATGACGAGCAGTGAGTGCCGGGGGCTCTGGGGGAGGTAGGGGGGGAATTTTGGGGTGGGGGGACACCAAAATCTGCTGTTTTTCCCCCAGGGTGGCAGCGCAGATGCCGACGGTTCACTACGAGATGCCCAACGGGTACAACACTGACTACGGGGCTGAGCGGCTCCGCATCCCCGAGGGGCTCTTTGACCCTTCCAACGTCAAGGTTTGGGGTCCGGGGGAACTTGGGGGGATCTCTGAGGGGCTTTGGGGGTCCTGGGGGGGGGTCTAGAGGACTCCCATTCCCCTGGATTCTGCATCCCTGAGGGGCTCTTTGACTCTTCTAACGTCAAAGTTTAAGGGTTCACAGTGGGGTTTTGGGGATTCCAGGGGATTTGGGGATTCCTAGGGGGAACAGGGAGGTCCTGTGGGGGTCCCAGGGTTTTGGGGACCACCTGACCCCCAATTTCCCCAGGGCCTCTCGGGGAACACCATGCTTGGCGTGGGCCATGTGGTCACCACCAGCATCGGGATGTGTGACATCGACATCCGGCCGGTGGGTCCCGGGACTGGGGGGTCGGGGGAGTTTGGGGAGCAGCAGGGACATCCCAAATCCCGCTGGTCCTCTCTGTGTCCCCCCAGGGTCTCTACGGCAGTGTCATTGTCACTGGGGGGAACACGCTGCTGCAGGGCTTCACCGACCGCCTGAACCGGGAGCTGGCACAGAAAACCCCTCCTGTGAGAGACCCCTGAGCTCGGGATGGGCTTTGGGAGGGGCTGGAGGGAACCTCAAATCGTCCCCATGAGGGACCCCCAGAATTTGGGATGGGGGAGCTGGGGGACCCCAAAGCCCTCTGAGCAACTTTTGGGGGATGGGGTGGACCCAGACTGGGCTGCTGGGATTCTCTAAATTATCACCAGTAGCTCCCAGTTGCCACCAGTGGTCATAGTTGTTCCCCCAGTGCTCCCAGTGACTCTCCCCTCCCCCAGAGCATGCGGCTGAAGCTCATCGCCAGCAACAGCACCATGGAGCGGCGCTTCAGCCCCTGGATCGGGGGCTCCATCCTGGCCTCGCTCGTGAGTCTGGGGGTCCAAGGAGAGCCGGGGGGATCCCTGCTCACGGGACCTCCCAAAACCCTCCCGAACGCCCCGAATTCCTCCCAGGGCACCTTCCAGCAGATGTGGATCTCCAAGCAGGAGTACGAGGAGGGCGGGAAGCAGTGTGTGGAGCGCAAGTGTCCCTGAGGGGGAGGCCTGCCCCTGAGAGGGGTTTGGGCCCCTGAGGGGGAAAAACCCATTAAAACCCGCAAAATCCACCTGAAACCGGCTCTGAGGTGCCTGAGTGGCCTGGTGGCTGTGGGGCTTACGGGGGGTGTTTGTGTGAGCGGCGAAAGAGATTTTTGTCCGATTCCGGCGGTTTTCGCCTCAAAACGGAGCGCGGGCGGCGCTTCTCCGCGCGCTCGGTCACGTGACGGGGGGGGGGGGGCAGAGAAGCGCGCGGGAGGCACGTGCCGGGATGAGGCGCCGTGCACGCGCTAGACGCGGGCCGAGCTTGGCGCGAGACGCCGCGCGGCCCTCACGAGACGCGGCCGGCGCCGCCCTGCGGCCGCAGCGGGAAACGCGTACTGTTCTCGCGAGAGCCGCGCGGCCGCGCTGTCCGCCCCGTTACCGGGCGGCCGGTCCGGTGACGTCACAGACGGAGCGATGACGTAAGCACGCGGCCGAGGCACGGAGGAGACACCAGCGCTGGAACGGGAGGGGTGGGGGGGGAAAGCGCTCGCACTGCGCACGCTCCACCCCCGCACGGACTCCAACTGCCGGCAACCCCCGCGCGCGCGGTGAGGCCTCCGCGCTGGGCGCCCGTTCTTCGCCTGCTCCGCCTTCCAGCCGCCCGCTCTTCCCCCTCTGCGCACTTCGCCCTTTCCCGCGTAGCTCCCAAACCATCATAGCTATAACCCCCCCGGCTCCCTGCCCTCCTCCCCCGCCCGCCTTTTTTCCGCGTTTTCCGCGCAGGCGCTCGCCGCGGCCACCGCAAGCTCTTCAAGCCCCCCCCTCTCTCCCCGCGCGCCGCCTCCCCTTATTGGCCGCCGTGCGCCCCGCAGCCGCTCCTATTGGCGGCGCGCTAGCGTCCCACCCCCTTTTGTGGGCGTGCATTCCCTAATCCCCGCCTCCCCGCTATATAAGCCCCGCCGGGCCGCCGCGGCGCTGCCATCGCGGGCGGGAGGCGGCGGGCTCGGAGGGCCCGCGCGCGCGGCTCCCCCCGCTCCCCCTCCGGCAGCGCATGCGTGAGGGCGGCGCGGCGCAGCGCGCAGGCGCGGGCCGGGCCGCTATGGCGGCGGCGCCTGAGGCCTTCCTGGTGCCGCCGCCGCCGCCGCCTCCTCCCGCTGCCGCCGCCGCACCCCCGGGACCCCCGGACCCGCCCGAGCCCCCGCGGCCTCGCAATGGCCTCCGCACGGCGGGCGGCGGTGGTGGGAAGCGGCGCAGCAGCTGCGGGGCGAAGCAGCCGGCGTGGAAGCGGCGGCGCCGCGCGGCCTCGGAGTGCGGCCCGGTGCTGCCGTCCGAGTTTCTGCTCGGCGGGAACATCTTCGACCCGCTCAACCTCAACAGCCTCCTGGACGAGGAGGTGAGCCGAGCGCTGAACGCGCGCACCCCGCAGTCTTCGCCGCTCCCGCAGCGCGGCCGCGATCCCGTGGAGATCCTGGTGCCGCGGGACATCACGGACCCGCTGAGCCTCAACGCGCCGGGCGAGGGGCTGCGCTTGGCGTCCCCGGCCAAGAGCGCGCGGCGCCGGCACCGCCACCGCGGGCAGCAACGGGCCAACACCGCCAGCGCCGCCTCCGCCAACGCCGCCAGCAGCGGGCACGGTGAGGAGCCCGCCCGCCCGGCCGAACCCTCCGCCGCTTCCACCGCCCCGCCGTGCCCCGCCGCCCTCCCCGCCCCCGGCCGGCATCGCAAGCGCCGACGGACTTGCAGCAAATCCGAGGGGCCTCGCCCGCCGCCCCCTCCCGCTGCCGAGAAGCCGAAGCCCCCCGGGAAGGCGGCGCAGCGGCCGCGGCACCAGGTGCGCAAGTTCCAGTACGGGAATTACTGCAAATACTACGGGTACCGCAACCCGGACGTGGAGGACGCGCGGCTGCGGGCGCTGCGGCCCGAGTGGTTCACGGGGAAGGAGGTGCTGGACGTGGGGTGCAACGTGGGGCACCTCACGCTGAGCATCGCCAAGCGCTGGGCGCCCTCCAGGATGGTGGGGCTGGACATTGACGGGCGGCTGATCCGCTCGGCCCGGCAGAACATCCGCCACTACCTGTCCGAGGGGCTGGGGGCGGACGGCGACGCCGCGAGGGGGGCCAGGAAAGGCTTCCCCGCCGCGCTCTTGGCCAGCCGGGGCCCCATCGCCGCCCCGCAGCTTCCCCCCGACGGGCCCGGGGCCACCGATTTCCCGCACAACGTCGTGTTTGTCACGGTGAGTGCGCGAGAGGGGTTTGGAAGGGGGCGAGGGAAGGCTTTTGGAGGTATTTGGGGGAGTGACAAGTGGGAACAGGGGTTGGAGGGGGTTTGGGATGGGTTTTGGCAGGTGGTGTTGAGTCTAAAAGGGGCTTGAAGATAGTTCTGTCAAGGTCTTGGATGGGTTTATGGGGGTGTTCGTGGATTTAAGGGGGTGACAAGAAGGAACGGGGGTTTGGAGGGGATCTGTAAGGCCTTGCTGGGTGTAAAAGGGACGTGAAGAAAGTTTTAGGGGGGTGTTGGGGGATTTAAGGGGGTGACAATTGTGTATGGGGGTTTGGAGGAGCTGTGAGATGGGTTTTGGAGGGTCTTAGTGGGTATAAAAGGGGTGTGAAGGAAGTTTTAGCAGAGTCTTGGTGGGTTTTGGGGAAGGACAAATAGATATCGGCAGGCTGGCAAGGATTTTAGGAGGGTCTTTGCTGGGTTTTTGGGGGTCTTGGTGGGTTTAAGGAGACACAAGGGATCTAGAGGAGTTGAGAAGAGTTTTAAGAGGATCTTAGATGAGTTTTGGGGGTTCTTGGTCGGCCTAGAGAGGTAACGGGGGGGTTTGTGAGTCTGGGGGACCTTAGGTGGGTTTTGGGGTTGACAAATGGCATAGGGGGATGTTTGGGGTCTTGGTGGGTGTAAAGGGGTCACCAGGAGGTTGGAGGAATGTGGGACTCTCCCCTTTTCATCTTTGGGGTGTGTGGGGCAGTGCCGGACCTCAGTCTGCATCCCCCAAAACCCAAGTGGGGTTCAGCGTGTGCCCCCCAAATCCCTGGGTGGGACTCAGAACCTCCCCAAAACCCCTCACTGGGGTTCAGCGTGTGCTCCCCACACCCTAAAACTCCTCAGTGGGTACCTCAAAACCCTTCGGTGGGGTTCAGCATGTGCCCCCCACACCCCAAAATCTCTCGGTGGGTCTCCCCACCTCCCTCTTTCTCCCCAAACCCCTGTGTGGGGCTCAGCACGTGCCCCCCACCCCCTCAAACACTCCAAAACCCCTCCCAGTGCCCCCAAAACCCTGACCGTGCCCCCCCCCCCCAGGGGAACTACGTCCCGGAGCGGGAGGAGGCGGTGGGGGCTCAGCGCCCCGAGTTCGACGTGGTGCTGCTGCTGTCCCTCACCAAGTGGGTGCAGCTCAACTGGGGGGACGAGGGGCTCAAGCGGCTCTTCCGGAGGGCATTCCGGCACCTGCGGCCCGGCGGGATCCTGCTGCTGGAGCCGCAGCCCTGGGAGTCGTATCGGAAGCGCAAGGGGCTCACGGTGAGTTTTAGGGGGGTTACAGGAGGTCTGGGGGTCGTTTTTGGGGTCACAGAAGGGTCTGGGGGGGATCTTGTTCCTGAAGCCCCAGCTGTGGGAGTTGTATCACCAATGCAAGGAGGTCATGGTGAGGCTGGGGGGGCTTGGGGGGTCACAGAGGGATTATAAAGGGGTCTGGGGGGTCATGGAGAGGTTGTTCAGGGGTCTGGGGGATCTTTGTGGGGCTCTTGGTTGGGTTTGGTGGGGCAGCGATGTTTGAGGGGGTTTGAGATAGTCTCAGTGGGGTTTTCTGGCATTTTGATTAAAGGAGGTTCAAGGGAGTCCCCGAAGAATTTTTAGGGGGCTGAAAATGTGCTGCCTTGGGCTCAGTGGGGTTTGGGGGAGGTTAAAGGGCGTCTCAGGTGGGTTTTGGGGGCTCTCGGTGGCTCTGCAGGGGGTGACCACAGGGTTTAGGAGCATCATTGTGGGGTTTGGGGGGATCAGTTCATTTGGGGGGCTGGAATGGGGGGGATCTCTGAGTTTTTGCGGGGCTCAAAGGGGATTTTGGTGTTTCTGGTGGCTGATCCCGGATTCCCAGGAGACGACGTACCGGAACTACCAACGGATCCGGCTGCGGCCGGAGCAGTTCCCAGCCTACCTGACGTCCCCCGAGGTGGGGTTCGAGCGCTGCGAGCTCCTGGGGACCCCCCAGCACAGCTCCAAAGGTGGGGGGGCCCACAGCTGGGGTGGACCCCAAATCCCGGGGGCGGGACCCCAAATCCAGAGGGGTTTTTAGAGGGGAGAGAGTCTGGGGGGGCACCTGGTTTGATAGAAAAAGGTTCTGGTGGGGGGGACACCCCAAACTGGGGGTTTGGGACTCACCCAGACATTTGGAGGGGTTGGGAGTGGGGTGGGGGGACACCTCAAATCCAGGGGAGGTTTGGGGCTGGGCAGTACTGGGGGTTTCTTAGGTTGAAGTGGGAGAGTCATAAATTTGGGGGCTCCCCATCCTCCCCTTTTTCTTCCCCACCCAATCCTCCTTTTTCCCCCCAGGCTTCCAGCGGCCGATTTATCTCTTCCACAAGGGACGAGGTGACACCCCCTGAGACCCCCTGGAACCCTCCCCGGTCTGGGGGGGCCCTGATGCTCCTGGGGTGGGGGGAGGGGGAAGTCGCTCCCCACCCCACCAAATGCCAAATGGGGGGAGGGGCTCTGTTTGTTCCCCCTCCCCCCAGTTTTTGGGGTGTTCCCTCCCCCCCCCGGCGTTTGCCGTGGTTTGCTCTGTGCGAGGGGGGGCCCCGGAATAAAGGAGGTGATTGGTCAGTGGTGGGAGGGTCGTTTTTGGGGGGTTGGAGGTTTTAAAGGCCGGCGGGGGGGGGGTCACACACCCCACCAGAATTTACAAATTATTGTTTATTTTGGGGGGCGGCGGGGGGTCGTTCCCCTTCAGCAGCCCCTCCACTGTTGCAGTTTCTGGTACATTGCAAAGGTGGCTCCAGGGGGGCGTGGGAGGGCCCGGGGGAGCTCGGGCGGGTTGGGGGTGGGCAGCCAGGGCCACCCCATCCCCCTCCCAGCACCCCCTGCCAGGACTCCCAACTCCGGCCCAGGAACCTGGGGGGCAACAGAAAAACAGGGGGGAGCTATCCCATCAACACCGGGGGGTGGTGGGGAAGTCTGGGGGTGCGGGGTCAGGCCTCACCTGTGGGGAGGGCGCGGGGGCGGTGGGACCCCCCTGCGTGGCCCCGGTGGGGGGGGCACGGCCAGGCTGACCAGGCCCCGGAAGAGCCGCTGGGCCTGGGGCACGTTCATGGCTAAAAACCAGAGTTTTGGGTTAAAACAGGGAAAAGAGCGGGTGGGTGATAACTGACCCCCTCCCTCCAAACTGACCTGCGGCCGCGGCCCCCCAAGGGCGCTGCGGGCAGCGAAGGAGCTGCCCAGGAGTGCGGCCGCGGCCCGGGGGGCGTCGAACGGCTCGGGGGGAGCGCCAAGGGCTCCCCGGCTGCTGTGCAGGGTGGGGACCGCCAGCGTGGGGGGGCCCGAGGCAGGGACCCCCCCATCTTTATCCTCTTCTTCCTCGTCGTCCATCGCGGGGCTAGGCGCGAAACGCACCTGGGGGGGGAAGGACTGGTGTCACTGAGTTCCCCCCGCCGTGTTTCGCGGTGTCCCGTTGTCCTGCCAGCCCCGTCGTCTTTCGGGGATCCCCCCGCTGTATTTTGCGGCGTCTCGTCCCCTCGCGGCGCCCCTCCCTCGTGTTTCAGCTTGTCCCGTTCCGCCCCATCGGTGTTTCTGCGGTGTCCCGTCGTCCCCCACCTGCCGGTTTCCCCCCCCGCGTCCCCCTCGCCTCAGGATTCCCCCGGGCGGCGGCGGCGGCGGCACCGAGCGCGGCTTCATGGTGGCGGAAGTAGCGTCCCTTTCCGCCTGTGGCCACGCCCCAAGTGTCGACCTCACAAAGATGGCGGCCTCGTTCGCCGCTTGCTGACCTCCCCAACAGGGCGACCACCACGGCCCCGCTTTGCTATTGCCTTCCCCAACGTGGCGGCGCCTGAGAGCCGCGGGTTCGAGTCCCTCCTTGGCCCGCAGCCGCTCTCATCTCTTTATTAACCCCAAATTAACCCAAGTTTTCCCCAAATTAACACGTCCCCTCACCCGTGCTGTAAAAATCGCGGCTTTATTAAAAAAGGCCCAAAATTGCGCAGGAAGGGTAAGGGGGGCTCAGTGACGCCCCCCTGCCTTCCTCCCAATAAAGCAGCAGCGGTGCAGCGAGTGAGGACTCCCTGCCCACCCCCTGAGAACCCCCCAAGCTCAGGGCGGCCCGGGGGGCGGCCCGGGGGGCTGCGGGGGCCGCAGGCGGGCGAGCTGCTGTGGGGTGGCGAGTGCCCGGAGCAGGCGGTTCTCCTGCTCTAGCACCGTGCGCCTCTCGCTCAGCTCCCGGATCTGCTCCCGCAGCGCCTCCACCTCCTCCCGCACCGCCAGCAGCAGGTGGGACTTCACCAGGTCCTGCAGGGAGAGGTGTCAGGGTTCTCCCCAGAGCCCCCCCCGGCTAGGACCCAAATCCCACATCCAGATCCAACAGCCCCCCATACCAGCCAGTAAGGATCCAAAGCCCCCTCGAGCCTCCTTCCAGGACTTAAAGCTCACCCATCCAGATCCCACAGCCCCCAGAACCCCCTGCAGGGATCCAAATCCCACATCGAGCTCCCAAAGCCCCCCGAGTGCCTCCAGCCATATTCCACAGCTCCCACACGCAGGTCCCACAGACCCCCCAAGGCCACCCATCGGGACCCTCCACCTCCTGCCCTCCCGGGGTCTCACCATGGCCCTCTCAATCTTGTTGTCGATGGCGGTGACGCCGCTCCCGGCCCTGTGACAGAGGGGGACAAGGGAGGGGGCGTCAGACGGACAAATGGTCTCCGCCACCCGCCCTAGGTGGCCAAGGTGGGGGAGAAGTTCAACTTCCCCCTCCCCGCCTCCCCGTTTCCTTCCCTTTTCGGGTGCAGGAGGGGAAATCGCGCCCCTCCCTCGCACCTCAGCCGCTCCCCCCCCACCGGAACGCCCCCAAACCGGAAGTCCCTCCAGACCGGATGTCCCGCCTCACCCCTCGTCCTCGCTCTCTTCGCCAGCCAATCCCAGGCGTGCGCTGAGCTCAGCCCCGCCCCCTGGGCGTGGCGAGGGGGGCTTGGGGGGAAGCGCCTGTAAACAACGGGGGGGGTCAGTGCCGTCGGGGGGTCAGTGCCGCCGGGGGGACGCGGTCACCTCTGTCCCGCCGCAGGAGATCCCGCCCCCTCACCTGCTGCACCAGCTGCGCGAAGGCCCCGAGCGACCGGGGCTGGTGGGGGGCGGGGATAGCCCGAGGGGCGTCCAGCGACACCGGGACCCTCCCGCCGCCGCTGCCGCCTCCCCGTGGTGACGCGTCCCGCTCGTAGAAATCGCGGCAGAGCCACCGGCCCCGCCGCAGCACCTCCCCCGGCGACAGTAAGCGAACCAGGCGGAACCGGGACCCGCTGGGGCTGCCGGAGGAGGACGAGGAAGAACCGGTTGGGGCGCCGGAGGCATCGCCGGACGCGGTCCCGCTGCCGCCGCGGACGCTGGTGATGGCGAAGCCGCTTTTCTTGCGGCTCATGGGGGCGGCGGCGGCGGGAGAAGGAGGAGGAACATGGCGGGGCCGGCCCGGAGCCGTTACCGGCGGCGGCGGCGGCGGCAGGACCCGGAAGTGGGAAGCGGAACTGATGTTGCCCTTTAAGGCGTCGTAGGGCCGCGCGCGGCCACGCCCCACCCCGCAGACCACGCCCTTCTCGCAATAAGCCACGCCTTCATCGGCACCCCTTTAAGCCACGCGACTGCGCGGCGCTCTGCGGGTCCTCCGCGCTGCCAGGGGGCGCCAGCGCGGCCGCGGCGCGTCCCGGACGCTGCGTCAGCGCCAATGGAGCGGCGCGAGCGGGAGGCGGGAGCGGCCGGTGAGGGAGGAGGGGAGGGATGGGGGTGGGCCCGGGGCCCCCCCGCGCCCGGTGACCACCCGCTGCCCCTCCCTCGCAGGCTGCTAGAGCCCCCCCCGCCATGGGCCAGCGTCCCCCGTGAGCCCCCGGCCCGGGCCCGGCCGTGCTGGCGGTGGTGGGGGGGGGGGCGCGGCGGAGGATTTCACCCCCCCCCCCCCAACCCTGGGACCCCCGAGAGAGCGACAGGTAACGAGGGGCGGGGAGGGAGGAGGCTGGGAGGCCCTGGGGGGGGCAGAGGAACCCGGTGTCCGGGTGGGGTGTGAGGACCCCGGATCCTGGGGGGGCGGAGGGAGTGATGGGGGGACCCCAGGACTGGCGGGGCTTTGGGCGTTCGGGTGGGGAGTGGGAGGCCGGGGGTGACCGGACGGGTTTGGGGGGTCCCCAGCATCGGTGTGAGCAGAGGGAGCCTGGTGTTCGGGGGGTTCGCAGGCATTCGGGTGGGTTTGGGGGCAGCCCGGCATCGCCTCGGAGGGGTCCGGGTGGGGTTGGGAAACCCGGCGCGCGGGGGTTCACGGAGACCCCAGGATCCCTTTTGGGGGAGGGAAGGGCAGAGGGACCTAGCCGCCAGGTGGGGAGGGGGCTCCGGGGGGGACTGAGGCGTCTGAGGGGGTTGGGGAGGGCGGGCGTCGGGACCCAACGTCCAAGTGGGGGCTGGGGGTTTGGGGGTCGCGGTGGGCCGGGGGATGTGGAGGTCTGGGACGGGCGGGGGGTCTCAGGAGCAGGGTGTGTGGGGGTCTCAGGACGCGGAGTCCGGGGAAGGGGGGGTCTCGGGACACGGGGTCCGGGTGGGTCTCAGGACAGAATTCGGGGGGGGGGTGTCCCCGGTCCTGAGGGGGCGGGGTCTGAAGGCCCCGCCCCCAGCCATGAGCGCCCCCCCGCGGTCGGAACTCGCCGCCGCTGCCGCCGCCCTGCTGCGCCTGGGCGAGGAGCGCCCCCCAGCGGCCGCCATGAACCTGCTGCAGCGCAAGGGTCGCCCCGAGTGGCGCCCCCGCGAGGAGGAACCGCGCAAGGGGTGAGGGGACACACTGGGAACACCCTGGGGAGGCACTGGGACCTCCTTGGGGGGACACCAAACCCCCTGGGATCACCCTGGGGGAACATGGAAACCCTCCAAGACCAAGCTGGGGAAAACTAATACCCCAAGATCACCCTCAGGGGACACTGGGACCCCCAGGACCACCCTGGACCGCTCTGGGGGGCCTCAGGAACAACCTGGGAGGTCACCCAAAACCCCAGAATTCCCCTGGCAGGACCCAAAGAACCCGACTCACCCTGGAGGAATCTGGTACCCCCACCCCTTCCCAGAACCTCCATGCAGAAAGCCCCAGTGACCCCCTGCACTCCTGGGATGACCCCGAGACACATGACTCACCCTCTGCACCTCAGAACCCCCGAAGATGGGGGATCCCAGTTCCCCCCCGTACCCCCATTTCCCTACTCCAGGGGAGCCAAGTCCCAGACAACCCCTGATTGGGTCGGCGTGTCCCCAGAAATTCTGGGGTCGTCCTGATCCGCTGTGTTCCATCCACAGGGTCCCCAAGGCACGGGAGGGGGGTTCCCTGCGGCGCCCACTGCGTGTGGGGTTCCTAACCCTGCCGGCGCCACAGGAACGTGGTCCTCGGCCCTGCGCCCCTGGCATGGCCCCCCGCTCCCTGTCCTGCCACGCCGTGGGGCTCCCTGACTCGGGGGTACCCCCTGCGCCCCCCCGGGCCCCGCACCGGGCCCCCCGAGGGCAGGGGGCTCGAGGCACCGCCCGCCAAGAGAGGTGGTGAGTGAAGCAGGGGGGGCTTGGGGGGTGCTTGGTGGGGCTGGGGGGTTGTGGGGGATCTGGGGGCAAGTGTGGCGACTCAGGTGGGTTGGGTTGGCAGGGAGGTGACACAAGGAGTTTGGGGGAGCAGGGAGTGCTCTCAAGGGTGTTTGGGTGGCAGGGAGGGGACACAAGGGCTTTAAAGAGGCAGAGAGGGTGTACCACCCCCTGACACCCCTCCCTTCCCCAGGCACCCCCCGGGGGGCTGCGTGCGGCAGACGCCCCCCCTGAAGCCCTCACGCAGCCCTCAGACCCGCCTGTCAGCCGGGGCCCCTCCGCCCCCCCTGGCCGAGCAGGGCGAAGGGGAGGAGCCCGTGTACATCGAGATGGTGGGGGATGCCCGGGGGATCCCGGGGGAGATCCCCGGCGGGGGGCGCCGGGAGGAGCCCCCCTCCGCCCCCCGAAGAGCCCGAGGCCATTTACGAGGAGATGAGCTGCCCCCTGCCCGCGGGGGGAGGGGTCGGGACACGCCCCTTTCCCGGGACACGCCCCTTTCCAAGGACACATCCCCCACGCGGCCCACGCCCCTTTCAGCGGCCCCGTGCCGCACTCTGGCCACGCCCCCTACACAGGTCACGCCCCGTTCTCTGGTCACGCCCCTCACGCCGGCCGTGCCCCCTTCATAGGCCACGCCCCATTCTCAGGCCCCGCCCCAATTCCACCGCCGTTCCCCAACTTGCTCCCGCCCCGCCCACCCCCGCTGGCCCCGCCCCCCGAGGGTGCCTCGCGCCTGCCACTCCCCTCGCGCCGCGAGGCCCCGCCTCCCGCCCG
Organism: Entomyzon cyanotis; assembly: GCA_024500445.1. NCBI lineage: Eukaryota > Metazoa > Chordata > Aves > Passeriformes > Meliphagidae > Entomyzon > Entomyzon cyanotis. The sequence goes on along the minus strand of JAKEPQ010001013.1, from coordinate 80,592 downwards.
CGCGCGCAGCCACTCCACGCCGCTCCCCCCTCACCACGCGCCGGGAGGGGGCGGGGCGCGAGCGTGGGGGGGCGGGGCTCGGCCCGCTGCCCCTCCCACCGTCCACCGAAGCTCCGCCTCCCGGGAAGCGCCCGCCCGCCTACGAGAGCCTTCGCGGGGGCGTGGCCTCGGCAGGCCCCGCCCTTTCCCGCGAGGAGGAGCTGCCCCTGCGCCGAGGGGGCGGAGCCTCTGCCCGCCGCGCGAAGGAGACCGAGAGTGAGTGACAGGGATGGGGCGGTGATTGGGGCGGGACCATGCTCCGTGGGCGGGGCTGACTCCCTTTTTGCCCCTCCCATCCTTTTTTTAGAGGTACCGGAGGCCCCCCGGGAGGAGCGGGCGGGGGCGGGGACGATTCCCCCCCCGTCGGGGATCCCTGTCCGGGCAGAGGGGCCCCGGGGCCGGCCGGGACCCCCCGTGCCCTGCCAGACCTTCCCCGCCTGCGGGAGACCCTCGGGTACGTGCAGGGGGGGGTTGACCGGTGTCGGGAGTTGGGGAGGAGACACCGGGAGGGGGGCACTATGGGGGGGGGACACTTGTTGGGGATATTGGGGGAGTTATAGGGATGTTGCGGGGCAGATGGGGACACTGGGGGGACACAGAGGGACACGAGGAAATGAGGGGTAGGAGGTTACATGAGGATAGCAGGGCGGGGGTTATGCAGAGCGACACAGGGGGAACATCTTGGGCGAAATGGGGACATTTGCGGGGGCAGAGAGATCTTGGGTGGGCGCAGAGATGGGGACCATCTGGGTACCCTTTTTCCGGGGCAGGGGATGACACCAGGGGGGTTTGCGAGGGATGACACATTGTCCCCCTGACGCCCTCCTCCCCATCCCCAGAGCTCCCCGGGGGTCCCCGCCTGGGCCGCTCCGCCTCCACGTCGGGGGTGCGCCAGGCCGGAGCCCCCCCGTTCCCACGCGGTCCCCCCTCATCGCGCCCCCTCTCCGGAGGGGTTCCCGGGGGGGGTCCCGCGGGGGGTTTCCCCGCCGCCCCCCGGCCCCGGGACGGGCAGCTGCAAGAGGTCATCGACCGAAAACGATGTGTCTGCACCGAGATCAAGGCGCGGGGGGGGCGGGGGGGGGGGGCTGTGCAAGCAGGACAGCCTGCCCCCCCCTGCCCGCCCCCCCCGCCTGGAAAGGGGGGGCCGCTCCCGAGGGCCGCCCCCCGCCCCCGCCGCCCCCCGGCACCCCCCCGGCCCGCCGGCCCCACGCCGTGCTCTGGGACACCGCGATCTGACCCCCCCGGGGTGCCTGGAGCACCCCAAATCCTGTCCCTATAACCGGGGGGGGGTCCCCAAAATCATGCGGGGGGCTCCTAAGGATAAAGGGGGGCTCCTAAAGGGGGGGGGGCGACACGGCTGGGCCGGGTTGGGGAGAAATGGGGGTGGGTATTTATGATATGTTGAGTCCCTCTGTAAAAAACAGGGGGAACACTCCTAAAACAGAGGGGGGAGGATGGAGACCAACCCCCCCCGGGGTAACAGGGAGGGACCCCAAAAAAATGGGGGGAAAAAAACCCCAAATAGTGGGGCAGGGTCGAGCCCCTCATTAAGGGGGATTAAACCCCCTCACAATCCGGGGGGCCCCCACTAAGGGGGTGTCGAGCCTCAATATCGGGGTACAGCTCCCCCTGTGAACTAAGGGGGTCCCTATAAAGGGGGGTAGAGCTTCCCAGTAAAGGGGGGTTCACCCCTCCTTAGGGGTGTCCAGTTCCCCCGAAAAAAGGGGGGAGGTCACTCCTCAGTTGGGGTGTCCAGCCCCCTGAAATGGGAGGGTGCTGTAACTGCTTTGCAATGTATTTATGGGGGGGTATTTATGGGGGTGCATCAAGCAGGGGCCGGGGAGGGGGTTCCACTCCGGGGGTCCGCAGTGCGGCCTGTGGGGGGTGGGTGGGTGTTGTGTTGAGGGGGGGCCCCCAATGCGGGGGGGGTGAGAGGGGAGGGGGATCTCCTCTGGGATTTTGGGTGGGGGACCATGGAGGGGGGCAAAGGGCCCCCAACCCTTTCCTGGGATCCCCCCAGGCCCTCTGTGCCTCATCCCCCCCCCGCCCCCCGTTACCAGAATTGCCTTCGTCCCCGCGGGGTCCGGGGGGCCCCAGTTTGGGGGGGGCGTGGGAACGGGGGGGGGTTTTGTAACGTGGTTCTGTGCACTATTAAAGAGAGATGCAGCTGGAAATTCTTGTCGGGGGGTACCCCAAAAACGGGACTGGGACCCTCTTACAGCCCCTCACATTACGGTTAGAAGGGGATAATAGGGGATGTGGGAGAAAATGATCCTAAATGGGGTGGGGGAGGAAGCAGTAGTAGTGAATTTATGGGGAAATGGCCCAAAAAGGGATGGTGGAGTGGAAATAATAGTGAAGCTGGGGGGAAAGAGACCGAGAATGGAGCGGAATAATAGAGATTCTTCGTGAAAACTACCCAAATCAGAGAGCACATAGAGAATTTGTAGGAAAATGACCCAAATTAGGGGGCTTTCACCTCGGTTTTGGGTTTAAAACACCAATGGCATTAGTATTGAGGGGGAGAAGACCCCGAATAAGGGAATTGAAACTCCCCAGACCGTCTCGCGTTGTGTTGGGGAGGAGGAATAATAGACAATCTGGGGGAAAATTACCTCAAAAGAGGAATTTTTCCGTGTTCGTGACGGGTTCGAGGGGGACTGCGCTAAAGGGATCAAAAAGGCGGGGAAAAGCCGGGGCTACGGAGACCCCTACACCCCCATCCCTCACAGCGGGAGGAGACGGGACGTGCCCGTGGTGGAAAAAGCTGATTTTCCGTGAAACCGGCCCGAAATGGGGCGTTTCCCGCCGTGTCGGGGGTGGTGAATCCCCTCAGGGCGCTGAGGGGACGGAAAGGGCGGGAAGAGCCGCGCGGCGCAGGACACGGGGGGCGCCGCTCGCGGCCAATCAGCGGCGGCGCTGCGGGGGGGCGGGGCCCGCGCGAGCGGGAAGATGGCGGCGGGAGGCGGCGGCGGGTCGGGCGCGGGGCCCGGCGGAGGCCCCGGGCCCGCAGGGGCAGCGCGGGCCGGGACGCGGAGGCCGAGGTTTGGTGCCGACGGGTGCGGGAGTTGGTGAGCGCCGTCCCCGCCAACCGGCTCTGCTTCGAGTGCGGCCAGCGCGGCGTCACCTACGTGGACATCAGCGTGGGCAGCCTCGTGTGCACCGGCTGTTCGGGGGCGCTGTGAGCGGGGCGGGGTGTGGGTGTGAGGGCGGGGCAGGGGGAGCGGGTGTGGCTAATTTATTCATAAGTGGGCGGGACCAGAGCGCGGCGGGTGTGGCCACTCTGGGCCAAGCTGTCGTTGATTGGCTGCGCTCGCTGGGGGCGGGGCTCAGGGGGAGGGGCCATGGCCGAGGCACGTGGCTCTCCATGAATAGGTCCTTGGGTGCCACTTTTTTGAGAGAAAAAGCTCAGTTTTGGGGGTTTATGGGTGCGGGGGAGTGCTGATCCCCTGAATCCCTACCCAGGCGGGGACTGAACCCTCCCCACCGTGTCAAGTCCATCTCCATGACGACATTCACTGAGGCCGAGGTGCTGTTCCTGCAGGCACATGGGAATGAGGTAAAGGAGGTGCTGTGGAGGTCCTGCCCTCTGCATGCCACCCTGCCCACATCCCAGTGTCACCTCCCCAATCCCCCCAGGCCTGCAAGCGGGTCTGGCTCGGCACCTTTGACCCCCGGACTTCGCTGCTCCCTGACTCCCGCGACCCCCAGAAGGTGAAAGAGTTCCTGCAGGAGAAATATGAGAAGAAACGATGGTATGAGAGGAGCTGGGGGCATGTTTACAGTGGACAGCACAGCGTGAGGACCCCTCAGTCAATATTTTGCCCTCCCATGGCAGGTATGTTGCACCAGAACAAGTGAAACCCTCCAAAAGCACCACAGCAGAGCCTGCACCCCCCCAGCTCCTCCATGGGGACACGGGGACACTGCCACAGGTGAGACCGGGCCACTTTTGGGGGTGCCCACGGGGAATTCCTCCCCCTGACCTTGAGGTGCTCCCCCCAGCCTCACCCAGCCACCCACCGTCCCCCCCAGCCAGCCCGAAAGGCCAGCACCGACCTCCTGGCTGACATCGGGGGGGACCCCTTTGCCAGTCTCCCCCCAGGACCTGCCTTCACTGCGTTCCCCGGTGAGCTGTGGGCTTGCAGAGGGGCAGAGGGGCTTTCTGGGAGGGTCCTGGTCATGGAGCAGGGGGGTCTCTTGGTGAGCTGGTGACCAGCTATGAGTAACCCCAGCCCCCTCCCCAGGCCCAGCCCCTCCCCCGTCTGCTCTCCCCACTTTCGATGCCTTTGGAACCAGCCCAGGAGCACCAACTTTTGGGGGGGCTGTGCCCCCCTTCCACAGCCCACCCACCACCACAGGTATGCTGAGACCCCCAGGACTCTTGGGAGAGGGCTTGGTGTCCCCCTGTCACCCTGTGGGCGACTAGGGAGCGGTTTGCTGGCCCCCCACACCCTTGGGACACTTTGGATTAGTGGGAAAGGGGGAGGTGGGAACGTCATTTCTTGTGGGGTTCTGGGGAGGGGGCTTGGCGTCCCACCACCATTCCGTGGTAACTGAGGGGCCAATGGGGAAGGATTTGGTGGCAACTTGAGACCCCTGGAATTTATTGGGGGGGGGAGGAAGTCCCCCCATTACATTCTGGGGACTGGCGAAGGAGTTCTGGGTCCTTTCCCACCCAGGATTAATATGACCCTCCCCTTCAATCGAGTGCTTTTGGGGGGGCTTTGGGGCTCTGTCACTCTAGGGGGTCCCAGGAGTTTTTTGGGGATGCCTCCATAGTTTCTCTCTTGCACCCACAGGGGGAGTGGCTGCACAGGGTGAGGCCACCTCTCTTCTGCCCACAGGGGGAGGAGCTTCTGTCAGGTACTGTCCCCCCCTTTCCATCCCCCACCTTGCTGGGGGGGCAGGACCTGCCCCCTTCCCCCCTCACAGCTCATCCCTCCCCCCTGCAGCCTCTTTGGGACCCTCCGTGCCCCCCCAGCGCTGCCCTATGGGGGTAAGTCTGGGTTCAACCCCCCCTTGGGACCCCTAAAGGTGAGGGGGGGCCCAGGGATGACACCTGTGCCCTCTTCCCAGGCTACACCAACCCCTTCACAGCCCCCGTGGCCCCCAGACCCTCCACCAACCCTTTCCAGAGCAACGGCCCTGGTGAGTGACCCCCTGACCCCCCCCACACCACCAACTGGCGTGGGATCTGGGGGGTCCCCAATTCTGTGTCCCCTCTTTTAGGTGCCGCTTTCAGCATGCCTCCTGTTCCTGGGGGGTTCCCCAGCCCCTTCCAGGCTGATGGTAAGAGCCGGGGGAAGGGGGAATGTTAAGTATTGTGGGGCAACCTCTGCCCAACCCCTATACTGACCCCTCCCCATTTCACCCCCAGGGTTGCCTTTTGGTGGGTTCAACGTTGCCAAAGCTTCTACCAACCCCTTTGTGGTGAGGAGGGGGCTGGGGGAGGGTGGTGGGGGCGAGGGGGGGTCCCAAACCCCCTTTCTCTGCTGCTGATCCCCCCTTTTTGTGCACCCCCTCAGACGGTCCCGACCCCAACGGCCCCGTTTGGCATCAGGCACCGGACCACCAACCCTTTTCTATAACTGCTGCTGCTCGGGGGGAGCTCAGCCCATTCCTCACAGCCCCCCGGTTTGGGGGGGAGGGCCTGGAGCTGCATTGCCCCTCCTCCTCCGCCGGGACCAGGTTTTATTTTTGTTTTGAGAGATTTATCGTGATATCTAATATATATTCTATAGAAACGGCTTCGATCTTGGTACCTCCTTCGAGCTGAACCCCCCCGCCGAAATCTCCCCTCCCCGCCAATGTCCCCGGCGCTGGGTGGGGCCCTCACTAAAGATGGCTGCCATGGGGAAGGCCTCGGTTTGCCCTCAGTAAAGGTAGCTGCCATGGGGAAGGCTTCGGTTTGCCCTCAGTAAATGTGGCTGCCACACAGCCCCCCCCCCCCCCCCCCACCTGCCCTCAGGCACGATGGCGGCTGAGGCCTCACCGCTGAGGGCACGGCTATGGCGGACTGCCCTCAACAAAGATGGCGCCGAGCTCGCGCTGTGGGCGGAGCCTCGCCGGGGCTCCGGGAGGGGGGAGGGATTAACGGAGGTCCCACGGGGGGAAAACCCCAAAGCGCTCCGGGGGGCTCGGGCAGCGCTCGGCTCCTCCAGCACCTGCTGGGGGAAGGGGGCAATTAGTGGGGGTTGACTAAGGGAGTGCGTGAATGGAGGCGGCACAGCACAGCTGGAGGGGAGTATCCCCTTTTGGGCACAGAAAGGGCGAAAACGGACAAAAAGCTGAGCAGTGGCAGCAGGAGATAGACAGGACTGAACTGCTCCCAAAACTAGTGACACCCCCCACACACACACGTTTTGGTCCCACCCGGTGACCCCCTCCAGTCCTCACATAGACAGGGATGCACCAAGTATAATTTTGGGAGGGAGGCATGTCCATACTTGGAACAAAAAAAAATATTATAATTAATTATAATGTCAACAATATAATAGTTAAATATAATAATTTTAATAATAATTAATTATAGTAAGTTTTGGTCATCCATATTTTAACATTCTTTCATCATAATTAAGTTACAATTAATTATAGTTATTAACTTATTACACTCACAGTCCCTTATAACAACTTATTATAATAACTCATAATAATGACAACTCATTATGATAATAAAAGCTTATAATAACAACTCATTATAATTAATTATAATAGGAATAATTAAGGAGGTCACACTCCCGGGGGGCAGGGGCAAAGGGATTCAGCCCCTCCCCCTTCCCTGCCTCAGTTTCCCCAGGGTTAAGGCACAAGAGGAAGGGGGGGAAAGGTGCAGAGGGGGGAGCCCCCCCCAGGGGTTTGGCAGCTCCCCCCGGGCCGGGGGCTCCCCTGGGCTTTGGGGGTCCCTCAGCAGCCAAAGAGCACACGGTGGGCAGCGACGAGCAGCGCCATGAGGAGGCCGTAGAAGAGGGCGAAGAGCAGCCCGGGGGGGGTGCGATGGGGATGTGGGGGCTTCACCTGGGGGGACCCCGTGTCAGCTGTGGGAGGGCACAGGATTCCCCCAAAATCAACCTTCCCCCCAAAACGGTACCTCAGGGACCCCCGAGCGCCGGCAGGGGAGGGGCTGCGGCATCCGGCGGGTGCTGGGGGGGCTCTGGGAGGTGGAAAGAAGGAGGGTCAGGAAGGGTTAGGGGGGTAAATAAAAATAGGGAAAATGGAGAGCTTGGGGGAGTTTTGTGGGATTGGGATTATGCAAGTGCCAGGGGCTTAAAAAAGGGGTTTTGGGGTGTTGAAAGAGGTCAGGGAGAGGTTGGGATTCAGGGCAATTTGGGGGCATTAAAAGGCATTTGGGAGTTTCAAGGGGGCCTGGGGAGGGTAGAGGAGTCTTTGAGGAGTTCTGAAGGGGATTTTGTGATGAATGGAGGGTGGGGGGAGGTTTTAGGAGGGTCAGGGGGGTGTTTTGGGCAGATATGGGAGGGTTTAGGGCATGTTTTGGGGGGTCGCACTCACAGCCCAGGGGCGCAGCCGGGCAGCCACGCGGCCAAGCAGCTCCGAGTCCTGCAGCTCATCCGGGAGTGGCAACTGCAGCAGCGCCTCGAGGCTCTGTGAGGGTGGGGGACACAACAGGGACCCCCCAGAATGTGTGAGGGGGCAACAGAGCCCCAAAAGCCCCACAAAATAAACAGGGAGGGGAGGGAGGTCATTACCTGGCGCATCTCAGCGATCAGCTCCCGCCTGTCGGGGTCTGGGGGGACTGCGGGGGAGATTTGGATGGGGTCACGCACTGGCAGGGCACTGGGGAAGGGGACAAAGGGGGGGGTCATGTCCTACCTGGTTTGGTGGCACTGTGGGAGGAGGAGGGGCTGAGAAAGGCACTGGTTTTTGGGGGAGCGGAGGGGGGGACCGGGGGGCTCCGTCAGGATCCTGGGGGAGGGAGGGGCAATTAAGACTCCTGTTAATTAGAGCTGAGCACGGGGGAAGGGGTAATTAAGACCCGTGTCAATTAGGACTGAGCCTAACGAGGTCACCCAAGTCCTCACCAGCATTGGCGCTGTCCGGGGGGCTCTCTGTGGGGGGGTCCTGTGGGGGGTGAGAGGAGCCAGTGCCCAGCCCTTGTCCCCTGTCCCACCCCCATTCCTGATCCCATTCCCAACATCCCAAATCCACCCCCAATCCCTGTCCCAGTCTGCTCCCTCCTTCCCCAGTCCCATCCCCAATTTCCAACCCCAAATCCATCATCCCAACCCCAGTTCCCAGTCCCAAACCCACAGTACCTGTCCCAGTTCCTCTCCCTCTCTCTCTCTCTCCACACCTCCAGGTTCTTGGGGCGTCGCCGGGAAGTGGAGACCACCCTGCGGGGAGGAGGGGATCAGAACCACCCAAATTCCCCCGAGTCCCCAAATCCTCCCTGAACCCCCCACACCTCCCCAAGCCCCTCACCTGACACCCTCGGGGGTGTCACCTTTCAGGGTCTGGCTCTGCTGCTCCTGGGGGACAAAGAGGGGCCCAGCATTTGGGGGGGAACCCCAAAACTTGAGAGGGGGTCAGAGAGGGATTGGGGGTGACGTCACCTCAGGTGAGGGCTCCTCCTCGAGCTGCTCCGGATCACTGTCACCAGCTGTGGGGACAAGGGGGGTGACAGGCAGTTCCCAGAAGGTGACAGGAGGTCCCGAGGGGGTTTTGGGGGTCCCAAGCCCCTCACCTGCCCCACTGTGCATCTCCCTGTGCTGCCGGGACGCCTCTGAGAACTCATCCGTGGACTGAAACGGTGCCAAAGGGAGTGCAGGGTGGGGGATTAGGTTGGGGGACACTCAAAAATTCCCCTGTGCCCCCCAAAACCCCCCCCAAATCCCACCTCATTCCCTGACCAGCGCTTGCTGCCACTGTCGACGCTGTGGAAGCCAGAGTCCAGTCCCCCCCGCTGCCGTAGGGGACACAGCTCGTCCGGGGGGCTGCAGGGATTAAAGAGGGGTGAGAGACCTCAAAAACCCCCAGGAGGGGACAGTGGGGTCCCCCTTGTTTGAGCCTCCCCTTTACCATGCTGGAGGGGGCTGGGCAGCAGTCTCTGCTTCCAGGTACTTGAAGATGTGGACTTTGCCCTTCAGGCAGATCTGGGGGAGCACAGTGGAGTCAGGTGGTGCTTTTAGGGGGTCGGCAGGATTCCCCGGGCCTCCCCTCACCTGGGCGGGGGGGAACTGGAGGGGGTTGTTGTCCGCCAGCAGGATTTGGAGGTGCCGGAGCCGCCGGAAGCAGCGTGGAATCGCAAGCACCCGGTTGCAGGAGAAATCCAGGCGGATTAGGGGTAATTCCGAGAGCTCTGGCGGGGGGACACGGACACATGGGATCAACGGGACCCTCCCAGAGTGGCGAGACCCACTCCCTCCGAGTCCTTCACCCACCCTCGGGCAACGCCGCGAGCTGGTTCCGTCGCACGTTGAGGTCCCGCAGCGCCCGCATTTGCCCCAGCCCCGGCGGCAGCGCCCGCAGCCGGTTACAGCCGACATCCTGCGGAGCAAAAGGGGGGTCAGGAGGGATCCCAACCCGACCCCCGCGGGGCTCGGCCCCCGTCCCCCGGCGCTCACCAGCTGCCGCAGCGTGCGCAGGGCACCGAGGTTCGGGGGCAGCTGTGCCAGGCGGTTGTTACTGGCGTTGAGGATACGCAGCGGCAGAAGGCAGAGGCAGGCGGGCAGAGAGCTCAGCTGGTTGCGGCTGTGGGGGGCAGAGCGGGGTCACGGGGCGCTGCTGGACCCCCAAAATCCCCCTTTCGGGGCTGGGCTGTACCTGAGGTCCAGGTGCGCCAGAGCCTGGAGGTTGGCGATGGCCGGGGGGACGCTGCGCAGGCAGTTGTGGTACAGGCTGAGCCCCTCCAGCGAGACCAGGCGGCAAGCGGCCTCTGGCACCTCCCCGAAACGGTTCCGGGACAGGTCTAGGGGGACGAGGGGGACACGGGGGGACATGCGGGACAGGGACGGGGACTCATAGAGACGGGGGAGCCCCAGAGAGGAGGACTGATGGGAAGAAGAGATCTCCATGGATAGGGAGTGACAGGGACAAGTGACCCTCAGGGAGACTAATGAGGAGAAAGAACCCTCAGGGATAAGAACAGGGGACGCAGATCCCCGGGGAAAGGGGTTCTGATGCCACCCAACCACCCCAGCCCAGGCTGGCACCCCCTTCCACTCTGTGAGGGGAAAACAGAGGCCGCCGGACCGCCTGGACCAGGCGCTCCGGCTCGTCCCGTCCCGGCGCCTCCTCACCCGCCTGCGGCACCTCCCGCGGGCCTCGGGCTCCGGGAGGCGCCGAGGGAGGCGGGGCACCCGCCGCTCGCCCTCAGCGGGGCGAAACACCCCGAGTGACCCTGGGGTGTGGGGAAGGGTCGGGGGTCCTGCCCCGGCGCCGCGGCCTCACCGGCCTGTGTGGTGTCGCTGAGGTCCCAGCGCCGCGCCGCCGCCACTGGGAAGGCGCGCAGCCGCCGGCCGGCCAGGCTGAGGGTGCCGGAGGCCTCTGCTTCTTCCAGGGCCCGCTCAGTGCCGGTTCCTCCAGGTAGGCGGCCCAGCGGCGGCAGTAGCTCAGCCGTGACGGCCCCCACCGCCCCCGCGGCCATGGCGGGCCTAGAGCTCTGCTCGCCGCGGCCGTCGCTTTTCGACTGAGCCCCGGGAGCTTCCGGACCCCGCCACGGGGCAGGGCCAGCGCGACAGCCAATCAGAGCAAGGGGCGCGCAGGCAGGCTGCCAATCGGAGAAGGTGAGTGGGGGGCTCTGCCAGGAGATGTACGGAAGTTTGCTCTTTGATTGACAAAGAAAAAGACGAATGGACATCGAGCACTGAGGGGTGTGCTCCCAAACCGCAGCCAATCACAGCTGACGCACAATCTCCACCAATCGCGAGAGAAAGGGCGGAGCTGGTTGCCTGGCAGCGGCCCCTAAAATTTGTGGTTCATCAGCCAATCGTATTTGAGGAGGCGGGAGCAACGCCCGCGATTGACGTGTAACCAACTAATTGTGATTGACGCAACGCCGAATTCATAGAAGCCCCGCAAGTGAGCGGGGCATAGCCACTTCACCAATCAGGAGTGATAGCGATGATTGACAAGTATCGACGGAGAATCAGAAGAAACGCATACCAGCGGTAAGCCACGCCCCCGGCGTGTCAGAAACCACGCCTCCAAGAGGCCACGCCCCTGCATCAGCCACACCCCCCTCCTAAAATCCCCCTCCCGCCCCTCTTAAAGAAGCCGCATGATTTAACGGGGAGGTCCCGGGGGTCCCCCTCGGGTGTCCTTCACTTTGGCGGACCCAATCTGTGCCCGTCTGAGTGCGGAGCAAGAGCGGGGTCCCCCCAGCCCCTTCACTACCACACTCCAGCTCTGCACCCTTTATTTGCGTATGTGCGGGGGGCGTCCCCCTAACTCGAGGGGGTCCGGGGGGGCTCGGGAGCAGTCTCAGGGCGTCCCCCGACACGGCCGCTTGCTGAGGTTCCCCAAAACCTGCTGCTGCTGCGGGCGGTAGGGCACAACGAAGGCGTCGGGGGGCAGCAGGGCACCCCCGTCCCCCCCCAGCCGCCCCATCAGGACATAGCTGGAGCCTGGAAGACATTTGGGGAGGGGGTTTCAGGACCTGGAGGGCCACAGAGACCCCTCCCCCCAGGCCTCCGCGGGTACACCCACCTTTCTTGAGCGCGGGGCAGAGGCGACAGGGCAGCTGCAGCCGCAGCGTGGCGCCCTTGGCCGGCTGGGGGATCTCCAAATCCCCCGACTTGTAGAGGCTCAGGACAGACACCACGGCCCAACCCGGCTCCTGGGGGGGCCCCCGTGACACCGATTTCACTGTCCCCGTCAGCACTGGAGGCACAGGAAGGGGGGAGTCAGGCACTCCCAAAACCTCAGACACCCCCCCTGATTTGGGGTTTGGGGAGCCCAACCTCCCCTTCCCTCCCCGACCCCATTTTGGGGCTCTCCCAGTCACCGTTCCTCCTGTTTTGGGGGTCCTCACCCACCCCCAACCCCCTGTTTTTGGGGAATTCTCTACCACTTTTCCCCTCATTTTTTGGGAGGGTTCTCACCGAAATCGCTGCTGCAGAAGTTGCTCTGGAGCGTCCCGGAGCGGCGGCAGCGCTGGGGACAGGGGGTCCCCACAGGGGGGCAGTGGGGGGCTCCGCTTTGGGGCTCGGGGGGGGTTTCCCCTTCCCGCCTCCCCGGGGTTTTTCGGGGGGGGGGTCTCGGGGGCGCTCCCCCGGTCCCGCAGGGTATAGGTGGCCGAAAAGCCATCGGCGGTGACGCTCAAATCCGACACGAACTGGACCAGTAGCTCCGAGGAGCTGGAGAGGATGGGGCTGGGGGGACACGGGGGTCAGGGGAGGTTTTCGGGGGGACACGGGAGGGGCTGGGGGGATCCAGGGTGGGGGATCAGGTGGGGTTTAGAGGGTCAGGATGAGGGTCGCAGAGGTCCAGGGGGGATCCGGAGTAGTCGGGATGGTTTGGAGGGAACGGGAGGAAATCGGAGGGGTCGGGAGGGGTTTGGGGGAGTCCCAGGTGAGTTTCGGGGGATGGTCAGGGGGCCTTGGGGGGAGCAGGTTGCTGTCAAAGGGGATAAGGGTGGTTTGGGGAGGGTCAGGGTGGATTTAAGAGGGATCAGGGTGGATTTAGCAGGGATCGGGACAGTTTGTGGGGCTCACACGGGGTTGGGGCAGGTTTGGGGGGCTCGCTCGGGTCTGGGAGGGCTGCGGGAGCTCGGGGAGGGCTCACCCGGGGGTCTCCTCCCCGCAGAACCGCCCGAGGCGCCGCGCGTCGTCCCGCGCCCCCCCCTCGAACACGGCCACGTAATCGTAACGACAGTGGGGGTCGGGCTCCACGTCGAACTTCCCGAACCGCAGCTCCACCACCTGCACCCCCGCAAATTCAACTCAGTCCCCCGGCCTCGGATCCCTCTGGACCCATCTGAACCCCTCTGGGTCCCCTCAACTCCTTCAGACTTCCTCCCCTTGCCAAATTCTCCTGAGCCTCCCTGAACCATCCTGGTTCCTCCTCAACCACCCCCCACATCCCCTTGTGACCCCTCCAAAGGATTTCAGCCCCCTCTCCTGTCCCCCCAGACCCTTCTGGCTCCCCCAGCCCTCCTCGGACACCTGCAAAGCCCTCCTGACCCACCTCCCCCCCCACCATCCCCCAAATACCTTCCGACTCCCCCAAATCCTCCTGACAGTCCCAAACCACCCCGGTGTCCCCCCTAACCACCCCAACCCATCTCTGAACCCCCCGCTCCCCTTCTTGACCCGCCCAGGACCCCCCAAACCTTGTCGGGGGGGGCCACGATGTGCCAGGAGCAGCTGATGCCGGGGGGATAATTCTCCTCTGGCCAATTTGGGGTGTTCAGGCTCCCCTGGGGCTTCTCCAGCCGCCCCCCACAAAACTGATGCTCTGGGGGGGTGGGCAGGGCGTGGTCACATTTTTGGGGGGCACAGACACATAGGGACAACCCCCCCGCCCCCATTTCCCGCACCGCCGGCGTCTCCTCTGTCCCTGAAACCCCCCAAAACTGGGGGGGAAATTTGGGGGGCGCTGCCAAAACCACCCTGGGACTGGGGGAGGATATGGAATTTGGGGTGCAAGACCCCCCCCCGGGAGTGTTTTTGTAAATCTGGGGGGGGTCATACTCACCGTCAAAATAGTGCCAGGACTCCCCGAAAATATGGGGTTTATTAAAGACCCCCGAGCGCCGCCGTCCCTGGGGGGGCCCTGCAAAAGGGTTGGGCTGGGTTGGGGGGGGCCCTGCGGGGGGCTTCAGGGAGGGTCCGTGTGGTTTTGGGGGTCTCCATGGAGGCTCTTGGGGTGTCTATGGGCTTTTCCAATGGATTTTTGGGGGCTCCACGGTGGATTAGGGGGGATTTGCAATATTCCCTGTGGTTTTAAGGGTTCTCCTTATGGATTTGGGGCTGTTCATGGGGGTTTTGGGGGTCTCCGTCGGGGTTTGGATGGTTTTGGGGGGGGTCTCCTCTCCGCCGGCGGTGCTCCCTGTCCCCCTTTCCCCCTCAATTTTGTGCCATGCTTTCCCTCATTTTTTCCTGACACTTTGCCCCATTTTTCCTTCTGGCTTTTCCCTCAAAATTTTCCTTTCCTTTCAGTCATTTTTTCCCTCAGTTTTTTTTTTTTTTCCTCTTCAGTTTCCCCCCCTCATTTTTTCTTTTCTTTTCCTCTCATTTTTCTCCTTTTCCCTTCACAGTTTTCCCTGCCTTTCTCCTCAGCTTTTTCTTCCTTTCTTCCTTCGGACTTTTCCCTCATTTCCTCGTTTTCTCTTCACACTTTCCCATTTCTTCCTCACACTTTTCCTTAATTTCCCTCTTTTTTTCCACCCTCACATTTCCCTCCATTTCCCCATCAGGGTTTTCCCCTTCTATTCTCAATTTCACACCCTTCCCTCCTCTTCCATTCACACTTTCTTCTCATTCCCACTCTTTTCTCCTCACACTTTTCCCAGTTTCCCCCCCAGCTCTGCTTCTCCCTCTTTTCCCATCTCACTCCACAACCCCCAGGACCTCCTGGAAAGTGTTTTGGCCTCTCAGCCCACACGGTTTTGGGGGTCTCCATGCGGGTTTGGGGTCTCCACAAGATTTTGGGGGTGTTGCTATAGCGTTTTGGAGTTGTCCACATTTTCAGGTATCTCCTTGGGTGGTTTTGGGTGTGTCCCTGTGGGATTGTCCCTGCTCCCCGCCGGCGGTGCTCCCTCCCCCGTGGTTTTTTTTTGAGGGTCTCCCCACCTAGCCCCTCTCTCACCCACCGTTGGTCGGGGGGCTGCCAGCGCTGAACCAGGCCAGGAAGCCCCTCCCGGCCGTGCCGCCATCGCTCTCCATGTGCAGCCGGAGCCGGTTTTGGGGCGCCCGCAGGGCCCCCGGACGGAAGGTGCCACAGAAGCGCCCCAAAGCGGCGCCCCGGGGCCGTGGCCCCCGAACACCGAGAGGGCATCAAAGCGACACAGAGGGTCCGGCTCCAGGTCGAAGACGCGGAAGGACAGGGTAGCCACCTGGCCCTCGGGGACCTAGGGGATATTGCAGGGTCACCACTAAGCCTTCGGGCAGCTGGGGGATGATGGGGATTTGGGGACATCGGGGTGTCACCACCTGGTCAGGACATGGGGACTTCAGGGTGGCACCACCTGATCTTCACGGACCTAGGGGGGCATGGGGATATTGAAGGGCCAGGATGGACATCAGGGGACATCGGGAATGCTGGGGACATTGGCATATTACCACTTGGCCCTTGGGTTTTTGAGGGGATGGCATGAGGTCGCATTAGGGGAACACATGGGAGAAACACAGCAGTGTCACCACCTGTCCCGCAGCCCCCCCGCGGGGCATCTGGGGGACATCTGGGACAGCCAAGGGGGAGCCCCAGCGTTTTGGGATGCCCGAGGGGGCATTGGGATGTCCCTGGATGGGTTGTCACCTGGGGCAGGCGGGTTTGGGAGGGAGGTGAGGTGTGTTGGGTTTCAGGATGCCCCGGGGTTCGTACCGTGATGGTCCAGGTGCAGTTGCTGCCGGGTGGGTAATGCCGGGGGGAAGCCCTCGCTGGCGATGAACCCCGACTCCCCGCGATGGTCTCCCCCGCACGGGAACACCGGGAACACCGGCCTAGGGGTACACGGGGGGATCATGGGGGGCCCAGACCGGAGGAAAACCGGAACTCGGGGGCTCCCAGACCCCGGGGAGAAGTCCCGGGCTATGGGGGGTCGGTGCTGGTTCCGGGGAGTCTTGGGGGAATCCCAGGTCGGAGGTGGATCCTAGCTCGTGGTTGGGGTTCTGGACCGAGGAAGAAAGTCCCGGTGCCCAGGGGGTGTCCGGGGCCGCAGGGGAGACGCGGACAAGGGTGTCCTGTCCCGGGAATGTTCGCCTCGTGCCAAGCCCCGTCTCCGGGGGTGTCGGTCCCGTCCCGGGGTGCCACGTTCTGGGGGAGGTCCCGTCCCGGGGGTGCCGTATCGTATCCTGCCCCGGGGCGTCCCGTCCAGTCCCTGGGGTGCCGTTACCTGGTGGCGTTGGGCCGGGCGCTGGGGTGGGGGCTCGGGGCCGTGTCCTGCCCCGCGGCCGGGGGGGGGCTCAGAGCCCCCAGCGCCCCGAGCAGCAGCAGCGGCAGCGGCCGGAGGCGACTCATGGCGCGGCCAGGCAGGGGCGAACGGGGCCCGGGGGGGGGGGGACCGGGGACACGGGGAGGGATGGGGGGCGCGGTGATGAGCGGGAAGGGGCGTGGCCTCATCGTGACACGACCAAAGGGGCGGGGCTCATGGCCCCATCCCTGCGCTGCCGGCGTGGGAAGGGCGGTGCTTGCATATGCCACGCCCAACACAGTGAAAGGGGTGGAGCCACAGGAAGAGACAGGGCATCTCCAGCACTGCTGCCTGCGGTGGTGGCGCTTTCTAAAACGCCACGCCCACAATACGACCAGAAATGGAACGGGTGGGACCGCAGGGCGTGGGCGGAGCTTGTTGACACCGCGCCCCCGACTCGGCCCAGAAAGGGGCGGTGGCATCACTTGTAGGCGGAGACTCCATTAGGCCCCGCCCCAAACAGGCGTGACCAGCGGCTGCCAGGCTGGAGTGGGCGGGGCCAGCAGAGAGGAGGCACCAGAATGGGGGGGGGCCCGTCATAAGGCGCTTCCTTTTAATTAGCAGGATCCCCCTTAACCGGGGGCTCCTCCTGACAAAGGGCCCCTCCCACAGACACACACACGCGGCGGGGGGGCAGTGTGACAGCAGCTGGGGGCTTCCCCGGCGGGGAGACCCCGCGATTGTGGAGGTGGGAGAGGCCGTGATTGTCCATTTGGGGAGGGCCTATCCCCAAAATCCCACACCCCCTAAGGGATGGGGCCCCGCGCCTTCAGGTCGGGGGCTGAGTGCTGGCGGCGGACACGGGGTGGGGGCGTGCCCACGGGGGGAGGTGGGGACCCCCCATCCAAGGATCCCCGGCGGGGATGCCCCGAGGGAGGGGGCGGCGGGGGGGGCCTGTTTTCGGCTTGGGGGGAGTCCCCCCCCACTCCCCCAGGCCAGGCGGTGCTGGGGGTTGCTCTTGAAAGGGAAGCGCAGCTTGGAGTCCTGGGGGGCTGGGTGGAAGCGAGGGGGTCGGCGGGGGGCCTGGGGGGGCTGCAGGCCTCCCCCCATGAGCCGGGCCTGCTCCTGGCGCAGCCAGCGCAGCCGCCCCCGCCGGAATGCTGGGTCCTGCTCCATGAGCCGGCAGAGCCGTGCTGCCGCTGCTGAAGGGGGAGAAGGAGGGGGAGACCCCCTGTCTGTGCTGGGCTGGGGGGGGCTCCTGGGGGGGTTCCTGGCAAGGTTCTTGGGGGGGTGGTTCAGCCTCGTCACCATCGTCCTATGGGGGAGGAGAGGGGGGTTAGAGGAGTCTAGATGTGCTGTGGGGCAGGAAGGGGGGAGTTGTGGGGTGGGAGGGACACTTAGGGGTGTCAGGGAGTGGGAAGGGGCAGATTTGGGGGGCCAGGGGAAGCTGGGATCTGTTAGGGGACTGTGGGGTGCTATGGGGCAGGTGGGACCCACTCCAGGGTCCGGTGGGGATGGCTCAGGGATGCTCCAGGAGGTTGTGGGTCAGGCTGTGGGTGCTGTGGGCAGACAGAACCCATGCCAGGGCTCTTTGGGAGGCCATTGGTCAGGCTCTGGGGTGCACGGCGACATCCCTCACCAGCGGCAGTGGGATGACGCGCTCCATCTGCCCCACACGGTCACGCAGGGCCCGGATCTGCTCGTCCTTGGCACTGTTCTGTCGCTTCACCTCGCGCAGGATCCCCGCCAGCCTGTCCAGGTGCAGCCGCAGCCCCTCCACCTCGCTCACCTGCTCACCAGGGCCACTGCTGCCACCGCCCTCGTCTTCCTCGCCGCCACCCACGGCGTCCCACACGTCCCTGGCCACGGCGCGCCAGCCGTCACGCTCGGTGGGCTCGCGCTTGCCGTGGCGCCGGCACAGCTCCCGCAGCCGCGCCAGGCTCAGCGCCTCCAGCTCGCGCCGTGCCGGCCGCGGCTCCCGCAGGGCCACCTCGAGGCTCAGCTCCCGCACAGCCTGAGCTTTCAGGTCGGCCATGGTCACCCACGGGGATGGGGAGGGGGACGGTGAGGACGGGGTCGGGGATCCCCGCCGGCGCTGCGGGATCTGGTAGACGCGCAGAGGCTCCCGGCGCTTGCCCGGCGTTGGCACGGGGAGCCCGGCACGGCGCAGCACTGAGCGCACGGCAGGCGCCGGCAGTGCCTGGCGCAGCGACGAGACTCAGGCGCCAGCCGGCCTCATAGCAGCGGGGGTCGTCAGCGGTGGGGGGCTGTTGGGGGACAAGAGGGACACATTTAGGTATTTGGGGGCTGCCCGGCGTGGAGCTTGGGCAGCCAGAGGAGCTCCAAGGGATACCCAGAAGATCCCCGAAGGACATCCAGGACACTCATGGGACACTAAGGCAACGCAGGGGACAACTGTGACACCCAGGGGCAGCCCAACTGCATCCAAAATCCAAAGGACCTGGGCGACACCTGTGACACTCAGGGACTATCTAAGGGACACCTGTGTGACATGCAGGACATTCAGGGGACACTGAAGTGACCCAAGGAACTCCCAGGAAAGTCTGGAATTCCCAAATGATCCCCATGCCCCCCTCACCTGTGGCTGCTCTGCCGTTTCCTTCTCCAGCTGGGGTTGGTTCTCCAGGTCCTGGAGCCTGGGGTGGGAGGGACACATGGGGTGAGACCTCCAAACTATCCCCAGGGCAGTCCCCATGTTTCCCCGGGGGAGGTCCCCACCTCTGGAGGCGCATGTCGATGCCCTGCTGCTCCAGCAGCTCTCGCTGTGCCAGGTTCCAGTCCGGGGGGGCCCGGGGATGCCCCCCGTTCCCGTTCCCGCCGCGCCTGCTCTGGGTGCGTGAAGCGGAACACGTGGTTCTTCCCCAAAATGAGGCGGTTGCCTGGTTGGGGAGGGTTGGAGGAGTCACAGGGGGATTTAAGGGAAATTTGGGCAGGGTCACAGAGTTTTGGGGGGATTTAGGTGGGAAAGGGGGGTGTCATAATGGATTTGAGGGAAAATTTGGGGAGGACACAGGGATTTGTAGAAGGTGGAGGGGACTTTGGGGGGCACGCTGGGATTTTTTGGAGGGTTCAAGGGAGAAACACAGGGATTTGGGGGGCATTGCAGGGAGAGACAGGGATCTGGGAGGGCTTTGGGGGGTCCCTACCCGACTTGAGCACCACCGGCTCCGTCACCTGCTTCCCGTTGACGTAGGTCTCAGCCCCTTCACACGGCTCCAGGGTCACCACAACTTCAGGTGGGGACAGTAAGGGGAGGGCGAGTCACCTCCCAGCTAAACTGAGGTGGGGGAACCCCAAATCCCCTCCCCAGCCTCCCTCAAATTCCCCCAACCCCACGACCCTCCCTCTCCCACCGGCACAGGGGGAGCAGTACCTGGGAAGGGCTGCAGTGACCTGCTCCAGTGGCAGCATTTGGGGGGGGAGAAAGAGGAATTAAGGTGTGCCAGGAGGGGGCAGGGCAAGGGGGGGCACCCCAAAATCTGGCGCCCCCCCGAATTGCGTACCTTCCCCCGAGGGGTCAGGGCAGCTCCGGAAGAGGCAGTGATGCTCCCGGATGAACGGCCCTGACAACTTGATGTCCACATCCACCTGGCCCACCCTGGAAGAAGGGGGCACAGGGCAAATTGGGGTGGCCCAAGGGGTCTGCGGGTCCCTGAGGGGGTTTTGGGGGTGCCTTAGCTCACTGCTCACCTGGTCACACCATCCTTGATGTGGTAGAGGAGGCACTCGGACATCAGTGGGTCCTCATTGAGGTTCACCAAGTGTGGGGTCTTTTGGGGGAGGGGTGCACAAAAATAAAACCAGAGTAAGGGTGGAGGGTCCCTCGTATTTGGGACTCCCCCAGCCCTCTCTGACTTGCCTTTTTAGGTGAGAAGACGCCAACGGTGCCACCATCCTCCCGCAGAGCCACCCCCATCTCAGCCAGCAGTGCTTCCCTGGGGGGACACAGGGAACTTGTGGCAGGCCCAAGAGGGTGAGGAGGGGCCCAGAGGGCTTTGGAGATTGTCTGGGGGAGTTTAGGAAGTGTCGAGGAGTGGTTTGGGAGGGCTATGGGGGCACTGGGGGGTGCATAAGGAGCATTTGGGTTGACAGTGGTGGGGCTGTGGAGAGTTTGCAGGCTATTTGGGGGGGGTCAGGAGGGGATTTAGAGGAACTATGGGGGGATTGGGGAACGTTTTGGGGTCATGGTGGGGGTTTGGGGCCTCCCCTCACCGCTCCAGCCTCAGGGCCTCTGTCCGCCGGAGCTTCTCCTCCCACGTCTCATTGAGCTCTGCAATGATTTTCTCTGTCTCCTACGAGGAGCAATGATTTTGGAGGGGTCCTACACAGTGTTGGGGAGGGTATCACAGATCCCCTGGGTCCCAGTGGAGCAAGGGAGGGGCTGGGGGGTGTCTTGGGGTCACCTGCAGTCGCTCCATGGCCTCAGTGGGACCCAGGGGAGACTCCAGCCCTGGAGCCCCATTGAAGGTGGGGGGGGTCCCGGCAGGGGGGGCAGAGGGGGTGGTGTCGGAGAGACCTGTGGGGAGATGGGGGCTCAGTGGGGGGGGTGCTGCCTCCTGCACCCCCATATCAAATCCTAACTGCCCCCCCAGCACTATAGATGTGCCCCTCAGATGGTCCCCTAAACCTCCCGTGCTCCCAAACCCCCCTTAGCTCTGCCCCCAAATCTCTTCTGTCCCAAAACTACTCTGCAACTAACACCCCAAATCCGTCCCGCCCTACAAAATCCTCTAAATCTGACCCCCAGACCCTACAAACCCTTTTAACTCCCTCCCCAGAACCCCTTGTAACCTCATCCGCCCAGGCACTCACCCTGGGCACTGAGCAGCTCCCGCAGCCGTGTCACCTCCTCCCGCAGCTCCCGGATCAGCCGCGCATTCGGGTCCTCGTTGATCACGGCGTGGCACCGGATCTGCTTTGTGCGGTCAGCGTAGCTGGGGGAGGAAAAAAGGGGCAGGATCAGGGCTGGCACTCCACTCCCCACACCCCAAAACCCACGGAGGACCCCCCAAAGCCCCCTCCCTCACCGCAGGGTGCTCAACGTCTCCTCATAGTTGCTGTCAGCCGGGCTGAGCGCTGCAATCATGGCTGTGCGCGAGTTCCCGCCTGTGAGGATGGGGTTAGTGGCGGCTGGGAGACCCCAGAAACCTCCTCACTCTCCCCAACTACCCCCCAGACCCACCCAGGTTCTCCTTCAGCAGCCACGTCAGCACTGAGTCCCGGTATGGGATGAAATCCGGCTTCTTCTTCTTGCTGGTCTGTTGGGGAGGGGCGAAGAGGGAAGGGGGGTCGTGTGGGCTCCCCAAAAAAGGGGGAACCCCCGAGGGTGGGGGGGGACACCACAGGGTGCAGGGAGGGAGGGGGCATCCCCCCAGACTCACCGCCTCAGCCAGGGCGGAAATGACCTTGCCCAGAGTGGTCAGGGACTTGTTGATGTTGGCACCTTCCTGGGGAGTGGGAGGACGTGGAGCAAGGCTCAGAGGGGCTTTGGCGGGGAGTCACCCCCTCTTTTTGTGGGGTGCAGCGGCATCGCCGCTCACCTTGAGGCGGATGCCCTTGGCCCCCGAAGCGTCAGCACGTTCGCTGCCTGCCAGGTCTACCAGGCTGATGCGGCTCACCTGGGGGAGCAGGGGGGGTTGGGGGGGCTCTAGGAGGGAATTTAGGGGGGAAACGGGGGTTGAGGGCATTTTGGGGGACTTGGGGGGGTGTTGTGGAATTGTGGGAGTAATTTGAGGGAGGGGAAGGAATTGCAGGAGGAGTTTGCAAGGGACGTAGGGGAAATTTACGGATGTTTGGGAGGGGATTGGGGGGATTTGAAGGAGATTTTGGTGGGAATTTGGGGATATTTTCAGGAGCACGGGGAATTCAGCAGGGATTTTGGGGTAATTCAGAGGGAACAGTGGGTGACAGGGGAATTTTGAGGATGCTTTCAGGGGCTGTAGGCTGGATTCAGGTGGTGATTTTGGAGGTGACTCAGAGGGGTTTAGGGATGACTTTAGGGGAGTCTCAGACTGACTTTGGGGCACCCCTGGTCTTTTCTGCAGCGAGATCACTCGGGGTTGCAGCAGCACCGGCTGAAGATGACAGTGAATTTTGGGGGGACTCAGGAGATTTCAGGGAGTGTTTTCTGGGGGAATTTTAGGGTGATCCAAAATTGGGGTGGGGGGGATTTAGGAGGTGATTCTGAGGCTCTCCTGACCTTCTCCGTGGTGAGGTCACTGAGTGGGTCCCGGCGGCGCTGGCTGAACACAATGGTGAACACGGCATGCGAGCGGCTGCTTGTCTCGTTCATATTCGTGGCTGCCACTGTCCTGTGGGGGAGTTTGGGGAGACCCTCGGTACCTGAGGGAGTCTGGGGGGTTGGGGGTGCCCCTGTGCCCCTCTGTGCCCACACCTGGCCTTGTTGCCGCTATCCATGAGGTCGGCGATGTCGGCGAAGGATGCGACGGCGAGACGCGACAGGTCCTGCACGTAGGGCCCGAGCAGGGGGTGTTCTCGCACCCGCAGCCCCCCCGGCTCTTGGGGTTCAGCAGGTCCCTCACCCGCTCGCAGTAGATCTCCAAGTAGCTCACCTGGGGGCCCCAAGAGGGTCAGGAGGGGCCTCCAAAACTCAGGGAGGTTGGGGGGTGAACCCGCAAAATGGTGGCAAAGAAACACCCAAGCTGGGGCAAGTGAAAACCCAACTTTGGGAGCACACCCCCAAATTGATGGGGATGTTGGGGCTGAGTGCCCAAAATGGTGATACGGGAAACCTCCAAACTGCTGGGGCAAGGGGACAGCTGAGCCCCCAAAATGTTGGGATGAATGGCAGATAAATGCCCAAACTGCTGGGGAGGGGTGGGGTGAGTCTGCAAGAGCTGAACGCCCAAATTGCCCAGGGGGTATCTGCAAACAGGGGTTCATGCTCTGAATCCCCAAATCCCCCTCACCTCCACAGAGAAGGAGAGTTCAGGTGACCCTTCCCGAGCGACACGGGCAAACAGATCCTCGCAGAGCTGCAGGCGAGTGGTGTTGAGCTGGGGGCCATGGGGGGCTCCAGCCCTTCCCAAACTCCCTGGGAGACCCCTGGGCCCCAGACCTGTGGGATGATCCCACGCTGCCCCGGCTCCTGCCGCCCCATCATGGTGTAGGACTTGCCGGCCCCAGTCTGGCCATAGGCCAGGATGCAGACGTTGTAGCCCTCAAAGGCGTGTGCCAGCATCTCCTCCCCAATGTCCTGGTACACCCGGCGCTGCGAGGCGAAGTTTGGGTCCTCCTCCTGTGGGGGAGTGAGTGAGGGACCCCCCAGAGCCACCTGCATGTCCCCCCGCACTTGCCCCAGCACTCACCGAGGTGTGGGACCAGTACGAGTAGTCGAAGGTGAATTGTTTAGTGGCGTCTTTGGGGAGCTTGGGGTTGGTGATGCCTGGGGTGTGGAAGTGACAGTGGGGTTGGGGTGATCCCCTCACATCACTCTCACCCCCCACAGCACTGTCACCCCCCACAAAAACCTCTCCGTTGCTATTTTTAGCCCGGCGGCAGCTGGTCCTCTGGGCCTGAGGCCAGCACAGGACAAGGACGGAGATGGGGGGGGTCCCACACTGCAATTCCCCACCCCTGGGGGTGTCCCCTCCCGAGACGCCCCCCCGCAACGCGACCCCCACTTACAGGTGGTGTTTCCTTGCATCTGGATAACGCACTTGGCCTGGCGGCTGCTCTCCCGTGCACTGAAGGGCCGGACTCTGACCGCCACCTTCACCGAGGCGCCCGCCATGCCCGTGACACCGTCACCCTGTCGTGACAGAGGGACGTCACACCCCAGGACGCCTCCGTGAGGTTTGGGGGACCCTTACCCACGCCCACCCCCAGCAACGCCCCGGCCAGGGTTGCAGGGAGGGAAGGGGGGGCCGGATCCGTGTCCCTCCCTCAATCCCGCCCAAGGAGAGCCCTAAAAATAACCTGGGGCGGTGCCGGGTGAGGTGGTGATGGAAGAGCTCCCCCGATCCTCCCCAGCACCCCCAAAGCACAGGTGGCACTTTGGCAGAGTCAAAAGTCAGGGGTGGAGGCAAAGGGTGGGGTTTGGGGTAGGGAGAGAGGAAGAAGGGGGAGAGGAGCCCCCCTGGATCCCCCCCCTTCCCAGGTGATTCCAGGTCAGCATAAACAGCACGTGACACCCCCGATCCCGCCCCCGACTGTCACTGACCCCAAAGAAAATGTGGGGGTCCCATGCCGGGCCTGAACCCTCCCACCATGGAAAACAAAGGCTGTGACCCCGTGACCCCGAGAGACCCCAATACCAGCATCAACGCCCTATACCACTCCTAAACCTGCCTCTACACCCCTGAGACATTCCCAAACTCCCTGTGAGCCTCTCTAAACCTGCTCCTACACCCATGTGACCCCATAAACATACTCTCTCCACCCCTGAGATCCTCCAAACTCCCAGTGAGATTCCTGTACCGGATCCCTACACACCTGAGCTTCCTCAAACGCCCCTATAATCCCCCTAAAACTGCCCCTATAACCCTGTGACCCCCTAAACCCAATTCCTACGCATCTATAACTCCTTAACCTCCCCTACAGGATTCCTAAACCTCAGGCTCCTTAGGGACCCGAGCCCCCAAGACCCCCGTGACACCCCGTGAAGCGATACCCCCAAGAGACCACTACAGCCCCCTATAACCCCTCTAAATCTACCCCTACGTCCCCGGGAGCCCCCTAAACCGACTTTCCACACCCCTCGGACCCCCCAGGACCTCCTACAGTCCCCCTAAACCTGCCCCTACGCCCTTGCGACCCCTCTAAATTCGCTCCCCGAGCCTCAAGAGCCCCCAGACCTGCGCCCACGGCCCCGCCGCTCCCGCTCACCGGCGCCGCGGTGCCGCATCCCCTCGCCCCGGGAGTTCGCGGGCCGCCGCTGCCGCTGTCCCCGCCCGGGGGCTCTCCGGGGCTGCGGCCGCGCCCGGGCCCGGCAGGGCTGGGCCGCCCCGGGGGCGGGGCCCGGAGCGTGATGCGGGAGGGGCGGGTACCGATCCTCCGCCTCCTCCTAAAGGGGCAACGTGCTAAGGATGGGGCCGACCGCTGGGACGTCTTTTCCTATTTTTCATATAATTGAAACCTTATTGTTTAGTAGTTATGTACTTTGGCAGGATAATTTTTCGTTCTAACCGTAGTGTTTATTGCGCCGATAAGACTGAATAGGTATGAATTCATTTATGTAATAAACAAAGGGACGAATAGCGATAGACTTGCGCCGTTCAATTAAGGAAGTTTATTATTAGTCGTCTCCCCGCCCACACGACCCCGGGTGACCCCGCCCACAAGCTCTTACCCCGCTCACACCCGGCGGCGCGGCCCCGCCCCCTTACGCGGCTACGTCACGCGCCGGCGGTGCTGTCGGCGCTGGCCCCCGGCGGGCGGGAAGATGGCGGCGGGCGGCGGGGGCGGGGGCGGTGGCGGCGGCGGCCCTGAGGCGCCAGGTGGGGCCGGGGGGGGCCGGGGCGGGGCCGAGGGCGGGGGGCGGGGATGGGGGTGTGGGGCGGGGATGGGGTGTCACTGGGGGTGGGTGTGGGGTTGCTATGGGGCGGGGTGGGGGGAAATAGGGTAGAGATGTGGGGTGCAATGGAGCGGCGTGTGGGGGGTTACAGCGCAGAGATGTGGGGTGCAATGGGGCGGTAGTGGGGCGGGTATAGGGCAGAGATGTAGGGTGTCATGGGGCGGGGATGTGGGGGGATATAGGGCAGAGATGTGAGGGGCCATAGGGCAGACATGTGGGGTGCAATGGGCGGTGCATGTGGGTTTGTAGGGCTGAGATATGGGGGGGTACAGGGCAGAGATGTGAGGTGAAGTGGGGCGGGGATGGGGGGTGTGCAGGGCAAGGTTTTGGGGTGCAATGGGGCCGGATGTGGGGGGTGTACAGGGCAGAGATGTGAGGTGCAATGGGGTGGGGATGGGTGGGATATAGGGCAGAGATACCTGGTGTAATAGAGTGGAGTGCAGAGAATGGGGTCCCTGGTTCTGTGTCCCCCATGATGCCATCCCATTTTTTCTCTGCCCCATCATCCATTTTTGGGGTGTCCCTGCAGGTTCCAGCCCTTCCTGTGCCCCCCGAGGTGAGCCCTGAGGGCCCTGTTTGTGCCCCGAGATGAGCAGCAAGGAACCCCCTGAGGTCTCTGGTAAGGGGATGGGGACACACAGGGGAACACAGGGGACGGGGGGGCACACAGTGGGGACATTGAGCCCTCCTCCCGGCAGAGAGGAGCCACCTGAAGGTTTTCCTGCCCCGGAAGCTGGTGGAATGTTTGCCCAAATGTCCTGTCCTGCCCAAGGAGCAGCTGCGCTGGAACACCAATGAGGTGGGGGTGCACAGGGGTACATGGTGGGCGCACAGTGTGGGGACGCACAAATTGGGCATGGAAGGGACACAGGATATAAAGGAGATACAGGAGACACTTAGGGATATGGGAGGGGATGTGGGGACATAGGGAAGGGGCACTGAAGGGACACAGGAGGGGGTGTTAGCTGGGGACAGGGAGGACATGGGGAATGGGGTAGGAGCACAGCAGGACAGGGGATATCAAGACAGGGGGACGATGTGACAGCAGGGGTGGGACAACGGAGTGACACAGCAGGTGGGGGATGGGGGGGGACAACGGACACAAATGAGCCACCTGTCCCCCCAGGAAATTGCCTCGTACCTCATCACCTTCGAGAAACACGACGAGTGGCTTTCATGCTCCCCAAAAACCAGGTGGGGAGCCCCCCAGGGGGGTGCTCTGGGGGGTTGGGGGTGCCCTGGGGGCTCCCGGGGGGCCCCTGACCCCATGTCCAGGCCGCAGAATGGGTCGGTGATCCTGTACAACCGGAAGAAGGTGAAGTACCGCAAGGATGGATATTGCTGGAAAAAGCGCAAGGATGGGAAGACAACACGTGAGGACCACATGAAGCTGAAGGTGCAGGGGGTGGAGGTAGGAGGCAAGGGGGGCGCAAAACACAGCCCCCCTCCCCCAAAAAGACAGCTGATGCCTCAAGAAAGCATCCCCTTCCGTAAAACTGCCCCCGATTCAGGTATGGGGAGCTGGGAGGGTGTGGCTGGGAACGCCCAGGGAGGAGCATGAGGATATCAGGACACCCAAGTGGGGGGGGTCAGGGGGTGCTGAGTTCCCTCAGGGGACAATTTTGGTGTGCTGGGGACTCCCAGTGGTGGTTTCGGTGGTCCAGGATCCTCAGCTATGTGTCTGGGGATGCTGGGAGCTCCGTAGTTAGTGATTTGGGAGTGTTGGGGAACCCTCATAATGGGGTTTGGTGATGTCAGGATCCCCAGGGGGGCAATTTAGGGGTGTCACGCTCCTCTAGGTGGGCAGCTGAAGGTCTGGGGTCCCCCATACTTGTATATGAGGCCCCCACAGGATGCAGGTACCCCCGCAAAGGCTGCTTTGGAGTTCTCATCAAGGTGGCATGGTTCCCCAATCCGTGCTGTCCCCCCAGTGCCTCTATGGCTGCTACGTCCACTCCTCCATCGTCCCCACCTTCCACCGCCGCTGCTACTGGCTGCTGCAGGTAACAGGGGGCACCGGGACCCTCCCAACGCCCCGGGCTTCTGGCCCCACCCCAGAACTCCTCTGTGTGCTCTCCAGAATCCCGACATCGTCCTGGTTCACTACCTGAACGTGCCGGCCATGGAGGAGTGCGGCCGCCCCTGCGCCCCCCTCTCTGTAGCCCCCCGCTGTGTGCCGGGGCACCCCCGATCTGTGCGGCCACCGCCGACCCCCGTGAGTGGCTCAAGTGGTCCCAGGAGGAGCTTGTGGCCCAGCTGCGCCCCATGTGTGAGTAGCGGCTGCCCCAGAACCTGTTCCAGAGGGATTTTACCCACCATTCACAGGGAGAAGTGGGGCTGTGGGAATAGGAGGTGGGGGGCTTGGCATTTTGGGAGGGAGGAAGGGAGGAACACCCTAAAGCCCCTTTTTTGGCAGAGTTGTTTTTTCCTTTCTCACAGTCTACAAGATAAAGTGGAGCTGGAGAGGGGGAGGATGCCCCTAAACCCCCTTCCTGTGGGATTTTGCCTCCCCTTTCTATGGGATAAAGTAGGACTGAGGCAGTGTGAGGTTGTTTTGGGGGGTGGGGTGGGGTGGGGAGGAGAGCTCAGACCCTCTTCTTTGAGGCATTTTGCCCTTGCTTTCCCACACGATGAAGTTGGGCTAGGGATGTGTGTGGTTCTTTTGGGGGGCTGGATAGAGGGTACACTGCACAACTCCCATTCTGAGGAATTTTCCCCCCTCTCCCACAGTCCATGGGGTGAAGTGGGGCTGCGGGAATGGGGGAGCCCCCCCGGGCTGTCCCTGGAGCAGCTGGTGCAGCACGTCCTGGAGCGGCACCAGGCCCGGCCGCCTCCGCGCACCCACGCCTGCCTCTGCGCCGGGGGCTGGGTGAGACAGGACCCCCGGAACCCTCTGAATCCCTGGGGAACCCACTGGGACTTCCTGGGGCTCCTCCAACTCAAGGGGATCTCCAGACCCTTGGGGAACCCACTGGGGCTCCTCCAGCTCAATGGGACCCTGGGGGCCCCACTTGGACTCCCAACCCCCTGGGACCTCCCTCAGTCTTTCCTGGGTTACTCCTGAACCCTCCCTGGGATTACTGAACTCTCCCTGGGATGCCCCCAAACCCTCTGTGATGCCCTGACCCCCCCCCCGGGAACCCCACAATCCCTTGCAACCCCCAAAACAGCTCTTGGGACCCCGAACTATCCTTTGGACCCGTGTAGAACTGCCCTGAACCCCTTGGGACAACCCCACATTCCTCTGGATCACCCTGAACGCCCTTGAAGCATCCCAAATCTCTTTGGGACATTCCCAAATTCCCCTCAGGATGCCCCTTGGGACCCTGAAGTCTCACCCCAAACCCTTCCTGTCCCCTGCTTATGCCCCCCTTTGCCCCCCACAGGCACTCCCGGCCACAAGTGCGGCAGCACCAAACACCGCATCATCTCCCCCAAAGTGGAGCGGGGAGCTGGGGGGGGCACGCCGGGGGACCCCCCCAAACCCACCCCCTCCTCTCCCGACACCACCCAGCCCTCCCCGGGCTTGGGGGGAGGCACAGCACCCCCTGAAGGGCCCCGAGCCCCCCCATTCCCCCCATCGGGGGGGCTGCCGCTGTTGGTGGTGGCCAGTTTGGGTGGGGGGGCAGCACCGGGGGGACCCGAGCAGCCGCTGGGCCTGACCCCCAGCCAGCACCTGGTGACCCCTGAGGGGACCTGTCCCACCGCACCACCCCCTGCCGTTGCCTTCGACCCTGACTGCTTCCTCAACAGCCCCCGCCGCGGGCAGACCTACGGCTGTGAGGCCGAGGCCCCCCGGGCGCACCTCCCCCACCACCAGCTGCGCCCCCAAAACCAGGGGGTGACGAGGAGGAGGTGGAGGAGGAAGAGGAAGGAAAACAGGGCACAGTTCCCCCAGACCCCCTCTGCGAACTCAGTGCTGCTCCCCCATCCCAGCATCCCTTCCCCCTCCCCTTCCCGGAGCTGCTGGCGGGGGGACACGGGGGTCCCCCCAAACCCGTGCGAGCCTCCCCATACTCCCCATCTCCCCCCTTCCCCCCTGCCCCCACCAGCGACCCCCCTGTAGCCATCACCGATTTCTCCCCAGAGTGGTCCTACCCTGAGGTGAGTGCTTTGCGTGCATGTCCTCCCCTTCACCCCTTCTCCTCCCATCCCTGGGCTCTCCAGTGACCCCCCCGTGTTCCCCCAGGGTGGGGTGAAGGTGCTGATCACGGGCCCATGGGGGGACCCCGGTGCCTACTCCTGTCTCTTTGACCGCACCTCAGTTCCGGCCGCGCTGGTCCAGCCGGGAGTCCTGCGCTGCTATTGCCCTCGTGAGTGTCCCCGGGGGGGGGGGTCTCCATTTGTGTCCCCTCTTCCTGCAGTGCTGACTGACCCCTGTCTTTGTCCCCCCTGCAGCCCATGAGGCCGGTGTGGCTGCTCTGCGTGTGGCGTGTCCGCCCCGGCTGCTCTCGGCCGCAGCCCCGTTTGAATACCGGGCACGGGGGGCAGCGCGGGGTCCCCCCGGGGCACAGCTGGACTGGCTGGCACTGGACGGTGAGTGGGGGACCCTCCAGGAGGCACCCCTGGAACAGGGTGGGGGCACCCCAACACTGTACGTGCCCTCTGTGGGTGGCACCCAAATACCTGGGTTACCTGTGGGATCCCATTATGGGGACCCCAAACCTGTCCCTCTCCCTGTGGGTTGACACTGTGGCTTGGGTGTTTGGGGTTGCTAAGGCTGTCAAGGTGTTCCCCTCACATCCATTTCTCTACTTTCCCAGAGGCCCAGTTCCGTCTGTCCATCCTGGAGCGCCTGGAACAGCTGGAGACACGTCTGGGAGCCCTGCCCCACCCCGCACCCCTTCACCCCCCGCGGGGGCCCCTCCGAGACCCCCCCGGAGCAGGTGAGGCCCACCCCAACACCTGAGTGACCGCATGGTCCCTGAAGATCCTGGTGTCCACTTACATCTTGGTGTCCTTTGATGTACCTAATGTTCCCTAATGTACCCTGGTGTTGCTTGGCGTCCCCTATATCTGCTGGAATTGGTTGGTGTTCCCTGGGGTCCCCCATGTCCCTTCGTGTTTTTGAGGGTCTGCTGATGTTCTCTGACACTGCCTGGTGTCCCCGGATGTCCCCAGTATCTCCCCATGTCCCCCAGTGGCCCAAAGTGCCCTGCTCACTATCCCCCCTACTATCGTTTGCCACTTCCTAGATGTCTCAAGTGTTCCCTCCCACCTCCTATGCCACCCTCTCCACGTCCCTTACTGGTCCCTGACATCTGTCCTGGGAACAGGGGCCGGGGTCATCCTTTGAGGCACGGGTAGTGGCCATCTGCGAGGCCATGATGGCACAGCCAGGTTGGCCGGGGACATTGCCGGGGACATCGGGGACCTCAACACTGGCCCATGGGGTGACGTTCCGTGGGATGACACTGCTGCACCTGGCGGCTGCCCAGGGCTATGCCAGCCTGGTGGAGGCTCTACGGCGGTGGCGGTGAGCGGGGACACCTGGGGACACCTGAGGGCGGGGGCTGGTTGGGGACATGGACTGGCATGAGGTGGGGATAGTGGTGGGGATCCCCCTAAGCCATGTCCCTAAGTGGAGGTGACCGCCACCCCAGGCTGTGTCCCCAAGGGAGTGTGACACCTGTCCGTATTCCCTCCTGTCCCTGCAGGGCGCTGGCAGTTGACAGTCTGGAGCTGGAGCAGGAGATAGACCCCCTCAACGTGGACCATTTCTCCTGCACCCCCTGGTGAGGGGACACTGGGGAGACGGTGGTGACAGTGGGGACACGGTGGCAGGGCGGGGAATGCAGTGGCACCAAGGGGATTGGGGCACAGGGTGGTGCCTCAGGCAGGGATGGGGGAATACCAGAGGTGGCATCTTGGGATGAAGGGCACCTTGGGGGACACCCTGTTGACATATGCCACGGTGTCCCCAGATGTGGGCGTGTGCCCTGGGACACCGGGAGGCAGCAGAGCGGCTGTGCCGCTGGGACCGGCGGGCGCTGGCCGTCCCCGACACCCTGGGGCGGCTGCCGCTGGCCCTGGCACGTGCCCGCGGCCACCTGGCCCTGGTCACCCGTCTGGAGGAGCTGCAGGTATCACCTGCATCGCCACGCTGTCACCTGCCCGGCCTGCGCATCCCCTCCCCTCTCTCTGCCAGCCCCGACACAGGTATGGCACTGTGTGCCCTCCCTGTCCTGTGTTACTGTGTACCTCCTTCTGCTCCCGGTCACCAGCACCATGGTGTGGCCACTGTCACTGTGTCCCCTCACTGCTCCTGGCCACTGTCGCTTGTCACCATATTTCCTGCCTCTCCCCCTGTCCCCTTTCATGTGCCTCCAGGGCATCACTGGTACCTTCCAACCTGTCCCCAAATTGTCCCCACCGTGTCCCCTGTCCTCCCCCAATCTCTTTGTATACTCAGTTGTCCCAAGTTATCCCTCCATGTTCTTTGTCCCCACCTCTTGTGTTGCATGTGCATCCCCATGTTCCCCTTGTCCTGTCCTCCCTAGCTTCCTTGTGTCCCTGCTGTATCCCCGTGGTGTCCCCTGTCCTCTCCCCATCCCCTTTGTGTCCCCCCCGCTTCCCCTCGAGGTGTGTCTCTCCAGGACTAAACCCCCCTGCCATGTCCCCCCTGTCCCCAGGGCTGAGCACAGCCAGCAGCCTGTCGTCCCCATCAGGGCTGTCGGAGGGTCCTGGCTCTGTCCCACTGCCCCCTGGCCCCCCTGGCCACTCTGAAGATGAGAGCTGGGGGGTGGCAGTGCCCCCCAGCCCCCCCGAGGACACCCTGGCCCTGCCCTCTGACACCCTGCAGGTAAAGGTGGGGGATACCCAGGGCTGGGGACTCCCCCAGTGCAGGAGTGTCCCAATGTTCCCCCTGTCCCCAGGCTGAGGTGGTGACACTGGCGCGACAGATCATCGAGGCCACCCCTGAGCGCATCAAGCAGGAGGCACCTGGGGGACCACCAGGGGTTCTGGGAGCACTGGGAGCAGCAGGGGGAACCCTGGGGACACCAGGGACGCCGGGGCCAGCCGGGCCAGCGGGGCTTGGCGCCGCCATGGCCTGGCTGGCCACGTACCTGGAGAGCGTCGACCGTCCCCCTGCGCCCCCCACAGGTACTTCCAGGGTTGGGGGCTTTCCAGTGCACCCTCACATCTCTGGTGAGGGGTCACCCACATCCAGCAGCACCCCAGGATACTCTTGGGGATTCCCCCATTGCCTGGGACATCCCAGTATCTCATTGGGAGGGACCTTTACATCCTTCAATACTCCAGTGTCCCCAGGGTGGGGGTCTGACACACTCTGTAAAACCCCAGTATCCCAATATCCCCAGGAACCTCCCATTAGGAGGATCCCCTGGCTCCTGGGACACTGTAGCGTCCTCCTGGGGACATTCTGTGACACTCAAATTCCTCCCTGGGCAGGGTGTCTCCCATCATCTCGTGGGGTGCCAGCCCTTGCCCCCTGACCCTCCTGTGTCCTATGTGTCTCCCAGAGCAGAGGCGGCCACACGAGGGTCCCCGGGGGTCCCTGAGCGGCCACCCCCTCCTTCAGCTGCGGGCTGGGCTGAGTTCCTGAATGCGTCAGGGGGGGCACGGGGCGAGGGGGGAGCTGTGGCCCTGCTCACCCTCAGTGACCAGGAACAGCATGAGCTCTACGAGGCTGCGCGCCTCGTCCAGGGCGCCTTCCGCAAGTACCGGGTGTGTACCCCCTGCTCCTGGCACCTCAAAACCTCCTGGGGCCCCCCAGGGGCCCCTCCACCACTGCTGACCCCCCCAGTCTCCCTCGCCACCCCCAGGGCCGGAGGCTGAAGGAGCAGCAGGAGCTGGCGGCCGCCGTCATCCAGCGCTGCTACCGCAAGTACAAGCAGGTACTGAGCTGTGGGGGGACCTGAAAACCACCGCAGACCCCTCCTCAGCAACTTGCACCACCCCAGACCCCCCCTAACCCTCTCTATCTGCCCCACAAGCTGACCTGGATCGCTCTGAAGGTAACAGGGTCCCCCTGGAGAGTGTTGGTGGGGGCATCCATATTTTTGGGACTCTTTTGAGGGCTCTGGATGCCTGGGGTCCAGTGCACGTGGACATGGGGGTCCTTGCTTGGGGATGCTGGGACATCGGGGTAACATTGGGGTGCCCCCCTCTGTATGTGCCTTACTCTCCCAGTATGCACTATTCCAGCAGGTGACACAGGGGTGCTGTGACACTGGGGTGACTTTGGGGTCCCTGTTTGAGGGTGCTGTGACACTGGTGTCCCACTGTCCCCCCCAGTTCGCCCTGTTCCAGCGGATGACGCAGGCCGCCATCCTGATCCAGAGCAAGTTCCGGAGCTATGCAGAGCAGAAGCGATTCCAGCGGCGCCGGCGTGCAGCCGTGCTCATCCAGCAGCGCTTCCGCAGCCTCCGCCAGCACCGGTGCGACCTGGGGCGCTGAGGGACACTGGGGACGTGGGGCACTGGGGACAGAGGGGTCCTCACTCTCCCCTCCGTTTTCCCCAGGAGCACCTTCCTCACCCTCAAGCAGGACCAGGCAGCTCGGAAGATCATGAGGTTCCTGCGGCGCTGCCGCCACCGGTATGGGGACGGGGGAGTCCAGGGAAGGGGCACAGGAAGGGGACTGGGCGAGGGGAAATGGGGTCATTGTGAGGTGAAGTGGGGACATTGTGGGGTAACACAGATGTGGGTTGAGATGTTATGCAGCTAGGAGATGTCACACGGGGGTGGGTGGACACAGGTGACACCTTGGGGACAGACTCTCAACAGAGCTTGACCCCTCTTCCCGAATTTGTGTTCCCTCACCCAGGATGGAGGAGCTGAAGCAGAACAAGGAGGTGGACAGTTTACAGACGCGGGGCCTGGCCTCGTGACCCCCCATGCGGGATCCAGGCTTGGGGGTCTCCCCTCCCTGTCCCTCCCAGGCGTTTTTGTATGTCTGGGTCTCCCTGGAGGGCTCGTGGGGAGGGGAAGAGGGGGAAGAGCCACCCACGCCCCCTCTCCACTCGCTCCTGTATCCCTCCCCCGCATGCCCCACTCCCCCCCTGCCCCGTTGTGGGCTCTTTGTACAAAGTTCCATTAAAAAACGAGGAAGCGGGAATAAAAGTCGCGATTCGTGTGTGTGTTTGTGTGGGGGGAGGTACAGTGCGGAGGTCATTGCGAGAGAAGGGACATAGTTCTGGGCGGGTGCAGCCCTCGTACGGAAAGAGCCCGGCGGAGTTTGAAGGACGCGCCCTTTAAAGGCACAGCGAGTGGCTTTGTGGCCAGGCCACGCCCATTCCCGCTGCTCTTCTCCAGAGCGCCCCGCCCCTTTCCCCATAGGCCGGGCCCCCTACGTCCCCGACGCCATGACGCATGACGCCGGGGGCGTGGCTTGCGCGCGGCGTCACGCATCGCTCCGTCGCAAGATGGCGGAGCTGGACCTGCTGGGCTCCATCCTGAGCTCCATGGAGCGGCCGCCCGCCGCCGGCGACGGCGAGACGCGGCGCCGAGCGCGGGGTCAGCGGGGCCGGGGAGGGTGCGGAGGCACGGCGGGGGTACCGATCGGGCGGGGCGGGGAGCGGCGCGTCCCGGCCCTTCGCCGTCACAACCTCCCCCACCCCGGCGTCCGCCCTCACGAGAGGCCGCGCCCCCCGCGGGCTGCCGGCTCCGCCCCCAGCGCCCTGGCCAGGCACTCGCTCTCCTGATTGACAGCGGGGGTCCCGTCTGGCCACGACCTCGCAGTGGCCACGCCCCTACCTTTACCCCCTTCTGCGCTTCTGGCCACGCCCCCGCCACGCCCACTCCGAGGTCACGCTCCTGCCCCGTTGAAAGAAGCCCTCGGGATGGTGCTGGCCCCGCCCCCTCCGCCCCCCGGAGGTTTTGGGGGGTCCACGCCGTCCTGATCCTCCGTGTCTGCTCCAGAACAAGCCGCTCGCATGAAGAAGCTGCAGGAGCAAGAGAAGCGCCAGAAGGTCGAGTTCAGAAAGAGGGTGAGTGGGGAGACAGGCATCACTGGGAACTGCGGGCCCCTCCCCACGGGCACCCCCAAATTCCTGGGCCCCCGTGGACTCCCCGTGTGTCCCCAGATGGAGCAAGAGGTGTCCCAGTTCATCCAGGCCACCGGTGAACCCCGGCGCAGGTTCCAGCCCATGAACAAGATTGAGAGGAGCATCCTGTGAGTGGGGCCCTGGGCACACTGGGAGGGCACTGAGGGAGTACTGGATGCACTGGGGGGACACTGTGAGGGCAGTGGCGGGGCAGTGGGGACACTGGGGGTACTGAGAGTGCTTGGAGGAGCACTGGGGTTACTGAGGGACGTGGGGATGGGAGGGCACTTGGGAGGATACTGGGGAACTCCGGGTACGATGGCGGCACTGTGGGGCAATACTGTGAATGCTGGGGTTGGACACTGGAGACACAGGGCCAGGACAGGAGCACCCCAGGATAGCAACTGCACCCTGGGGTAGTTGGGCACCCTCATGGAGAGGGGAGGGACCCCACTGGGGAATGCTGGGGAGTCCCAGTGCCAGTGGTTCCATGTTCCCCCAGGCACGACGTGGCAGAGGTGGCCGGGCTGACGTCCTTCTCCTTCGGTGATGACGAGGACAGTCGCTACGTAATGGTGTTCAAAAAGGTGGGGGATGGCAGGAGTCACTGCCTGGGGGAGCAGGGGAGGTGAGTGGACACAGGATGACGCCAGTGTCCCCAGGAGTTTGCGCCGTCGGACGAGGAGCTGGATGCATATCGGCGCGGGGAGGAGTGGGACCCAGCCCGGGCTGAGGAGCGGCGTCGCCTCCGGGTAGGCGGGGCTTAGTGGGCATGGGGTGAGATTTGGGTTAGGGTGATACTGGTTATGGTTTGATATGGGTGGGGCTCAAAAGGGTGTAGCCACATGGGTGCAGCATGCACGCATGCTGGGGCAGGGCTTATATGGGTGTGGCATGGGCATGGGGCTTTAGTGGGTGTGGCCTGAGTAGATAGTGTGGAGTGTGGGCAGGGCTTTTTACTGACACCCCACCTCCAGGAGCTGGCAGCACAGCAGGAGGAGGCGGAGCTTGAATGCGGCCCGGCCCCCCCAGGCCCCCCCAACGACTACAAAGACAAATATCGGCACTTGATCGGCTCCGATGCTGCCAAAGCCGCTGCCCGCACCATGGAGGCCAACAAGACATATGGCTGCGGTGAGCAGGGGATCCTGGGAAGGTCCTGAGGGGTCTGTGATGGTCCAGGAGGATCCTGGGGGTCCAGGAAGCTTGGGGGTGTCCTGGATACCCAGGTCCCTTCCTGAGGGGAGTTTGGGCACCCAAATACTTGGGCACCCTGTGGTGGGCTGGGGATC
Organism: Entomyzon cyanotis; assembly: GCA_024500445.1. NCBI lineage: Eukaryota > Metazoa > Chordata > Aves > Passeriformes > Meliphagidae > Entomyzon > Entomyzon cyanotis. The sequence goes on along the minus strand of JAKEPQ010001013.1, from coordinate 43,666 downwards.
CCTGAAGGGGTCACAGCCAACTGGATTGCCCCTGACCCCCCCGTGCCCCCTCAGTGCCAGTGGCCAACAAGCGGGACACACGCTCCATTGAGGAGGCCATGAACGAGATCCGGGCCAAGAAGCGGCTGCGGCAGGCGGAGGACGAGGGTGGGGCTGGGGGGGGCCCTGGGGTGCCTTCTGTGTGATGGGAGGGTGGTGGTGGGGGTGTAACCCCCGGGGGTATTTAACTGTGGGAGGAGGGTGATGGTGACACACAGCGGGGGTGATAAAGCACCTCATCTCCTGGCCTGGTCCCTGTGTCTGTTTTGGGGTGGGGGCTGTGGTGAGGGGGGCACCCCCATATCCCAGGTCGTGTGTATGTGTGTGTCCCATCCCCCAAACGATGCATGATTCAAGAAAGTCCTGGTACTTCACAGAGTTTATTGGGGGTGGTCGGAACCCCTCAGGGGGATCATATTTTCCCTCGTGGCAGAACTCAGAGGCCACCACATCCATCCTGATGACCACCTTGTCCAGGTATGCAGCCTTCCCAATGGCTGCTTTCAGAAGCTCCAGTCCTGGGAGGGCACCATGGGAGTTGGCCCTAAATCCCTGCTGAGTCCCCAAATCCCTCCTGAACTCCCACTCCAGTGGAGACAGACCTGGGGGGTCCAAATCCCTCCTGATCCCCCAAATCCCTCCAGAGACCACAGGGACCCCATACATGGAAACCCTCAATGCTGACCCTTGGCAAAGGGGACCTGGGCATCCAGGCCCCAAGACCAGCCCCCCCAAAATTGTCCTCCCCATAAACGCAGATGGACCCAGGTGTCCAGGTGCCCCACCTCCGCCTCCTGCCCTTTCCCACTCCTCCCTCACTGCCCCATGACCTTTCTCCAGTTACCATGAATTCATGATGTGACCCCGAAACCCAACCACACAGGGGCTATAAATAGCTCCAAACCCCCAACCCATGGGTGGGAGGACCCAGGCATTTCAGGGGGGAGGGTGGGACACCTGCAGGGGAGACCCGGATGTTGTATGGGGGACCCAGGTGTTTTGGGTTCTCTCACCTTCATTGTTCTGCAGGATGTTGGGGGCAAAGCCGCCCTCGTCACCCACGTTGGTGGCATCTTTGCCGTACTTGGCCTTGATGACAGCCTTGAGGCTGTGGTAGACCTCGGCGCCAATGCTCACAGCCTCACGGAACGTAGCCACGCCCACTGGCAGCGCCACAAACTCCTGCATCTCCAGCTTGTGCTCCATGTGTGACCCCCCCACTGATCATGCTGAAGGCCTGGCCGTGGGGTCAAAAAACCAATGAGCACCCCAAGACTTAACAACTCCTCCTTAAAGATTCAACAACCTGACCAAAGACCCAACCAGGTCTCCCAAAGTTCCAATCTTCCCCTGAAGATCCAATGAACCCCCAAAGACTTAACTCCTTCAAGACCCAACCAGGTCCCCACCAATACCTAACAACCCCCTGAAGATTCAAAAAAACCCCCAAGAACCAATGACTAAACAGCCACAAACACAACCAGGTCCCTCCAAACCGAACCAACAGCCCCAAGCCCCATTTGACACCCCAGAAATCCTGGTGGGATCCCCCTAAGTCCTTCTCAAATACCCACCAATCCCCCCCAAGACCTCATCTCCAAATCTCTCCTGCTGCTCTCGGGTACCAGCACGGGCAGGACAAGCTCGGTGTTGCCGGTCAGGTTGGCGATGTGGTGGTACAGCGGGATCCCCTTCTTAGCTGCCCCAGCCTTGCAAGTGGCCACTGACACCCCCAGGATGGCATTAGCACTGAATTTAGCTGCAGCATGGGAAGGAGGGGGTGAGTTTGGGGAGTCCCAGGTCCTGGGGGCAGACGGGGGGGGGGATTGAGGGACTCACATTTGCTCTTCGTGCCATTCATCTCAATCATGACCTTGTCAATCTTTTGCTCCACCACGCTGAGTTTCTGGGGTATGGGGAGAGGGCCTACCTACACCCAAGTGCCCCCCCAATTCCTCCTGCCCCTCCCTCACACAGACCTTCTCCACCACAGGCACAGGGTTTTGTCGATGTGTTCTACAGCCTTCAGCACTCCTGGGGGACAGGGAGTGCAGAGGATGTGACTTCTAACCTCAGAGGTCACCCCACCCTGACACATGGGGGTTTGGGGATATGGGAAGGGTTGGGGGAGGGGGTTGTTTTGTCTTGAGGGGAGTGAGATGGGCCTTGCGGGGGACGGTTTAGGGGATACAGTTGGGTCTTAGGGGTCACTGGGTCATTGGGGATGGTGTCCAGTTGATCTTGAGGGACCTATTTGAATCCTGGGAGCTCTTGAAGAACCCAGATGGGTTTTGGGGTTGTTGTAGGATCTTGACAGGTCCAGTTCGACCATTGTGAGGGTCATTGGAGGGGTTTTTGGCTCTTGGGGGGGACCCAGTCAGGTTTTTGGGGGACCTCGTTGGGGTCTGCAGGGTCTTGGGGGTCCCTGAATGCTTTTGGGGGTTGCTGGCCATGCTCACTTTCCCCCCTTCCCAAGGTCCCACCTTTGCCCAGGTAGCGGCTCTTGTCCCCATCCCAGAGCTCCAGGGCCTCATTGATCCCAGTGGAGGGTCCCCTAGGAACAGCTGCCTGGAACTGTCCTGGGGGAGGAGGGGACTGTCACCACTTGCCTGGGGACTCTCACCACTTGCCCTGGGACCCTCCATGTCCCCAGCATTCCTGATATATCCCACCCCAACCCTGAGCCTCCTTCAAGTCACCATACTGCCCCATGACCTCCCCCACCCCAACCTTCCCCCCCATTCCTCCATACCCTTGGCTGTGAACAGATCCACCTGCACAGTGGGATTCCCACAGGAATCCAGGATCTCCCGAGCCACGATCTTCTGGATGGACATGGCTGTGGGGTAGTGGACCCAGGGGTCAAGGTCAAGGTCATGGGGGTCCCAGCCTGACCCTGTACCCCACAGACACCCCCCACCCCAACTCCCGGGGGGACAACCCCCATGTCCAAGTGTCCTTGAGCTGGTCCTATGCCTCCCCATTCCATAGGGGACCCTGAGTGAGCCCAGATCCCCCTCCCCAACACCTAGAACACTCAGAGGGGTCCAGGGGGTCCGGGCCTCTCTCACCTGGTGCTGCGTCTGCCTGGGACCTTACCCCACCGCACCACAGGGGTCCTCCGGGATTATTTATTCCCTTCCCTTTGCCCCTCCTCCCTGGAGGGACTGCGGTCAAATTCAGCCCCCGATGGGGGACCCGGGGGGGGGCCTGGTGGCACTTGATGATAGTCCTTGGGAGTTTTTAGTCCCCCTCAAAGGCCACGGTAAAACGACCCCCACCCAGGGGGGCTGGACCGCCGCCTGAAGGCCCCGGGGGGAACAGCGCCAGCCAGAAGGGACGGGGTGAACTGGGGGAGGGACAGGATTTCGGGCGTGCAGAAGGTCCTTTGGGGGGGGGGGGGGGGGGGGAATCAGCCCCTAAGGACTCCTAGGGATGGGGGGGAACTCAACCCCATGGGCCCCAAAGCATGTGGGAGGGGCAGTGGCTTTGACCACTTCCCGGGGAAGTTCTCGCCGGGAGGGGGATGGGGAGGGTTGTGCTTTTTATTGGGGGTGGGGAAGGGGCACCCTCACGAGTCCTCGACCCCCCCAACCCGGTTCCGGGGGTCGTGGCACCCTCGGCCGCATCAGGGGGAGACGATCCCGAACACCTCGGTTCCCCCTTCCCCCTCCTCAACTGGCGGGCCCCTCCCCCCACCTCGGGGCAGGAAGTGAAACCGCTGCCCCTCCCCCTCCCCCCGGAAAGTCCCGCCCGGGTCTGAGTCAAACCGAGACCCAGTGGGGGGAGGGGCGGGGGTCCTGCACCCCCAGACACACAGTGAACACTCTTTCCCCCGCCCCCAGCGACCCCCCGTTCGGGGGTGCACATAGGGCCCAGCGCGGGGGGGGATGTGTCGGGATAAGGGCGTGTATGAGAATAAGCGGGATTCACAATATAGGGGGGATGACGCGCAATAACGGAGGTTTGGTTATCAGTCTGGGGGGACCACGATAACCGTGAGGGTGTCGCGATAACGGGGGGGAATCGGAATAACAGGGGAGAGAGGGCACAATAAGGGATGGGGGTCGAGGAAATGGGGAGGGTCGGAATTACGGAAGCGAGTGTCAGGATACTGAATGATGTTGGAATAACGGGTGGTGATGGGTCGTGATAATCGCGGGATCCATAATACGAGGGGTTTGGATTAAGGTGGGGAGTGGTCGCGATATGGGAATGGTTCACAATAAACGGTATTGGAAGGACCGCGATAACGGTGGGGGCTGGAACAACGCGGAGGATCGCAATAGGGGGAAGATGTCGCGATAATGGTCAGAATATCACCCTCCACCTCCCCCACCGCCGAGCGCTCCCCGCGGCTCGCCCGGCCATGGGCGTTCCCACCAAAGCCCCCGCCCCCTTTAGTCCCCGCCCCTTCCCCGCCCCCTGCCGTCCCCTATGAAAACCGCCGCGCGGCGCCGCCGCTGCTTCTCCGCTGCTGCCGCGCCTCGCTGCCACTGCGCAGGCGCCGGACGCAAACCCCGCCCCTTTCCCGGCGCAACCCCGCCCCCTGCGGCAGGCCACGCCCCCGCGCCCCGCCCGCCCGCCCGCCGCCGCCATGAGCGGGTGGGCGCCCTACGTGGAGACGCTGCTGGCGGACGGCACCTGCCAGGATGCCGCAATCGTCGGCTATCGCGACACCCCCGCCGTCTGGGCCGCCGCCCCCGGCAAGACCTTCGCCAATATCACGGTGAGAGGCCGGGACCGGCGGGGTTGGGGGGCAGCGCGCTGAGGCGTTTCCCGCCCAAGCGCGCGGAGGGCGGGGGGACCCAGTGGCCTCCGAGGGGCGGGGCTGACCCCCCCCCCCCAGTCCCGCGACGGGCTCCGGGAAGGACAAAAAAGGGAGAAAAACGCGAAAGCGCCAGCGTGGAGCGCGGGGGGGGGCCGGGCGCTGCCCATGCCCTGGGACCCGGAGCCGGGGGAACCGGTGCTGGGGGGTCCTGACGGCGCGGGGGGGGGGGGCGGCCCGGCGGTGAGGTAGTCCCCGCCTTAAATCCGCTTCGAGCGTTTTGTGGGGTCGCAGGCGGCCGGCTAAGGGGGGATGGGCGCACACCACGTGGTTCTACGATCTCCCTCCTCGCTTCCCATCTATTTTATTGCGGTCCCCTAAGGGCATGGGGGGGGGGTCTCGTGGGGGGATTGGGGTGGTGGAGGAACCCCTCCCCAGTTAAAAACCCTCGAAAAATGCGCGGAATGCGGCCACTTCCCGGTGGAGGAGGGGTGGCCGGGGCTTCCTGTGGGGGAGGGGCGGCGCGCGCGCACCCCCTCCCCCTTCCCCCCACGGAAGTGGGGGGGAGGGTAGAAGTTTGGGGAGGCCCATGGTGGGAAAGGGGGCCTACCGGACCCCTCGTTCCCGTCTGGGGTCACAGGGGAGTTAGAGGGGTTCCCCGGGGTTCATGGGTCACAGATTGGGGGTCACGGGGAGAATATATGGGTGCCCGGACTTCAGGTCCCGATGGGGTTCTCTGGGTTAAATGTGGGGGCGCCTGGGATGTTTGTTTGAGGGGTCTCTTATGGAGTTCCTGGGGGAGTGCTTTTGGGGTTGGTGACTTCTTGTTCCCCGTGGCAGCTTGTAGAAGTGTCGCCCCTGGAGGGTCCCTAGTTGGGGGGGTCTAGAGAGGGAGGGTGTCCCTGCGTTCCCGGGTCTCCTGTGGGGTTCTCTCGGTGATCAGGGGTCACACGTTGGTTCTCTGGTGGGAGTCATGAGGGTCCCGGGACACCTGAGTCCCTTTTATGGTCATGGAGTGGGAGTTATGAAGAGTCCCTGTTTGCCGAGTACCTTACAGGGGAGCGCCTTACAGGGGCCCTGCCAGGGCGTTTGGCATCTGCGTTTGGTTTTGGTGGTCCCTGGGTGGGCTGTTGTGGTCCCCTTGACCTGTCCCCACCCCTGTCCAGCCCGCAAGAGTAGTGAGCCTTTGAGCAGGGAGGGTTATGGCAGTCCCCAGACAGCTGTGTCCCTTCTGGGGTCACGGGTGGGTTTTGGGGCCTGGGGTCTGTTCTTGGGGTGCCCCCTGACCCTTGTACCAACAGCCAGCGGAGGTGGCGGCACTGGTCGGCCCCGAGCGGGGGCCACTGCTGGTGCAGGGGCTGACGCTGGGGGGGCTGCGCTGCTCCGTCATCCGGGACTCGCTGCTGGTGGAGGGAGAGCACAGCATGGACCTGCGCACCAAGGGGGCTGCCGGAGCGCCCACCTTCAACATAACGGCCGCCATCACCAACAAGAGTGAGGGATGCCCTGGAACTATCCCCCTGTCACCCCCACCCCGTACCATCCCCCACCACTCTGCTTAGCACCTCCTGCCATCCCCTCCCTTGTGACCCCCCCCAACCTTCAAAATCACCAACAAGAGGAACCTCCCTCTGGAACCACCCTGTATCAGCGCCTCCCCCCCAGCCCCGGGTCACCCTGTATCACCTCCTGTCCAGTCCTTGTCAACCCCCGTGACTCCAAACCTCTGCATGTGCCCCCCATGTATCTCATGGCATCACAGTCTCACCCCGAGCACTTGTCACTTCCCAGGTGCCCTGCTACCTGCCCCAGCGTCACCCCGTGTCCTCTCCCCTACACAGCTCCACCTGGCCACGTCACCTGCAGCCGTCACCTGTGTCACCCCTGACCTGCTTCCCATTATTTTCCCTTCTCCCCCTTGCCCCATGTTCCTTCAAATTGCCCCTTGCTAATTCCCAGGGTTCCTTCATCCCACCTGTTTCTTCCTGCCCCTCTATTCATTTGATTCCCCTGTCTGTCTGGGGGGTGGTGGGGATTTTGGGGGCTTCGAGATGACCTGACACCCACCCCCCCCAACTTTACACCCCTATCATTGCAGCCATCGTGCTGGCCATGGGCAAGGAGGGTGTCCACGGTGGCTGCGTCAACAAGAAATGTTACGAGATGGCCAATCACCTGCGGCGCAGCCAGTACTGAGGGGGCTGGGGGGGACCCCCGGACCCCCAGGGACCAGCAGGAGCCGCCAGGGACCAGCAGGACCCCGTCCCCCACCCCCCTGTCACCCTCCCAATCCCCGCTGCCGGCAGCAATAAAGTGCCCTTGTGGGGAATCACTGTGGGTGAGGGATTTCAGGGATCTGGGGGCTATGGGGAGAACCTCAATGTGTGGCTGGGGCCATGGGGTGCGGCTCTGCCCTCCTCCCAGGGTGGAGGAGGCCTTCCCCGGACACCCGGGTCCAAGGGTGCTGCCGCACCCCCAGGGGAACAAAGTCCGCAATGGGGTGGGGGTGACGCCTCAATACTTGCCCCACGATGCCCCCACACCCTCCCACAATCTCAGGAGGCAAAACTGGGGAGGGCAGAGGCTTTATTGGGGGGGCTGCACTTGTGGCGGGGGCCAGCACCAGCAGCAGGGGGGAAGTCAGCTGAGGATCCAAGTAGCTGCTGAGGGTGGCAGTAGGATGGAACAAGGGAGCTGGAGGATATTTGGGAGGAACTGAAGGGGCTGTGGGGAACTGGGGAGAAGGAACTCTAGATGTGCTAGCAAGTTCTGAGGCAGGGCCCCAGGTATTCAGTGAGGTGGTGTGGTGCAGAGGTGCGGATGTGGGTGGGCGGGGTGGGTCAGAGAGAGATGGGGGCTCTAATGTGGGATGAAGGAGGTGGTGTAGGGCAGAGATGGGGATGTGGGGAGGTGATGTGGGGTAGAGGGGCAGATGTGGGGCAGGACTAGGCATCCGGGTGGGCGGAAGCAGCTCCAGTGCCGTCGAGGCCTTATAAGGGCAATGTGGCGGCTCTGGCGCTTCCTGTTCTTCCCGCCCCCCCCCGCGCCCTCCCCCGGCTGACTCACGGATGGGGGGGAAGGGCCCGCAGTTGCCCCACGGCAGGAACTGGGGTGTCAGGGGTCGGGCCGTTGGGTGGATGAAGTGTCATTCCCCCCCATCCGCCCCCACGCAGCATGGAGGGACCCAGGTGTTGGGGCCCCCTACGTCCCTTTGCTGCCCCAATGGGACAGGCGACCCCATTGGACGTCAGGTTGGGGCACATCATCACCCCGTTACTGGGACAGTGTCATTGGGCCCCTCCTGCCCTGTCTCCAGGCGACCCTGTCACCTGTAGCACCGTGTCACGTGTAGGACGGTGTCATCTGTGTTATCCCTGGCGCTGTGTACTCTCTGGTGTCCCCAACAACCCCCAACACCTCAGGCTGGGGTTGGAGGGGAGGGACAGGATTTGGAGGGGAACGGATGTGCTGGGGAGGAGGGGGGATGCAGTACCTCACCGGTGACTCCCAGTCAGAACCAGTAGTAGGGGTCAGTGGGAAGTGCCAGTATGGGTAGGGGGGGTCCGAGTGACCCGGCTGCTGACTGATGCACGCAAGACTGCCCGCAGTGCCCCCAAGTGCACCCGAAGTGACTCCCAGTGACCTCCAACGCTCCCCAGTGCACCCAAAGTGCTTCCCAGTGCCCGTCTGTACACCCAAGGCGCCTCCCAGTGGCCCGCAGTGCACCAAAAGCGCCTGCTAGGTGCACTCAAAGTGCCTCCCAGTGACCGCCCAGTGTGTCCGGAGAGCCTCCCAACGATCCGCAGTGTACCGAGTGTTTCCCAGCATACCCACAGAGCCTTCCAGTACCTGACAGCGCCCTCCAGCGTCTCAAATGCTTTCCAGTATCTCCCAGTCCGTCCCAGTACTCCCCGGCACTCACCGCTTAGAACAGGACAGGGCAGGCATCACCTCACGGTGCTGAGCAGCTGCGGGACCGAGTGCGGGGGTCCCGGTAGCCGACCCCTCCCGACGCCGGCGGCTTTCCTTAAGCCCCCCAAGATGGCGGAATCTCGCGAGAGAGGGGCGGGGCCTCCAAGCACCAGCCTCCGCCCTCACCAATCCCCTTGGTTACTGAACAATTTCCCTTCCCGCCTAAATACCCTCCACCAATGAGAGGCGTGAGGAGGGAACACGCCCCCGGGTGCGCTGCCACGCCTCTTACCCTTAGAGGCGGTGCTTCCCCGCAAAGCCACACCCCCCGCGACTTCCCCGCCTCGGCGCCGCGCAGGCGCCCCGCGCAGGCGCACTGGCGCCGCGCCCCCCCGAGTCACCTTGGGGCGCCGCCGGTGCCAGACCCCGCGCGCGCCCCCCCCGCGCCCCCAGTACCAGGGTCCGGCCGCGATGGCAGCGGCACCGGCGGCCGAGAGGCCCAAGACCTCCCCGAAGTCCGTGAAGTTTCTCTTCGGCGGCCTGGCCGGGTGAGAGCCCCCCCTCCCGCCAAACTGAGACAACCCTTCCCCCGCCAAACCGAGATCCCCCTGGCCAGGCCCTTCAGATCGCTCCTAAACCCCCTTCAGCCCCCGAAACCAACCCCGATGCCCCTCAAAACCCCTCAACTTCCCCAAAACCCTTTAACTCCTCCCCATCCCCACCATTGCCCCAACAGCCCCCCCCCAAATCACTTCTGAGTCTCTCTAATGCTCCCCAAGCCCCCTTCAGACCTCCCCACCCCTCTAATGCTTTCCGTAATCAATTCAAACCCACTGAGCCCTTTCAAACCTCTCGAAATCCCATCCAGCTACCCCCAAACCCTCCCCGTGCCCCTCCACAGATCCCCAAAACTCCTTCAGATTCCCTCCCCACCCCAGGTTTCCTCTGAGAGGGTTGTGGGTGCATCTGGGGGGCTTTGGAGGGGGCGTGAGTGTTTTGGGGGTCCCCGTGACCCTTCCTGATCCCTTTTCCTTCAGAATGGGGGCCACAGTTTTCGTCCAGCCTCTGGACCTTGTGAAGAACAGGATGCAGCTGAGTGGGGCTGGGGCCAAGGGCCGCGAGTACCGGACATCTCTGCACGCCTTGGGGTCCATCCTGCGCCACGAAGGGCTGAGGGGCATCTACACGGGGTATGGTCCCCCCAAACCCTCCCTGCAAGCACCCTGAACCTCCAAACTCCTGGCACAACTCTTGAACCCCCAAACTTGCTGGGACCCTCCCCAAACCCCACATCCCTGCACACCCTGGGGTCCATCCCATGCTGCAAGGGGTAGCGGGTCATGTACATGAGATACAGTGGCCCCCAAACGCTCCTCAAAACCCCAAGCACTAGCCAGCCTTGAACTCTTTCCTGATTCCCCCAATTTTGGGACCCCCCCCTTATTCTCCATGTCTCCCCAGGCTGTCGGCGGGGCTTCTACGCCAGGCCACCTACACCACCACACGCCTGGGCATCTACAGTGTCCTCCTGGAGCGTTTTGGGGGAGCCGATGGGACCCCCCCTCCATTCTTGGCGAAGGCAGCCATGGGCATGACAGCAGGGGCTGCAGGGGCCTTTGTGGGGACCCCGGCCGAGGTGGCCCTCATCCGCATGACAGCTGATGGCAGGTGAGTTCCCGATCCTCCAGGAAATACCTGCTTCCCTTTCCCTCACCCAATTCAACTTTTTTTACCAAAATCTTCTTTTTTTTTGCCCCAAATCTCAGGCTGCCCCCTGGCGAGCGCCGCGGGTATCGCAATGTATTCGACGCTCTTGTGAGGATGGCGAGGGAGGAGGGGGTGCTCACGCTGTGGAGGGTAGGTGGGGGCTGCGAGACCCCAAGGTCCATCCATGATGCCCCTGCTGCCTCCCCAGGGGTGCAGGAGGGGGTCTTCATGCTCTTGGGGGGGAGCTGGGAGTTCCCCAACTCCCATCTCCCACCCCAGAGCTGTGTCCTCAGCGTGGTGAGGGAGGAGAATGTGGTCTGGGGGAGCATGTGGGGTGTCTGGAGGTGCACAGGTGTTAACCAATCCCCCCGTTTTACCCCAGGGCTGCATCCCCACCATGGCCCGTGCTGTGGTGGTCAACGCTGCCCAGCTCGCCTCCTACTCCCAATCCAAGCAATTCCTGCTTGACTCTGGTGAGTTTGGGGGGCGGCTATTGGGAAATGCCAAATCCTGGCACGTTTCCCCACCCCGTTCCCCTCTGATGTTTTGGGGTGCCCCCAGGGCATTTTCGTGATGACATCCTGTGCCACTTCTGTGCCAGTATGATCAGCGGGCTGGTGACCACGGCTGCTTCCATGCCTGTTGACATTGTCAAGACCCGGTGGGTTCATTTCGGGGGACTCCACTGCCCCTAAGATAATCACAGATGTGATTATCCAACCCACATCATCACCCGAAAACCCATGTTTTCACCCGCAAATTTTCCCAAACAGGATCCAGAACATGCGGACAATAGACGGGAAACCCGAGTACCGCAATGGGCTGGTGAGTGAGTGGGGTTAGGGAGGACAACATGATTTAAGAGGGGTGCTCCTCTGTCATTTTGAGAGGAGTTCCCTTTCAGCTTGGGGGTTTCACACCAATTCGTGGGTGTTCCCTGTCACTGGAGGCGGGGCAGGAATTTACCTAATTTTGAGATCTCCACATTTTTGGAGAGCTCCCCTGTCGTTTTTGGAAGGTTTCTGATAGTTTTTGGGGGATTTTTCATCATTTCGATGTTGGACATGTTATTTCAGCAGGGTGTCACATCTTTTTGTGAGGGCATCCGTGTAATTTTTTTGGAAGGCTTTTTATAATGTTGTGGTCCCCCGTCCTGACATGTTGCCCCCCCGCAGGACGTTTTGCTGAAGGTGGTGCGGTATGAGGGGTTCTTCAGCCTCTGGAAGGGCTTCACCCCCTACTATGCCCGCCTTGGCCCCCACACCGTGCTCACCTTCATCTTCCTCGAGCAGATGAACAAGTGGTACCAGCGGCTCTTCCTCAGCGCCTGACACCCCCTCCCTGGGGGCAAGGGGGGAATCTGCCCCCATCCCGTGGGTTCTATAGGGGCACCTGACCCCCCATGAGGGGGGCCTTGGGTGGGTCTGCCCTCTCCCTCAGGTGGTGTGTGGGTGTCTGACCCCCCCTGACCTCAGCAGGGGCTGGGGGGGAGGTGGCTCTGTAGGAGTGCCTGACCACCCCCATCAAGGCTATGAAGTGGCCCTGGTGCCCTATGGAGTACATGACCCACTCTTTGGTGCAGTAGGGATCCCTGGGGCCTTATGGAGGGGCCCCGGGCCCAATAGGGGCGCTTGATCCCTGCCATGGGGGCAACAGGGGATGCCTTGTCCCCGTGGGGCAGCCCTACAGAGAGTGTAGGGTGTCCTCCCCCTGTGCCCCCTCGTGCCCCTTCGGGGGGTTTGCTACCAGCCAATATCAAGGTTACAGTGTGGGGCAGGAGCCCCCCCAAATTCCCCCTTCCCCCAGCACCCTACACGCTACGCTTTGTTAATGAATCATGGATCATGATCATGTAATTAAAGCAAAACCTACAGACACTGTGGGATGCTTTATCTCTGTCACACTGGGGGTGGTGGTCTGTGTCTGTCACAGTGTGGCTGTGGCCTTGCCCCCACCAGGGGTGACAGGAAAGGACTCCAAATCCAGAGCCCCATAGCATCCAGCAGAGGCAGCGGAGCCGTTTATTGTCTCCCCCACCAGATTTGGGGATCCTGGGGTGTCTTTCCCTCAGACAGGGGGTCCACCATCACCCCAGGGCAGATCGGAGCCGGCCAGGACTGTCCGTTCCACACCCTCCTCAGTGATGGCCGCCAGCCTGATGACCCCCCCGCTGGATCCATCCCGCACCATTGCCAGGGCCAGTGCTGTGGGGATACACGTCAGGGACCCCCAAACCCCTTCACATTCCCAAATCCCCTCCCAGGACACTCCAAAACCCTTCATTGCTGCTCAACTCTACTATGCCCCCAAATCCTCTCCCACAATACCCCTAAACCGTTTCGTGTTCCCCAAATCCCCTCTCAGAACCCACCCAAACTCCCGTGCTCCCCAAATCCTCTTGCAGGACCACCCAAAACCCTTCCACGTTCTCACATCCCCTCCCAAGACCTCCAACCCTTCCACGTTCCCCCAATCTACTCCCAGGACATCCCCAAAACCCTCAGCACCAGCCAAACTCCTCTGTGGCCCCCAAATCCCCTCCCAGGGCCCCAAGCTCCCTCTCAGGACCCTTCCCATCGCCTCCAAATTCTGCAATATCCCCCAAACCCACCACGGGCGACGAATTCCTGGCACTGGGAGCGGCTCATCCCAGGCTGGAACGTGGCATCCAGGAAGCCGTAGATGTAGGAGCTGCCTGAGCCCCCCACAGCAAAAGGTTGGCGCAGGAGGAGACCTCCCAGTGGCACCACATACACCTGGGGGGCACAGGGGGGGCTGTAGGGTGCTGTGGAGCAGAGGAGGTGGGGGCGGAAAGAGGGGACTGTGGTGGAGAGATAGGTGTGTAACAGTGCTGCTGCGTGGCAGTTGAGGGGATACCAGGAAGCAAAAGGAGACAGAGGGCAGAGTGCGCCACTCCCAGACAGAACAGGGGACACTCGGGCAGAAAAAGGGACGTTCTGGATCAGAATATGGGACACGGCAGGGCAGAAGAAAGGGGCGTACTGGGGCAGAAGAGGGGACAGTCTAGGGCAGAAAAGGAGTATGCTCCAGGGCAGAAAAAGGGGACACTGGGACTGAAGGTTCCTACCTGTCCCCCTCGCCGCTGGTCCCACCCAGCAACAATGATGCCAGCGCTGAGCTCCTCACGGTACCGGTAACAGCTTTGCTGGAAGAGGCGGGCAGCCGTGCGCACCCGCGGCGGCTCCTCCAGCTCCACGCTGTGGGGCAAGGCCAGGTGTGGGGCAGGGGTTCGGCTCCACAGCCCCCCTCGCCCCACCCCGTGCCTACGGGGGGTACCTGTGGAAGGCCAGCTGATAGGCCACAGCGTCGGCCACCGCCTGCGTGTCAGCCGCCGAGCCGGAGCGGCAGCAGAAGATTCGGTCGTGGACAGGGGTCAGTTTGTCTGTCACCCGGTTGGCCACATAGGACCTGTGGGACACCACGGAAACGGCACAGTGACAGCAGAATTACGTTACAGTGACAACCCACCGAGGTGATGCCACAAGAGGAGCAACGAGCTAGAGGTGCCGAGAAAGCCCTGGAAAGCAGGTGTTGATCTGAGTAAGATGCCAGAACTTCTCTGGGCACAAAGTGAGTGCCAGGTTTTGCTGGCCTGGGACTTAAAAATGTGGGATTTGCTGTGCTAATAAACAAAAGAAAAAAAAAAAAAAGGGAGCAAGTCCCAGAAAGCCAGGGATAATCCCTGGGGAATGCTTCGAATTGGGTTGTATAGTAATACCAGAATGGAATCAACAAAAATATTTCAGATTTTCTTTCTTCAAAGATCCGAGGCAATGGAAAGATTTTTTCTCTCTTAACAGACCCAAAATTACAGTAAAAGCAGTGTGTGTAGTGTATCATATTTTACAGATGAATCAAGCACTACGTGACATAGAAGGATTCAGGAAATGCTTTGGATTGGGTGATTTAAACATAGAATTTAAATGGAATTTTTACCACCGTGTTAGGGAATGGTTCTGTGTGACTTGAGAACTCCCCCTTGAAAGAGGAAAAAGGATTTTGCTAAGAAAAATGGATCCATGGAGAGAAATCCAAAGATTAGGACCAAGAGCACAAGCTTTAACCTGAGAATGTTTTTGCAAGACTTATTCCATGTAAATAAAAGATTCTTGGATGATTTTGGTGATGGAAAAATGCCTGTCAGGTGTGACACTGATACCTGGGGACACCTGGGACCCTATCCACAGCTTTGGGGGTGGCTTCTCAGTGACCTCGTGGTGACATCGTGACAGGAGTGACAAGCCCATTAAAGAGTCCCGGCTGCCCCCCGAGGTCGCTGATGATGTCACGGCTCTTGGCACTCACCCGGTGGTGGTTCGGGAGTCAGCCCCTATGATGACGCCTCCATCGAACTCCACGGCCATGATGGTGGTCTGGGGGGACAGGAGGGAGGGGCTGCGCTGAGAGTCCGTACCCCATAGCAGCCCCTGCCCCAGTGAAACCACTCCGTGCCCCACAGAAACCACCTTTCCACAGCAGCGCTCGCCCCACGGAAACCCTCGCCCCACAGAACCGTCTGCGCCACAGCAGCCGCCCGCTCTCCTCACAGAAACCCCCCCGTGGCCCACAGCACCACTCTCCGGGAGGTCCCTCTGATCCATATTCCCCTTCCAGCACCCTTTAGGGAATTCTGTGCTCCCCTACTCCCTGCCCCCAGCCCCTTCTGCCCCATACCCAGCCCTAAGCTCCCCTTCAAGCCCACACTGGCCTCAGACCCTCTGTCCCACAGCCCGCTTCCCCCACCCCATGGCGGGTTCTCCTGGTCCATTACACCCCCACCGTCCGTAGAGCCATCGCGAGCGTGCAGCCCTCCTTGTGGGTCCTTCCAGGTGGGTTCCCCTGCCGCCCCTCGGCCCACTCACGCCGGTGCTGACGGGCTCCGCCGTCCAGTCCCGATGCGGCCCGGTGGGGCCTGACCCGGCCCGCGGCTCCCACACCGTCACCGCCGCCATCTTCCCCCGCACTTTACGGCAGCGTGATCACCACGGCGGCGCCGGTGCGATGCTTTACGGGAGCGTGGCAGGAGCGGCAGGGCGGTAGGCAGCTGTGCTTCACGGCAGCGTGGCGCCCGCTGTGGTGATCATGCTTTTCCATGGAAATAAAATCCTTACGTTTCTCCCAAGCCCAGGAATCCCTACGGCAGCCCCTTCTGCGCGGCCCACCCTGTGCAGTGAACTTACGTGGTCAAAATCTTTACTTTGAGAAAGTAGGCCGTGCACGTGTTATACAGTGTACATACGGGTAGTAAGTATGTGTAGGTATAAGGCTAAAGACTTTATTTAGCGTCCAGTATTTAATAAAATATTTGGAGAAACGCGTATCAGTTTTTGCATCAGCATAGCCCAATTTGTAACGTAAGAAGCGGTAGCACCAACATCCAGAGCCAGAAGTTTTTAAGAGTGGAAAGCGATGTTCTGTTTTGAAATGGGTACAGACTGTACGTGCCCATTTTTGTATGTATTCAGCCAGATTTTCAAATGATGGGAAATGTTGTCTAAGGGAGAGTATTTCGTGAAGTTTTTTTTCTACTATTTATAGCCATACCTGTAAGTTCGTGCAGCTAGGGACCGTCATCTTGCGGCCGGATTCTACGTCATGACGAGCAAGACGGAGAAGTAGCACTTCAGAAGTCCTTTCTGAGCACCGATAATTTCAGGCCTTTAAAGCCGCACTGAAAAAGAGCAGATATCAGATGGGAAGAGCAAGTAGCAAAAGAGTAAAAAAGAATATTGTGAGCAAGGGAAGTTCTGCAAGTTTTGAGTTGTCCACGTGCGATTTTGATCTTCCATCAGGTAAGAAAAGTATCAGGATGTAAAGAACGTACGGAACGAAACAGCAATAAAATAGATGGGATGAGAGCAGAAATCCCGTGTTAAATATTAGGATGTTCCTGTTTGGGTTTTTCGTCATTGTTTATGAATTTTTTGTGTATGATTTAGGCATCTGAGAGTCTTTGAAGATGGTGAATGAGTACTCACAGGAGTTGTCAAAGAGACCAGGGTCCTTCTGTCATGGGGTGTTCCATGGGCAGCAGTTGCTGTGACACACTCTTCTCATGTGGCCTGCTTCTGCAAAGCAGAAAGAAACACAGAAAAGAAACACAGTTATGTTTCTTATAATTTCAAAATAGTAAAAAGGAATTATGCTTGTCCCTCTCATAGCCATAAAGAAAGCAGTGCTGTAGAACAACATGGAGTAATCAAAGAGCAAACCAAATTTGTGGGTGAAAGGATGTTGCAACCTTAAGAGAAGCACAGGAAAGTGGTTTAAGGCAGAGAGATAATTATACAGCAGAAAAAAGAGGAGGAGGGAAAAGATGAGGAGGAGGAGGAGGAGGAGGAGGAGGAGGAGGAGGAGGAGGAGGAGGAGGAGGAGGAGAGTGGCAAAACAGGCTGAAAGTATAGATATTAATGTAATCTATTTTTAAGCAAATAAGAGCACAGATGTGAAATAAAACCTTAAAAACACCTTCCTTCTGCCCCTCTGTTGTATGTACTGCAGCAGCACAGGGCAGCAGGGAACGGGGATTACGGTCACCTGTTGTTTCTCCCACGGGAGATGATTGATTGCAAAGTTGTCCAATATGAGTGCATCTCCTGAGCAACAGATGTCTGCCAAGCGGCGCAGTGTGAGTCTTTCTTGCGCAGGGTGCAGTTCTTCGAGGACAGGCTCCTTCAGTGTGTGGTCGTCCATGGGCTTGAGGTGGATCTCTCCATCCCCGTGAACCTGCACAGGCCGCAGGGGCACCGTTGCTTCACTCTTGCGGTCACCACGGGCCACAGAGGAATCTCAGCTCTGGTTCCTGGAGTGCCCGCTCCCCGCTTTCTTTCTCCGGTGACCTTGGTGCCTGGCTGCAGAGTTGTTCGTGTCATCTATTTCCAGCTAGTCGTTTTCTGGTTTAAATGAGAAATGTGTAATGAATTGTTTTGTTTCTTCTGAGATATGATATCACAGAAGTGTTAGCACCATTTGTAAGTGCCCCAGCCTTGCCCAGCAGCACAGGTGTCTTTGGAGCCAGCAGTGACCAGCTCTGGCAGACATGGTGGAAGCTTGTAGAAAGTTGTTGCAGAAGCCCCTCTTGTAGCCTCATCCCCCCCCCCCCCCCGCCCTCTTGCAACAGTACCCAAGCTTGTCCATGCAAGCCCAACACAGAGAGATACAGGATTGTGAAATGCAAATATAAGTGTCATATATGTAAATGAATCAACGAAGGCCTATGAAATGTAGCAAGTAATTATATATATGGTTATATCAGCAGCATCGGTTCTTCCAGGAGATGCTGCATTGCCCTGTGTCAGTGTGGTCTGGTGGGGAGAGCACCTGAGAAGTGAAACTTTAGAGGAAGGAACATTAAAGTATGTACTATAAGTATTTTTATTTAGCAGTCAAGTGCCTGTCAGCATAGGGGTGATGCTTCTGTATAGTCCCTATGCTGTCAGACAGTGACTAAGATGTGTATTCCAGGTAGAGAGAGGGAGATGTGGCCACGTTCATTGTTGTGGGTGAGTAACAGTTTTTATGCGGTCCTTTGTTTTTCTTCCTTTAATATCATACTTGTGATATTTGATCAGATGTGGTGTCCTAAAGCAGCATTTACAAGTGTCGTTGTGGGTAGCGAATAATTGAAATCAGAGCAAAGAAACGATTAGTATGATCTGCATGAATCTAGTTTGGTGTCCCTAATCCCACCAAATAGGTTTGTAGACAGGTTGAAAAACCCACTCAGGTGGGTTTTTCCCAGAAAACCCACCTGAGTGTAGTGAGGTAACACACAGGTTCTATACGGGATCTTGTGGGTTATCATTAAGCGTTGTGAGACGGTTTTCATAGCGTTAAGTGGCATTTGCAAGTGTGTCCAAGACAGTCGGGTGTAAAATTGTCCTACCTGTGCAAAAGAGGCACCTTTTTTCAGCCAGGGTCCAAATGTGGGATTTCTCTTGTTGAAGCGGTGAATGTTCTAGGATTCCTCCCAGCTGAAAGATGCCAGAAAGCAGAGGTCTCTCTGTGCTTGGAGTCCCAGATGTTGTTCCCAACCATCTGAAAGAGACGAGGGTGGAAATGTTTTTTTTGTGTGGACAAGAGCCATTGTTCCCAGCCAGGCGTCCATGGGCAAACGTGGGATCGTGCCTCCTGAAATTTTGAACCCGGTGGTAATTATTGCAGAGAAAAGCTGCCAGGGAATAGGGGTGTGGGTGGCCTTGGAGTGCTGGGGCCTCTCTGCAAAGTTCCTTCAGGGCTGTAGGGTGGAACTGTTTCCTACTTGTTGAATTGAGACACCATTTACAGCCAGGTTCTGTTTTGGGGTGAGTGAGCAGCAGGAAGAGGGAGACAGAGGACACTGGTGAGCAAAGAGGGAAATCTTTCCAGGCAAGAGATGTCTGTGTCCTCTTAGTAAGAATAAATATACTGGCTGTTGTATGTTGGGGCAGATAAGAAAAAGAGATCTGTGATATCCTCCCAGAAAGTTGTAAAGAGATGAGCAGTGAAGCTGGTGACATTGAAATGGAAGTGGTGTCAGCAGTCCTCGAGAAGGATCCCCTTAGGCCACAGCATCTAGGGCTAAGCCAATACCAGAAGTGTGCCGAGCAGAGAGCTGTTAAATGCACAAAGTAGAGCGAAGTATGGCTGAGGTGTATCGGTTGCAGCAACAGGAGTCAATGTACACAGAAGAGTTCCATCAGATGCATGGTGTGGGCTGCTGAGCTATTGAGAATGGAAGATTCCACATGTAGTACATCTCACGTACGTCTTGGAGCGTCTTCCTCGCTTGCCTGTGCCTTGGCTAAGTGGAATAGCATGTGTAACAGCCAGTGCAAGTCACCCACTATAGAGCCATGCAGCATTTTGTGCCGAGGCTGACATAAACCCTATGAGGGCTGTTGCAGTGCCTCACTGAGCTTGCAGGGGAGGAAGGTTAAGAGAGTTATCCTTCACTCTTTAAAATGACAGATGTGCTTTTTTCAGATGCCACTGAAAGAAGCAGTAAGGTTTCATTTGTGTCTCGTAGGCCACGTGAAAGCTAAATTTGTGTCTGTGCCTCTGCCAGGAGGTGCACTCTACGATGGCTTTCAGAATGTTGCCGCACCAATGAGGTTTAACGGTAAAGTGTTTTTCATCATGCTTTGTGTTTGTTATGCAGTCTATATACAGGTACTAACTAAGTGGAGGTATAAAGCTTAACACCTTCTTTAGGGTCCAGTATTTATGAAAATATTTGTAGCAATGTGTAGCAGTTTTGAGGTCAGCATTGCCAAAGTTTGTAATGTAAGAAGCCATAGCACCGTCATCCAAACCTGCATTTTTTTAACAATTTAAAATGATGGTGTTGTGGATTGAAATTGATACAGACCTTATCTGCAAATTTTTCTATGTATTGCTCCATATTTTACAAGCATGGGCAACGTTATGTAAGGGAAAGTAATTAATGAAGGTTTTCTATTATTTGTATCCATACCTGGAACTTAGTTTGGTATGGAACAGTATTTTCTGTGTGCATTCTGTGACATGACAAGCAAGAGGGAGAAGCAGCACTTCAGAAATTGTTTGCCAGTAGTGATAATTGCAGTCCTTTCAATGTGCATTAAAAAGAACAGACGTGAAAAAGTAAGAGCAGGAAGAAAATGATAAAAAACCTATCCTGAGGTAGGGGACTGCTGCAATTTTTCTGTTGTTCTTTTTTTTCCATTTTTTTTTTTTAGGGAAGGACATGTATCAAGGTGGCTGCAGTGTGTCGCAGCAGAAGTAGAGGCCTTTTTGAGTTTCAGCAAGAAGTGATTTTTGATGTGTTGCATGTGAAGTAGCTGAAGCATGTTGCATAATGACAGACTCACAGGCTAAAGCCATGTTTTGTTAGATGTTGCAAACATTTGCTGTGTTGCAGCAAAGCTGTTGAGTACCTTTCTGGCTGGCAGTGTGGTAAGGGTGTTTGTTTTAATTTTGCACGCATTGTCCATGAGACTCTGTACTTGGATGAAGATTTGAGGTGAGGTGGGGCAGCTGTGGGGAGGAGCCTGGGGATGAGTGTTGTTGAGGGCAACAGTCACGTTTTCTGTTTTGTTGCGTCGGGTACTATGAGCAGGTGTGGAGTTTAAGTTTGGAAAGGTAAGCCATACCTGTTGTCAGTGAAGAGGGAGGGGGTGTTGCAGAAGGGGTCTCCTTTGGGGTGTGTCATGACAGTCTGAATTTTCCTTTGAACTGTTGCAGGCCCTGAAGCAGACCACAGGGAACACAGTGCTGTCCACAGCGTGGAGGATGGATTGTATCGTCTTGTCTCGTGAAAGCTGTGTCAGGAGTGGTGGCTGGCAGAAGGGAAAAAGCTTTGTAATGACAGGTTTGAATTTGAAGTTAGGTTAGAGGAGAGCAGTGTTGTGGGAGAGGCCCTTTGGAAGTAAAGGGAGAGGTTTTCTCTTGAGCATCAGGTGAGCCTTTGCCGGGTAGGGCAGCTCTGAGCAATGTCCCTGTTCTCGTGAGCTTTTTGTCATGGGCCTTCTTTGAGAGTAGATGTTATCCTTTGTGTCAGGAGTGATTGGCACGGTCACCTGGCATTCATTGGTTCCTTCTGTAGGCCTGCTGAGGTTCTTGAGTGTGGTGTTAATAACTTTGGCAGTAAGTTGTGGTCGGGATTGACTTTTCATTATCATGTGGTATTGCTGTGGAGGCTTGTTTTTCCTTGAGCATCATCAGCCTTTGGGTCATCTTGCATGTAGGAAAAGTTGCAGTAGGAAAGTTGCTGAGGAGTTTTAGCCCATGCCTGTGTGATGTTGTCCATGTCTGTGTAATGTTGTCTGTGTCCATTGTGTTCTGTGTGATAGGATTTTGTTGTGTCTTGATGCTTTCTCAGCATTGTTCCGGGCTGTGTCAGCAGCAGGGGTCCGTGCTTGCATTTCTTCCCCGATGGGGCTTATTTTGGCATCTTGTCAGTGTTACTTGGTGAGACCAGATAGATGTTGTCATCCATCATGTTGTCATTTTTGGTAGTACCTTCTTTTCCTGAAGGGTATTGTGAGCTGCTAGAGTGTGCTGAGAGAAATGCCAAACACCTGGTTTTTTTTCCTATTGTCATTTGAACATGGAAAAACCAAAGAGTTGCCCCAAGGATCCTGTCAGTGGGAGGTGGTGATGGGATAACCTGTTTTTGAAGGCATTATCCACACTCTTAAAAGTGTAGATAGGTGTAGTGTTTGGCATCAGGTGGGCTGCAGTTGCATTCCAAAAAGCGTGTTCTTTGGCCACCAAAATTTCAGTTATTTTGTTGGGTTTTCCTGAGAAATGCCTTGTAGCCCTCTGAGCTTTGCTTTGCGAAGCACAGAATGATTTTAATGGTTCTGCAGGGATGTGTGTCTGGGATGTCCTGGGTGTCCCGGTTCAGCTGCCTAGGGTGGCAGGAAGGTGGTGTTGAAGATGCCAATCCTCAAGTCCCTGGATAAATTTTGGCTTCAGGACCTGCCAGCAGTAGGCTGTTCAGAGGCAGAGCTTCCCAGGATGGCAAGACTGTTCAGAGGCAGAGCTTCCCAGGATGGCAAGACTGTTCGGAGGCAGAGCTTCCCAGGATGGCAAGACTGTTTGGAGGCAGAGCTTCCCAGGATGGCAAGACTGTTTGGAGGCAGAGCTTCCCAGGATGGCAAGACTGTCATTGTGGCAGTCCCCAAAGTAGTATCCAATGTGAGTAGTTGCAGAGCTCTATAAGAGAAGTGTGCCATTTGTTATGGTTTTGGGCCTGGTGGGTCTAAGGTGGCTTTTATTAAACTGGCAAGCTGGATTTTTTAGTCCTGCTGAGAGAGTTGAGTGTCACCTTATTAAGCCAGGAAAAGCTGTGTGGTTTGTGCAGGCTGATGCAATTTATTTTCACTTATCACTTGTCACGATTTCTTTAATAAATAAACTCCTAATGAAAAGTGTGAATGTGTGAATTATTTGTCTGTTTGATGAGCACTAGAAAGCATCAGTAGAAATTTGTGGGAGAGGCATTGGGAGTAGCAGAAGGGAGAAGGGTGTGGGAGACAGGGCCCGGTCCCAAGGTGGGTTGCTGTTGGTGTCGTAGGAGGGGATGTCAGAGAGGTGCAGGTAGATGTGGATAGGGTGCAGAGCCCCAGGGGACTGCCCCTGGTGGGGCTGCTGGGGGTGTGAGAGCGTGTCCAGGACAGGTCGGGTACACAGTGGTGAGCCCTAACTGGGATGGGGGATGAACCTGTGGGACACGGGTAGAGTCCTGGCTACCGTGTGAATTGTTACCATGCAAGGTTAGTGGAGCTGAAGGTCACTCCAGGAGAGGTGCAGCCCCCAGTCCCTATTGCTGAGTCCCACTGCAGGCTTATAAAAGCAGGATTCAGGCTCCAGAGCTGAGAGGTGTTGTATTATCCAGGGCAGCACTTGACACCACAGGGCTGTAGAGGGCTGTGGAGCGGGTGGGGGGCCCTGGCCCGTTAGGTGTAAGGAAGGATGAGTGAGAGGTCTTGAGGGCAGTGGGTGATGCAGCCCTCTGCATCCCAGAGTGCCACGCAAAGCTCCCCCTTTCAAGGTGTGCCTAAGAACATGTAGTGTTGTGCGTGTAGGAGGAATTTTAGGCAGAGCAGCTGTGTGTAAGCCCAAGGTGAGCCTATATCCCATAAGGGCCTAGGTAGGATCTGGGCTGGTGACAGCCCCGGTGTAGTTTCCTGTGAACCCCTAGAACCTAGATTTGAGGTCAGACTTTTCAATTTTTGTAATATAAGAAGTGGTAGCACCATCATCCAAAGCCAGAAGTTTTTAAAAGTTGAGAGTGTGTCTGTTGAGCATTGAAATGGGTACCTACTTGATCAGGATAGTTTTGTAATGTATTTGGTTAGATTTTACAGACATGGTTACTTTTTTGAAAGCATAGAATTTTAATTATTGAGTGTATTATTTGTACGAATACCTGGAGGTTTTCCACAGCTACAGAGTGGCATCTTGTGTCTGGATTTTGTTCACACGGTGAGCTGGAGGGAGTAGTAGCACTTCCCCAATTGTTCTGGAGGAGTGCTAATTGCAGTCGTTTAAATATGCTTTAAAAAGGTCTTGTGTGAAATGGGAAGAGGCATTAGAAAAAGAGGAAAAAGAAATGTTGAGCTAGGGGGGTGTTGCCATTTTTATGTTGTTCCTTGATGACAGCGATCTTGTAGGCAGTAAGAAAAGTATTAGGATTAGGATAATGGAGGGCACGAAATGGACGTAAAGTGTAGGGAAGGAAAGGAAAATGGTATTGTAAGATCGTCTTTGGGGCAGCATGCGGATGAGGCAGAGAGAGCAAAAGTCATGTGTCTCCTGCATAAGCTTGTCCTCCCTGCAAGGGCAAAGCAGATAGAAGATTTTAAAGTGTAAACCTCAGTCTTATACATAGATATTTACCACTGACTTGGCTGAAGTTATAAGAAAAGATTATCTATAGGACAGAATGTAAAAAAAGAGCAAATAGATGTATTAGGTGTTCCATACAAAGTGCAATGAAATATTAGACATTAATGTAAAGAGAGGTTTAATATGAATGGATGTGTACGGTTAGAGTGTAGAATTGTAATGTGATATTGAAGTGTGAAAATGTACAAGCTGAACTGAATATGTGGCTTGTGTGTTAGCAGAGGCTCTATAAGTGTCAATGGATTTGTAAGTATGGGTAGATTTTCTCTGTAATAAGTGCAAATAGCTATAATGTAAATAGATGAGTGTCAATATCTAAAAGTTTAGGGGGTGGGAGTAAGAAGAGAGATTTGACAAAAGGTTTTGTTTTATTGCTTCATAAATTGTGGAAGATTTGTGTTTATTGGAAGCTTGAAATGGTAGAAATTTTTTCATAGAGGGCACGGAGCGATGCAGTCAGAATCCAAAACCCTGCAGATTGTCACAGGCATAAAGAAAATGCAAAAGCAATAATTTTCACGTTGAGGAAAAGTGCTGGAATCTCCTGACATGTAGAACTTTGAAGAAGCAACCTGTTTGTCAGGAAAGATTCATGTTCTAGGTAAGGAAAAAAGCTCCAGGTTGTCAAACACAGCAGGTTGTAGTGACAGTCGGTCAGTTTGGAGATAAGGCTGTGGGCCACATGGTGCTGGGTCAGTTAGTGGGAGCACTTTGATTACCGTGGGTGCACGGGCTGCTGCCGGTTACCTGGGGAGTTCTGCTGCTGCCATCATTGCTGTGCATGGTGGTGGGTGTCCACGGGCCTTGGCCTTGTTGTGGCTCAGAGGTTGTTCCTGGCTTTCTTTGCTGCCTCCCCAGACTGCTGCTGCCTCCCTCTCCACCCTGCCCAGCTGTGGCCAGCTGTGGTGTGCAGATGGTATTGTGGCTGTGTTCTGCTGGGTTCCCTCTGTGGAAGCAGAGAAGCTGTGGTGGTGGCGGTGGTGGCGGCAGCAGCATCATCATCAGTCCTTTGAGGAGATTGTGCATTTATTGTGGTCAAGTGGCTGTCTTCACAGTGGTGAAGATTCTTGAGAGCTCTTATGCTGTCGGGTACTCCCCAGAGTGTGTCCTCGAGGTAGAGAGAAGGAGCTGTGGCCACGGTCATTGCCGTGGGGGAAGAAGAGATTTGATGTGGTTATTGGCCTCGTTTCCTTTACTATCATCGGTGCAATATTTCTATAGATGTGGTGTTGTGAAGCAGCAGTTGCAGTTGTTCTTGTGGGTAGTGAGTAATTGAAATGAATGTAAAGAAATTATTGTTATGATTGCTATCAGTATAGCTGGGTGTTCTTAATCCCACAAAGCAGGTTTGTAAAAGGTTGAAACAGTCCTTTTTTTACCCAGAAAACCTGAGTGATTGGAGTGAGGTAACCCAGATGTGATCTAGTGTATCTTGGGGCTTGTTATGAGGTGTTGTCAGGTGGTTTTTATGATGTGAAGAGGCATTTGCCATGGTGTGGAGGACAGAAGGGTGGAAAAGTTGGTTACCTGTGTAAAAGAGGCAGTTTGCAGCCAGGTGAAAATGTGGTATTTTACGTGAAAAGCGTGCATGCTGCAGGAATCCTGTGAGATGAAAGGTGTGAAGAAGTATCGCTCTGTGTGCACTTGGATTCCTCCAAACTGCCTATCTCACAGGAGGGTGGTGATGTGCCATTGCTGTGGAAAAGAGCCATTGTTGCCAGCCAGGTGCCCACGGGCAAATGTGGGATTTTGTATTGTAAAGTTGTGCAAATGGCTGGGTTTGTGCCAGACAGAAGCTGCTAGGAACTAGGCCTGAGGCTGGCCTTGGACTCCTGGGTCTCTCGTGCCAAGCGTGTCCAAGGATTTTCTAGCTGTTGAAAAGAGGCAGTGGTTTGAGGCAGGTTTGATGAGCAGGAAGAGGGAGGGAGATCACGGTCATGGGCAATGATGGAAATGTTTTCAGGTAAGAGATGTCAAAGTCCTAGTTGAAAGAATAAATATGTCGTGCGGCCTATGTGGCAAATAAGAACATCAGATGGATGACATCTTGCCAGTGAATTGTAAAGAAGTCATCAGTGAAGGTGCTGAGTTATAATAGTAAGTTTTCTCCTTAGGTTTTGAGAAAGATCCCTGTCAGGCTGCAGTGTCTTGGGCTAATGTAATACTGGAGCTGTGGTGAGCAGAGAGGTGTTATTTGCATCAAGGGAAGTAAAGTATGGCTCAGATGTTTTGGTCACAGTGATGGGAGTTCATCTACACCAAATACTTTCATCAGAAGCATGGCCTGGGCTGTTCAGATGGAACAATTATGCAACCAGCACCTGCAAATGATCCCTTTGGGCATTTTCCTTGCTTCCATGTGATCCGGCTGAGTGGAAGAGCGATTGGAACAGAGGCTGAGAATCAGGCACCGTGTGAGTTGTGTGGCATTTGCTCTTGTGTTTGAAGTACACTTTCTGAAGCATCTTTAAGTGCGTCCTATAGGGACCAGGGGAGGATGGTTATTGCAGTTATTGTTTCTTCAGCACCATGAGCTATGTTCTTCCTTTAACATGGCATTGAAAGAGTTAGCAAAAGTTGTTTGTTTCTCTTAGGCCATTTGAAAGCCAAATTTGTGTACATGGAGAGTCGATGAGGTGCAGTTCTGTAAGGCTTGTGTAATGAAGGCTTATGAATCCTGTTGAATGCTGAAGTGTATTTCTGTAGGCTGTGCCTGTGGTATGCAGTTGACCCAGAGGTAATAAATATGTGGAGGCATAAGGGCAAGCACCTTATTTCCTGTTGTGTATTAGATCAAATATGTGTAGAAATGTGTAGCAGTTTTGAGATCAGCGTGGCCAAATTTGTAATGTTAAGAAGTGGTATCAACGTCATCCACAGCCAGAAGTTTGCTAGAGTTGTGGGTGTTTTTTATTGAACTTGTTAGGGACTCGATATGGCAATATTTGTATGTATTCAGCCAGATTTGGAGAGCACGGTAAATGTTGTGCAAGGGCAGGTATTTGATGAAGTTTTTTTACTGTTTGTAGGCATAGGTGGAGGTTTGTGGAGCTGTGGTGGACGGGCATGTTGTGGGTGGATTGTGTGGTGTGGTGAGGCAGGTGGGGAAGTAGGAGTTGCTGAGTGGTTGTTGCTGAGTGAGAATTGCAGGTCCTTGAAGGTGCATTGAAAAGAGCAGGTATGAGATGGGAAGAGGCAATAGGTAAAGAGTAAAGAAGACGCTGAGGATGTGAAGTTAGTTGAAGTGTGATTTGTTCGTGTTTGTGAGGATGTTTGGTGTGTTGTGTTAGTGTTGGTGTTTGTGTTTAGCGAGGTGTTGGGTGTATGTGAGAGGCGTTTGTTTAGTGTGGTGTGAGGCATTGTTGTTGTTAGTTGTTTCATGTAAAAAGTGTGCATGAATGTTTTGGAGTGTAGGTGTGTGTATTTAGCGTGTGTTTTTGGTGTGTGGTGTTAGTTGTTAGCTGTAGTGTATTGTAGTAGGTTGTCGGTTTAGTGTTGTGTTTGAAAAGGGAGAGGTTGTGTGTCTTTTGAGGAGGTGTTTTTTCTTTGCAGGTTTGTAGTTGGAAAAAGGAGTTTTTGGCATCTTGGTACCTTCTCTCTGAGCCCCCCCACCACACGCACTCACAACCCGGTTTTCGACCCGCGCCGCGCGCTGCCGGGCGCGGCGGGTACCCCGGGGAGGCCCCTTCCGGGCGGCGCCATCCCCCCCCTCCTGCGGGGAGCTGCCGCGGCGGCCCCCCCTCGCCGCCGGCCCCGCCCGGGCTTGTCCCCCTCACGGGGGGCTCCGCCTCAGCCGCCCCGCCTTCTGGCTTACGTGCCTTACTTACGTTCCGGTGGGGGTAGGCGGGCCCGGCTGGGTCCCACGACCACGTGGCCGTGACGTGCCTAGCACACGCACGGTGTAGTCTGCGGTGGGACTCGAAGCCCTGAAGTCCAGAGATTCGGCTTAAGGCCATGCCCACCAAGCCAGAGCGGCTTCTTAATTTTAAATCCTTTTTTTGGAGGCATATCATTTTCGCCGCACCATGACGTCACCAAAGCCCTGCCCACCCCCCCGCCCCCGGTTATGGGTCCGTCACTATATTCCACCTACTCTTCCGCCCCTCGTCCCTCCCTTGGCCCCGCCCCTGTCGTCACTCGGCCCGGGCCAAAGCCACGCCTCTGGTAGTCTCCGCACCCCGCCCCTCGACGTCCCGGGGCTCGGACCGCAGCCACGCCCCTAGTGCTCCCCGCACCCCGCCCAAGACCCCGCCCCTCCGTGCCCCCTGACTCTGCCCAAAGCTACGCCTGGGTCCGCCCGCCCGTCGCTATGGCAACACGGGAGCAGAGGCATTTTTCCCAGCACTTTTACACTTTTACTTTTTTCACAATTTTTGGAGCTCTTTCGGTATAGAATTTTACTAAGGTTCATTGCCTGATTTTTACATGCTTTCTCTCAACTGTATTACCAGAAATTACCATTCTTTCAAACCTTAGTGGGTCTTTTTACCACTTCTTGAAAACTCCACAATTTACAATTCTTGAAAAACAAAACACATTTCGGGGGATACTGCAGCACTAGCATACAGCTGTTTCTCACAGCTATGTCCATTTTGCCCACCTCTTTCTGCAGCATTTCCTAGGGGCTTCTACTATGTATTGCTGGGCTTTTGTTTACTTCTTTCATGGGTGCATTCACTTGTGTTTGCATGTCTTACACCACCCCGTGTTTTTGCAAGGATCCCTTCTTCACTCTTGGTTTTTTTTTCCCCCCACCTCTACAGAACTGCCACGTGTTTACTAGCGTCACCGAATCTGCACAAAAAAATACAACAACTCTCCAACAACATTTGAATGGTACACAGCCAAGGCATTACTTTATTATCTGGCCAGGATGGTTGTTCTGGCCGGGATGTACCACACAAATCATGTCATCCACACGTAGCCCGGGTGTGCACAGACAATCCTTCTGGGATACATAGCTTTTACTCCATTTCTCAGATATTGCATACAGTACGAGTACATAGGAAAGCATTGGGTCAGTGTTCGTTACTCCAAAGTTGAGCAAACTCCCCATATTCAGTCTCTCAGTGGACTCCGATCTCCTTGCCTCTGATGCTAATGACATTCTTCACTTGTTCTTATCAGTCTTTTTTCTGGGCAAGGATGTCTTCAGCCCTGCTGCAGATGCTCTGGGGTAGCTGCTTCTGATATCCATCATGTCTTCTTGAGAACCACAACTTCCTGCTCGATGTTCTGTTCATAGTGCTCATCTTTCTGCTTATCTTTGGGGGTCACTCCCAATCTGTTGCTATGCTGACTTCACCACACCTCATCTGCCACAACATGGCCCTGCAAGAAACCTAAAATTCCTTTTCCCAGGGTAAACCCAAACAAAACCTTTGACTACAGTTACACAACATTTTTAACCTGATCTATTTTCCAACAGTAGCACTCAGTCACAACAATTTTCCTTCAGTAGCCTTTCATGTGATTTTGTTTTCAACATCTTTTGGAACAGAACAGATGCCATCTTTCTCTTCTCTATGCATGCCACATCACCACAATATCCTCGCGGGGACCGGCAACTCCAGCAGCAGCCAAACACCACCATATGGAAGAGAACACGACACACGTGCCAGTCATTTCTGCACAGCTCTGCACACGTGCAAGTGCAACTGCCTCACGCCTTCTCTTACTCGGGCTCTTACCCACCAGCTGCCTGCTTAAGTCCTGACCACGGGGGAGGGCTTCAGGCCTGCTCAGCAATGCCTGCACATTACACTTTCACAGTATTATACCATTTCTCATACACGTGCACCATCCCTGACCCCACCCACACGTCATCCCACCGGAACCACCCATCCTAACACCTTCCAATCATTCTCACTGCTTTGGAATATCTCCTTATGGCTCCCATCTCCAGGGCTTCCTCACCCTTGCCTACAGCAAAGGCTGCCTAACAGTGCATGCACTCCATTCTCTGCAGAGTTCCAATTCCATTCCAGGGATGGTCATCACACACTCCTCATTCTTCCTCACCTAAACATTCATATCTCACTCCATCCACAAGTTTCCCTCAAGACAGATACTTCGCACTGACATTCAGCCAGCTGATTACATCCAGGCAAAGTTATTATGAAGTCATCTCACCTCTGGGAAAGGTGCGTATGCACAGAGGCCAAAGCCTGCAGCTGCACTCCAAGTTGTCCAAGCCTCAGCATGCAGCAGGCGAAGAGGATATGCTTGCAGGAAGCAGGTTTGTACCCGCTCTCCCCCAGCTCAGGGGGGAACAGGAGGCCTTTGCCTACATGCTGTCATCTCTGCTCACAGGCCATACACATCTACCCTCCTTGGCCCAGCTGTGGAAACCCTCACCCAGCCCCACATGCCATAATCATGCCATTTTGATGTCACAGTTCCCTGACAGGGTCTTTCAATGCATTCCACACCCTCTGCAGGGCTAGGCCTTGCACTGCAGCACTCCATATATATCCACAGATCTGCAGCCTGCTGCAAGATGCTGACCCCGCTTTGCCAGGGGGACAGGCCTGGCCATTGGCCCATGACTTCAGGGTATATTAACCCACCTCAGGATGCCCCTGGGACCTATGGACTGCTCATATTGCTTTGTCCCTGTTTGTTCCTGTACCCCTACCTGTCCTTCCACTCCTCTTTCTCTCTCTCTCTCTCTCTCTTTCTCTCTCCTTGTGTCTGTCAAACGTATGAACAGATGCCAGTGACAGGACACACCGTGTGAGGGTCTCCTTTGCACATACATTCCTTCACAGGTATTTCTAGAGAACGTTCCAAGTTCCATCATAAACACTACCTCGACACAAGAGGGCACTGTAGGAGTGGACTTACCTCACTTCCAGCCTGCTGTCTTGCATTTCAAAGCCATTGCCTTCATAGCACCCTTTCTGCTCAGAACTGCAAGTCTTTCCAACACCTACCTCCTACGTCTTACCCATGGCACTTACAACTCACAGGTCTCACCATTATTGCACCGAGCCTGTAAACACAACCTGCACAACTCTCCCTATGTGCACACAGTATCTCTTTGCACTTCTCCCTTTCACTCTCAAATCTCTGCCTCAACACATATAAAACCTCAACTGCTCCACGTTTGCTTCTCAGCAATACATGCCTCCTGCTATGGCAACTCTAACACTTTTTAAAGATGACACATACCTTCTCATATCAGCATACTTAGGACAGCCAGAGCTGCATGCTCCAACAGGACAGATTCTTCACCATTTCTGCCTTCAGAATCACACCAAGTGCCAGCACATGTAGCTCCACATGGATGCAGCGCCCTTGCAATACAGGCAGCCCTGTCAAACACACAAATAGTGTCACTGCAACCTGCACATCCCTGCATGTTCCTGTCACCGAGACACCTGAAGCCACATTTTTTCCTACAGCTTTTCCAACCCTCTTCTACAATCCATAACCCTCTCACTGCCTCCTTCTATGCCAATTCACATACTTCATCCTTCTCACCAACCCACTGCCAGGCTTTCTTGTTACATACTCGTTGTGCTTCCTGCCCCAAACATCCATGTACAATTCCATTCCAGGGATGGTTATCACATACTCATCATTCTTCTTCACCCAAAAATTCATATACACCTCTATCCACCAGTCTCCCTCAAGACAGCTACTTTGCACTGACTGACTGACTGACTGACAGTCAGTCAGCCAGCCAGCCAGCTAGCAGCTAGGTAGCTGATCACATCCAGGGAAAATTATTCCTCAGTCATCTCACTTTCTGTGAGAGGTCAAAGCCTGCAGCTGCACTCCAAATTGTCCAAGCTTTAGCATGCAGCAGGCGAAGAGGATATGCTTGCAGGAAGCAGGTTTGTACCCACTCTCCCCCAGCTCAGGGGGGAACAGGAGGCCTTTGCCTACATGCTGTCAGCTCTGCTCACAGGCCATAAACATCTATCCTCTTTGGCCCACCTGTGGAAAGCCTCACCCTGCCCCACGTGCCACAACCATGCCATTTTCACGTCACAGTTCCCTGACAGGGTCTTTCAATGCATTCCACACCCTCCGCAGGGCTAGGCCTTGTACCGCAGCACTGCAAATACATCAACACATCTGGAGCGTGCTGCAATACCCTGACCCTGCTGTGCCATGTGGACAGGCCTGGGCACTGGCCCGTGCCCTCATGGTACATTAACCCACCTCAGGATGCCCCTGGTACCCATGGACTGCTCATGTTGCTTTGTCCCTGTCCCTTATACCTACTAACAAATGACAGCGAGAGGACACACTGTCTGAGGATTGCCTTTGCAGATTCATTTCTACACAGGTATTTACAGAGAGTGTCAGAAGTTCCATCAAAACCACTATCTACACACAGGAGGACACTGTAGGAGTGCAGTTACCTCACTTCTAGCCTGCTGTCTTGCATTTCAAAGCCATTTCCATTGTAGCACTCTTTCTGTTCAGAACTGCAATTCTTTCCAGCACCTACCTCCCATGTCTTACACATGGCACTTACACCTCACAGGTCTCACAAGTACTGCACCCAGCCTGTCAACACACCCTGCACCATTATCTCGATGCGCACACAGTATCTCCTCGCACTTCTCCCTTTCACTCTCAAATCTCTGCCTCAACACGTATAAAACCTCAACTGCTCCACGTTTGCTTCTCAGCAATACATGCCTCCTGCTATGGCAACTCTAACACTTTTTAAAGGTGACACATACCTTCCCATATCAACATCTGTAGGACAGGCAGAGCTGCATGCGCCACCAGGACAGATTCATCTCCATTTCTGCCTTCAGAATCACACCAAGTGCCAGCACATGCAGCTCCACATGGATGCAGCACCCTTGCAATACAGGCAGTCCTGTGAAACACACAAATAGTGTCACTGAAACCTGCACATCCCCGCACATCCCTGTCACTGAGACACTTCAAGCCACACTCTTTCCTCCAGCTTTTCCAACCCTCTTCTGCAATCCATAACCCCCTCACTGCCTCCTTCTATGCCAATTCACATACTTTACCCTTCTCATCAACCCACTGCCAGGCTTTCTTGTTACATACTCATCAGACTTCCTGACCCAAACATCCACATACAATTGCATTCCAAGGATTCCCATCACATACTCATCATTTTTCTTCACCTACAAATTCATACACACCTCCATCCACAAGTCTCCCTCAAGACAGCTACTTTACACTGACTGACACTCAGCCAGCCGATCACATCCAGGGAAAATTATTCCTCAGTTATCTCACCTTCTGTGATACATCAAAGCCTGCAGCTGCACTCCAAATTGTCCAAGCCTCAGCATGCAGCAGGCGAAGAGGATATGCTTGCAGGAAGCAGGTTTGTACCCACTCTCCCCCAGCTCAGGGTGGAACAGGAGGCCTTTGCCTACATGCTGTCAGCTCTGCTCATAGGCCATAAACATCTACCCTCCTTGGCCCAGCTGTGGAAACCCTCACCCAGCCCCACATGCCATAACCATGCCATTTTCACGTAACAGACACCTTGCAGGCTGTTTCTATTCATTATGGACCCTGTACAGTGCTAGGCCACGTACTACAGCAGTGCACATAAAGCAAGAGATCTGGAGCCTGCTGCAACTCACCCACCCCACTTCCCCAGGGGGACAGGCCTGGGCCCTGAAGTCTCGTGGCTTCAGGGTCTATTAACCGACGTCACGATGCTGCGGTGACTCGTGCGGCGCTGATATAGCTTTGTCCCTGTCCCTGGCTGTGCGGCCATCTCTTCTTCCACTTCTCCTTTTCTCTCTTCTTCTCTTTCTCTCCTTGTGTCTCATACCTATGAGCAAATCAAAGTCAGAGGACACACTGTCTGAAGGTCTCCTTTGCCCGGTAATTCCTTCTGAGGTGTTTATACAAACCCTTGTCATTTTCATGAAAACCAGCATGTAAACACAACAGGCTACTGCATGACTTCAGTCACCTCACTTCCAGCCTGCTAGCTTGCATTTCAAAGCCATGTCCTTTGTAACGCTTTTTCCGGTCAGAACTGTAATCCTTCCCGGCACCTACCTCCGATGTCTTACACACGTCACTTACAACTCACAGGTGTCACAGTTACTGCACCGAGCTTGTAAACGCACCCCGCATAATTCTGTGTACGTGCATACACCATCTCTTGGCACCTATCCATCTCACTCCCACATCTCTTACCCACCATGTATGACACCTCAGGTGCTCCATGTTTGCTTCTCAGCAATACATACCTCCTGCTATGGCAACTCTGACACTTTTTAAACATGACATGTACCTACCCATATCCACATACAGAGGACAGCCAGAGGTGAAGGCTCCAGCAGGAGACTTTCTTCTCCCTGTCTGCCTTCACAATCACAGCCAGTGACAGCAGATGTAGCTCCACATGGAAGCAGTACCCTTGCAATAAAGGCAGCCCTGTGCAACACACAAATACCGTCACCGAAACCTGCACGTGCCTGCACACACCTGTCAGCAAGACACCTCACCGCACCTTCTTTCCTGCAGCTTTTCCAACACTCTTATACAATCAATAACCCCCTCACTGCCCCTTTCTGTGCCATTTCACCCACTTGATTTTTCTCGCTGACCCACGCATAGGCTTTGTTGTTACAGACTCAGGATACTTCCTGTCCGAAACATCCGCATACAATTCCATTCCAGGGATCGCTGTCACACACTCATAAATCTTCCTCAGCCAAATATCCATATACAACTCCATCCACAAGGCTCCCTGCACACAGCTGCTTTGCACCGAGAGTCAGCCAGCTCATTACACGCATGGAAAATTATTCCTAGGTCATCTCACCTTCTGGGACAGGTGTGTACGCACTAAGACCAAAGCCAGCAGCTGCACTCCAAATCCTCTAGGCCTCAGTATGCAGCAGGAGAAGAGAATATGCCCGCAGGAACCGGGTTTGTATACATTGTCCCGCAGCTCAGGGGGGAACGGGAGGCCTTCGGGTACGCGCCGGAAGCTCCGATCACGGGCCAGAAACATCTACTCTCCTTGGCCCAGCTGCGGAAAGCCTCCCCCAGCCCCACACGCCTCAGCCGTGCCATTTTCACGTCACAGTTACCTAACAGCATTTCCTGAAGCATTGCACACTCTCTGCAGGCCTAGGCCTTGCACCATAGCACTGCATATGCATCAACACATCTGGAGCCTGCTGCAAGACACTAACCCTGTTTTGCCTGGGGGACAGGCCTGGGCATCGGTGCACGCCTTCCCTGAAGGAATTAACCCACGTCACGATGCCCGCCGCTAACCATGGCCCAGTCATATGCTCTGTCCCTGTCCCGTTACGTGCCCCTACCTGTCCTTCCACTCCTCTTTTCCTCTCTGTTGTTCTCTCTCTCTCTCTCTCTTCTTCTGTGCCTTGTACCTACTAACAGGTGACAGTGACTGGACACACTGTCTGAGTATCCCTTTTCCACATCATTTCCTTCACAGGTATTTATACAGGCTGATATAAGTTCCTTCATAAACAGTATCTGTGCATAAGAGGACGCCGTAGGAGCGGACTCACCTCCCTTCCAGCCTGCCGTGTTGCATTTCAAAGCCATTCCCCTTGGAGCACTTTCAGACTTTCAAGGAAAGCTGCCTAGGAGAGAGACAGAGAAAAACTTAGCTGTCTGCTAGCTCTGCACACCATTACCAGGCACTTTAACAGCAAGGAAATGCCCAAACCAGTAACAAATTATTTCATTCCTACCTCTGTGTGCCTACTTACAACCTTTGACAAATACAAACATTCTCTTAACCACTCCACTTATGTGCAGACCTTATGGTTCTTACCTGCTCTGCTTTTTCAACCTTACTTTCAATGCTTTGCTCCTCATTTACAGCTCGTGCCACCTTCTTTTTTTTGGTTCCATGCGCTTTTGGTTTGTTTGCTCAATGTCTTTTCCTTTTCCTCTACCATGCTGCCCTTATTTTTTTTTTTTTTTTTTTTTTTTTTAAGAGAGTGTGCCACCTTGGGCATAGCTCTGTTCCTTAGCATCTGTGCTTCTTTTTTTTTTTCTTTCCATTATTTTTATTTATTTACTTTTATATATTACAAATTTATAAATATTTATACATGTAATATATATTACAAATATACAGTATATACAATATATACATTATATATGTGTAATAATATATACGATATATACGTTATATAATATATAATAGAGTTTAAATTTATTATATACAATATATGATATATATTGTCTATATTACACATGTAATATATAAAAAACATTATATATAAAGACGACATATACAAAATATATATTTCATATATATATACATAAAATGCACCTAATATATATCTAATATATAAAATAATAATACTATACATATTATGTATAGAT